>CM035594.1:46101492-47513588 GCA_020423425.1 Chrysopa pallens
AACATAAAATATGTTACATGTTTGTTTGTTTCTACAAAAATCATTTGTTAGGAAAATTATTTCCTCGTTAATTGCAGAAGTACAAAAGATACTACTACTGTACATAATTAGTGAAGGTGACGTTCTCAACAAAAGATTTGTTTATCCAATTTTATAAAAAGATAATATACTTTTGCATTCCACTTAAGGACGTTTCGAATACAATCACTTTTCTTTAAAACTTTTAGAAAATTTAAATACACATACTTAAAAGTACCCTCTAAAGTAGTAATTTGTTTTTTTATACCTTGCATTTGATTGCATATTTAACATGTGGACCCTAGTCTGGTCGATGATGAAGCGAACGTCTTATTAGATAATAAAAGCAATTTTTTTATGATTGTCTTAAAAAACTGAAAATCATTAATTGAAGATATAGCAAAAAAAATATGACAAGCGATATTCGCTTAAATAAAAAAATGAAAAAAAATTTAACCACTTAGGATTGTTTTTGATTTTTTTCTCTTGACCTGACAAGTAAAAGATAATTAATCCGACAAAAAGCGGACTGAAATTATTTTTTAATTTATCTTCCAATTGTAATAGTCTCTTTCTCCCCCATTATGTAAAAAGCTTTCAATTTTTACTCCCAAATAAGTAAAAAAATACTTATCTAAATATTTTGAAATTTCGTATTCACGATATTGACATGCAAAATTTTGATTTTTACTTTAAAAATGTATTTTTGTGGGAAACTCTTCGACTGTTTGAAAGAAATACAATTAATTTTTAAGTCACACTTTTTTAAGCCAATAACAGCTGTGTACAATCCCTCTTAATACGTTAATAAGTCGAGCACGGTTTTAGTTATTCTCAAACCGTTTAGACGTTATATATTTTAAACCCAGACCAGAATGAATGCATAAAATTAGTTCTCTGAAATACCCTGGATAATTCTCTATCTTTGGGTAAAATACGCTTCAAAATCGGATAAGCCGTTTAGGCGTGATATACGGATAGACAAATATTTTTTTAATTATATTTTTTGCATCCACTATCATCATAATATCTAAATATGGAATTATTTTGGAAAAAATTTCAATGTATGGAATTATTAGTCCTATGAAGAGTATTATTATGATCTTATTAAGTATGCATTTATTTTAAATTAACATGTTCTTAATTTTATTTTTGAAAGTAATGTACAAAAAAAAAAAAACAAAGATCGTTTACATTTTTCCTCTAAAAATATCATTAATAAAGAGATTGCCAAAATTTTTATATTACGAAATAAAATTCCAAAACGAAACTTTTTGTTCGGTATTTGAACAAAAAATAATAAAAATAAAAAATAATAAAAATAAAAAAAATAAAAAAACTATCAAGGGAATAACTCAATAACTGTTTTGTTTTGTTTGACAATGTAGAAAATCTAATTTATTAATAGAAAAATTTATGATATTTGCAAAGGTTATTCTAATTTAAAGGTTATAACATTCAAAATCAAATAAATTACACAAAGGGATTATTATATTATTAATATCTACTTCACAATTATTAATGACTATTATATCCGTGCTTCTTATTGAGTATACTATACTTTATGAACTAGCACAACTTATTTTAAAGATATAAATATAAATAATTATCTTGATGCATATATGTAAAATTCTAACTCATTTCGGAACTAAAGAAGTGCAACCTTTTTTAATTTCTTTTTATTTAATATTTTCTGTTAGTAGATTTTCCAAATCCGAATATCAATCTTTCACAGATTTTCTAAATCCTAATTTGAAAAAATGAAATAATTTTATCATTGAAATTTTTGCATGAAAAAAAAACAGTTTGAAGAATTTTCTGATTTTTACCGAGAGATCTAAATTGTTGTGTGAATAAAAACTATTTTCTAGGCAACAAACGATTCAATTTTTTCTGGTTTATAATGTCTTCCTCAGATAAAAAACCTCTCATTATAAACACTACTTTCAGGACAAAATAAATAACTTCGAAATTCGATAATAATCACTCAAAAGTATGTAAATCTTTATACTTTTTGTACGAAGCATATAGAAGTAAATATAATTGACACCTCTGTACAATGATTGGTTTATTATTGGTATATAAAACCATAACAAAAGTAAGTAAGCAAAGTAATTTATTTGTTTGTAATCAAATTCCAATAAATACAAAATATAATATTTTCTTAATTCTAAAAATATATATATTAAAAACTTCAACATACCACATGTGAGATAAACAATAATTTTAGGAATTTGTTATTTTGTTAACATGCATTTTTTTAATAATTTGCTTTATTGGTAACTATAAAGCTCGTCAATAACTATTAAAAATATACCGAATACGAAAAGCGGTTGAGAACTAGACGATTAATAGGGGTTAAATTGTTTTGTCTCTTCTTACGGTATTTTCCCTAACAGGGGACCTGACTAAATTTTTTATTACTTTAATTGAAGCGTATTTACTTCACGAACATGATCTAAAGTTTAAAGCAAGATATGGACATTTAAAATTCCTAATTAAACAAACAGGGAAATACCTACGTATATGATGTCAAATGTTAATATCTCCATATAAATTATATGTTAAATATCGTTTTCAAGAAAAAGATAGAAAAGAAAAAAAAATATTTGACCGTTTATAACTTCTTTGTTTTTGAATCAATTTTAATATAAATTTTGTTATGGTATTGAGTCTAGTTTCACATTTTGATATAAAATATAGCAATTTAGAATCAGCCCGACCCCGTATTACTCTTTGTTTTAGACACACTAATCTCCAAAGGTTTAATCTGTCAATCAAATAAACATCGAAATCTTTTACAAATACGTTTCGGAGATTGATTGAAATTAAAACTAGATCTAGAGAAAGCAAAGATTTGAGTAGAAAAATTTCATTCAAATAATTTGTGTTATGCATCGAATTCTAGGCTTTATGAATATCATCATATACTGACGTTCTAAATATAAAATTAAAATTTATGGTGATGCTACTCAAAAACGATTTTAAATATTAATGTATGTTTAACAAGTTATTAAAACATTTGCATTGGACGAATTGTGTATATAGTATAGAGATCTATTTATAAATAATATACAGTGTAGTGTTGTATATGCGTGTAATCTCTATTCAATTTTTATTTTTTAACAAACTAGTAAATTTTGCAAATATTATAATCCCGTTGCCCATACACAGTAGGTAATGCTAATTATAATAGGGAACTGATACATTCAATTTGCTATATGTCTCATCAAAATATGAAACTAGACTCAATATCATAAAAAAAACTTGAATATTTAATTTAAATCAATTCAAAAACAAAGACGTTATAAGTTATCAAAGATTATTTGCTTTTCTATCTCTTTTTTACAAACGATGTTTAACATGTAATTTAAATGGAAATAGTAATATTTGACGTCATATCTTGCTTATTTTTAAAGATTTAAAAAACATAACTTCATATTCATGTTCGCGATTCAAGACTCAATTGAAGTAAAAAAATGGACCAATTTTCCTCATTCACGAACTTATGCTCTGTTTTATGTCTTATTTACGTCACCAAAATTTAAACTTGCCATCCTTTTCGTTTTAGAGTTATCTTGATGGCGGATAGACAGACGGACGGCATATGGGAATAACGGACTAATTAGGTGATTCTATGAAGACCCATACCAAAATTTTGTTTGTGGCTTCAATATTTTCAAAATTTATATACTCTAATAACTTATATATATATCGAGTATAACAAATAGAAACCGAATTTTAGATTGTACAAGCAAGTGGAAATTTCATTAGCGTTGTGAAACAATACACATCACAGTTTCTAAACTTTGATAGGCTAATCATAATCAAACCTCATGCAACAATATATTTCGATTAGTGTATTAATAACTGGCATAATATAAATACAGGCCCCGGGGCTATTACATTTCATTGTTATAATACAACTTTATTAGAATAAATTCAACCTTCAAGAAATTATTACACTTAGTAGGACTATTTACTAATACTGATATTAAGATTTAACGTCAAAAAAATTCATAGTAGTCGTCCATAAGGGAATCTATATATTTTCTTAGGATGGGAATCGACGATGCTAAATGGGAATTTACTCGAGATAGGCGGGAAGCTCGTGACATTAAATAAAAAATTTTTGTTTCCACAATGACGATACTTTCAGTGTCACTGAGAAACGGATCAAGAGTTGCTGGGACCAATTGGATTTTGAAAATTCGACGATACAACGAAAAAACACAACTTCTAGTTTTCTTGTAATTCCTTCCACGAAACTCAATTTAATAGTAAATAATATCATAATATAATTTATATGAAAAACCTTTGTGTGATGACCCACCTATAAAATAGTCAAGACACCTTATAAGGTCTTCTTTGTTTTGTGGCTGTTTTAACAACGTTATTGCATGCACTGTTTGTAATATGAAAAATTTAATAATACAAATACTCATAAAAAATTATTTATAGATATCGTTTACGTTTAACGTTTTACGTTAGCATGAATACTAACTTCCTATACAAAATAAAGGTTGTTTCAGAATGAACGGATATTTTAATTTGCTAACAATATACAATAATATGGTAGTCTGTTTCATATATGTGCATGAATTGAAACAATTCTAATTTTCCATGTTTAAAAACTAGTTTTACATAAAAACTTCACAATTTAATCGCCTGATAGATAAACGGCCTTCTCAAAATCGTTATTTATAATTATTTAAAAATTTTATTGGTCGAAAATTCAGTTTCGATCGCTAGCTGTAGTATGATAAACATTCTAACAATCATATGAACAAATTTTCAATTTTATAATATATAATATTCTGAATTTAAGCGCATTTAAACGATTTTGTTCGTTTAAAATTGGGTGGACGGAGGAGTATGAAATTTGGCATGTTTTTATTTTATATAGAGAAGGGCTAGAGAATGCTAATAGTTTTGTTAAAAATTATTCCTAAAAAATACATCAGTTAAAAAACATTATACACACTATGCCACACATATAAAAGGTGTGGTTTATATGACACACACTATAATCCGCGCGCATATATTGTTTAATATATCCTTTGTTTAATATGTTGTTTTGTTTAAAGGCACACATATATGCTGTTTTGTTTAAAAGCTGTGAGACTCATTTTTGAGTGATTATTTAAATAAGAATAAGTTAAAGAAAAGTTTTCTATTTCACAGGTGGATTTATAGACAATTTTTGAAGCATGACGTCATTATCACTTGTTGTTAGTGTACGTACGTTTTCTTCTTGATTAAATGAACAAAAAACTTGTTTCGAAAGTTTTGAAAAGGGTAAAATATTATATATTAAATGGGTAAATATATATTAACATACATTAATATAGTTTTTACAAAATTATTTGAATGAAAAAATAGCAAATATAACTTAAATGTGTATTTCCATGACAATATTGTGAAACTGGTAGCTTTCTTGAAAATTGATCATAATTAATAATAAAATAAAATTTTATTTTGTGTTCGTTTGAAAATTTTTAGAACTACAATTAAAAAATTGCGATTTTTTTTTTAAATTATAGAAAACATACAAAATAAAAATGTTACTCTATTTTCGGACACCCTTTAGATGAACACGTAAAACGTATTGGGAAAACGTAAAAGACTTTAGGTACATTCAAACACTAACTAAATTACTAATAATCAAACGAATGGCATCTAAAAATAAATTGACACCATTTTTGAAATATTTTTCATTAGGAAGAACTAGTTTATATCGTTAATTAAAGAATAATAAAATGTTATTTTGTGTGTATACAAATTGTATATGAGTTTATAAATTAGCCAAATCAAACAACGTATTTAATCATGTTGAAAATTTTGAATTGATTTTATGTCATATTTTTATTACGATAAAAGACTTTTTTTGCGGAAAACCATAAAGGATGCAGTTGCAAATTTATTATCGTAATTAAGTAAGCTCAAATACAAATTTTTTTCATAACGTTATCGGTGAAATAAGTATTCAGCCTGTTATAAAGACATCATGTATAATTGTTAATAATAAATTACACTTACCTGCTTCGTTGTTGTTTTTGAAGACGTTACAATACTTCGTCGTTCAACCGTCGATGATTTTTGTTGTTTACCCATCATAGATTCCATACCAGTCATTAAAACTTGTGCTCCTAAAAATTTATTTAATAATTCTCGAGCTTCAGCATCATCCGCATATTCACCAGGTTCGTTATCTAAATTAAAAAAAAAAAAAACAAATACAATTAAATCAGATTAGGGAAATAAAATTTTATATTGATTTACCATTAGTTGAATTTTTCATACGACTTATCACATCTTGAACACCGGTAACTCTTGTTTGTGAATTTAGGAAAGTTTTACTATCAGTTCGTCGAGTAGTTTTTGATTCGTTTGCTGATTCCATAGACTCTAAACTGATTGTTTTGCTAAATTCATTCATACCTAGAATAAAAATCAAAAATTTTTTTTTTTCAAAAATTAATTCTCTTAGTTGGTATAGTTTAAGGCATTTTACCTGGTGTCGAAGCTCTGCTATCAAAATCACTGCCCGCAATTTGTTCTTTAAAACTGGATGTTCGCAATATTAGACCAGCTTTCGGATATGAAGATTTTCGTTCGGTTTGTACTGATTCGACTGGAAAGTGTTGCAAAAATTAGCTTATAATTAATTAAATTTAATTTCAAATAAAATTACCTGCATTTTCAATAAATTTTTTAGACATTTCCTTTACAGATCCACGTCGCGTTATACGCGATGTCACTGTTTTACTAATTACATCGTTTGTTACATCATTATTTTCAGTCTCCTATAAATAATAAAATTTTTAATTAATAATTTGCATTTAATAAAACAATTACAATAAGAATACCACCTTATTAATAATAAAATATGTTTCACTATTCGATTCAGACGGTAAATATCCTTTTAATATAATAATTACAGACATGATTATTGAAAGTATTACCTTATTTCCGGTAGTGATTGCTTTTAATGAAGTGGTTCCCACATTATTATTTGCATTAGGTGAATTTCTGCCAAACTTTTGCGTTGTTGTTATTGCAGCTAGACCATGTAAACGATGTTTATTCCTTGAGGTATCAATGCCTAGTTCATTTGGATCGGATGAATATTGTGTTACAGTGACCTCGCCTACAGGCTCAGATCCATTTTCAGAATAATATGAACTTGATACCACAGTTCCACGTACTGTATCAAGTAAAAATAATTAATATGATAAATAAATACATTTTATTTTTATGTACAAAGAGTTTCATATACAAAGTGTTACAGTGTCCTTTATTCAAATAATTATATGAGTGTAATAAAAGGTTGCATTTAAAAATATTTTTCATTTTTTGATAATCTTTAATTATAATTTAAGATATCAAATTTATTGGAAGACATTAAATGGATCGAGACTGAGATCATTCATATGCAGTGAGATAAGCTACCAAAGGGAAGATGCACAAATTTTTTTTATCACTTCAATTGAAGCGTCTTTACTTCTCAAACATGAATTTGAAATTTAAAAGAATAATCCAAAAAATAGTCAAAATCTTAGAAAACTTAGAATTAATTTTTTTATATTTATTTATAATGTTATGACAAACCTTGTGTTTTTTCATTAAATGAAGATTGATGTCTTAGTGCTTTGAGACCGAAAAGTGGTCGACCAATTTCATCAGTCGGACCTACACCATAACTAGATGTTATACACTCTGTTGGTTCAATGTCTTTCGTTGATGGACTAGATTCAAATTCTTTAGGAACTTCTTTTTTTGATTTTAATTCGCTTAATGTGGTCACACGCCTTTGATTTGTTTGTGTAGTTGTTTGCGTATTATTCCTGTCTACTTTTCGTAATATCTTTTGTGTTACCCATTCTGGTTGTTCGTCTACCTGTGGTTTTTGTTTCGGTATCACTTTCTTGAAATCCGATCGACTATTTGTAGATTTTAATGACCATGCTGCAGTCGGTTGTGAATAATCTGTAACTTTGGATGGACGATTCTGTTGGCTTGGACTTGGTGATCTTTGTTTTGGACTAGGGCTACGTGTTTTCTTTATAATATTAGTTGTAGTAGATGTGGTTCTCGACGTCCATGCCGCAGTAGGTTGAGAATAATCTGTTACCTTTGATGTGCGATACTGCGGACTTGGTGACCGTTGTTTTGGACTAGGACTGCGTAATTTTTTTGTTGGACTTGATGGTGGATATTTATTGTAATTGATATTTGTATTATCTATAGATGATCGTGTCGTAGATCCATGTGATACTTCTTCATCAGTAACTTTATTCAATTTTTTCTCTGAAGTGAGTGTCTGACGCATGTATGACCTTTCATTGTATTCTGTCGATTCCTGCCGAGGAGTACTTTCTGGTTTGTTAACTAAAGTTTTCCGATCCGTAATTTTTTCTGGTGATTTGTTTCTAATAGGTGAAACTGTAGTTCGTTTTGAGGTTGTGGAACTTATTTTACCGTCTTGAATTAACTTTTTGACTACCCTAATTTGTGCTCGAATTCGACGACGTTGTTCATATCCACTTACTTTTTCTAACATTTGTTCTAATAAACACAAATCTTCAATGTCTTCAATACAAGGTTGATGATTAGGATCTTTAGGGTCTGTGGACATACTACGTCGTCGTTGCTCTGTTGTTGTGATAGTTCGTCCCGAATCCGTTCGTTTCAATACGACACCAAATTTAGTTTGTTTTGTAGTACAAATTTCTTCTGTTCCTAATTGAGCGACTTCTATCTTTGAAATAGCTGGTTCCTCTATTGGTTTTCTTGGTGTTGTATCCTTAAGTGGGCTAATAGAACGTTGCCTGGGCTTAGTTTCTTGAACAGGTGTATACTTTTTCTTGGTAATTTCTGTATTTTCCTTAACCGTTCCATTCATTTGTGGTTTTTGTGGGCTACTAGGTTGTTTATTTTCATATTTAGGTGTATTCGGTCGTTTATAATCATTCACTTCATTTTTACTGTTAATCAGTTTCTTATATTTTTCAACAGGTGATTCCGGTTTCTCATCCAAAGAAGTTGGAACTGCAGAACTGTTGGAACTAGGTTTATTTAAAATTAACTTCGTACTCTTTAGTGAAGTATCCTCTTGAATAGTTTTAGTTGCTTTTGGTAAAGATTCTTTACGCTGTGAAGTAGTTTCCGTTTTTGGCAAAGATTCTTTGCGTTGTAAAGTAATTTCGGTTTTTGGCAACGATTCTTTGCGCATTAAAATTACTTCTTCTTTTTTATCATCAATTTGTTTCTTATACACACCAATGTCCGTAAGTTTAGTGGATTCATCTTTTGTGGTAACTTTTTTTGTTTCCCAAGTTTTTACATTACGCTTATTAACATTTTCTTGTTGACTGTTATTAATGTTTTCAAAGATTGCCTTCGCTTTACGAACTGCCTCACTACTTCGTGGTGCTTTAGGAGTTTCGTATATTTTTTTTGGACTTTCATTTTCATTTGGTAACTGTTTTGTTAAAGTTGTTGTTTTCGTAGTAACTACAGTGTCTGTAAGTGGAGGGCGACGAACAGGCGATTCTCGTTTTGGTTCTTGTCTAACCCTTGTGGGTTCCTTTTCTTCTGGTTTATATTTGGGTTCAATTTCCTTTTGAGTAGTGGTAGTTGTTTTAGTTGTAGTAGTAGTTAATTGTTCAGCAGTAGTTAAGAATTTATTAACTTTATCTGAAACACTTAACAAACATTCATCTTCTCGTAATTCTTCATCTACATCTATAATATCTGGACGTTCAACTTTTGGAGCTGGTTTGGAATCAGAAGGACGTTTATTACTAGCAACTTGTTCAACAGTTGTAGTAAATCGATTAACTTTATCTGTAACACTCAAAAGACATTCATCTGTTTCATCCACAATGTAATCTTCTTCATTGTCGTCATAATTACGGCATCTTGGTGATTTTGGTCTGTCAGTTGAGGTTATGGTAGTAGTTGTCAATTGTTCAGCTGTTGTTAAGAACTTATTAACTTTGTCAGAAACACTTAGTAAACATTCATCGGATATAAGTCTTTCATCATCAATAATTAATTCTGGTCGAGTAACTTTTGGAGCTGGCGTGTTTGTATCTTTCTTTGAAGTTTTCGTCAATTTTTCCGCAGTATGTAAAAATTTAGAAACTTTATCAGATACACTCAATAAACTTTCATCAGTATCTTGTACTTTATCAACATCCGTGATTCGAATTGATTTTGGTATATAATTTTCCGGGTACTCCTCTGTTACATCTGTTATTTTACTTTGATTGAAATCAACATCTTCGTCTTCAGTTAATGGGATATCCGTTACTTTGAATTTCTTTGTAGTTTGATCATCTGGTTCGCAAACATTATCTGGATATCTTGGTTTTCCAGTATCTGTGTCGTTGGAAACTGGACATGGCCAAACGTGTTCAGATGAAGGTTCTCTGGATGATTTTGATTGTTGAATATCTATAACAATTTGTTGCGTGTTTGTGTCTGTTAAAGTGATAGTTTTTGTGGCAATCTTTATGTCTGGTTTCTTTTTATTTATGGGTGTTTTACGTATAGGAATCTTATTACTTGGAGTCGATGGTCGATTTATCGTTGACTTTTCTTCTGATTTAATTGTAGCAGTAGATTTTTGTGTAACATTTCTATTATTTTTTAAGTCACTTGTATAAGTCTTGTGATTTTGAACTGTAGTAGTGTCGTTGGTAAATTCTTCAGTATCTAAAATGGATATGTTTGTTATTAAAGAACCATCTTCATTTAATTCGATATCTGAATATTCTTCATTTTCGGATTCCGTTTCTGTGGTGGGCTTGTTTGGTTGTTTCTTGTTGGGTTTATTATCAATGTTACTCATCGTTTTTTTCAAAACTGGAGATACAGAAGTTGATTTTGTTGTTTTTGTTGTAGTAACTGTTCTAACAGTAGCTTTAGTTTTAGGTTGGAATTTAACAGGTGCTTTACCTGTTAAACTTTCATCAGTATGTCTCCTGGGTAAAGTTTTATTTGGTGTAGTTTTAGTTGTTTTTGGGCTGACACTTGTCGCTTTTGGTGTTGGTGATGAAATAGATGGCCGTTTAGTATCATTTGGGGATTTCGTCAACTTTGTTGGTGAACTTTTACCACTAGCAGGGAGTTCCGGTGTTTTAATTGATGAACGACTTGGAGTTTTTGATACCGATTTTCTATCAGGACTTGCTTGTGCTGATCGTGCTGGAATTTCTTTATTTGAATTTTGTTTTGTTAAAGGTTTTGCAACTGGTGTTTTCTTTTCTGTTGTTTGAGGAGATTTCACAGGAATTTTTTTAGTTGACTTTCTATCAGGGCTAGATTCGGGTGATTGTTTATTTTGAATACGTTCATTACGAATTAAATTATAGGTTGTTGTTTTTCGATCAGGACTGGTAGCATTTGAAGGTGTTTTGCGATTAGTTTTACGATCTGGACTCGAATCAGGTGTTTTTTTCGTAGGTATTTTGGATGGAGTTGAGGGGCGTTTTATCTCTTTATCAAATTTACTAGTGATTGTTTCGGTTGTTACTGTTGCCGTAATGAAATCAGATTCATGGAAATTTGTTGTTTGTTTTGATGTGGTAATTGTATCAATTTCATTTTCTGGGAAAAATTCTGCTTCGACATTTTTGATATACTTATAAGATTCAGATTCACTGATATCGCCACCTTCGTTATCAGTCTCTGTATCACTTTCGTCTGTAATATCTTCAGATTTAAAAATTTTCTTTGATGTATCTTTAGAAGTTTGTTCAATAATCATTTGCTCGTTCAATATAAACTCTGTAACAGATGTTTTGGGTTTTTTTAAGCTTGATTTTCTTTGAGGTGCTGTATCATTTTCAGATGATTTTTTTGGTGATTGTCTATCTGGACTACTATCAGGTGATTGACGAGCATTTGAAATTTCTTTTGATGGTGATTTTCGTATTGTATCTTGAATTTTAGTTTTTTTGAGGCTAGATTTTCTATTGACTAGCGTATTTTCGTCACAAGAAGAATATTCTGAAGTTTTTCGATCAGGACTTGTATCATAATGATGTTGTTTTGTAGGTGCAGTTTCATTTGTATCCTTAGGTTTCTTAAGACTTGATTTTCTTGTAATATTTGTTTCTTGATTCGTCGATATTTTTCGATCTGGACTACTATCAGGTGAACGTTTTTGAGCAGGGAATTCTTGTAGATTTGTTTTTTTATGAGGTTCGTTAGATTGCTTTTTGTTTTTTGGTGAAGTTTTGTCTTCTGAAACATTTTTTGGTGTTTTTCTCTCGGGGCTGCTTGTAGGTGATCGACGTTGAGCTGGAAATTCTTGCACTGTGGATATTTTTGTATTTTTATCAGGACTTGGAGATTTTTTTGAAACATCAGTTGTTTTGTAAGGTGATTTTCGTTCAGGGCTACTCGTCGGTGATCTACGTTGTGCTGGAAATTCTTGTAATGAAGGTTCTGTAGAAGTTTTATCTGGAGATTCTCTACGTGGACCAATTTTGGATGCGTCTGTTGTTTTGGATGGCGATTTTCTTTCAGGACTGCTTGTTGGTGATCCACGTTGGACAGGGGATTCTTTTATTTTTTTATCTGGAACATCTTTATTTGGAGATTTTTTAGCAGCATCTGGTGTTTTGTAAGGTGATTTTCGTTCAGGGCTACTTGTCGGTGATCTACGTTGTGCTGGAAATTCTTGTAATGAAGGTTCTGTAGAAGTTTTATCTGGAGATTCTCTACGTGGTCCAATTTTAGATGCGTCTGGTGTTTTGGATGGCGATTTTCTTTCAGGACTGCTTGTTGGTGATCCACGTTGGACAGGGGATTCGTTTATTTTTTTATCTGGAACATCTTTATTTGGAGATTTTTTAACAGCATCTGGTGTTTTAAAAGATGACTTTCGTTCAGGGCTGCTAGTGGGTGATCTGCGTTGTGATGGAAATTCTTGTACTGTAGGCCCTGTAGTATTCTTTTCCAGAACTTCTCTATTTGGAGATTTTTTAGAAGGTGATTTTCGTTCAGGGCTAGTTTTTGGTGACTGACGTTGAACACTGCTAGTTTTATCATTATCTTGTTTTTCTTGCGTAATAAAATCTGTTGTGCTTTCTACTTTTGTTTTGGTCGTTTTTGCTGTTTCAACAACTTCTGTGTTATCCTTTTTAGTGCTTACTAAGCCTAGTAATTCAGCACATTTATCTGCATAGGTATCTTTTCGGCGTAATGGGCGATCTTTTTTAGGTGACATTGCGCTATTGGATTTTGGTTCAGGTTCTTTTGGAGACACCAAAAATTCACATGGAGCTGATTCGTCAGGATTCGGTGAAATTAAGGCATCTTTACCGGGTATGGGCTTTGGTTCTGGGGAGTAAGCGGTAGTTTGATTTCTAATTACAATATTTCGTTCATTTTCTATTAGTTCATTTATGTAATTTGTCTCTTCTATGTTTAAGGTAGAAGGACGTTCTTCAGGTTGTATAGTAATTGTTATGGTTTCATTTGAATCTAAGTCGGTTATAATTTGAGTATTTGGTAACACGTAATTAATATCTGTTGTTATTATTGTGGTTTCCTGATATGGCTCCATGGATTCAGGTTTATCCTCTGACGGTCTTTTTGTGTTCTTCAAAATACCACCAGATGCCCTACGTTTTGTATCAACTGCAGTCGTAACGGTTTCTTCAGTCATTTCTGTATTTTTTGAAGATTTTATCGTTTTAATTCCTATATCATCTTCATCAGCATCTGGTTGTGGACGATAATTTTTAGGTTCTGAATTTTTGTCATTTTTAGAAGGACTTGATTTTCGAGGTCTAGTAAATGTGTCTGTGTTTGGACTATTCGATTCTTTGGGTTGTTCTTTTGCAGGGCTTGATTTTCCCCTACGAGTGAATGTATCCGTATTTGGGCTGGGCTCTTTAGAAAAGTCTTTGGTAGGACTTGTTTTTCGTGGACGAGTAAACGTGTCTGTATTTGGGCTTGACTCTCGAGTTTCCTTGGATGGGCTTGTTTTTCGGGGACGAGTAAATGTATCGGTGTTTGGACTTGATTCTCTGGAGGAAGGTGTTTTAGATGGAAAATCTTTGGTTGGACTCAAACGAGATTTTGGTGTAGATTTTGAGGGACTTGTTTTATCACGGGAGTACTTTGTTGGAGAATCTGACCTTGGTGATTTTCTGGTTCGGTCAGGGGATTCTCGGTCTGTAATCGGTTTGCGTTTTTTAATTGTATCAGTACAATAATCGGTAGTGTAAATACTTTCTCTTGGCGAATCTTCTTTTCGTTCCGGACTTGGAGATGATTTTGATGTTTTAGTATATCTTTTAGTTTCACTAGAGATAGTTGTTTGTTCTGCTATGCGACTTGGATACATAGATCGCTCAGGACTCTCTCGATATTTATCTGGTTTACGATCGGGACTTTGGCGATACGATGGAGAACTTTCTTTTGATGATGGCTTTCGTGTTGGACTTGAACGTGAATCTTTCTGAGGGCTTGGTGTACGTCGTGTTGTTGTTATATCAGTTTGACGAGTAAATGTATCACTGGATCCGTACCTATCTTGACGTGATGGAGATTTTGTGCTTCGGTTTGGTGAAGTACGTTCAGGAGTTGTGCGTAAGGATCTTGCGAATGCATCATGTTGTGGACTAACCTCAACCGAAATTTTTTTATTTGTAAATTCTTGTTGATATGTTGTTCTGTAATGATCTTTAGAAACTTCTGTGTTGTCACCAGACGGGCTCGATTCCGGTTCTCGTTTTGATGGAGTATATTTATTCGGCGATTTCCTATGATCAGCTGTTCTTTCAATATTAATAAATTCTGTATTCTGATCGTTAGAACTAGAATGATCGGTGTGATGAGTTTCAACTGTTGATTTAATTTGAACATTATCAGTAATCGAAGTTTCATTTGATTTTTGAACATTATTTCTTGTAGACCGATCATCAACGTCGTCTTCATATTGAGTTCGTGTGATTCGAACGGTAGATTTAACGTTATTATCAACTATGTCGTTTTCATTTTGGTGATATTTTCTAGAAGTTTTCTCATCTATGTCCTGGTTTCTTCTAATTGAAGTGGTATCACGACTATCATATGTCTTGGACGTCCTTTCATCTATATGTCGTCGATTTTCTGATGTTTTATTCGTTTGAGCACAAGATATATCTGCAGATGCTTTAGAGCCGACTGTTTCGTATTTAGTTTTTGTAACGGAACTTCCATCCGGCATGGTACGTGTTTCAGTTACAATTTTTGTTGTTCCATCTACAATATTTGTTTTTGCATATTCTGGCAAGTTTGGATCATTAGATTTATAAATTTTTACAACACGTTGAACAACCGTACCATCCTTTTCAACTGTTTTATCGGTGGTTGTATCATGCTGAAATTGTGATGTGTTTCTATCAATAGTTTTACGATTTGTTTCAGCTGTGTCTTGCTTATATTGACGATAATTAGAGGAATCATTTCTATAAACTTCATCTTGATGTCGATTATTTTTTCGATGTAAATTTTCGCTTTCAACATTATCAACGATATGTTGATTTGTTGAGTAACTGGTTCGGTTTTCTTCTCTAGTCGATTTACGTTCATCATAATCATCTCCATAATTTGATTCTACATCATATGTTATTTGTGGTGCATCGGATTTTGTTGAAAAATGTTTGACAACATGCGAACTCGATGACGTTGTTTTACTAGTACTTGTTCGATAATTATTATCGTCTCCGCTAACAAAATGATCCTCCGCTACGCTTTTTGAACTTCCGCCAACAGTTCGCGAAAAATTATTTTCATCTCCCTCGTTTTTTTCGAATTTACTTTCCTCTTTTAACGCAGCAAATTTATTTGTTCCTCCATCAATGTCTCGAGTTCCAGCAGTTGTTGCAATTAGAGATTCTAAGTGTGATTTACCATCCTCGCTTGTTTCTTTTGAGGTAACAATGTTCCAATCATGATCACCTTGCCGGACAATGTCTGAAAATTAAGAAAGTGTAAACATTTTATTATTGTTATGTATGTTTACAAACTTTGGCTCTAAAACATGCCACTCTATTCTTACAGAATTTCATATTACTTACCTTGTCTTCTATATGATATATCGCGAGTTGGTGATTCAGAATCACGAACTTCTTTGCTTTTTAGTGAAAGAAAACTTTGATCGGTTAAAGAATCAGCATGTGTCAATCCAGATTCACCCCCTCGAGTGTATTGTGTCGTCTTGGTGTAGCTTTGAGTAGTTGTCGATTTACCAATACCATCCGTAGGAGTCCCTTCACGTAATCCTGGTGAACTATTTGAGCGTTGTACATCGCGTAATACTTCACCGGATGTATAGAAATCTTTTAATCTTTGTTCCCTGATCTTATACATATGTGCTCGGATTTCTTTTTTACGAGAAAAATCTTCTGCTTGTTGCCACTGAAACAAAAAATTTTTGATATTCATTCCTTTGCTTTTGATAATATGCTTTTTTTTCTATATTACCATGCGTCGTAAGAGATCTTCATCTGTTATGTGGGTGATATCACCCGTAACTTCGGTGGCCATTTTTGTTTTTGGAGTCCACTTTACTGTAAATAAAAAAAATTGTTTTTTAATACAATTTTATTAATTGTGCAATCTCTAATTAAATATTCAATTCATTATGTAGTCAAATGAAAATGTTAATAAAGCCTACACAATTAATAAATTTTCCTTAATTACATTTTTTGTATGAAAGTCATTTATTATGCAAATAATCCGGTTTGTGCAATGGAAAGATAAATGGAAAATCAATATAATTCGATTTTCCAAAACAGATGGATAATCGATCGGCACTCAAATTTAAATATTCTGTACACAATGTATTTTAGTGATTTATCTACAGTTCTTGGATAATTCAATTTTATAGAAAATAATTTTTGCCTTTTAAGCTTATCTTAATGTCGAACGACATACTATGGTGAGACGATTGATTGCACATTATTCGTTATTCAAAATCTTTTATTACTCCTAGCAATTAAATAAATTCTCTGTCACAGGTATTGCGTAACATAGCTTTGTGTCCAGAATAAATTCAATTTATTTATGTTGAAATTCTGCATCAGTTCACAGACTTTTTAAATATAAAAATGTAGATTGCTAATGCAATAGTTTGCAATAAAATATATTATTCAGATATAGGCACTGTGCATCTGTTTTCTTTCGTTTATATGGTTACGAAATACTACTTTATCAATCAAATGGTGTATAAAATGGTATCTATATGATTTAACATAGAAAATTTCTTAAAATTTATTAAAAAATTAAAATGAATATTTATTCATATTAACTAATGTAATTTCTACGATCAATCTTTCAATTTTAAAACGAATAACTACAATTAAATGCCATTTTGCGTAATACAACAATTTAGAAGTTCCTTAGTTGAAGTACGTTGAAGACCTAAAATTTAAGATAATAGTGTGTCATAGTCTAAAGAAACACCGTGTTTGGCATTTAGTATATTTTATATATTTTCAAAAACTATTACAGAATTAAAAGCATGTCAACTTTTTTTTAAATGTTAAAACAACTTGTTGTTTGATTGATAATTTATTGCGTAATAATACACATTGCAACAATGATCAAAGTATTAATCTCCATTTATTAATTCGAGTCATTTTCAGTTAGTAAAATTTATATATATATATATATATATATATATATATATATATATATATATATATATATATATATATATATATATATATATATATATATATATATATGTTGATGAAATTGAAGTTTACTTGAAATAAAAAAATAACACCGTATTTGGTTATATACCATTTACGGTCAATTAGGTTGTTAGGTTTACATCGTATTACATACAGTGTAACGACTAGCGCACCTACATCTCTTAAAAGACTGTGTCTGTGTATATGTGTGTATGCACAGTATTGTTCACCTTGATCAAAAAAATATGTTGTCTTTCGAATTTAAAATAATTATATTATTGTGATTACATAAACCATGAGCTGAAAATACACTTGATATTTAAAAATTGTTTCTTTTTCTTCTTATAGTATGATTTGCAATTTTTAATTATCTACAGAGACTCCTAGCCTTTAAATAATTGAGAATTTGTGTCAGAGGTGGTTCGCTTTTTATACTCGACGTATATAATATGTCAGAGTATATTAATTTTAGTCTAAAGTTTGAAAGCTACCTAATTTTGACCGCAAAAACAGATTTTTGGTGAAGGTGTTCATAGAAACACCTATTTAGCCCAAATACGACTGCCCGTTATAACGATAACTCAAAAAACTCAGAGTCCAATGGATTCTTGACCCAACTTTTAGACTGTAAAAAGTCAAAATACAATTATTAAATATCAGTTAGAGAAAGCTTTGTATAAAAATATCCCAATGGAACAAAAAAGGGGATATAATAATTTTGAACTTGTTTCCGAGATTACTCGTTTTCTTACCACTTATTTTTTGCCTTAGATATTAAGTTTCTCGATTAGTGCTTTAGAAATAGAAAATGGTGTCAAGACGAATTCATATCAAAGTGATGCCTCGATTCTAATGTACGGTATTAAATAATAATTGGTGATTGGCAAGTTTATGGTAAAATCATCTGATCAGAAATTCTTATCAAATCTGATCATACTTCAAACAAAAATATTAAGCAAGCGCATATCGTATACGTGCAACCAATCAATGAAGTTTCAAATATTTTATATTTATTAATTATTTTTTTTAATAACAGGTGACCTTCTTCAGTTAACATCGTAAGATTTTCTGATAAAAAATTCTGATGCTGCTTCAGACAGCATCATATGTATGCGCACATGATAAGATTTTCTGATCAGAAAATCTGAGGTTTTATGTGTGCGGGGTCTAATATAAAATGCATGCTAAGAGTTACATCAGATTTTCTGATCAGAAAATCTTACGGTGTGCATTGGTCCTAAATGATCATAATGTATGGATATCATTCGTATCCTTTGATTTTTCAAAGTAATGCGAATTTAAGCGTCAGCCCTTGTGAATAGAATGGACCACCAAGGCGCGATATTATAAATTATTATCAGTGATTTTCGTTGTACTATAAACGAAGGCATCCACCTGTTTTTTTTTTTTCTATTTGTGTTTTATGTGACAAATAAATATTATAATATATTTTTTTTATTTCTATATTTGGTACTAAAATAGGGACATTATTATTTATTTAAAAAAAAGCAATAAAGAAAAAAAAAACCAAAAACTGGTTTAACTTAAATAAGAAATATACAATAATTGTACTTAAATAAAAGAAAAATACTTAATTTTATTTATGTTTCTTTAAATAAATAAATGTATATATTCTTGATATGGTTATTCTCTATAATTTATTTAATAGTCAACCAATATATTATATTGTGAATGACTCATCTACCATCGCAATCACATCTATATCTTGACTTATATAATAATAATCATTTGTAATAATATAAAATGATTTATTGTATAAAATTGAAACTTTTCAAGTAATTTTAATAATATTCGATTATATATTGACATTACTATTAAAGTATTTATTATGTCAATCAATAAAATAACCTGATTTGTAAATTGTTTATAATTTTTGGTTAGTTATATATCGTCGATTAGCATTGACATCAAAATGAAGTTATTACAATATAATCTTATCCCCTGGATCTTATAAGAGAGCCGCAAGCAACGAGTAGGTTTCAACAATTAAATTATTTTGAAATTACTGTATGTCTCATTGGAAATGCGATTTTTACTTTACGTATTATATATATTATTATATTATATATATTATTATAATAGCCAAAAATAAATTTATGAAAATCATTACAAATATACAGTATCTAAATACAAGTATAAATACATAAAAAAAATCTAAAGTATAAATACTTTAAATGATGAGATTTCAGCCCCGTAGCTTATTCATCATAAATGGGATGTTTACAAGTCATAGAATAGCGCCCAATTAAAGTTGTTTCATTATGGATTGCCTCATTTTTGTTGAGCCAAAAGTTATTTACCTCACTTTGGATTTCCTAAGGTATTCTGTTTGCGGAAGATCTGTCATGCTAAATAGTAAGGGGATATTAAAACTTGCCAGTTCTGTCCACATACTTTTATTTAGGAGACAAAATTCAGAAATTCCGATTTTACAAAGATCTCAAAATATTTAATACTTCTAGAGTTCATGCCAAATTTGAATCCTGAGTAATTGTACAAATGTTTATTGTTTCTATTTTCTACTCTAGTAAAAATCTTAATTTTATGAAAAACGCATCCCCCTAAAAGGAGGCACTTTATGAGTTTATCATACTTAGGTTCCAAACTAATATATTAAACCATAACAATTCTTAAACCTTATTACAACTTTGGGCATTAGAGGCTACATTTACAGATTGTTTTGGTAGATGCATTTATATTTTCGAGTTAAAATTAGTTCAAATTATTAAGTGTCTATTATAAAATTTACGTATTTTAATTTTTGTTTAGTTTTAATTTTGAAATTCCGAACAGTTGTTATATATATATATATATATATATATATATATATATATATATGTATATATATATATATATATATATATATATATATATATATATATATATATATATATATATATATATATATATATATATATATATATATATATATATATATATATATATATATATATATATATATATATGTAGATGTATTTTTGATTGCTGTGATTTATTCTTCACCTTTCGAATAAAAAATCTGTGTGGGATTCTGAAAGTGTTGTGTCTATCTTGAGGCAATCCAGATTCTATTAAATGTTTACTAGATAAAATGTCTTCCTTATATTTTATAAAGTGTAATATTGAACAATATTTTATTTATACATAATTACAGGTAATAAATTATAAAAATATAAGTTTTATTATGGACAGAAAATATTGTTAAAATTTTTTGTCTATAACGCTTATCTAACCTAATGATTTAACTTCATGTGGATTTAGTTTTATGTATATAATTTCACTATCAAAATAGATAAAATCGAGATGATATCTAATAGATTTAAAAAAAATAGCTAAACAGACTTTCTTTGCATTTGCATTTTTTTATTTCGGTATAAAAGTATTCAATTGTAAATCACAAATTCTTTGACTTCACATGTCCTGAGAAGAAATCTATCAAAATTATTACTTTCAATTTTCGCCTGTTTTTCTTCATCAGAATAAACAACGAAAATAAATTACAGATAACGTTTTTTTTTTTTAAATGCCTTAACGTAGGTATTTTGTATATTAAAATGATGTTCATAATTATCAACAGGTTTTTATTGGTAAAACTCATTGCCAAATGTTCTCATAAATGCTCTGTTTACAAGTTATAAGATAGAGCAACACTACAGTTGTTCCACCTTAAATTGCTTCATTTTATTTGAACCGGAACTTATTGAATTAATTTTGGATTTCCGAAGGCATTCTCTTGGAGATGAAAAGGTTTCATCATGTTAAATAGTAAGAGACTCACGTAAGACTTATAACTCTATAAGTCAATTCACTCAGTTTAGATAAGTCTTTCATGAGAATTAGGCGAGCTTGAGACTGCGGGCCTTAATTAGGATATTTAAACACCCCAGTTCTTGGCGCAAACTTTTATTTAGGTGAAAAAATTCCAAATTTCTAATATTTCCAGAGTTTATTCCAACCTGTATTTTGAGTAATCGTACAAAGCTTTATAAAGAGGGCCTTTATTATCATAAAGTTTAACGAATTTTTTTAATTTTTTTTTTTTTTTTTTAGTTTAAATTAAGATTTGAACATTTATTATTTATTATAAAAACAAGTTGTCAAAAGTATTATTCAAACAATATCATGAATTAAGAAGTTATATGTGTTTTGATAGATTAATATGATTGTTTTCTCATATAGACCTATAAAATGTAAAGAATTATAATACAAAGTACATTCACCCCTTTGTTGAATATTGTGTATGGTGACTAACGGAATAGGTATGTAAATGCTTGAAACAAAAAAAGGAAAAAAGGAATAAAAGAATGAAAAAGGTTTTGTAAATTATAGACCTAATATTTTTGAAAATATGTCAAAGAACACATCATTCTATTATGAATATTCTTAAAGAGAACCGAAGGATTTTTCGAATAAATTTCGATTTTTTGCCCCAATTTCCTAGATAAAAACGAATTTCGACTAAAAAGTAGTCATCATCAGTATGAATTCGGTAGTTGTAGTGTTTCTCCGAGGAGATGTTACTCGTTGCTCATTTGGTGACTGTTTGCTTGGACGTTAATTCTATCTATGACTACGAATTATCTACGACTAGCTAATTCATACTGATGATGACTACTTTGCAGATGAAATGCGTAAAATTAAAAAATAAAATTGTTTGATCTAGAAAATTGGGGCAAAAATCGAAATGTATACATCATTCTATAAAAAAAAAACCGCCAAGTATATAAAACTGAACAGATTTTCTACATCAACCTTGACTCATTGTACCAATTGTAATTTATTTATTTTGATAATTATAACCATTTTATAAAACTAATTTTCTTATGCTGAGTGAATTGAAGTCTACTAACGGTCCTTACTTAAAATTCAAAATATTCTGTATATACGTAAAGTTTATGATTTTAGTCTAAAGGGGTTTAAAATTGCTATGTAAGTCTATGAATTATTAAATCTTTTCCATCTACGCCAACCTGCTGCACAAGCTACGTACTAAATTCGTAGTAGTAAGTTTTTTATTACAAGATGCAACATCATTTTTATTCGCTTTCTTGATAGTTATATCTGTTTATTCCGTCGGATAACACAGACTTTTTAAAATCACAGGAAACTGGAAATCTGATACAATACTTTAAAATTTTTGTCCAAATTAGATCATCTTCAAATGTCAAAAATATAATATATAGTAATATAATTCATTTCAAACTCTTAGCTCAGAATAGTTTTACAAAGTCATAAAACTCAATATATCAGTGAATGGATATGGTATACTCACAATGATAAACATTTTATGTGATAATATATAAACACTATACTTATATTTGTATCTAGTATATATTTTATTAGTCAATGGTTTTTATTTAATTATTATTAAAGTTATAAGCAAGCATAGAAAGAAAATTTTAAAATAATAATTTATTTATTTATTTATTTTTTTAATTCACGGATTCTTTTAACATATTATAATATATTTTTTATTTGATTGAATACATCAATAAAATGTATTAATCAATTTGCTGTTGAAGTAGTTAGTGTTAACTCATGTGAACGATCAATATGTATGGTAATTTGTTGAATATTTTCTTGTTAATATTTTATTTGTTGCGAATATACTTTTTAATAAAATATGGCAAGGGATTTAAAAAAAAAAAAACTTCTAATGCGCCCGTATTATAACTACCACATTTATTTTGGAATCCTTGTTTTTTTATTTAGAAAGGAATGCAATTTTAATCCAAAATCGTACCATATATAACAGGAAATTCTTAACGTTAGCTTAACGTGAGACGAAAATATATAGAAAAATTTAATTTGCCCGTGTAATAAAAATCATAATCATTTTGTAATCCTATTAAAATCTGTTACCTATGTTTTTGATTTAGAAATGGATTAGTCCAAAATCGTAGCTTATATAACAAAAAATACTTAATGCAGCCTTCACGAGAAACTTAAATCTTCAGAAATTTTTAACTTACTATTTACAAATATTTTTCAATTTGTTGATAAGAGTTGAAATTGTAGCAAAGTATTTTTATTATTGTAAAACAAGTTTTAAAGTAGAAAAGTTTTTCTTTTTAACATAAAAATATAAGGCTTATTTATTAAAATATGGTGAGATCGCAAAGAAATGTCAAAGAATTAAATTTGTCAAATGCTATCATATTATTTCTTATTATATAATATGGTGTATATATAATATCCTAATATAATCTGATTAACACATGGATTTTTAATTTCAGTTCAATTAAACACAGAGAAAAAGGTCAAATGAGACATCAAAAATATGTAAACAAAAATGAACCGAAAAGATAAAAATAAATACTTAGGTGGTTTCTAGTCAACGCATAAATGTACACTTATTTTTAAGTGGGATTTCGCTTAGCTTATGCAAATTCTGCGTATCGAATTTTGATGTTTATTATGATAATATTGTAACAAACCATTGTAATCAAACAGAAAAACGAATCTTTAATCCTATCTTATTGAGATTAATATTTAAAATTATTTGCTGTATATATATATATGTCGCATTTCTCTCGAAAACTGTCGGTACGTTTTGATTTTATGTATTATATAGAGAAAACAGAAAACGAATCATTTTTAAAAAACTTTAATCAGAATGAAGGTTTTTTAATAAAAGTTTGCATTTATTATTTATATTTGTGAAAATTACAATAAATTTACCCAACCCATTTAGTTTATTATTAAAAAAACAAGTAGTTCCAATGAGCAGTAGATCTCATTCATGGTAGCACCGTATTCTTATTAGCAAGAAAATATAAACTTCTTAATCGTATTTGATTTATATGTTCCAATATAATATATAATATACAGTTCATCATACCCGAGAATAATAATAATTTTTGGAAATTTATTATTACGAAGCACTGATAGTCCATTGAGGCTAAAAAACTGTAATTAGGTGTCTACCTTGAGAACTGAATACCCTGACTTTTTCAACTTTTCCAGACACTGATTTGAATTTTGAAGAAAATTATAAAAAAAGACTACGGTTTTTCATATTAAATTAAAAGAAAAACTGAAATTGTGTATATATAACATTGGATGTTAAGCAATTTTCGAAGTTAGACAGAAGTTTTTACTTCGTAAAAATAATCTTTACAGCCTTTTTAAATAATTATTTAAAAATTTCTAATTAAACTTTACTAAAATTTCATAAATTCGTTGACTATTCCTTGAATTTTTACACAAAATTAAAGTTCCCTAACTTTTCCAGATTTTTCTTGACCAATAGACATTATGTACAAGGTAAATTCCTTGAATGTGACAAACGTGTCTAGAAAATTTCATTTAATCGGAAAATACGTACGAAAGTTACAGCGGAACAAACTTAGATAAATAAATAGATAGATACTCGTAGCTAGATAATAAATGTTATCATATTCTGTAAATAAAAATTAGGAAACATTGTCATCATTATACTAATATTTAAAATAATTGATTTTTTAATAACTAAAAGTAATATAAATACAGAAGTATTCATTTGAATATAATAATAAACTTTTGTGGAACCATTTGCAGCAAATGGTTTTTTTTTTTTTGTCCATTTTTATAGATATTTAAATTTATAAGCTCACCTACACACATGATAGAATAATTCACAATACACATATCATGTATATTGTTTGTAATTGAAGTGTCATTATTTAAAATTAGAAGAGGTTAAACGTTTTATAAAATTTAAATATAATTTTTTTTTTATTGGATTTTTATTTGCGTATATGATGCTAATACTTGATAAAGTCTCCGGCAGATATGAAAAAGTCACAAAAAATTTTTAATTAACAAGTGTCATATTTTTAAAAAAAATTATTAATTAACGTACGGTATTGAGCCCGAAAAATAGGTTTGAATTATGGACGCGCTTCGCAACAATGGCCATGATTCTCTAAAATAATATTTTTTTTCATAATATACTCATTTACGAATATTTTGCCCATTTTGTCCAACACGTGAGAAAATGTCCATTATCTGGCATTCTGAAAATTGCTGGTTTTATAACATATTGTGTATAAATATTTTTGCATTGGTTATTTATTTGTATACCAAAAAATTATGTCAATTTAAATCTTGTAGTCGGAATAGATAATTTTACCACCTACGAAAAAGCGATGTGGCTCACTTTTCAGAATTTTCGTAGACAAAAATATCTGCACACTAATCATAATTAAGCCACATAGAAATTTTTTAGATGAGTATTTGTAAATGATCCGATATGCTTATAGGGAACGGGACTATAATGGAAGTCATCTATAAATTGATGTTTATTTAATAATAGGAATATGACATCATTTTACAATAGACATAGGTAACCATCATTTTTAATTTTTCATCAATTTATCAAATGTTGTCATCTTAGTTGACCTTAAAAGATTTATCTGATTTATTCTGTCATTTTGATAATTCTTCGTGGTGTATAATTATAGTTATTAAAATGCTAAATGCACACACACTTGCTTATTTCAATTACACTTTTTATATCACATATATGATCACGTTATTTTGATAATATATTTTTATGTAACACACGCGAATATGTAGGATTGCATTTTTTTACAAGCAAACAAAACTAATGATGTTTAAGAGGGTTTATCAACAACGGTTAGAAGGAAGCATGCAATTTTCCAGCACAAAAAAAAATACTTATTAAATGTTATGGAATTTGGTATACACAATATTGACATGAAAACCCAGTGCTTGTCGAAGAGTTTTTGTTTAGAAAAAATTTCTAAATATCAAATCAATTTTTAATTTTCACAACATGTATTACATGTTACTGAAGTCAACAGCTGTTTAGAAGTTCACTTCTTTATGTAAAGACAAGAGCTGTTCATAAACCAAAATTGTAAATATAATATTTAGATTAGAGTATGCGTTTATGTTTTTATTTTATAGTATAGTTTATGTGTTTATTCTATGTAGGTGTATTTTAATATTAATTTTCCCTGTTTTCTTATAAAAAGTTAATCGACCTGCATATTGTGTTTGATGCAATTTTCGCACATAAATAAATAAACTTAACCAAATGATATGAAATTTGGTAAGCAATATTGAATGAAAATGTTGGGCGTATGAAGAGTCTTTTGCTAAAAAATACTTCTAAACATAAAAAAAATTGAATTTTTACTTTAAATTTAATATATTATGCATGAAACAGATGCACTTTACGTTCGATGATTTAAAAGTTTTATTTTGGACGGAATTTACATTACATTAATGTAAATGGCCTTGCATAAACAAAAATATATTTCTTATAAATACAGTCGTTATTTGATATTAAATTTAAACAGAAGGTTTGATTACCAATTACCAATTTTATGTAATTATATAAATCAATAAATCGTTTTAAACGATGACAAGATCTAATTTATTATAAATTTTTTAATATCTGTAACCAGTTATCATGTACTCAATTTATTAATGATAATTTGTTAAATTAAGTGAATTGTTAATTAATTAATTTTTAATACAGTTTTTTAAATGTTATTGCAATTGATTGATTGAATTTATGAATTACAATTAGTATGAAATTCAATTTAAATGACTATTAATTACTTTTTGTGCTCTTGGTTTTGAATGTAATTAAAAATTTGAAGATAATATTTATTCAAAGGACAAAATTAGCTAGTTTTCAAATGTAAATCTATTATTTGATTAAATAATCATAAACTTTAATAATAATGGAAATTAATTATCACAGCTCTAAACTTGAATAAATTATAAAACACTTCCTGTGCATACCTGAAATGAACTACATAGATTATAGGAACAAATATTAACAATTTAATATCTAATTGTTAAAATTTGAAAATAATGACATTCCAATATAACACAAAAATGAATGTTTCCATGACAAACTATGAATACCATAGCCCTATGTGATTTGATGTGATTTGTATGGTGTCATTTGCTTGTATTAAATGATCAATTGTACCTTTTTTTTTTATAAAATATGAATTTTCATATTGTTGACACACAGCTGAAACAAGCAAAAGTCGAAATTTCGAAAAGTCGACTTTGCTTTTCAATCAATATTGAATTCGAATGCAATTTGGAGACAATACAAACAACTGTGTTGTGTCAGTGTGAAGAAATATAATACAAGTAATTATTTGATTCTAAAAATAGTGATTATGTGATCATTTTTACATTATTAATAAAAATTATGTTATTAAAATGTTTGTTTTCTACTAAATATATGTAATGTCTTCGTATTTGCAAATGTCGTAGGTTTAATCAATTTTAGGTAAAAAGTCATTTGACTAGACATTAATTAAATACACTAAATTATTATCACTATATGTAAATTTTTATTTACATAAAGAGGAGAGTGAAAAAAAAATTACACAGTCAAGGTATTTCCGCCAACCATTGATTTTACTGTTGAAATCCATTTTCACAAAGACTGATATATCCCTTAATATCACTTGACCTAAAACACTATGACGTTATTTTGGAAAAATTTATTATTTGTCTTTGTGAGTTCAATCTAATCTTATTTTGTAAAAAAATCGTAGGTTATATTTTGTTCTTAATATTTTATTAGATCAGTATTATCTATTCTTATATATCGATATTACGTCACCAAAATGACAGACAGCGTTTATATAGGAATAAATAAGATTTAAATGAGGATGTAATTTTATGGAAAGAAATTGTGTCTATTTTGTAAAAATATTTATTTTTTGTGATTATTTATTAGAAAATCATTATTTTGAAGTAATTTTTCAAACTTGGTCAACTACCACCCTATTTTAGATTATTACCAATATCACTTTTTTAC
Source organism: Chrysopa pallens (assembly GCA_020423425.1). NCBI lineage: Eukaryota > Metazoa > Arthropoda > Insecta > Neuroptera > Chrysopidae > Chrysopa > Chrysopa pallens. The sequence continues at coordinate 46,130,038 of CM035594.1, forward strand.
TTTTCAATCCATTTTTGGAAATTAGAAGTAGTAATTATTAATTATCAAATATTATTTTAACTAAATTTGATATAAGCTCATACCAACAAACATTACAATATGCATTAGTTGTAAAGTTTTATTATAATTATTATGTAGGTGGTTGGTTATTTACAATCCAATTTATAACATTTTATATACATCTAAAACAAAAAATCTCTATTATTTAACCGCAACTGATTTTTTTAACTTGTTTTATTTATTTATTTTTATGTCGTAGACACACAAGCTACAAACTTAATAATTTATTTTAACTACAATTGAGTCACGAATAGTATTAACTGCCGATAGCCATTAATACTTTTATTACTTTTATTTTACGAATATATGATTAATAAGGCATTACATCTAAATATTCCGCTAATTTGACTGGGATGCTATGATCCCGAATTCTTAATTTGCTACATTTCACATCAAAATGTGAAACATGAATCAATAACATAATAAAACTTGGAAGTTAAATTAAAATTGAATCAAGAAGTTGTAAGCTATCAAAAATGTTTTCCTTTTCTTGTAAATTACGTTTAACATATAATTTATATGGACATACTAACAGTTCACGTCATACGTAGTTATTTCCCTCTTTGTTTAATTGGAAATTTGAATGCCCATATCTTGCTTATTTTTAAAGATTTTTTGAAAATAGTTTCAGGTCGATGTTCATCAAATGAACAAACTTCAATTGCAGTAATAAAAATATACTTAGTCTGGTTCTCTATTATAATTATCGAGGTGGTTAGATGATTAGTCTGACGACCACAAGGATAAGAACGAAGTAAGTGGTTATGCTAGTACAGAATAGTTATGAACAGGAAACCAAAATATAATTTCGAATTAAGGTTTAAAAGACGGAAAGAACAATAAATTATCGCAGATTTTCACGAGATTATCAAATGAAATAATAAGGATTCTACTATAAATAATCAACACCGCCTATTGTCATATTATGAATAAATAAATAATTGTATGCATGCAGTAGTAAGTAAGTACTTGTTATTTAGATTTAATGCAAATGCACAATAAAAAAATATTGTCTTAGCTTTTTACATAATATTGCGACGTGTTTTGCGTGTTATGTGAAAACACAGGAGGTTTTTATTTTTTAAATTTATTTTTAACCGACTTTCAAAAGAGGTTATAAATTCGACCTGTATGTATGTACGATATTCGAATATGTTAGTCTAAATGGCTGTCTCACAAGCATGCCAAATTTTATAAATGTATGTTAGGTTTGTCTACGTATTTCCCAGAAAATAATAATTGGATTGCAATAATTATAGTTTATATTGGATTAAATATCTTTAAACTTCGGGATCAATGCAAGTTTCATCGAAAATCGATTAAGTAGTTTTCAAAATATGTACTATTTTCGAGATAAGTTCAGAAAAAAGAGAAATCTCATGGGGTGTTCTTAAAACAAATTTAATATCAAAAGTGAGGGGGATTTAGAAACCAAATTTTTATAGCAAACGATAACAAATTTTTATTTTAACAGTAAGAAGCAAAAAATAGAAAATTATATTACACTTTTGAGTATAGTTTTATGAAGTCGGTTCAATTTTTTATAACTGATTGTTTTATAAAATGTTTATAAAATAAAATAAAAATGCGTCATTTTATTTACACCTTCAAAAAAAAAAAAAACAAATCTTTTACTTACACTACTTTAAACATACCACATACTTCCATGTTACTGAATTTCATTGTACTTAATTATGCAAGTTGCTCTATTTTATATTACAATTAAATTTGAATGTTAAAATAAAGTTAGTATTTTAGTTTAAACTTTTTCCAAAAACCATACAGTAAATTTACTGAATCTGTCTACGAAATTTCATTAAAATCGGACAATGTATTCGAAAGTTATAGAGCAAAAAACATTGATATATAAATCGTATAGTTATACTTTATCCTAGAAACAATAAAAGGGAATGCACATATTTTTTTATCACTTCAATTGAAGCGTCTTTACTTTACGAATATGAATTTGAAGTCATTTAAAAAAAAAATATGCACATTTAAAATTCTTAATTAAACAAAGAAGGAGATTTACATAAATGACTTTATACATGTTCATTTCCATAGTGATTATATATAAGGGTCATTTTACGATAAGTTAACGGTCATCGTATCTATGCCCATGGACAAATGATTGTGATTAAAAATGTTATATAAATTACATTAATATTCGAAAATTTTGTTGATTTTTCTGTAGAAAATGACCACTTATCGCAGAATCACCCATAATCCATTTTTGGAAAGACTTATGACTTCACCAAAACCACAAAAAATTAATTTTGCTCTAGTATCCTCAATTTTTAACCAATTTTGGCAAACAAAGTATGTAATCCAACTAAATTCGGGTCATAGTCTTCAAATATTCTGTCAAAAGAAACATATCTATAATGAATTTCAAGATAGTAAGTGTCTGGTCATGATTTTTATAGAAGGGAAATAGTTAGCGAATCGAAAGTATAAAAATTGAAAAGAATGGCCCAAAATTAGTGGGTTTAAAAAAAAAGTTCACTCAAATCGACCAGAGTTTGGCCAAGATATCGAAAAAATTAGTTTTGTGAAACTTATGACGTCACCAAAACCACAAAAAATTAAATTTGCTCTATTATCCTCAATTATTAACCAATTTTAGCAAACAAAGTATGTAATCCAACTAAATTTGGGTCATAGTTTTCAAATATCCTATCGAAAGAAACATATCTATAATGCATTTCAAGATAGTAAGGGTCTGGTCATGATTTTTATAGAAAGGTTATAGTTAGCGAATCGAAAGTATAAAAATTGAAAAGAATGGCCCAAAATTAGTGGGTTTAAAAAAAAAGTTCACTCAAATCGGTCAGAGTTTGGCCAAGATATCGAAAAAATTAGTTTTGTAAAACTTATGACGTCCCCAAAACCACAAAAAATTAATTTTGCTCTATTATCCTCAATTATTAACCAATTTTAGCAAACAAAGTATGTAATCCAACTAAATTTGGGTCATAGTTTTCAAATATTCTGTCGAAAGAAACATATCTATAATGCATTTCAAGATAGTAAGGGTCTGGTCATGATTTTTATAGAAAGGTTATAGTTAGCGAATCTATAGTATAAAAATTGAAAAGAAAGGCCCAAAATTAGTGGGTTTAAAAAAAAAGTTCACTCAAATCGGTCAGAGTTTGGCCAAGATATCGAAAAAATTAGTTTGTAAAACTTATGACGTCACCAAAACCACAAAAAATTAATTTTGCTCTATTATCCTCAATTATTAACCAATTTTAGCAAACAAATTATGTAATCCAACTAAATTTGGGTCATAGTTTTCAAATATTCTGTCGAAAGAAACATATCTATAATGCATTTCAAGATAGTAAGGGTAGGGTCATGATTTTTATAGAAAGGTTATAGATAGCGAATCTATAGTATAAAAATTCAAAAGAATGACCCAAAATTAGTGGGTTTAAAAAAAAAGTTCACTCAAATCGGTCAGTTTTAGTCCAAGATATGGAAAAAATTAGTTTTGTTTGGTTTTTGTTTTGTTTGAGTCTAGTTTCACATTTTGCTAGGTAAAATAGCAAGTTTTTTTTTATTGCAGCAAACAACATTATAACAAATGAGCATAAACAATTAAATGAACAAAATTGAGTCCAAATTAATCTGTTGAGAAAGAATGAGAGTGTATATAAATTTTTAAAAAAGTTACTCAAATTTAACGAAATGTACGCTTTTTGAGGGCGGAATAGTGGAAAAGTTCTTAATTCAAAATAGGAAACCCTATTAACTTTTCATTTTAATTATTATCATATATACGTGATATACCTTGTATAAATTTGAAAAACCTGTCTAATATATAAATGTTTATTTAATAACAGTGTGTATTCATAAAATAACCTAATATTTAATTAAAATTTGATAATAATGAATACTTTGAATATTTCTGACATTGTGTGGTATAATTTAAATGACTCACTATTTAATTTGAAATTCATCATCAATGTGATTTAGTAATATCAATCATTTGGAGTGTTAGCAATTTTATGTGACATGCTAATGTCTGATATCAAACTAATGTATATCACAAATAATAAAAAGTGAATATTTTCGTATACGAAAAAAAGTTTAGAAACATAGTTTTGTAACATGCAATAAAATAACTGTATTTATGTTTTTTTTTATTAAGGAGGTTCAATTTTAGAATCTATTTGCATGTTTTCCTCATATCTGCCTTGCTTTGCAATAAAAGTTGTCTATTTCCAAACTTTATTAATCGCGAAGCAAAAACGGCATGCTCTAAGTTTGACGTGTCTGAGTGTGTATGTGTCTGCCTGTCTGCACCATTGTAGCTCCTGGACAGATGAACTTTTATTTTGGTTTGTTTTGTTTGAAAGGTGAATTAGTCGAAATTGTTTTGAGCTATGTTTGATGAAAATCGGCCCAAGATGGCCGCCACCACAAAATGGTGGAGTATATATTTTTTTACACAACTTCGTCAGTAAGGGTATCAAATGAAATGGCTTGACTAGTAGAATACTATACACTATATATATCAAGCTACTTAAGGATAGCCTAAAATACAAGGTTTAATGGATTTTTCTCAAATTTCATTTAGTTTCAGCGTACTTGGATTCATCGGACTTTGACTTTTGCTCATTGCGCAAATAGCATTGTGAATCAATATGGCTTTGTTCTACACACCCATACAAGTTTTGCGCCAGGTCGCATAAAAAAACGATATTGTACTTTTTTCATTTCTACATTTAATACATCAATTCCTACAGTATTTACAAAGCAGTCATATTTGAATAACCTTGCTTAATAAGATTCAATCTTTATGAAGATGACTGTCATTCATCATCATGGCCATCATTTCTTCACATGATGGGTACTAGTGCGCGCGTACAAACTTAAAAAACCTCCTTAAGCATAAAAATTGGTTTCATATAACAAATACAATTGAATGAAAGAATTTATTTTCAATTATTATAATTTGATATATTATAAAATTAATTTTTTTTTTTCATATCCAGCTGCTTTTTGAATTTAAATAAATTTTGTTTTTAGGTAGGTATATTATTGTTGTATGTATGCTATTAGGCGTTAGTTAAAGGTTATCATATCTAATATTATAGGTAGGCATAGCCTATTCACACATATTCAATATGATATATTCATAGGACAATTATTGTAATATGTTAGAGCAAACAAACAAATTTTTACAGAGAGATTGCCAAACACTGAATATTACGAAGCAGTATATTTGAAAAAATCTTCTGTGACGCGTCTCAGGAAATTTTGTTCCAATATATATTTAGTATCAGAGACGTGGCTTTTAAATGGTAAATTCAGTATTATGTGTGTAGCTTAAATAATATTAGCTTCTCTCTCTTATTTGAATTTTCCCCGATAAATATTCCAAATAAACGTTTAAATGTTCGAAACATAAGCTCGCTGGTTTCGGAGGTATGAGTGAAATCCTATAATTAAGGCGTATTTTACCCACCAAAATTTTCGGCTTTCAAATTTCCCTACTTTTTACTGTATACTATAATATGAACATGGCTTTAAGTGATATAGATGATTATTATGTTGCTTCTACATGATTTTAGTTCTTTTTAACATTATAATCATCAATCTTTTGAAATCACTTGTTATTTTAGTTCTTATTTATTGAATTGAGACAATCTTAAAGTAAAATAATAAAAATTTATTTATTAAATAAATATCTGGGTCTCTTTTTGAAACCATAATTTTTATTCAAGTCATTTATTTTAAAATTCATGGTCATTAAAGAACATTATCTGTTAATTTCATTTAAACGTTCAAAAAAAAAAAAATAAATAAATAAAATAAATTACTTTTTATGAACTTATTGTTAGAATACAAAATATGATATTGTCATGATTCTTTTTGGTTAATAAAAAGAAAGACATTAATTTGAAAACATTTCAAATTTGTTTTATAATAATTTATAATTAATTAATATCTTTCACAAAAATGTATTGCATATATAATCTTTATTGAATATCATTCAAATTCGTAGTAACCGGTATAACTAAAATAATAACCGGAATGGAAAAATAAAAGACGTTGAATAAACGTTTTTAAAGTTTTGCAAAATCTCAAAACTTAATTAAAGCTATTAAAAATTAAATTCAAACAAAAACTTGCTTATTCACGAATAAAACAGATAAATGCAATAACGTTTCTTAGATTCATGATCAAAGATTTCAAAAAACTGTAAATTAACTCTAGATCTCGTTTAATATGCTGCCTTTTTTTGCTGTGTGACGTAATGATTTTTGAAATTAAATATCCAATTTTCAAATATTAAATTTTTTATTGATAAAATTGTATAAAATGAAAAACTTCTTATTGATTGACTTAATTGATTAAATATAATTACATTTACACAACTTTGACATATTTTCAAAACTTTTGATCTGTATTATACAAGAATTCGAATGTTTATTTGTTCCGTATTTCCCGGAAATTGTACCAACTATATTGTATACATATTTCTTATATGTATAAAATATGTTTATTTATAAAAAAAAAATATATATATTGTATTATAACAGTCTACATAATATTTACCTGACTAAGCAAAAATTATCAAATACATAAAGGCATTTATGGCGCCTAAATGATATAAATTCTATCATTTATTATGAATATAATCACGTATTTTGTTTAATAAGAAAACATTTGTATCATATCTCATTAGTGAATTTTAATCAGTATAGTCATCATTCAAAAATCAAAATACATAAACACTACTTATTGAATATTTTAGATCCAATCCAAATATTAGAAATATTTATTTATTATATTAAATTTTTTTGTAAACAATTAAGTAACCGCGATTATAATAGTCATTTTTTTTTAGTAGGCATATATAAATGTCAGAGTATATTAAGTTTATAACGCTGGAAAATATTGAGGTAACTAAGAATGTTTTGGTATAGGTGTTCATAGAATCACCTAATTACTCCAAGTTCTTGAATGAGTAAAATCGGTTGCCCATGACTCAACTTTTGACCTATAAGAAAATTTCAGAAACCAAAAATGTTTTGAAAAGAAATGACTTTTGTTTGAAAAATTGTTTCGTTAACTGTTATGATTCCCAACAATTTTAGCTCCAATTTAGCTAATAAACATATCTCAATATTATTAATTTCGCATTTAAGCAACTGTAATTGGGGTGAGTTTGGATCGGTATATAGATGATGTTATTATTTATTATATCTTAATGATTTTCAGTGTAAACTGTTGGATAAAATTGTACACAACGTTTCGCAATAATTTATTTCTTCTCCAGGCTTCAGGCTTCTACATACTCTCTATTTATTTTACCTAATGAAACTTGTTTAAGAAAAAAACAGTTCCGAATAAAATTTTCTATTTTTTAGATACAATTACTAGAATAATAGACGATACAGTCTGAATTTTCATTACTATGTTTTCGTAAGCTGCGGTACCACATATTACTTAGACGTTACAATAATGGTACAATATTTACATCCAGATAATCATACTTTCAATACTTCCGGTATAATAAATATATTACTTCATTACTATAACAAAAAATTTAAAAAAACCGTATCAAACATATTAACCAAATATATAATTAATATTTTATCATCAAATCGAATCTACATTAAAGTAAGAAATTTATAACGAATAGCATAATGAATCCAGATGAATAAAGCTGCCGTAGGGATATAGTTTATAATTAGTATAGTAAACAAAAAAAATGTAATTTGTTTACATAGATAGCATCCATCATATTTGAATAGATTTAATAATTATATCTTATTAGCAATTTATATATTTACATGAGGTAGGTAGATTAGTTAAATTGTTTATTAATTAAAAACATTTATAATTATTATAATTATTATTAGCTAATAATATCATATGATCTAAGATCATAATCATATCAAATTATATTTTAATAATTTAATTTAATAATAAAAAAAAAAAAATCTAAAAACAATTTTATATAATGTGTGAACAAAAAACTTTGGCTTACATTTAAAGGAAGTATATGGTTAATTTTTAATATAAATTCCTTAATCAATGTTATTCTTTAAATATAAATACAAAATATATGCTGCCACGCGCGTCAAAAACTTCGTTTAATTATATTTATTATTATTATTATTATGAATTCGCACTCTGCGATCTAAATGATCTAAATTTTCTAGAAATACAACATGTAGAGCAAAAAAATGGTTTGTAATATACTAAATTGGAAGCAAATCGTCATTTTCGAGAAAAACCCAAAATCTGAAAAATAAAATTTGACTTCCAGTTGACCGAAAAACCTTCCGGAACATGAAGTAATAAGACGACGTAAGAAAATTGGTAAATTTAGGATAAAGCGTTTCATTGGATATCCCTGTCACACAAACACACGTTTAATTTTGATCCCTACTATTATATTTTCTTAGAAAGTATTTTCCCATAGAAAGAGAGTTAATCAAGTGGCCTTGGTGCAACCCACAAGATCCACAACTAGTATGTTTTTTCTATAGTTTTTTTTTTATCTTCAACAAAATTTGGCTGGGCAGAATACTCATTAAGTTTAAGTTTCTTAATTACAATTTGAATGAAAGTATTTCCACGTCAATATCATTATTTGTTCTCGACAAATTCGAGACAAAAATTAATTCCGAACGGACTTACATATATGTGAGTATATGTATATAAAAATTTATGTAAATGAAAATCTTCCAAAAAAAGGTCATACATGCTCCAATAAACTAACGTTAAAAAAAACAGTTAATTAGAGAGAGTATTAAAATATTTTGTTATTAAATTAAATGCACCTACTAATGTATCGTTAAATAAATAAAAATTATTTTGGACAACGAAAAATACTTTCAAAATTTTTATAGGATACTCTGTACAATGGTCATCTGAAAAACTTTCTATAACAGACATATGAACCTATTGCACTATTTATTTTTGGAAATCCATAAAAGGACTACCAGTTCGCGAAATTTTCATCGTTTTGATGAAAATTTTCGAGGGAGTGAAAACAAGTTCATAGACATTCAAGTCCAGATCTATCGTTAGAAATAAAAACATATCGAGATTTTTTCTAATTTTCCAACAATATTGAACCGAGAAATGTTCTCACAGATTGTTGATTATTCAACGGATTTCATTGAATACAACAATAAACGAAAATCAAATATCTAACCTAATAAAAAAAATTTATAAATCTTTGATGTACAAAATAACTACATAGCATAAAATTTAATAAAATATTTAAAGTGACCTAAAACAATCACTTTTAGTCGTCTTTAATAGTTTATTATTTTAAATAATGAGTAACGTATTATATTGTTATTAATTAACGTAAAATAATTAATTAAGAATGGAATAAATTAAAATGATTCAGTTTACACTGTTTTTAAAATATTTATTATTTTTAATTGTATGAAAAATATTCTTTTGTTAAACAATAGTTTGGACTTTTATTGTTTATAGTTTTTTTTTTTTGATTATAGGTTTAAATTAGTTTTAAAGTATTTTGTGATAACATTATTTAAAATACTTATAATGTTTTGAGGGTCGTTTAAAAAAATGTATAATATAATGTTGTATCTTGTTCTTGATTTTTCAATGATAAGGTTTTTATTTCAATTTGGTACCCATTTGTTTTGAAATTCATGAATTCATTTATGCTTTTCCCTTTAAAAAACGTTAGACTATTTCTCTAGCGTTTTCAATATTAAAAAAATAAATAAATAAAATATTATTGGAATTAAAGATTATAAAATTTAACAGTACGTTCGGTTTATAATTTGTATACTAATAGTTCTCTCAAAACCACTGTAACGAAATTTCAGATCTAAACCAAAGTTAAGCAACATCAGACACAGTCAGTACTTGGATGGGAGACCGCTTAGACATGCTGTGTTGTATAGAACAATACCCAATGTAGTCACTGTATGACCTTAGTAGTTGAAACGTGACTAAAAATAACATTTAAAAAAAAATTATTTATGTCTCCCTTTAATTTTTTCATTATTTGAACTAGAATCTAAGATAGAATGTTTGCCTTTTTCCTACATTTAAAAAATTTTTCTATATTTATTAATTTCCCATTGGAAAGTTCTTGTTATGGGGTTTAGAAGCTCGCTCATTTAGAAGTTTGCGGTGTGGATCTTGCTGATGCACCTAGACAACTTATTTTTTCTTTTTTCCTTTGAAATTTGGTGGATAAAATGGTACTCTGTATTATTTTTTAAAAATTTATTTATTTATTCTAGGTAGTGTTTCAACTATGATGGTCCGTTTAACGACCAAAATAATTTCAATGTTTTCAGACACCCAAACTTCGTAGACAAACATTATTTTATTGTACCTGGCAAGTCTTTCTACGACAAATTCTTGACATTCGATATGAAGGTGCATAACTAGCAACCTAGTATTACACCATTCCCATATTTTTATTGATTCTTTAGACAATATATTTACTATGAGTCAGTTTGGTGTGTCCTATTCTTAAGCTGTATAATCAGTTGTTCTTGTCTCGTGGTACTGAGTATTGGCGATTTTTTCACCACAGAATTTCACACAAACTTCAATTTTTGGTTGGTATCACTGAGCTAGATATTATTCCAAAATATAGAACAGATGCCAAATAAATAAAGGCACTAATACCCTTCATACATTTGACTACTTATTTTGCAGGTTGTGGGTTCGAGTCCAGACAATGGCAGTTTGATCTATTACTATTATAATATAAAAAAAGGAGCGGTTGATCACACTATTGTCGCTTTTTTCTGTAGATATTTTTTAAATTCGTTAAATGTAGTAATCTCAAGGATATCGATAAACTTGCATTAGTTATTATGAAGAAGCAACTTGAATTTTGAATGACTGAAGAATGTCATCCATTGGAACACTCTGTACATTAAAAAAGTATATTAAATAACATCATTTTTCTAAAGTATTTATTTTTTTTTCTTTAAAACAGTGTTTAGTGTTTTGTTAAAAAAAAATACCACGTAAGAATTCACTGAGGCAAACATTTATTATATGTAAAATTAAGTATATTAAAACAGTTTATTTAATAATAGGTAGTATTTAAATAACATATTATAAATATGGTTCAGTTATAACCTTCGAAAACAACTCATCTCATCTTCTGTTGTTCCTTGCTTGCTGTTTGTTGTTGCAATTCAGGTTTTCAGCATAATTATTCTAGTGTTATGCGCGTTATATATTGTATCTCAAATTACATTCCTGATGAGCTAACACAATCTGGTTAACGACGTAGTTTACGACACCTTTTTTTTGTTTAAAAAAATCATTAAATATATATTTTAATATTGAGGAAGTTAGGTAGTCAATTAAGTATTACTTGTTGAGCAAGTATTTTTGATATTAAAATTGCGAAAATTCTGTAAAAAATCATCTATTTTACTCATTAAAATGTGGAACTAGGCTTAAAACCAAACAAGATTCGAATATTAAATTAAAATTAATTCAAAAACCAATAAGTTATAAGCTCTTAAAGCTCAATATCGCACAATAATGGAAAAATTTATATAACATTTTTATTCACAATCAGCTCAATTTTGAAGGAAAATGTGTATAACTGCCATGGACATCGACAGGACCTCTTACCGTAAAATGAATTACAGAAACCCTAAATTAGCCTTCCAAATTGAAAGAAATACAATGTATATTACATTATAGTACATTGGGAACTACCGAAATGTTTGTTTTGGTTCGTATGCCACTTAATTAGTCTTGTTTATAATGAAAAAGGATTATTTGTTCCTTACAAAAACTAAAGGATATGAAATACAACTAATAATTCTTTAGATGTTCAAGTTCGAAAAAAAATTTTGAAAAATAAATTTCAATTACAAATTTCTTCATTTTCGAATAATGTAATAATGAATTTTAAGTTATTCAAGAGATGAATTTAAAGTAGATTTTCCAGATTTTCTTCATTAGCAAATTAACAGGTGTTCTTTTAATTAATTAAATCCTTGATTAATATTTTTCTAATACATCGTAATTTAAATAAAAAATAACTTTTTAATTTAAATAACAAATATTCATATCCCCAGCAAAATGTTTACTCTTTGTTTGATAATTTTTTATGAAAACTAAATAAATATATATAAGAAAATTTAAATCAAATATCCTGTGTTAATTTTTTTTTTTTTTTTTGGATTTTTACTTCCATAATATGAATTGTAAGATTTTAGAACATATATTCTAATGAAGGAAGATTTTATATTATTTAGTTTAGGTATCTAAATAAAATTAACTTAATTCTGGTAATATATATTTTAAAATAAAATAAATATATATTTTTTTCTTTCAAACCTTTAATTAACCGTTTTGATATACGAGTATCGAGTACAACGAATTTTGGCCTGAAGCGTTCTTCGCAGACGTGTTAATTGTTATATCTAGCCAACAAACTTTAACAATATATACACATATCTGTTTCAAAATCTCCAAAAATTCTATTTTTATGTTACCTTATATACAAAATAAATTTAAGAAAATTATTTAACCACGCTTGAGTAAAATATATTTAACAGGATCTTCGAGTTAGCTGTTCTTCTACATGTAACAAATTTTTACACATACAAATTTTGGCTTCAAAAAAACAAATCGAAATTTGAAAATTAAATTTTTTGAAATATAAATGTATTATGAGTGAAAAATTGTCCCAAAAACTGCATTTTAATAAAATGATATTAAACTCTGCGTGAATGGTGTATGATTTAATATAGAAAATAGCTCAAAATTTATTAACTGATTTAAATAAATAATATTTGCAATTAAAAATAATGACAAATGAAATCCAATAACTTCAATTAAATGTCATTTTTTGTATTTATTCAATAATTTTTGTTTGACATTTGCTATACAATTTACATGCAAACAATTGAACAAATAATAATATTTTCTATAATTTGAATGTTTTATTACAAATTTTACAGTCTCTTCCACGTACTATGCACGGTACGGATAATGTTCTTACAAAAGCTTCGTTTTTATCGGTTCGGGTAGAAATATTTTTTACTTTTTAGTACATATTTTGAAGACTTTGATATTTATTTTTTTTTTTTTTTTAATTTTTCTGAACCATAGAAGGGTCTAAAGGCTACCTTAATTTTTAATTAAAAAACTGCACCGAATCCTCGCTAAGTAATTTTGTTTTGGTATTATCATTTAGCAAAGCTATGAATCATCACATACCTATATTATTATTTTATAAATAGAAGTTGCATGATATACAAGACGTTGATAATCTCTATTTTGGTTACATTTATTTACATTTCTTATGTATACATATTTGAATGAGAAGATTGTGAGAAAAATATACAAAAAATCCTTTAAAACTGGTTAAACCACAAATATACAAACAATAAAATGTATTCTTCACAGACATACGTACGTATAGAGCTAATACAGGTGAATTCAGGTAAATTTATTGTCTCATTCATTGATGACATTTGCTTTACATTGCAGCAAACGATATTTATGACATTTGAAAATGTTATAAAATATATTTAGAATCAAAATACTAGACATTTATATGATATACAATATAATAAATACATCGTTGTATTCTTTTTATATTTTTGGTTACATTATCAAATTATGTGTGATTGATTGTGCTTAGACAAATTTTTGAAACCGAACATCTCTGTCCTCTATAGGTAATGTCCACATATCCTTTTATCCAAGGTTTGACCAAGAAAATTTTATGAACGCATAGCAAGCGTTACCTGAATCCTCGGAAAATAAAAAGTTAAAAAGTCAAACATTAAGAATTCATTGAAAATTTTACACAAGTTACCCGAGTGCTCAAAACAAATTTGAGGCGGGAATTTTTAAAAGTTAAAGCAGTTTTCGTTGAGAAATTTGGGAAATTTTTTAAGCCAATACCCCCATTTTGAACAAGGCAGAAAATTACTATCATTTTTTTTAGAGCTTTTCATTGAAAAACCTTTAAAAAAAATTTCCAATGCTTGCATCTAGTGTATGTCCAAATCTTAAGTAATTCATATCATGTATCCTTATCTAGGGATAATTATAATTTGTTTTTTAATAATTATGTCTTGGAACACTTATTTTGTTACAAGGCGTGCCCATTTATCAATATCTGATTAAGGGATTAAAACGTTAAAGAGGCGACATTTTATACTAACCATATTAGTAAAGGAGATTAATGAAGCAAAAAAAAAAAGGTTTAAAATCGTGACATTGTGCTATCTTCAATCTGTACTATAAACAAACACATTTATAAGGGTACACAAACATTAGTCTAGTATGAATCGGCATATGAGTACCGAAAATTATTCCACGTCAATTTTTTTAGGTGATTTTCTTTAAATTATGTCCTATTGATTATATAAATGAGCATTTTGCTAGAGAACAACCCTGGACCAAATTGTTTAAACCGAAATGTTTTTTAGTATAATCTATGCACGGAAAAAACTGCCTAAGCTGGAAATTCTATGAAACAGCTACGATTAGTACCAAAATTTGGCTGTAGATTGTACTTATTGTGTACTTCAAATTTGTCAATGTGTCGAGGGTTTCTTTTAACCCTGGGGGTGGATAGACTGACTAATTCTAAGTAATTTTTGTGCTATAAAAATTTTATAGTGCCTTTCAATTGTTTTAACAATTTTGGTTTAAGCAATATAGCCTTGAGTTTCCCCCTGAAATTGAGCTGGACTAATTTTTGGAGCTCATGCGCCGATTTCTACTTGACTACATACATACATGATCTTAGCTTACAGAAAATATTTATTAAAACAAGTTCATTGCTGTAGCATACAAATTTAAAAGTCCAGTACCAAGCCTTGCCTGCATTGTTTGCAAAAAAAAAAATGTACACTTTCGTTCAAAGATAGCGAAGCAAGTTCAACAAAAATGGTAAATAAAAAAGTATTAATAAGTTTCATATTGAACTGAATCATTTTCGTGAATATGAAGCGGGGATTCAAAATTCCGATAATAACACAACACGACGGTTGTTTTGAATCTAAAAAGAAAAAATACTATGTCAATAGTGGACACAAAACTTCCTCGTGGTGTACAAATATGCTCCCTGAAATCGTATGCAACAAATGAATTGCAATTTCAATATGAGATGAAAAAAAATGTTCGTGCATTTTATTCATATATACTCGTGGAATAAAAAACCACAACGACCTGAATCTTCCAAGCTTACTTAAAATTCTAATATACACTAATTTTATGGTGTATTTTATAATTATTTTTATTATACGGAATGTCTTAGATAAACAAAATTAATTCTGGTAAACAACTCAACACAATATAGCAACCGAGTATTTATTTAATAGGATAAAGTGTCGCATTTTTTGATTGCACAAGTATAAATATTTTAACTATTTAACAGCATTAAAATAATTTTCTTATTCATATTCAATTTATCATAAAAAATTGAAATAAATACAAAATAATTTTTTTATGGCCCAATTATATATTTGGAAAACAAATCATTGTACCTCCAATAAAAAAACTCACTTTTGGTTGATTCGGTTTCTTTAAATTTAAATATACATCAAACAATTTACAAAAATTAAACATTATTAATAATATAAATAAATAAATAATTTTATTTGTCACATTAATAAATAATATTTTAAATCAATGTTTACAACTTTAACAACTTTTTTTGTTACATTTTCAATTGATTTAATAATGATAATAATTCTGTATAAAGCATTTCTCCAGTAAAACACATAAATCTTTTTCTCTACATAGACATAAGATGTACTTACAAAAAGTCTAGACATTCAGACGGTGATAATCATATTTAAAATAAAAGAGAAAAAAAAACAACTTGTAATACAGATTTGATTTAATTATTTTACTATTCCTAACTTGTTTACAATCATTGCTATAGTTTGAAAATGAATATTGCCCTGTGGTGGAGAATGGAATTATTTGATACAAAGTTCTTAAAGAAATCATATAATTTTGGAAACTAAAAGAGACGTACTAACAATGAGCCAAAATTGGTGACCTAAAGTTAAATGTTTATCAGCATTTTAAAATCAAGAAACACGTTAGTAACAATAGGAAAAATTCACAAATTTTTTATCACTTCAAATGAAACGTCTTTACTTGAGGAACATGCATTTGAAGTTATTTTTTAAAGAAATTAAAAAATAGCCAACATATGGAAGTTCAAATGCAAAATTTGGACGTTATCGCAAGAGCTTTAGAGTAAGGTCCAAAATATGTTTGTTTTACTGAAAAACTATAATCGCTTGTCGTTATAAGCGTTTAATTTTGATAAAGATAATCACTTCAACCGATGCTTTTATAGGAGCTTACATAAGTTTATATATAGATTTATTTAGGACCATTTAATCACAATAAACCAGTCGTCATTGTAAATAGTGTCAGTTGAATTCAATTTTGGTGGAAGCGATGGGCGTATACATTTTATATGACAGATAGATATGTTCAATACATTTATCGTCGCTTCCACCAAAAAGATAGATAGAGCTTATGATAATATATCAATTAGTCTTCCAATACAAATATTGCATTATAGGTCCAATTCAGCCGTTCGGGAAGTACCTGTCTATTAAACTGGCACAAAGAAATACACACAAGTTGTGTCCAAAAATGCACAGTTAATGCATAATTTGGGAAAATTTAAACAAACTTTCGAACCATTAATATTAAAATAACTTTTTCATAGATTTTAAAACATCAAAAATATGTTAATTCGAAAATTAAGAAGAGTGTGTGATTAGATTCTTTTTGCAAAAAGAAATTAAAAGCCTCTTTTAAATATTTATATTAAATTCAGGTTTCAAATATATATTATACAAATATCGTTTTGCAACATAAATTTTTTAAAGGACAATAAAATATGTTTTAAAGCAAACTTGGAGCAATGCGATGTAAGTACACAAAAATACAAAAGGTACATGCTCCAAAACGTTTTTTGATTATCAAGATACGAAAAAAAAAAATCAGTTTATCTTTAGAAATATCTTCTGTTTTATTCCTAGTTCTATATGTTTGGATTTACTATTTTTATCCTTGTTTCATCTCTACAGAATAATATAAATATTCATTTGATAATTAATGCATAGTTATTTCATTATAATTAAAACAAATACATGACACAAAATGTAACAGAAATTAATTAATTTTGTTTGAGTTCAAGACGAAAATAATTTAAAATAATTTCAGATAAAATAAAATTTGGTAAAGAAAACGATTGATTGAATGTGTATTTCGGATATAAACGACGAACTCTTTGCGAAATAAAAGAAAATGAATTAAACACCGTATATGTAAATAACAGTTAAACACCGTATATGTAAATAAACAAAAAAAAAAAAAAGCTATACAAAATATTAAATAAAGCGTAAAATATTTAAAAATTACCTTTTGAAAAAGCAAAACAAAACAAAATAAACGAACAAAAATTTTACACAATAATTTTAAATTTTTTTTAAAATTTTGTATATCGAATTTTTTTTTTTCAAATTTAAATGGCACTAAATCACATTTATAACTTAATTATAAAAAAAAAAAAAAAAAAAAAAAACATGCAAAACTAAGCATAAAATAAAATAAAAACTGATAAAATTTTTTAAAATAAATAAATATGAATTTTTTTTAAATAATATTTAAATATTAATGTAGTTTCTGACTGAAGAGTGAAATAATAATAATAGTATGTTCGTTGTTGTGGTTGGAATCGCGCCGGAATGAAGACTGAATTGACCGCTGGTCGACATCACCGCCGTGGTCCGTGGTCATAACAACAAACTCTCACCCAAAGAAGATGAAGAAAGAACTCTAGGCTTAACTAAGTAACTACCACACATATAATATTTAACTAAATACACCTTCATTTATTATTATGTGTAGAGTTTAATATAATAATAATAATAATAATAATAATAATGTGAACTGCATTTCATTTCAGTTTTATGAATATTGTTTTACAGTTTTACTGTAGTACATAATATAATGATACACAATATATAGATTTTATTATGATGTTTAAAAACATTTTAAAAGCATAAATTTATTATGATCCATTGTAAAAAAGATTAGGTTGAAAAAGGTTAAAAAGGATTTTTATTTTTGTTATACCAGAGAACAAACCTGTTGAAAATTCATACGAAAAATTATTTTTTTACAATAGCGTAGGGGCTAGAAGTATACTTGAGGAATTAAAAAATGCAACATTTTTACCTATTTATAAACATTAAATAGTCAATTTTTTTTTTCCACAAATATACTTCAGAATCGAGGATCGGAATCTTTCATTAAATTTTTGCTAAGAATAGTAAAAACTAAGGAAACCACACTCAAAGAAGAAATATCAACCTCATCAATTACCCACAATGAAGTAAAGAAATATATTCATCATGCAATAACCATCAAGAGTACAGCACGCTCATTAGTTTTCCAATTGGACACCCATGGCATATTCATCTAATTACCAATAAAAAAAACCCAAATCAATGTCCACGCTGCTGTAAAAAAATTTCGTTTATCCACGTTTTCTCAGAATGCCAAAGTTTTGAACAAGAAAGTTGATTTTTTCTTGTTCAAAACCTTGGCATTCTGAGAGAAAACGGACTACCAGAAGATACTCCTGAATAAAATAATTATTTCATTTACAAAGTATCAATGTAAAAATCTCGGTTGTCCATAAAATTAAATTAAAATGGCGTTTATTTTTCGAGTTTAAATCACTTTTAGCACAAAAACAGAGCCTAATTCGAAAAAACCATAACATTTCAAAAAATTTTCAACTTCTTGAGATATTGAGATATTTTAAATCGGTCAGAGGACATCACACTATTAATATAGGATATTCAAGAGAATGACAGGTAATTAAAATTATTTTAAATAAAACTAAAAAGTATCATTAAATGTTGGCTATGAATATTCAATGAAATAAATAATATTCGATATAAAAACTCGTTAGTTCGTATAGGAAGTAGATATTAAGTTAGTCAATATTGGGATGGGACAATGAAGTAAAGATTTTCTTTGGACGATGTTTTTTAATTTACATGAATCCAAAAATTCAACTTTAAACTCATTCTTATGGCTCTTGCGAACATTTTGAAGAAGTGGATATCAATTGATTTTATCTCGAGCTTTTGTGGAATTAATTGAAATCCAAAAAAAACTTCTACCAAAATAATTAGTTTTATTATTTGGAATTATACAAATAAAATTAGGAAGGTATTAATATATACATGTAATAAAAACATTTATTACTTTTAATTATTCCGCTTATTTCCATTGTTATCAATTACTAAAAATTTTAATTTTTATATTTACAAAAACATTTGCGGTTGGAAGTAAAAATATTAGCCGACAAAATCAGAAAACTCTTATCAAATTCTAATTTTTTATGTATAACATAATGGGGAGTGAATAATTCAGCTATTCAAAATTTACTTCAGTATTAATCTGGCATCGAATCGTGTATTTCATATAGATAGAAATTTTATTTTTTAATTTAATAAAACACATCAACGTGGACTTAATTTTGAGTTTTGACCGCTATCTTGAAAATAAGATAGTGTTTATCTCGCAAACTAGTAGGACTATCAAAATTTTGCCAGAAACGTGTTTTTAGATAATTATATTATCTATAACTGTTACCTTTTTCTTCTGACATTTAAAAGTGAAAAATTGTTAACAAAAATATACAAAATATTTATCATAAAATAGATTTAAAATTAATTATTTATTTATAAAAATTTCTATTCTTAGTTTCTGAGAAATACGAGGACAAATTACATTTAAAATTTGACAATCGTGTTTAGAAACACATTGACTACCGAATATTGTATCTGTTAGTCAATGCAATTCCAACAAGAATACGGAATTCGATTGGTAATCCAAGTGTAGTCAAGTTTCTTTTGTTTATGAAAACAAAATTTATACCTAATAGATAAATCTATCTTTTATTTTTCTAGATCTCCAACACTCAATTCAATTTAGTCATATTTAAGTACATTGACTTAATGCTTTAAAGTAATATAACAAATCGCACTTGACCAAGTTTTTTTTTTTTTTCACTTTCTATAATTTACAAAAATGGTAAAAATTTAATTATGGTGATAATTGTATTGAACAATTTTATAATTCTAAGAAATCACATATGTTATAAATTCATTTAAAATTCAAATCATTTTTATTGTCAAACATGGTGCATTCAAGGAGTTTTATAACATATAACACCGGATCATAGTGGTAAAGTGTTTTTGATTAGGATTTGTTTATTCTTTTTTTACTGATGATCTCAGAATAGGTGTACAAAATTACATTTTTATTCAAAATTCATTTATTCTATGTTAAAGTTGATTCATTTACTCTGTTTGTTTTAGAAAATATTAAATGAAAACATAATAATAGATATTTTTCGAAATTTATGAAATAAGTTTTATAAAGGCACATGTAAAACATTGTCGTGTAACTTAAGATCGTAACGCAACTTTGTCACGTAACAGGAACATTGTTGTGGTCGTAAACGCGTAACACCGTTGTGTAACAAAAGTTGATACATGATGTTGTTACATCAATTGTCGGTAAATTTGAATCGCATCAAAAAATGTTGCTATGTGGGGTTAATACTAACGCAATATTTGCAAAGACAAAACGTAATATCAATATAATTAATTAGTTTTTTCGAATTATTTTTTCATTCTTATAAAATAAAATACAATAATTAATTCTACGCAGTATAATTACAATATCCTCAAAACATTTTAGATCCTATATAAAATTTTCTTATCTACAGCCGCATTACGCATCGAGTTCAATATACTTTAATTACATCAAAATTTTTTGTAGGTTTTGTATCAAAATGTAACATTTGATTAAAAATTCATAATAAATTAATGTAGACCCTGAAGGCTTTAATTAGTCTCCAATATAAAAACAGGTGATAAAAACGATTTAAATTGAAAAAAAAAAATTGATTTTCCGGTACAAAAAAACAAACCATACGTCAAAATTATATTGATGTGATTTATGAATTAAAGAAATTATTGAAAAAAGGCGGAATCTCTAAGAATGTGATTTTGTTTTTGGATGGATGTAATTAAACCTCCACATAAATTTATGTGTTTTTTTTTTCTAATTACATCTGACAAATTTTTTTTTGTTATTTAGTTTGGTGAATGAAATTATTGAGTAGTAATATTGTTATTTGATGCGGTGGTGGTGTTTAAGAAAACACTTAAAATTTTATGTATTATTATTAGTGGTGTGATATCACTATTACAATGTTTATGTAATAGATCCGAGAATTATGTTCTAATCAATGTTAAATTTGAGGTCAATTAAGCTAGGTAGACTTGAGTGAGCAAATATTCAGCACCGTATTCTGTCAGTGGACTTATGCTGAGAATAGATTAATATTAAGGATCATGATGTTTCGGACTAAGTTTTAGTCGTCTTAAAATGAATTTAAAGGTATCAAAAAACTTAGAGCTATTTTAATAATTGTTTTGTATTTTTTGATCAAAAAAATCTTTTGAATTTTCATTTGAGTTTTCCAAAAATTTTTGGTTTATGTGTTACAGGCTATTTAAATTCGAAAAACAGTCACCAAAAAATCCGAATTCTATGAGGAATAAAAATTTTTGTGAAAATGCACGAAAACGAAGTATTTTTCAAATAAAAACTGCGAAATAGAGCTCAAAAATGTTTATTATTACCCAATTTACATAAAATTCATTAAATAGCTCCAATTTGTATGGTACTTTAAAATCGGAGACATCCGGAACAATTCATATCACATTTCTTTCTGATCTTTCATGTTTGTAAATTAAGACTCCTTAATTAAAATTAAGTCAAAATCCCTATTATTAGTTACTTGATTTGCATTAAAATCTTAAAACTGCAATATTTTGCGGCCGGTGTTATAGGCCCTGGACAGGGTCTATAGATGAACAAAACATTTTAAAGTTAAGCAAAAGAAGTCAAAAATTGTAAAAATTAAGAAAAAAATAAGAACAAGGTAAATAAATATAATATTTTTCTTTATTAATTTGCTAGTAAAGAGGGTTAAATTTTCAATAGAGAATAGTGTCAAATTAAAATCGTCATCAGATTACGTAATTTTCTATAAAATTTGCTGATGCAGTAAAATAGTAAGCCAAATTAAAAAAAACTGCATTCACGCTATAATCAATACAACCCTCGATGTCAATTGTCTTTATGCATTGTCTGCTAATAATTGGATAAAAGTGGTAAATACCACATATATTTGGTTATGTCTAGCTAATTAATTATCCGTCAGCTTAATAGATCTAACAATTTGTTTGTACAAAAGTTAATTTATTATTCAATCGTGTGGGTATTTAAAAAAAATAGTCATTTTTTTATAAATAGAACTAATAAATTTTACCTACATCATTCAATATTACCAGATTATTAGGACCATTAAAAATTTATGAACAAATTTTAGGAATACAATAAAAGTGTTATGTAAAGCTACATTTTTATTTTAAGCTTAAATTTTGGATAAATTCTTAGCTGAGGTGCATAGATTCTTAGCTGATAATGAGAAAATAAACGATAGATTAACGGTGAAAATTACAAATTTTAAATTTACAAATACAGAATATTATATTTGAAATTTGCACTTTTTTTCACTGAAAAGACAGTCTGTAATGTAATATACATTGTTTTTTTGTCAATTTTCGCGCATAAATAACTCAAAAAATCCTAATATTATGAAATTTGGTATGAACAATCTTGACATGAAAACAGAGGGCACGTCAAAGAGTTTTTTCCGAAACAAAGGATTCTAAAGTAAAAATCAAAATTTTATTTAATATTTTTTTCGCGAAAAATTACTAATACTAATTGCACACAAAAATATAATTTTAATAAACTACTTGACTAAACAACTTTACTAAACACTTGCTTAAAATATAGCTTTTCACAAGTATCAATTAACTAATTTACTTAGTCAATGTGAACAAACTTAAGATCTGATTTTGAACACAAATTTATCACATTCAGAAATTGTACCTATAATTTTTGGTCATTATTAGGCCTTCATGGCCTCCGTAATAGTAAATTTTCAAAATTATTGTTCTTATCACATAAAAAAACTTCGGTTATATCTATTACGTGCATATGCTTTGAATTTCAAAGAAATTCTAATAAATAATTAATCATCAAACTTTCTTTTTAAATATAACAAATTATTGTTTTAGGTCAATTTTAAAACACAAATAGATTTTGTATTATTATTGACGTTGTTGTTGTTATATAAGAAACTGGTGATTGGAGGTCAATAATTTTAAAAAAACTAGAGTAAAATTTGCTTTTTTAATGATTGATTTTAATAAATCTATTGACAAAAAGTTTACTTCTAAAAAAAAAAAAAATTGTATTAAGTATAATCGCCAACGCTTTAGTATCAAAATGTAGGTGGTATCTCCTGCAAATGAGTATTAAGTCAAATTGATCAGTCACCAGTGAAGAACAAAATCTATCTGTCTGTTGATTCATAATGTGTGGTACGGTCGTGAACTTGTTTTTTCACCTACTTATAATTTGCAAAAAAAAAAAAAAATCGTTAATTTATTCAAACAAGAATGACACTTTTTCATGTACAAACTAATTATTTTGGATTTTTTTTAATTAAATGGTCAGAGTACCGAAAAAAACATCCTACTTCAATTGAATTTAAATTTTGAATACACTTAAAATATAAAATTAAAGAACGTCCCAAAAAAATAAAATATTTCAAGATGAGTAAAAATTTTAATAAATTTTGTCAAGAAAATAATTTCAATTTTTATTTTTCTTATATTCTCAATTTAAAATTTTTCGAAAACTGGTTAATTTTTTTGTTTTAAATCTAATTATAAAATGTCGTTTACATTATATTAAATTTTGGAAATTTCATTTAGTGTTCAAAATTTTAAGGTCTTTCATGACGACTTGTGCAGATGTCTTATGACCTTGTTTATAGTAAAATTTCTTGAATAATTTCAGTCATTTTAAAATAATGTCTTTAAAAGTCACAATTACCACTGACTCATACACAATTGAAATAAGAAAATTTTAAATTGGAAGATGAAAGACACCTTTGTGGAATAGATGTTATAGCTAAAGGAATTTACATGGGCCTGAATCAATTTTCAGCCAATAGGGAAGATGCACAAATTATTTATCACTTCCATTGAAGCCTCTTTACTTCACGAACATCAATTTGAAGTTTAAAAGAAAAATCTAAAAAATAGCCAAATTGTGGACGTTCAAAATTCTTAATTAAACAAAGAAGGAGATTTGCATAAATGCCGTCATACATGTTTATCTCCATTGTGATTAAACATAAGAGTCATTCTACGGTAAGAGGTCCTTTCGGTGTCCAAGGCATTAATATACACTTCCCTTCAAACAGATAAACAATGTAAGTATGCACAACGAGTTTATTTTGAATAAAAATGTTTTATAAATTACATTTTTTTATTCGATTTTTCCATAGAAAATGACTACTTATCGTAGAATCAACCATAATACTTTTTTTGCAAAAAAGAGATAGAAAGCAATCTTAAAGACCTTATAACTTGTTCGTTTTTGAATAAATTTTATTTTAATTATCGAATTTTGTTTAGTATAGAACCTAATGTCACATTTTGATGGGTAAAATTGCAAATTTTTTTTTATATTGCATCTTCGCTATTTAACCAGTATGCCATATAAAGTGTCGTACAATTTACTTTCTACATAATATTTATTTGAATCAAGTAAAGAAATAAATAAATCACATATTTAAATTTATTGATAATAATAAATAAATTGTTTTAATTATTATAATTAATTGCGTTATCAGGTTGTCACCACATAAAACACATACTTGCAGTACAGACCACTTATTAAAATATGCAACTAATCATAGTAAATGAACTTAAAACCAACTTAATGGCCAATACGGATGGTTAAGATCAGATCAATACCTTTCCGATTAAATAACTTTTCTTGGTGTTTGGATCCTATTTTGTTTATTTTAATTTTTAAATGGGAGTCATGCATATTTTTAAGTAAGTGTACGTAAGACTGTATTTATAAAGGCTGAAAAATGTTCTTAATAGCGAATGGAAAAATATCTGGAAGTTGAGAGAAGCTTGAGTAGTGGTGGCTTCGCTAAGGAGGATGTGATAAAAATTAAAATAAAGAGTTTAAAAATGGGGATAAAAAAAGGTTTCAAATAAATTAGCGGAAAATTCTGCATAAAAAGGGATCGCGTTTTTGCGGTAGTGTTTTAAAATAAAGTATCCAGATCGTCTGAAAGACACATCCATACGAAATTTACATGTATGTATTTAATCCTTTTTTTTAAACCGTTTATTGAAACATCTTTTACCTCCGCATTGACGAAGCCTCGGTTACTCAAAATTTACAATCCCCAACCATTGTTCATTATATTTACGACAACACAAAGAAAGGAAAAATTGTATACTTTACAAAATGACGAGACTTTGGCGTTTATGAGTCTATTTGGTAGTGTTTTGACCCCAGGTTTTTTTTTCTTTTCGGAAAGAAATCTAAATACTTTCTTTATGAAAGTGATCAATAACATAAATATGAAAATAATCAATTATAACGTTTGTTTATAATCGTATAGAATGTTAATTTATATTTATTTTTACACACATCAGATATTATTAAAAATTTTATCAACGTTTATAATTGAACACAAACACAAAATAATTACTTTGATAACCGATGAAAATATATGATTTGATTATACACTTTTCAATATAATCACATTGTGATTATATTGATAATATTTGTTTTGGATTTTTATTTTATCATTAAATTGACAAAAAATTTTTATTATAAACTTTTAAATTGACAAAAATTTGACAAAATAAATTGAAACACACGTTTTTTATGATTACCAATCGTGTCAAAATTTAATAAATTATTATTTTGATATATTTTTGCAAAATAAACTTTCAAAATAAATGGTATGAATTCCAAATTATTATTATATGCCTGTAATGTCTATTTTCCCAATTAACTATTATATTTCGGGAAACCTTATACTCTCACCCCTCTCGCAGCGTCCTATATAGTGGACATTCATGTATTATTGTATTTACATTTTGCTAAAATTTAAGAGATAAAAGGCTCCTGATTCATGTTTAAAAATAAAGTCGATAATGCCATTCATTTTAAAATATTAATACCGAGATTCCAGATCCCTAATTTTCTAAAATTTAATAATTTAGTCAAGATACAATCATGATATAACAGTTATGTAATATAATTTTATATCACAAAAGTGTTTTATATTATATGATTTTGACTTTTGACTGCACACAAAAATATAGTTTAACTAAACTAACTGACTACACAACTTTACTAAACACTTTACTAAAAAGTGGCTGTTCACACAAGTAACTAAACTTGCTACTTGACTAACTTTCTTGATAAATATGAACAAATTTTTACACATAAATATAACATGAAGGTTTCCAGATTGTGTCACTTTTCCCGAATTATACTCTTTTCATATGGTAAAGCTCCTTTTGTGCTACAAATTTACGCATCTTTATACTGCAATATTATTTTTAGCTGATTAAAATTAGACACTTTGAGTATTAAATACAGATCTTTTCTTGGCTACTTGCTAGGAAATTTTCTGGGAACCATGCATTACATACAGTTTTATTGACAATTTTTTATTAAGAATACATATTTTACTATGACACTATGTCATAATATGATAACTTCCTTAAAATATTTAAAATATGTATTGTAAATTGAATAATTTACAAAAATATATAATTAACAGAACAAATAATATAATCAGAAGGCTACTTATAATAACGATATTTAGGCAATAAAAATAATTGTGTACTATATAATCAAAACTCACCCACTTTTAAACAAAACATTTGGTCAATAATAATTACTACTATCGATGTATTACAACTGAACAAAAATATTTCCAATCTAAATTCAATTAATCATCGTTATTTTTTTATACCTACTTAGTATCAAATGCGATCATTTAATATTTTATATTGTTCTGTAGGAATCATGTTAGCGAGGAAAACGTGATGAAAATAATTCTTCTTTCAAGACTACATAAGGAACAATTTGAAAATTATCCTATTTCAAATTAATCTTAAATGATCGATTGTAAAAAATCCCAGAATCCTTTTACGGGATCGAAATTCCTTACATTATTGTTTAAAATCTAAATGTAATTTAATAATTATTATGTAGATTCTTTTGATTATATTAGTGTATTTTGGTTCAGAAAGTGAAATATACACATAGCTATATGAATAAAATGAAACAAAGACACTATTAAAATGGCCACCATCTATAATATAAATAAGAGAGTGAGATATATACGTAAATAATTTTTTTGAAAAAAGACAAATTAATTTTTAATGGACATCTAACATGTTGTAGTCGTGTTTTCTTTATATAGTATTATTTCGTTTCGTGACGATTTGCCAGCTCACATACTGTAAAACCCGTAAAATAACTTCGTACTAAAAATCACCAAAATTATTATTTAGGTCATGCCTGATATTGTTCATAATTAATACAGCATGAAGTTAATCATTCCAGAATGCATAATTAAAGAGCAACAGGTCATAAATATGATAAGATTTTGCCAACAGTTTACATTTCAATTTTGTTGTAGTTTAACGACATGGATTTAGAGTTTTGTGACAGAATCTTCGTCTGGATATGACCTTCTACAGTGTAATTTTAGCCTTACATTTCTTAAATTACATATTTATCACCAAAGTTATAGTCATTATCAGATTGTTTTTTATTAAATTGATTATTTATAGAGAGACGGAAATAAAAGTTTATAATAGTCGCATGTTTTTTTGTATATTATCTTTCATCATTTTTATTTTTCCGGTAATCAAATTATTTATTAAGCCTATTAAAAAATAAATCCTCACTTTTTAAGTTGTCATAATAAATATATGTCATGAATAATTACTATTGCTTGGGCTGATAGTTATAGCTAAGACTATTGGCAAAGTGTGAATACCCAAAAATACCGCCAAGGTAAGTATTTTAAATTGAAAAGTGTTCGATTATTGAATTTATTAAATTTAAAGTAAAAAAAAAAACACCACCTTATATTTCAGTAAATCTAGAACAACATTTTAATACGACCATATATTCATAATCGTATTATAATAAACCCCACCATTTTGGGAATATTTAATGATTAACACAGAAACAAACATTTGTGGAACTAAATCGAAGAACACCTTTGCATAAAATAAATTAAACGTACAACATCCTACACATTTTTTACACTTTATTTACTTTTTAATTTACATAATAATTTATTAATGATATTGTTTTTAATAATTATTATAATTTGCGCATGTCTTTAAAATATTATGAATGAATTTGTAACTACATTAAGTTATAGTTACAAAAAAAAATTTAATTTTCTTGGTGAAAATTTTTCGATTTCTTATTAATAGAATATTTTGATATATAGTAATAGATAAAAGAAAATTATAAAATTTCCTAAAATAATCGAGCTTCTACTAAGTAATTAAAAAAAAAAATTCGAATATGAGTAGAAAATCGTAGTCTAAGAAAATTTAGCATTTTCAGTTCTATAGAATAAGTTGAGATATCACTGAAAGAAGTTGACATTATATATTTAATATCAGAATACTTTTTTCAAGACCTTTAATCCAAAAAATTTTCAAAACTAAGAATCAAAATGCACATTGAAATTTACAGCCCTTGAAATTACTAAGATAAATTGAAAGACGGTACATTTTAATTTCAAATTAAATCTAGTGTTTTTTGTATCGAATTTTCTTTAAAAAATGAAATAACAGTTTAATTTTATGGTTACTTGGTAATTTTGAATGATAATGAACAAGCTCATTAAAGCCCTCTTTTGTGGTACAAGACAAATCATTTTGGATACCATGAATTTTTATCCAAGACATATATTTATTGTTTACTTATAAGTTTAAAAATTTTACCCCAAATTCGAGATATTCCATATGAACTAAAGAATCATACGATACAAACACAATACTTTAGCCAACACAGAGAAAGGACATTCGACATTTTTCCATCTCCTTTAATCGGAAAAGTAATAAATATTACGTAAAGATAACTCGAGCGCCTATCATTGTGTTTCCATATGATTTCATTTTCTTTCCCAAAAAAAAAAAAGAAATCAATTACGGAAGATACATAAATTTTTGATTCAAATGATTAACCAAGCAAATTGTAATATAAATTTTCAATAAAATAACACGTTTTAAATCAAAACAATAATAATAATTATAATTAAAGTATTAAATTTCAAAGGTTGAGATCTTGGTTTAACCTTCAAAAATTTTTTTTTTTCTAATTCAATTATATGTATTGATTATGATGTATGTTAACGCCCTCAATAACAATTATATAAATTTTTGGAAAAACTATATAATTAAACAATCCAAAAAAAAAAAACATATTGATTTAAATAAATAATTTTATTATTATAATTTGAAAATATACTCATTCACATGTAAAAAAAGAACATAATCGAATTTATTGTTAATATGTGACGTCATTATGCAGATTGGATCGCCTATATCCAAAAATGGATTTGCAATATTTATTTTAAATATGAAAACTTGTTATAAATTTATATGTATAATAAAGACAATTTTTTTACTTCGAATATAATATATGAAATGAATAAAAAAAGAGAACTTCAGACTCACACAGATGGATCCAGTTTTGCCGCAATAAATCAATGAATTGTTTTTCATCATGCACTAAAAGTTCAGGTCTTTAAAAAGTTTTTTTTTTTTAAATCAACACTAAAACTATTAATTATTGGTTCAATATTTTGTTACTACCTGTTTAACTTTATGCAAAGTAGCTTTTTTTGCTAATGTATCAAGCAAAACCGCTTGCTTAAATTTTGTCGTTAAACATAACAATCTTACTGCTGCATCAGTGAGCGATGCAGTCTCAATAATTGTTATTGTTTGTTCATGTGTTTTACTCGGTCGGTTTAAATGAAATATATGATGAGTATATTAAATTTTTCTAAATTTTTTCTATTTCTTGTATGTCTATCGGTTTATCAATATCAAGATAGGTCAAAAGTTAAAATTTTTCTGGCATATTGAGCAGAATCGGACTATTGGGTCTTCTGTATCCATCAGCTTTTAAGCCATAATAAATATAACAAAAACTCGAATATAAAAAAAATTGTTTGAATCTGTTTGTTTTTTGTCCAATTACTAGCCGAAGTTGACGCCAACGAATCTACATTAAAATTATTTTTAGTCCATTTTTTTTTAAATCGGTTCTATTTTTTTTTTGAAAATTTTTTATTAATATTTTGGCATAATTAAAAAAGGCATGAGTGCTTTGGCTGCCATTTACAGTGTAAATGCAAATTCTTCATCTATAAAGATATTCAAAAATGAATAGACTATGTTAGAAGTATGAATATATCCATAGACTGACTATATCAAGTATATATAAAGTGATTTTTTTGTTTTTTGTTAAATGTACTGTAGGCGTTTTTAGCCTTCTTGTTTATATAATACAAACTGTATGGCGACGTCATCAATTTCATAAAATCATACCAAATTTAAATAGTGTGGGACATAACACTACAATAGAGTTACTTCAAAAATTACTTTTATTCAAAATGCATTTGAAATTAATTAGTTGAATCATTAGATTAATATAAAGCTTTGATTTATGATCTCAATTTTCCATAGAGCTAAAAATACTATTATTCATTTATTAATAAAGCCATTTATTACGACACATGCATATACTACAATTATGAACAATCGAAAATCGAAGAAACATTATATATAATAAAATTTTCCCGAAATCTCGAGAACAAATAATTTCATTAAAATTTGGGACCCACCAAATCAGCCCCATCACAAAAACTTCCCAATAATAAAAAATAACGTTACTTTAGAAGAAATAAATATTATATGGATTAAATAAAGTGAAAATCACTAGGTAGTATTGCAGCCTTGTGGTGGAGGAATCCGATTTCTAAACATACAGTCCAGTGTTCGAAACCAGTTATTAAGTTATTTTTTTTAAGAAAAAAAATTTATTATTTTTATTTTAAATAAAAAAACTTCCAAAACAATATGGTGAATTTCCTGAGTGTATCAAATATCTTCAAAATCGAAAAAGTCGAACGAAAGTTACAGCGGGACAAACATAAATACAGACAAGCGAAATGTAACATGTAATTATACATTTTGTTTCAGATCGAAAAATTAAAGAAGCCTCACAAAGATGATGTCGCCAACGTGTCCACATTTTGTCTAACAATGCAACGCAACCAATCAGATACCATGTTTCGATAATATCCAAGGAAGGATATGAAACATTTTACATATAAAATAAACAGTTTTATAATAAATAAAAAAGATATTATTATTAAGACAAAGAAGCAAGCATTATAGTAATCACCTAATTTTATAAACTCAACCGGTATTTTTTCTTATTTGTTTATAATAACCTTGCACACATTAAAATCTTGATTCACAATTATGTTAAATGGTAAATATACTACAGACAGATAGACATTTATAATAATGCACTATTTATAGTTAAATTAATAGTCAAGTGTATCTATACAGATACTTCAAGCAGTAGCGTATTCAAGAATCGATTTAAGGACGTTCCAAAAAAAAATACTTTTCTTAGAATCTGTTAGATAATTTAAATACAAATACTTCGATACGTTACAGGACACAATTGTTTGAAAAATTGTCTATTAAGAATTGTATTTTTAATATCTGGTTTTAAAGCGAAGGTTTTATTATATAACAAAAGCGATTTTCATACGATTGTCTTAAAAAACTGAAAACTATTAATTGAATGTAAAATAATTATATTTATAAAAAAATTATTTGACAAGTAAAAGATAACGAATTCAAAACATGACTCAATTAAATTGCGCTTTTCTTTTTTTGCGCTTGGAAAAGTAATGGAAGAAGTTCAGAGAATCGCATCGATTGTATACGAATCGTAATTTACATTGGGATAGTCTTTCAATCAGTTGAGGACGAATCAACGTTAGGAATGTCCTTAACTCTGTATATAGTCTTATATGGCAATATATTTTTAAACAAAATATGCTTGGCAGTGATTTATATCGTTAAAATAATTTTTAGAATCAGTTCAGTAATTCCAAAGATAATCCCAAAGAAAAAAAAATTAATAACGTAAATAAGAAGTATTTATTAACATCATAAACATTTTTTCTTTCAAAACATAATCTGTAATAGAAATGTATGAAAAATTCTTAAGTGAAAGATACTAAATTTTATTACACTTTCACTTTACCTTGAATTTGTAACATTTTAGATTCTGGAATTTGATTTACGTAGGATTTTGTTGCCTTCATTGTAATACTTAAAATTGTTCAATCACGGTAAATTGGTGAAATCGCCTTGCGACAAACGCCTAACAAAATCCTGCGAAGCCGGTTTAGGATACTAGGCAACAATATAATTCATTCGTTGTGTCATGAGTTTCATTCTATTTTTTTTTTTAATTATTCGTAAAATTAATTCTTCGATTCAGACTTATCTACAGTGCGAGATCTGTAAATAGGTCTATATAAGAGTCTATAATCATAATATGTAATTGTAACCTAACCGATATTTATGAATACTAATAATTCGATGAAAACTGCCAATAAATTATTCTATAGTTGAATCGTTTTCGTTAGTCCGCGGATCGCACATTTATTTGCGTGATCACATTAAGGCTTGTTTTATCGATTCTATTTTTTTGGTTAATACATGTTATATTATAAATATATAAGTACTATGCCGCATTTCATACAATGAGTAATAGTTAACTATCATTTATAAATGAATATAGTTAACTTCAAACAATCAAATAATAGAATACAAATGTTCACATGAAACTTCTGTTTACAAACAATGAACTAACGAAACCGATTCAAATATAGCGAAAAATTAATTTCATTCAATAATAATTAAATCGTTCATTTGTAATCTTTTTTTTCTTCGTATTTTCGCGATTTAAAACATGTTCCCGATTTTCTTCATCTCCCGCTTTGGTTCTTTCTAACCTAGCCTTAGCAACTCTACTTATAAATTCCTGTAATAATGTTCCGATGTTATCTATGATCCAGTATTATTTTACTGCCATGTAAAAAGAATTCTTTGCGTTCAAATTGTATAGGTAATACAATATACTATCAATATTTGTCTTTAGAATATTCTTTTTAAAAAGAATACTCTTTAACGGTTTTAATATTGTATAATGTCAAGTACTTAAGCTAACATATACAACAGATATTATGGAAATAATAACATGGTCGGTCAACATGCAAGCAGTATAGGAAAAATTATGAGATAAAATACTCACACCTCACCTCTGTACAGGCAAGTATAATACTGCAGATTAAATCGTATAAAGCTTGATTCACATTATAATATGACAATTGGTTGTAGTTCAGATGTGGATCTGAATAAGGTATATAAGTTGGCTTCTATTGAGATTTAGTTTTGCATCATTCACGGTTGTTCTCGATTATGTACTGATAAAACCTTTTTATGGGAATCACATTACATATAATATAATATCACTTCAGCAAACTGATTAGGTTGCCTAAAGAAAATCATTTATCCTATAGTCGTTTTAGTTTTAGTTAGTTCATTGTTTGTAAACATAAGTTTCACGTGAACATTTGTATTCTATAATTTGATTGGTTGTTTGAAACATTATTTATAGTATACAGAGTTCATATTATATATTTATAAATATAATATGCAATAACCAAAAAAATAGAATCGATTAAATAAGCCTTAATGTGATCGTATTTAACATAGATTAGTGTAAAAACTAATTTTGAGATGAATTTGAGGTTGAAAAATCGATTTTCCATCATGTGTCCCATTCTATTATTTTTACTTGTTCTGTACAATTATGAATTGTTTAAAAAAGAATGAATATAGATTGAATTGAATTGAATCCGATTGATATAGATTCGAAAATACTAAAATTGAAATTCGGGAATGCTAATATTTTTGCTTATTTATTTGCTTATATTATATAAATTTCTCGCGTGTATAATACACAGAGGTAAAAATGGAAAAGCACAAATAAATAAATATTGCCTGTAATATATTTGAACGTATTTATTAAAACGTAGGCGAAAACCATACCATAGATAAGACAAAAATATTCATCCTAATAATACATTTAACTGAAGCATATTATATTTATTTATAAGTATTATTTTATTATTATTATTACTATTATAATGTATTTATTTGTGAGTATTGTGAATGATGTCATTTTTAAAAGTAAAATAAACCACATTCAATAAATAAGTTGTAAAAAATTATTAATAAATACATAATTTTATTTCCAAAAATGGTATTAATAAAATTATTATGAATATGATGGATGTGTTTAGTACAGACATCACTGTAATTATATAACATAATCAATAATTACAATGAATATCATCTTTTTCTGTATATATGTTAACAAATTTTCACATTTATATTTTTAGTTTTATAAAAACATTTATTCTTCCATAGTATGGATGAAATAAATGAAATTTTTGGTAATTATTTAATAATTTTTGTCTAACATTTGCTATACAATTTACCTGCAAACAATTGGACAAAATATAAATATTAAATCTTTATTTTTTTAAATAATTTACATAATATTAAAAGAAATGCCAAATATTCCAACCAAAAAATATAAAAATTTACATAAATAATTATATTTTCTAGGATGCAAATATTTTGTTACAAATTTTAACTACTCATGGAGTATCGATAGATTAAGAAATCGCTTCCATGTACTATGCAGAGGCTGGATTAAGCAGCCCAGCGAGGCGGACTGCCGCAAACGCCGGCCAGTAAGGGTATAAGTTGTTGGATGCATTAGTTATATGTGGGATATGTGTCTTGTTATTTGTTGGTGAGGAAGGGGTGCTTGACACCCTTATTTCCCCGAGCGACAGAAAGTGTGGATCCATCCCTAATACTATAACCGATACGGGTAGATATTCATGAGGTTTCTCGTAAATATTTCAAGCTTAATCTAAAAATTGTCAAACGATTTATCTTTTATATTTCGTGCGCCCCCAATCTCTTCCAACTTTAAATCCACGTTTGATTAGATGAATGATTTACCAAATTTTAGCT
The DNA here is from genome assembly GCA_020423425.1 of Chrysopa pallens. Lineage (NCBI taxonomy): Eukaryota > Metazoa > Arthropoda > Insecta > Neuroptera > Chrysopidae > Chrysopa > Chrysopa pallens. The sequence continues at coordinate 46,165,329 of CM035594.1, forward strand.
TAGTAAAATTTCGTGAATTGTTCAGCCTATTTCTTTTTAGACGTGACATGTACCTGACCCACTAAAAATCAAATTATTTATGTGTCTTTTTCTTAAATATCATTATTGATTAAAATGGCATAATGGCATCAATAACATTTAATTACATAATAAAATTTATTTAGTGTAATGTGCATATATATGTGTGTGTGTTGATTACCTAAAATGGTAACTGAATTACCTAGTAGCAAGTTATTAAGAATATGATTATTACATTGAATTTATATACAAGTAAATAACCTTTTTAATACTTCGTTTTTTTTTTACAAAGAACTGAAAATGAAAGCCGTTATTGTATTCACAAATAAAAATTCTCTCAATATTATTTATTATATTATAATTTATATTATTTATACGCAATTATTATAATTAGCATCTTAACTAATAAATATTAACGAAATCTATATGATATTATTTAATTAATTAATATTATCCAATTAAATTATATTCAAAAACCTACGTCTACCCTATTAGATTATGGATTCAATTAAGTTATTCGCAAGTTTAAAAAAATAATAAAGTCGGTATTACGCTTTTACGCGCTTTGAGGTAGGCTTGCAAATTACATCAAAACGATTTATCCTTCGATAGAATATACAACTTCTAAACGGTGAGAGACAAAAAAACGGTTAATGGAAAAATTAATCGATACATTCTGTTTGATATATTTCATGAATTTATTTAGCTTTTAATTTTATTTCTATAAAAAATAAAAGGACATATCTTTATATGCAGATCAAAATTTATCTCTCCCCTCTTTGTACCTTTAGCAAGCGCCCGAAAAGTTAATCAACTAAAGCGAAATTAACATTAAAAGTACTAATTTTAATAAGAACCTAATATATCCCAACCTTGGCGTAAAGGTCTCTCATTTCGGCCTATCGGGTTTCAATCTCATTCGCTAATGTCCTGCAAACTGTATGATTTCATCTCTCATAGACTAGCCCAAAACAACTTAAGTTTTTTAATTGTTATATTGATATCGGTAACCTTAGATTCATCTCTGATCTTAAAGCTTCTAATTTTATGAATTTTTTTTATGTTTAAGATACGCCGTTCCATCGCTCTCTGGAAACAAATCAATTTATAATGATGTTGCTGAGTCAATGCTGAAGTTTAAGTTCCGGAGAACATCTTTTTTTTCCATGGGGAAAAAGGTAGGATTGCTAGGTATTCATTTCTTGATTAGAAGTAAATGGCGCGAAAAAAGAAAAAAAATTTTAATAATAAATGATAGAATAGCGGCACTTAAACTGAGACTTTTACTATAAGATAATATCCGACTTTACCAGCAAGCTAATCATATTGTTAAAATAACCAAAATACGCAGTTCATGCAATTATAAAGTCCTTGAAGAATTTATATATACTAATAATATGTATTATAATTTAAGAAGTTAGCCATAGATCCATGGAACTTAATTGAATAATTTTACTGATATTCAATTATAAATTATTGGTAAACATAGTGGAGATTTTCAGAATGGTCTATTGAATATTTTTTTACGTCTATCAATATTTACAAATTTTATTATAAACCACATGCAAATATCTGAGCGTTGTCTCAAAATTTAATCTTTTTTATTCAGATTTCGTCGGCTATCTTCAAACTTATGAAACAAATGAATATGCATCGCACTTTAACAATTTTATAAATAAATATCGTTTAATTAATGAACGAACATATATCAACAATTAACAAGTTTTTTTTTTTAAGTCGAATGACTCATTATGATTAAAATGGTAAAGAATTGCAATCAAAAAAGTAAAACTCAGTTTGAATGTTTGTCTGTCTAATACAACCATATTATAAAAGATATATTATGGCGCAGCCTGTGATAATCGCATTGCAGTATTGTTCAACAAACTGTTATCCAATCACTTCGCAAGGCAGTTTTAACGTTCCACACGTCTTCCATCAATTATGTTACAAATGTTTATGCAAAATTTGAAGTAGATTGGACAAAAGAATCACGTTTTTCCATACCAACTTTGATCCCGTTTTTCAACTCTTTAGGGGTAGTAATCACACAAAGAACATATTCTTCAGGTTGCAGGTCTCTACTATCAGTGGATTAGGCTGTACGTTGATCCGCCATTCAGGATAACACATTTTATATGTAAAGATTAATACTTTAATTTAAAAATATGAAAAACTCACTCAATCCAACTACAAAATTAACTTAGGCATGTTCCCCTACCGAAATTTTCTGTTTTTCTTCTATATTTTTATTTTCTAGGCCGTAAGATTTTTTGCTGATGACATCACACAAAAACATCATCCCCATCATTTTAGATTGTTTTAACTTTTTTTCGATTCTCAAGCGCTTGTAGCTCAAAAACGGAGGATTTTTCGAAAAAAATACAAAAGTTCAAAAGATTTTATTTTAGCTTATTATAGTTCAATAAAAAAAAAACACAAAAGTTCAAATGGATTTAACAATTATTGCTCCAAACCGTATAACTTTTCGAAAAAAGGGTGTCGTAACAAAATTGCACCAGAAATTGTCTTGGTCTGATCCTTATTATTGAAGCTATTCTTAACACAATTCCATTGGATAAATGCGGTGCTCGATTTTAGCATACCTTCAAGTACCTTCAAATCTTGCTCTATTTGATAATTTAATCATACAGTTTTTAACTTAACTCTGGCAATTTGAAATAGGTAACCATTTAAAATATCTTGTTACAACATCAATATTTAAAAAAAAAAAATAAAAAAATAATTTTATTTAAATAAAAATAAGACACCAATTCGAACGCCGACAGATCTTACATATAAACAAATACTAATATAAATTTTCAATTAAATGTAAGTAGTAAACATATGTTTGAAAAAATGCTAATTTCATATTATAATTTAGAATTATGTAAATAATACTTGCATTGAAGCCAATAAATTTTGCATTAGCATTTATCATACAAAGCGCCTATATTTATATTATTTCAAAAATACTAATGCTGTTGTTGATATTCTTTTTTTGGTTTTGATGCGTTCATGTTGTCGATTGATTTTTTATTATTACTTACTGTATAGAAACAAATAAGCCAGAACCAGGGTCGTCAAGAAACTACTTCCAATAAACACCAATATTTATATAATAAAATGATTAATCCATAAATTACATCACTCTTTTCTGATTGTCATTTCTTGAGTTAATTTTAAAATGAATTTTACTTCTTATTAATGAATTTTGAAGTTAACTTCAAATCGAATCAAAATACAGTTTGTATCTATATATCAATCGAATCATCGAATATTATCGATGATTCGATGTTCCAAATTATCGATGTATATTGTAAGAACCAGAACATCTGCACTAGACACCTGGAGCATTGACGTCAATCTTAGATAATTCCGATTCAGCAAATAATATCACTGTAAAATCGAAAGTATCTTCAGTGCTAGATCAGATTAGTTTGGGAGAATATACGAGATGAGTTTCACAGTAATATCAAATTAGTTCCGAATCAATTTTATTTTTATTTAATCAGAATTTTTGTTTTCCTATTTTAATTATTTTTTTATAAAATTCCTTCAGTCCTCGGCTCGTAAAATCTAACGCTTCAAATGAAGTAATAAAAACAATTTAATAATCATGCTTGATAGCGCCCATTTATTACTTCAGAAAAAAAATATTACAAATTAAATATTGTTCGAAAAAACTTTAAAGAACTTGGCTTTAGTTTTGAAGAGTTTCTCGAATGTATGAATAATTTTTCCAAGCTTATTAAAAAATATGAAATTACAAAAATTACCCCTCAAATTTAGCTATGGTTCCGCGCCTGATACTCGTATATAAAACAATATAAGAATCATAAAAGTAAATAATTCAAATTATTTTCCATTAATAAACAAAATATAGATTTTATCCATAAATACAAGTAGTTCGATATTTTCGATTATCGATATCTATTTAGTATCGATAAATATATCGACTTTAAAATACAGGTTGTGTGACAAATGAAAGTAGCTTATTTTTTATGGAAATTAAGATACCACATTTTTATATTATTTCTAATGATTTCATAACTATTTTTTTTTTAAATTAGACAGTGACAGATTTGAATCAGAATTGTCTAATTTATTTAAAAAAAAATTGATATATACTACTTATTTATAGATGACCTGATTTTTAAACAGTCTATTAATATTATTATTGATTTAATATCGATATTGTGTTATTATTGTTGATTTGAAATAATATGACTAATTGTAAATTATATTATTTTAGCTATAAATTTTAAAATAAAATACTGTAAACATGCAATGTTAAACTTTCTCGATGTATTTGAATTGTCTTAAAATGATTTAGGTAATCACTTTGTGGGTAATGAGTGTGGTTCTTTTACCTTAGGTTCATTTAAGTAAAGATGTATTTGTAAATTAATGTTTGAGCACGAGATCAACAAATTATAATATCAATCAAAATGTCAATATGACAAATACATATGATGTTTATTTTTTTTATTCACCTACATATAATGGAAATAAGAACGAAAATAAAAAATTTTTCGCAAGAAAATTGCTAAAAAGTAAAAATAATTTTTAATTAAAAATTTCTATAAATAATTGCCTTTCGAAATCAGCTCCAATCATATATTCTTAGCTTAAAATTAATTCGTTAGTGCCGACTTTGAATGGTAACTAGCGACAAGAAAATTTACTTATAGAAATTTATTAAATTAAATTCTACCTACACCTATTTGAATATAAAATTTTTGTTATTATCCAAAAAAAATTTAATAGTAAGAGGACGGATTGTATTTGAGCTTCTTGGTTTCGAGTAAAAATTTACTTTAAACGGCAATTTAATAATTTGTTTGTTTCTTATTTTATTTTTTTATATTTTTTTTTTCTTTAGACCGTCTTACTGTGGGCACAGTTACAGGTGGTATATTCAAATATTGTATTTATTCATCATATTAATATATTAATGATTAATAATATAATAATTATTAATATAATAATACAATAATAATAATGATATTTTACATTGACCCAAATATTATTAAAATACTTTTGCTGCAAAACATATTTTTAGATACATTTAACAAAAGACATTGCCCAAAAATTATTAGGTACAAATTTGGAACATAACGAGGTTATTTCATTTAACTTTTTTTTTTTGTAACTTGTTTTAATGCAAATACCAATTTTAAAATTTTTTACATTCTGTATTCATTTATAGACTGTTCTCAATAGCCTGTAGGTACATAGCCAGTAACTCGAGAGTAGTCTCATTTTTCTAAGTCAAATATAAATTGAATATGAATTAGAAAATAGAGACTGCCCTCGTTATATAGTCAATTTAAATACTTTAAAAAATGTATCTACAATAAACTCGCATGATTAAAGAGACATTGGTGAAAATCCCAAATAGTGCGACAAAAGTTTTTCAGCTGCCATTTTACAAGTACAACATCCTGAACGTTGTAAATCAGAATTAAAACTCACAGTAATGATCCAAAACTCATATTCAAAAAATTGTAATTCTCCTTTTAATGCAGTAAGCTGAGTTACTGACTTAAAATAAAAAATAAAAAAAACCTGATTTACTAGCATTCGATTTGTTCAAAAAAAATCTGCATTATATGTATCTATTATGTATTTGATTAGTACGAATAGCCGATGGTTATCAGTATACATACATTTATACTCACTTTTACCGCAACACACTGTTTAAATCTTAGCAAAGCTCCTTATAGTTTGTGTGATAATAATCAGTATACAAAATAAACGGTTTGGAAATTCAGTAATTTATCTCTTATCTCATGATAGTTTATATCCTGTCAATCATAGTATTTCAACGTGCAAGGTATAAAATAAATATTTATTTTTTACGATTATTATTTGTACCACCTACACTTTTCCTACTTAAAGTTTAATCATTAAAAAAATACAGTAAAACTACTCTATAAAATGTATATTATATTGTTGCGTACTATCGATATGCTCATTCCAAAACTACATTTGGCTTGCACTCATATATATTTTCTTACTTCATCCAATAAATATCATCAACAATTGACCCTTAAGATTACCCACCCCATGGACCCCTCCCCCACTTGATCAACTTCAATCGTACTTACGATGGCCTGTGATGAGGTTTGATGTTCCAAAGACAATACGCATAATCAAAATGACGATAAAGAAAGACTGACTGTCTGTTTCTGACAGAATCTTTAAGAAAAGCATTTCCCGTCTACAAAGTATTAGGACAACATGATTAAAACTGTTTCGAATACTGAAGAGTTATAATTTTGTTGGTTTTATGAAAAAGTGTAAAACTAAGATATTAAACAGGTTATTCACTGATCATTATGGTTTTGTTATAATTAATCTACATCGCATCCATTCTGTATTGGAATTAATATAAAACATGTGTAACTGTAACATTATAATTCTTTATTGCAATATGTATGTGATGTATGCAATCGTTATTGCCTGAACTTTATAATTGTAGCTCAATTTCAAAATATTTTTATTAATGGAAGTCTTAAATCCGAAATTATTAAGAAAATTTTGCTTAAACAAATGTTTATGAATTAAATCAATTGATATTTTGTTGATTTATTATTTTATTAAAGTCAAGGTTAAATTAAATTATCTAAATAATGAATAGATAGTATTGTTAGGTTTAACTAAAAAATAATTTATAATACAAAATATCATGTATCAAGCAATTTGAGTAAATTTAATAAATTCTCAAATTTTTCTTTATGTTAGATTTAAATACTAAAATAAAGTGTTTTTAATCTAACTTATTACACATTATTTAATGTTAGTTAAAAAACAATTTAAAAAATTTAAATATACAAACAGCAGTGATTCTATAAACCATCTATATATCATTTGAAAACGTTAACCAATACTCTCATCGTTTGTCGCTTTGATATGAATTCGTCATATCTTCAGATCTTAAACTTTAAGCTAATGGACTAAATTCAATATTTCTATCTTTGCCAAACATATTCTATGTCTGTGTTGCCTAATTATCTGACAAAAATCCCTTTTGGTCCTTTTTTTTTACACGTCATGCCATCTTACTTGTGCACTACTATACAGTTTGATGAAAATTATTGCCACAAGATGGCAACATATTAATATTTTGAAATGTCAATTTTAAAATCAAAAATTTTCTGTTTGTAACTGGTTTGTAATAAGAAAAACAAATTACATTTTTCATAAATTTTTAAAAAATTCCATGTGTAATTTTTAATAGTAAATTCAAAAATAATGAGTGAATTTCAAGATCATCAGTTGATTAAAGAATTATTACAAATATTAGGGTGTGTATTACATTTTATTCACAAATCAAAGTTGTAAAGTTTTACTGAAACCATTACATTTTATATTATCAGGTCTAATGCGTCTTTGGAAGAATGTGTTAATTTAATAAATTCTGGAGCTGGGCATGGAGGAAATTCAAATTTGAGACCAAGTGATAAACACATACAGGATATTTTTAAAAATTCACCAAATCCTCAGCTTTTTCTTCATAAATATAATGAATTGATGGGCAAAAAGTATAATTATATTTTAATTGGTTTTAAATTTTATCTAAAAATGTTCTAAACCATTTTAGAGTTGATTCTTTGGGACCTTTCGTCGAGTTGTTATATATGATAAATAAAGATACAAACTTAAGGAAACTAATGAAGAAATCGGCAAAAGTAATTCCTACATCAAGCAATGAAATTATTACGTCGGAAATTGTAACCCGCGCTGATATACCTGAATTAAAAACCAAATTGTATAATGCCGTTGTAAAAGAAAAAAATGCCACATCAAAATTGAAACATTTTGATAGTTTGCATAACGATATGCAATTGGAAGGATTAACCAATTGGATATCAGAACGCCCACACATGTCATGGGACTTTATTGAACACTCAGAGGAATCGGGCATACCAGTTATGACAGTATCAGTACCACCAGTATCTCAAGAAAGTATTATCATTGATGATTTATTGTTTATATTAACCGGTGTGGAAGGACATATCATTGAAGCGTTACCAATACAAGAACCTTATGCACCACGTGAATTTAATTTCAATCAAGATCTTGACCCATCATTACAAAATTTAATTAAATTGACGTTTCCACTAGCTTCAAATTTTTCAATTGTTCAACGATTTATTGAAGATAAAGTGAAATTTGAAGCGGGTCAAGTGAATCATGCATTAGTCGCAGCCATGACTAGCTTTGTTAAAGATTATTTGGTAAGATTTAAATTTCGTTATAATATAATATAAGTCACCTCAGAGCATGAAAATCAAGCGTTAGAACTAAAAATGTCATCAAGCTATATATAACAATTTAGAAAACCCACATTACCCGTAAGAATATTTTTGCAATTAAACGATATGATAATCATTGATTAATTTGTTGCGTTTGTATTTTTAACATTTTTTTTTTTTAAGAGTCTATTTATATACCACTCCAGTACATTGTGCAAAAATACAGTTTATCAAATGAAAAAATAATATTTTATTTTCTCATAAGCTTATTTTTTCAACGATAAATATTTTGGAAAACCCTCTTGGATAATTATATAAATTGAAACATCAATAAAGAAATGTTTAGTTAACGTTTAATTTAATTTTTTTAGTATTTTGTGTGCCAATTAGAAGTTGAACATCGTACTGAAAGTTTAACATTGCAAAAAATGTGGTTTTATATTCAGCGAAATATGATTACAATGAGTGTTATGGCGGAAATTGCAACAACGATTGGAAAAGTGAGTTTTATTTATTCGTACCATCGATTTGATTACATTGGAGAAAAGTATTCATAAAAATGATTATAGATTATAATTCCAAAAAAGTTGGCTTACCTTGAAGTTAGATAATATTAACGTAAAATAAAAAAGTTTGTTTACTAAATACAGTTCTAAAAAAAAAAACAATCATAAAAACGAAATATTCTTGTGTATTAAGGTACATCAACCCTTAAATCATCACTACTTATTTTATATATATATATATATATATATATATATATATATATATATATATATATATATATATATATATATATATATATATATATATATATATATATATATATATATATATATATATATATATATATATATATATATATATATATATATATATATATATATATATATATATATATATATATATATAATTATTAATGAGAACTCTGATTTTTCGAATAAATTTCGATTTTTTGCCCCAATTTCCTAGATCAAATTATTTTGATGGAAATTTATTGATCACTACTTAATTTTTACTGAAACAAAAACATATTTACTTCATCTACAGATTTAGAAGGGGGCTATTTACGATTAGCAAATTCATAGTTATGATTACTATATTGTATTCGAAGCTTGTATTTCTAATACAAAAATTGAGCTTCGCTTTGGGGAGTATTTTAAATTCATTATCCAAAATATAATATAATCAATATTTTAACATAAGATGAGCCAAAAAGTTTGTTTGGATTTTAATATAAATTTTTTATATTTTCTTTTGTCTAGTCGAATGCAAAAGGCGGAAAAGCTCTTACACTATTGCATGAACATTCAAATGGATATTTAGCAGATGTACAAGCATATAAATTATGTTCCTTTCTATTAGAAAAAGCGGCGCAACCGTATATGAAGATGTTGAGCACCTGGATCTATACTGGTATTATTAACGATCCTTTTAAAGAGGTAATAATTTCATTTTAATTGTGAATAACTTTTCGTTTAGTTATTGCAGTTTAAAAATCATCAAAACATGAAAACATTTCTTGGATTTATTAGATTTTCTTCGTCAGAAAATATTCAGTAATGAATAACAGGCAAATAATTTTTATTTCTTTCGGAATATTACTTAATATCTCAAATAGAATCTAAAGGCTTTATTTGCTTAGAATATTTCCGAGAATGTACACCACACACTACAACAATATTATGTAAATAACGTGTTTTAATATTTTGAATATTGTTAATTACAGTTCTTAGTTGAAGATAATCAAATCGTATCAAAAAAGGAAGAACCCACGGCATATGCTGATGATTTTTGGGAGAAACGTTACAGTATACGTCGTGAACGTACACCAGTGTTTTTAGAAAAAGTTGCCGATGTTATACTACGTACTGGAAAATATTTAAATGTCGTACGACAATGTGGTAAAACTTTTAAAACGGAAACACATGAATTAGTGTATGATCCAAGGGATCAAAATTATATTAAGGTGATCAATAAAGCGTATTATGCAGCCAGTCATCTGTTACAAAATTTATTAATGCAAGAAAATGATTTAATTGGACGTTTGCGATCAGTTAAACGTTATTTTTTGCTTGAGCAGGTAAGTAATGTATTCTATTTTAAGTTTTCGTCATCACATGGTATTTCATATTAAAAAATACAATAGAGAAATAAGATGTATATTTTTTTGAATAGAAAATTTAAACTGATGACGACTAAAATTAACGAATATAACATAGAACGTTTAATAAAAGTTTCCCATTTATGGTTAGAACCATTTTTTGTGTGAGTTCTTTAACTCATAGTTAATATTTAATATTTTTGTAATATTAATATGGTATACACAGATAACGTGCCTCGATTCGTATTTTTATTATTTCACTTTTTGAGCTAGATTACATTCTATAAAAAGTTGTCAAAAGAATATAGCAGAAGTCTGAAATTAAAAGAAAATTATTAATTAATAATTGTAAATTTTTACAGGGTGATTTCATAGTACAATTTATGGATTTGTGTGAAAAAGAATTATCAAAAGACATAAATAAAGTAATTGTACCTCGCTTAGAAGCATTATTTGAATTAGCATTGCGGTTGTCTGTCGCTAATAACGATTTATATAAAGATGATATGAGAATTGAACTTTTGCCGTACGATTTACAGTTTCAAATGTTCAAAATATTATCGATTCATACACAAGATGAACAAGGTAATTTCTCAACACAGATTATCAAATACAATTAATTTAACAGGGTTAGAAAATGGATACATTGGGTAATCATTGGGTGTTTCTTTCAATTGTGATATTTATTATATTCGAATATTGATGTGAATAGAGGTAGAATACTCTAATAAACGAATAATAATGAATATTATAATATAAAAATTATTCTATTTAAGTTCGATGATACAGTGAAATTTACGATTTAATTTTGTATTTCTTGTTTTAAAAATAGAATATCGTTGTTCAGAAAAACCACCGTTAACTGGATTAGAATCATTTTCTTTCGGATATGAAGTAAAATGGCCAATATCGTTAGTATTACATCGGCGAGCTGTTGCGTGTTATCAAATGATTTTTCGTCATTTATTTTTTTGTAAACACGTCGAAAGGCAAATTTGCAAGTAAGTGATAGTTTTTTGTTTTATTTGATTAAAAAAATATATTAAACAGTACCGCTTAAATCTATTCAGCATACTTTAACTATTTCATATAAAGCTCTATTGGTATCCACTAAACATTTATGAGCATATTTTTTATACAGAAATCTGAACGAAGAAATGAAATAGGGGTCACCTTAACTACCGAACCGTGACCCCAAAAACAGTGTATTAATATGTTTATAATTTCGATTTATTGTAATGAGATAGACTATTTTAAAAATAGAGGGTCATTCTAATCTAAATTTTTTTGTTATCCTAAAATTTTGCCTTTAAGCTCACACAAACATGACTACTCTTAGAGAAAAAAATGTTTTTTTTCTCTTAGGGTTTGTAAATTTTCTTAAAAATTGACATTTACGGAGAAAATGAAAATCTTATTTTAACATCTTTAAGGATTTCGTACAACAATTAGTTCAAAGAATGTCTACAATTTTGTTTCGAATAGAAGTCCAAAAGACTATTTTTAGAACCCTTTTTTAATAAAATGTTTTAATTAAATACACGGTGTTGGTTGGTATAATACTTACTTTTGTTTAAAATACCTACTTTATGGAAGGAGTCAAGTAAATTGTTTAGATATGACACAACTCTAAATTGTACAATTCCGTTTGATCGAAGGAATAAATTTTACAAATTAAATTCATTATTAATAATTCTTTTAGAGTTTGGATCTGTAATAAGGATGCGAAAAGTTTTGGACAAACCGAAGCAAAACAGTATCGAGGAGCGTTTACATTACGACAGCGTATGTTGAATTGTGTTCAAAATTTAGAATATCATATGATGGTTGAAGTTATTGAACCAAATTGGCAAGCATTTCAGACTAAAGTTGCAAAGGTTAGTGAATAAAGTTTTTTTTTTAAATTTATTAACGAGTTTTCGAAAAGTTTTCTTAGATGATTTCATTAATAATTTGTGATTTATTATTATTCTGTTTACTAGTATTTCAGTGAACTCAGGTCTTATTCTTAAATAAATAAAATATTAGATAGAACGATTTCCTTATTAGAATAATAAATATGTATGTGTCCCTCACATCTTCTAATAGTACAATGAAGCTCATAAAGCACAGAGAATTTTTTGAATGTGATAAACGTGTTAAACACACGGGTGCGAAAATTACAGCAGAATAAACATCTCGGCGATGCTTCCTAGTGCAAATTCAAGAAACTGAGTACTAGTTATATACTTTTCATTGTCAGCAAAATTGGGCCATATACAAAGAGAATTTACCAGGGCCAAAACATTAAATTTGGTCAATACCTCGAAAAAAAATACAATCAAAATGATATTTTCTCTAATAGGCACATCTCTAGACAATAATTTACACTTCAATTTACATCTTACAACTTTCTAAGTCTTATATATACTGACATATTTGTAATTTAATGATCTATAATTATAACTATTTTTTATTTTGCGTGCAAAAAAGTCATGTAGAATTATTCGATTTTTTGTCGTAAACTTTGACTGTTTTTGATGATTTTGAATCTAATTTATATTATTTTTACGCTATATAAATTGCTTACTTCTAATGATTCAATACAGTTTTAGTAGTAGAGGTGGAGAGGTAGGAACATTGACGGGTTATATAATTTGTAAACAAACAAGAAAAATGTAATACATTTAAATTTATTAAAAATATTAATTAATTTATAATAATATATAAATATATAAACATTTAATAAAATAATAATAATGCATTATTCAGATACACACTCGTTATTGTTTTTTTGTGTAGATATTTTCAATAGAATTTATCGGTTGTTTTTTTATTATAAAAATTTAAAGCATTAAAATAACTAAAGTGATTGCAAATAGAAGCATTGATATTGCCTAAATTTAACTTGGAAAATAAAAGACTAGTTATTAAAACTGGGATTATGTAACTTGCAACTGATCATATTTTTATTTACGTTACTAAAATTGCTTTAATTTTAAATTTATAGTAAGTATTCGAACAAAAAATGAAATCTATAAATATTTCTTTTATTTATTGAGTATTATCAAATTTTAATTCGGATATACTTAATATTAATTCTGCTAGCAAGATATTTTTTTAAAATAATTTATTTAACACTTGGGACCGGTTCCACCAAATATAGATATCACGATTATATGAAAGCAACTGTTGCTGTTTCTATTGTATGAAATATGTGAATATCATGATTGATCTTCGATTAACTAGGTTTATACCCTCTGATAAAATGATATCATGTTCATTACAGCTTTATCATAATTAACTAAAAAAATGAATATTGAAATGAAACTGTGATTAATTTTTTAGAATAATAATTTTAACAATCGTGATTATTATTTTTTATTTCTTAAAACCGGAACTGGAGTATATTTTACCACCAACAGAATATCCCAAAATTTATTAAAATAACACTGACTGTTATGTACTTATGAACATGTAAATAAAATAAAGTCTCTGAGATTGTTTTAACTTTTATTAAAATTTGTTTATCGAAAGGGATTCATGTCTCATGATGTAAAAATATATGCAAGACATATTTTTATAACATTACTGTTGGTCTTTATTTTTCCTATTTGTATAGTATTGAATATATACTTTTACTGATGCCGTAATAATACAACCAGGACGATAAAACAAATTCTAAGTTATTATTATTATATTACAAATTCAGAGTTACGAAACAATTTCTTTTTTTGTAAGCTTCGCTTAATTCATTTTTTCGTATATTATACGTATCTTATTATTAAAGATTTACCAATAATTTTGTAAAAATTTACAAAAAAAATTGATTAAAATGAAAATTTATATATTATTAAAATTATTGGCAGAATTCGTGTCCACTTCAAAGCATTTGGTAATCGTTTCTCATTTTTGTAATTATAAACAATTTAGGTTACTGTTAAAATTAAAAACTAAAAAAATGCTTGTTTAGTGAAAATTATATTTTTTAACTAGAACTTTTCTACTAAATCAAGCTTAATTGTAGTATTACGAAAAATTTAATATCTCAGATCGCAGAAAAAAATAAATTAAAAAAAGATTTCATTCAAATTGAAAATAAACAGATTTTATCTGATTTTCTGAAAATGAACGGTTTATTATCAGCAAATTTGATTGAAACCATTTTTAATTTGATCTGCAATAAAAATTATGATTCGTCGCTAATACGTTGATTATTAGTTAGAATCTTAGTAATATTTAGTAATATTTCAGATATTTCATCTAAGCGTTTATCAGTTAATTTAATATGTGTTTCACATTCTGAAATATTTTTATAGACAAATGATAATGATTTTTTTAAATCATCGAATTCTGTTATTGTATTTTTTTCATTAATAACACGTTTCGCTTCTTTTACAACGCGTGTATCCATTTGTGTATCTTTACACCAATTAATAAGACAACACGATGTGATTTTTGATTCATAACTTGTTGTATACATTTGTACATCTTTTTCCTTTTTGTAAATAATTTTTCTACCTTGATTAGGTTTAATCGATATTTTATTTAGTGGTAAATAATTTGGAAATAAACATATTTTAGATGCTAATGGTTTTATACAAAAATGCGTTTGGAAATTTGCACAACAGCAAATTTTTTGTATTATTCGTCCAATTGGTGGGACATCACCCAATATCATATTTTCTATATATGATATTAATTCAATTCGAGTGACATAACCAACTAATTCAGCATCTTTTTTAATCATTTGCGTATCAGAGACAGCTAAACCGTTTAACAGATTAAATAAAACAATTGCAATCAAAAATACGAACATTACAAAAATTAGATGACTTGTAATTGGAAATGATTTAAAATTAATTGATGCTGCGTCAAATTCACCAGTTAACATTACAATAGTTTTAAATAACGACATGCCTGGATCTAAGAAAAAGTTCTCCTCGTCTTTATCATCTTTTTTGCTATTTGTTGTTGAATTTCGATTTGATTCTTCCGTATGCGAATCTCCTCTAAAAAGAGTATAAAAGCTCAAAGCGAAAGCAATTAACAAAATTGAATACCAAAGTAAGAATTTAAAAAAGTTCCACGACACTGTTTTTAACATAACAATATTTGTGGATAAACTTGGATGTTGTCCAATTAATAATACCAATTCCAGTGCAGATAATAAAATTGCAATTGCACTTAATTGTTGTCGAATATGTTCTCGTGGTTCATGAAACACAATCGTAAACGCAACCACAATTAATGGTATTTCTAACCAATTTTCATAATTAATTAAATAAATTTTTGGTGATACCAATAATTGAAATAATTCTCGTATACTTAAAACAATACAACCAATTAATAACAACACACTCAGTACCCTTGCCAAAGGATCATCTTGACGATCCTCGGACGATTGTCCATAACCAATTAATATATAACATATTAAAAGTAAACAAAATGTTGAATAAAATGCAAGATTTGTATAAAATAACCAGCTAATACGTTGCCATTTTAAAAATAAAAAGCTTGTGAATACCGGATGCTTTAATAAATGTCGGAGTTCAGGATTTTGTGTCATATATAACAGTGCATCAGTTTCGGGTGCTAAATATTGATTTTGAACTGTATAATTATTATTATTATTCGGTGGTGACATTTCAATATTTTCATCATCGATTGGAATTGAACATTGTGTATCGATATATTTGTTATTTATATTATTTGGCGGTACCAGAAAATCATAATTAAACGTTATTTCGTAATTTTCATCCGTACAACGTTCATCATTGGTATTTAAACATTCATCTAAGTACGAATGTAATGTTGCCGGTGGTATATCAGCCAACGGTGGTTCCTTAAATGTATTACATATTGAAACACAAGCTCCAGCTCGTAATAATTGTAATATTGAATCATGATCGGAATTTCTGGCTGCATAGTGTAATGCTGTATTATTTTTTACATCAACTGTATTTACATTAATTCGTGAATCATGTAACAATAAGTCCAAACATATACTATAATCAATTTTTGGATTCTGTGATGATGTTGTCATATATTTAACTACTGTGTGTAAAATTGTACTCGGTACAATAATACCAGAATGTGCTAATAATTTTTTTAGAATAATATGATAACCTTGTAAACATGCAATTTCGATAGGTTTTTGTAGATTATTTGCATGACTAACATTTGGATTTGCACCTTTAGCTAATAAACGTGCGACACATTTATCCAAACCTTTTTCGCATGCCAATTGTAATAATGTATAAAGTCCGTTATTCGAATCAACAATATCGCTTCCAGATGTGTTGATGTAATTTTTTAGTTGTTCAATAAATTCTTCTTCGTTACACTGACTTAATAAAATATACAACTTCGATTTATTTGTTTCAGAACGTTTTTCAATATATTTTGGTAATGTTTTTGTATATAAATTTTTATTTAATATTAAATCACGTGCTGTTTTACCGCTACGGTCTTTATATGAATCAATATCGACATTAATTATTGACTGTTCCAAAATAAGAGCAACTATTTGTTTATAATTATTTTTTGCTGCTAAATAAATGGGTGTTACGCCTTTTGCATCAGGTATATTTACATCAGCATTCGCTTTTAACAATAATTGTATACATTCAATATATTTGTCCATATTATCCTCATCGTCGGCAATTTGTTTTATAACTAATGCCAGAGGAGTATTACCTTGACTTAGAATATTCACATCCAATTTTGGTTCACGTAATAAACGTTTCACAATCTCACTATCACCACGCTCCACTGCAAAATGAATTGCTGCACGATTATGATGTGTATTTATTAAATTTGGATTTGCACCGTGTCGTAATAGTAGATCAACAAATTCTGGTGTATGTTCGCAACATGCTAATTCTAAACATGTTTTATAATCAGGATACTCGTAACAATAATTTACATCCACTGCCGAACTTGTTATAATTTTTTTGAATGTTATAAAATGACGATTACGTAATGCGTTTAATAATTGTTGTTGATTATCGGATTTTGTGCATAAACTGTTTGTACGTTCAAGTATTATTGTTGATGGACGTTTTGTGGCCGATGTTCGGAATATATTTAATTCATGATTCTCCATTTTGATGTGATGTGTGTTTTATTTAACCTTTTTAAAAATATATCTGAAAATAAAAAAAATCAATTTTATTTTTTTATGTCAATATTTTTTTTTTTTGTTATTTTTATATTAAAATAGTGATCACTAAAAAATACAACTAACTTAATTGATTTATAAGGTTTTGATTTATTGACATTATTCGTGGCAATATCGATTCTCTAAGGTTGAAGATACGAGATCCTTGCTCGTGTCAAAGAAGCCAATTTTCTAAAACTTCTTTTTACTTAGAAAAAAGAAGTTGTACATCAAAAACTTTTATATCGAATGTATTTTTAATCTCTCTATGGTTTAACACAGAATATTGAACAATCCTGATCGCTTTATCCGACATTCGATACACAACTTTAATTATAAAATACAGTTTATCAAGTTAAACTTGAAATAATTAATTAAATTGTTTTAAGGCAATATTTTGATGACATATTTAACAATGTAACTCTTTTGAAAAATAAATTTGCATAGAATTTATTGTATGATGTGGTATGGAGACAGCAGGAATTAAGAGGAAAATAATTTTTTTTTTTTTTTTTGTTCATTCATTTTTTTTTAATATTATTTTTTGTCATTTCCGAGTATCTTATAAGCACCTACTTCAGATTCAGTGACTACAATATTAGAGTTTAAAACATTAATATATGTAATTGTAATAAGTACTGTTCTAGTTGTCACTATAGGATACAGTAAACCAGATATCACATGTTTATAAATATCGGTCAATGATTTTCAATGGGATATAATAATTAAATCAAGTAATTAAATCAATAAAAGTGGACAAACGGAAGGTTTAAAATTAAACAAATTCACCTAGAATGACGACAAATGGAATTTATATTACAACAGATTATTATATAATTTATAAATGAATCGTAATGGTTACTAATACAATTTTAGAGATCCGTATCATAAAAAATAGTTTTGATTAAATTGATTTGTACCATAATGTTTGAAGGATACCGTGATTAGGGACAGACAGATTAAAATGAACTAATAAAATTCGTCACATATACCAAAATTTTGATATTTGTCTTAAATATTATATTGTGTACATTCAAAACATGTACCGCATATTCTTGCCTCAGACTTTTAAAATAATCATTATTTATAATAAAAAATTAGCATACTAATTACTAGTCCTTTTTAGTTTTCTTAGTTTCTTTTATTCTTAGAAGAATACAGAATTTTTTTAAATGTGTGCTTCGCTTAATATTTCAACATTGGATTTTTTGCTAGTGACCAATTTACCAGTCTTTATAAATTTTGAGCTATGAGCGAGCTTACATCGAGCAGAAGATATTCAACAGAGTTATATGAATGGCATTTTGTGGAAATTTTTTAAATTTTGTTGTTAACTGTAATTTTGTTCAAATGTAAATAATTCATTTATAAAATAATTAACTCATTTTTGCTGACTATACGCTAATTAACAAAAACATTAATTTTTTCAAAAAATAAAAAATATTTTAAATTCATTATATTATTATACCAAATGGAGAATAGTATATAATTTGAGTATATATACCAAACAGGGCCAGTAAAATTTGTTTGGTGTTCATTATAATATGAGTAACTCTATACTGGATTAAATGCAGTATAATGTATAATGATATTATGTTAGTAATCCAGCACCACCAACAAGCATAGAAAAGGAATTCATATGATGGCGCTTTACTACAAGGACACAAAATAAATTTTACCATTCTTCAATATTATTTTGCATTTAGTAACCAGTATTAAGGTTCTGCACTCCGGCCAACGATACTTATTTGGACAACAGTTCCGCAGTTCATAAGCAAGCACTTTTTAAATAAAAATTTTCGTATTTTTATTATTTTTTATTTTATGGTATTTTCTTGTGTTGATTTATAAATCTTTCTATGACGTCAAACGTCTATATTTAAAATGTTTTAGAAATCAAAATAGATTTTATTTCAATTAATTAGATCTTTATTAGCATAGATTTTAAAATTGCACTAAATATGTAAACTTTATTGGCAATGACATTTACAATCTCAATATTTTGAAATATTGCATGAAGCAACTATAAAAAAGTGTCAGATTTTCTTAGGTCATTGTAGAGACTTCATTAAATATACGACAAGCAAGTGTTAAATAAAGGGTTACTCTTTATAACCACACCAACCATACCAAATTTTCATCGTTTACAAAGATATATATAGGAGGCAAGTGAAATTTCTTTGGGTTATAATTTATGAGACAAAAACGATTCAACCAAATTTGTTCAAAATCTATAATAAAAAAATTTATATCTATATCTTCTCATTTCTAAAATTTGATCTCTTAAATGTTTTGCTTTTAGAATGTAATTGTGATTACATTGGACATTGAAATACAACTCCGAGCTCCCGTGAGTTAGGGGTTTCTATTTATTATAAATATGATAAAAAAAATATCAGCATCTACTATTTTTAAAATGTTGAAACATAGGTTAGTTATGAGACATAAAAAAAACTGTTGGATGAAAAAGCATTATGGACTGATCAGAATTGAGTTTATATTTGTACGAATTCTTAACAGATGTCATATTTTATGTACTTTGTACAACTTTTCTGATACGCTTAGCATTACAATTTTAAAATTTTCATCTATCGTATTTACTTCAATACTTTATTCTTTTTTGCTCTTTACTTCAGATTAGATAATTTATATACGCGGGTCGCTTGAATATTATATACATAAAAGAGTTTCTCTACGATTAATATTTATCATCAAGAATAAAATTATTTAAACCATACAGCAAGTGTCCTTCACGAACAAGTCATTCACAAAGCTAATTTTGGTCGGTCGACGCGCTAACTTTATTTTATTGTTTTTAAGAATCTTACAATTGTAAATAACTATATGGATAGCTTCATTGATGCATATATAAACATTAATATTATTACAAGCTTTAATTATTTTCACCGATTCCGCAGTCAATTATCAAATCTTACAAGTATTTTAATCATTTCGTGATGTTCGATAGAGTTAAAATTTTACTTACAAATAAAAGTAAATTATTAAAATATTTCAACACAAACAGTTTTACAATGGCAGCGTTGCAAAACTTAATTGTTTACATTGGTTACCTGAGGTCTATCTATATGAGCTACTGATAATGAACACGCTAAATATTAAGTGTATTAAAAAAGAGGGTTGTTATCAGCCTGTAATATTTAATTAAATTATATTATTTATATTTCTTTTGCTGTGATAAAATAGACTACTTTCGGTAGAGAAAAATTAAAACATGAAATTTGACAAAACTTAAAATTTATGTAGAAATATTCTGAATTTGAGTCATAAAATCACTTGATTAATTTATTATCTTAAAATTCAAATTCGATATTTTTAGCTTCATATCACGTGGGTTAAAACACTACGGTACCATGGTGTGGCGTCATTTTGGTAAAAATTACTAGTTGCCATCTGTCAGTTTAATTTAAACAGTTATCTTAATTATTAATAAAAAAAATTTAAAAGCATTAGGTTATGTTTTATTCTCAACGTGTTGTGCCAGTATTCTCAATATTATATACCGGTATTACGTCGCCAAATTGGCAGGAAGAATTTTTACAAGATTGAAAAAGGTTTAAATTTAGATTGCCAAAAATTAAATAAAAACGTTATTTTATTTATTTAGTTATTTTTGACGCTAATGTAACAACGCAGAATAAGCGTTTTTCATTTATTTTCATTGAATTCAATAATAATAAATTAAGGAATAATATTAGAAATAGTCTAAACTAAACTTTAGATTATTAAGAAAACTAAATTAAAACGATTGCAATAACACTGAAAGTTGAAGTGACGCACAATAGACAACGGCTAATGATTGACCTAGTACTTATAATCACATCGATATATAATAAGTACTTAGTTAACGGATGTTTTCAGGTTGATTAAGCGGATATACTGCTCGTTTTTTTTTTTTTTTTAAATACGCATTCAATAAAAATAAGTGATTGAGGTCTGTCTATTTAATGGTCCATTTTTAGGGTCCGTAGATATTAATTTATACTCTATATTATTTTCTTAGACATCGTATATTTCTTATAGACATAATCCTTTAAAAAAATTATTTTCTTATCCATATTTATAATACGTCTTTGAAACTTTTTATTAAATTTTGAACATTATGATCATAAACAAATTTTATGATCAAATATGAAATTATCAAAGAGAAATAATGAGAATTTTTGATATTAGAAATAAAAATTCAAATGTAAATAAATTTTTTTTTAAATAACACGCAATTTTGACTAAATCAGAAAGATATGTAATCATTCGTCATTTTTTATGAAATTTCACCAGAAGTGTACCTACTCTATCATTTTCAGGTGTATTTTGAAGATGATAATTTTAGTATTTCCATTTAGTAAAAAAAAAAAATCAAAAAAACCAATAAATAACTGACGTTTTTCTCTAGAAATGTTAAAATCAGCTGCACACCAATCAAAAAAGTAATATATCGAAAATATGTATATAATGAATTATGATAGAAAGAAGAATGTCAATTTCTATTACAATCACCTTGTGGTTAAAATTAACTAATAGCAACTAATTATATAAGTTTTAATTATTCAAGGAAATTTTTTAAAATTTAATTAAATATTTTAAATACTTATATCCAAAAATATTCCTATGTTTGAAACGATTATCTAATTTCTTTAAGACCGATAACAGTACACAAAAATAGTTGAAAATGAAACACAGTAATATAAACATTGATTTAGATATTGGAACGAATTTAAATTATTTTGAAATACTTTGAGATCTCTAATTGTCGTTACTATATGATGAAATTAATCTTTGACGTCCGATTACATAACAACTACTCAACGTAACAGAATGGGTGTATGAGCATTCGGTGCGGAATCGTTTATAGGTAGTTCTAGGCTATTTATTCCGACCCTCCAAAATTTTTTCCCTGAATTTAATATATGCCTTTCGATTTTCTATAGTAAACCAAAGTATCAGAGCTCGAGAAAGAAACGACCACACAAATTCTGTTAATGTGTGAAAAGGGGGGCGGGTGACGGCTAGTATATTATAAATGTGGATAGGTAAGTTTAGCGCTGGCATTCAACAGTTTATTGCTGTAGATTGTGTGTGAAAATATTTACTTGATTGCTTTTTATTCGGCTACAACTCTAGTTTTGTCTAACAATAAGTGTCTGGCAACATAATAACGGATGATTCTTATATGGTTATAATTGCATATTTAACAATAAATTTTATTTAATAGAAACTAATGTTACAATTATTTTAATTAAACTATGCTCAGAGAGACAAATAAACAATTACTTGAAATTTTTTTTATTGTATGGAATCGATTGTTATAAAGGTGTATAGTCCTTAATACTTTACTGATAAATCACAATATGTTGGAAAAAAAATTATCTCCTTTAAAATTAACGTCAAAGTATAAGGGGTTTTATCAATCCTGTAGGCACAATCGGATCTTTTCGCTTTTCGTGCATACGTCTTAATCACTTGACCACATATAATTTGATACAACCTTAAGTGTAATTAATTCTAATTAAATATATTATCAAACAGGATTAATTTGAAGGTTTTCTTTAGATACTAAATGCTTTTTGAATTAGTATATACAATTATTCAAGGAATTATTCGAATCTTAAAATTTTAATAAGTAGTAAACTCAGAAATGATGGTTTTTTACTTGGAAGTTGTAACGAGTAATAATATAATTGAAAAATTATTACAATGTTATAATTCTTTCCAGATTTTTAATTAACCGGTCACTATGCACTCAAAGAACCGTCAGGCTACGAATACTTAATGTCTATTTTTAACATAATTAGTTTGACACTTAATTATTGAATTAAAAATTGCAATATTTTGGCTAAAATAACCACACCTTCTCATCATACACCCACCTCATTATAATTTATTGCAATTGGTCAAATAAAGGTTAAAGTAATTATATTAATATACAAAAAAAAAAAATTCAAAATTGTGTTCAAATTCCTTCACCATTTATAATTTGACTCCAAAAAGGATGTATCTGCTTTATTTATAAAACTCACCAAATATATAAATAAAATTTAAAAAGAAAAACTCGTTCCAAAAAAAAAAAATGCAGTATTAACTTTCACAATAACCAATTAATTATTAATTTGTTTCAAAAATATAATCAAAATATATTTTCCATTTGGATGCTGATTGATAATTTTTTAACATTATGTAGGATAAATTGATTATGACGATGAGTTAGTTTATTTCCATAAAACACAAATCCAAAAAAAGTCTACAGTATTTTTATGATGATTCAAATTTTTTTACGTAGGTAGTCGCCAGCCATCCGATTTAATTATTTTAATTAATAATAATAATATTCAACAGATATTTTTAAATATATTATTTATTGCTGATGATTTTAAATTTAATATTGGTATTCTTATGAATAACAATCCTTAATTTAGTCAGTCAATGAGTAGTTTTTATTGGTCAAAACTGTTTAACAACAAAACACACAGCACACATGTACACTTATGGAATCGTATAAAACCACTGACTGACAACCGGTGGTTTTATTTAACTTGACTTGTTGCTTTAGTTAGCTTTGTAGATGACTATTTTGTTTCTCTCTACACCATAATATATATATATATAGATGAGCAGTATTTTAAGTTCTTCCAATGACAGAAATTATGCCCACGCTATTGAATTTGCAGTAATCTCAAGGACCTTAGACTGGAGGCTGCGGCCTCGAATCCAGGAAGCGATTGTTTTATCAATTATAATAATTTATTAAAAAAAGGGCGGTTGGTTGATAACACTATCGTCGCATGGATAAGTACGAAATAAGGGGCTCCATCACCAAAATAATATAAAATAATTGTCACCTCGTGCTAGAAGGCATCTTTTCCTTGAGGTAATGGTGTGTTCTAAAAAAAGGGACACAGAGGACAAAAAGGTCTAGGTACAAGGAACGTGGTTGAGGTTCTCCTCTGAATAATATACAATACAACCTCAAGGATCAAAGTTATTTGACTAGAAAATGTTCTGCATAATATTCTGAAGATTCAATTTAGGACAAACTTCAAGTCTAACAAATTGGACACCTTGAAAACGATGGAAACAAAAAGATGGATGCATTAGTCAAATTTAATTTTTATAAACTTTCGGTAACCGTTTTTTTAAAACACTATATGAACACAAAATAATATAAAATAAAGAAACCGGTGGTATATGAAACCAAACTTCTTTGCTTACGTCCCAGACATTGAAAAGGTCCTTATAAAAATTAGATTAAAGTGATGCGATTAGAACAAAGAAAATCCAACAGAGGGGAACTTACTAACGTTCTAAATGGATACTGAAAACTCAATAAAAATGTACATAATGTTAATATTATAGGAAAAATTCCCTATCATATATAATAACATAAGAAATAAGAAAAGTAGTATAAATACATAGTACACTAGCCTAGTGGTGGGACAACCTAGTTTCGAAACATAAAGTCCCATGTTGGAAACAGGTTATTAACATTTTTTTTATGTTTCTAAAACTCTAGTTTAAGAAAAAAAAGTTATTTTTCTCGAAGGGCAAAATGAAAATTTTAACAAACACTAGACAGTGAATGTTCTGAATGTGATCAATATGCCTACCAAACTTTGCCAAAATCGAAGAAGGCGTTCGAAAGTTACATAGGAACAAACATAAATGCATAGATAAATACTGTCAAACGAAATGCATAATATTTGTTATATCAATGATATTTTACAAACGGACTTTCGAATGACAATTTAAAATTTTATATTTATTCTAATTTTAAGTGGATTATAAAGGATTTAGAATAGTATTAGATGAAAATCAAACAACACTCTATATAATATTGAGGATGATGAGTTAATTTAAAATAATTCAGACCCTTTGTGACGCCTTTAAGTAAAATATAAAAAAATATTTTTTACTTTATAGGTTTTTAAGTGTCGATTGATTTTTAAAATTGTTTACAGGGGCAGTACTACCCAGCTCTAATGTAAATGTTTAATTTAATATCCCATCAACAATCACATAATAATAATGTATACACTATGAATTATATTTATTATTGTACAGTTTTATTAATGTGTTTAAATGTGTGACGTATATAATGTAGGCATTTAGAAATTTAAGTCAATTCACATATAACTAGACATTGTAATCTTTAGATTGAATGTTGTTACAAGAAAAATCTGCTTTGGATACAAGAAAATATATCTGTGTTAATAAAAATTAAGCTTGAAATTACAAAATTTTTGAATATCTAACAAGTCTGTCTATTTTTAGTTAAATACCTCAAAAATCATTTTAACGAAACCGAGTAGCCAGACAATGAAAGTATCTGTATACATTAACGAAATGACCTCTATTATAACCGAAAACGTAGACTTTACAACGTATCCATGTCAGAAAACTGGAACAAATGTTGGCTGACTTTATAAATAACTCTTACATAAAACCATTAACCATTTTAATAATTGTATTGGACGTTCATGCTAACGAAGATTCTAAGTACCGGTAGAATTAAGAACTGTTTAGAGCTACCAATATTTAAACACCATAGGCAATTTGTAATAGATGTAATGTTTCATAATTATGTATAGCTTTTAATAAGTCGTAAAAACTAATGACATTTTGGTAGTTAATGGATTATAATTAGCTGAGTATGTTATGAGTAGATATTATTTTTGCTACTCTGGCTCTGGAGTTCTTAGCGTGATTGTCCAATAATAATGTTTCGCATATGCATAGGCACGACAAATTGTACAATTACCAAAACAACTTAATCTTAAATTTAATATAATATGTTTATTGAAAGTTAGTTTTGAATATAAATTAATATCAAAAAAAATTTAATATCATTCATATTATTCTACACCTTCCAAATGATTTAAAACACACACAGTAGCGTAGAGATTGTATATATAATCTGAAACAACAGACATTGACATAGTCTGCAACTCTGCAAAAACATTTTACATACAAAGATGTAAAGTGTGTGAAGTTTTGAAAACTATTATATTCAATAATAATTTTGTTATAGTTACGAAACGGTTACTAAATTGACATTATAATAATTAGCAACTAACAGAGTTAAAAGTTTATAATTTTTCACATTAATTAAATAAGTATGTAGAATACAACATTCATATAGCTTAGAAGAATTTATTCACAAGCTTATTAACAAACTTGAAGACACTTTTATGGTCTAGATTGTCTTGAACATACAATAAAAATATTAGCTCTTTCAGTAGTTCTCTTTTTTCGCTTTTGGGTTATTTTAATACTTTGCGAATAATATATACCTAGAAATAGCCAGACGGACATGGTACATCAAAACTTTGCTGCTATTGCATTAAAAATTTTATTAACATCATAATAATAAAAGTCAACTTAAAAACTAGCACCTAGCCTGAGCTTTATCTATAATACATCATCTTATAAACTAGTTACATCAGGATTACAATTTTTGATACATCGTTTAAGAAATGGAAAATTTTTTAATAAAAACCATTGAACCCAGTTCGCTGATTGGAAAAGAGATTTTGGTTAAAGTTGGATGGTCAAGTGTCAAAAGCAAATATCTATATATAGATATTAACGAATGTTCAAATGTATAAACATTTTATTATATATATACAATGTATTTAGTCTGTGATAAAATGTTTATACATTCGAACTTTCGAAAACAACATTTTCGTATTATCATGAAATATTTTTAAATTAATAATTGTAATAAATTAAACAATTGATTATTTATAATTGAAAGAATTTATGGAATGAATTTGTTAATGTTAGTTTTAATTATAAACATATGTACTAAATGATTCGAATGTACGACACTTAACAAGTTCAATAAAAAATTCTCACGATTCCATTTACCGTTCTATAAATTAAATCGTAGATCGTTTCTTTGTTTCATCTTAGTTCATATATCGAGAGCTTTTGTTAAATTTCTTGTTATAATTCGATAATATTGGTAAATTCTTTTTTCATTACTATTGTCTTTAAATAAAGATTAAATTAATTTATGCAAATATCTATTTTTCTTTACATTTTAAAACTGAGTAATTAAAAATCAATTTTAAAAAGTCGAAACGTTTACAAATTGAAACAGAATGCAGTTTCGACAAATTTAACTAATAATAATGACGCTGATGTCATGTAGTTATTAGTTTATTTAAAATAGTTTGTTTGATAATGGTTATATTATTAGATCAAAACAGTATTACTCCGAGAGTAGAATAAATAAACATTTACAAAGTGACTAAATAAACAAATTAATCTTTGTTTGCGTTTTGTATATGCATTTTAAGATGAATTATTAAATGACTACTTAGTATTCAGTGGTGGACTTAAATGCTGCCCTAGACATATTTTGTTTAGAATGATAAATGATCATCAGTTCCACGTTTTTCACAATGTCATATTGGGCACGGACTGCGAGCCCATAGCATCTGAAACAACGCAAACCTTTTATCAGAGACATGGCAATTAATCAAATTTCGGATTTTATACTATGCTTATTTGAAGTTGAGTTAACATCGGCCTGCGGATTTTTTTGCCTTTATGGGCACCCTGTGATAGAACTTCAGGTAATATTTGAGATCGAGTTCTCAAGGTCTGCATATTTTGTGTTTGATCTAGCACGATCCAGCGGGTTTTCTGGGGATTATTTTCACCCTACGATGAAAGTGCCCAAAGGATATTTGGGATTGATTGGCATGGATTTATATATTCACTTCGAGTCGGATTTGTTTTAGGGAGATTTTTGCGATAGGAGATATATTCACCGGGCTATTTCGAGGTGAAACCAGAATTTTTCCTCTAATTGTTGTCTGATATAAAGTTATACCATTTTTAATATGTGGATTTTAAAATTAAGCTCGTATAAATTATTTGAATTAAACTACAAATAATATTTGATGAATATAATGTTTAATTACTCTGGGTACAGCTCCCTAAAAACGGTAATACTTGCGTTGCATAAAATATTAATTAATTTGATAATAGAAATAAATAAATTATATCGATTGAATATTAAACATATGACCTAACGTGAAATTCATTTGAAATGGTACCGATTAAAATATTTATTATCAAATATAATTAAAATTTTATTTAATAAGGAAACAAAAAGTGTTATATTTTGTGATGAGTAATAATTGTTTAAAGTTATTGTATTATATAATAAATATCGTATGAATATTTCTGCATACAATTATCTTTTTTTGAATAATATTAAATAATGACTGTACACTCTGATACACCATGGAAGGATGGCTGCGGGTACTAGATAAATTATACAAAAATAAATGATTACACAAAAGTAAGCCCACATAATAACGGATATTAGGTATTATTATTTTTATTTGTTAAATGAAAAATATGTAGATAAAATATTAAAATGTAGCCAATAATTTCCGAAAAATGTTTTTATTAAAATAATGAAATATTTATATAAACTTTACACGTGTACGCTACAAATACCGCAATTAAGTTAGCGTGGAAGTAACATAATTTATTTATCCAAATCTCAAAAAATTGCTCCCAAATTGCTCTATTAGGATCCGTAATTGCTCCAGTGATTAAGTAATTATTTAATTAATTATTTGGAATCAAAATTACAAAAACCGTTTTCCTTATATCTCAGCTAATTAATGTTTTTTTCTATATTTTTTTAATTCAATAAATTGCTCCCAATTTGTTCTTTCAATATTAAACCATTTGATTCAGCAATAACTTTTATTTTTGCATAATTAATTAAAATTATTAATTACCATTTAAATAGCTGCCGTAAGACTATGATGATGTCGTACCATAAGAATCAAGGTCATCATGACCTTACGATGGCTATTTCAGCTCAATCGAGAAATGGGTCAAAAAGCCTTTCAATATTTGATTGAGTAGAGACACCAAGACAGGTGAAACTAAATAAAAGCTTGTAATTAATAAAACCTGATAAAAATTTTATATAAAATTAAAATTCATTAAACAATCAATTTTGATTTGGTAAAAACATATCTTTAAGGAAAAAAATAAAATCGCATCATTACGTTTTTCCTTATTGTTTCATTTGATTTTGGAAATACCGTTTACGTATAAGCCATAATTGATTAATACCAAATAATTGATAATTTTATATACACCTCTAATTGATTATTGATTATATTACCTTTAATGGATCCGAAAGTTTTTCTTAGTAATTTTATTGAGTACAAGAAATGTTCTCAATATGCTTAGCTATCTATATCCAGTTACAAATGTTATTATTTTTATCATTCGATAATAAAACGATTGGATTATTTTATATTATACCACAATATTTGATGAAAGTTGACCTTAGTTAATAATTATTTCATTGGTATATAAATATCAAGTTATTTTCATCTTGATAATAAAAAAAAAAAACTTTTAAATTTTGTGAATGGTGAAACTAATGTAATTCGTTAAAAAAAAATATTTAAATTACTAGGTATGACATTAAATATAAATTAAAATAAATAAATTTAAAAAAATGTTTAGAATTAGCTGTGACTGTAAATTTATAATATTAATTGACAAAATTGATTTTTTAAATAAAACACAACTCAATAACTTTCAATGCTATTTTTTTAATTCGATCCACAACCAGAACCCTCAAAAATGCATTTTTGAATAATTGAATAAAATGATTTATCTTTAAGACTTTTTTATGGTCAATTTTATATATTTATGGATTTGGGGCTTAGTTTGATACTTGGTTTTATTATGGATTGGAGATTTGAACTTTTGAAAAAGGACTTTCCGATTAGAAAAACAAAGTTTATCTTAAAATAAACTCATTGAATATATATCATTGTCAAGATAAAAATAAATATCACCATTGAATTTAAAAATTCTATATCTTTGGTTAAATAATTGTTTTTTTATATTTTTAATATTTTAGTGGATCTAAGGGCAAAGTTCCGATTGAGACCAATTTATTGCACTGGAAGATCTTTTTAAGTCAGTTCAGTTCACTCAACGTATAAGTTAATAGTTGAAGTCATATGAAATTTTGACACGTATCGTTTGAAGGTTAATATTATCTAGAAAGTATGTGGGTCTGTGACACAATCAAATTGTCTGATTGGAAACTTATTATTGAGTGATACTTTACACCGAAATAAGATTTTTTTTATTTACTTACATTTAATTAACCAACTATTTGTTTCAAATGAAATACTAGCTTCCAAAATACATGGATAATTATTCTAAATAATTATTTAAACATCCCTATATTTAGTACAATTTTACAGCTGTATTTCTAGTTTGTAAAATGAAATTGTTGACCTGGTAATATTAAGTTTTATCCATGATAAGATAATTAATATTCTGGTTAGTTTTCTAAAATACAAGTATACAAGATCACTACTGTTTAAGTATGGAATGCTTGTTTCAATGTCATTTAAACAATTATACATAGTACATTTCAATTAATATGAACATTTAAAAATAATTTTTTAAATAATTTTAATTGTATTTAATTAAAAGAAATACCAAATTACCAAAAATAAACATTTGTAATAGTTATTTTTAATAGATTTGGTTATGATTCATTGATTTCTTATAAAATTTATTAAAAATAAACTTGTTTATCTCGGTTTTAGCTATTTATAAGCAATTTGTCTACTTAATTCTGTCATCGGTATAGTATGATCTGTAATAACCGCATTTGGACAATGCAGTAATATAGGTTGCAGTTACACTAGCATTTAATTTAACGGTGTAACGTAAGTCAGTAATATTAAATGTTAAGTAAAGTTTTTAGCGAAAAAAATTTGTTTTTTTTATATTAACCCAATTTTGCTGCAATCTACTATCTCTCGTTAAAAATAATTCCAAAATTATTGAGTTAAAATTAGAGTCAACTTGCATAATATAATATTTATGTAATTCAAATTGTGTACCATTAAATGTATCCTGCCTCTAATCTACGATTTTTGAAACCGGTTATGCATACACAGATGTTGTCATTGACCGAATGCACTTGATTTTTTTAATTTATTTTCGGTTTTTTATTTATTTCGGTTATATGAAAACGGCAAACTCCTGGAAAAATCAACTACATTCAAATCTTTTGAATATTATTTAGCTAGTTTACATTTTTTATCAGTTCGACAGTTGACGTATTTAAAAATACAGGACCACTGAAGAAGGCGAAATTTTCTTGTGAACTTTTTGCACTTTCTAACTTTATTTCAATTTTTGTTTAAATTTCGCCAAATATTCTACTCTTATATCTTTGGAAAATAGTCCAGTATCATTTAGTGTTATTTGCTTCGTCCTCGCTGATTTCGTCGTGTTGCCTTTTCATTTTGGGAATTTGTTTCTTTTGAAACTCGTTTGAAGTAGGCACTCCGTTCGCCAAATAAATTTAGAAAAAGGCAGGCACGCGAAATAGAGAGTGGTCAAACGTGTATTTGGTGCCGAGTTGGCTACTGTTGATTGATTATGATTTCGTCGGTTCCCAAACTAAGTCCTAATAGCCACCCGGGGTAAATGTCCCTTAAGTCTGAGCATGTATTTCTGTAATTTAAAAATATTTGAGTTAATGAATGAGAGTGAAAGAGGAAAATCGATCCATTGGATTCAATGGATGCTTTACCCAATTTTTAAACTATAAAAGATAGAAGAAAAGTTCAAATACAAAAAAACTTTTGTTTGAAACATTTTTTCGTAAAATGTTTTAATTTGCCAAAAATTTAGCTAATAAACACAATTAGGTAATTACAATTACACATTATTACTATACATGTATTTATAACTGTATAGACTGGATATTTATAGTATTTTATGAATGCTAATTAAAAATAGTCCAAACAATGATATTCAATTATATAACGTGTATGTAAACAATAAATTCATTTAATTGTTAATTTTATTAATTTGAAATTTTTTTTTTTTTTTTTAGATGGTGGATATAGATGAAGTATTAAATTGTCATAATGATTTTTTGGATATGTGTTTAAAAGATTGTATGTTAACAAATCCAATATTATTACGCACCGTAACAAAATTATTGCATATATGTATGGAATTTTGTTGCTTTATTCAGGTAAAAAATAAAAAAAATTATTTTGAAAAATTTATTGAAAAGTCCACTAATTTCTCACACACACAGGTTTTCAGATAATTTATTTTTGGGCTTTAGTTTTATTTATTTGATTTAGGCTTTTGTATACACATATATACGCAACACATTAATTTTTGGGTGAATTTGTTTTTATTGCTAACTTATTGATGTTTATAGGTGCGTTCTTTTAGTATAAGTTTCATTATTAAAAAAAAAAAAAAGTGCAAAAGTGTACGTGCGTACTTTGGTATATATAAGTGGTTTTGAATATATTTGTTATAATAATTCGGAAAATATGCTAACAATTCCATTTCCATTTAAATGGTAACTTATTTCTAAGACATACTTTTAGAACTTAGAATAATAATATCTATTTATTTATTTGTTAAAATTAATAGTTGTAATTTTTTCATAAGAATCTAATCTGTTAGACATAAGAAACTAACCTATTAGAAAATAAGTGTCATAATTAGTGCTAAAATTAATAATGCTTTTACTATGGTGGCAATGGAAAAAGTTGTGAATTATCGTTTTTTGCGTTAAACAAGAAGAACATTCTTCTATAGATTTATTATAAGTCGCAGTTTTTATTAGTTTATCCATTTTATCTAATTTTCCAATTAGGTATTATATAAAAATCTTTCGTTCGGTTATTTTGCTATACTTAATCGATCAAAGCTTCACGAATAACTAAAGTTTGTAACAAACTTATTTTCTTTTGTGGCAATTTTTTGCTATTAAAACTAAAATACAATATTTAGAATAGGGTATCCAAAAAGATTAATAAGAAAATTAAGTAATATACAATAGAGTATCAGATGTGTCAGACAATGTAGGCAGCTACTTAAAAATAATTTTTAAACTTTTTGGCTAGTTTATATTTAAAATCACCTATATATAAAATATTAATTTAGCATTTTAACCAACATTTTAGATTAATAGAGTTAAATTTTTTTTGCTATATAGTAACGGAATTTAATGAAACAGAAAGAACATACCTATATAAATTATAGTTCTGTTATTAACATTTATAAGTTTGTTCAATTCATAAATTTTAAAAAATTATTTAGAAAAATTGTCAGTCATTGTGCATAAATAAATCTGCACATTGTCAGTATGAAAAAAGTGTATAAATTATGCAGTGCTAAACAGAACAACGAACATCCCAAGATAGTGGCACTTACTCTCTCATGCTCATGTCAAAAATTTTCCGATTATTCAACATATATGAATTCCACTAGGATGACTTTTTTTTAAGAAACCATGTTTTGTTATTTTGTTATAAATATTATTCTATCCAAATCTTGTTGAGTTCAGGGAAAAAATATACTATGTGGCAAGTTAAGATTTGGGCAAAATAAAAAAAAATAAAAAACATTTCATCAGAATTATTTTAGTAAGACTTTAAACCTATTGAGTGATTGAGAAAAGTTTTATTTGAGTATAATAAAGTATGGGCCACTACCGTCAACTAATTTGCGAATTTGTGTTTAGACATTGCTACACATATCTTCTAATATCTTCTAAAATTGTCGACCAGACCAGGTCTTAGATTAATAGTTACAGAGGTATCGGAAACCTGAGTGTCCAAATTTATCAGAGCTACATTGATTGATGTACCAGAGCGCTTACAGATCATTTTTTTTTATATCTCTGGGTATAGGAAAACAATATTAAAATATACCAACGAGTATATAGAATATTACAATTTTTATACATACAATTGATATTGATAACAAATATATTGATAAGTATTTTTGAATAGAACAAACTTATTTGTGGAATATGGGTGGTTGTTATTTGTACAAAAAAAAAAAAAATTTGTATAATAATATAACGTTATAAGAAATTTTAAACAAAAATTAACAAACTTTTAAGTGTGTGGTTTTTTTTTGAATTGTTATAAAATAATACTAATACTATATCGTGTTATTCATAAATATCAACAGTGCAAAATTCTCAGACACAGCTTCTATTTTCATTATTCATCACATTAGTACTGAAGCTTGAAATATTCCCTGATAAAAAAGTTCTGTTCATCCCTATTCAATTTCTATAATATATGTAAGCTTTTTATCAGGATCGCAACAGTATTTTATTTATCTGTAAGATCATTCTACATAGTCAGCTAGTCGCCTATCGGTAGTCGTAGTCATGCGCAATTGATATGACGTTTAAAACTTCATGGCAATATACTTAAAATATATTTTTATATTTAGTACTCAATAAAAGTGCGACGGGAGTAAAACATCATTTGACATAAAATGGAGGCAGAAGTTATGTGCATATCAAAAATAATGCCATTTTAAAAATTTAATGATTTCAACCATTTATTAAAATCTAGACATCTTAAAAAAGAGTTATCGACCACCGTTCGCAGAGATTATTATTTTTATCAATTAATAACAATTTTATAATTTTTATCGCGTTTATCGTAAATGCATTCATTCTCGCGTATAAATTAAATTCGACTACCGTTATATTATCTTTTAAGTAGTCAGCCATTTTGAATTCAAAACACAACAGGTAATATACAATAAATCTACCGACTGCGTTAGTGCGCATGACTATGACTACGACTTACAGGATTATTACAAGCCACTTTTAACATTTATACCCATATATGTCAAAAATACATTGAAATGCGTTTTCGTACGTCTACCGACTATGTAGAGCGGTACTTAATAATAATTTGTGTCCCACTTGTGTATTTATTATAGTGCACATAATGAACATCTCCACTAGATAAGGCTTCTACATAGTCGGTAGTCGGATAGTCGTTTGCAAATGCATTGTAAACTATTTTCGACATTTATGCCCATATAAATAAAAAGTGATTATAAGGCGCTTGCTTACGAATAGCCGACAAACGAGAAAAAGGTCCAAATATGCCCGAAAGGCTTTAAACGCAATAATTTTTTATTGTGTTTATGGTGACGATACGAAAATTTAAATAAATTTTGAGCTGTTTCTGAGAACTTTTCAGTATGATCATTCATTGTCTCGACAACCAATATTTTTCAAAAGCAACGCAAAATAGCCTTAATCACAAAAGTAAAAATTTTGTAAATAGATTTTGTGTACACATTTGTTTTTCTCAAAAATTATCATAATATCTACACAAATAAAAATAAAAATTATATATTTGTAGCGAATGCAACGCTACTATGTGGACGCTGAGCTAAGCTCAATGATTAGTACTACTCACGAGGCTACTGAACACTTTTGGCAGGTATCATACACAATGATTGTGCCTTTATCATTAACTTACAGCAGATAATTAATATGTTTTTAGCATGCGATTAATATTGTTTTTTAATTGAATTTTTTTTTAATTAATTTATATTTTATTTGCCAAATTTGTTTATTAATTTTCTTAATATTAAGGATGTTTGAGCATGGCAACTATTTTTGGATTACTAGATCCTAAAAACTAAAATCTACTCAAAATCTCATTGATGGTACTGTGAAAAGCAACATGTTTTATGTATGTATATTGGATTAAATATGTTGTTCTTACAGGGTTCGACCACAGTATAATTTGAAAGTAATTTACGTTTAAAAATTAATTGTACAGTTTGAAATGTTTGTAAGCTAATAAACAATTTGTTTAAAAAACAG
The DNA here is from genome assembly GCA_020423425.1 of Chrysopa pallens. Taxonomy (NCBI): domain Eukaryota; kingdom Metazoa; phylum Arthropoda; class Insecta; order Neuroptera; family Chrysopidae; genus Chrysopa; species Chrysopa pallens. The sequence continues at coordinate 46,201,571 of CM035594.1, forward strand.
TGAAAGGCCGCGTTATTCATAAAATTTTTAATGTCTAGAGGTAATTAATTATGAAGGAACCCAGTAATGAAAAACACATTACATAGGACGCATACATTATGCGTTCTATGTGTGTATCTACACCACTTTCCTTAATTAAAATTTAATTGTTAATTCTATCTATGGTGATATGGTGAGTTAACTATTAATTTCTTAAAATAATTCTGGAGTTGAAACATATGTTTCACCAAGTTACCTTTCTTATGCTCATGAATCCTTAATGCTTAATGAGATACAGATATTTCATGTGTTATTCTTTATCTTCGTTGCCAATTAAAAATAAAGTATCATAACTTCGAAATCTGTCAAGAAAACTTGATTATATGGCGATTGAATACTTGTATCTCATGTGTTTCATAAGAACTGATACAGTTGATTGCCAACTCCATTTTTTCATGAAAAAATGCCGAAGATTATATTAAACACTGATTTATTTTTAATAAATATGCTAAATTATATAAAATAAATCAAATGTCAAGAGTATCCAGTCGTGCATGATTTAATTTTTTGCAGTTGCTTTTAATGCTCGTATTTAAGTGTAGTAAATTTTAGTATTCGCTATAGTAATAGAATACAATATATTGAAAGTTGAGTCTTATTTATTTAGAGAAAAAACTTAATAAAAATTGGAACAAATTATTTTCAATCACTGTGTTAAACTAGAAATAGCGCTCGTTCACAATTAGTTGTTCAATGGACTCAAAATGAAATCAGAATGTGGTTTAATTTTTTTGTGACTCAACTTTCAATTTAGTGAAATATTTATTTATATTAATTAACTAATAATTTGTGCTAATTTCACATTTTTTTAAAATAATTTTCTCCATGTTTTACTAATTTAAATTCACCAAAATATTCGGTTTGTTATGAAATTTTATTTGAAATATTAATTAATTTTTGAATGGTATTCCTAAATTCCAATTTGATTGCTACATTTATGATCACAATCTTTTAATCGGAAATTTTTATTTTCATTTATTTAGAAAAAATGAAAAAAAATTACATCCGTTGGCAATTATATTTTATTCTCTCGGTCAGTGAGACTTGTAATTGATACAATGATTTATTTTGACAAAAGATCATGAAAAAAAAAATCATTAATTTCATAAAAAAATTATACAGTTGCAGAGAATCGAACCAGATCTTCAATGTATATTTTTTTACATTTTTGGTGAATCTCTTTGTATAAGTAGCTCCTTCCAAATATTTAAATTTGTTTATTTCTATATAAACTTATTTGAAAAATTTCTAAACATCATTGATATACATTTGATTGTTTTGTTAATAGTCACCAGAACACTCGTTATCAAATTCAATGTCAGCTTCAATGTCAGCCAGTATGTTTGGACCAGATCAAACACAGTCGCATGCACCTGTTGTCGAAGCATTGATTAGTGAAAGTGAAAGTTTTGAACAAAGTATTAAACGTTTTGATGTACAATTCTCAACAATATTATTAAGTTTAATGAATAAAATCAATGATTTGGGAAGACAGAATACAAATGATAAACTCGTCAATTTGTTATATAGGTAATGTATAAATGCAATTTATCAAATTTTGAACAAATATTGTCTAAAATTTGTAAATCGCATAAAACTTTTATATCAATTTATTATTATTAGTACAATGGGTTGCAAAAGATACAAGAAATTTTGTACTTTAACACAAAAAAAAAATTGTTTAATAGCCTGTGAACTTCAAGCTTCAATTATAGTAATATAAATAGATAACCCGGGGAAAAATCGTCTTATTTTTTATAAAATTTTTATTTTGATGGTAAAATTTTAATGAATACAATCTTAGAAATTTCAAGAATAAACACACCTTCGCGCTGCACGTATAAAAATTTTCATGTATCCTTTGCGAAGGAAATTAATGTATATGAATCTATTCATTGAATTGATATTTTTAGCTACAATGCTTGTGTATAAGATTTCTCGTTAAACATAACATTACCATCAGGATTTATTTACGAATTAGACATAAAATAAGTCTAGTTGTACTCAGACCATTGCTACAATGTGATTGAACTCGTACCAAATATGTCATACTCCTAATTCGCAGTTGAGTAATCCATACTTGGTAATTGAATTATGCAATAAATATCAAAGAAAAGTGTGATATCGTGATAAAAGGTGGATATATCCTCCTTTCTGTCTCTATACTTTTTTTTTTAGTGCAATAGATATATTAAAAAAGTTTTCTGTTTTTATTCAGATAAATTAAAAAAAAAAAAAAAAAAACTAAACATTTTTTTTTCTCTTTCTGAAGACTATTTTCTGTCGGGTATATATCATCCCTACTACTAGCCATTTTATTTTTATTTTACTTTATACAAATATAATATTGATTAAATATTGTTTTTATAACAGTCATAATTTTCTTCAGATTTGGACTGGATTTTAACAATTTACAAAGTTTTTTAGAGTCAAAAATGCTATAAATTGGCTTAATTTTTATTTTTTTATTCACAATTATCTGTTTATTTTATGTTGGTATGACTTTATAGTTATATATATTTTGTTTCTTATTTCATACACATTCATACATCAACATTTGATACATATAGTTTGATTCTTGAATGTTTTGAGCATTGACTATTGTCTATTTTTATTTTTTTTAAACAATCTTAGATTTTTTTATTTATGCTTATACTATTAATATTAGACAGAACCTATGGTACTCATGTCTTTTTCAGAAATAACTAGCTTACTAATTTTATATAATATCTACACATTGACGAAACTTACTCAGCAATTTTATTAAAAGATATAGTGCCTGTGAACGTTTCAATAGTCGTTAGTGTCATTAAACGTAGTAAACCAGCCTAATTTTTTATAAGACCCGGTTGGTCTATTTTTTTTATATACGTCTATGATAATACCTCAATATCACCAATATAAAATATTTCATATCCATAAATTTATAAAACTAAAAATCTAAAATTTCTAAGCTCTCAAATAATTAAAGTACCTTAAACCATTTGGCAATTATTAAGCATTTCAACCAACTTTGAAATTGTCAACAATTCTTAACAGTACTGATGGAAATGTCAAATTTCTTTGATGGTTACGTTTGATCATTAAATAGTATGATCACTATGATTCCTTAAAATCAATAAAATTTTTACTACTAAACTCTAGCATATCGGAAGACATAAATTTCAACCACATTAGTTGTGATTAAATTATATTTTTAAAGTTAAAACAATAACATGAAACAACTTCTTTAAACCTCCGTATTTTCTTGAATGTATAAAACTAAAAAATTCCGCACAAAATAGAAAAAGGCGACATTCCTAAAGTAGAACATTTATAAGAAATATGTACGTTTTGAAATCAACGTTATATTATATATAATAAAAATTTGAATTATTTAAAATTAAGTATATTAAGATGATTTCGTATATTCATAATTAACTTTCAATATCTAATACTCTGCTAATTCTAATTAATTACTAATTCTAATTAATTCTAATTAATTAATTAATCTGCTTTGTGATGGTCGGGCACTGGACTAAATTCGAATTATTCTCAAGAATGGCTAAAAGAATATGAATAATATTTTTTAACTCTTTAACTATATATATATATATATATATATATATATATATATATATATATATATATATATATATATATATATATATATATATATATATATATATATATATATATATATATATATATATATATATATATATATATATATATATATATATATATATATATATATATATATATATATAAATAGTTAATTGCGACTTTCTTTGTTCATGAAAAAAAAAATATATATATATACATGTATATATATATATATATATATATATACATGTATATATATATATATATATTTTTTTTTTTTTTTTTTTTTTTTTTCATGAACAAAAAAAGTCGCAATTAACTATTTATTATTATTTTTTAAATTTCTTTAATGGTTATGTCGCTTTACAAAATTTCATGTAACAAGGCAGTTCTTTACTTCGGAAAAATTGGGGGGCTTACGCTTGTTTATCTTATCTTCATATTCGGTTAAATGGCTTATCATTAGTATGATTTTTTATAATGAGGTCCCCTATCCCATCTTTGCCTTGCATCAACACTGTCTACCTAAACAGATTTACCATTTTCATTCCATAATTTAAAAAAAAAAATGTTATGATTGATATTTATTGCATGCATTTTATTTTGCAGGCTCGATTTTAACTCATTTTATGGATCACAATTGGACCAACTTCCCGGAGTTTATAATAATACTACTAATGATGTATCTGGATAGTAAAGACAGAAAAATTCATAAATAATATCGCTGGAATGACGATGATTAATTATTATTCTCGTAGTTTTTATTTAAACATTTTTAATGAATTTAATAAATAATAAACACTAGGATCTTGTAACAAACTAAACAATAAGATATATTTAACGTTTATATATCGAACTTTTTAAACCGTAAATTTTAAGCATTAATAATTATTGTAAAAATTAATTTTAATATTTAATAAAGTATTACTGTTATTTGTTTTACGTTTTAAATTTATTGGATTGTATATTATTTTTTAAAATCAGACCAAAAAGTATATATCTAAATTTGAGTTGAAATTTTTTTTGTTGAAAATGGGATGCCGATGTCAAAAATAAGTAAAAATTGTCTTAATAAAGTGAAATTAAAATTTTGTTGTAAAAATATCGAGTTCAACACTTCTAGATGAATTAGAAAAAAAATGAGGTACCTATTATAAAGAATACAGTATACGTTTTATTTATTTATTTCTATTTTCGTGTATAAATAAATAACTCAAAAAAAATTATACAAATTATGAAATTTAACATAAACAATGTTGATAAAATAATAATATTGACATGATAAAAAAGGTCCTTCCAAAGAAAGGATTTTCACGAAAAACATTTCAGGAGTATATAACATTTTATGTTATTGTACTGTTGTTATTAAATATTTTTAATACGAAAATTGGTGTAGGCATTGGGATGAATTTGAAATTATATTCCAGAAAACTTGTACATTTTTTAATATCTCATTACTTATCTTGAAGAAAATGACACTTTGCCAAATAAGCGATACATTACGAAAGATTGGTTTCATATTTTTCAACGAACTAATATAATATTACATCCGATTCTGAATTAGTTTTTGAGAATTGGTATAAGACATATAAACTTCATACTTTGGAAATATTTATAATTTTTATTTCAGATCCTTATAATATTATTTGGCAAGGTTTATACAAGATTTTTTGGCAAGGATTTCGATTGTATACTATGTGAATACTAAATAAATATTTGTACATTTAGCTTTGACTTCCTGCAGTTCCGTGTAAGTATTCTCCAAATAAAATACTAACGATATGCTTAAATTCTTCTTAGCTTTAATTTGATAAACTCTGCAATCAATTGATATTTCAATCTCTTTGTCAAAATATACCTTTATCTGAAGTCTTACTCCTGCTACTTGGCCCTAAAATCACAATTTCTCTGTTCAATTAAAAATAATAAAAAACACAAAATTGTAAAATTTTTATAATTTATTGATTTTTACACAAATATTTTAATAAAAGTACCTCGTCATATTAAGTGTGCGTTAATCGTATAATTTTATTATTTTATTATCGACAATAATATTCTATAATTAATATATATGAATTTCTTGTAATATATATTCTTCACAGAAATACAAAAAACTCAGAAATAATTTAATATTTTTCTTCTCTCTAAATATAATATTTATATATTTTTGGGAATAAAATCTAATAATCGATCAATAGAATAATAATATAATATAATGAAGTTCTTTTGTTTTTTATTAATAATATTGGTTAAATATTAAAATATAATATCAATACTAAATACTAAAATCACTTTTTTAAAACTATTTAAAAAAAAAAAAGAAAGTAATTAATAACACACTGGCAAGAAAATTAAATCAGAACACAGGATACATAGTTTCTTACCAAACAAAAAAGCATAAGAGATTAAAGAAGATATTTTATTAAAAATATGCATTGAGATTCAAAATTATTAAGTATTAATAAAGATTAGAACAAATATTTAGGAATAAGAGTGTCGTTCTCATGATGAAATTGGCACTAAGAAGTTAAATTTTTTTCATTTCAAATACAATTTAAACAATATTTATTTATTTTAAGCAGAAAAATGGTACAATAAAAATTTTGTTTAAACATTTAACCAGGCAAAAAAATTACCAGCTACATATTTTTTTAATCAAAATCAATAAAAAAACTTTATTCCTAAGATTTTCAAGAAACAATCAGTCTTTAAAAATAACCTAAAAAGAGGAAAGTTATTTGTTCGTAGAAACGACTGTTAATTTTTTTTAAGAGTTTGAGAAAAATCAATTAATATGAATTCGAATCATAAATTATATAAATTATATTTTTTTTTTTGAACGTTCATGTATTACGTAAACAAAATTATGAAGCTTTTATATTTATAATATAAAACATACTAATTTAATTTTTTAAACATTTTTGTGAAATTTTCATATAAATTTGGATTATTTTGAATTTTTTCATTTTATTTGATGATTTATGCATAAACGCCCTCTGTCAACACTTAATTCACACTATATAAGTCATAAGTCGAAAGCCGACGAAATTGTTGAAGATAATTGTATAGGAGTAATAAGTAAAAAATTGTAGAAATAGTATAAAATTAAAATAAATTTTAGACAAAATAAAGGTAAAGATATTCCTTTTGGAATTTGTATAAATGTATATAATACTTTTTCAACCATATAACGATTACTAGAAACACTATAAATGCAAGAAAAGAAATACAAGTGTAAATATTTGGCAAATTTCAAATAAATCTAAAAATATCATGCAATAAAATCGACACTCATTAAATTCAATTTAAAGGAAATTGAACATGTCCTATTAGATTAAGTATTTACACAGAGAATATTCGTATAAAAGCCATTAGCCACGCTGGCGCCTGCAAAAATTTGATAATAAGGCCATATACATTTCAAAGGGGTTTTTTTTCTTGTTGTGTTAAAAAGTTTGATATAAAGGGAATATTTTACGATAAATGGTTAATGAAAAATAAATCATAATTGCACTATGATTAGTTAAAATAAGACCCCGAAGTTTTTTTTTTTTTTTTTGATTTCAATAATATATAAAATATTATTTGATACTTACAAGAAAATTTCAAGTTTTTAAGTTTATGAAAATCTATACCTATTTGACATAAAGGATATTGATTCAGGTCATGGTAAATCTAAAACAATATATTTAGTTGGAATTCTTCTTAGCCCAACATTCTATACTAATATTATGTTTTATATTCTATATTGAAGTTATTACCAAACTTCCTTTACGACCTTGTTAAATTAATACTAATAAGACAACTATAATAGCCCATGAGTACTAACTATCTATCTTATGCTCTTCATTTTTTGATAAAATTCGTGCTTCAAAAATTAAGCCTCACATTTCATCATGAATTAAAGAGGTAAAATAACATCAAATGAAAATAAGATTTATTATAATTTATTCCAATAATTGCCATGACCAAGATCGTTAGTTGTCTACTGAAATTACTAAATTTAGATACCCTAACAAATCGTAAAGGATTCAAAATTATTTAATCCATGAACATTTTCTTGCGAAGGATTCAAACAATATTTTTCTTGAATTTTCTAAACAAAATTTACCATCAGCTATTTTCTATATAAAAACTGCGTGGTCATATTTGTTCGTTTAAAAGCATTTTATAAAAAGTTTTTAAAAAATAATATAATAAAGATTACAATTAATTAATGTATATCTAATTATTTGTTTAATGTAAATTCAGATCTACGTTCTCAAATTACATACTTAAATAAAAATTATATTAATAGGTAACAGTTCTTATTTTGGAATGACTAAATATATATTTAAATTCTACAAAAAATTTCAATTTTCTTTTTTATACTACTGATTTTTATTTTAAAAACTGGTAAACACTGATGTTTTAGCATTGATTTTATTTTAATAACATCACTGTTGTTTAATATATCTTCAAAAATGTTATTAAAACAAAATTAAATGCAAAAAATTAGAAAATTAAGTGTCTTTAAATTCATTTTTAAAATGACTAAATCTTTATTACAAGATTAAATAATATTCAAAATAATCAAGGAAGGATTTTCTACAATTATCGATTTTTCGTAGTTTTGTAACCATGAACAAGAAAATAGAAATGCTATAAGTTTGAACTTCCTTTTTTTTAACTTAATTTTTGTTAAATTTAATGATAAAAATATGGAACTGTATGAAAGGTTTTCATTGCTATATGTTTTATTACCTGCATATAGTATTCAGTCTTCATAAAAATATATTAATTTTTAATATTCGACTGAGACAGGTTTAGTTTCGACTCGACTTTTATAGAAAAATCTAGTAGCTTAGTTTCACTTTGTATTAATGACTATTGCACAAAAACCTCTATGCTATTAATATATAAATCTCCTTCCCAAATAGTTAATTTTTATTAATTTGAAAGAATAATATTTCATATTCTTACATTTCACTCAAATTTCGGCAAGACAAAATAAACATAATTGGATTTTTCTGCATAATTAAATGGCATGTCTTGCACAACTATACAAATTACAAGTTTTGAGTCTTCAAAAAGCACAAATTTTTTAATCCAAATTAAATAATACTTCAAAGCTAAAGCTGTTTTTACGATTTCTGGGAAAATTAGAGAAAAATAAACTGTACATAGCAGAAAATCCTTACTTATTTTTGAATAAATTCACTAAACTTAAGATATCGTTTTTCGTTTAAGTACCGTTATTATTGGTTTTCTAATAAAAAAACGAAATTTTCTTTTATTTAGTAGAATTTTGATATAAATTTGTAAAAATCAAGACTAGTATAGTTTGATTTATAAAAGTATATGTTTATTTTACTTATAGACACAAATATATTTTGTGACTGGCGCGTTTGTTTAATAAAAGAAGTTATTAAGTATTTAAGTTCAAAGAATTAAGTAAAAGTTATTTATGATAATGTACTCTTTTTTTTCAATTTATAGTTAAAATTCGTTTATAAGGTCTGACGTTTATATTTTTCGGAACCAGTTTACAATGTTTTCAGTTATTTTAAAACACACAATTAAATTTTCGACAAACTAAAACAATGATAATGATGGAACTATATTTAATGTAATTAATCCTTTCAAAACAACTGGATCGACATCTACTCTGATCAAATTTCATTGAATAGAAATGCAACACACATATCAAGTAATTAAAATTCCTTAATAATCAGACTAAACGTGTATTAAACATGTATATCAACTTATATTTAAAAAATTTTTTTGCAGAACTTTATTTCTGTTTTATATTATTTGTAGTTGATATAAATATGTATCACACGTACGCAATTTTTAGCGGACTCTAGATTTTTTATTTTAAGGAATCACAACGATTTTTATTATAAATGAGTTCTAGTCAACGATCTTTATGTGGGCTAAATACTGATCTATAAATAAATGTTAATATAATTAAACTTTATTATTAGTCTTTTTATTTTTATAATACTCAATGTTTGCAAAATAATAACTAAAACTACGAATTTACAAAAATTATTAATTTAACTATTAATTGAAAAAATTGTCATTTGTAATACAATCATTTACAGTTACTTCTATTAATTAACTCATCCTTTATTTTATTTTGTGTATTTTAATTTCAAATTTGAAGTGAGATTGGCCAAAGAGATTGACGATAATAACGATAATGGTAAAAATGATTTTAATAAATAATACATAGTCTATTAATAAATATTTTAAAAAAGTACCATTCATTGACAGTCTAGAAAAAATGTAATTTTATCAAAAATTATTTTTAAGTATATTTACTTAGCTAATTAATTGAAGTCATTAATAAAAAACATTAATTACTTATTAATTATCATGAAATTTTTTTCATTATGATGTGTTTTTTATGAATTTTTTTTTTTCTATTTGTATTTTTGAGCTAAAATTGAATTTTTATTGCTAATATTATTTTACTTAATGACAAATTTGTTCGTAAAAAAAAGTTAAATTTTATAAAATTTCTTGTTTTCTTTTCAATATTTAAACGTTAAAATATTTTTAAAACAAAGAGATTATAAGAATCAGTTATTTACAGAAAACATTTCTAATGCACATTTCTAAGTAGTTTATGCATATTCAAAAAAATGGTATTTTAACACCAAATTTATTAAGAATTTTATTTATTAAGTGAAATGTTGTTCATATCTTTTTAAAATGAATTATTTTAATTTAGTCTAAATTTTCATATTTATAATATTCTAAATCAAGCAAAGCAAAAATATTCAAAGAAGTCTTTCGAAAACACTTTGAGGATTCACTAAAATTTCTAAAATAACCATTAATTACAAATTATACTACCTTTATACATTTGTTTACTAAGAAATGAATCGATCTCAATTTAAAACGATTCAAATTTAGAATAATCCTCAAAACCATTTTTACTTAGTAAGAAGTATCAGAGAATAATTGATTACTTTTTACTAAATTATAAAACACAAATATTCAGTTTCTATCTTTTTGAAATCTAACCAATTAGCAACATAATAGATTTCCATTTCTGTATTGTTCTTCGTTTGGAATATTATGAATATAAAAAATATCTACTATATTATCCAGATGTAATTAAAACTCAGTTAATTTAGTTTGAATTTTCCTAAATAATATTTTTAAAGCCTGTACTGATTCTTATGTATCCCTTTAATAGATTTTAAAATCTTTTTTGTAAAAAAAATTATTTCGTTGATAAATTTTGATTTATAATATTTATTGTAGATTCACTGAGCACACAGTTTTAATAAAAATGGTCGCCATATTTGGAAAAAAAATATAAAAATGGACTTGGTCCCTAATAATGGGTCAAGAAATATTTTCTCTTTTTTTAAATGCACTAAAAGTGGAATTGAAATAATATAACACTTACATTGAGGAAATTTATTAAAAATTATTTAGATTGAATTGTTTTTTTATAGTTCTTAAAAATTTATAATCATAGATAAGGGGTTGATAATTGCCATAGATTTCAGTACGATTTTTACATTATTTTTACATCATTTTTAATTTTTTTGAGAATGAGATTTTTAATTTTTTCGAGAATGTGAAAAAATACTAGCGGCGTAAATCCGTTTACGCCAAATTTAAAAGGCAAAACTTTTTAGATATTCTTTTAAAATGATTTTAAATCAACTTTTATATGCTTTTAATAACTAATGTTTATTATTTTCGTGACTAAGTCAACTTAAAAATAAAATTTTCTATATGTACAATAAATTATTCTTCTAAAATATCAAAAGATGGTATTGCTTCTCTTATTTTGTAACTTTAAGAAGAAGAAAAGTTCCATTTAATTTATATTAATAAATTTCGGAGTTGTTGGTCTGCCTGTATATTTACGCTAATCTTAGAAATCACCAAACAAATTTAGATGGAAATTTTAAGGAAAGATTCAATATTTTCTTTAACTCTTTGCAGAACGTATTTTTTCAGGAAGTGATATAAGCTAATAATATGAATGCGAGAATAGTAAATAATTATGTAATAAAACTCCAGTTCATTTACTTTCCTTAAGAATGCACTATTGTCTGTGTTACATATTGTCTGATATTTGAAATCCATATGATCAGAATTTTCCCCTTCTCAAAAATGAGGTAAAAACACTTAATTATAAAATTCGTACTGAAGACAAGGGCAAGCATCGTATCGAAATTTAAAAAGAAAATAAATTAAAGGATACATAGGAAAATTGATTAGATCGGTTTCGGTTATAATTTGTTATACTGATGCCGATGTTTGGTTGCATCACGACTATGATGTTTCCCATGACGTATACGTGGTAATGTTGCCGTAGCTTGTGCAATTGCATGACATAGTTCAAGCCATGGTTGCTTGTTGGTTGAATGATGATTACCACTAGTACCACGGTTGTTAAGAGTTGTAAAACGATTCGTGCTACTGCAGCAATTGAAACGCTCATCTGACATACAAGTTGGACATGCTAAGGTAGCGGCCAGTCAATCAACTAACAGTCGTTGTGAGACATTTACTAATTGATCTTTTAAAGCACGAAATGTGGGCCGTTCTTCTGGTGATGTACACCAACATTTACACATGATTTCATATACATTCTTGTCACAATTACGTGGCCGTTCTAATATATTTCCACGTTGAACACGTTCAACAACTTCTGTATTTTTTAAGCGACCGTATGGCATTTTTCCACATGTGAATACCTCCCACATTAGTACACCTAAATGAATTAATTAATTATTATGGAATTTTGTGCGATTAAGTTTGAACACATTATCATGACGTGAGGATAGCTTAAATGCATTCCCGACAACATATAAAATGTAGCATGCGTGAATAAATCTTTAATTTATTTGACTTACAAATTTTACTTACCATAAGCCCATATATCACTTTTTGATGAAAATCGTGTATACATTAATACTTCTGGAGGTGCCCATTTAATAGGAAATTTAGTACCACCTGATGATGTATACTGATCATCCAATACATAACGTGCTAAACCAAAATCAGCAACTTTGACGACATTTTCACTACCAACTAAACAATTTCTTGCTGCTAAATCTCTATGAATATAATTATGTCGTTCCAAATATGCCATTCCTTTACAAATCTATTAAAATCATAAAATAAAAATAATTATTAATTTTTATCAAGGTTAAAAGTGCGATTAATTTAAATTTAAATTAAGTTACCTGTATGCACATATCTAATAGCATGGCTGTATTTGTTGCCAACGAAGTTTCATAACGCCGTAAATAATTCAATAAAGAACCGTGTTTCATATATTCAGTCACAATATAAATAGGCCTATGTTTACTACAAACACCATATAATTGCACTAAGTTTTGATGTTGTAATTTCCTAAAAATAAAAATATTCTTTAATATATTTCAATTTTTCTCCGTTATTAAGACAGTGAGATCAATTGTATGAATCAAAATTTATTTAAAAAACAATTCCAAATACACAGCCGTTTAACACTTAAACGAAGACAACGCTTCAACAGACAAATCAATTTATATCGAACCCTACTATTATATGGTCCAGCGTTGTAAAGGTCTTGTGTAAGTGTTCTTTTTGATAATATAATAATTTTTATCGCTTACGTCATAACTTTAGCTTCTTCAATAAAATCATCTTCAGACATAGTGCCTTCTTTCATCATTTTAACAGCAACATCGATAGAACCACGCCATTTACCACGTCTAACTACACCAAATTGTCCGGAACCTAATTCTTCTAACAACATTAATTCAGCTGGATCAATTTCCCATTTATCATGTGATAAACCAGCTGTAGCTGGTGCTGGACGATCACATGGACTTGCTTTTAAACGAGATGCTAAGCCACCACTATTATGCCGATGATAATTCACTAACTCTGGTATTGTCTCACAACAATGTTTTTCTGATAAAAAAAATTCATTTCGTGAATTTTGTTTTATATGATAATGTTTTACGTGTGGATGGGGTCTGAAAGTAAAAAAAATAAAACTTTTTAAAATGTATATTAAACAAGCATATAACAATAATTATTTTTTATATTATTTTGATAAATGTTTAAGTTTTCAAAAATAGTACAATTTTAAATACAAATTTAAAATTGTGATGCAACTGTTTTTTTTTTTTTTTTTTTTTTTATTAACAAAAAGTAACAAAAAGTATAGATGATTTTAAAGAAATTTAATAATTTTTAAATAACCATAAATAGTTAATTAATAAATTTTGTATTTTACTTACACTTTTGTATACAAGGATAATGTGTATAATCCTTTTGTCGATGAGTTTCTTACTACAAAGCAGCCTTCTTTCTCTTCTTGTTTTAGTAGAGATTCTGCCCTTTGACGGGACATGTCACCAACGTACCATCTGTACAAAAATTAATATTATCAGTCGCAAATTAAAAGTAATACCTAAATTAGACATTATAGACTGAAAGTTGGAAACGTATTTATCTATTAGCCTAACTAAGCAAGTGAATCCATTGAAGTATACTAAGCCATTTTGAACACAAAATAAATTCCAAATTATAAATTGGAATAGAAAATTTATTAACGTTGAATATTTTGTACCTAGGTACAAAAATTTTTACTTAATATTTCTACAAATAAGCCAAACTTTGAAAAAAAATTCGATAATATTTAATTGTTCTAATTAAAGTTTATAGCAGTTTTGAAAAATAGTATAATTTTTTTTCAGAATTTTATTTCATCTACAAAATTTTTTTTTTTTGGGTTTATGAAAGTGTTATTATATTTTAACATTATCTTTACTGGGTACGCATAAAAAGTAAAAATACTCAACGATAAAAATCATAATAAGCAGTATTTAGTAATCTTAGTTAAAAATACAATAAATTGATTTTTAATTTTTCAGTGGCTCACTCAGTATAAAATCTTTTGCTAAATCATTTATTCAAGTTAACAGATTTAAATTTCAAATCAATTCCCATCACCATAAACTGTGATGAAATACTAAGAATTTACAAACGCATGTAATGGTATAGTTTGGTGTAATTAACATTTTTTTCAAAATTTTTTCTTAAACAATGCACAGTATTCGAAATGGTGGTTGAGAAAGTTATTAAATCGTTAAATAGAAATATTTTTGTGTGTAGAATTTTACGATTATTTCTATACACATGGCAAACAAAAATGTAGGGAAGATTATAAATAATATCTAACAAAATAATTTTCGAATCTCAAAAGGTCGATTTTTTGGACTTATTTCCTTTAATCCAACATTTTCCATCAAATATTACCCAGGTATATATAAATACCAACTTGAAAATAGATGAAAAATGACAACTTGTTTACTTACTCATATTGTTGTAATCCTAATAATTCCTTTTCCTTAACATAGTTACTAGGAATATAACCGACAGATCCATGTTCATCTTTGACTTTCCACCAATGATCCTGTGAATCATCAAGTACTTCATATTCAGCACCTTTATCTAACGATAGATCGCCATCTATCATAGCCTTGAATGAATACAAGGCTACAACAATTTTGACACCCCGTGGTATTATTTTCTCTTTCGCTTTTGATGATGGAGTCCCAGGTGTACCTCCACCACTGATCACACTCCCACCACCAGGCATTAGTGGTGTTGATGGAGTTCCTGTAAATAAACAAAACCCAATATTTTAATGTGACATTATTATCAGTTTTATAAATAGAAAGATAAATTTTATAAATAGGTAAATCATTATTACAAATTGATTGACATAAACTAAATCAATTCGTCTGGTTTGTGAATGCATAAATATTGCTATTAACCATAGAATTATAAATTATAATCTAGAATTCTTATGTATATTCGCTATAATTGAAATTTTAGTTCGATTGTGTTATTAGAATCACACACCAAACCTTAGTGAATCACACTAAACCACCTTATGAGAATCACAATAAATTTTAGTAGTAAAATAAATCAGCCCTTTAGGTATATAAAAAAAGTTTTCTACGATCTCTGGTTTAATTATTATGGACATTTTTCATCTTTCCATACTAAAATTTTACTCTAAATCTTACAAAAAGTTTATATCATAAAAAAAAGCTTACCTGACAAGAAAAAGCACAGATTTTTTATTCAAAAATTTGTTACTTATTCTAATAAAATTTTATAAACGTAGAAAAAAAAATATGGAGAATTTTCTATTTTAATACTTATAAAACTGATTTTCATTTATTAAAAGGCTTTCTGACGGCGGCCGGCTGTTGAAAATTATTTAATAAATAAAAAACTGCTTAATAATTTAAAAATAAAAGGCGGATTTTAGTTTTTCAATTAACACAAACTAAATATATTTTGTATTTTGCTTTTTCAATGCAGTATCATACATAAAAAATGTTTTATGATATATTTTACTGGAAATTTATTTGAAAGATTTTGATGAAATTTTATAACGTTATATAATACGAAATAAAAATTCGTCAACAAAAAATATTTATAATTAGTTTCATAGTAAATAAGTATTAGTTTATTTTTATAATATCTTTCATTTATAAAGTCTTCTAGAATCAAGTGTATAATTAAAGTTCTAAGCTTCGTAAGTGCTCAACTAATTTAAGTCAATAGTATACAGGAAAATCTCAACATTGGTAATTTGAGTTAGTCTATTATAAATATTTATAAGTCAATGGATTTTGTTATAAATGTTAAGAGCAAAGTTAATTTTTACATAACAGGTTTTTATTTAAACAGGTTCTTTTTCATGACTGAGTATATTTATAATTATTTCTCCTATATTTACATATTATTATTTTTATACCGACAAACAAGCCATTATACATATTTGATATCAGATGTACGCGTACAAGGTAGACAGTATGTTGTTTTAAAGCTACAGTTTTTAATACTTATCTAAATGAGAGTTTGCATTGTGACTGATGTTAGATAAAACATATTCAAAATAATGTACACAAATGTGGTTCAGTATGAGACTTTTAGTTTATGATCGATTCACATATTGTGCTAATTTATTGTTTATAAATTATCATCTTCTTATACATGTTAGTAAATATTATACTCATTCTTACATAATATATTCTTATCAAAGTTAAATATGAAATTTCAGGGATCGATTCACAACCTGTTGATTTTGTTTGTGAAGCCGTTTATTTTGTTCTTATCCAAGTGAGTACAGTGTGGTTAACCCGTTTTTTTAAATAATATTTGATCAAACTGCCGCTGCCTGGATTCAAACTTACAGCCTCCAAACTAAATAGTCAAAATGTAAAGGTATTAGTGCCTTTAATCACTTGGTCACTGAGTCGTTGTTCAGTGGTGTATCTAACTGAGATAAGTATAAGAGACGCGGTTGTGGTTTTCCCCTTAATATACTCTACTACTCTAAAAGCATGCTTTCATTTAATAAAAAATGAAAAGTGAATCCAACAGTTTTTCTTCAAAAAAAGTTCGGATGATAATCCAATGAACAAAATATGCAGAATATAACCTATTTTTATTACGGGACCATAAAAAGTAGAATTATTAAAGGTAGTAATGAACACGAATCGCCGTGTGTGCTCAGTTATATTCCACCTCTTTTTATTTGAATTCAAATCACCATTCACTTACTACATATATTATTATTACAACCTTCACACCCAATTACCTACTTTAGAAAAATTTTTGAAAAAAAAATTTATTATAATATGTACAGAGTAAAATATTTACGAAACAAAAATTTTCATTCAGCTTATTTTATGAAATAAAACGATTTCTTTGAAATTAATTTTTATCATTTTGAAAATGGTAAGTATATAAATATTTGTAAATTATAAAAAGAAATACGTTTAATTTTTAATGATAAATGGCTATTGAAAAATAAATATATATTTATAAATAAAATAAATCGCTTCTGGGTTCAGTTTTTTAAAGTTCAATAATTGAAAATTATTATAAAAAATATTTATGCATAATTAGTGATTGGGTATTTTCACAATTTATTTTCGAATTTTCACTACCCACATATGGACTCAAGAAATAAAAGCATCGAAATATACAATAATTTTTTTGGGAAGAGTTTTTATTTTCGTTAATCGAATGAAATCTTGTCAGTGATATGGCTGATTTTTTCGATAAATTCGTCTTGAATGGCAAGTTTTAACTAAAACATTTCTTTTTGAAATTTTATGTACTTTTGATACGTTCTCAAATTTATAGTTTTTGATTTAAAGTAGATTCATCGGCTTATGGTAATCGTGCGTCATATTGTTGTGTATCAAAGTAATCCATACTATTTAAAGCCTGAAGTAAATTTATAATACTCATAAGTGCAAAAAATAGATTCGACTTATTTTCTCAGAAAAAACGATTAATTAATAAAGAATAAAAACCAATTAAATTGTCAAATTCTAATCAAGTTGAAAAATTAAAATTAAAAAAAAAAAACGCCTTCAAAAAATGAACTAAAAAGTAAAAATAATTTTAAATTAAAAACTTTTATAATTTCCTAGTGTTTCGAAGTCGACACCAACCAATCAATTTTCTAGCTAGGATAATTCTTTTTAAGATAAGATTAGAACCGACTTCGAACTTTTACTTTTGAGTGTTGTATTCAACCAAAAAAATTTTAATTTTGATGAAATTTAATCTCTAAAAATTGTGTTTCCCCTTCTCTCCCCTAAAGACCATCAGATCCTGATTTCCTTATCATGATACCATCTTTGGCATATCTCCTTTCCAACAAACAAGAATCATCAAAATCAGTTCATAAACGACGAAGTTATCCACGAACACACGTAAAAATATATACGCTGTCGAATTGAGAAACTATTTTTTTTTTTTGAAGAAATCCAAAATATATAAGAAGGGATACAAAGAGGGAGCACCAATCGTATTAGGCGATCAGTGTCTATATATATTATTTTGTAGTCATAATGCAAAACATTGATAAAGCAAAGTAGGAAATACCTCTCACTTATTTTCACTGACTATATTGAAAGAACGTGATATGAATTTAACCAATTTATACATATTATTTGGAATGCACTATCCATCTAAATATGCAAAACAAAAAATTCTTAGATGTTGATCAACATTTAATTACAATACGAGTAATAATTACAATAGATTAAATACAATGGTAAAAAAATTCAGTAAACTTATAAATGTTAGTGAATTATAATACTGCAGGATGTTTACTAGTCTGCCTTCAGAGAAAAATTCCCTGATTTTTTCAAATTTTCCAGAACATCGAAGATTATACAAAATTGCTCAAAATTTTTTGATTTGAGGTAAATTAAGCAAAAATAAACATTTTTGAACTTTTTCAAAAAATGCTTTGTTTTCGTGCTATAAGCGAATTAAGTTAAAAAAAATCAAAATTCTAAGAAAAACCAATAAATTTTGGCCCAATTTATATAACTCAAGCATTTAAAAAGCTAGTCCATCAAAAAAGGAAGTATCCATAGAAAAATGGACTAAAAATTGGCACGGCAACATCTGAATTCTTAACATTTAAGCTATTTTATTTAACGCAATTTCATTGACAAATGCGATGTTCCATTTTTGCACACTCAAGTGCCTCTAGTTTCTCCTCTATAACATTAAAAAAGTCATACAGCGGATCCCCAGTGCCCATTATAATCCGACATGACTTCACACGATACGATCAACGCTTTTGAGCTGAATTTGTAAGTAGTTCTGATAGAATATAATTACTTTAATTTATAGTTAATTCAACTAAAATTTGTCGAATTGCAAGGTATTCTTTAGTACTCTATAATCCGAAAAATTCGATATACTGACAACGCTCTGGTAAACGTTTGTCGGATAAAATTTTGATGTATGAATTATAAATATGTATAGGTTTTCAATATAGTCGAAAATTGAGATGAAACAAAATTTTTTTTCATTAATACATACAAATTATAGCTGCAACTGCGAACAGGTAGAACCGATGTTCATATGATATTTCACGATAAAAATAAATCCCATGCACTAATCGCTATTATGAGTTTCAGTTCTTACTGAGCTTTAATGATTATTCGTTCAGATATCTCAAAAAAAATCAACTTTTTTGATTTCGAAAAAAGTTACTCCACTTTATGCAATAGTTTTTTTTTATTAAATAATTGTTTATAGTTACATTTCTTCTAAAAAAAGAAATTAATTATTAAATTGTATCTAAATTGAATAAAATAATAATAAATTCATAAATAATTAGAATATTAACATTGATTATGATTTCTAGCATAAATTTTATTCGATCTAATTAGCAATTAGTTTATGAACTAATTTAATTAATAAATTATTTTATGAAGACAAATGAGTGAATGACTTGATATAACTCAACATACTCAACTTAAAAAATTAGTACATTCAAACTAATGATAAAAATTAATCTTATAATTAATTCATTTTTCAAGAAATTTGTCTACTAAACCATATAAATAAATGTGCACAAAACTGCATTATTTTTCCCCTGACTTACATTGAAATTAGGGAATTGAACTAAATTTTTTTTATTACTTCAATTTAAGTAATGCCCTGAAATTCTTCTTTAAAAATAAGCGATTTATGGACATTTCAAAATACCTAATTAAACAAAGAGAGAAAGTATCTCGATATAAATTACATGTTAACTAGTGTTTTCAAGAAAGAGATAAAAATAATCTTTGATAGCTTATAACTTCTTTGTTTTTTAATCAATTATAATTTAATTTTAATATTTTGATGTGAAATATAGCAAACTTAAAATTCGGTACCTTATTGGGTGTGTTATATAATTAGAATGAACCGCGATATTTACAGAAATATATTATTCATCATAAACATTCAGAGAAATAAAACATTTCTCACTGAGATGATCAGTATAGTCCGATTTCCTAGCCACCAAAGTATAAGGCAAGAGATTAGGTTCGCCTCGTCAATAATGATGATTATAAAAGAACGACATTTAACAACTCTGAGTAAATCTTTTGTTGTTGCTTTTCTTTTAATTACCTTTGATCTAACTATATTAGACTACAACTATGATTTTCGTTGCCGAACCTCCTAACTGTATGTATGTTTATTTATTATGATTGTTATAAACATAATATAAATAATTAAATAGCATTAAAAATGATACTCTTTAATTAATATAACAGGATATCCTACCTACTATCAAGTTTATCAACTGTAATTTTATAATTGTGTGTGACTTTTAAATATATTGTCTGCCTGTCATGCCATGTCATATTCATCGTTTTCATTTTCATTGAATCACAGAAATAATATCAATGATAATATTTGTTTTGTTTTCTTGATAAAGTAAAATAATTAAATTAATTAATTTGCAATATTAGAAACAAAAGAATTTGTGTTTGTAATAATTCTTTCATTACGTTTTATTGTCGATATTTCACTCCCCTGTCTCCTTTGTTACCCACTTATAAACAAACGAAAGATAAAAGGAAAATTATCAGTTGTTAAACACTGCATTTTTCTCTATAGCTGGATTAAATTTCGTCTTCACAATAAATATTTTTCGGGTTACATAATGAAATATAAATATTTAATAGATAATAACTTAAGTGTTATAGTCTGTGAACGGTAATAATAAATGATATAAGAATGAATATAAGATATGATGAAAATGTTTTTGAAATTGAAAAATAAGCCATTCTCTGTTGCCTAAAAATGTATGTATACGGAAACGGAAAAAAAAATCAAATAACTAGTCCTTGAATAATAACTAATGTGAGAATACACCCTCAACTAACAAACGATTTCATCTTAAAAAACACTGTATATTACCTAAAATGACTATTATTTTGCATCAAATTTAAATTTTTATCGAAAAATTATTCAAATTAATAGTAATAAAAACAAAAATATTATATCTAAAATATCCTGTTATCTAGTAATAATAATTTCTTTAATTTACATTTTTTACACATTATAATTTGAATAGATTGGGTAATAGTGGCGCAAACACTTGTGAAAATGCACATTCATGTTTAGTGCAGTTCTTTAGATCTTATAATATATAAAACTATGAAAGAGTAGGAATTTTATTACAATGTATTGGTGTGAAATCTATTACGAATTTCCATTCCCTCAAGGAATGGATAATACATTCCATCTTTGGGATGGAAGTTGCAAAATGTCAAGTTTTTGTAAGTACATTTTTGAGAAAACTTTTCAGCGGGATATTTTTTGATAGTTATTATATCTATCTTTTTTAGTGAAAACTTAAAAGAAAGTAAAATTTCTTCGTAATTTTTCGTGTTATTTTAAGTTTTAATAAAAAAATATAGAAATATAGAACATTTAATTAATATCCGATTTTTTTTGTCGTCCATATCTTTTTGCCTCCCAAGGCGACATCGGATGTGTATTATTTTCATGCATCTCTTAAAACTAACTTAGAAACTTTTTCTAGGAATCAGCCAATTTATAGAGCCGTTTAATATTCCAGCTCTTCATTTATTTCGACAGGCTGAGTACACCTGCTTCAAGCATACTTGCACTATACCAATCCATCATCACAATCAATAATTCTGGCGACGGCGGTAATCGAACCCACAACCTCTGTAAATTTCGTATATTTCAGTCAACGGCAAAGCCAACTGAGCTTAGTATGTGTAAAAATATTTATAATAACTTTTTTTTTGTAAATTTCACTATAATAAGAAAAAATTTTACTACTATTTTTTACTTATTTTTGACAAGGTTTGGGTTTCCATATTCATCCAAAGGAAAAAGAAAACTTCTAGTTCAGATTTAGAAATATACAATTTGTGCAACAATCGCGTTTGTTGCACAACCGTTATGTGTAAAAATGAATACACAAAAACTCAATGTAAGTTATACCATGGAGAATATATACAAATTTTGTTTGATCTTATTTGCAAGTTTTTATGCCATTTTTTTATTTAGTTATTATAAGGTTGTTTTAATTATTATTGAAAGAAAGTTAAATAAATAATAATTTTAAATTTATTTTTTCAAGTCATGATTATCTTTATTTTTATTTATTTTTATATTTATAAAAGTAAATATTTTGAAAATAGAAAAATCAGATGTTAATTAAGATTACATACACACACAAAAAATAAATATCATTGCTGTTTTTTTTTTTTTTTTAAATTAAACATAACATCACAAAAAAATTATGTAATTTGTGTGTGTGTTTGCAATAAATTATTAGGTTATATTAAAATTCACAGGAGCCCGTACATAAAATTTGTTTAAGATATTAAATTCAATCAATCAAATTTCACAAATAATTTTTTTGAAAAATATTTTATTTGAATTATAGTACAATTGTGCTTTTACCAAATATTTAATACCGAATTTTCTTAAATTTTTATGAAAATGATAACTTATATTAGACTATAAATGTTGAACAAAATTCCAATAAATATTAATATATCAATATTTTTTCAATTTTTTACAATCAAACAATTAAAAACCAATTTAAAAAACCATTTTATTGTGAATTAATATGTTATATATATTTTATAATTTAATATATACTAATTTTAACCCTTGTGAGAAAATTTGTTTGTTTTTTTAATCGAGAAAAAAAAGTGGTTTAACAAACAACATGTGATAATGACGATATATCTCACAAATTATCGCTAAACGCACTTGAGGAATTTGTTTTTATATATGTAAAAACTTTACTAAATTTAAACTTATTTAAGCTATGGAAATAATTCTTCGATCATAAAAATAACTCTTAGTTTTCGATTTTTCCATGAAATAATGATAGAAAAATGAATACTTTCGACTATTGGAAAATTCCTTACTAATACATCATCTATATAATTTTTTTAAAAACTGATGAAAAGTTGAATGTCTGCTCCTAGCTCTTCTCCATCTCATCCAATTTGATTGTTTAATAGCTGACCTGAAAGGTTATGGGCCACATGGAGTGTTCTTAGGCCATAACGCACCCTCTATCTTCATTAGAACTGAGATATTTGGATACAAAAGTATTATAACACTTGGTAAAGGAAACACATAATAAATGCATATTATATAATTTGGGCTAAGAACACTCAGTGACTCAATACCTATCATTTATTTGAGCAATTAAACACTCAAATTGGATGAGTCGGATATTGTTGAGAGTAAAAAACTTACTCATTACCTTTTTTGTGTTATTTGAATGATAATAGTATCAGGTCTGTTTGGAAAATGTCATAGTTGTTTAGAATTTAATATTCAAATTTAAGCTATTAAATTATTATCAATAATTATTCTGCGGAGCAGCACACACATGCCCACAAGTTATAACTAAGGGTATTTATTATCAAAAAGTCAATATTTATCGATCTATGCGCGATCGAAGCTGCGGGTAAGAGGCAGCTTATTATAAATATACAATAAGAAATCGTGACTAAACAACTTACAAAAAAAAAACATATTTATTATAAACAATAATCAAAATAAAATTATTAAAAAAAAATATATATATATATAAAAATGAATATATACCTGTTGATGGCCTTATTATTGATGAGAGTTGAAGCATATTCTCTTATTGTAATGTTCAGATAAAATAGGTAGTTGTTAGTATTATTATACTATACAATCACAAAATAACACAAACAACAACAATAACAATATTGTTTATTTATTGATTGCAACAGAAATTAAATATTATATATTGATTACAAACAATAAATTTTTATTGATGAAGAAGATGACCCACTCAGCACTAACTCACTCACAGAACGAGTTTATTTATTTGTTTCTTATTTTACTCTCACTTTCAAAATGTAATAATGTTCCAATATTTGTGAAATTCTGTTAAACCTAATTTGGAAAATTATTTAGGATTGAAATATTATTAATATATTGTCCGGTTCCTATTAGCATATCATATATATACATATAGACTATGATTAATGTAACTAATTTTTCCTCTACGAAAATTTTGAAATTGGGATGTTTTCTTTTTCGGGGCCTGGAAACTTTGTGACTGTCCCCACAAGTTCAAAATTAACGGACATCTTGTTTTTTGGTAATGTATAGGAACATGTGTCCAACATGTGACGGAACAGAATCTTTTGATTTCAAAATTGCTATCTCACAATTTTTAGGTAATCGGATAACGGATTATCTAGTTTTATCACGTGTCGAACCAAATAGTTTTTATATTTTTTATTGAATCTTCCTATTAGAATGTTAAAAAACGGACGCCTGTCAATTTGCGAGAATTTTGTCCGTTGGTCGTCGTATCTTTATATGGAAGGCAAATATTCCTTCCTCTCAGTTTGTACTTTCTGTAAGCGTTTGGAAAAATACAACAGTAAAGCGCCAGCCACCAGCTAGTTTACAATAAAAATATGAGTATTAGTAGACACAAACTTGTCCAGGTAATATCTGCTTAGAGAGAGATACGAGGAACTGCATACCATGCAACACAGTTGCGCATAGTGCACACTCAGGACTGTGTACACGCACACTCCGAAATGTTATATCTTTCAATTTTCGTGCATAAATAACTCAAAAAATAACTATTAAAATGTTATGAAATTGGGTAGACACAATATTGACATGAAAACAGAGCACAGTTGAAAAGTTTTCCTTGAAAAACATTTCTAAATATGAAATCAAATTTTTTTACCTTAGAAATCGTCATTCTCTCCATACCAAATTTCATAGCATTTGGATAGTTATTTTTTTAGCTATTTGAGGGCGAAAATTGAAAGATATTACATTAATGAGTGTGCTTTTATAGAGGTAACATACGCCCTTAAAACATGCATAATATTCCCTAACTAGGATACTCTGCTTTGAGGTAGTAGTCTTTCATTGCAATAATACATTTTCTACGTCTTTGTCGAATTCCGTATGTGCTCATTTAGGACCTAATTTAAAAAAAGGAATCTTTGAAACACGTAAAACTTGATCATTGACTGTACTTTTAATTACATTTTAAAGTCTCTCATCATCAGTTCTCTAAATTTGATAATATTAAAACAAGTACGATTCGATAGTTCCATTTCAATATACTGACTGCTCTTATACAAAAAGATAATATACCTGAATAATTACACAGTTGGATTTGATTTATTGAACTACATGATCGTAACAGAATATTTTAATCTTTGTTGTTTGGCTACGTTATATTATTACTTGTCGATAAATCGTTTTTCATATAAAAATAATTACATTTTGTAAGCATTAATTTGAATGTTATTATTATGATTTGCAATAAAATTATTGATGTACACAAATTATACTTGGATGTATAATGAATATTTGTTTTTTAATGATATTATAAATTTTATAAAGTTACTTATTTGATGAATTTTATAATATAAATTATTATTATGAGTTCTTGATCATATTTTTATACTGAATATTCTTCAGTTACTTTTTTATGAAACACTCACTGATTATTATTAAAATTTTACTTTCACTTTGTTTTTTATATTTTTTATTTAAATGTGTATTGATTTGTTTTATTTGATATGTTTTTTGTATAAATGTTTCCAATAAAAAAAATTTATTTAATTCATTTGTATAAATTAAATATCACATTACAATTATTTTATTTAATATATTTTTTATCTTCCTGCGAAGAAAAATTTCTAATTAATAAGTCCGTAGGTTTTAAACAGTTTTTACTTTACTGAAACTTTGAAAAAATATTCATGTGCAGAAATATTCTCGCCAAAATAAGTTGGAAAAAAGTAATTAAAAATTTTTTGTGTTTTTTTTTTGAGTTAATTGTTTAGGTACTCGACATATGGTTGGATATCAATACTTGAACTATTTTTAATTATTATAATTCATACTCTAAATATACTGTCCATAAAGTTATAAATACATACATTACATAACTATAAAAAGTATTATAATTATATATGTGATTTTTAGGCATTTTTGAGGTAAAATTGTGGGGAATCTAAACAGTTTACGAAAAAAAGGTTTCAAAATAAAAGTATCTTGTTTTAAAAAATTAAACATTTTTTATGTTTTAATTTTACTTCTTAGTTTGAGTAAAGCGGACAAACAGAAATGGAGTAATTTCGTAATTCTATGAACAATCTTACATATATGGAGTTTATAAAAATATCATTACTCCTAAACTTCTGATATATTTACACCATTGTCAGACTACTGACAGTATTTTGAGAGATCTTTCGCACAAAAATATTTTTAAAAAGATTTGTTTATTCTTTATTAGTATTTTGATAGTTTTGTGGTTTTAACAGATTGACCATTCTCGTTGGATTTGATTACGAAATTACGAAAAGTTGAAACTATTTTGTGCTATACTTTGCACATTAACGAATTTATTTTCAAATATGGAAAGATCCAGATTTTTTATGTGATTCCTAAATTTCCTTTCTACAAAATACTAAATTTTTATTGAATTCTGTTGAATCGTTTTTACTTTTTGTGAACAAAAATAATATTAACATTATCATTTTTTTCCATAAAAAATGTAAAAAACTTTGATCTCGTTTTTCTAAGCCCCTTATTTTTTGTTTTTAATTTAACAACAATTAAGTTTTATTAAAATCCTGTAAAAGTGATTCTTCAACCCTACCTTACACATTTTTCTTATTTTCTTGATGAAAAATTAAAATTAATTAAATACGGATCTGTTTTATTAATAATAATAATAATATTACGGATATAAAAACAATATGAATAGTGAATACCAATAATTTACGATACTACCAACCAGTAAATAAAACTTCTATCTAAATTTGAATTCATCCGTAACATAATAAAAATGTCTATTTAGCTGTTAGTTGCTAGATAATTTTTTCTTTATATATAAAATGATTTAACAATCATTATTATTTTTTTATACATAATAACATAATTTAAAACGTTATGGGAATGAATTATATCTGTTAATTATATTAGATTTTACAGGAGAAAAAAAGATAAACAAAGTATGTTTTTTAGTTTACATGTAAAAATAACTTATTTTATTTTATACATAAATTAGTAATTTTCCATTTTTTTGGTGTCATTTTTTTACCGTAGTTTGGTACCCAAATTATTTAAGCCTTGTTCGCATTGATCAAGTAATTTCGTAAAGTAACAATTAGTTTAGTACTAAACACTTAACACTTCAACAAAAATCGTTCACACTTAATAATTTGATAATTTAGTCAAGAAATTTATTAAAACAGTCACAGTCATGTTATATAATTTCATGTTAAAAAACTGTTTTTATTTAATGATTGTGACTCAAACAACAATTAAATGTCAAACAAATTCATTCATTTATTGCAACACAAAGAATAGAATTGTACTTAACTACTTGACTAAACAACTTTACTAAACACTTGACTAAAATGTTGCTGTTCACACACGTCAAGTAACTAAATACTTGAACAATTTAAACAAGGCTTAAGGGTATTTATAATCAAAAATTAAATATAATGTTTGTCGATATATGCGCGAACGAAGCGGCGGGTAGGAGGCAGCTTATACGAACAAAGTATTACGGTTGACTCCACATTTTTTTTATACTTAATCATGTTTTTTTATTAAGTTTTGCTAACATTCGTAAATAGGCGTACAACGTTTTTGCATCACATATTATTAATATACATATATAATCAAATTGTGTCTTAATTATTAAGTATAAGAGAAAGAATTTAGTGCATATTTTATGTTCAAATTGAATACGAAATTTGTATGTACCCAAATTAAATTACAAAAGATTGCAATAGATAGCAACGAATTTCTTATATACAAATTTAATTACTTTAGAATACAACTCTGGTTATTTGAAAATAATACAAAACATAAATAAATTACCTATAAACTGTAACTAATAACAACTCAAGTATTGTTCTTCTTTTATGGTATTGAATCCACAATATAACAACAATTATAAAAACCTCTTATCTTCGAACAAACATGATTTAACCATTTGCACAGAGTTCTATACACCAAAGAGAAATAAAGAGTTAAACGAAAACAGGCCCAAAATTTTTTATTATCTTAAAATGTTTAAATGGTAATACTAATTGATTAAAAAAAAAACAAAGTCGTGTATAATAAACATAAAATAGCTTTTAAATCACCTTAAAAACTCCTCTGTCATTTTAAAACAACATCAAAATTACGTCAGACTTGTTTTATTTTATATGATATCGTATGTATGTATATTATTTTTTATGGTGACCAACTAGCCTATTAGTAATGACAACAAATGATTATTTCAGTAAATGAAGATAACAACTAACAAAGTTAATTGTTTAGATGCTCGACATATGCTAAATATAATTTCAGGTAAAATTGTGGTAAACTCAAAAATTTAACAAAAAAATGTCAACCGAGCCTCATAATTCGCTGCTTATTATTTCACCTCAAGTATTTTCAGCGACTCAAGTCAACATAAAATATCAAAATTTTAACTGAAGATTTGAAATTGAATTTCTTATTTCAATAAATAGAATCTTAATGGTATCAATTGTCATTACGTTTATGTTGAAAAATATAAGTTTATCGATATAAACACAATTTTGTTGTTGTTGAAACGGAACCCTTAACAACGTATTTATTATAAAAGAAGTGCTGTTAAAATCAATTTAACATTAAAAATGCATTTCATACGAAGAAGACGATTAAATTGTGTAATGCACTACAGAGAACACAGTATAGACAGGTTAATTTAAAGATTTTTTACAATATTAAATTACAATTACTGTGCTGCATAAAATTTATTTCAATTAAAAAATTACATTTTTAAGGATAGATAGATAGTCAAAATGCCGTAGTAAATATAATTAGTTTTTAAATTAGCTTTTACTGAAAACAAAATGATGTTATTATTTTTTAATATTTTTCAATATATGCTAAAATATTATTTTATTAATTAATCTACAAGTAATTCTGTAAATATATACTCTGACATATTCTATATAGTGTGGTTATAAAATTTTTTTCACGGAATCATTGTATAGTATATAAAAAAAATTTCTAGTATTTTTCCGTAAAATATATTGATTTGCCATAATTTTAGCTCTAATTTAGCTAATAAACACGTGTATAATTACAATACACTATTATTATATAAGTATTTATATTATTTTAAGGATTAAAAATAGTTCCAACATCGATACTCGAACATATTTCGAATATATAAACAATTAACTCTGTTAGTGTTCATTTGTTTTAATAATTAAATTTCTTAACTATTCATTTTTATGAAATTTATAAGAGAAAATTAATTTTTTTGTTTGTCAGCAAATAAATTGTATTTATTGAGTACATGCAATTTTTTATATTCAAAATAATTCAATTACGGAAATAATCAATTGTCTTTATAGATTGTAAACGCACGCACGCACATAAACGTAATGCTTGACGGAGTGTGTACTATTTAAAAAGAATATTCATCGCTAAAATAACGGGGACGCCACATACAACTGAATTTTTTTAAGAAAATCTCGTACGATGTATAGACGAAGATGTAACATTAATCAAAAACATCCCAAATTGCTTTAACGCAAATAAATTTTATTTATTAATTAATTTAGAAATTACATATTTAGAAATTGTTCAGTAGTTATGCATAATCAAATAACTTTTCTTCCAAAAAATACATGCTATTATTGGACTGTGTCCTGGCCGAACACAGCCAGGGGGTCCCCGATGCTTGACAAACAGAAATTTCAATTTCCAAGGTGTTGTTCCGACAGAAATGATGTATTACAAAATAACAAATGTTTATTAATTTTTGTCTAATATTATTCAAATTTACTGGTTTTGAGAAAATTTATTAAAACATATTATTATTTGACATTTCGCCACTTATTGAACGTTGCAAATTCGTATGTAGATTTCAATAATAGTATAATAGCTTCTGTGTAATAACCGACAGAGTAAAGGCGTTAGAACCGTTAACCGTTTGGCTACTTAAATTGGGAGGTATCGGGCTCGAATTCCAACAGCGGCTGTTGGCCAATAATAGTTAACTATTAATTGATTACACAACAGTTGCTTGGATAAGAATTATGAAAAAAGCTCCACCCAGATCATGAATTGTAAATTCGAATGTAGTTAAAACTAAAAAGAGATCGCTTCTGGAAATATCTTAAACAATTCCCAGAAGTAATTATAGTTACATAAAGCAAAAATGTTGCAATAGTTCGAAATATAGTTATTATATACCTTTAAACATCGGTATACTTAACAATTGAATTTTCGAGTTGATGGGCAGAAATGTACGTTATGAAAAGTTATAGTATGTGTGTTTCGCTTAAGATTTTCTATTGATTGCATAGTACACATCAAATTTTTTTATAATTACTTAAAACTGGAAGTGAGATCTATCAAAAACTAATAATTAATATGTTTTAGATGAAAGATTCTTATAGAATTCGATAAAAGACGTCGACAAAGAGTTTGTCATCTCCGGTCCTAATTAATGATAATCACTATAATTTACATCCAAAACTGTAACAACGCTTTGACACGTCGATAATGATTGAAATAATTAAATGTTTGGCTCCATAATCTTATCTTATAGAATCTTTTAAATTCGGATTTTGACTTATGCTTTATTGGCCATATAACTAAATTTTGATTATTACTTTAACAGTCGTATAACTGTTGCTAAAATCGAGTAGCCCTGAAATTGAATAATTATTACCCACAAAAAATCTATAAACTAATATTTAATAATAAAAATATATATAAACGGTACATTTAATGCATTATTGGGTTGCAATACTTACAACCAACGAAATGCACACACAAAGACGATACTGTAAATTATGAATTATAATTAAATATATTAATTAATAATTAAAATGAATAACAGAAACAAAACTAGAACGACATTTTATAATTGTCAGCCATTACAAAACAAATAATAAAATTGAATTGTAGTGTAAATCCAAGCGCTATGAATAACATAAAAGATAAGAACAACATATATATAAGCAAGTTATTTGTTTTAAATAGTAAAAAAAAACAAGTTTCGTGTTCAATCAAATACACCTTCTTATGCGTTCGTTAAAACCACAAAACGTAATTATTTTGACATAAAAACACTATATAATACACTACATATTTCTTCTTAAAAATCCACTAGAAGATAGGAGATATTTATTTATTTTTATTTTTTTTTTAATTTACTTATTTTTTATAAAATAAATTTTATATTAATTTGATACCACTTCTTTTAAAACAACAGTATAATAAGCACACACAATAATAACACTGAGAAAGAAGGTAATATCTGTGTATAGTTATTCTGTCTTCACCTGTAAGTAATTTTACACTGAGGAGGTGAGTTTTAGTTCACTTGTTGTTCACATTGAATTTCTCATACTTTTTCAAACCACTACTCTTTTATTTTTCATACTTCAAGATTTTGGTTCGTTTATTATAAACTGAACACATTAGGTGATTTGTGTTGTAGAAAAAGATCAGAGACAATGTAAAAATTAAAAATTTAAAGTGATTTTAAGATGACCATATACATGAATTACAGGCGAAAAAGAACGGTTCGTAGCACGGTTTGAACTCCATATGACACTAATAGGGACAGATCATCCAATATATTTCTAGATAACATAATTTTTATTCATTATTCTTAACGATATATTTTCTTAACGATATATTTTCATTATTCAAAATTCATTATTTAAAATTCAAGGTTTCTCTTTTTTCAAATTTATTTATTAAATTTGGTAGCGGACATTTTTGGATAAGGTAAGACGATGGCCACTTTGCCTACTCTATAAAACGGCACTGAAAATATTCGATAAGAACTATTTTCTCGAGAAATATTTTAATAATAAAACTAATTAATTTTGCTGTAAAGCATTTAAATTATTTGACGATTATATAATAGTACCGATTTACATAAACACAAACTGTTATTTTTCCTTTGAATTTAAAAAGTTACTACTATAACTATACTAGGAATTAAATAAATATAATTAGACTATAATTAAACTAAAATTATTTGTAATGCGCCTAAGGGGACCATTGTTAAACGATATTACACTAGTAAGGTATCCGGTATAACCAAAACTTTAATTTCATATATTTTCGTAATATTTCATTACTTAATAATTGAATCTTTTAATAAAATGTAAATGAAAATTATTTCTGTTAGATATTACAACCCACATACCACAAAAATAATTTACGCCCACATATTACAGTCTAGATAAGGCAGTAGTTTTCTCTTCCGAATGTAAATATGAATAATACTCCAATCAGTGAGTAAATATAAATAGGGTTAGGGTTTTTTGCCCTATTAGGCTCAATATTTATACAATTTTGGCGAACAAAGTATCTAATCCTACTAAATTTGGGTCGTAGTTTTCAAATTTTTGGTCAAATAAAACACAACTATAATATGTTACCAGAAACTAAGACCATGGTCATGATATTTCATATAAAGATTAAAATTAGCGAATTGATAATCTGAAAATTGAAAAGAACGACCTAAAATTAGTTGGTTTCAAAAAAAAGTTCACTCAAATCGGTCAATATTTGGCCAAGATATTGGGAAAATTAATTTTTGGATTCTCGTGACGTCATAAAAATAAAAAAAAATTAGTTTTGCTCTATAAGGCTCAATATTTATCCAATTTTGGCGAACAAAGTATCTTATCCTACTAAATTTGGGTCGTAGTTTTCAAATTTTTGGTTAAATAAAACACAACTATAATATGTTACCAGAAACTAAGACCATGGTCATGATATTTCATATAAAGATTTAAATTAGCAAATTAATAGTCTGAAAATTAAAAAGAACGACCTAAAATTAGTTGGTTACAAAAAAAAGTTCACTCAAATCGGTCAATATTTGGCCAAGATATTGGGAAAATTAATTTTTGGATTCTCGTGACGTCATAAAAATCAAAAAAAATTAGTTTTGCTCTATAAGGCTCAATATTTATCCAATTTTGGCGAACAAAGTATCTTATCCTACTAAATTTGGGTCGTAGTTTTCAAATTTTTGGTTAAATAAAACACAACTATAATATGTTACCAGAAACTAAGACCATGGTCATGATATTTCATATAAAGATTAAAATTAGCAAATTAATAGTCTGAAAATTAAAAAGAACGACCTAAAATTAGTTGGTTTCAAAAAAAAGTTCACTCAAATCGGTCAATATTTGGCCAAGATATTGAGAAAATTAATTTTAGGATTCTCGTGACGTCACAAAAATAAAAAAAAAATAGTTTTGCTCTATAAGGCTCAATATTTATCCAATTTTGGCGAACAAAGTATCTAATCCTACTAAATTTGGGTCGTAGTTTTCAAATTTTTGGTCAAATAAAACACAACTATAATATGTTACCAGAAACTAAGACCATGGTCATGATATTTCATATAAAGATTAAAATTAGCGAATTGATAATCTGAAAATTGAAAAGAACGACCTAAAATTAGTTGGTTTCAAAAAAAAGTTCACTCAAATCGGTCAATATTTGGCCAAGATATTGAGAAAATTAATTTTTGAATTCTCGTGACGTCACAAAAATAAAAAAAAAATAGTTTTGCTCTATAAGGCTCAATATTTATCCAATTTTGGCGAACAAAGTATCTAATCCTACTAAATTTGGGTCGTAGTTTTCAAATTTTTGGTCAAATAAAACACAACTATAATATGTTACCAGAAACTAAGACCATGGTCATGATATTTCATATAAAGATTAAAATTAGCAAATTAATAGTCTGAAAATTAAAAAGAACGACCTAAAATTAGTTGGTTTCAAAAAAAAGTTCAGTCAAATCGGTCAATATTTGGCCAAGATATTGAGAAAATTAATTTTAGGATTCTCGTGACGTCACAAAAATAAAAAAAAAATAGTTTTGCTCTATAAGGCTCAATATTTATCCAATTTTGGCGAACAAAGTATCTAATCCTACTAAATTTGGGTCGTAGTTTTCAAATTTTTGGTCAAATAAAACACAACTATAATATGTTACCAGAAACTAAGACCATGGTCATGATATTTCATATAAAGATTTAAATTAGCGAATTGATAATCTGAAAATTGAAAAGAACGACCTAAAATTAGTTGGTTTCAAAAAAAAGTTCACTCAAATCGGTCAATATTTGGCCAAGATATTGAGAAAATTAATTTTTGAATTCTCGTGACGTCACAAAAATAAAAAAAAAATAGTTTTGCTCTATAAGGCTCAATATTTATCCAATTTTGGCGAACAAAGTATCTAATCCTACTAAATTTGGGTCGTAGTTTTCAAATTTTTGGTCAAATAAAACACAACTATAATATGTTACCAGAAACTAAGACCATGGTCATGATATTTCATATAAAGATTAAAATTAGCAAATTAATAGTCTGAAAATTAAAAAGAACGACCTAAAATTAGTTGGTTTCAAAAAAAAGTTCACTCAAATCGGTCAATATTTGGCCAAGATATTGAGAAAATTAATTTTAGGATTCTCGTGACGTCACAAAAATCAAAAAAAAATAGTTTTGCTCTATAAGGCTCAATATTTATCCAATTTTGGCGAACAAAGTATCTAATCCTACTAAATTTGGGTCGTAGTTTTCAAATTTTTGGTCAAATAAAACACAACTATAATATGTTACCAGAA
This sequence comes from Chrysopa pallens, assembly GCA_020423425.1. NCBI lineage: Eukaryota > Metazoa > Arthropoda > Insecta > Neuroptera > Chrysopidae > Chrysopa > Chrysopa pallens. Next base: position 46,236,739 of record CM035594.1, read on the forward strand.
ACTAAGACCATGGTCATGATATTTCATATAAAGATTAAAATTAGCGAATTGATAATCTGAAAATTGAAAAGAACGACCTAAAATTAGTTGGTTTCAAAAAAAAGTTCACTCAAATCGGTCAATATTTGGCCAAGATATTGAGAAAATTAATTTTTGAATTCTCGTGACGTCACAAAAATCAAAAAAAAATAGTTTTGCTCTATAAGGCTCAATATTTATCCAATTTTGGCGAACAAAGTATCTAATCCTACTAAATTTGGGTCGTAGTTTTCAAATTTTTGGTTAAATAAAACACAACTATAATATGTTACCAGAAACTAAGACCATGGTCATGATATTTCATATAAAGATTAAAATTAGCGAATTGATAATCTGAAAATTGAAAAGAACGACCTAAAATTAGTTGGTTTCAAAAAAAAGTTCACTCAAATCGGTCAATATTTGGCCAAGATATTGGGAAAATTAATTTTTGGATTCTCGTGACGTCATAAAAATAAAAAAAAATTATTTTTGCTCTATAAGGCTCAATATTTATCCAATTTTGGCGAACAAAGTATCTAATCCTACTAAATTTGGGTCGTAGTTTTCAAATTTTTGGTTAAATAAAACAAAACTATAATATGTTACCAGAAACTAAGACCCAGGAATTAAAAGAGCAAAACTTTTTAATCATAAACTGGTATTGATTGTTTTAGTTCATTCTATATGTAATAAACAATAATTATATGATTACCTTAGATGTAAATATAAAGTCTATGCATTTGGTAAAGTTTAAAAAGTACACCTTACTTCTTGACAAACAACCAGCCATTTACGTAATTAAAAAAATAAAAACAATTTTACTAAACAATATGATATATAATAATAATAGCCTCATTTTCTAATCAGATCATACAAAATTTATTTCAATATTGTCCAATAGTCAAAATGTTGTCTACTATTAATAATATCTGCTGCTAAAAACATATGACGTATGATTTATTACTATTCAATAAAACTTTGAACAACATTATATTTATTATATTATTCATAAATGATATTAATGTTATTCGCTATGTGTAAATAATTTGAATGGATTGTGGCTAGAGGGTAACATGGGCATTAAAACATTCAAATTATATACACCAACAGACCCAGTCACGCTTTACTGTAAGAATTTTCAGAAAACTTTGAAAAACAATTTCCCCATTTTATAAAATAATTTGAAATTGATAGCAAAAAAACCGCGTGTTGCTAGCAAGAAATAAATAAATTTCTGCTATACCCTACCCTATAGCAAAACGGGCAAAAAAAAACCTACCTACTAAAAAATGTTGGATGTCTACCTAACAATTTGATAAATTCCGCATTTGGATGCAGTTCGTTTTATCGTTTCCAATATCCAAGAGTTAAAAAATAACAAAATTTGCTGTGCGAGTTATACCAAATAAGTAACTTAGATTGACATCTGTTAGAAAATTATGGGACTTATAGACAAATTAGTATAAAAATCGCTAATTTTGCAATAAAAACCGAATCATTGAGATTAAAACCACCCTATCCTTAAAATTGGAACAAATCGCACATTTACAACAATTACGATAAGATCAAATAAGTAATTTCGTAGTTTGTATTTAATATACTTTAAATATTTTAACGCATTTTGGTACAGAATGCTAATAAAGAATACGCATAAAACGGATATTCTTTTAAGCATATATAATTATTTTTGGCATTTAATAAAAATAATAATAATTAATTTATAATTAATTATTGAATATCACGAATTTAATAGAAGAAGTTATGATTATTTTCTTTAAATTGAAAATCCATTAATTTTGAAATTTAATATTTTGTTGTTAAATAAAATTTTGATTGATAAAAGGTTAACGATACAATATTTTCTTACATTTTTATTAAACGTAATTTATAAATAACCGCCTAGTAATTTTTAGGTAAGATGTAATTAAATAAAAGATGAACTTTTGAACTTCATTAATTTAATGAATAGTTAATACGATGAGAATTTTATTAATAATAAATAACCTTTTCTGGGGTGGAGACCTCGAATGGATTATGCTAATATAAAAATATAAAATATTGTGAACTAATAATTTTTTTATGGTACCTAAAAATTTAATGAGAATAATTATCATAAAAAATTTGAGAAACAAAAAAATATTTCTGTTACAAAATCTAAGATAAATTTTGTTTTGTTTTTTTTTTTTTAATTCGACAATGACCTATGGGCACCGTGCAACAAAATGTTTTCATTCGTTTCTACGATTACGAAATACTCGTTTATCAATCAAATGATTTATAGCTCTGTGAATGGTATATGATTTTGGAAATTTCTCAAAATTTATTAACTAATTTAAATGAATAATTATTATATTTTCAATTAAAAATAATTACTAATGCAATTTTTTCAATCATTCTTACAATTTTCAACCCAAAAACTTCAATTAAATGTCATTTTTTGTAATTATTCAATAATTATTTGTTTGACATTTGCTATATAATTTACATGCAAAAAATTGAACAAATAATTATGTTTTCTAGTATGTGAATGTTTTATTACAAATTTGAGACACTCATAGCGCATCAATCGATTAAGATATCCATGCCGCATACGAAATATAATTTTATTAGAGTCTTGTCTAAGTTAAAAATATATTGAAAGCTAAATTTTTTTTATTTTTTGTTTTTTTGTGTTTTTTTCACTCATATCGGGATAAGTAGACTGATTTATTGGCCACAACAATCCACATAGGTTTCAAACATTTCTATAAATAAGTACTCTTGAAGCAAGCAAGCTTCAGTTATATTCTTAGTTAAAAATGATTTGCTAGCAGCGACTTCAAAAGATAATTCATCGCAAGGAAATTTTTTAGAGAAATATATAATTTAAAATAATTTTTTGAAGTTGGTTGTATTTTTTTCGAAAAATTTATATATAATATAAGAAAACTAAATTTTTTTTTAGTGTTGTCAATTGTTTCTAAAATATATGTCATTCAGAATGACATCAAAGAAGTGTTTGTTAAAATTGCGGAAGTATTAAAAATTATATATAAGGAATATTATGAGTGCCCCATAAACAGTATACCCATTAGTTATATAAGAGTGCTCACATTTTAAGAATTCTTAAAGCATATTCGTGTTAAGTTTAAAACATTTGATGTTAGGTGAATGTCCGATGCATTGTAATATTACATAACATAATATGTCACCTAAATAGGATTTAATTGTATTTCTTAAAGGATGTTTGGTAGATATAAGTGGCGGAAAAAGTGTATGAAAATGGTCTGTCTCATTATTTCATTTGACGATTATTGCTATATAAAAATTAAAAAGTTTTCCCATTCAGTTTTATTAAATCTAAGACTCGATAATTCAAAATTATAATAATTTTTTGTTTGTTTTCAACGCCTTTTTAAATAAAATTATTAATATTTTAAATTTTTTATAAAAAACTTTTGTCTCAGCATGTAAACTTGAATTTAACTTCAAACAAAAAATATACTCGATTTTTTTAAGCTGTAACTTATAATTAAATCATTTTAGAATACATTTCAAATAGTTAAAAGTATGATTTATGATTTATTTTATACAAATTTAATTTATTTTCATACATTAATTAAATAAAGTCATATATTATTTTTTCGTATGGAATCTAGTCAACACCGTAAAATATATGATATAATTGTATAAATTGTCGATTTTATAATTTATTGATTTTAATGACCAAAAAGCATCGACAATTTAAGTTAATACCATGATATCTAAATAATTAGAGCATCATATTACATAAAAGTCCACATGTTGAATCATTTCGAAATTACAACCATAAAAATCAAATTTTTGTTTATTTATTTGTCCACGTCTACCCTACTACATTACGTACTTTTAACGTACATCGTGTACGTGTAACTCTCATAAATTGTTAGATGGAGATGCTAATTAGTATACTTTTTTGTTGTAAGGTATAAAAACTTTTTTAAAACCAAATCATTAAAAAAAAATAATAATAATAATAATTTTAACTATGGGTTGGTTTTACATATATAGAAGAAACAAAAAATTATTAATGTTTGTTTTGTTCAAGTGGTCTTTGCTTTATTTACATTACGTTGGGTAGATATTGTGGTGTTGATTATACGTCTGCTTCTAATGAATTTTTCATACAATTTTCAACAAACATTTAAACTTGTTTTCTTATATTTTCAATCATCATACAATATAGAAAATGTGGTTTTATATATATATATCTTTATTACAATTATACAGTTAAAAGTTCTTTCTAATTGGTTAGAAATTTTTTCAGGGAATTGTACAGAAACCACGTTCTGGCAAAAATTATCTCTGTATTGCCTTCTGCTTTTACATATTTGAAAAGGATGATAATTGAGTTGAGTTGGGTTAAAAAACGGTAAGAGTTAGAAAAAAAAGTTTCAAAAAGTCCGGCAACAGTCGTCCACTTCACACCTTTATTCACAAGCAATTGTTCCTTTTAACTCAATTTAAAATTGTTTTAATTCGTTTAAATAGACTTTGTGGAATATTATTTTATTTTGCCATCAATACAGACATGATTTCGACAATTTAATAATTTAAATAATTAATATAAGCATCTTAGCCAATATTTCTAATGTAATGGTTTTAATTTGACAGCCTATAGATAAAGAACGTATGTTATAACAAACACAATGTATTAAAGTGAGCGCAATATATCATCTTTGACGATTGTACCAACATTACAATTATATCATATATTTTGCGGTGTTGACTAGATTTTATACGATAAAATAATATATCATTTTATTTAATTAATGCATGAAAATAAATTAAAAAAAAAAAATATTAAATAATATTCCTAACTATTCGTAATGTATTCTAAAATGATTTAACCATAAGTTACAACTTAAAAAACTCCAATATATTTTTCTGTTTGAAGTTGAATTGAAGTCTACATGCTGCGACAAAAGTATTTTATAAAAGATATAAATTATTAATAATTTTATTAAAAAAGGTATTGAAAACAAAAAAATTTATTATATTTTTATAATTTACGATTCTAAGATTTAATAAAACTGAATTGGAACATTTTTTTTTTATATTTATGCAATAACTGTGATCGTCAATTGAAATAATGATATGCATTCCAAACACTATTTCCATATCTACCCCATCATACATGCTTAATTATAAAATTAATATTTTTATAATTTCACATTTAAGTGACCATGTTATTTGTAAATATTCTTTAGAGGTGATTCACTTAGCTAACGTAGCAACTACGTGGCACGTGGCATATTTATTATTATTTGTTAATAAAAACAATAAATCAAATGCAGAAACGTACGTTTTTTTTAATATTTTGATAAAGTTATTATTTTACTTAAAAAAAAAATAAATAAAAATTACATATTCTATAAAAGTACATTTATTTAAAAATCTTGTTATAAGTTTTAACATAAATCTTGAAGGTGTTTCATTTTCAATTGACATTCTATACAAAGGTGACAAAATTCAAACAAAATAAACCTTCAAACCGTGTAATTTATAAATACAAAACGGAAATTAGATATTTTATTTGCATGTTTGTGTTTTGAAAAATGTATAATAAAAAAAATATAAACAATATATACTGATTTACAAAGCAAAACAGATTTTGTGATCCTGCACTGTATATTTAATAACTATTGCGTGTATCCTTCGATTTAATAAGAAATATAAAGACATGCACTACATTATTAAAATAAGTCGCGATCGGTTTTGTCCTTTAGAAGCAATACCAAAAATTATTTTTATTAACCTTTTATATTAAAAAAAAATATCGAAAATCTTCCGCTCTTGTATTCATTTTGGAAATTTTGTTTAAAATTAAATTAACGCATTACATCGGTCTTTATTCGGTTTTAATATAAAAAGTCTGAGCACAATGTGACTAGTAAAAGCTCATCTTTTCTTTTTCCAAAATCGAAAAGCTGGCAGAGACTACTTCATAATTGAAACATGAACGTATATTGAACGTATATTACTCGATGTATACATTCAAAAATTAGGGCACTTGTTAAAAATTTACGGCAGAGATCATTGTGCTAAGATTAAGTTCGAGGATGAAAATTTTGTTTCATTTAGTGCCGACTACTTGCTAATGACTTTATTACTTGACTAAATTTTCCACTATGAAATATTTTATTGTTGCGGATAGCGTTTTTGTCACATGCTACACAAAATATTTTTTACATTTCTTTCTACTCCAAGAACTAAAAAAGAGATGTCCGACAAACCGTAATTTGAAGATTGTGGGATTTTTAAGGGGTCTGGAAAAGAAAACGGTCCACTTTTCAGAATTTTTGTAAAGAAAAAAATTGTTAAAGTAATAATAAAGCCATATGCAAATTTTTAGTTGAGTATTTAATATTAAGTATTTCTTACTTATCCAATAACCCAGAAAGTCTAACAGTTAGACACAATTTTTTATCGAGATTATTGAGGTTACCTCAAATTTTGAAACATAGTTTCGGAATTTTATGTTTCTTGATTAATGATATGATCGATTGATTAAATTCAATATTATTAACAGAGAAATTTCCGAACACATAATCTAATTCACTCAACACTCAACTAATTCGCTGTAGTCTTGGGACGTATATATATATATATATATATATATATATATATATATATATATATATATATATATATATATATATATATATATATATATATATATATATATATATATATATGTATAAAATTAAAAATTGTAGTGTTTTTTCTTCTTCATATCTCTAGTAAGAGTCAATAAAAGTTTATATTTGCCCCTAAAATTAAAATATTTTTAATTTTAGGGGCAACTGAAAAATTTTGCCACAAACCACGAAATATATCATAAACTTATATGTCGACTTTCAACGTGAATATCCCTTGGAAATCCCCCTTCTATCAGAAAATTCATAAAATAAAATTTATATTATCCATCTTTATGTGACATGATAATAATTGGTTATTTTATATAATCAGTCGAAATGATTTATCAGATTATTAAACGAATATTGACAGTCTCAATCAAATAACCATTTACGTCACAAAGCTTGAGGAAGAAAGCACAGTAGGTTTTTCATTACTGTTTCTTACATTTGTTTGAGATATGAAAACAGAAGAGTGGTACCACTGGAATATATATTAAGATTATAAAGGGTAATAACTGATAACGTATAAATTGTTCGTAACAATAACAAAATTACAAAATGAAAATAATATTGCTTGTTTAGATATAATAAAATATTTGCATTATGGTTATGTCGAATGCTCTTATCTTACTACACTTTACTTTATATGAACCATAGTTTTTACTTTAATTGGTCTTTTGAAAACAAAATTATCCTTTTTTTTAATACGCTTTTATTAGCTTTAGACGTATGTATGTAACGAAATCTTTGAACATGATTTTGACCTTTCAAAACGTCGGATTAACTCGAAATATGGCATACTTATTAAGGACCGATGACAATTCAATATTTTAAAGTTTGATCCGTTATCCTAATTAGGATTAGCGATCAGGATTAGCGATTACCCGGAGTGTCTGCGTCAAGATTTTCCAATTTCTCTCTTAAAGAATGTTACCACCAATCCTATTAACATCGTTTCCATGGAAACCAAAATCAATAAATTTGTATTTGACAGAATTTCAATAAAATTAAAATTTCAATTGTAATAAATAATAGTTTTAAAAAACTAAAAACTACGTTTTTTAGTAGAAAATTCGGTTTCCCGAAAATTCAACTAAAAAATGAAAAATAAATAATAGTTTAAAAAAACAAAAAAAATACGCTTTTATAGAAAATCTCACTAAAAAATAGCTTAGCTTAGAACTTAACTGTTAGCTTAGAACTTACGACTGGATGAACCGATTTTGATTTTTTTTTTATTTAAAAAGCTGGTGTTTCCCGTTTGGTCCTATTTCAATATGGTCTAGATCTGATGTCCCTGATACTGAGAACCGCCTTCAAAAAAATGAACTAAAAAGTTGTTTGCTAAAATTATTTTTTCCTTTTTAGTTCATTTTTTTTATGGGGGTTCTTTATTTAAAATTTTTATTTTATTTTTTTTAATTATATGCTGGAAATTTCTTAACAGATGCAAAAAACTATCTGTATGTTAAAAGGTGATATGTTACAATATAATAAAATCTTAAAATTTTTTTTTTTTAACAATTATTTTATTATATATTAATTTATATTATATATTAATTTACTATAATTTTCTGTCCCTGGCACTATAATCTCACTCTACGAAGTTACTAGCACATTTTAGCTTCAGGTGTATAAATCTATCACACATTATGAAACAGAATAAATGAATTTAATTATTAAATCATTTAAAATTACCCTTGAAGTGACACTAAGAATATTTTCCACGACCCCTAAAAGTTTTAATATTGACTTTTCATTCACTTTTCAGATATGCCTTGGAGATATCTCTTAACTAATTACTTTTCGCAGTTAAATAAATACAATTTTCAATAGTGATATTTTAAATATGTAGAAGTAATGCAGATAAATTAGCTCACGTAAACAATTTTTCGTATTGAAAATTTTGGAAACTTTCGTAGCTTTTATATTAGTAATATATTTTATATGGAAGTTAAATTTTTTTAAATATTTTTGAGTTTTTAACTATTTCGGATATCCGATGTTATTTTAAATAATTATCAACCTAACAAATTAATAGATGTATTATTTATTTTGTGAAAATCCATTTTTATAAAATAATAATGGAAACTGTTAACTTTGTCTAATTTCCACTTGACAATTTTCTTTTAAATTATCAGTGCACGTTCGACTTATAAAGTCATTTAAGTAATAGAGAATTATTCTTTTATTTTGGAAACATATAGGGAAAGTAGGTAAGATTATTGTGAATGAAGAAACTGTGGGTGGAGTTGATAAATATTTTTTCGCTATTTATAATTTCAAATTTAATAAAAGGGAGTTATTAAGGTCTATTTGATTATTTAAAATTGTAAAAATTGCAATATATTGAATTGAACACAAGCCGAAGGTGTTACATATTTGTGACAAAAGTAAACAATTAAATTTTCTAGATATGCAGACATTGGAATTTCACAATTTTTAAAAACAAGTCTGTCACAATATATGCTCGAGATTATGTACATGGAGGTAATAAAAAGTCCAATCGATGAAGGTTGAAATAAAATAGCAACTACACTTTAGTTTTTGCAAGTTGATAGGTTTTTATTTAATATTGATTAAGAAACAAACAAGCAAGCAACTTGAATTGATTGTTAATAAATTAAAAAACGCAAGGTTTCAATATTAAAGGAATTCTTATCATATCAAAGTTTTCAATCTCTATTCAATTATAATATATCTTATACATATGTAAAAGAAGTGTATTGTAATGTTTTATAACTAATAAAAATATGTATATCCGATGACAATAAAAAAATATTAATTATGTGATTACTTCCTGATATTTATTACATTAATAATATCTAACCTGTAAATGAACCTGTTTCAATTATACTTCTTAATTGAGATATCATTTTTATACTCGACACATATACAATATATCAAAGTATATTAATTGTAGTCTAAAATTTGTAACTCTAGAGTAGATAACAAATTTTAAAAAAATAAAAGAACCACCTTCAAAAATATGAATTAAAAAGTAAAAATTATTCAAAATTTTTCCCTATGGATAATTACCTTACCCAGTCGACATCAACCAATTAATTTTTTAAAAACCACAAAAAATTTTTCATTTGGATGAAATTTAATGACTAAAATTTTTTGCACCTTCTCTCCCCGTAGGAACATATATGGACCAAATGGAAATGGGACCACCCGGGAAGCACCAGCTTTCAAATAAAAAAAGAATCATAAAAAACGGTTAACCTAGTCGAAAGGTTTGAGGTAACAAACATAAAAAAATGCAGTCCAATAGAATCACCTTTAACCCATTTCAGACTGTCTAGACCAAAAAAGTGAGTCCATTGGGTCTATGACTCAAATTTTAAACTAGAATTTAAAGATAAAAGAAAACCTCAAAAATAAAAAATGTTTTTTTAATAGAAACAACTTTTGCTTGAAACATTTTTTCGTAAACTGTTTAGATTTGCCACAATTTGAGCTAATAAAACATACATGAAACAAATTTACAACTACGAGAGATTTTTTACTGGAATACCTTGTATGTCTAAACATGCAGTTGATTGAGTGTATTAAGTTAAGTAAAAAAACTTTATTTTATCATTTTAATACAACATCAAATATTTCTAGGTTATGATATCTAATAACCATAACTATGTGGGATGTATGAATAATAAGAATTTACTATGACTGAATTGTTTCAAAAATATTATGTTTTAAGTGGAAATTTTAAAATTTATTTTTTTATCAGTTTTTCTTGGTCCCACGTCGAAATTACAAATGTTAAATGTACATAGTTTTACTGCCAAAATACAATATTTTATTGAGTGTTGAAATGAACAAGGAAATATATTTAAAAAAAATCACATTCATATTTTTTTTGATACTTTTTTACGCCATGTAAAAATTAGCAAACTGGATCATAATATATTTTGATGTGACATAAACTGGCTGATAAAGTCGTTTTAATGGAAAAATTAATTATTCAATTAGAAAGTCCGGCAATACTGTCGTCAGCTGAGACCTATAGTCACTAGCAATTGTTTCTTTTAACTCATTTTGAAATCGTTTTAATTCGTTTAAATATGATATCAATACAGAGATAATTGAAGCAATTCAATAATTTAAATACATAATATAAAAATCTGAGAGCGCAATATATCATCTTTGACGATTGTACCAACATTACAATTATATCATATATTTTACGGTGTTGACTAGATTTTATACGATAAAATAATATATAATTTTATTGTATGAAAATAAATTTGTAAAAAAAAATTAAATCATGCTCATATTCGTAATGTATTCTCAAATTATTTAATCATAAGTTACAGCAAAAAATTGGATATATTTTTCTGTTTGAAGTTGAATTGAAGTCTACATGCTGCGGCAAAAGTTTTTTAGAAAAGACGTTGAAAACAATAAAATTTATTATAATTTTGAATTATCGAGTCTATTTGAGTCTAAGATTTAAAAATAAACCTGAATTGGAACATTTTTTTTTTTTTAATTTTTTTTTATTCGTAAATTGAAATAATGAGTTCATTTCATACATTTTTTTCGCCACTTGTATGTCCCAAACATCCTTAAAGTAAAAGTTCAAAATTCATTTTTTTTTTCACTATCACAATAGTTTCTTCAATTTGTACAGGGAAGTAGGAACAAAAATCTATAAAAACTACTTATTTCAAAGTACTTACTAATGATCAAGATTAAAGCTTCCACGCGATCTGAACCGCAGGCAACAAACACATAGTATATTTAAAAAGATGAATTTATCATAAATCATAAAAACAGCATATTACTACTACATAAATATATTTGATATACGATTACTAGAAAACCCATACTCAATTTGAGTCCACCTCTACAGAGAATAAATTTATATAACATATATATATATATATATATATATATACATAACAATATCGGTATTCAGTTCCGCATTGTTATATAATACACGTTAGATAATATTATGTAGATGGTATTTTACTTTAAATCTCATCTTCCCTAAAAAGATATATAAAAGTATTATTCAGTGAATTGTATTCAAACTATTTTAATATAAGCTTTTTATCATTGGATATGCTCCAATTGTTCACCATTTTTCTTTCAATATTAAAAATTACTGCAATCTTTATGAGCTTTAAACTTAAAAAAAAAAAAGTAAAGTTTAAAAGCATTTTTGCGAAATTTTTTTGATCTTTTCCTTATTCATTACAATAAAAACTTCTTCGTAAATTTAATATTTGATTATTTTGTTACGAAAATTAGATGTTAAAGAAAGTAAACATTTTTAGAATATAAAATACTGAATAGAGAATTATTTTCCTTTCTTAGAAAATTCTAGAAAACAGAAATAAATACATTTTTTTCTCCCTTACTTTTACCTCGTAGTGTCTGTTTGTGTGCTTGCGTATCGCAAAAACTTTATATAGAATTTTAACCATTCTCCCGTGATCAATCGAAATGAAAATTTGAGGGTAGACTCGTTGCGACGATCAAAATGATAAAAACCCCACAAACGTATGAATATTTTACAAGCTCGAGCTTTAAGTATGTCAAAATCCGAATAGTATCATCATTTCCATTGAAACCAAAATCGATTAATTTGTAATTCAAATAATTTTTAAATAGTATAAGTTTCAATTTTTCAAAATTTTTTATATCATGGTAAAGTTAATTGGCAAAGAAAGAGAGTATAAAAAAATTGGTTTTTATGGATCACTTTTTAACTGCTGAGGTTATCAATAACTCCAGTATTTACTATATAACAATAGAACACAGCATTCCCAGCCGGTCACTCATACAAGTACTGAGTGTAACTGTTGTTGGTTAACTTTGTACATCGTATATTCAAACGTACGGTATTTACATCGCGTTATTAGTGGGGGTATAAATCAATTAATTATAATTAGTCCGTTGTTATTAGTAATTACTTTTCAATATTTTTTAATAAATACAGCAAAAAATAAATAAAATAAAACCAAATTTTAACTTCTTAACATGAAACTTATTAGCAAGAAAAATTATTTATTGTAATATTAAAAACAATTTATAATTTAAATACTTTAAAATTATTGATGAACATCAAACGAATAATTTATGACTAGTGTGTCCTATTCGTTGAAGAAATAAAGTTTAAAAAGTCTTAGAAAACTTGATTCCTTCATATAGAAAATATTTTAAATGTAATGTCAAATAAAAAGTTAAAAAGCGTCAGTCGAATAATATTTCAAAAAAAATTAATTTATATTTTTGAAACCATTTGAAAAAAGCGTGTTTATGTAGTGTATTAAACCTAATTTTGAAGTTCGAGTATAAACCATCACATCAAAATCCCTTAGATTAAAATTTTCATGAAATTTTTAACAATTTTAAAAACACATTATGCATTTTATACACTACTGATGCATTTTAAGCAAGCCACGACTAATTATTTATCACAAATATTGCAAATTCCCTCACAAATTTTGCAAATTCCTCGTGACTCCCCTTTTCTAAACCTATTTAAAATCTGAGAAATTAATGTGTCCCGAATGTATCTAATGATTTATCATCATCAAATTCTCTCATAAATTATTTTAAAGCGAATGTCGTCAAATGAGTTCAAATAACCTTTAAAAATATTACATTTTTCTTAAGATATTGATTGTTATTTTGTTTAAATTTTCCTAATACTGGAGTTCAAAAAGATTGATTTCCATTATAAAAATAAAGATAACACACGGTAATAATTTCCTTTTTAATGAGATATTTTATACCGCTCTATAAAATATGCTGTCAAGCATGGTGTTGTACCATATAATAGTTATTATTTTTAACCTATGGATATAAATGCAGGTACAATTGATTTACTCATCGAACCTCACTAGAAGTAATTAAAACGTCAAAACGAAAGCAGACAAAATAAGTCATCTTATTACAACTCAAGAAGTTACGCTACTTATTATAACTCAGAAACAGTTAGACCAATTTTTATGATTTTTGTGTTTTTGGATTGATCTATGTTCGGAATAGAAGATAGGGTAGGTTTTAGATCCCTAAGGTCTCACTTGAAGTATGTTACAAATCCTATTAGCATCATTTCCATTGAAACCAAAATCTAAATTTGAAATTCAAAATAAAATTTATCTCTTCTCACTACAGTATGACGAACTGTCAGCAATATAAAATGTGCGCGCGCATTGTTCAAGTATCGCCAGAACCATTCGTAATTCTGGAGGTTCGTATATTTTACATCAAGAATACAACAGCATGAAGTACCGGGTGTTATTACAAAAATTCCATGTCCCGGATGTCCCACCCACACCAAATACCGGGTGAGAAAGTATCGGTGTCTCACACAAAATACCGGACATCCGATAAAAAACGATTGTCTGAAATTCTACCCCTAAGAGAGTGAAAAACAGAGGCAGTTTTCATAGGATAACGTAATTCTTTCGTCCCCAATCTATTTAAAATTTGCACGCAATCGATGTAATACCATAGTTTGATAAAATGGGAATTTTTAAATTTTTTTCTGTGAAAATGGCTACAGAAACGCGTAACACAGGCTGCTGCTATTTTTACAACGAATAACTCAAAATACACTACCAATACTAGACATAGAACTTCCTATTGATTATCCTTACTGAAATACCTATCTATATGTCTGGGAATGTCTTCACCGAATGAGTGGTATACGGTGAAAAATTTAAGCTAACGCCAGTTTTATTTTTGTGCGATTTTCTGCTTTATTTGATTAATATCCCATTTTTCGATTTATTCGGTAACTACCAGGAGAAATAATAATTTTTATTGTCCTTTTCGATATTACGAAAATCACGCTGATAATTTTTATGTAGAATGATCCTATAAATGAATGTTTTTAAACTTATGACTTTTATCTTTTACGGTTTCCAAAACAAATTCTGAGCTGAAACCTAGAATTATGTACGTCGCAAGATTAATGCAATTTTGTGAGTTCTACACAGTGATTAAAATTCAGTGCTTTATCACTTCAGTTTTTTTTTTTGTAAAAAAATGGATGGATAAACTAAACGAACGAAGAGGTAAAAAAAAAGGTTGAAATGAAATTAACATAATGATTCGAATAAATATAAAATCAAACATATTTTTGTATTCAGGTCAACAAGTAGAGTATTAATACTGAATTTGATACATATTATAAGATTCATACTTAACCGATATATTTTATTCTTTTCATTACTTTAGATGGCTCATTAAAATTGAAGTAAGTATTACAAACTCCCTTGTATACTTTACATGCTTCCGACACTATAAGAGAACCCATCATACTTTATTGATTGGGGTAGTCACACAAAAAGATTATATATCTAGTACAATAGAATCAGGTTAATGTATCTCAACATATGATTATTGTTAATGGGATCCATGATTTAGTAGTTCTTTTCGACTGTAATTTGTTCGTCAAAACAAGTTTGTGCACTAGAAATTTCTGGAATTTAATTGTTATTTAGAAACAACTAATTAAATATATTTAATTCAATTAAAATTTTTTTTTTTAATAAAATTAAAAAATTTCCCATTATACACTGAGAACAATGAAAAATTTTTCACAACAAAGACGAACCTTCAAAAAATGAGATGAAAAAGTAAAAATTAATTTTAAATTAAATTAATTCTGAAGCAAAACAATTTTTTGTTTGTTTTTGTGACGTAATAAGGTTCAAAATATTAATTTTTTTGATATCTCGGCCAAATTTTGACCGATTTGAGTTAACTTTTTTTTAAACCCACTAACTTTTATCATTACTAGGTTCCTACTATCTTGAAATTTATAATAGACATGATTAATTAAACCAAAAATATAAAATATAAATTATTACAAACATTTTAAAATCAATCCATAAACAAAGAAGTTATGGGCGAACAAATATTTAAAAAAAATAGCAACAGAAACAAACGAATTGATAATCTCTTTCATTTTCTATGTCAGTTAAAAATATTAAACAAGATTTTATTTAATAAACTCTACAGAATTTATATCAAAATCGATAAACACTGTATAGTTAAGGATATATTAGAGCATCTATAAAAACGATTTACTTTCAATTTGTTTAATGCTTTATGCTGTTAGCCGTCCGTCATCATAAGAGAAGGATTATTTATCTTATACGATATTATATCAAACTATAAGTTTTTTATACACCAGAATGAAATAATTAATTACCAATTGGAATTGTTAAACAGTATAATAATATTGATTTAAATAAAAAATGTTGACGTTTTAATTTTGATTAATTATTATAAACTTTAATAATATAATCAATTATTCGCACCCAATTTAAAATACATTCAATGTTCTTACAGTACCTAAATACCATTCAAAAAACATGTCTATTACGATAGATTACCTTTCATACAAAATAATTTTATACTAAATACTTATCATACTTACACATAATTAGGTATAAAATTAATCAATTAATAACGGGACTGCGAACGAAAATGCTTACCTGAAACAAAAAAAAAATAAGAAATTGTAAAAAAAAAAAGATTTTTAACATTTTAATGTAATATTATAAAAATATGTATATTTAAATAAAAAAAATGTTGACGCTTTAATTTTGATTAATTTTAATAATGCATTAAATTGGAAAGATGAAGTAAAAGAAACACATGTCTATGAAGTTGGCACCTATAATTTTGTATTCAAGAAAAAAAAAGAGTGAGGGCTAAATTATGCGTTACATCGAAAGATAAATTTATTCGAATAAGTGAAAATAATAACTAATAATAAATTGTTTAGATACTCGACATGTGCGTAAACTTTGTCATTGATAAAATTCACCTAATATAACCTTGAGCATAAATTGAGGCAAATCAGGTTTTACGAAAAACGTAGTTTGAAATAAATAATTAAAAAATATTTTTAGTTCTTGAAATTTTCTTCTATATTTTATGGATTAAAAGTTGAATCATGGATCCATTGGGAGTAATATCCCGATTTTGCTCAATCACGAAGTTACAGTCACTTTTCAGGTCCAGGATACACCTCCGAAATTTCAGCCCACTATCTCTTTTCGTTTTGAGATGACCGACAAATGAAAATGGACTATTTAGGTATTTAGATCAGAAAACATATCTAAATATAAAAACAAATTTTGATTTTTACTTAAAAAAATTAATTTTTTTCAAGAAAATCTCTTCGACATGCCCTCAATTTTTTTCATATCAAAATTGTGGATATCAAATTTCTAACATTTGAAGAAGCATTTTTTGAGTTATTTGTTCGCGAAAATAGTCTGTTTATTGTAGAAGCCTCTACCAAAAAGATTACAAATTCAATATTATATATTATATTACCTATTGAACAACAAATAATGCGTGGTATCCATTTTTGATGCCAAGATTTTTTTCTTACTATTATCATTATTTATTAATAGTTTTTAAATATTATATATAATTTTATTACATCAATTTTTAGACCAGTCAGCCACTCACAGGGATAAATTTTCACTATATCAAAAAATTGTGAGCTACAATTTTTAGTGTGGTATTAATTCGAAGTTATTATATTGTCACGGGGTAACTTGGAAATTGCAAATACTTGTTATTTTCAAACGAGATATTTTTTTATGTTTGATGAAATGCGATTAAAAAAAAGTTCGTTGACCTTTTACGATGAAAATTTTAAAAGTCCCGATTTCAGTTACTTTTGACCCATTAAAAATGTCAATAAAGAAAAATAATAAAATATAAAACACATTAATACTTAATATTATCCTTAAACGAGAAAAAAACTCATTTTTTAAACTTTTTTTTCTTAATTATTTGCTACGAGTATGCAACGCTATAGTCAGAGAATGACAGCGATATTTAAAGATATGTGGCGAATACTGTGTAAAAAATAATTTTAAAAAAACAGATATAAAAAAATGAAATTTTTTTTACTCCTACTTATGAATATTATTAAGTGTTGAATAAAGTATATATATAAGGATATTATTAAGTATTGTATAAAAAATAAATAAAAAATATCTTTTTAATTTTATTATGTGTCAAAAGTAATCAAATTCAGGATTTTTCAAACCTTTTAAAAATTCATATCTCCAAAAACTTAACTTTATCGTAAAAGTCGAAGAACCTGTTTTAAAATAAAATATGATTCCTCAAATAAAAAATTAAAATTCTATTTGAAAATAAACAATTCCTTTCAATTATTTATACAATTTTGGTTTAAATAATATGGTACCGAGTTGACTCACGCCTGGCAACAACATGCGTTTCATCAGAGGGTAGTTTAAAGAGTATAAGGCAAAAAAATTGAAGTAAAATAGTTGTTACATATGCGCCAATTGCTACTAGTCTAAAATGCCATTCGTAAAGTGTTAACGTGTTTTCAAATCAAACCACAAAAACGATGATAGAATGAATCAAGGCCATTTTTAATAAATTCCTATACACGTTTTGGGCCATAACACACATAATAATGTTATTATTTCAAAAGAAATCTCATATGATCAAAAACTAAACCAATATTTTTGTGTAACCACAAAATATGTTATTTTACACATTGCGATTATGGAAGAAACCTTGTCATCATTATTATTTCGCAAATTTCATTTAAAAAATACTATGCGTTTCCCCTCTACGTTGTGGTACACTTAAAAATAATTACAATTTTCCCCAAAACTTCAAATAGAATAACGTTGGGCATGTATGTCACTCGACAGTATTTTTTTGGGAGTTATCATCAATCAATACTACCCAGATTAAAAGATACTCTTAAAAGACAAAGTGTTACAAAAAATAATAATCTATGGCTCATACATATATTGAGAAAAGAGAATTTTAGTAATTGTCAATTTACACATAATTTTTTTTTTTTTTTTTTGCACTTTTTACATATATTTTATTCAGTAAAACGTGAATGTGAATCTGCACTTTGTTTACTTGGTGCACTTTGTTTACACCAAAATTAAATAAATGGTAAAAAATTTTGATTCTTAATAACAATTTCAAATATAAATAAACAAATTTTAATAAACTTGGTTTAATTATAATTTCATTAAAAAATAATTATCACATAATAATTTTATTCGTTTTTTTTGTGACAATTAATAATTTTGAAAGTAAAATAAGTCATAAGAATGAAATGGAACTGATATATCAAATAGAGGCTTTACAAAAAATTCAAACAAACATTTTTTTTTTTTTTTTTTGATTGGCTAACCATATCCGTTGATATTTATCGCCAATCCAGTAGACAATTTGACTGCATAATTGCTTATAACATGAAATAAAAACAAGTGCAGATAACAACTAACAGGCTTAATTGTATATTCGGCATATGATTGAGTATTAATTTTTGAACAATTTTTAATCATTCGCATTCATTAAATACTCCAAATATCCAGTCTATACAGTTATAGTACATAATAATATGAATTGTTATTATACATAATAGCCAAATTCGACCAAAAATTGTGATAAATTAAAACATTGTACGAAACAATGCTTCAAACAACAGATTTTTTCTAAAATTTTTCTGTTCCCTTCAAATGTTGGGCTATATTTATTATGTTATTCACGAACATAAACTCACGTTTTGGTTCATAATACGTCCACCAAAATTTTAGCTCCCTATTTCTTTTCGTTGTTGCCTTATCTTGATGATGACAGGGTGAAAACATACCAAAATTTTGTTGGGTTATGTGCAGTCAATAGTTTCTAGCGTTACAAACTTTAGTCTTAAATTAATATACTCTGACATTCTAATACATGTCGAATAAACATTGTTAAACATTTCAGACAGTTTTATTGTCAAAAAATTTTACTTAAAAAAATCATTATTAAAACATTGGTCAACGCGTATTTGTCAAAAAATCATCAAGGCTCACAAAAAGGAATAGATGACATTATTTTTTCAAGTTTATCCGTTCCGACTTTCGATTTTTCATTAATAACGATATTCTAGAATAATCGATTATTTGACTAAAATAATCGATAAAATTTCATTAAAATCGCATGAATCTTATCGGCATTTGGAAAAAAATAAATCAGTTTTGATCATTAGATCTCCGGTAATTGTTAGATGCGATGTTTGTAAAAGTGGGCCATCCTGAACATCTCCACTATTGTTTACCTAAATTTTATAAACATTAGTTTTTGAATTATACGCGTTCGTTTAAATTAGTGTCACAGATCCAAAAAATAAAAGTTCTAAAACTTTGACATATGTACATTCACGAACATTCACAATCAAGAATATTTCTAATACCATAGATAGAAATTAGAAGTAAATAATAACTATCCAAATATTATGAAATTTAGCATTCGCAAAATCTTGATATAAATAGAGAGAAGAATCGTCAAAAATTTTTTTATAAAAAAATAAAAAAAAAACAATTCTAAAATAAAAACCAAAAATTTATTTTGAAATATTTTTTTCCAGAAAATTTCACTGAAAAAATGTTTTTATGCGTATGCCAAAATTCACAGAATCAATGTTCATATGTTTCGATAAAAACAAAATGGTTTTATAATGGTATTGACATCGAATAAATCAATTATTCGGTTTTATGAACAACATATAATTATTATTATAGTGAATTACGTCAATTTATAACCACAGTTTAAGTAAAAAATACATTTGGGTTTTTTTTTTTTTTTTACTTTTTCGTGTAATAATGCTATTTTAATGTCTTTATATCTAAACATTGAAGTAAAGTATTAATAGTAAATTAAACACATTTTCATATTACAAAATAAAATTTTTCAATGCAGATATCAAGACAAATATTTATTATTTATAAAAGAATAAGTTTGGTAATTGACCCCGGACTGACGTAACGTAATGACATGCTTAGACCAAATAATAAAAGTTAAGCAACAGCAGTCACAATCTGTATTTGGATGGGTGACCACCTAGCATTACTGTGTACTGTTAATCCTGTTTAATAATATACTGTTTAATAATAATAATCCACTTTAAAAAAAAAAAAAAAAAAAGTTTGGTAATTTAATAATATATTATATGTCAGTAAATATTAGTAAATATGGACCACTCTAACAAGTTAGAATTCTGGTAACATATTCTAAAAATAAAAGTCAGCTGAAGTTCGTTAGTGAGCAAAATCAGTCCAATGGATGATCCATGACCCAATTTTTAAACCATAAAAGATCAAAGAAAAACTTATTTATTACATTTTTTCGTAAAGTGTTTGAATTCGACACTATTTTAGATCAAATTTAGCTAATTAACACATACATAATTACAATTACAATACATATTATTATTATTATATGTATATTTATAACTGTATAGACTGGATATTTAGAGTTTGATACTGGAAGTTTGACAATCATAAAATGTATCTCAAACAAAAGCAATACAAACTTAATCAATATAAAAATTTTCAGCACTGAAAATCAATTTGGACCAACTTTACAGTTCTAAAAACGAATTTTTTTTCCTTTTTGTTAATTATTTCTTAAAGTAGGCAAAATTTTTGAATTAACAATATCTAAAAAATTTTGTTACGGTATCCTAAAATCAAATGCAGAATCTACAATAAAAATGAAATAAATTCTTTTTTTTGTTTGTCTCTTTAAATGAATAATTTTATAAAAAATTCCATACTTACAAAAAAAAATTAACTAATATATCACCTTGATTTCAATTATTCTATAAAATTCTATTTTTTCGATGTTCCTAATAGTTAATTAATTCATTACTAGCGTACAATTTTGTAAAAAGAGTTTGTAAATAATTGAAAATCATCTATTAATAATAATTACTCTCTGTAGAGAAAAAATTTGTTTTCACTTCGAAAATGAATATCAAATATTTTCTATTAAATTGCCGTTTGTACGAATTTGTCACGTTTAACATGATGGCTTTATGTATTGATCTCAAAACATCCGTCGAATTTGAGCGTAACAAAAGAGAATTTTGAGGGTCATACTTTTCATTTTTTATATTGTCAATTCGTTTACTTTAACCTTTATATCACATATCATGTCAAGAGTCTTACTATCTTGAAATTTATTATAGAATTTAGTAGTTTTTTTATAACCTTGAAGCGATATCTCGAAAATAACTCGTGCATTCGTAAAATAAGTGTTATTTTTGGTATTCCTAGACCTAAATTACACAAGAAAGCCTAAAAAATAAATACAAATTGTTTGGCGCTTTGTAAGGTTTTTCAGAGAATGGTGATTTTTTAAAAACCTCCTTAAAAATCAGAAAAAGTGTTTTTTTTCCAACAAAATTCAACTCAAACATCGACATAGAACCAAGATCATTTTTTGAGAAATTTAATATGTCTATGGTTTACATCCATAATTTTAAAAATATTAAAATTTGTAACATCGATTTTTTGTTGCAAAATCTCTATCAGTATTAGTTTCGAGGAAAACTCGTTTAATAGCATAGTATAATTATTCTTATATTTAGTATAATTCCTTATATTTCGACTGGAAATAATCGTATCTTGAAGTATGAATTATTCGTGAAATTTGTAATATACTAATGTAGAATAAAATATCGTTTTTTTTTTTCGTGTAGAAATATAAATTCGTGTATAACCCCCTATAAAGTTAATTCAAATCTCAAATACATCATACTCGATTTAAAAATAATCACTTCGTCGAATTTATTTAATTCAAATGAAACTTTTATAATTAGAACGCAAGGTCACCGCAAAGAATATTTTTAAATACTTGTATCTACCTTAATACGAAAGTAATTGAAACAATAGATAATTGTATTTAAAAAGTTGATAACAAAAAAAATGGATTCATCCAAGAGGAGAAAAACACACAAATTAATTAAAAATTAAAATAAAAACAAGCAAATTGCATGTGCTATTTCAAATTAAAAACAATAGAACAATATATTTATTATTTATTACTATAATTAAAGGACGAATCCAAAAATCCTGAAAATATTTTTAATTTATTTCTGTAAAACCACTTATTATTGAAATAACATTGACCAAAGTTAACAATTGAAAAGGCGCAAAAAAAACAGGAAGAGCCGAATTTGTAACATTTTATTGGACTATAAAAAACTGAATTTTATACGTTTTTATATAAAAATTTTCTAATTTTGCTTTAGTTAAGAGGAGATGTAATAAAATCGTATGAAACAAATACGGTATCGTTATAAAAGTTAATTTTTTGTTTTACTTTTCCTTAAGCTTCACCATAATTTGAAATATACTTTTGCTCAAAATTCAAGAAAACAAAATCCTTTAATAGCAAAAAATCTTGTATTTAAAATTTAATCAATCTGAAAAGCTGTATTTCAGCTATTTTTATACTCAAAATTAAAAAATAAAATATTTTTAATAGTCTTTGATCTTTTAATAGCATGTATTTCAACAAGTGAAGACAACAACTGAGTTAATTGTTTAAATGCTCGACATATGATTCAATATCATTGTTTGGATTATTTTTATTTACCATAAATAGTCAGTGTATATTTTATTACCTAAATTTGAGCTAAAATTGTGACGAATCCAAACATTTTATGAAAAAATGTTTTGTTTGTTTTGAAAAAACAAACATTTTTTATATTTGAACTTTTTATGTTTAGAATATTTCACTAAAATTTCAGCTCGGTATCTCTATACCAAAAACACCTATACAAAAATTTTGTTATTGCCTTCAATATTATGTAGCGTTACAAACATTAGACTAAAATTAACATATTTTAACATATTCTATGTATGTCGAGCATAATAAAAAATGTAATCAATCTGAAATATAGCGATATAAAATAAAACTGGAAAACTAGTAGAAAAACAATGATTAAAGCTATTCAAATGTGACATTTAAAAATTGAAGCTTAAATATAATGCATAAATGTAATGTAAACATATTTGACATTCACGCTAAGATCTCCAGTGCCAGAGTATATTATTATAAAACACTCATCTATTACGTTTTATGTCTATGGTGTTTAAATATTAGTAGTTCTAATCTTTTATTTTACCGGTAGTTAGAGTTTTCATTAGCATGAATATCAAATAAAACTGGCTTAATATGAAATGAAATAATTTGTATGTATCCATGGACTTTATTTGAAATAAAATAATTTTTATTATTAAAAAAAAAACTTTACAAACGTTACTTACCTATTAATTTAAGATGAGCAGGTATTGGAGTCGTTGAGACCGATTTTGGTAAATCAGATGATCCGTAACGTAATTTGGATGGTGAAGACGATTGTATTGATGTTGGATTCTCCACACTAAGCGTATCACCACCGCCACTACCTGTATTGACAATTGGTGAATTGGCTATCGTTATCTTTGGTGATGAACTGCTAGACGATGTTGTAAATAATGTAGTATTGGGTATTGGTGGCCACAGTGAACACTGGCCACAACCAGTTGCCGTACGAGATGGCCGTCGACAACAACCCCAACGTTTACCAGTCCACAATCCTAGATGGAATCGTGAATATGGTCGAACTGTAGATTGAACGGCACACACTTGAAACAAAAAAAAATGAAATTGACACTTAAAATATCCTGGTGAATGCAAAGTTATAAATAACTTTCAGATTTCTAATTAAAAAAATTTTTAGAATCATCAAAAAGCCAGACTTTGACTTTTGTGGAATTATTTGATTATTGTTTTCAACATTCAATTCAATTGTTTCATTTATATTTTATGATGGTTATGATACGATTTTGCCCATATTATCAAATTATATCCCCATAACGGATCAAAAATAAAAATAATTACAATTTATTATATGTTATTTGGCTAGTTAGGTTTCGTGTTATAACCATCTTCAAAGATGTTTGAAGATTCAAGTGGTGGAAAAAATGTATGGAATGAACTTATTATTTCAATTGATCGTAAATTACACAATTAATATAATTTTTTGTTTTCAACGCCCTTTTAAATGAAATTATCAATATTTTAAATCTTATATAAAAATAATTTTGTCTCAGAAAGTAGACTTGAATTCAACTTCAAAAAGAAAAATATATATCATTTTTTTAAGCTGTTACTTATGGTTAAATCATTTCAGAATGCATTACGAATAATTAAGAGTATGATTTAATATTTTTTTTTACAAATTTAATTAATTTTCATACAGTAATTAAATAAAATCATATATTATTTTATCGTATGAAATTAGTCAACACCGTATAATATATGGTATAATTCTAATGTTGGTACAATCGTCATATATAATATATTGCGTTATCTTTAATACATGGTGTTTGTTAAAACATACGTTCTTAAATAAGAATAAATTTAATCTATTTAACTAACGAATCTCCATAAGAAAACATGTAAAATTGCAGTTTTTTTTTTTAAATTGCAATATCTTTTAAACAATTGAGTGAATAGCTTTGTAATTTATAAAGGTGATTTAGAATGGAATGGAATGATGGAATTAGAATCATGAATGTACTACAAAATTTCATTCATCTCGTAGCATTTGTATACACCCCCCAAACATCCTTAAAGAAGCAATATATTAATTTTTGTTATCAAATTTTTTTAATTAATTACCAATTATTAGAATTAAAGAAGGTAATATATGATTTATGACGTCATTTATAGTGTCACCATATAAATATGTTAAACATCATTTTCAAGAATGAGATAGATATATAACCGTGAATAGCTTATAAACTCTTTGTTTTTGAATCAATTTTAATTTACTTTTCAAATTTTGTTATAGTATTGAGTTTAGTTTCATATTTTGATTGAAATATAGCAAATGCATTTCATATAACTACCCTATTCATATCATTTCGATTTAAGGTAGTTCCAGCGTGAAAACAATTAGTATAGTATAGTCAAAGTTATAAATATTATTAGAATTTATACTAATCCTATAAATGTAACCAGTTTTAAGTTTGGAAAATAGAGAAAAAGTAAATTTTTTGTTCTCAATTTGAAATTATGGGTAAGATTTGAAAATTCAAGTTATGGCAGGAAAAGTACATGACGGATATCAAAATTCATATTTTTAATTTTAAATATCTCGTGAACAAAACGACGTGGTATTATTTTTTTTTTACTAATTCTTAAAATATTTTTTAATATTCTATGTTTTTAAATAGGTATACAAATTCAAGTGTTCCATTTTTTGTTTTTTTTTTTTTGTTTTATTATCCATCAGGTAAATATAAAAATTTTGCAAATTAAAAATAAATTTTGAGCCAAGCACTCTTCTTGGATCGACCAACAGCTAATATAGTGGAAAACTACTAAATTTGATATTTAAATTGAGATCTATGTTCTATACACTGCGAATATTATTTCTCCACATAAAAAATTTTCAAATACCTATAATAAAAGTTTTTATTTTCATGTATACCTTTGATAAATCGTTGAGAAATGCTCTACAAAACAGAATATGCTAACTACTAAGTAAATTTTAGCTCAGAGTGAAAATTTCATAAAATTTAAGCGTTATAAATCAGGAAAAATACAATAGTAAGGTTTTGTGACATACTTCATAGTTTAACAAAAGCTCGTATACACAAAAAGTGTTGATTGAACTAAACATAAACAGATTTATTGATAACTTCATAATGTCTTTCATATTCCTGTTTCATTTGATGAATTTTAATATTCGAAAATGTATTGATAGAATGATATTTCGTATGCAGACAACAAATCACTTTCCTGTTACAAGAAAACAAAGTAGATATGTAATTTTTTTTTTTAATGAATTCTATCTTCTTAGCGGCTGGATACAAATGATTTTATATTTAAATCACGTAGCCACGTATTATATTATACGCACAATAGTGTTAAAGAAAGTGATGTAAATATTATAAAGCAAAAAGAGTGTGCTATTGCAGATTACTTCTTATACACATCGTTCGTACAATCACTTTCCATAAGGAAAAATGTTGAAAACAATTTTTAAAATACACCTATATAAAATGTACCATATACATTAACAAGTAAAATTTAGAGTCATAATCAATACTATTATTTTAAAAGATTTAATATATATCTAATATATAATATTAGATAGTTGGGCTATTAAATATTTTAAAAGTAAAATTATAGTATTAGTTATCAAAGTAAATTTGTGTGGGTATGTGTTATATTCTATATAGGTGTATTTTAAGATTGTTTACCCCTTTTTCCGAAAAACTTTGTTTATAAGGGTGTTTGACCCGTAGATTAATAGAATCTATTTTAACGATTGAATTTAACATCTATTTAATGATTGAACTGAAATTCGATACATAGGTCGAAAATATTATAAATACAAAAAAAATGAGTTACTCAGATGTTTACTGTAACAGATGCTGTCAGTTAGTCTGTTTATTTGGCGTTTGCTGTTGGGATCAGCATTATTTTTATACAAAGTTAAGGCAATAGTTTTTATCACTTTCAACCTTAAAGTAACGTAAATACGTACTTATTCCATTATATTTCCTGATTTAGTGTATCTTGAATCTTAATTAGGATAATTTTGCCGAAAGACATACTTTTTGTAATTGTTGTAACTCGAAGTGATTTTTGTGATTGTATAAGAAACATCAAAAAATCGTCGAAAAGTTCAAAAATTTTTTTCGCTGTTTATTGGTTTTCTAGGATTATTAAGACCTAAAAAAATCAAAAATAATATTTATTTTACGACTGGTCAACTAGTTTTTGAGATATTACACGAAATACATCCGCTAAATCTGTCTCTGAATCAGATTTTTTGTTATATCTCAAAAACTGTTCATCCAATCGATAAATAGATGTTACTTTTGGAATCTACGGGTCAAACTACCCTTGGAAACATATTTTTTTAAAAATCGAATAGAAAAAATTTTCTTTGAATTTTAGCAATTTTTTAAGGGGTACCCCTTTGAAAAAATCGAGATAACCGAAAAAATTTTTTGCTCTCAATATGGATAAAATATATGTTCTAGGATAGTTTTGATCCGCAGATTTCAAAAATATCTTCTATTTAACGATTAAATTCGCAGATTTTGAGATATCAACCAAAAATCCGATTCAGAGGCCGATTTAGCGGATATTTTTCGTACAATATCTCAAAAACTAGTTGACCGGTCGTAAAATAAATGTTATTTTTGAAGTTTTTAGGTCTTAATTATCCTAGAAAACCAATAAACAGCGAAAAAAAAATTTTGAACTTTTCGACGATTTTTTAATGTTTTTTATACAATCACAAAAATCACTTCGAGTTACAACAATTACAAAAAGTATGTATTTCGACAAAATTCACTATTTAAGGCCTAATTAAGATTCAAGATACGCTAAATCTTATTCAATTGTCAGGAAGCATAAGAGAAGAAGCACGTACTTACGATACTTTCATGAAATATTTCGAAAATTAGTCAATCGATCATAAAATAAATATAATTTTTTAAAAATTTTTCAAACCTTAATTACCCTAGAAATCCCATAAACAGCGAACAAAAATCTTGTGAACTTTTCGTCTGCTTTTTCATGTTTTCTTATACAATACCAAAAATTTCGGGAAAACTACTAATCAGTTTTTTGATAAAATTCATCATTCAAAATATAATAGGATTAAAATTGTAACTAGGGCCTCTCGGGCTAGAAGTATACCCTATCAAAATAAAAAGAAAATCATTCAAAACGGATACTGTGTAAAAAGGTCTGCGTTATCACATATAAAAAAGTAACGGGTCAACCACAGATCTTTTTTCGTCGGTTAAAAATTTTATCATTTTTTATTACAACGAAATGACACATCAATGTGCCGCCTTGTTTGATGATTATTTTTTAATTACCAGTAATTAACTGTATAAATTATTAATTTGATAGTAAAATAATAATTTATATAGTTTTGAGCCAAGCACTCTTCTTGGATCGACCAATAGCTAATATAGTGAAAAACTACTAAATTTGATATTTAAATTGAGATCTATGTTCTATACACTACGAATATTATTTCTCTACATAAAAAATTTTCAAATACCTTTTATAAAAGTTTTTATTTTCATGTATAGCTTTGATAAATCGTTGGTCAATACTCTACAAACAGAATATGTTATGCTAACTACTAAGTAAATTTTAGCTCAGAGTGAAAATTTCATGAAATTTAAGCATTAAGTAAGGATAAATTTTTTAGATATATTTTTTCCATTGGACAATAAAGTTCTATTAACTGGAAAACATATTTAACTAGCCAAATTGTTTAAAAATTATTAGTTGTGACCATATAAGTAATTTCATTTAAAACTAATCAACTTTATAATTTTACACAATGGCATTTAAAAATTACTTTTGAACGTAAAATCACTCATATATTGAAATTTTTGAGAAATAATCATTATTTAGGTTTTGAAAAAATGAAACTTCCTATTTACTTTACTTTGTTCACTATATATGTAAATATTTTAATAATTTAAAATATAACATGTTTCGTTTAATACTCTTAGACATGTTCAGAGGTTTCATCCCTAAAAAACCTAGTTATGGGGTTCCGCAAAGAAAAGCTCTCTACAATTAAGAATCATTATTTAATATTTTTTTTAAATACCTGTACGTAAAGCTCGAATCCACTCAGTTCTTGTTTCTTCTTTAGATGGAATCAAATATAATGTATACTCAGGTCCTGCTGATTCTTCAGTATACGTTATTTGAAATGGATACCCTTGAGGTATCGTACCAGACGATATTAAAATAGAATCACTAGATGGATTGCCGGGTACTGGTGATCCATTTAATTCAAGCACCGCAGCCTCAACAATTAGTACGCCAGACAAATCGATACGGCCTCTTTCCTTACGTTTCTGGAAAATAAATATATAAATTTTTGAAATTTTAGGTCACTTTTGATAACAAAGCGTAGTGTCAAAAACACTCCACTTGGAAATGTCATTTCGCTATATATTTGTAATACAAATAATAATACATGTAGTAGGCAAAAAAATTAAAATTCATAAAAGAGATTTTAGAGGCAAAGAGGATCTAAATGATCAAAATTCTCATTTTTTAAAGTTAAGAACATCGAACCATTTTCAATTTAACCGTAAACTTTGACGTCCTTTATGCTAATAAAAAACTTTAGAACATCTAGTTTTTATATGCTCGATACTACGACCTCTTAAAGTAAGACTTGAAAGGTCAAACAGAGAGGAAGCTCTTAAAAGCGATAATTAGAGGGTACATTTTTTCGTTATTCTTAACAAAATATTTATAATTTTAACAAAATATTTTCAGCAACGTAAACGTATGCTACTTAAAACAAATTAAGGGGAGCCCAAATTAAAAAATTCTGTTAAAATATGACTGAGAAAATAAAAAAATATGGTTTGTTATCGTCTTTAAGTACCTATAAGGAAGACTCATAAGATTTAGAATTACGTCGAAAGCAATGTGAGTATTAATTTTTAGATGCAAAGAAATGGAAAAATTTTTTTGAAATTTTTGACGAAAGAATATAATTTGCACAAGCTTGACTCGAAAACCACTCTTATATATCTTATATATATAATAATGCTTGTATATATATATATATATATATATATATATATATATATATATATATATATATATATATATATACAAGCATTATTATTTTCTAAATAGAAAGATGTCTAAAGGATTTAAGTTCTGATTATGCTGTATTTTTTGATTAAAAATATACCTTCACTATTAATCAAAAAAAGACTTAAATTACAAATACAAATTGAAAATAAAAAATAAATTGAAACTTGCTGTTCAGAAATGGAAATAATTTCTGTTTTTATTAACGATAAATTTTCAAGTTCATTACCCCTTAGTTTAGTATTATAATAAAACAGCAATACTTCACACCAGACGCACAAATCAGTCTTATAATATTTGCCATATGAATATTAAATTGACTTAAACACTAGCAAATAAAAAGGAAAAACAAATCGAAAATTTAACTGACAACACAATAAATGGTTCAAAATTTTTTTTACACAAAGATTTTTACAATATACTGTATCACCCTTAATAGAATTAAATAATGGACGCGCCCCTGAACAGGCGCCTGTGTACTGATCATTGAAGTTAGAAAATAGTATGTATATACTTGGGATAGAAATTATCCTTAATATCTGTGCTACCCGCTTGCGTCGAGACGCTAATTACACCCTTTTCTATCACAAAAGGAATAATAATTATAATAATAAAATCAAATTATTATTTATTTTTATGTTTAATTTTCGAGTGATAAGTGAATTTAAAAAGAATTTAAATCAATTTATATTTTATTATAAATTTCCATAATTATTTTAGAGCTATAGAGCTCTGGTAATTAAACATCATTTTATTTTTATCAAATATCAAAAACCAATCTTAGAAAATCATAGAAATATTACTAATAATTAAATTCAAAAATTATTTTTGATATCCTTAAAAATTTCAGTGAACAATTTTGAAAACTTGTGTATAATCTTTAAAAATGAATTAAAATTTCACCGGAAATATCTCAAATAGCTTCTCTATTAGTGTTAACAGAATGTATACATACATTTTAAAATATTTTTTTTTTTTTTAAATTAATTAATGATTTGAGATTAACATTTAAGCATTTCGAATCGGAAAAATTGGGGGAGCTTGAACTAAGTTTTCATGCTCAGTATTTTCGACACAAATAATGGAAATTATATGTGATTTATAAAAAAAGAAACTCATAATTTTCATGAAAAATCGTTAAAAATATCTCACCTCTCCTTCTATATCATAATAAATTAGAGACGTTTTGGTTAGGACAAACCATCTTTGCTTATAGTTAACAGGCGTAAATCTTTTTTTATTTTGAGACCGTTTAACCATTAAACATTGTAAAATCACATCATTTTTACCAAATTCAGCCATATTTTAATTAAAAAAATCACATAAAATTTTTTAAAACATTTAAATATTTATTTTATTTAAAATATAAACATGCCCGTATATTATAATGAAATTATACATGTTAATTGAATTTTTTTATTTTACTAAAATTACACAATTAATTATTAACATATTATTTTAAAACTATAATTTTTACATGATATTGACATTTTTATCGAATGTCAACATGCATGTACCAACACGTGGCTAATTTGCGCCATTATGGAAAACTGCAAACTTTTATTTTAATTCACTTTTCAATTGGAGAACAAATCTGTCAAAATTTATTATAATTTTTTAATTAGTCATACAACTTCTTTACCGGAAGAGAAACTTTCATTTATAAAATTTGCCGTATGAAACTAGCGCCTTAACAAATTCATTTGATTTTTTTTTTATTCAACTGTTTCAATATATTATTTAAAAGATTAAAATTTGAATGGTGTTAATATTAATAAAATTTCAAATGACACACATTTAAAGTTTTGTATCTTGTTTATAAAAATAAAATTTGTTATCTTTAAAACCAGCCTATTTGCTATTGATATGATCTATTTTTCAAACATTTAAACTCATACCGATTATTGTGAAAAATCAAAACCGCTACGTTTTTATTCTTAACACATATTCTTTTAATTAACTTATGCTTTTTCTTTGAGATTTTATATGAATTTCTGGGAACCGACAAAGCACTGATTTTTAAATGGCAACAAAAATCAAATATTAACGAAATTTCATTTATTCACTTGCATCAGAAAAATCTTTTTACTAACATTTTCTGCAAAAAAATTTTACTAGCATTTTAGATTTTCGACAATTAATGTTCGGTTATATCCAAGTAAACAATTGCTCTATAAGTATTTTCATAAATTTATCGAAAAAAGTAAACAAATTTATCAAAATTGGATTTTATTTGAACATGGAAGAAATTAAGGTTGCAAATTTTTCGAGTTGAAATTAAACATGGGCTCAAACCATTTATATACTCGAAATAGTACCAAAAAATTGCGGCACTCAAGCCTTTCGTACTAAAATTTTATGTTTTATTTTCCATATTTCTTTTTCAGTTAAGCAATTATGTTTAAACTAAATAAATCATAGAAAATATGGAGGTAGAATATTTAATAATCTGTAATTGTAATTTAAAGTGAGGAAATAGATCAGGTTTTCGCAAAATGAACAAGGTTCTTGCATATTTTTTGTTGGCCATTATCGTTAGGAATTAATTTTTTGATAGTCGCATTAACGACACCCGTAAAATAAATAAAACAATTTTTAATTTATATAAGTTTTTATTAATACAAAATTAACTTATGCACATAAAACACAAGCGCCTCCAACACGTTTTATTTTTTCTTCAGCTGATTTAGAGAAGAATTTAGCTTTTACAATAACTGGTTGTTTTGGAATACGTCCTTTGCCCAACAATTTGTAATAACCCTGCGAAAAAAAATAAATAAATAAGAATCGTTACACAATAATTAAACGATTTAAAATAAATTTTCAAATTTTGATCAGCGGTTCGGACATAAAATGAAAATAATCATTAAATCATTTAAAGAGCAGTCATCATTTTTAATAGATAAACATACATTTTCAATTTTTAAAGCAAAATAATAATTATAATGAGTAATATTAATATTTTGCTAACATTAAAACAATAATTCAAAACTACTTAATTTAATTTCAATTGATTGAATTATTCATTATTTTAACTGAATGTATTACCGAAGTTCTTGAAGCTTTTAACGTAGCCAAAACAGTTTCCAAATTGTTACTACGTAAGAATCCCAGAGTTTACAATAAATTTACAACAATGAGCATGCTAATATTTTATCAATGACAATTAGAAATGTATGTTCCCAAACTTAAATTAACGAACATTAAAGGGTGCAATACTTACAGCTTTGACAATATCTATAACTGGAACTTTTCCATCTTTAGCTTCCTTGTACTTCAATCGTGTTTGTTCACTAACTAAAGTCCATAATTTATCTAAATTCAAAGATGGACACCATTTTGTATTCCTTCTTAAATGATAATTCCTCATACCTAACTGAAATCAAATTATTCCATTAGTACATCCTTTTAACCCTACAAATTTAAATAAAAACTATGAAATTTGTTCAGTGGTTCGGACATTTATTGAAATCAATCATATTTAAATTAATTCAAGAAGACGTTAGTCATCATTTTATAAAATTTATGGAATATTTGTGGCTAATTAAAAATAATTTAACACCCAAATTCAAACCTGTCAATAACACCAAATCAATCAATCACGTGTGATGATTCTTTCAAGGCATAAGTATGATACTTGTACGCCGCTTCTCGGAAGCAAATCGGGGGGATCGGGTTTTATTTAGTTTTATTTTTCCTATCGTTTGTATATAACAAAATTACACTGACCTTTCCAAAATATCCAGGATGGTATTTGTCGAAGTTAATTCTATGATGGTGCATACCACCAGCGTTACCTCGACCACCAGGGTGCTTACGATGTTTACCTGAAATGTAAATAAAAATTCATAATACAAAAAAAATACAAAAAAATTTGGAATGCGTATAATGAGTCTATTAAGTCAGTTAAAAAAGTCGTAAAATTAAGAACATTCATCAGTCAATTCAGACCGCCCGTTCGCGTTCTCATCATTAAAATTTGGTTTACTCATGAAAAACTAAACAAAAATCTATAGAAAATTCAACTTACCAATACGACCATGTCCATGGCTCACATGTCCTCTCAACTTCCTAGTTTTCTTTTTATGTGTTGACTGTAAAATTACAATGACACATGTTAATTTTTAAATATAAAACGGCTACAAAGAATAATATATTTGAATGAAAAATATTCTTAAATAGAGTAAGAGAATACATTTTTATTTAATTTTAAAAATTTTCTCAACAGAATATGTTTCGATGAGGAAGATATGAAACGATAATGAAAAAATTATTGCACGACAAAAACTGCTTACCATCTTGATGCAAGACTGTGAAAGAGAAGTTGTATATGTTTGATACTCTAGCGGTAACTCGATTGTACTTGTTTAATATTGATAAAGGAATAGTGCCGATCGATTTTAGAACAAACACTACAAAATATAATTGACAGAACGAGGTGAGGTCTATGTTTAAATGAACGATTTTGCACCGTGTATACTCAAATAAACAAAAATGGGATACACCTTTTGAGAAAATGTTCAAAAATACCAATTTTTATATGTAAGTTAGGAAAATGCAGATTTTTATAATCGATGTGAAATAAAATAAGATGGCCAAAAAAGGAGATAAACTTTAATTTTTGTATCACAGCAATCACTTTGAAGTCAATCTAGATAAAGTTATTTCTACGGCATCTAGGAAGATCCAGTTAAATATTTTTTTTTTTTTTATAACCTTGTAAGGTTTATGGTTCACAAAGCTACTAGTATACAACAGGTTCACAAAGCACATTGAATTGTTTCACATAGTGATAATAAAAGTAGTGGACATGTGTCGTCAACATGAAGATTTTCCTGTCGTTAGAGCTATCTTAAAAACTTATTTGCACTGTTTTCCGAAATTTTTACAATTGTATGAGCAATCTTTAAAACTCCGACATGAAGTTCTTATTTTTTGGTTTTCTAAGGTAATCGAGGCCTGAAAAATGCAATATAATATAATATTTATTTTATGATCAGTCGACCATCAGTTTTCGGGATATTGCTTGAAAAACATCCGATAAATCAGCCTCTGGATCTGATTTCTAGCGGTATCTCAGCAACTACGCATCCAATCGTTAAATAGTTCTGAATTCTGCGGATCAAGACTGCTACAGAACATATATTTCATCCAAATCGGGATCCATAGAAATTTTCATTTTTTTCATTGGGGCCTTAAAAAATTGCAAAAATTTGAGAAAATTGGTCTATTTGATTTTTAAAAAAAACTTTGTTTATAAGAATAATTTGACTCATAGATTCCAATCATAATATCTATGTAACGATTGGATGTGCAGTTTTGAGATATTACTAAAAATAGCGATCAAGAGACCGATTAAGCGGATGTATTTCATGCACTATCTTAAATGTTAGTCAATAGGTTGTAAAATAAATGTTAGTTTTGAAGATAGGCTAAATCTTATTAAAATGTCAGGAAGCAAAGTAAAATGTCGGTGGTGTAACATAAATTTCGTGAATGAGAAGAACAATGTTAGTTTTTAAAACAAACAACTTTTGTTTAAAACCCTTTTTTGTAAAATTTTGATTCGCCATAATTTTAGTTAAAAAACACATATATAATTACAATTATTATATATTATATTTATGGACGAAATACAAAAGAGTCATTATTATATATGGATTTATAACTTATAGACTTGATTTACAGTATTTTATGAATGCTAATGATTAAAAATGGTTAAACATTGATATTCAAATATATATTGAAAATATAAACAATCAGAAGTGTTAGTAGTTACCCTTACTTACTCTAATCTCTATTTAAAAATATTTAGCTGTTCTATTTGTTGCAAAAGCTGTTTTATTTTAGCTGTTCTATTCTTGTTTGCAAATCAGGCTATTTTTGTAGATTTAACGAAAATATATTATTTACTCTGGTTCCCAGTTCAATGTAAGAAATGAAACTTATATTTAAAAATATATATAATTACTGAGTTATCAATATTTTTAGACCTTATTACCATTTTTAGAAAATTGCTCTTTTTTAAGAATATTTTTGTTTATTCACAAATTGCCATTACTTGAAGCTTCTTTCTAAAGCTATTAACTCGTATGTGTAGATAAGTTTATGTTTTATCTTTACATGTAAAATTGAATAAACCATGACTTATCAACTAGAAAGTTATTTTTTAATCTATTATATAAAAATAAAAAGAATAATTGAAATTAAAACTATTTATTAGATAAACGT
Source organism: Chrysopa pallens (assembly GCA_020423425.1). NCBI lineage: Eukaryota > Metazoa > Arthropoda > Insecta > Neuroptera > Chrysopidae > Chrysopa > Chrysopa pallens. The sequence continues at coordinate 46,273,134 of CM035594.1, forward strand.
AAAAATACAAAATTTATCCAGAATGAGGTGGGGGAGGTGGAACTGGCATCAGATTGTTTCCCATCATAGGAGGAGGTGGTGGAACACCACCGAAAATTGGGGGTCTTGGAGGAGGTGGTACCGGAAGCATAGGTGGCATCATTCCAGGCCCTCGTATTATCATTGTAGGTTGTCCTTTCTTCGCTTCATTTTTAAATGCAAATTGTAAAAAGAATTGTTTTGTATCACGATTCCAATGTGTCCAGAATTTGTTATCAGATTTTTCTACCTCACGACTGGGTACTTTAAAAGCTATTGTTTCATATGGTTCGGCTGCAAAAAGTAAATATTGCCATTTACGATCAGGTGGCTCTACTTTTTGTTCATATGCAGACATAAATCTATGTCGTGGCAAAACATGTTCAGATATTTCAGGATAATCAATTTGAAAAAGTAAACTTTGTTGCCCACTTTCTGGTTCACGCTGTTTTGTTACTCGATAACCAGGTCGACCAATTTTAACAAATTTTTTCGGCTCCACTCTAGGTTTTTCTGGAGCTAATTGTTGTGGCGCATCTTTTGCTTCTTTAGCAGCACGGCGTGCAAGATTTTCTTGATGTTTTTTACCTTGTGTATGGGCCAAATAACTTCCTTCATTATTGTGAAGAGTCAAGCATAACTTACACTCATAGGATCCTACAAATGAAGAAATATAGTATAAATAAAAATTGCACAAAATCTAATTATGAAATTACATCCTAACCTAAATGATTTTTCATAAAATAAGGATCCTTTTGCAAATCGATTGTCTCTAAGGCCAATTGGCGAAGTCGTTCTCTTCGGTCTCGGTTACTCTCCGACCATGATGCAACGCCTCCACCACCAGTTTTCCCGCCAGGTCTATTTTGAAAATCCATAATGTTAACGTGTTTCAAAAATTTTAAGCAACGTTAATTATCATAACCATTTTGGCTGTTGTTATATTATGTTTTCGTCAGACAGTTTGACAATCTGAAGATAGAAGAATAGTCTCTACGAATTTATTAATAACTGTAGTTACACCTATTTTGAAATTAAAAAATTATGCCCAGTTTACACTAAGATGTTCTAATCGTTCGGAAAAATGTCGAGCTGCCACATCTGTGTCAAAACTAAAACTACTAATATATATAATAGTTCTCATCCTAGCTGATACAATAGTAAGTGTCCACAGTAGCCACTGTTTATTGTTTTTTATCACAATAAAGATTATTATTTTACAATAAATATTATAATGATACTTATTATTTTTATTTTCTTATCGCCTCAATTTTTATTTATAAACTAATTATTAATAATGATAAAACTATCTATTTTAATGATAGTTACACAATGATTTTTCTTTGAAAAACTTAAAATTTAAATTAATACTTCATTTATTTTCAAGTTTTATTATTAATTATTTAACTATCATTAAAATAGATAGGTAGTTTTATCATTACTAATAATATTAGTAAGTATTCAAAAATTAAGGTGATAAAAAATTAAAAATATTTATAACATAATATTGCAAAATAATAATCAAAGATTAAAAAAAAGAAAGACGTGTGGCACTCGGCGACTCCCGCGGTATAGCTATTGCATAGCATTTTGTATCAACTTATGCAATTATAATTTTTTTTTATTTATTTATTTTATTCATGCAGTATTGCTTTTTCTTTGATATTAATTCAAGTTACACTTTTTGAGCGTGGTGATCGATAAGAAAACAAATTTTTCTATTATTAAATAAATAAAAAAAGTTAATATTGTTTATTTAAAATATTTTTATTATTTTACAATACATGTGGGTTTTATTATTTTACAGTAGCTGTTGGTTATTCAGGAATATTTATCATTGAAACTATAGAAACGATGCACGGCCTTCAAGCCACACCTCCTTACCCGTCGGATTGGGGAGAGTGAGATTTTTCGTTACGGAATTTCTGGATTCGGTCCCCGCGCTCAAGGCCCGAGATAGAAGCTATGCAATAGCTTAAAAAAAAACAACAAACAGTGGCTATTATGGACACTTCTCTTTGTGTCAGCCAGGATGATAACCAAATATATCTTTTAGTACCTTACTATATACTAAATTTCTTATAATTCACATTCATATTTTTATTTTCAAATTTGATAATCATACATGGATAGCTTTTCACTCTTTTTTAAAAAATCGACGGCGGAATATATTTTCTATGTATGAGAATAGAAGTTATACTTTTAGTGATACTTTTTAAACTTTGATTGTCCAAAGCTTTTTACATGACGGTGATCTCACTTCATGTATTTGATAATCATGCTAACGAAGACTCTAACTACCGGTATGATTAAGAACTATCTAGAACTACCAATATGCACACCATAGAAATAAAACTTGTAATAGATGGAGTATTTCATAATTATGTATAGTGTTATAATCATAGATATAAGATATATGCTATACTCACAATGTATTATGCATGACAACAACATTTATGCTATCTAATTGTGCTATTGTTACATCCATACTTAAGACTCAAACCTGATAACAATTGTATAGATAATAGTAGTTATAAAAACCCCATCAAAATCCGTTGCGTAGTTTTAAAGATTTAAGCATACATAGGGATATAGGGACAGAGAAAGCGACTTTGTATTATACTATGTAGTGATGATAGTGATAACAATTACAAATCACATTTTTACAGTCTATAGAAAATAGTTAGCTGAATTATAAGTTATTATTTTTGCTACTATGGCGCTGAGACCTTTGAATGAATCTACAAGTATGCTTTTTCACACGTCACAGATATGAAGTGACATTTTAATCAGTGTTGTTATTTATTCCAATATATATTAAAATGCCAGTAAGTTTTCATTGTTTATTTTTTAAACTTTTTAATACTTACAAATTCATTTTATTTTATTTAAAAACAAGAACAATTTCTTTCAGGTTTTTGTCTACAAAGTTGATATGACCTGTGACGGTTGTGCAAATCGCATTCGAAAAAAACTTTCTGGATTAAATGGTAATCATTAAAATTAAAGTTTAAAATAAGTTATTATCTTCTTTTTTTATCTTAGGTCAAGGGTTAGAAGACGTTGACATCGATCTAGAAAATAAACTAGTTAAAGTTACTGTAACAAATTTTACAGCTGAACAAATTCTGACAGAAATTAAAAAAACTGGTAAAGAGGCATCTATTGTTCCTTCATAGGGATTCATTTTTTATACATTTTTTCTTTTTTATGTAATTATAAGGATATTATGAAATAAAACTAAAAATACAAAAAAATTAAAGTTTATTTACCTTTACGCAATATATATTTCAAGAATGTCATTGTTTTATTGACAAATATCTTTTACCTAATTTCTTATAGATTTTGGAGTATTTGCATTGAAAATTTATAAAAAGTTTATCCATTTTTTTTAAGATCAAAACACAAAATTTTTTATTAACAGCTTTTTTTTATTTTATCCTACATATAAATTTTTATTTTAAAAAAAATCAATGCTTTTACATTAATTTTAAACAAATTGGTATTTGATAAATTAGTATTTTATATAAGAAATTATATATTCACATCACAAGAATTGTTTTATTTAAAACTTATGTACTGCAATAGTAATGTAAGCATCGAGAACAGCTTTGTACTTGATATAAATTTAAAAAAAAAATTGTACTTTTTTCATCACCTTTTTTTATTATCTTATAGTTCACCTTTTAATCATTCGATTGATTTATGAGTGTCCATAATTCGAAATAAAAATATGCTAATTTTAGAATACATAAATTTTTCGAGTCTAGTTTAAAATTTAACATTTCTTAAATTGAAAACATTCATACCGAAACATAAAACTTTGAAAAAAATCAATGGAATTCAGAAAAAATTAATTTATCCATAACCAGCCAACACCATAAAATTGACCATGGATTAAAAAAAAGATCAAATTCAAATAACGAAAGTGAAAAACTAGTGTCTTATCAAAAAGAATATAACAGAGTATTTATGAGAGAATCGATATTTTTATTTTGATGCTTGAAAATATAAATTTCAACTCTCCTTTACAGACCTTATTTTAAGAAAAAATATTTGCTTTAAAAAGGAATTGAATCGTCTTAAAAAAAATCACAATTATCATAAATAAACATTTATTTGTGTGCAAAATCCTACATTTAATAAATGAAAAAACCTAAATAAAAAAGAAATACTTGAAAAAAGTATAAAGCTGTTTTGATTTTATATAAATATCGTGTGGAAAAAATGCTCTTATTAGGCCAATCACAATGAATGAATCCCTGGACTAATGTTACCATTAATTAATCAAACTAATCAAAAGCCCAGTGAAAATACAATCTAGTATGATAAATATCATATTTAAGACTATAGTCACTGTCTACTAAAACAAATCATGCAGATGTTGATTGGGCATAAAAAAAAAAAAAAAAAACAAACAAAAAATATTTCGAATGTATACGATGGGTTAAACACGTTGCACTAATGCGAACTTCAACCTGTGTAAAACCCACCTCTTTAAAATTAACTAATCGAAACTAAATACACGCATATTGTATGGAAATGCTTTTGTTTTTGTATTTTTGTCCACTTACTCGTCCCTACTCACAAATTATTCCAAATTAAGGGATCAGTCGGTGGAGGATGGATAAATTTACCAGGAGCCATTTACACACAGTATTTTTTTTGATAAAAATTTACATATTAGACTGTCTCTATTTTGATCTCGACGCCGTATATTTTAATACTTAATTAACAAATGAGTGTTGTGAGAAGAAATATTTGATAGGTCAATAATGGATGTTCGGGATAAAGAATTAGTTAATGTTGTGAAGACGGTTTGTTACGACTATATTGTCCACTTCTTCCATCTCCTTTATTACCTCCTGGACCACTAGATCTTTGCCCACCCCCACCACCTCCTTGTCGTTGATTTCCACCACCTTGGCGGCCTCCTCCAGATTTATAACCACCGCCATTATTGCCTCCATATCCATTGTTTTGGTAATAATTATTTTGGTAATATCCACCGCCTCCAGCTGAACGATTTCGATTACCACCTTGAGAACCACTTATATTACCTCTTGGTGGGCGAGAGGATGCAGACGGTTGATGGTGTTGATGAGTTGCATGACGTTCTTCCAACATAACAGATTGATCTGCCCAATCACCGCCATTATTATGATCATGAACAACTGAATTTGATTCAACATCTAATTGTGCCGTGGTTTTAGTCGACGATGAGTTATATGTATCAAAATCTTGTGAGTTAAAAGTATTACTTGGTGGATTTGGAGTAGGTGTTAAATTTGTGCCAACATTACCTCCATGAGATGGTGGCATTGGAATTGGAGGAGGTAAGTTCGGTGCACCAGCAGTTACAAATGGCGGAGGAACTTGTACAGCGCTAACTGGTTGCACAGGAGGTACTACATTGGTAAAGTTTTGATTCGTAAATGTTTGCGAAGGAATTGTTTGATGTGTTTGTGACGGTAACAATTCAGGTGGAGTATCAAGCTCTGATTCTTGTAAGAAGAAAAAGCTACCAGTTTCTAACATTTCGTTTATAGGCCTTAATTGTGGTTGAGGCGCAGGAACAACTGGAGCTTGATAATATCCAGCAACCGCTGCATTACCGACAGTCGGTGGTGGATGATCGATAACTTGTACAGCTTGTTGTTGAACAATCTGATCAGGAACTGGTGGAAAATTCGGCATTGGAGGCATTTGATCGGGTATTCGATCATCAGGAATAATTGGAACATTTTCGGTATGGTCCAATACATTCCTAAAATCCTGCTCAATTTCAGTATTAGTGGTTTCTGTGGGATTCCATTCTTCAACTGCCGGGATAGTACCTTCAGCAGCTGGCTCTTCTTCGGCTAGAGGTTTTTCCAAATAACCACAACTATGTATGGTATCAATAATTTGTTTAACATGAGCATAATTTGAACCATTAAATTCTTTTTGTCTTGCATCAACCACTGCTAATAAATGATCAGCAGCTTGTTGAACTTGTACGGAAAATTCAGGACGACTTTCTTCACTTTCGCACGGATGCTTTGGTGAAATAAGTGGATAGAGATCATCAAGTAATTGTAAATCTTCAGCCATAATTTGCGCTGCTCCATTACGCCCTAATAAAAAGTCTTCTCGAACATTTTCGACACCCATTTGAGATAATGCATCTTGTATTAATAACACTTCACGAATTTTTGCAAGATCTTGTTGTCTTCGAGCCAATTCTTCCTTTCTTCTCCTTGCTAACTTTTTCGCTTCCTTTTCAGAAACTGTGACAATATTATGGAATTGTTTACACAAATCTCGTGCGAATTCCAATGTTTGAGATACTTCGTCATATTTGGCAACAGCTACTTTTTGATCCTGATTTAAATCTTTACCAGCTCGTTGTAGCTCACGATAAGTTTCCAATTTAGCCTACATAAAAAATGTTATTACTTAAAACAACAAATATTTCATTAAACTTCAGGCTAACAATTTAGCAAACAAAAACTGAGTAAGAAGGCCAAATTTTTGTAGGTCGCTAGGCTTATTAACTTGTAGGATAATAGTAAATATTGATTTCAAATACTTTAAAATGGTATTTTGTATTACTTTTATATTTGTGTATGGAATGAACTTCATACATCAATTTAATGGGTAATTTTCTATCTAAAAGAAATTAGTTTCACATGTCAAATTTTCAACATGGCGTCTCCATTTTGTATATAGAAATACATAAAATTTGAACACATTTCATGTTTAGGAAAAATGAATGAATGAAATAATCAAAATTATCAACTTTTATTGAAATTTCTCATAAGACTAAAAAACTACTCACCTTTCGTTTGTCAAGATTTCTTATTTTATGTTCAATGATGACGATTGCTTGTCTTATGGGTGTGTTTTGCTGCTCTGTTTTTGATGACGATTCTGAGGATGCAACCTCTTGAGAGGTTACTTTATCAGTCTTTACACTAGATGCTGATGGCATTTTTAATAAAAAAATTTCAATAAATTTAATGCTATTATAAGTTAAGCATCAAACATGAAAAACACCGGTCACCACACATTTAGCCTCAATACTTCTTGTCTATATTATAGAACAAATACATATACACAACACACTTATGAGAATAATACACAGTCTACACTGCGCATTCGTATTACCAATATTTATAAATTCAGGTATGTTGCGTTGTTACTATGCGCCGATATGGTGAACCATCATCCAATCAAATATTGATATATTTGAAATCACTAATTTTCAAACGTAAGAACAATTTTGAGCGAATAAAAATTATTAAAAGACAATATTTAAACATTTTTTTTTTTTTTTTTTAATTTAATTAATTATTTCACTATTTTTTATAAAATTAAACATCTAGTTTATGATTTTTTAATTTTATCATTTATTTTTTTTAAATATCACAAAAATTTGTTAACAATGACACGAACCACTCGATTCAAATTATTAAAAAAATTATCAGTAAATTTAGTACGCAATTCAATTTTTGCTGCTATAAAATATAAATCAAATACTAAATATTTAATATTGTTTGCTAAAATATTTCCGGAAAAAATAGTAAAATTATAAAAATTTATTACTTGTTTCCGAAACATATGAAATGGAGATTATATCCTATGTATATATGAAAGATTGAATAAATTTTGGTACTTTAAATAAAATATTTTTTATGAAAAATAAAGGTCTATTTATCTTATACTAACGTATGAATGCTTCGTTAATTATAATATTTAACTACTTGAACTGACTTTGACGAGATTTTATTTTACCACAATTCCCAAGACCGGCTGCAAAAAAAAAAAAATAAATTTTTTCAAACACTATGTAGCGCACGCGGAAAACGACCAATTCAAAACAATATGCACCCTTTTCCTTGATTAGAGGGTATATACAGAGAGACATAAAAAGGAAGACTTTAAAGTAGTTAAGACTAATTTTTTGAATATTTAGAAAATTAAAATAAGAAAAGTTGTAAAAAACAATTTTTATTACAAGTCTGAGAATTTTTTATATCTTTAAAACTACTAACATAAATATTATTTTAAAAAAATTGTGAGGAGTCATAGGACGCCTGGCAGATGTGAAACATCGAAATAATTTTGTAGATTACCCTAACAAGTGTAACGTAGTAAATAACACTATATACTATAGGTATGCATGCGAGTGCGAGATCAGTGTGGCAATACAGATTGCGCACAGTCGCTTACGCATAATCTTCGACTACGTATAGTAATTCCATCATATAGCATAGAGATGCGTCACCAAATATCGCCACGCCAATAATCAAGTTTACCCTCGCCTATAAATGTTTCACATCAAAAATTGAAATAAATCGATTTATTCGGCATTTTAAAGGAATTCTAATTAAGGATATGCAAATTTTAAATAAGTACTCCAATAATGCATTTTGTAACTATTATTTATTTAGTTAAGTCTGATATATTCTACTAATTTACATAATTTCTAAATAGATATTACAAAAATGTATTTCTTATACCATAATTTATCAATATTATAAACTCTGTCATCAAAATAATATACACAATAATTGAAAAATCTCATCAATTTTTTTTAATTATTTTAAACTCACTTTTTCAACTCTCGAATTTTCTGTTTTTGTGTCGAAATTTTTTTCTAAACATTTTTTTAAATACACATACGTCGTTAAATCGTTCAAAATTGAGTGTACTTCTAAATTTAAAAAACAACGAAGAAATCACACTTAAAAAAATAACACGTCAATAAGATACCTTAAATCGAGAATGTATTCCTCGAAAACTTTAAATAAAACAGTCTTGTAAAAACAGCACATTTAAAAAAATAGCAATAAACCAGCGACGTCGATATTCCGAATTCCTACTTATTAAAAAATAATCTGGAAAATAAAAAAATAACCTGTTTTTTCTATTCAAAAAATGTTGTGAACCTTTTTTTATAAAAATATGAAAAAAGAAAAAAAGAAATTTTTTCTTGCTTAGTTTTTATCTAAAATTTAGACAATAATACAGAGCTTGTAAATACATTAATATGGGATTTTTTTTATGTACAGAAATTGTTTTTAACTGTGTTTTTTTTACTGCACTCTTTAAGCAAAAGCAAAGTGTACATTTATTGTCATTGCCTTTGCTGAATTAAAAATATTAACACAGCGATTTAATTAAAATAATGTACGGTAAAAAAAAATCTAAATGTCTATTCGAAGAGTTACAAATTTACAAATGGTTAACTTCGAACAATATAAACTCTTACAACACACTTCTTAAGGTGATTGAGTGTTTTTAATTCTAAATTAAAATTTCTAAAAAATATTCTTGTTTCTCAGAAATTCCATCCATTTGTTTTGTAACAATCAATAACCTTAAATTCTACTGTATAATATTTAAAATAAAAAACATCTATGCTACTTAATACAATATGTTTCACTTTTATCGTTATTAATATAGTATCGTTTTAATTTTAAATGAAATATATTGTATCGAAACATAATAGAACTTTTTGATTGTTTTATAAAAAAAAAAAAAAAAAGTATTTGTTTTCCATTGGTGATAAAGTAATCCATTTTTAGTAAATTATATGAACACACCTTTCAAATTCAGTAAAATAATATTAACTATGTAATAACAGCCTTGAATTGCCTCAGTTTTTACTATTAATCAACCTTACTATTTAATCAAAATGAATGTCCAAATGTCCATTTTAAGACTTTTGTAATAAAATATTAGCATATTAAAATAAGTCTTGTTTCAACGAAATCTTAAAACAACTTTTCTTACGTATTTTAAATTACCTGTAACAGCAAACTTACCTTTATATATATTTAATATGTACCTTTTTAGTAAAACAAGACTAATTTTAAAATTTTCCAACAAAAACAGACTTCTAAATTTGACAAACAAATGCAATTTTAGTGAGAGTATTTAACATTTAAAAAAAAAAAAAAGAGTTGACAAGTAGTAGCTCACCTCTCCAATACTGTCTGGCGGTGACATATATATAAGGGTTTTATGTTAATGGACCTTGCAGTTCACGAATTTTTAAAATTGATTTTGGCAGATATTGTACAAACTAATTTTTCAAATAATACTATCAATATTTAATTGTATTCCAATTTTATACTTAATCTTTGTCTTCGACACTACTAGAAGCCATCTTTGTAAAAAATTATTGATAGAAGTTTTTAATGTATAATTATTTATTTTTTAGTGCATTTTTTAATATATTCTTTTACCGAGGATAAAAGAATATTATAAATTTGTTCAATTTAGATGGAAATTTTTTTTTAAATTTAGAAGTGAATGTAAGGAGATTAAAAAAATTTTTTTTTTTTTTTAATTTTAAAATAATTTAAAATGAAGGTGAACTTTTTGTATTTAAATTTTAGCGACATATAAATATTCACATTGATAAAAATGGGAGTCAACAGATGTATCAATATATTTGTTATCAATGTAAATATTTTTATGTATGTATGCATAAAAATTGTTATATTTTATATATTTTAACATTGCTTTCCCGATACTAAGAGAAGCCAAAAACAATCCGTATAAGAAAAATATATGTTGTTTTTTTTTAATATTTCTAAATCATAAAAAAAATAGTATTTACTTAAAATTATTGAAACTTTAAATAGTATGAATATTTGATAAAGAATACTTTTAGAAAATTTTATCAAATAAAAAATTAAAAATGACCATTTTCTTTTGAAAATAATTTTACTGAAAATTGCATTTATAAATTTTTATTTTAGTTGGAAAAATATTGCCACATTTTATTATAAAAAAAAACTTAAATATAGAAATGAAAATTGTAAATTGCGATGTCTATTGGATATCTTTTGTATATTTAAATTTTAATTGGAAAATTTTTAATATATTCTTAAATACATTATATAAACAATCATTATATTTTGTTTAATGATTTTTAAAATCTAAGGCCTTAATTTACAAAATTCCTTTATCGGGATAAATGTAGCGTCGGTAATATTTCATATATAAACGAACTCATATTAAACATTCAAAGAAATTATTTTCTTTATTTATAAAACATATAAGTATACAGAATTGATTACGCAACTGATCCAGATTTCAGAATGGTAGACCGAACGGCCTTAGAAGATCACTGGAATAATGATCAATGTCTTACAACATTGATAGAGGGGGAGAAATTTCACTTAGAAGGAAGTTCAAAGCAGATAAAGAATCAGAATTATGAGTCTTCAAATGATAAAATCTTAATGCAGTAATAAAAACAGGATGTTAATTTTTTATTATTTAACAATTTATTCAAGGATTGTTGAATTTACTAGAAATTATTAGTAAATATTTCGTGTGAACGATCTTTTTTTTCACAAGACTGATAACTTAACAGCCCTAAAATACACGAACAGCATCCTTAATTCCACGAATTGAGATTTCTGAATGGATAATGAGGTTCAATAAGATGGACTTAACTGATCTAAGCCAAGAAATAATATAATTATATTTAAACGTTTACTATGAGTGTAGTGTGTATATAAAATAATTGAATGGCCTCTCGCATGTATATATACTTTATAAATAAACACAAATACGCGATCGAATTATTTTATCATGAAAAAACGAAACAATTTTTAAGAAACAGAATATGCAATTAAAAGTCATTTTTATACAACATATTGTGTTTTTTTTTTTTCAATTACTAATAATATTTTATTGATATATATTTATATTATTAATATATATTGATTTTATTTTTAAATTTATTTTTCATACTAACTAAAAATATTTAACGTAAAAATATTAGGTAAAAATGGCAACCGAAATAGTCAATTATTTTATATATTTAAATGGTTTATTTTTCTTTTAAATTAATTTATTTCATACCTTAGAATTCTTAGGAATATACCTTGAGTGTTTACAATAAAAATTTGAATTACCTGTATTTTCAAACCCTTGAAAAACTGTTTCTCATGCACTTTGTTTACATGAAAAGGTAAAACGTAGTACACGATTTGAATTTTATATCGTATTTTTTCAGGTACAACTTTACCAATAATAATTATTGGTAAGATATGAATCTGATTTTCTCCAAATTTAAACAAAATGTATAAATTCTGTTGTTATTATTGTTTACACTCCAGGCATATTGAATTTAACATCGATGTGTATTGTAGATATAATCTAAGTAATTAATTTTAATTACTTAATTATTTAATATACACAATATTTTTATCGAAAATAATGTCTGTGAATGTCCCACTGTTCACAGCACAAATTCGATCAAATATTATAAATGTACATGCACAAAAATGTCTATTGTTAAATGGTTTTAAATTAATAATTTGTGCCTTTTTTCCAATTACGATAATTTGTATATGAGATTTTTTAAAAACAATTCATTAATAATAGTCTGTATTTATTAATAGGAATTTTTTTATACACCGATGTTTTGTGATTTAGGCCTGCGTATTGGTACCTCCAGTTGTTGAAGCATTGCGAGATTGTAGCTCTAAACTATCAATTTCTGCCCATGACATTCTTACTTCGTGGAACAACTGCAAATAAAATGAATTAGTTTTATTACCATTTTCCTGTAAATTATTTTATAAGTAAATGAAGGAGTCAGAAAACCTATATGCAATTGAAAATAACTTGCCAAGTTATGCAAAAAAGTAAAGTATCAAAAGTTTTGTGTCTCGTTAATGCTGATGTTCGGTTAAGTTAGGGTAATTAAGGCAACAAAAATTAATTATGTTAATACTCGAAATATGATTTTTCAATATTTGAGCTATTTTTAATCATTAGCATTCATAAAATACTTTAAATATTCAGTCTATTCAGTTAAAAATACATATATAATAAGAATATGTATTGTAATTACATACGTGTTTAAACTAAATTTGAACTAAAATTGTGACAAATTGAATCATTTAAAAAAAAAAATTGTTTTGTTTGTTTTTAAAAAAACAAACATTTTTTGTATTTCAATGTTTCTTCTATATTTTATGGTTTAATAGTTGAGCCCAGTTCTGCTCGGTATTTTTTTTTTTTTGGTTTTTGAGTTATCTTACTGACGGACAGGCGGAAATGGACTAATTAAGTGATTCTATGAAAATCTATAGCAAAATTTTGTTTTTGCGATCAATGTTTTATAGCGTTGAAAACTTTAGACTGAAACTAATACTCTTGATATATTCTATAATATTTTTTGAGTACAAAAAGGAATATGTTTGGGTATTAAATTTAAAACGTTATTAATATGAACTTTTTAATATAATTTTAGAGTTCCGTATTGCCAAAAATATTTTAAAATAACTTAATATTAAAAAAAAAAAATGAGTAATCAAAATCTTACCTGAGATAGCCATGATTCATCTGCTAACAATTCATTTAATATAATTGTTGTATCTTTATGTGGATCAAGTGATCGTTTCTCAGCAACTCGTTTTGCACATTCAACATACATACGATACTTTTGATGTGCAACGCGATTTAGTAACTGTACTCGATCACAACATACACGACACATTAAGAAATCCTATAAAATTAAAAATTAATTTATAAAAATTTATACTAGAAACAAAAAATAATTTCAAAATAATAATTTTTTTTTTTTTAATTGGAACATTTTTGATGTGGACTTAATTTTGTCGTCAAAATTTCATAAAATTCATGAAGAGAAATGTATAAGTATTAAATTCAGTTTTAAAATGTATAAATTCTAATGGATTACAATAACTAATCCTGTTTTCCTTACATAATTATTGCTACTATAGTTTTCATTATACAGTAATATTCCGTAAAGTCTAAACATATCTTTATCGTATATTGTTTGTCTCAAAATAAGTAGCTTTAGACTAGCCAATCTTATATTCTAACAAAATTGCTCAGCTCAAGAATTTTTATTGTTATGTTTTTTTTACGTTTATCAAGAACGGGCATTACAAAGATTACAAAATCAGGGATATAGCGCTTAAACAGAAACACTTAAGGCAGCAAAATTACTTTGCACTAAAATTTGTAGGGCGTTATACAGTCCTTTATAAAAATCCTATACAAAAATATGCTAATTTAAAAAGTTGAATCAGCTAAAAATATTGTCTAAATGAATTAGTTCTTAAAATGAAATAGTATTAAAACTCCGAAAACTTACTAAAAAGTTAAAGAAAATGGATGTGATTAGCCTTGTGATAATGATTAAACTTTCTTAAATTAAATACTTACTTTTTCTAGTTGTTGTCTTGGATCGGGTTGACAGCCATCTAATGTGGTTGCATTGTATGGCTGACCATAAAGTAATATACGTAATGATATACGAGGCTGTTGACATGCAGCACATACACGCCCATCAGTTTCACTAGCTGTCAGTTCACCTAATACATTTAAACATGGCCACGTACTCACTGATGCTTGTACACTAGATGGCCATCTAGTGATTGATAGTAATTTTCGTTTACGATCTTCAGTTATATCATCTACAGTTTTAACATTTGATAAGAAGTACTCATCTACAACAAAAGAAAAACCAACACGCATAAATTAACGTGGCGATCGAAATGAGTCTAAGAATTTATCTAATTATAATAAAAATTCCTAGTGAAATCAAGTAAAATTTGTATAAAAATTCTCTAAGTGTTTCAGACTTAATTCAATTAAAGAGACATAATTATAAAATTTAATATGATAAAACCAAACAACAATAAACAGAAAACAATTATCACTTATAATAATATTAAACACAGCCAAGTTTTTAATACTGTTTCAGAATTTTGAGTTAAATCTAATTTAACATATAACTTTTTGACGTCAGTTTTCATGTATATATTTTTCATTTTCGACTGCTTACAAATTTAAAGATATATTATTTGTTTAGAGAACAAAGACGTTTAGAACATACCTTGCTCTTGAAATATTTCAGTAAGAAAATTACTATCTAATGCTTGTGATATTAAAGTTTGTATGTAGACTTCAAAATTATCTTGATATACTTCAGCCTCCTTCATAGCACGCTCAATATATTCTGTATCAACAATTGTCAATTCTTTACGCAAGAATTCAACAATTGTTTCAAGTTGATTTTGAGCACGAAAACGTACGGGAACTGGAATGTACAATTTCTTGTTTTCAGCCGTCCATGATGTATACTGTAATAATTAATTCGAAGATAAAATTGTAAATAGCCAAATAATAATAGAATTTTATCTAAATCGTATAAAAATTTGAATCTTATCTAACATTATATATAAATATATAATGACATAACATTATTATAATTTGTAGTTAAAAGTGTAGTATATGATTTATTTGAATAATGTCATAAGCGCTTGGGTAAAGTTCAAATGCATCCATTTTTACAGATAAACAACCATTATTTAAAATGCCAATGTTTGCTTATCAATGATTGGTTTGCCTTTTAGATCCAGAATACAAAAGTATAGACCCACTTATGATGGAGATAATATGAATGCAATATTTCAGTATAACAAATTTCCTGATTATTCATTTTTTAGCATATTACATCAAATGTATGAATTATTTGTTATTTACGATAGTTACTCGAATTTAAAATTAAAATTAGTCAGCTGGAAGTTAATGTTAAATAAAAAGTTAAACTTAAATTTTTTAATAGTTATTTTTGAACACTAAACTGATTACTTACTGTAGAAATATTCCTGTACAATGTTTGTCCATTTTGATCAAATGGTTCATATTTTTGTAATAATGTTTTACCATCTACACGCCATATTGCTGGCCATTCTTCACTTAATTCCGATTTAATCACAACAAATTCACCCGACTGTAATAAAGAAAAATAAAACAGGATTAAAAACCAACAAACAATTTTGTTCTATATTTTTTTATGTAAATGTACTAAAAATATATAATTTTCATTCAATTAAAAATTTTGCAGCAAAGAGAATTGTTTAGATTTGTTTTGTGGCAAATTTTTTTGTTTTGTAGTGTGCAACAAATAAACAAAAATATTTTATTGGGAGAACAAATTTATTAATTTTTTTCACAAACCTGATGTTGTTTCTCCTTCAATCTGTTTGACTGCATATTAAGAATAAGAATTATTTATAACAAATAATATCTCTTTCAAATGCAGATTAAGAATATCTCACCATTTTATTTGTTTTAATAATCACCATGAAATTTGATCAAGTAAGGAGTTAATGTGAGATGTTGTATAGGGTTCAATATCAAAAATTAATATAAACCAAATATCATGGTGATTGATCATAGATCAAAAGAATAAATACAAAATTAAAATTGAAAAATAAATAAATTTCTACTTGAATTAAATTTGCTGCTTATAACGGTAACTTACCTTAAAAGGCATTTCTTCAGTTGAGTTTGTAGGTACAGTTGGTGTTGCGGCTGATGTTGAGGAATTACTACTTTGTGAGGTAACTGATGCGGCTATATTATCTTCTAAGGTGGGTGGCACCGATTGTTTTGGAGTTGTTGTTTTATTTGCAACTGGAAATGAACAGTCATTTTTGGTGCATTTAAAAAAAAATTAAAAAACTGAATGACAAAAGTGATTTGGTAGAAAGCTAGCGCAAGTTTTTTGATGGAATGGTAAAATAAAAAGTAGTACACACCAGTACTGGCCTGCTGCCTCTTTTTAGCCATTGTTCCTATACTGTCACTGCTTGAATAACCATCAAAGTCCAAACCAGCTCCTTGCGCAGCTGCCGATATAAGATTACGTGAATTTCGTTTTCGACTAGAAGATGATCGTTGACGTTTCACTTTTCGTCTCCCCAACAACACGTTTGTTTCATCATCATCTCCGCCTTCCTATAAAGATTTAAATAATTAAAAAATAATGAAAGTATAAAATTGTTTAAATTTGTTATTACCTTCAACTGTGGGGTCCATGCTGGATCAGAATCTGAATCAACAAATTCAATCGGTTCATCAGGATCATCTGCATCACCTGCAACTGTTGCCTGTGCTTGCTTTGCAATTAATTGCTGTATATTGCTTTTTTCTTTAGCAGCACGACGTGAAGTTTCTCGACGTGGTGGTAATTGCAAAGGATCTTCTACAGCTATTTTATATAAATATTTTTTTGATAGTTTTTTTTAAACAAATGAAAAAAAAAACAAACAAACTAATGAGATGGTCAAAATTTTGAAAATTATTTTTTACTTAACTTTTATTGATGATACTTCACGTTCTATGACTTTAAATCCGATAAAAAATTTAAAAAACCAAAATAATGAGTGAAAAAATGAAGAAAAAAAATGTTTATATTGAATTTTGTATATTTAATATTAAAACAAATAGATACATTCGAGCAATATTTTAACAGAAAATTAAAATATTGCTAGAATATATCTAATTACAAAAAATGATTTGAAAAAAAAAAATTAAAATTAAAAAAAATTTTGTTTGTTTTTGGGTGCTAACTACCATAACACACAACATTGACGAGAAAGATAAAGAGGTGGATTAAAGTATTTAAACTCAAATTAGTAACATCCTAATTTTGATTTTTGTAAATTCATTTTTATTTTGTCAAATGAAATGAATATCGTACAGAATATATTTACAGCTGAGTAAAACATTATATTATGCATTCAAATTCATCAATTTATTTTCAATAATAATAAGTTATTTTTTTGTAATATTTTACTAAATTTAATTAAATAAAAAAAAAAAAATAAAAAATAAAACGGAAAAAAAAAACAAAACAGTAAAATTAAAAGCAATTTGTTATTAAACAACGATTACTGTGAGATTTATTTAAATTTATTATTTATTTATTTTTTAATATTATTATTATTATTTTTTTTTTTTTGTTATAAGGTCTATTATTTAGAAATCAAATATGTTATGAGGAAGCAATACATTTTTAAATATTGTTTGTTTCCTATTAAATGAATCTGTCATAAAAGTTAACAGTTTGTATGGTTAAATTCAAATACAAAGGTTCTTTGTAAATAAAAATTCCTTCTAATCATTCTCTGAAAAGAAAGAGAACGCTTCATTTATGATAATTTTTATAGAGTCAAACATTGCCAAAAGTCGCATTATAAAACCCAGACGATAATTTTTAGAGGTATATTTGTCAATGTCAATATAATAATGTAGCGTTTAAACTAGACCTAATCTATTCAATTGTTTTCAAGACATTATTTTTCTAAATTTTTGCTCTACTAGATCAGAATTGCCGGTTTTCCTAAAATCTCGAAATTCTCTAATACTCTTAACATTTAGTATCGCTCACAATTATTAGTAATAATTGTTAAAGATATGATTTTTATAATCTATTTTTTTTTTTTAATTTAAAACAAAAAATTATCTATGAAATACACCTTACGAAATCCAAATTGACAAATTTTTATTATTTCCCGTTATACGTTATTTAATTATTTTTTATATTTAAAACATAGATGATTAACAATGTTAAGCTTACAACATAATTAAACAATTTTTGGCCCCATTGAAAACGTTTTTTTAGGACGTATACAAGATACGCGAACTATGAGGAGATTCTGACCCTACAATTTGTTACCAAATTTTTTTTAAATCGTAATAACTTTAGAGAAAGCAGCCGGCCTGCTTGTAATAATTTTTATTCCAAATAAGTAAGTTGCATTCAAAACAAAAATTGTTGAGTTAGAGTTAAATTTAAAAACACGTTATTGGATACGACTCGTGTATTACAAATATAAGATCTTTAACAGTCTAGCCTGATAATTTTGATTGACTTTAAAGTAGTAATCGCCGTTTATTTTATATCAATGGTAATAAATACAAAATTTTCTAAAAATCAAATTTATCATTTACATAAGCCTGAAACTTAAATGTAAAAATTAACATGACGCTCGGTTGAAATACATTTGAATTAAAAAAATTTTCGGAAACAAGTTTAAACCGTTATTTATTGAAGTAATCATAAAAAAAAATATCAGATTACGTTAGAATAAGTTATAAAATTTCATTCCATTTTCAATTTAAAAAATATTACGAATAAAAGGTCGTTAGTAATTTTTGTAAACAAAATATTTAAAATTTCAAGTTTTTCCTGTTTCTTACAGTTTTTAAAATGATAAACAATAATAGATTAGTATTTAACTTTAAGTGTAATTATTTTTGAGAATTCTCAATCTTTTGAAGATGATGAAGGAGGAATTTCAATTCACGTGTCTTAACTAAGTTTGATTCTACAAAAATATAAACAATATATAATGCTATGTAAATTTAAATAACATCAATCCACAATTAAAGGGAAAATAGATCTCTTTTACTTTTAAATTATGTAATGTATCACCCCCTCATTTGAATATGTTTCTAAAATAGTTAACCACTTATTGTTTTTAAATTATTTTTCTCCATGTTTTGAAAATGTGAAAATTATAACATATTAAATTGTTTTTTTCTTCTTTAATATAAAATGAAAGAAAAATATTAAATATACAAAAAATATCTTATAAAACAGTTGTAATTTTTTTTAAAAAAAAACGTAAATATATGTTTATATATGTATTTATATATTGTTTTTAAAAAATAAAAACAGTAAAATAGAATTTAAAAAGCTACTCATCAATGTCAGTCATGGTAGTAGCTGTGAAAAGAAAAGAAAACGGAATATTTCAATTACAATTTATTGTTCAGTTAATTACCATTTTTAAAGCTCTCATTCACAATGAAAATAAAATTAAATCGTACATTAAATCAGATTGTTGACCAAGGTAAAATACTCGTGTGATTCCAATGTAACCTGTGATATCAATTGAGAATATCTGACGTAAAAAATATAAAAATTCAGCACAAAAGTTTAGTGCAATTACACTGAATGGGATGGTTTTATATTTTAAAATTTCCCCGGATACTGGGACTCTTCATCGAGTTTTTGCAGTGTATCCATCATTGTATGATATGATAAACTGTATGTCGCTGCATCTTTTTTATTACAATACCAACGTTTATGAAAAAGTATGCAATTTTAGCAATTTATAAAAAAAAAATTGTGCATTAAAAAAATAGTAGTAAACCGAAGATTGTTTGTAGGAGGTAACCTCTGGAACTACTGAATCGATTCTAAAATTCTTTCACTAATGAAAAGTTACATTATCACTATCTAACATACGTTTTAAATATTAATCAATCATTTTAGTGATGTATTCTAGATATAAAAAGTGAGTTTAAGTTCGTGAATAAGCAAAATGAGTCCAATGGATTCATATGACCCAACTTTTCTACCATAAAACAGAAGAAAAATTGAAATACAAAAGGTTTTTGTTTTTGGAAAGGAAGGGACTTATGTTTTAAAGATTTTTTTCATAAACTGCTTCGATTCGCATCATTATCTTCTCAAATTTAGCGTATAAGCACATATATTTGGAATACCTACTATTATTATATAATGTATTTATAACTGTTTGAACTGCACATTTAGAGAATTTTATGAATAACAATAATTAAAAATAGTTGATATTTATCATAAATATCTAAACAATTAATACTGTTTCTTGTTATTTTCACTTGTTTTTAAATAAAATCGGGTGTAATATCTATTCCTTAACGAAATTTTTTGTCATAATATGCAAAAAGCTGTTCCCAAATTAGAATTATAAAGCAGTATTTATATCGCCAACAGTTGAAAGCTTGTAATTATGCTAATGTTTTTTCACACATTAAATATGGCATTCAAATGTAAAAGGAGCGTTGATTCGAATTCACTAGATACGATCTAGGTGGGTACATACAGGTATTTAAATTGATGCTTTTTACATCCAAAGTCTATTTTTTCCAGAAAGTGTAGGAAAACTTTACTTTTACCATAAATAGCTTAAATTTGAAATAGGTGATAAATTTTTTCTTTATTTTAGTTTCCAGTTAATTCAAATTCTTACTAGAGCTTTGCTGACATTTTTAACAATATATTATTTGTTGTAACAGGCCGGTTAATTTTAAAATTTTAAGTAAATTCAAATTACTTTCATTAAAAATTTCATTGTGAATGTAGCTCTTTAAAAAGCATAAATCAATAAAAAGTTAACAAACCTTCTTCAGAATTACTGCGTGTTCCAGTATTTCCAGCTCCAGACGATTTCTGCACACCACTTCCACGTGTTTGTTCAGTTTGTTTAGCTCGTTTACGCTCAGATGGGCCGCCTGGTTTTGGTGGGCGTCCTTTACGGCCACTTGATAATGCATTCATAGCACTATCAGAATTTACTTTATTCGACGATTGACGACTATCTGATTGTGATGATTGTGAAGATTTCGGTCGAAACCCAGGTAAATCATCATCAGAACTATCAAAACCATCATCAGAACTATCTAGACGATGTTTACGTTCTTTCGGTAATGGAAAGTAGCGGGGATCATCTTGAGGATCACCTTGACTACTTAGTCGTACAACTGGGGCAATTGGTACGGGTGGTGGAGGTGGTGGTGGCACCACAACACTAGGGGTCGATGAAGTTGATCCAGGTGTTCCAGTTGTTCCAGTCATCATACCACCAGTACCATTTGGTTGTTCTGTTGGTTTTCGTTGCCATGATGCTTTGCGCCCACCACGTGTACCAGCTGGTGGTGGTGAACTATCACGTTCTCCTTGTAAAAACTTAAGATAGCTATTCATAAAACCAGAACCAGGTCCTGTAATCTTCTTTTCGGCTAATTTATTCACAATTGGATTAACTGGCGGCTGATGATGTTGTTGATGAGGAGGTTGCGGGGGATGATGATGTGAGGCGGCGGCGGCGGCGGCTGTTGCAGCACCAGGTTGTTGATGTGGTTGAGCATGCGCATGTTGATGTACTGTTTGATTAGTTCGATTTGTTTCTGAAAGGAAATTCAATTCCTCTTCTATATTTGGTACGACCACCTTAGGTTGTTCTTCAGGAGGGTTGGGATTTGACGAAGGATTTGTGGAATATTGATTATGACTATTATTATGGAGATGATTTGATGATTCTTGGTGATAAGCATTGGATGTAGATGAAGAAGATGACGTCAAAGGCGTTAATTCTGTTGATGATGAGTATTCATGATGTGAGGATGAAGGTGCTGCGGCTTGCGCCGCAGCTAAGTGAAATGCTGGATAAAATGGAATAGGTGGAGGTGGTGCAGCAGGATGATGATGTGGAACCATTAAAGATTGGTGTTGATGCTGCATTTGTTGTGCAGCACTAAAAGCTGCTGCAGCTGGTGAGCCTGAAAACATTTTTGGTGGTGGGGGTGGTAAATTCCATCGTTCAAAATCAAAATAACTGGTAGCACCACCATTTTGATGATGATGATGGTGTTGTTGATGTTGATGATGATTTGACGTTGTAGTACCAGAACTATGTGCTGGTGGTGGTATTCGGGAAGTAAAATATTCAGCCATTGCTGCACCTGTTAAATCAGTAATCGCTGATGCTGACGATGACGACGTCGTTGATGAAGACGTCGACGAACTATGCCCACCACCTTTATCGTTACTTTTTCGCCTTTTATTGCCCCCCGCAGTACTATTACCACCGCCGCCTCCTCCCCCTCCTCCTCCAGTGCTTTTTGCCTCAATTTTAACAATATCTTGTTGTACTTGACAACTATTATTTACATTTTGTTGTTGTTGTGCCACAGCTGCAGCGGTTGCAGCTGCAGCAGCAGCTTGCTGAGCTGCAACCGCTGCAGCAGCTTGTTGTTGTGCTTGTTGAGCTTGTTGTGCAGCTTGTTGTTGTTGTTGTTGTAATGTTTGTAAATTTTTAACGATTGTCATTGGATCACCGCGACAACTCGATAAATCTTGTAACGTCACTTGATGTGACGTATTCGAATCAAAATATGCTTGCTGTCGTTCTGAAATACCAAGTACAGTACGTGGATTTGTTGTTGAATTTGTTGGTAATTCAATTTGTCTACTTGGTATTTCAATTGAATTATACGAAGTCGAGGACCCACCAGTACCCGTTGAAGATGATCCACCTGTGCTAGATGATGATGCCGTACTTGGTGCACCTTGCTGATATTTATTATTGGTAGTACGTGAATGTTGTTGGGATGATCGATCTTCCCAACAATTTTGTTGTGTTGGTTGCTGAGTTCTTGTTATAACTGACGGATAGGCCACGCCGCCACCACCAGTAGAATTTGTTGGACGTGGGACGGATACATCAAGTGGGGAAGGTGGTGCGACTTGTTGTTGCGGTGAGGATATTGAATTTAATGGACTATTATACATTGGATACGCAGGACTTGGGACATGACCTAGAGGAGAGGCTTGCGAGTGAGCTTGTAATGGACTCGGCCTTCTTGGTACCACAACACCACAATCAGTCGGACCATTACTTTGGGTATAATCGGATGTACTAGCTTGCTTACCACCACTTCGATGATGATAATCATTATCTGTTGCTGGATTAGCACCTGGTTGATAATGTCTATATGTTCCACCACTATTAGCACCAAGTTGATATGATGAAGATGAACCAGTACTACGTCCACTTTTATTTGTTGCTGAACTATTTGAACCAGCATAATGAGGCCGGCCTGGAGCATCCATTATACTAAAGCTTATTGGAGATGATTGGCTTGGGCTGGTTGATGATGATGATGCTCCGGCTGCTGAATTTGTTGACGAAGATGATTGTTGGCGTTGCGAACGCTCTGTTTGATTTGCAAGCTCTGGATATATTTTTGTTTGTGCCTTTGTTTGTATTTGTTGCGTAGAGGGGGCAGGAGGCGGCTGTGGTTTTGCGGGCGGTGGCGCAGCAAACGATGAAGATTGATGATTTGCGGCAGCATTAGCGATAACTTGTTGTTGGCGATTCGCAGCCTTTTCACTACGATTAGGGAATAATGTGGAACGGACAGGAGCTTGAGGAATGCGATACTCTTTCGATACAGCAGATGTATTATGCGAGGATGGTGAAGGTGAGGATACGATACATGATTGTTGGGATACTGAGGATACTGAGTTACTTTGAAATGACTTACTATTGTTGTTACTTGTTGCGGTATTTGAATTTGAATTATAGGTGTCTTGTTGCGTTGTACCTTTAGTGCTGCTAGTACTAAATGATGATGAGCTAGAAAGTGGAGAATCTGTACCAACAAATGTCGTTGGAACTTGAAAAAATGAACTTGCGTTTGATGATTGCTTCGATTGTTGTTGATTTGGTGCACTCACTTGAGGACTTTGAGATCTACTTGTTTTTGCGCTAACAGCAGCTAATTGAGAATTCAAATGATTTAAACTTTGGGCAGCAGCAAAATGTGCATTAAAATTCTCATAAGAACTTTTAGTTGTAGCTGGTACAGGACCACCTGGTGAGTTTGGTACACTTTCATGTGGTAAAATACCAAACGGACTGTTTTGTTGCCATGCTGCAGCACTAGCGGCAGCACTTCCTTGTTCAAAGAAGCCTTGTGGTGTTGGTGGTCCTTGGTGATGTGATCCATAATGTGATTCATTATCTGACGATTGTTTTGAAGCAGCTGCTTGTAAAGCAGCGGCCTGGGCTTGTCTGTGTTGGCTTACATAATGTGCTGGTTTTGGATTCGCATGATGGAATAACGGGCTAAAAACAGCATCGTATGCAACTGGAGGCGGTGATAAGAAACTTCCCGGGTTAAATGGAGATGCTGTTGATGATGCTAACGATGCTGTTGTATGTGCAGCTTGTAATAAAAGCTGTGACGTTGTTGACGGTACACCGCCTCCAGCACTATGCCCAGCGCCATGATGGTGATGAAAATCTCCACTTGAGGCGCTGGCTTGTACTCCCGCTAGCCGATTATATGAGGCATAAGCCGACCACGGCCCAACGGGATCCATCTACAGCACTTAGCTGATATTTTCCTCTTTACAAAACATAGATAATTTTGTTGGTCACTGAGATTATTATTTTAGTACGTATTTTTCAATTTTTTTTTTCACAATATTATTTCTATGCAATTCTATGTCAAAGTTCAATTTTCTTTATTTTCATTTTTAGAAAATAGGATTCGATTACTAATCTGTACTTGTTGCTTTACTGTAATTTCTATTTAATCAGTA
Source organism: Chrysopa pallens (assembly GCA_020423425.1). Classification (NCBI taxonomy): domain Eukaryota; kingdom Metazoa; phylum Arthropoda; class Insecta; order Neuroptera; family Chrysopidae; genus Chrysopa; species Chrysopa pallens. The sequence goes on from CM035594.1 coordinate 46,298,149, forward strand.
TTCTTCACAACACCTAAAAAAAATTTGCTTAATTACTAGTCATAAATAAACCATCTTTATTCTATTGAAAATTGTAATTTTCATGAATTTTCGCCGACTAATTTTTAATAATTAAATTTTAGAAAGAATTTAATTACTTATATTTTATGGGGTTAAAATTTTGTTTTTAACGTTAACCAAACATGTTTATGCATATCAATCACTATTTACATTAGGAAAATAACAATAAATTGTTTAGCTTGAGAGACTAAAATTTTTAGGTTTTGATATTTACAGCAAAAATTTCCTAAATAAAAAGTACGTGTACCCTTGTCAAACTTGCGGAAATACGGGTTAAGTAACTTCCTAATAGATGTTTTTTAAACAAAATTGATTTTTTTATATATAATGGAAGTTGGTATGATGTATTATACTAACTCATTATACCCGTAAAAAACGTATATTAATTAATGAAAATGCGAGGGGTGTGGAATATTTAAAAAAAAATTTGCAATAAAATACATATTATACATAAATACTACAGCAAATAAAGCCATAATAGTCATGAATTGGTGGCTGTTGTTCGGTCGGCGGGACATAAGCCGCTCATCTCAAGTCACACTGGTGTGTGTATAATAACTCCCACCCCCATTAAAAAAATAATATCAAAGCGTTATATACTCAAAGGTTCACTTAACCATCTGCTAATAAAAGTATTTAAATAAATTGGAATGTATAAAATATAAGATAACTTACTTTTAGTAAACTGCAATCAGTGAAAAAACAAATTTATATCGTTGATACACTAGATAACATCTTCCATAGTAAATATGGCTTCGTTATAGAACTTGAATGCGTCCTTTGACAAATATTAACAACACATTTGTGTCTAACACACAATCACAATATTAATAAAAACATAATAAAATGTTGTAAAACACAATTATTGTTAATATTTAAGTAATTTTTACACAAATTCAAAAGTTATATACAATGTTTAACACTATTTTAATGACAATGTCTACCTTTACACTTGTACGGCCGCCATTTTATTACAATATTCTATCATACAACAATAAAAGACATGAAGCGCCATCTATCGATTTATGGTGACGTCATATATAATTATTAAATACAATAGGAAAACGAAGTGAAAACGGGTGGTAGGATAAAATAAATCGTTGTTTGAAACGATGATCGTTCGCTACATATAACACCACTTTATATTACATTATTATACTATACGTAGAATACTGTATTCAATATATACGTACATTCATTCGTATACTATGTATACAAAACTATTTTATTTCTCATTTTTATTAATTCTAAAAATTATTATTATTATGATTATTATATTCTATTCAAAAACAGGGCGTCGTTTTGTTATTGTTTAATAAAACTACGCATGGAAATAATCATTATTTTACTTATCCAGGGATTAATGCTATATTATTGTTAATTAAATAAATTATATGTATTTTTTATTAATTAAATACATATAATATTCAACTCCATTATACCTATATAAAATATTGACTATCTATTTTCTACATTTTACGAAATAGTTTAATAGTTTAAATATAATAATTTTGATAATTCTCCTTTCAAATGAAGTATTTGTCTTAATTGCTTTGCCGTGGTACCTATCTATATAAACATTAACTTTTAAGACTCATTTAAATAAAAAAATATTAATTAGTAATTAAAAAAATTATTAATTTGTAATGCATAATCCATTCATTCCTTTGAGTAGGTAATATAAAAGCATAAATATCTTTTACCGATATATTCTCTGTATAAAAGTATAAAAAAAAATATTCAAAGATTCATTCGCTTCCAAGTGGTGAGTTTCTGTCAAGGGCGATATATGACGGCTGCTGGGAATTTGATTGAGGCTCCCCTATCGTTTATTATTAATATTTGCTATGTTCCTAATAGCCTTTGATCGGGATTTTGGGACAATAGTTCTATTAATATAAGTTTATTATACCCATAAATTCTTATTTCTTGATTCACACAATTAATAATGATGTTTATCGTGTAAATCTTTTTTTTAAAAGCGACTCATAAATAAATATAATCATCCCTCAAAAGGAAAATAATTTTGAATAAATTTTTTTTAAAAATTAACTAGAATACTTTTATTACTTTTCACAAAGAAAAAAATATAAATATAATAAATTAAATAATAAGAATATTAAAAATACTTAAACAACTCTTGCTAAAATGCTTTTTTCAGTTTACACTTCAAAATATTGCATACCTATACCAAAATAATAATTAAAACTTCTACTTCTTCATATACTTTAATTGTTCATTACATTAATATTTTACAGCTACCAGGATTTATAACTAATTTTAATGTAAAGTTCTATAAATGTCTTTTAAAAATAGCGATTTATAATTTTTGGGGATTGAACTTTTCAAGAAATAACTATCAATGTTTCTCAGGTATAACATCACGTTTTGACATACAAATATTATTATGAATTGATAGTCTTTAGTCCGTAGTACGTACTTCAAGTAGTTTTTGAGATATTGCACAAAATACATCCGGTAAATCAGCTTCTGAATCGGATTTTTTGTTATATCTCAAAAACTGCGCATCCAATCGCTAAATAGATGTTGAACATATATTTTATTTAAAATCAGACAATTTTTTTCGAATTTTCGCAAACATCTAGATTTAACGATAGGATGTGTAGTTTTTAAATATCGCTATAAATCCAATCCAGAGGCCGATTTATCGTATGTATTTCATGTAATATCTGTCGAAAACTGTCGACCGATCGTAAAATCAATATTATTTTTTTATTTTTAGGCCTCAATTATTCTAGAAAACCCCGTTTTTTAAGGTTTTCTAATAAAATCGCAAAAATTTTGAAAAATTTAAAAAAACTACAAAGCAGTTTGATGAATTCATCAATTAAAATATAATTCAAATTAAAAAATACATAATACTTCATTCATTTTAACACTTATTTTTAATTGAATATATTGCTCGCAATTCACTTTTCATGTTTTAGAAAGTAGTAATTGCCTCTGATAAAAAAAGGTCCTATTCAATTTCTATAGGATTTTTTTATTAGGGACAATGTACATGGATTTTTTACAAGTTTAATGCCCGCCCATCGGCAAACGCTAACGAATCAGGCTGACAGCAGGCTATTTCTTTACATCATAAATGTGTCATAATATTAAAAAATCAGTCTTTAGAAAATGCTTGCATTTTTTGTCGCTTACCTCTCCGGCTATTTATTATATTACGTATAAAAAATATGGATTATTTGTAAGTTTATCTATTTTTCCTTATTTATTTTTTTATTTAAATGAAAAGTATTGATGCACCGATTTGTCCTGAAGCATGAAAAATGACCTTACTTTCATCCTTCTCGAGTTACACTGAAACGCGGTTCCTCCTGTACATTTATTATGTGTTCATAGCTTTTGGCAAAAGTAAAAATATTAATTGTAGTATAAAAATTGCCATACATAAGTATTGCGATTAAAAGTTTATATAATTTGTTTACAAATTGTTATTTTAAGTATAAAATGAAAAATTGATGAATGAATGAAAGATGGATACTTATTACAGTTACAATGAAGTGAAAATTTATTGAAAGATGTGTATAAAATCATACTAAAGGGTGCTCCACTTTATTTTAGCGATTTTCAGGTTTTTTCTCGAAAATGGTTCAAACGACTTTCTTCAAACTTTGTTTCCAGAACATTTTACAACTTTTTGCTCTACTTTTATTAAAAACATTTCTCTGTAAAAATAGGGAGAAAAATTCAACTAATCATATTTAGCTACTCATATAATACAAATTTATAATCAAAATCTTTGTTAATTTTGAAATATAATTAATCTATAGTTTCTGATTAATGCTTCCCAATTATAGTGTGCTGAATGGGTTTTAATTGAAATGAGGGGGAAAATAATATTTTATTTTATTTCAATTTCTGAATACCTAAAATAGCCAATTTTTATCGAATAAAAGGATACATTATTATAGTATGGTATATTTCTTTTTTATGTATATATTTTAATATATATTATGGAAAATGACAAGAAATAGACAATTATTGAACAATTTGCAACTAAAATATATTCTAAGAGTACTTACCTGTTTATTTCAGTGATAATTTTAAGATGCAAAACTTATTTTAAAATAATATTTGATTGTATTCGATCATTCTTATTCAAAATTTAAAATAAAAATAATTGGTAATAAATCTGAAAAAAATAATTATAATTTTTTCATCATTTTAATTAAGGTTACCAGACAATAAATCTTGGCTACCTCTCATTTACCTCGATTGTTAGGTAGTTATTATAATTCCAGTGTTGTACTTACTTATATTTTTTTGGTTTATTGTAATAGCTATGTTATGTTTATAATTAATACATTTGTATTAACTGAGATTAGAATTGACGAAGGACTGATATAATAAATACTGAAGTACATATTAAATTTTGAAAAAAAATATAATTTATTTTAATTTTTTCCGAAATCATAGATTATCAAAGATTTCATTTTAGTTTGAAGTAGTTGTTTTAATTATCTTTATTTGTTTAAATTTCGTACAAAAAATTCAAAAGAAATTTTAAGTAAAAACATGGCAAATAAAATTAATCACTCTAAATAGTGGATTCCATCTTAAAGAAGACACTTTTTTATCACTTTAATAATTACAAAACGTATAACGGTATACAAAATCTCCAAGTAGGAGATTTTTCAGAGAATACTTCAGAAAAATAGAATAAAAGTCCTATTCAACCCTATTGAAATTGAATAGGTAATATTTAATATTTAATTAACTCATAGGAAATTAATAAGAAAATTAATAGGATATTTAATTTTCTATTAAATCCTATTAAAACCTATTTAAAATTTGAATACGATTCAATAGGAAATCATTTCGTATTCGATTCTATTCAAAATTTTGAATAGGATTTGATAGGAAATTAAATTTCCTATCAAATCCTATTTATTTGCTTTTCATTACGGTTCAATTTCAAAAAAATTACATGAGACTTTTTATCAGTGTGAAATTCATATTTTAATTTAAAACTTTTATATAGGTATTCACTCTTGATTAGCAACATGTTTTTAGATTTTGATTTATATATGACAGTATTTACGTAACTTCAATAATGACTTTAAAAATCAAATTATAAATTTAATTTCACCAAAATAAAAAAGCTTTACCAAATCTTTTATTAATATCATTTTCTCGAATCAGAAAATATAAGGATGATAAAATTAAAAACATCATTATCAACAAAAATCTTCATAATAATTTGATTATTATTTTATTATTAAGATATAAAGTTCTTTACGGTGTTACACGTTTGGGATCACGTGGGAACATACTTGTCTTACGAATGTTTTCTAATCCCAAATATAACATGACAACACGTTCCATTCCAATTCCACCACCAGCATGAGGTGGACATCCATAACGGAAAGCATCTATATATCCGGCTATTTTAGTTGTATCTGCAAAAATTAATAATATAAGTTATTAATCAAAATAGATATTGGATGAATGCGTAATAAGGGTTATCATACGTGCATCCGATTTCTTTCACATGACAACCTGATGTTTAACTCAAGTATAAAATCAGGCTTTATAAATCGATATTCCGATATCAGCCGAAATGTAAAAGGTAAATTTACAAGAATGTGATTTTTACTTAAAATTTTTTAGGAACTTTTACCCTTTGTTTTTGTGCCTACTATAGGATAGTCACAATTCACACTTTCTATTTTAGATTAATCTATAATTATTTTAAGAACTTAAGGTAGTTCAACATGTGACGTTAAAAGAAATTATGTTATTTTCGTCTAGTTTTAATGCTAAATGTAAAATTTGTTTACCTATGCCATGGTGTTTAGCACGTTTTATTAAAAATTCTGGATCGTGTATTCGCTGTGCGCCAGAAAGAATTTCTTCCCCTCTCATAAACATATCATATGAGTTACTGTATTTTTCATTAGATGGATCTGGCATGGTGTAAAATGGTCTTACAGCTAATGGATATTTATCTAATATATAAAAATCCGTATCGTACTAAAAAATAAGTTCAATTTTAAGTAAGAAAAATCATTTCTATATAGTAAAAAACATCCATTTACACACTTTAGCTTTAACAATTCGTCCAAGTAATTTTTCGCTTGGTGTACTTAAATCATCCTCGTCACCCATTTGAACACCAGCTTCTCTTAACATGGAAACAGCATCAGGAAATTGCAACACTAGCGGTGGTTCAACAAAAGTAAATGCATCAACATTAAATTGTTGCCTGATAATGTCAACTTCATTTGAATAACTGGAACAAGAAATATTCATCAGCATTTGAATTTGGCGGATTGTCTTTCGCTTAAAATAGATAGACTTCCAGAAGGCTCTCAAAAAGCCTCCAAACAATCTTTGTTTGGAAAAAGGTCGTGCTTCAGGGATGATTTGTGATCATCCCAGCACGTTACTCGTCTCTCATGTGTGTCATGGGAACATATATTAACTAAAATAAATTTCATAAAAATTATATCATATGAAGTCACAGATCGTATAGGACATTTTGTCCTATAGAATGGTCGTAGTTGGTCGTAGAATCAGGTAAACAGCGTTGATAACCAGTTGGGTCGATCCAAAATAGATACTGGCGAAGGATTTGGGTTATATTATGTCTGAATTTTTTTGCAGGGGCATTCTCTTTAATTTAAAAAGGATCCCTATATTCTTAATCCACGACATGCCATCAGAAGTAGTAAATATTTACCTGTCACGAAGTCCTTTAAATAATTCAGTTAAAACATTACCAATCGTAAGCATTACTTCATGGTAATGATACTTGAAGGCCATTTCTAAATCAAGACCAACAAATTCAGTTAAATGACGATGTGTATTTGAATCTTCTGCTCTAAACACAGCACCCACTGTAAATACTTTATCCATATCTGCCGCAATAGCCATTTGCTTGTATAACTGTGGACTTTGTGCCAAATAAGCGTTACCTGTATAAATAAAACAATTATATAATAAAAATAATAAATAAATACAATTATAACTACTAATCTTTAAATAAACATACCTTTAAAATAACTAACGGTAAATACATTTGCTCCACCTTCACTCGCAGCTGGGATAATTTTTGGAGTATGAATTTCAACAAAACCACGATTTGTTAGAAGATCACGGAATAATTTACATACCCCTGCTTCTAATCGAAATATTGCTTGGTTTGCTGGAGTTCGCAAATCCAATACTCGATTATCTAAACGAGTATCTTGATTAACTCGAATGGATAAACCCTAAAAAATTGTATAATTCACTTATTAAATATAAAATCGATATTTAACTTGACTCAAGCGACACAAATGTAAATTTGTTTAAATCTCATACTTTTAGTGTCTAATATAATACATCCAAATTTGAGATTTATATATAAAATAACCGTTAAGAGAGAACGGTTTAAAATTTTGAAAATTTGTGTATGTAAAACACAAAAACTTGCATATGATTTAATTATTATCATTAATGTAACGAGTTTTTACTTTTCGAAAATTCTGAAAAGTGGACCGTTTTCTTTTTCGGAACCCGTAAACTTTTCGATTTCACCCATAAAATTCAAATTGACAGATATTTGGTTTTTTTGTTATTGTAATGGGAAGATTATAATAGTACCAATAGTCACCCACAGATCATTAATTAAAACGTCATTATAAATTTGATTTCCTTTGCAAAAGTAGTTTTGCTGCTAAACTTTTGGACCTTTTTCATTTTAAATAATATGATTCCTTTTTGTCAAAAATATAATAAAAAGTAAACCAAGTCAACATTTGTTAATGGGTCAAAAAAATTAAAAAAGGTCTATAAGCGCCAAGTGCCTTACTATAAGAAATCATAACCAATCCTTCTGGTTTTGCCGTAGTCGGGTAAAATAACAACAGCTAATTATAAAGCAAGTTCAACGGTGGCTTGTCTGATTATAAATGGGTCATTGATGTTCAAATTTACAAATGTCTTATTGCCGGACGCTTCCTCAATGTAATTAATAATAATTTAATATGAAAATTAGAACTAACATCATCTCCGCCATGTTCTGGACGTGCAGCATCTTCTATCTGAAGAGGTAGAACTGGTTCAGCTGATGAAACAACATACAATTGTGAACATAAAACTTCGACATTTTTTTGCGAACAAGCTTCAATGATTTTTGCAGTTGGTACAACAATTCCTTCCACATCAATTATACTTTCTTTCGTAATATTACTTGCAAATTTAACCATTTGTTTTGAAATAATCTGATCGACAGCTAACATTAATTGTACAGAATATTCTCTCTGTCTCAAAACTATGAAGCACTGTTTTCCTCTAGCTCTCGATGTATGAAGACGTGCTCTTAGCCATACAGTTGGACCTTTAGTCTCCGTATCAGAATTATTTGCTTTCCAATTATTTATTAATTCTTGTGTTAATGAAGATACATCGACAAATTTTCGTTCGTCCAACTTTTCAGATGATTTAATTAATGGCAAATTACCATATCGATTAGCTGAATGATCCTCTAACATAAATTGCAATACACAATTAATCCTTTTATATAATATAAAAAGATATTTTTAATATCTTATTTTTATATATATATATATATATATATATTGATGGACATATATATATATATATATATATATATATATATATATATATATATATATATATATATATATATATATATATATATATATCTGCTGTTTTTCAAATCTAAATAACGCTATAAATTTACTGATTTTGCCTGAATCTTATCTTCAATTTTATTACCTGTGGAAACTTCGTTGGTTTCGACAATTTTAGCACTTTTTTCAGCTTTTCTTTCTGCTTTTTGATTTACTTTCGCCGCCTTTTTTGCTGCTTTTTTGGAAATTTCAACTACTTCATCACCCATTTTTTCTAAAATTGATATTAATTTCCAATTATTGGATAACTATACTATTTATTTCCTATTAAATCAACAGTTCTTTTTTTTTAATTCATTTGCAAATAATTGAAAGATTATTTATAGATTAATCGTACTTTTTATGATAATGTTATTAAAAAAATTACATCATATAATTGTAGATTACCTCTAAGTTTATTGTAATTGAATTTAGCGTAAAGAAAAACCGGATAGAGCTAAAAGAAAATTTTTTTCAAATCAACCAGCTGACAAAATTCAAGAGCAAAGGAGTTAATAATTCGAGGTTATGACATCGTGTATAGAACCACAAAAATGCTCACATGTTCCTATAAAAATAATGTAATATTAGAAATTTACTGAATATTTTTTTTTTTTGGAACTATTGGTAAATAAAAGTAAATTTATTTGAAAGTTTTTTTTTTTTTTTTTGTAATATAAATACTTTTGATTTTTTTAGATAAATATTTTTTTTGGTAGGCATCAACAATGTTTTTGTCATCCGATGAAGAAGATTTAATAATTGGAAATTCAACGAAACTACTTAAAATTAACGTAAATGACAAAAGTATTTCAAGTATAAATATTTGTGATAATATCGATAATACGGAAGTAAAAAATCCATTGCCTTTAAAAATAAACTGTTTAGATTTCAAAGATAAACATTTGGCTGTATCTACAAGTACAAAACATTTACTTTTATATGATGCCAAATTCACATTATTGGATAGATGGTTAATAAATCGAAGTCCTAGTCAATTATGTTTTGTAAATGCCAATGAAATTGTACTTGCTGATAAAACCGGTGATGTTTACGTTTATAAACGAAATGAACCTAAACCAACATTATTACTCGGCCATTTAAGTATGATATTAGACGTAAAACTTTCATTATGTGGAAAATATGTATTAACCGGTGATCGTGATGAGAAAATTCGTGTATCTTATTTTCCAAATGCATATAATATTAAAAGTTATTGTTTAGGTCATGAGGAATTTGTTACAACAATAAAAGTATTAGATTTAAAAACAATTTTAACTGCGTCTGGCGATGGTACTATTCGATTTTGGAATTTTGCCGAAGGTGAAGAAATTTATCAAATCAATTGTAATAACTATATATCGGATAGAAAAAAAATTGATTCATTTTCTTCAGAAATGCGCTTAGTAAATGTAAATATTAATTCATTGCCAATTACAAATATTTCTTTACGAATAATGAATGAATTTGAAATTCATATTGCTGTAACTTTGTATGAATCAAATGATTTATTGATTTTTAAAGTTGAACCAAATGATTCAAATTTTCAAAGTATAAAATTACAGACGTTAATAATCCCAAATATTAAAATGTTATACTTTTATAAAGATAAATTATATGTTTTTATTGATTGTAAAATTATTAATTACTCATTTGATATAAAAATGAATTGCTACAGTGAAATTCAATGTGACTTAAGTAACTTAATTCAGAAAAATATTGAATTCGATAATAATTACGATGATAATATTACATTATTATTTAAGAAAAGCTTCGATAACTTACAAGATTATCAAGAACGAAAAAAATTACGAATGGATGATTCTAATAGATAATAATTTTTAAGTTTTATTAACTGTTGTTATAATTAATAACACAAAGTTGAGAATAAATTTAATTTTTATACTTAAATACATACTAATATTTATTAAATGAGATACATAAATTTCCAAGATAGATTTATTATCTTTAATATAAGGTGAATATATAATTTGTAAGTTTTTGAAAAAAGAGTATATAATAATTCAAAAGACTTTGTATTTTCAATTAAGATCTACTTGACAAGATTAGTAATTAGTGAAATAATTAATACTATTTTTCAAAAATGTGGGGAACTTGTTTTCATTTTAAATATTACATTGATTCTGTAACGATAAAAAATAATACATCTGAAACAAAATAATAACGTGATCATGACTTATTTTTGGTTCTAATTTTCAGTACAAATTTTTCATAATTGTATATCACTCCTGACCATTTTTTATTGGGAAAACATTAAAAAGTAAAAATAATTTCAAAAAAGACAACTCCAATTATTCGTTGGTAAAAAGTGATTCGTTGGAGTTTAAATAGACCAACATGCATCTTTTTCAAGACGAAGCTTTACTTTTATTATTGCTAGTTAATATAATAGACCAACATGCATCTTTTTCAAGACGAAGCTTTACTTTTATTATTGCTAGTTTATATAATTTGTTGAATATGCTCTTTTTGTTAACTAGCAATTTCTAACTTGCTTCTATTTTTTTCTTTTTGTAAATGGATTTGAGTTCTAGATATTATTCGTATAAACATATCCAAATTTTCATTTTTTTACCAATAAAATGCTGATTTATCCAATTTGAATGTATCCTAAGTATATACTTTTAATTTCTTTTCAGAACATGATAACTTCCTGGATAACTCAGGTCGTCAGGAAATTAAATTGTTAATTTCATGTTTGTTATTTATTAATCTTAGCTAACTTCATATTTGTGTCAACTAATCTCGGCTAATTTGCATGTACATGAATGAAATTAAAAACAGAATACATTTTAAAATAAAACTAAAATATTATTTCGGATTATAAGAATATTTATTACAGAAACATAATTAAAAGTTTTAGCGACAAAAATTTTATATTTCAAATAGTAAAACGTGGTATGGTTGAAATCGTGGCATTTTATCGCTACATGATAAACATACTTTAAGAAAATTAAATATGTAAAGTATCCTATAATCGTGAAATAATTGATTATAAAATACATTAAAATATTTATATATATACAACAAATTAACATAACATTTATATGTAAATTATTTACTATAGATAACAAATGTACCTTTTTTTAAAAAGCAAATTATTAGTTTTTTTTTAAATATAATTCTTTAATTGTTAATAAGATTTATAAATACTGTTTATCACATTGTTTAATTTAAAGCAAGAATAATCTTCGTAATATTAATAATAGGATAGCTGCAATTAAGAGAATCATTAAATATGTAATAATTTTATCTTTTAATGTTTGCGATGAAGTTGATATTATTTCTATTCTTTGAACTGAATCGGCTGATGTTATAGGATTTACACGTTGTCGAATAGATGATTCTTGATTTTCTACACTACTTTCATTTGAAGTTGGTATTTCTTTTCTCTCGAATTTTTCTTCTTCAGCCTAAATAAAATAATATTTATTTAGAATAAGATAAATATAAATCAACTAATGGGTCAATAGAACATCTCAATTTTGACTTCGTTAAGCGTTTAAATATAGATTTCTAATCAAAATTTTAAATAACAATTTGTTGCAATTTCTCAAATACAATAATTTTATGATGCATTTTATAATTTATACAGTTAAAAATATATTTTCTACTTAGATAAAATTAATCTGATAAAGAACTTAAAACACCATAAAAATCATCGTTATGTTATATTAATTGATTTATTTAAAAAAATAATTTACACAAAATCATCTCTTCAGTTAAAATATTCCAAGGACACAATTTAAAAAAAAAAAAAAAAAAAACTTTTTGTCAATATTGCGCTTTATGGTCAATGCGGAATCGCGTAAGTGGCGCGTAAAAAGTTCCTGATTTTGTACAACAAATAGCTCAGCCACAATTATACTTCGAAATTATGAAAAAAAGGAATTTATAAATTTATACACATACCTTTAAAGCAATTTGTTTAATAAGTTCCGATTCTTCTTGGGTCAAAGGCTTTGCAGAGCGTAATCGATGTCCTCCTTCTGCTTTTGACAAATGATCGCACAGCTTTCCGCAAATTTCACACTCCCAAGTTTGAGATCTTTGTAAATAAATTATAGGTATTTTAAAAATAAACTATAAATGACAAATGAATTAAAAATTACTTTTTTGCAAGAATTTGACGTTCTTCAGCTGTATAATCTAATGAACCAATTGTCCCCCGACCAGGAGATGGCATAAATGCAATTAGAGCTAATAAAGCTGTACGTATAGACCATGACGGTTGCCAACTTTCTGGATGATAACCAGATATTGATAAACATATTTTTTTATTTATTTCAAATCTCCCATTTGGCTGAAACCATTCCAAAATTAAATATATAAAACAAAAAAGCTTATTTTTTTATTTTTACCGTCAATAAAATTATATTAGGTGGTTGCATTGGATATTGTGTAGGCAATAATATACGTCCATGATACAATCCACCTTCAAATTCAGTTCCTGAAGGTCCTTGTACCGTAAAATGCCACTCAAAAAGATTGTCATCTAAAGGTTTTGCCGAATATTCTTCAGTTGGTTCTCTTAATTCCGCAGCCTCTCGCATAAGTCGTTTAACTCCTATAAATTATAATTTTATTAGCTAAAATTCAAATTGAATACATATTTTTGTATTACCAGGACTTTTTAAATTATATTTTGTTCCTGAAATCATTTTCGTTTGTGTGGGTGTATAATTGTTTATTGAATCTAACAAAATTTTGACATTTGACTGATGTGGCTTATCATCAGTATCAACACCATATGGATAATCTAACTAGATTGTATTGAAATATTCGGTTTTTAATATCAATTGTTATAAATTTAATAAATTCGTTTTGTAATACGTTAGTTTTTCAAAATTTATTATAATAAAACAATAATATACAGGCAAAAAAATCATCTATTTAATTAACACATATTTTATTACAAGGTTTAGTACAGGAAATTTTCACGGAATAACCTGTAACATTTGTTTGAAGGGGACCATATACAATAAGACAGGTTCTAAAATTTGATTGGGTAATGGATTGTACTTGTACTTGATATTCCGTCACAGAATATATTACCTAAATATTCTGTGGTGATAAATTAAATTTAGGTATATATTCTGTGATATCCTTACCATAGAATAAATAATTGTATGTATAGGACAGAATAATTGGTACCCAAATATAGTACCAATAGATATTAGTACATGCAGTTTAATCTAAAAAAGGCATTTAAACACTAAACGTTCAATAATGAACAATGGACTAAAAAAAAGTTCAAAGCAAAGATTCAGTGGGAGGGGGCGGTAAGTAGGTTCTATAATCCTTCCCAAAATTGAAAACTGTAAAGATAAAAAATTTAAGAGATGTAAACTTTAAAAAAAATTATGGTAAATTAACCAAATTATTCACACAAAATATAATAAATATCGAATAAATGGTTGGTTTATCGAGATAATGTATATACATTCACTATCACTACCTACTTAAAGCATACAGTCTTTTTTTCAGGAAAGGGGATTAATAAAAATTTTTTAATGAAATATATTAATATTTGTATTGTATGAAATCATATTATTTTAACATTTGTATAAATATCATCTGAGTATTTTAATCACAGGATGAATGTTAGGGTTCAAAAATCTATAGACCTGTGATTACTCGGCCCTTAATACACAAACACATACTTATTAAATCTCAAATATCCCCTTTTAAAATTATGTTCATCATACAGTCATAGAATATGTATGATTCATCCCTAGTCTTTCTAGTTTCCAAAAATTCTTCAGGATACTTTCTTTTTACGGATTCGCTATTAAACTAACATTTTCGGCGAATTAATATCAAGTGGCGAGAATGAGCTGCCCAATGTACTGCTAAAATTTTCTTCAAAATGTACTACTTTAAAGTACGCGAATTTACATACAATTTTAAATGAATTAATTGTTTAAATACCCCACATTATGATTGAGTATCAATTTTGACACTGTTAATACCTATTTTCATTATTAAATTATTATTATTCTTGGAAATATATTTATTTTGTGTAAATGCAGATAAATTTGGCATGCACAATCTTAACAAAAAAAGGAAGCTATAAATAACTATAAATAATTTATTTTTTAAATACTTTTTTCGTAAAAAACTTATTTTGTAAAACCTATTTCTCGAAAAACTCCTTTCTTGAAATTATAATACATGTTAAATTTCATTACATTTGCATAGTAAATTTTCTAAGTGTCCCTGAGCTTGCGATCCACCATTCTAATACTATCAAACTGCTATCTAATGTAAAAAGTCTTTTCTGCGAAATTACATGTACTCATGACAAGTTATAGAAAGACGAACATTTATTACAATCTGGATCATTTTTTTAAGTACTCCGCTCGACTGAACCAATTTAATTCACAGTACTTTTAAAGATTAGTTAAATTATTCTAGTTCAATTGAGTTAATATTTTTTAAATATTAACTACGACGCCATTTAGATAATCAATAATTCATTAGTGTGATACTCTGTTATAAAGTTATATACTTTTATCTCACTACATATATATATAGATTGCTAGTTCGCGTATTAATCTTATTCATATAATTCATAATTTAATAATTCAGATTTGGACTTATAATTTTTAATTAAAAAATAGTCAATTTTAATTTTTGTAAATTGAACTAAACATCCATTTTGTATATTTTGATCAGAATATTAATCATACCCACCCAATAAAAAATTTTAAAATTTTCTAAATAAAAAAAGGTACCTATTGTCTATTTTTAATAAATTTATAATACTTTAATATTTAATTAAATAATAAAATTTAGTTTTTTCCGCTATATTCAAATTTATTTTGAAAAATCTTATGTTGGTGAAACTGAAATCAAACATTAACAATGGTGTACGTGATTTCCGTTATGCGCATTCTTTCGTGTTATTAAATATCCGTCGTGTCTATCTTTTATTGTGTTTAATAAAGGTGGGCATATTATGGCTACAAATAATTATTTTGGATTTACACATGGTGGTACTCAATATAGGTAAGTGTTCTAAACATATAATTTGAAATTATATTAATATTTTAATAAGCAAATATGTTAATCAAAAATTTCATAATGCAACTAAATTATCATGGTTTTTTTGCACCCATTTATTGAGCCGGGTACCGGCGTCCTTGATGACAATATAATGGCGGCATTTTGCATCGATCAATAACTATTGAAACCTACGTTAATTTTTCTTTTACAAATAACATAAAATATATGTAAAATTTTGGAATATTCTAGCTCCAGTAATACTTATTTTATTATAATTTAATGAATTTTTATTATTTGTATTACCAATATCGATTATTTTATCAATTATGTAAATTTAGCGAGAATCCGAAAATTTTGTTTTATAATCGTGTCTACTAAACTTTGAATTATTTAATTTTTCAAGTGCTGCAGCAGCAACAGGAGCCGCGTATCAAGCAAGTCAAGCTGGGTATGCAGTAGCTCCAGCAGCAGCAGCAACTTATGGAACTCAACGTGCTGCAACAGGATATGATACAACTGCTTATCAAACAGCGGCAACAACTGGCACTTATGCTGGTAAGATTGACTTTATTGACTCCTGCCTATGCTATCAAAAATAATATACCTGCTTAAAGTAACAATTATTAAGCATCCATTGCTTCATATATTATTAGTTTATAAATTTAAATCTTCCCAAGCACGAAAAGTGTACAATTTTAACAGTTATGACGTAATTTATTTCTCTTTAAGAAAAATATGGATGTTTGATTAACTGTAAGTAAAATAGGCGAATTTGAGTTTATTTTTCTCAATAGATTTATCTTTAATAAATTTACAACGCTAAACCTTTGATTCTTTTTCGAGAAATAAAAATTTTAAAAGTTCTGATTAAATTGAGGCTTTAGTATTGCAGTACTAATATTTAAATAATATAAACCCATGTTAAAACATTAAAAAATCAATTTAATCTAGTTCATTCTGTACTTATTAGTAAATTAAAGCTAATTTATACTTGAGACAATTTTCTTAATCAACATATTTCATGGCTGGATTTTTGTTGACACATTACACCTGAGTTTATTGAACTTTACAAGAAGTTGTTTGTATCTGATTATTTACGATATTAAGCTACTAGTGCAAAATCCACGACACTGTACATGTTAAGGGGGTTCTGGTTTAAAAAAATGTACCAAAATTTTTTTCTGAATGTACAACTTGTCAAAAATATTGTATCAAAATTTCAAGTAAATCGGGCGAAAATTATCGAAGATATAGATATATTTGAAATGAAAGCTCCTCATACTAGATTTTCGAGTATAAAAAACTTAGATATTCCCACAAACAACATTTTTGAAGTTCGTGTATACATAACTCAAAATCTACTTGACCGATCCTCTTGAAGTTTTATTTACTATTTCTAATCATGAATCAACAGGTAATCAGGAAGCGTTTTTTCATTTTATAATAACAATTTTATCGGTATTTTTGGTATAAATCGCGTTTTCACTTCAAAATGCCGCTAAAAAAAATTGACAAAAAAAATAAAAAACTCTTCCTGATTACCTACCATAACCTATCACCACTTTTGAAACGCATTTCGATTTTTTGTTTGTTTTGGATATTCTGATGGCGAGTTACAATGTTCTCCGTACAACATTTTTTTTCGAGGTGTCACGGGAGATTTGCTGTCAGCACATTTCTAATTAATATTTTTGATTGAAAACTTTGTCAGAGATACTTCAGGTTGTACTATAACATGTATATGAAATAAATAAATCAACAATACTTATATCTTCAAAAAGAAATCATTAAAATATGTCTTTTTCGCCTTTAAAACACTACCCCCCTTTATTAATTTCTTTAAAAAAAATACAGTCATTAAATTTTTATTTTTCTGTTGCTATTTATTAGTATGCTCGATTAATAAATCTATAAAAAAAACTATTTTTCTATGAAACTAACATTTGTCAATGTCAGTGAATTTTACCCAATAAAATACTTATTTTGTAAAACTGTGAATAGTATAACAAAATATATGTGTGGGAAACGGGGAAAGATATAATTTTTTTTGCCATGATGCGAAATCACCTTTCTGTCAGGTGTCATTGCTAATAAAATAATTTCGCAGAAAAATGGTATATTATACTATGTTTATTAGTAGTTGTTTGTAGAGTGTTGACACTAATATGGTATAATAGTGGAAAGTTGGTAAAAGCTTGATAAATATAAGTTTTTTCTGGCAGACTTCTATAATCAGTCGATGAATATTTTAGCTCCTTACAGGTGCTACTCATACTTGGGCAGGCCAATTGTCTTCAAACCATTCATTGCCAACTACGTGATTATCGTAGCCACAATTTTAATACATATAATTTTAGATTCATTACAAATGGACATTTGCATTAAAATTAATTAAATAATTTCAAAAGAACGAATAATTTATAGAGTGTAAAAACATTAGTTAATTTTTATTATAAAAAGTATAATTTAGACAATTAGATTTGGCTGGCAGTGAATGAGTAAATGATTATTGTTTTTTCCTACTTGATGAAATATCTTTTTGTAATTACTGTACAGTAAACATAATTTTGATCCCAAACGTACACGTTTATACAAGGATAAGAGAGAAAAGTTTATTTTTCAAAAAACGCTAACATATATTTTAACTTAAGGCTTGCACATATCATAGCATATTTCATGTAAGTTAATCATATCGTGTAACATGCAACAATCATTTAATTAAATTTCCTCAATCTTATTATTTTGAAATGTAAATAATAGATTTAAAAATATTCTTAAATACTTATAACATATTATAACAGTAGGCGCCGGTACCGGAACTGCTTATGATTACGGTTACGGTCGAGCAGCAACTGGTTACGACGCAAGTAAAACTTACTATCAACAAGCTGCTGCAACACCAGCGTCAGGATACGCTGCAGCAGCAACTGGTTACGAGCAAGCAGCTCCTAAACAAACGTATACTACTGGAACATATACACAACGAGCAACTACTCAAGCTCAACCGCAGCAAGCAGCTGCAAAAACAGCAAGTCAATATACTGGAGCATATCAAACTACTGGTGCTGCAGCTTATCAAGCAAATAATTATACAGCGCAAACAGCTCAAAGTACAACTGTAACACAGCCTGCTGCCCAACAAGCTAAACGTAAGACTAACACAGTTTACAAGCTTCGATAATTTGAAATCTTATTATCTTAATTTTCTGTTAATTTTAAATGGCTAAAAAGAGCACAAATCATTAAACAAAAAAGTCTATAACTTGAATTCGATATCATACAAAAATAGTATAAATTGTATCTTAAAATTTTTTTTGATATTATTAAAATACTATTGTTATTAATGAAGTAGTACACCCTAAAATAAATTATAGTACAAAATGTTAATTAAAATATCGCGAAAACTTTTCTTCGAAATATGACAAAATTTGTTGTCAAAGATACATTAAATCTCTTTTTATTAGAACTTTAGAGCGCACATTGCAAGATATTCGTATAAGAATTTTCGATCAGAAAACTTGAAATCTTTTGATGAATTTCTACTGTGTGTGGGGTGTGTTTAATGTAAAATATGTGCCTAGAGTGACATAAGATTTTCTGATCCGAAAATTTTGTATTATGTGCGCTAGCTCTGACTAAGTGAAAATGCTTGTTTCCCCTGCGCATTCACAAAATTGCCAAAAATTTATATACCAAATAATTATCCATCTCGGTCTCCTCTTTTTAATAATCCACTTACATCAATAAAATAAATTTATGTTTAATTAAATCCCGAAAATTTTAATAAACATGTCATAAAAAATTTATGCATTATTTAAACATTTTGTTCTACAATCAACTCCAATGAGTACTTTCAAAGAACAATGGTTCTTATCCATAAATAAGTATACAAATTATTCCTTATTGAAACTCTTTTCATATTTAACTTATCGGAGTTTTTATTCTAAAAATGTTAATAAATAATATTTTACTATTTTACAGAGACTGCTGCAGCAGCTGCCGTTGCTGCTGCTAATACTACTTACTCAGGCTACGACGCTGCTTTATATTCAGCTGCAACAATGTATGTTGCTCAACAATCAAGTAATACTCAAGGAGGTGGTAAACAAACTGGTTGGCAAGGATACAAAAAAGGACCTGCAGGTGTAGGTGTTAAAAATATCAGACCAAAACCTCCACCAAAACCACAACAATTACACTATTGCGACGTTTGTAAGATTAGTTGTGCTGGACCACAGGTAAATAATTATTATAAAAAAATAAGGTGTTCTCAACTACTAAAAAACAGAATAATTCATTGGAAAATGTTTTCTATATTTAGATAGTACGTTGGACACCTTTAATAAAATTAAAAATTAAGTGAAGTTTAATAATTGAATTTGTTTTTAGACATATAGAGAGCATTTAGAAGGTCAAAAACACAAGAAACGCGAAGCTGCACTAAAATTAACCGCAACCGTGGCGTCCACAGTTCAAAATCGTTCCGGAAATTCATTATTATGTGAATTGTGTGATGTTACATGTACAGGAAATGATGCTTATGCCGCCCATATTCGTGGAGCTAAACATCAGAAAGTAGTAAAATTACATACCAAATTAGGCAAACCTATACCATCAACCGAACCTCAGGTAATTGGTGGATCTACAACACGTAAATCCGTTACTGGCACACCAAAGATAAATTTCGTTCAGTCTGGTGGTTTAGGAATTCCAAGCGGCAATGGTGATGTGAAAGCCGAAGATGGTAATGGATCAACCAATGAAGAAGAAATACCAGAACCTGATATACAACCAGTTGGTCAAGATTATCTAGAAGAAATCAAGAGTGATGATGGAAAAGTTGTTAGTTTCAATTGCAAATTATGTGAATGCCGATTTAATGATCCAAATGCCAAAGAAATGCACATGAAGGGACGCCGCCATAGACTTCAATACAAAAAAAAAGTTAATCCAGATTTAGTAGTTGATTTAAAACCTTCTTTAAGACAAAGAAAAATTCAAGAAGAAAAACAACGCAGACAAGTAATGATAAAACAAATCACTAAATTAAAAAAGGGAATTAAAATGTTCTTGGTTTTAGGCTATGCGAGAAGAATATTGGCAACGTCGTCATATGGCTGCTGAAGACGAAGCTCATTACTGGGAAGAGCAACGCCGATATGAGGAAGACTATATGGAATGGTGTCGACGAACTAGTGGTGTTCCGCCATTCGGACCCCGCGGCCGACCTCCATTCCCTGGAGGTCCAGTTCCCCCACCTGTATGTTATAAATATGTTTAAATTTCATGATTTTATATTTTAATTCAAATTTATTTTTTATAGTTCTTCCAAGGACCTCCTCTTGGTCGTCGCCCAGAATCAGCAGATGACCGTCACGTTCATGCTAGGCACAATGAAATTTATCCAAAAGAAGAAGAATTACAAGCAATTCAACGTATTGTGTCACATACTGAACGTGCTTTAAAAATTGTATCTGACCAATTAGCTGCAATAACACTTGGAAATGCTACAACAAAAGTTGAAAGTGCTCCTACAACTCCTACTGGAAAAGAGGATAAACCAGCTGAAGGGGAGAAAGCTGTTGAAGTTAAAGAAGATGGTCGCGATAATCAATTGTAAGTAGCATTAAATTTTTTCGTCTTGGAAAAATAAAAAAAATTCATTTTTCAGATTCTCTTTCCAACGAGAGGATAAAGAATCTGCAACAAGAGTATTAAAAGGTGTAATGCGTGTCGGTCACTTGGCGAAAGGACTTTTACTGCGTGGTGATTCATTGGTGCGCCTTGTAGTCCTCTGTGCTGAAAAACCAACATTGACATTACTAAGAAAAGTTTGCGAACTTTTACCAGCAGCATTGAAACAAGTTGCATCAGATCGTACCTACAATGTTCAAATAGCAGCGGCAGAAGCTGGTTTATCTGTTACAGAAGAAACACTCACTGTTCAAGTATCATTGACAAGTCCGGTGATGCGTGAGCAAGGTTAGACATCGACAGCCACGATAATGTCTTCTCCAAGTGATCGCGATTCGACCAGGCTCATGAAATACGAACAAATTTTATATTTGTACACTTGTAGCCTGATAATTATTGGACAATGTGTTGAATCCACATGAAAATACCGTATTTTTTCAGTGATTTTTAGTAATTTTTAGTGATTATTATTCCGTCTTTTTATTATTTATTATTTTAGCTTTACTATTTTTACAAATTGCACATTGATTTGCTCACACATTATGAAATTGCAATTTTTATTTTCAGATCCATTTCTGAATATAAAAATATTTATTCAATATTATTAGGTGGTTACTTTGTTCAAAGGATATTTTAGGATTGTTATCTTCTGGCCAACATCGTCGTTCCAATATTGATGGATGCATTTGATGACTGTATGGTTCAACAATTAATATGGAATATATTTATTAAACTTGATATCCTTTGAACAAATAAAGTACAAAAATGCAATCAATGTATTCCCAGGGATGGTTAACGTAAATAATGTTCATAATATATATATTTTTTTATTAAATAATCGTAATGTCCAATACTTATTGCACTTGTATGTACCAGTAAGTTGCTGTTTGTTTGTTCAGTTTGATCAGCCTGTGTGAAGAGAGATGATTTTAGGTGGTCTGTGACTGGAATGAAGGATTTTTGATCATCTGGTACACATCGCATGTCTCGCACATTTATTTGTGGGGACAATGCGATGGTCCGGCATGTTCAAACACCCTTGTACTATTCTAGACGGAGCGGCTGCGACGAGCGGCTCGGACCGGGACGTGTTAGCGCGTGGCAAGTGTCTTCAAGCCCTGGCTGCACTAAGGCACGCCAAGTGGTTCCAGGTTTGTGCTTCAATACAATCCAACCTTTCAGTTCTTTTATCTATAAATTACATGTATAACATTTACAGACTACTTTTTTACGACGTTACAATAGTTCTCAGATACGTGCCACGAGCAACGCAGGTTATAGCCTAGCTATGCCAGTGCTAACCTGTCAATTAATTATACTTTATGGGAGTGTTATGAGAAATAATTTTTTTAAAAGGAAAATCTAGTATTAAAATGTATATATGAATTCCATTTATGAAGAATATAACTAACAATGAATATGATGATGAATTTCAAAATTTATAGAAATTTTCTTAAATATAATGGAAGATAAGATAATGAATCATATTTTCAATCAATAAGAATTAAAATTGTTTAATGTATGACTTATAAATGCAAATGCCTTTTTTGTTTAAATTAATTATAGTCGCAAAATTTCTATATAGTAACGTACGTGTGACATATGACAATATTTTCATAACATGCCCATAAACATTTGTTTTTCTGTCTGTCAAAAAAGCTTTTATTAGCTTGATTGATAAATGTTTGTGGCCATATTCTATTTTTATTTTTTCATTGATATTTTAGAATCTAATTTAAAAAAAATAAATATCAGGTTAGCTCTGTCTGAAAAATTTAACAAAAATAAAAAACTCGAATTAAGTGTTTAATCAAATATATTTTCATAACTTAGATTGTACGGTTATTTATTATTTGATTCGATTACAGGCTAGAGCACAAGGACTTCAAAGTTGTGTGATTGTTATCAGAATACTTCGAGATTTATGTCAACGAGTTCCAACATGGGCACCTTTAAATTCATGGGTAATTAACAAATTTATTTAATATATAAATTATATATTTTTTGATAATTAATATTTTTGCAATTAAATTATAGGCAATGGAATTGTTAGTAGAAAAAGTTGTTTCATCAGTAGGCCAAATACCCATGGGACCTGGTGATGCTTTACGAAGAGTATTAGAAGCTGTAGCTGGCGGTTTATTGTTACCTAATGGACCAGGACTTGCTGATCCCTGCGAAAAAGATACACCAGATGCAACCGCATCTCTAACAGCTCAACAAAGAGAGGATATTACTGCTTCTGCTCAATCCGCCCTACGTCTTATTGCTTATAGACAAATACATAAGGTAATTTATTTATTTTAATTGTTTAAATTAGATAATAAATGTAATAATTTCACTTTTAATATTTTTTTTAAATAATAGGTTCTTGGTATGGAACCGTTACCACCTCCTAAATTCCAACGCCGACCTATGTTCCCAAGAAAACGACGACGTTCGGGCGGTGAACAAGCCGATTCGGAAGGTAAATATAAATATTCCATTTTATTCATATTTAAGGTAGTTTGCTAACCGCAATCCGAAATCAAATAAAACTTTTATTTTTTACTGTATATATTTTTTACTATATTATTAATTTTATTTTTTTATTTTTTACTATATACTATATACTATATACGAAGCATAATTGATAAAAACTCACATAAGAATTTAATTGATATAATTTAGCATGGATTATAATTAAATAATTAAAATAATGTAATAAATAAAATATTATTTGACCAGTACTCAACTGTCACTAGATAATTACAACTTTAAAAGATTTTCAAAACATAACCCTGAACTGTCAACTTTATTTTTTATATCGTGAATTTTTTATTTTAATTTAAATTATAATATAAATAAATAAATTATTTCCGGATATAGTTTATTGCGGGGCCAACTTTGCCAATGTTCTACAAACCTTCCATTTCCGGTATTATTGAACAAGGACACTCATAAGAGCTCGTGTATTTTTGATCAATTATAATTATTAATTTGATTAATGACTTTAATTAATTATATCTCTTAAACGGTGTGGTAAAAAAATCTTTTTTTTTCTATAATTGATTTTAATTATAGTCTTTCGAATAAACACAAAAAAATATTGGATTAACTTGAAGTCATTTGGCTACCAAACTACCTTAATATCAATCTTGGGTGGTCTTTATTTCAAATCGTGTCGAAATTCAAATCACAAAATAGAATTAATTCTCTGCCTAAAGAAATTTCATTTTTCCTAGTCCGTTTTACATAAAAATATTTATATTTGTTTTTTTTTATTCGTAAATTTAAAACTCTTAAATAATGGCATAATAAAATTTTATTATTTTTCAGTTGATAGTGGAAAAATGGTGAAAAAAGATGAAGATACAACTGTCAAATCAGAGAGCACTGTAGCTGCACCGACAGCCTAAAATTTTTCTAAACATAATGTTTTAATCATTAACATAAAATTATCTCTCTTTAGTATAAGTAGAATTATTATGTCAGTTCATTGTACATCATTAAATAGATGATGATGGTGATGTACAAAAATTCAGAATTTCAAATATTCAAATTTTATTTTGTATGAGTCAATTGTTTTTGAAAATTAAATGTCGAGTGATTTTTGCAATTATTTCTAAAATATTGAGAAACAATCAAAACAAATAATACGGATGTTCAAACAACAATATTGTATTTTGAAGCTTAATATATATTATTATTATAAAAAAGTATCTTCATATTTAAAAAATGAAAAAAAAATTATGTATTTAATTCTAATTAGTGTTATTATAATATTGTGAACACATCATGTACGCGTGTTATTTTATTGGCTGACAATAGCGTAAATAAACACGATAAATATTTAAACAGTTTTCTGATTACATATTCCACATTTTATTTTTATTATAGGGATTTTGAATTTTTTCTCACAAGATAGGCAGGTATAGAATTGTTCTCGTGTTGGAATAATTTGATTTCAGAATGTTGTTCAACGTACTATTTATTTTACTACTAGCTAGATAAGTTCACATAACTAAGAAGATAGTACAGCAATACGTGATGTGGTAACTGAAGAACGATTCCTACATTTAATTACAAACTCTGCGAGAAGCATCTTCATGATAGAAGAGAATTATCGGTAAATTGTTGTGGGGTGGATGCTTAAAGGAAATTAGAAATAGTACATATAAATAATTTTTCTCTCGCGCAAATAAGTTAAAATATGAAAGGTATACTTCTGGAATAAAAAACGCGACTTTTACGAATTTTTTTATTCCAGGACCAATTTTTGGTGTATTTTATAATTTTAAGTAAGAGTGGGAGTTTCAGGTCGTCGGGTTTTTGATTCCACGAAGCTGCATTTCACGGGCTCTTCCTCTAGTGATGACGTATTTTATAAAATAAGAGAGTTACTTGTTTTGACGTATTCTTCAAAAATATCTTGGTAAGCTTGCCCAAAAATATTTAGCATCCTAATTTTAAAGCTAGTATTAAATCTGTATGCTATCAATTTTCGTCGGTATTATGAGCCAAGCTTACCAAGATAAAAATACAAGTAAAATTTAATAAAAAAATCGCAGAAAAAATTAACTATTAAATTTAAAAACTATTAAATTTAAAAAAAAATTGTTGATTCCACAATGACGGATTTTAACAAATATATACGAAAATGTCAATAATTTTGATAAATTAATAAAACTAGTTTCAGGCGGTTTTGTCAATTTATCGAAATTGTTGACATTTCCGTTGATAGTGTATGGACTAAGGAATTTATTCCGTCAATTTTTTCTTCAACGAAATGGTTGGCAAATATATTTGTTAAAATCCGTCATTGTGGAATCATTTTTTTTAAAATTTAAAACAAGACTATTATAATACAGGAACTGCGAATGATAAACGAATTAATTTCCGCAGAATGTATTCTAGTTAATAGTCTCTCATCGAAATATAACTGCACAGATTAAACACCGTGTTTATTTATGTAAATTAAATATTTAATAACGGTTATCAGTCCATAAATTGTATTCTATTTTGATTTAAGTATGATACAAGAAAATTTTATTCATTTTGAAGGTCAAATAAAAATAGAATATGCAGGTTTGTCATTTTTCATATATTTTAATATTTCATTTTACATATATTTCCAACGTATTTTCAAATGAAAAATCATTTTAAATTCAATATAAATTATATTATTAATTACCTATTGTATACAATTTTTGTACATGGTATTATAATAAAAAAATGTTTTTAGAGAATTATTCGAAAAAGACTCAAATATTTGCTTTGTTTTCTGGCAAAGTGTTTAAATAACGTATTCTATTGTATCACACAATTGCAATAGCTGTATGTGTTGTTTCAGAATTGCTATGCATTATATTTTTAATAACATTAATACACAATATCCACACAAAAATTTATATGTGATGTAACTCAAAATAATAAAATATCTCTTTTATCCATAGAAATATATAATAACACCGGTATTATGTATAATTTATCGGCTAATTGTGTTAATCTTTTCATTTGAAATGCTTTGTCATATTTTTCGTCAACGTGTTGGAGATATATTGATAGTGTATGAAAAACGTCAAAACATTAAGAGTGTGTGGATCCCATTACGGTAAGGTAAGCAAACATAATCATATAAATGCATAGGCGATAAATACCCAAGTCAATTTATTTAATATTGAATAAATTTTTTCATCACATTCACAACTTTTAACTAACTCATAAAATTTCGATGCCGCAAGTGGTCACATACGATTTACGCTACCACTGTATTTTACATTAGAACGACATCATCGTGCTGTCCAATATGCGATGAGGAGGGTTGGAACCATTTTGGAGCATTAGTTATTATCTTTATTATATAGATAATGTGAAAATTTATTCACTCGAATGAGACTTGGAAACGGGCAATGTAAATGAAAAAATTATATCGTCCATTATTAGCATTAGTATATTTGTAAAAATATGTCTTGCGATTTAAATTAATTGATGAACTAAGACGATGGAGATTTAAAATAGGTCTAGTTTTCGACCTATTTTCTAATTATTTTCTGCAATAATTTTTTTTTGTGCAAGTTAATTTAGCTATATAAACAACATAAAAATTAAAAAGCTAATTATTCGGTAATTATAAATTTAGGGTCAATAGAATTAAACTATAGATTACCGTATAAATTGTTTATACGATAGTCATTATAGTCTCGGCTAACAATATGTATTAAATGATTGACAACCTAAACACACCTTTGTATCCTTTGAATTCATACAACCAAGCCATACAATTCATACAAATTTTTTTTAAGTCACTCTTCAACTTTTTCCTCTATTAAAGTTATATAGTGACTACAGTGGGTATATATTAAATCTATACAACAACAGTACACAGCAATCCTAGATGATACACCCATCCATGTTCTGATTGTGTCTGTTGTTGCTATAATTCACGATTTGTTAGAACAGTTTGTCATATCTATAATCAGTTTTTATATCCCTTTCAGGAAAATATTTAAAAATACCAACTTTTTTCTAAAATTATTTACATTTTAGTTGTAATATTGAATAAAACTTTATTGTAAAAAAATTTTTTTAATTATTATTTTATTCAGACTAGCATAAGTCTCATTGGTTTCCACAATCTCACAATCAGTAGAAAAAATATTTGCACCCAATGTCATTTATCGGAATTATTCATCATAAAATATCATCCCACCCATGTCCATTATTGTACCAATACTATGAAGCTTGTCCATGGTTAATAATGTTGTCATATGTTCTGTCATGAAGACTTGTTCAATATAGTGTAATGATAAGTGTTATTATTTTATGTGCTTGAATATATTTTTAAACTTTTAGTTATAGAATTGATAAGTTTAATTTATTCATAATGAGTACAGCACATAATACAAAAATACCAAAATTACATGTACGTAAAACATATAGAAGAGATACCAGCGAAGTCAGTTGTTGTTTAAAATACATGATATTTGGTTTTAATGTTTTATTTTGGGTAAGAAAAAGCTCAATTTTCTTATAATATCTTACAGAAAATTTTTCTAAATCGACAAATTCTTGTTAAAAATATTAAATTAAAATTACAAATCGTAAGTTTTATTTTTAAGTAGTACAAAACTTTACATGCAATTAATTACAGGTTGCTTAAAAAATACTTCGAGCCCACCAAAAATTGTACAGTTCATAGTTAATACTTAAGTAATATTAAATTAACAATTAATACTTATTTAAAAATGAATAGGTAATTCTAATATTTAAATAAATGTATACTTACGTACACGCGTTAGAAGCTATACTTCTTTGGCGTCTGAAAAAAAATTTAAATAAACAAAACTGCAGTAAAGATCGAAGAAAAATATTAAAATTAATCAAAAAGGTTTTATTTCAGTAAAAATAGATATACAGTCAAAATTGCTCGATTACGATATCCGTGGCGCCTCGATTTTTTTATGGATTTTGGTAAAACAAGCCAAAATAAGACGAAAATAAAGAATATCAATTTTTTAGTTTTCGTCTGTTTTTCGAGTTATCCAAGCATAGTTTAATCACAGATTGAACGTAGGGCCCAAAAACCAACCCGACCCTTGCAAACAACATCCGATAAAATCTATTGTTTAATAACAATCGAATATGGCGTAGATGTATTTTTAATAGTTGTATTAAATATAATTAAATTTCGGTTATTTGTGCTTGAATTGTGTTTAAATTATAGTCATTTATCAAATAATAACAATTAAATCTTGTGAAATGTTTTAAATTGTGGTATTTATGTGACATAAACACGATAATTTCTAAAAAAGTGTCGATAACTCAAATAATAGGGGAAAACTCGAAAGTTGGTAGTCTTCATTTTCGTCTTATTTTGGCTTGTTTTACAAAATTAATTATCAAATCGAGGCGCCACAGTTATCGTAATCTCCCCGTCAAAATAAAAAATCATTAATTGTAAAATAATTATAAAATTTATTATTATTTTAATCTCATTAATTATAAAATTTATTTAATGAAATACTGAACGTCATCATACACGTACAGTATGTGTATGTATGTTATGTGTGTGTGTATGGATTTTCATTTAAGTTAACTTATTCATTTAAAGAAATATATGTTATTAATTCTATTCTGTAGCCAACTTCATCATGTCGTTTTTATGGGATCGTGCGCGCGTAGCTCACAAATTCACTCTTATCCAAATGCGCCAAAAGAAGTATCACTTCAAAAAGTCAAACAGCTTTTCAATTTTTTGAAAAATCATATCTATTCTACACATTGAAAGTAGTTTTTAAATCGGAAAGTCTTTTAAATCACCATAAATATTTTAGAGCTCCAGAAGCAAACCTGAGTGAATATCCATATAAGATTATCATAGTTTTGACAAGCGTTTGACAATATGTCTCTTGTCGATACTTATTTGAATTAAGTAATCTGTTATAAAGATTGACTCATCTGAAATGATAAAACAAAACTCCTTTTTCACACGGAAATATTTCTATTATTATTATTATTAGTGTTTTTTGATATAGAGTTTTGGATATTCATAAGATTACCTTCTTCTTTCTACAAAATTTGTAGCGTTCCTTCCGAGTATCTGATTTTCCATGAGATTGCAGTGGTCACTGACCACTAAGCAGATCAAACCTTCCTTGAAGACTAAACTTTAATTGGTTTTTAATTAATTACAAAACAAGGCTTTAAAATTAACTTTGAGAATGTTTTAATTTGATAGAACATTCAATTAAGTAGCTATTAAATTTTTTCAGTTATTCGGTTTATTCCTTTTAACTGTCGGTATCTGGGCATGGAATGAAAAAGATGCATTCAATAATTTAGGACGAACAACCATCGCTCTTGACCCTGCATTCACATTAATTTGTGCTGGTAAACATACTAATTAATTTACTTATTTTCTTCTATTATATAAAAAATTAAATTAATTTATTTTTAAATTTAGGAACTGTTACATTTATAATTGGTTTTACGGGCTGTATTGGTGCTTTGCGTGAAAATACGTGTTTGTTATCATGTGTTAGTATAAAAATTTTCTTAATTGTCATTTATAAAATGTATATTACTGTTATTCATTTGAATTTTATTCATTTATTTTAGTATGCAATATTTTTAACGATAATATTGGCGTTGGAAATGACAGCAGGTGTTTTAGGTTTTATATATAAAGATTGGGTGAGTTACATGTATAATTTATTTAATACCAAAATTTTGTTTTTAATTTAATGTGACTCTAATGATAAGAATTACTTACGTCTGAATTTACTATCGCAGTAAAAGTCATTTACGTAATCTTTGAAAGCTTAGTTTAACATACTTGATTAGTTTCAAATCTTACACAAAATGATAATAATTTTTTTTAAGATTGTCCTGGTATAATATTTGATTTTAAAATTTGTATGTCTATGCCAAGCATTGTCGAAAAGTCATTTACGTAATCATTAACAGCCCAATTTAACATTACATACTTGTAAATTGAAATGGTATACAAAAATCATAATGTTTTCTAAAGATTGTCCTGACGTGGTACCTGTACTGCTAAGCCTTGATCAAATTAATGTCGAAAATATTGCCACCTGTATTCACATCTGTTTTTTTCTTTTACACAGTGTTGATTAACTCATGAATTTATTTACAATTTGAATAAACTTTTACTAATTTTCATGACATTGCAACCTAAAATATCGAATTCTATCACGCACCTGAACAATTGTAAATGTTTATAATATTGTTATTTATTTATTTTAATCTTTTACAATATGCAGATTAAGAACAAAGTGAAAGATGCCGGCATTTTGGAAGCATTTATTGTACATTACAGAGAAGATCCAGATCAACAAAATTTGATAGACTGGATTCAAGAAGATTGGGTAATATAATTATTGAATTAATAATGGCTATTTCAATAAGAATACAAAATTTCATCTTGGAATTAAAAGCATTGTAAACATCAGATAATGTCCACTATGCTTATCGTCACGAATTAGCAATCGAAAAATGTTGGTTCAAAAGTTCACTGTTGGTGAATCTGAGATCGTTCTATTTTTATCCTATGCAACTTTCCGTTAAATTTAAAAGTCTACGCTAGTGAAATGAGTAACCAGGAAGTTCTACATACCATACAACAATTCGTTAAAGAAAT
This sequence comes from Chrysopa pallens, assembly GCA_020423425.1. Taxonomy (NCBI): domain Eukaryota; kingdom Metazoa; phylum Arthropoda; class Insecta; order Neuroptera; family Chrysopidae; genus Chrysopa; species Chrysopa pallens. The sequence continues at coordinate 46,329,718 of CM035594.1, forward strand.
GAGAGTGTGTTGACATTATTTTACTCGGATCATTGTAACGTTTTGTAATATGTGTACTCTTTAATTCTAATTCTGCATTTGGTTTTTATTCGTTGGTATGCTTGTATTCTTATTGGGATTTTTTTTCAAACTTGAATTTGTAGTAATAATATGTTTTTATTTACAGTTACAATGCTGTGGTATAGTAGGACCAAATGATTGGGACTTAAATAATTATTTCAATTGTTCATCACATACAGTTGGAAGTCGAGAAGCATGTGGTGTTCCATTTTCTTGTTGTAAAAGAAAAATAAATGTATGATAGTAATTCACATTTTTGATTTGTTCAAATAATTGTTTCCTTTTCTTTGCTAGGAAATCATCAAAAATAAACAATGTGGATATGATGTACGGAAATCTGGATATGTAAGTGATTTTCAACAATATACATGGTTATTCTTATCATAATTAAATGGTATTGATGGTTCATATTGAAAGAAGTTTTAAAAATAGTGGGAAGTTTCTTTTAATAATTCGAGTACAGACCGTTTTAATAATATATTGTTGCCGAAATGGGTTGCAAAGTTAGGCTATTTATATGCGATACAATCCTTCTTTGGATTAGAAGTCACTTTTTTATAATTATTGGTAGTTTGCTATAATTACATTTGTTTTTATTTGCGCCTAGATTAGATCTTTGAACATCAGTGTTATCTTGGGTTTAAATCAATAAAATATATAAGAAGTGGGTAACTTTATCACATAAAAATATAATGAAGAGAAAATAACTAATGTTTTCTCCGATTCTTTTCTTCAATTCGAGTTATGTAAATAATCGATTTCGAATTTAAAGGTTCTGTGTAAGTCATGAGTTATTGTATATTGCTTGATGTTCAGAGGTTTCTCAAGACTTCAGAACAAGAACAAAGTAGTAATTTAATATTACTTCTTATAATCAAGGCTTTTATTTTGAAATTCAATATAAGCTATGAATAATGTAGTTAATAATTACGTAAATAGGTTTTTAAGAATATATTTTCAGATATTTTTTTCTAATAGATCTTTTCATAAAGTACAAGTATAATAAATAAAATATGTAAAAAAATCATTAGACTTCAAGTTTTAATTTTATTCAATAATTGGTTAAAACATCTTCAACTTTAATGAATTTGTTTATATTACAATGTTTAACTTTAACTGAAGGTATTCAAAATTTAGTTTAAATCCCTTCAGAAATAAGAATTTTTAAATAGTACAGGTCCATAAGAATATTATTTATAAATATTCCTCTAAAAACTTCTAAATTTCTATCAATATTTCTCTAAAAATGTTTGCTTAATTATGGATAGTACAACTACTCTTTCCTCTACGAAAATTTTGATAAAAGGGCTATTTTCTTTACGGAGACCAAAATTTTCGATTATGTATACAAGTTTCAAATTTTGTCCGATACGTGATAAAAATTGGTGTTTTTTACCCGTGAATCTGAAAATTGGAAAAAGTATCAATTTTTGGTATAGTAGATGACAACGGAAATTCCATTTTGCAATGTCTCGAACAAAATAGTTTTGTATTTGTTATTAACAGATCTTTCTTTTAGAATAACAAAAAATGGATTTCCATCAGTTTGAAGCTTGGGATAAACAATTTCTTCTTACGTAAAATTCTTAATTAAATCCCGATGCATGTAAATATAGTCAAAGGTTATTAGTTCATACAAGCTAAACTCTTTTTTTAAATAAAATTTATCGGATATATGTACAATTTGGAATAAGTTTTTGTTCAATTCGTACTATATATTATATTTCAATAGAATGTTTCCAATAAATTTGTATATAAAAATTCAGTCAATTAAAATTTTAGCTTTTTTTTGGCTCTTGTATAGATTGAAAAATTTAAGATATTATGAAATTTGATAAATATTGTAAACATGTCCATTGAATTTTGTGTGATGGCTCTGAACTTTAACTTTATAAGGAATATTATCTTCATTAATATGGTAGTTGATTTATTATTTTGTATTAATAAAATAGAAGCTATAAATAAAATATTTTAATAAAACAAACGCGCGCTGGAAGTGATAGTTTTAAACTTGTATATTATTATCAACTACTTTATTAATATGATCTATACATAATTACTTTTTGAAAAAGTCTAAAATCTGATGTAATTTAATTAATAGTAAATTTTAATTGCTTTTACTAAAAAATGCATGTTTCTGGAATAGTCGGGAGAACGAAATATTTTTGAAAAAGGTTGTTTGCGGTCTGTGGAAGATTGGATGGAAACTAATTTGATTTTACTTACAAGTGTAATCGTAGGACTGATGGTTCTACAGGTATATATTAATTAGAAAATCAAATAGTGTGTAGTTTATTTGTGAATGATATATAGCTATTGCATGATCCCTTTTTCTAAACAGCACTCAGTAACAACTAAGGGGCGTGCTTATACTTGAAATTTTTGGAGACTGTTAACAACTATTTAGTAGGTAAAGTGCATGTTATATGATTATACGGTCTGAAGTCTTTTCAATCGGGTTCCAGAATTATGATGTGTCGAAGATTATTAACGAAACTGGTTGTATTCAGGCGTTCCATAACTGGCTCGAGTATAATTTATTGACAATTGCTTTTATTGTAATTATGACCTTGTTCTTGCAGGTGAGTTCAATTATTTTATTTTATTTCAACGATTATTCAAAAATCGAACCAACACTTCTTCACTCAACATATTTATTTTAAAAACAAAATAAAAAACAGTCCATTGGATTAAATTTAGTCTGAAATATGTTACATTAAAAAATCGTCTATCTGTCAATCAAAATTACCCAAAATCAAAGGGAAATAGCCAGAAAAAATGTTGATTGATGGTATATTTTAGATATAAAATACGAGTTTTAAGTTTGTGAATGAGCAAAACCGATTATATTCCATGACACAAAAAATGCCTATGTCTTATAAACAAACTACTTTTATTTGTGAAAGATCATCGTGTTCCGTGAGATAGGTGTCATATTGGATATTTGTTTATTATCCACACCAAAATCCAAAAGTTTATTACGTTATAATGATTTGAAATTTTTAAGTGTGTTAGATATGTAAAATGTTTTCACAAGAAACATCTCGATTAATTCTCCGTTTTTATGTTAACTTTGGAATATGAAATAAAATAATAAATTAAGATGATTATTTAAGGATAATAAAAATAAGTTGTTTATAGTAATTCAAATTTTTTAAATCATTAATTCCTCATTTCGACTGAATAAATAACAAATATTTATGTAGCATGCTTTGTTTAAACTATATATTAATAATATTTTAAATAATTTAAAAAAATTACATTTTCAGATACTTGGAATATGTTTTGCACAAAATTTACGCGCCGACATATTTGCTCAAAAAGCGAAATGGCATTGACAATCAAGAAAGCCTACGGCAGTTTAACAACAAATGTTTCCATGTCTTCTTTTTTTAAAATCATTTGTTTGTCGTAGGCATCTTACATCTATTGGAATTGACAATACCAAAATTCTAGTAAATAGAATATTGACTTTATATACCTATTGTGGCCAATATTATCAAATAATTTACAAAAAAATCATCAATAGTTTTTATTTATTAATAAAATTTGACTGAGCAGAATCAAATACGTGAAATTATAAAATTTAAAATGAAATAAGAAATATTGAAAATTAGTAAACTAATTTCTATTGATACATAAAATTAAATTTTAATTACTTCCAAATTTGATAGTTTTGAAGTATATATATTTAGTTAAATTATTCATATGGTTGTATACATTCCTATAAAAACAATAAAAAATAATTTTGATAGTTTTTAAAATTTCAAAATTTTGAAATAAATAATTATATTGAAGAGCGAAAATATAAAGTATAAATTAAAGCGTATTTGTTAAAATTAACGCTGTTTAATATACAATTGGACGATCTGACAAGTTTGAACAACACATTGTATTAATTATAAATCAGATAACTTTCATCTAATCTAAGTGTTATTGAAGTTTATTTAATTAAAATTTCTGGTCATTCTAGTTAATATTATGTGATATTATGTATTAAATTATGTAATATTATGTGAATGTTGCTAATTTGCCAAGAACAGAATAATTAAAGAATTATTATTATTTATTAACCCAGTGGGATTGAGTCCCTTTAATGATTTTTCTTTATAGAGTTTTAGACCATTTTGCAAACTATAATATTTATATTCTTGCGCCAAATAGGATTGCATGCACGCACGTGTTTTATATTTGAATAATATGTATTTAACTAACTTTTATCCAACTTCGATCTCGCTGATAATAGTCTTAAAACAAACAGTTATAAAATATATTAGTTAGAATGTAAAGACATAAGTTGTAAGTATTCAAAATATTGGTTATAAGAAAAAATGATTCTAAGTTGTTTATAATAAAAATAATTACATTTTTTTTTTTGTATTAATAAAAATTAACATAATTTTGTATTATTTTTTAGTATTGAGTTTTTCAAATTTTCTCACCGTTTAGAAATTGTGTTTTTGTAAAGTAGGCCACTGTATGAATGTATAAATAAATAATTTTTATAGCCCATGATACTCGATAATGATATAGGTATTTTTTTTTATTGAAGAAATAATTTTTAAATTCAGTTTAGATACTAGTTTCTGGCTTTATCAGTAACAAACAAATGTTATTAAATGCTTGTCAAGCGTACATGGATGGGCAAATAAAAAATATTTGTATAACTTATACTACTCGCTGATAACTTTGTATTGCTGGATATTTTTTAAAATCGGTTGAGTAGCTTTGATGTGAAAGAAAATTAGGATTTTCGAATATAAAAGTTCATATTAAAAAAAACTGGTAAAGTCATGGTATTTTCTCTTTGTCTCGGCGTCCATAAACATATTATAAATATGTTTCTAAAATTTTGTATATAATTTAATTAGGATTAATCTAACAACTTTTTCTTGTACGAAAATTCCAAAAAGTAGCTCGTTTTCTTTTCTGATCCCGTAAAATTTTCGATTGTCCCAAGATTGTTGACAAGCTTGAAATTGATGGATGTCTTGTTTTTGTTATTGTTATAAAAATATCATTAAAAAATTCAAAAACCATTTTGTACAACATGTGACAAAATAGAATTTCTTTTGTTAGACAACGCCAAAATTGCTATTTTTCACAATTTCCAGGCGGTCGGACAACAGACATCTGCTCTTATCAACTGGCGGACAAAATACTTTTTACATTTGTTATTGAATGATATTCCTACTACAATAACAACAAAACCGGATTTCTGTCAATTTCACGCTTGTAAGGGCAACAAAAATTGTATGGAATGAAAATATTAAAAAAATATTTGAAAACACGGTGATGAGCTAAATTTTGTTGTATCTTTCTCTTATATAGTATGAGTAGCTTAGTTGTGTTGACTGAATTTTTCAATTTAATTTATTTGTACTGATTTAATGTAGAAGATTCACAAATTACTCTACATTTTTCTATGTAATATCGATTTCTTATCGGAAAATTTATTTTGACAAATTCTGCGGTAGTAATATATCCACATCTTTGAAAGGCGCATACTCCTTTCATTTTTCATCAGTCTTATAGAAATTTCAAAATATAAAATTTGTCTAAAATATAAAACACATATAACTTGCGTGCAATCCTGTTAATTGATACACTTTCTCGGTTTTGTCATGTTTTATTTAGCACTTGAGATTAAAACGGATAGTCAAAATCAACAAAAAATTACTTGTTGAAAATGTTAGACAAACTCTAAGATACATTACTTGTTCTAAAATTTCAATAAATATTGTATATTATTGTCTTCATTTACGAAGGAAATACTTGCACACAACATTGCAAAAATCAGATTTAAATGTATATAAAATGTTCAATCAGAAAAATTTATAAAAAGAAACTAAAAAAAAAAAAAGTATAAAAATAACGATTCATTAATATATAGTAAAAGAATATATGATCCCTTTTGACTTGATCCCATGATTTTTGTAATATATAATCTACCTCAGTAATAAGCAATTTGAGAAGTAAATTTACCAATTTTAAAAACACCAATAGTTGTTTAGAGAATAATGTATTTGATGTAAGGAAAACTTTTGTATAAAAATATATTATTTTCCTATGAAAATTATGTTGCTAAATTATTTTCGTATAATGTTTATTTTATTGAAATTGAAAATATTGTACAATAAAAGTTTGTAGTTTTAAACCTAGTCAGTATTTTCGGGATTCGTTGTCAAATAATTAATCAAAATTATAAGCTAACTCTATTCCTTCCACCTTTTATTTTTATATTATATTTTATATTAAATCCATGTAAAATAATTATAAACACCTAGAGATAAGTGACAACAAGTTTCAAACAAATTGAGTGTTCTAATTTAGCAATTTTTTTTCATATTAATATGCGCTTTTCTGTAAAATATTTTTTACGTATTAATTACCTACATAAAAGTTGCAGGCCGTAATATTAGAGGAAACATTATTATCTGATTGTAATTAAGAAGGTAATTAGCTCCAATAGTAATCAAAAGTATAGCAATGTGACAACATGATAAAAATTGTTTATAGAATACATTTTTCTATTTTATTTATAATATTTTAATGACTATACTATAGTGTGTTAAAAATTAATGCTGAATGTGACTCAAATTATAGGTCGATATAGTTAAAATTGTACAGCGAACTGAGGGAAAATTGTGATTAGAAAAATAACTTTTAGAACTTACATTATATTCTGTTAAATATTTAACCATATGGAGTTAAATTTTTATACACAATCAATTATAACTTAAAATTTTACGTATGATGTTAACAGAGCCTGATTTATTATTCTGAAAGAAACATATCAACGTGTATGCATTTGAATCACTTTATTTTTTAAATATGTTCAGGCTATAGTATTTATATTAATCCAATAAAAATGAATTTAGTTCACATATCTCAATTTATCTAAACCCATTTCATGAGCTAATTACTTTGTATGTAATAATGTATAAATTTAACAAAAAAAAAACGTATGTTATTTAGGTAGGTTTTAAAGGATTTGAAACAAACAAAATGATAAAGGCATATAGAAATAAACTTGACTTTTACATAAAACTTTATTGCCAAATGTTAAAAATAAGTTTTTAGTCCTGGATAAATATAATGATATTTGAATAAAAAAAAAAAAAAAATACAGAAATATGGTCATTGATTACTTCTCATGTGCCGTATATATCTAATTTACCTTTAATTTACGCCCTTTCAACCCGTAACAAAAATCTACGAACGAAATCAAGGGTATTTTCCAGGGTACGTTTATCACATCAAAATAAAGGCCTCTAGAAAAATTCAACTTGTACGTAATTAAACAATGTTTTATATTGTTAAACGATTCACTTTTTTTATTTGAAAAAAATCTTGTTATTCCTCAATGTGGGTAAAAATTAGACTAGATTATAATTGTTGCTTGTAATAATCTCAACAATTGGACACATGATGGCATGAGGTAGGTGAAGCAATGGCCCCTTTTGATAAAGATACTAATCTAAAAAGGATAGCGTTTATTTTTTTACTAGAAATTATAATTTGTTTCAGTATATTTTAATCATTTCAATATAAAATATTTTGAAAATTTCTAGTCAAAAGATGATGTGTTTATTGTATTGTATAAATATCAAATGATATTTGTGCCTTTTTATACGTGAATTTTAATAAAACATTTTGAATAATTTTTTTGGGAGTAATAAAAATGTTTAAAAACATAAACAAATGGTCATAGCTTTTCTTATATATCGAATCAGACGTTTTTTATTATTCCCTGTATGTTTCATGTAAGGAGTGAGTATATTAAAACCGGGTGGTATCGATTTGTGTATTGTGTATTTAATATAATTAAAAAAATATATAATTTTCGTTATTCAACAAATGCTAGTGGTTCACTGCCATTATTAATTTATATAAATTTAAGATAACAAATTTTCACGAGTAAAGCTTGTTGGCAAACGAGAACATTTATACGAACTATTTCTCAAATTTGAAGAAAAGTTTAATTTGCTTATCTCTTGTAATCAAATTAAAAATAGTGGTTGGTCATAAATGCAATACACATATTAATTGATTCTAATAATTTAACTACTGCAGTTTATAAAAACAAGTTATAACAATTTGTGTATATTATTACAGTATAAGCTTTAATGAAGAATATTAATAAATATATCGACTTTTAATGGAATTTATGTTACAAATTTATGTTGCTTCAAAAATTTTTTACAATTTTTTGCCAAAATTCACTTTTTACTAATTCATGTGTTAGGTGTAAATATGACAAAATGACTTACTTTAATTCTTAATAGAATATATCATAATATGTTTGTTTATTAAAATTTGTTTAAATTATAATACTTTTGTTAATCTTTTTAAACAAAAATTATGCTTTCCAACGTGCAATATTTGGAATATTAGTTATAAAACGAAAAACAGATTTATTCCTTTTTTTAATAAACGATTAAATAAATATCGAGAAGTATTTCATAGCGTCACACAATAAAACGATTATTAAAAATTCATTCCGTGATATAAAACTCAACATTTTTATAACAATCCAACTTGAATTGTTCACACTGCAAAGATACTATTTAAAGAAGTATATATGGGCGCATATACAAAACATTTAGATACATTATAATCCGAGAGACGAGTGACAAATAAAACAAGCATTTTCTTAACGTTAATTTTGTTATATTATTACACATTTATGGTGTAGAGAAATAGCCCACTGTCAGTCAGTTTGCTTCGTTAGCAATTGCCGGAGGAGGACATAAAAGTTGTAATTAATTAAAGTTAGTTTTGTCATGGTCAGCCATGAATATCTTGCAATAAAGCGCGTCAATCGCGCTTTAAAGTTGTATAGAAAGTTTTAAAGTTCGACAGGTCAAAAATATTTTAAATAAAAAAAAATATACATTTTGCGATTGTTTTAACTTGAGGTGTTTTTTGTGATTGTATCCTTATAAAACCGTCGAAAAGTTCAAAATTTTGTGTGTGCTATTTATGAGTTTTTTGGGGTAATTAAGATCTAAAAAATTCAAAAATAACATTTCTTTTACGACCGGTCGATTAGTTTTTGAGATATTGCATGAAGTAGATCCCCTAAATCGGTGAATCGGATTTTTGATGATGTCACAAAAACTGTGCATCCAATAGTTAAATAGATATTATTTTTGAAATCTAAGGGTCAAATTATACATATAAACATATTTTTTTTAAAAATCGGATAGAATTTTTTTTTCGATTTTGCGCGGTTTTTTTAAGGGGTAAAATCGAGAAAATCGAAAGTTTTTTTCTCTCGATTTGGATGAAATATATGGTCTATAGAAGTTTTGACCCGTAGATTCCAAAAATAAAATCTATTTAACGATTGGCTGGTAGTTTTTGAGATATAGCGATAAATCCGATCCAGAGGCCGATTTATTGGACGTATTTCATGCATTGTATCAAAAAATAATCGATAGGTCGTAAAATAAATGTTATTTTTGAATTTCATGGTCCTAAGGTTTTTATATACAATCGCAAATAATAAAAAAAGTCAGTCTTTAGAAAATTCTTGCTTTTTTTTGTCTCTCACCTCTTCGGCTATTATAGCACTGATTGATTGTATGACATATTTTATGATTTTGTAAATTTGTAGTATGTACCTTAAGTCTAATTTGATAGTTGTTTGAAGAACTATTTATTTACAATAAATGTTGGATGTCTAAAATTGACTCAAATTAGGAAGTTTTCAACTGTTGAAAATATTCTTTTTACTACCGTTATTTGATAGTAATAAATAAAAAATAAATGACGAAAGGTTTATTTGCATAACTTATAATTTGAATGATAACAAAAAGTTGTATACGCATATCAGAAATAAATTCCTCAGCTTGCCAAAACAGATTTAATTATTAGTGTGTTATTTTTGAGTCGTGTAATATGTGTATAGTGGGTGTGTGTGTATACTTCAATAATTAATAATTATATAATAAAAATGGAAACTTCCTAGTTGTATAATGCAAATTTACATGAGTGACAAAAGTCCGACAATAAAATTATGTAATTCATTCTTTATTTTCTCGTGTCATTACAACAATTTCCCGCAAATACTGTGCAAGAAGCGAAGTAATTTCTGTTAAAATATTAATTGATTTTCAGCTCATAATTAGTTTTTAAATGACAGTATTATTAATACATTTTGGCATCCACATTTTGTATATAATTACTTCTAGCAGAGATCTGTTTTGGCTTTAGCGAATGACATTTTAAGTAATATTAATGTGATAAGAATATATTTCATTCATTAAAATATTAAAAGCTTTGTATAATTATTAACAATTATTGTATTCTATGGTAATAAAATATATTAGATAATAACTTTTGTTTTATTTCATTAAACTAAGTTCTTATGGAACAATACAATATAAAGCATACATTAGATATTCTTTTTGCACAATATTCATTCTGGATGCATCAAATTTTCTTAAAAACCGAATGTATCATGAATAGAGAGTTTCATGATTATATATTATATAACTAATTATAAATTACGGCTAAGATTGTTTTTGTTTAGAAGACAATTGGCATTCTTAACTTTTATAAATCCTAATAAAATAGTATAGAATGATCTTGGAGTAATCTCGTGTGTTTTATAAACCGGAATGATCACCTCCTTTTGTATCACCTCCAATTGTGGAAAAAAAATCCAAATACAACACAATTTCATCTCTGTAGAATTTTGGAACATTTTTGTGGCCACGATATCTTTCAACATTTTTGTGTTAAGATAACCTGTCCCTAGACGCTCAATATTAACATCAATATAGGTATTGTACAACAATATCAGGCCATCAGTAGTCTAGCCTCCACGAGATAATATTATTGCTCAATAATTATTTCAGGCTACATTTTGAGAAACATGTGGAATAATATGAAGACTGTGAGTTGTGTTCCCATTATTATCACACACTGCGTAGACAGAATTGACTTAAACTATATTGTGTGCAATATTTTCCACAGGCGAAACAATTTTTACTAGAATGCCCAGTAAAAACCAAACCCTGAATGACTCAATATATCCGCATAATCTTTGAATGTGATCTACAGATGGACAGTATAATTGTACAATATCAATTATTGTGCAACATATTAATATTATTACTCAGCGCCTAGAGGCTGCTTTAGACATATATGTTAATTAGGAAAAGTCGACACTACTAAATTAGGCTATTAATTTCCATAATATTAATTTTTTACTTCTCTTTGTTCTCTTTGATGGCTTGACCATTGCAGATATCGTAATTCTTTAACCAATCGGCAAAAGACATCAAAAAGAAAAAAATAGTCGACTTCGTAGTAAACTTGTATATTTATGTTTAAAAATAATCAAAATTTTTATTCGTCTATTAATGTTGTTTATAAGGTTATTAAAATAAACTTTGCCACTTACTAATTTACAGAATTTATAAAAATAATAAATTAGTAAATTTTTATACATAAGTATTTTTCATAGTATTTTACAGTCTTTTCGTTTGTTTATTCAAAAAAGTTATAATCTAATTTACCGGTGTTTAGTGTTTGACAGTTACAAAAATGGCTGTTGCAGTACCATCGAGATTTGCTTGTCTAAAGATTGAAGATGACGATTATCGCCCAAAAACAAATTCAAATAAACCAACAGTGAATAAAATTAAAAAAATTGAAACGAAAAACACCGTAGTAAAAAATAAAAAAAATGCCGCAAATAATAATAAACCTACAAAAAGCACAAAAGCGACAGTTAAGACACCCAAAACAAATGGTGATAGTACAAAATCACAAGTAAGTAGTTATTCAAATAATTTTAAAAATTTTGTTATAAATTTTGAATTATGTTTTAAGTCTGCTGGTAAAAATGAAAATAAGAAAAAAAAAGAATCGGATCAATGGGAAAAATGGAAAGAAAAAGACATGCTTTTAGTTGATGGCACATATGAAGAAGATTTACAAAATGCTATAATGTTATCAAAATTAGATTATGAAGAGAAAAAAGAATTTTATCAACAAAACAAGAAAGAGGAGTTCAATGAAAAGTCTAAAGAATCCAATGGCAAAAAGAATAAGAAGAAAAAGGCAATGACTTTAGAGCAATTTAATTGTATGGTAGACCCCGAAGCAAATTCTGTTGGTAAGTCGTGATGATTTCAAATTCTTTTGTTTCATCAAAACTTCATATTCCTAAAGCCTTTGAACTTTGAAAATTTAAAACTTTTATGGGAGGGTATTTTACTTCCATTTATTTCTTTATTCAAAGCGTTAAAATATTATATCAATAATAACAAATTCTAAGACTTTCATATAGGCTTTTTTATGTAAGCTTTAATTTTTAGATGATAATACAACTACAACATCACCAGCTCCAAAAAAAGCCGAATTAGATGATAGTTTCTTTGAAAAAATTCACCGTGAGGCTAAGGAAGCATGTCAACGAGAACGTCTCAAACAAACTAAAAAACCACGAGAACCATACAATGGCGCTGTAACTATTGCTCAACTTCAAGCAAAGTTAGATTTGCAAGCCCTTGAATTGGAAGTTCAACGAGTTGAAAATGCAACATTTCGTAAAGAACTAGAAGCAGCTCGTGTAGATATAATTAATGTAAAAACACGAAATAAAAAACTATGCAGTTTACTAGGACAAGGCGAAAGTAATTTCTTTATAATACTTAGTATAATTTATTTTTATATATGGTTATTTTAATTTTATTAAATTTTGCTCTTTCCATTTAGTGAAGGATAAAGCTGAAGTATTATTAGAAGTTGAAAGATTAACACGAGTGCAAAATGAATTAACTGCCGAAGTTGAACGTTTACATGGGCTTTTGGAACAAGAACGGTCTAAAGTTGGAGCTTTAACTCATGAACCTAAACATAAAGATAAGGTATGTTCTTGAAAAATAGAATTTGTGTTTTAGAATACGAAATTTCGAATACAACATTTTAGAATATTATTGACGAATTTTTAAAAGAAATATTATATATAGGATCACTTAAAAAATCTTAATATCATTTGATGTAAATTGATTCTTTGATTTTTTGGTATATCTTTCAAATTAAAAAAATTTATACTAATTCTTGATTTTCATTGGGAAAAATCTAAAAACTTATTTTAATCCCTAGCTAAAGTTTTAAGGATAATATCTGTATAAAACTTTTAGAATGTTATTGTTAAATTAAAATTTTAAATAAATACGTAAAAATAAATATTTCTAATTTACATAAATTTTGACTAGTAGATAAGAAGTGACTAGATTAGATTTTAAGCATAAGCGCCAAGATTATGATTTATTGTTATCTCTGTAATCAACAATTGAAATCGAATAATTTTAAATAATAAATTGTTTTTTAATTAATAAATAATAATGAATTAACAAATAATTAGTAAATATATAATTGTTATACAACATTATTTATAATTCAAATACATGTACGAAGTTTATATCTTATATCCAATGTAATCAATTTAAATATTTATTTTTTCAGAATAAAAAACAGAAGAATATTGGTAATGGTGATACGAAATCCCAAACGAAATAACTAATATATGCGATATTTTTTAATAATAATTATTAATTTCATAAGATCGTTTTCAATGATTTATATTACAGAAATTTTGCACCAAACTTTATTTTTACTTACTTTACTTAATTTTTTTATTTTTTTTTTAAATATTTCAAATCATTAATATTTAAAATACTTGCAGTAGTCAAATGTAAGGTGGACTGATTTATTAATGATTATTCTGAATTGTGATGTTAGATTATTTCAAATTAATTTTTTTTCTAGATATATGTATTTTTAGTTGTTAGTAAAACCATATATTCAAACAGGAATTCAAACATATTTACGACTTTTATGTCCAAAAAAATTATTTCGAAATATATTTGTATTCTCGTTTGTAATTTTTATTTTTTATCTAAAATAAAGAATTTTTTAAAAATGTTTGATGGATTTTGAAATATCTTTTTGCCTCTTTAATACAATAATTTATTTTTTTTTGGATGTAGTACTATTAGCAATTTTTACAGTTATCGTTTTATTGCAGAATAACATAGTAATGTAATATCCAAAATGATTTTATTCAGATATTTAAAAATTCATCATTTTCCAATTTTGTGCATCGATTTAAAAGTCCCAATTTGATTTGGAAAATGTTTAAAATTATGATATAAATTTTAAAACTAAATATTATATAAATAACTAGCCTACCCCATTGAACGTATTTCGATTTTAAACTAATTTTAATGGCCATTTTTGATAAGATAAAAAATTGAAACGATGTCAATTAGAGGCATATGGATTAATTACTCTAACTTAAATTAATAGTGAGAATTTTGTATAAAAATTAAATACATTATTATATACTTAGTATTTGTTTGGCTAAGATTTAGCTTTAAATAAATTTTTTGTGGATCAGATTCTAGAGTCTAGACTATTAATCGCATCTCGCATCTGAAAACTGGTTATAAATACATTTTACAGTATAAATTTCGATTTTTCCCCAATTTCCTAGATCAAAGTATTTTGTATTTTATAAATACGTATTTCGACTACAAAGTAGTCATCATCAGTATGAATTAGTTAGTTGTAATGATTCTCTGAGGAGATGTTACTCGTTGCTAATTTGGTGACGGTTTGCAAGTAAAATTGGGGAAAAAATCGAAATTTGATCGAAAAATCCTAGAGTTCTCATTAACAATTATAAAACATTTTACAGTGATTAATCACCCGGCTTCTACCAATTTCATTTCTATTTTGTATCCATTATAATTTCATTTCTATTTTGTAACCATTATAATTTATATAAAAGGAGAAAAAATCGAATTATCGAACCAAAAAAAAAAAAAAAATTAATGTTTCTCGAAATCAATGAGTGTGCAAATTATCGAACTAGGTTAGAACTGTTTGGTGGGGGATTATAATCCGCTAATTTGGTATATCTGATGTATGAATTGTATTCGATAAACCTTTTTTGGACTAATATTAATGGTTGGATATTTTAGATTGATGCTATTTTCCTAGATTCATATTAATTATAGTGTTTATTTCTTCTTTTGAAAAATAATTGAGTTTTTAAGTTGTTTTTTTAGTGATACTTTGAGTAACAACTATAAAGTTTAAACATAGTTTAAAATTTAAAACATTTTCTTATATCTGCAACACAATGTTTTTACTTCTTCCCAACTGTGATTTCTTAAATAAAATTGTTGAGTATGATTTTAAAATCGTGGTAAAAGTTCCTTCTGTGTGTTCTAGATTTGGTTTTATATACATAAAATACTCATAAATATGGGGTTAAAGGATAATTTTATTTTCCATTTTGTATTTCAATAAACTATTATATCGTAGAAAAAGTTATTTATTCTTTTTACTTTATTTTTGTTTTTTATTTAATTGGTCAATTTTAAAATATTGATAAGTTGTGATGAAAGATACAAAGGTAATTTTTGATACAAAGGTAATATTTATTTTTTTACTCTTAAGGAAAGTTTGATCCAAAAGTTACAGAAATCTACTTTATTGGTAGTTTGCAAAATATAGTTTCCGTGAAATATATCTTATAATCAAATTTTGGGCGATATATCAAATATTACAGGCTTGGTGGTTTAATGACTGTTATTTTTGAATTTTTTGGGTCAAAATTACATAAGAAAACTGATTTTCTGACAATCTGAAGAGATACAATTTTTTAAACTCCTTAAGTGAAGTTTTCTGATATATTGCCAAATTAATATTAAATCCTTAAATGGTGGATTTTCGTTTTTAAGTGTTAATTACAATTTGACATGTTCTCATAATTTAGATAATGTTAAATGGACCTTTCCAAATATGTTACAAAAACATTTCAATCGATAGAGCGTCGCAAAAAAATCCTCGGCTTATTCCATTAATTTTAAGCAATTTTGATAATACTAATACAGATTTAGGGGGGGGGGAACCATTTAGGGGAAACCCAGATTCATGTAAGTCTTGTTTTTCACGAAGTAAAAAATAATATTTAAATCTTATTTGATTCTATTATAACAGTTTTCTAAAATATGTGCATGATTATGATAGGTTTTAAATGATCAATGAATAAAATGCTTAATTTGACTTCACAAAGCAATATGTTTTTACAACATAATTATTTATTTATCATAAGAATGTACTAATATGAATAACAAACATCGTAAAATAATACTTAGGTATCATAACGTGTCCATTTTGATTTTACAGTATTCAGTTTTGTGTTAACGATTTAAAAGAATTGAAACATTAAAATTTCAATGAATTTTATTCTAATATTTTTGCTGATTGGTGAATTTATACGATATTTTGTACATTTTGTAGAAGGAACACATATTGTTTTTCCAGAAGAATCGTATATGGATGTAAGTATAAAGTGTTTTGTATAAATTTTTATTAAACTTTAACATAAATATTACAAAATAACTGTTAATATCATAAAATACATGCATAAATGCAATTAAATATATAATGTAAAAATGCATAATAACTTCAATTCCGCGTTCAATGTGAATGAGCCATAAGTATAAATTGGCGTGGAGTTAATTAAATGTAGAAATTTTATTGATACCTTCAACGTTATGTGAGATATTTAAAGATTATCGATTTTTATTTATTAATTTGTTCGAATACATAAATACCATATTGTGAACCATTAGCGTAAGATGTGATTTTACGCAATACGTAAGTACGCTACACAAAAGTGATAAAGTTACCTGATATGAGTCTTGCACGATGATACTTATTGAATTCTTCGTGGTTTAATCTGTGACATTTCGTGTAAAATGGACCATATAAACTTTGCGTATTATATCGGATTATTTTTAATTAGTTAAAGTATGAAAAAAATACTGATCTTAAAGAAACGATGGATCTTTAAGTCGGGGTGTCTTTCTAGGTACTAATCTTTATAGTACTTATTAATTTTTATTTGTTTTTACAGATATCGGCAGCTGTAGCATTACCACTTGATAAAGATCACAAGAGTATAACCTTATCATTTCTTTTTTCGGGTAATTATTATTTTGAAAATAGTTATGTTGAGCATGAAGGTGATATACCAACCGTTATGATGAGCAATAAAGGCAGAAAAATTAAAATTGATCGTAAAATTTTTTATTATAATGTCCAATCACATTTAGAAAAGTAGGTAATTACTCTAAAATCTAAATCTATTGAAAAAATTTTACAATTTGCTGTTGTTTAAATAATTTTTAGGTATGGATTTTCAGGACATGATTGTCTGTTACGCATTATTTGTGAAATCTCAAATACTGATTTAAGTTATAATGGAGTTTTGGGAAGCATATTGTCTGTTTTATTTAGGTAAATTATAAAAGTATTTTTCTAACTTTTATTTGGACTATCAGAGAAAGTGATAAAAATTGCTAACATAATATAATTTAGCATAAAGAAGGGAATATTCGTCCAATATAGTTTAAAAATAAATAGTCGCCTATATCGTACCAGATGGTTTCTTAATTTAGGTATATATTCTCTGGCAGAATGTTAATAAATATTATAATAAAAATAATAATAACTTTCTTTTATCTTTCATTATTGCTCAGTGCACGAAAAGAAAATGATTTTTTTAAAAATGAAAACGAAAGTGAATATTTCATCATGTATACTTGTCCTTGCCTGCTAAATGTACTCAAAGTTCCCTTGTCTTATACATGTTTTCATTTGTGGTTAAGATTTTACGATTTTACGATTTTTAAGATTTCTTTTAGTTATAGAGAATAAGTTTTAAAGTAAGTTTTAAATAATTTTCAAAGTAAAAAAAATATTTTTTTTTAATGTGAGATTTTAGGGTATTAAATAGAGCTATTAAACAGGAACTTTAATATAAAATAAAATGTATAGTTAGCTAAAAATAGTGGAGGTGCAAGAAGTAAACAATAAATAAGTTTTATAACATTTTTTAATTTTTATTTTTGTATTATGTCATAATATTGAATTGTCATCCAATTTACATCAATTTTAGCGGAATCTAACGCTTAGGAATAGGTCAAATTTTACTTGTAAGATTTGATTACATACTCACAGATATCGGGGCAGAACTAAATAAATTATTGCAAAAATAATTGTTTTTAGATTTAATTATTTCCTATCTAAATAGTTATTTATTATTATGTTGAAATTATTTTCAGGCCATCCACTTCTATTAACGAATTTGGTAATCAAACTAATTTTAATGAGGCTGAAGAAATGGGCCAGATGGGAAACTGTACACGTTATTTATATAAATGTAAATTCAACTTACTAAACGAATTATCTATACTTTTTTAATAAAAAAATTTGTTAATTAAGTAAAAAAAATTAAAATATGTTTAATTTTTTTTATTAATATACACCCATGTGCATAAAAATGTGATACCCGTAATAAAAAAAGTCCATTAAAATCGATTCGGAATGATTCGAAATGTATAAGATTGAATCGATTATTACATTGCGGTTTAATTCCAATTAAAAACTAATCAAAATTTCGATTCAATACTATTCATTTTCGATCCATTCCAATTAAATTTTCAGTAAGATTAGAGGCCTCGTGCTGGTCTGCAGCATTGCATCTGTCTTGCTCGCAAGGGATGTAATAAAAAATGTTTGGGCTTGTGTAAGACTTGTGTCATGGCATCAGCCTTCGGCTAAAGCGTTGGCCTAACTCACAACAGATGTAAGGAAGACCTTTGCTATAAAAGTTCACTTCGGTCGCAAAGCTGACTTCAAGTAGAAAATTTAAGTAAGGGTACTACCTAGGCTACTTTCGTCCAACTCAACCATTTTAAGAGGGAAATGACCCAAATGAAGAAGTGTTTGTTACAGCAACCATTCTCCCGATTTAAAAAACCTCAAAAATATCACATACACTCTTTTTATTCCCTAAAAAGAGGTTATTAGGATATTACTCAGATAAAAAAGTTCTATTAAATTCTATGGAAATTGAATAAGAATGAATAGGAAATCATTAGGATTGAATTGGAAATTTTATTGAAAAAATGATTTCCTATTAAATACTATTCAAAATTCTGAATAGGATTTTATCAGGGGTATTCGCATTTCAAGAATTGATTTTACAGTTTTTTTTTCTACTTTCAGTACCAGTTAAAGAATGAAATTGATACGTTTTTTAATGTCAATGATCAATGATTTCATCTTTTACAGCCTCTTGCAAACCTGTATATGTTAATTACACTTAAGGTACTCGTATACTCGTAATGATATTCAATAAAAGCATTCTTTGTGTTATATGGACAAACAATAATTTTTTATTGAAACAAAAATATCATAAGATCAGATCGTTGATATCAAAACTTTGGTAGACAAATAAATTTTTTTTTATTATGACTATCAAATGATAATAACAATCTTTAAAATATTTAAATAAAATAATCAATTTTGTTAAGATATGATAAAAGTGATGCAAATAGCTTACACAATTGTTTATTACATGCATTGAAAATTTGATGAGAAATTCATTGAAATTCTTTGAACGCAAAAGTTAATGGTCCTGTTTGAAATAGATACTATTTTTTATTGAATTTAGTATTTTTAATATATCTTAAATATTTGATCGAAATCTCAAACAGCTTAAATAACCGAGAATCCAAATACAAACTAGAAAATCGGTGAAAAATTGAATTTTTCAAATTAATTTCTAATTCTTTTAATGTAAAAAGCTATAAATTTGAATGTATTTTCTATTTACATTTTATAATAAAATTTTTGCTTTCATTACAACGGTTTATTATTTTTGAATAGATAATAATAAATGAAAACAATATACTTGGGTATACATGAATATGATATTGATAGAAGCGACAACAACGGTGTGACTAGGACCACCAAGGGTTACCTTTGTATTTTCGGTGATAAACATATTCATTGAATTTTGATCATCATTATTCAAATATTTATTTCACAAACAAAAATATTTAATTTGATTTACAGTTTTCATTCTAAGCAGCCTTTTTTGTACAAAAAATTTTTTTTTAGTGTGTAAACAAATTATATCCTGCATATATATTTTACTTTTGAGTATTGTATACAATCACCAAAAATCTTTCATTTGGATGAAATGTAATCACTAAAAATTATTTTTGCTCCTTCTCTCTCCTTAGGGACATAAGATCTGGAGTACATTAAAATGGGGCCACACAGAAAGCACCAGCTATAAAAATAAATCATCAAAATCGTTTCACCTAATTGAAAGTTCTGAGGTAACAAACATAAAAACAAAAAATACGGTCAAATTGAGAATCTCCTACTTTTTTTTGAAGTGGGCTAATAAAATTCTTTGGTTATTATTATACTCGACATACATAATATATCAGAGTATATTAATTTTAGTCTAAAGCTTGTAACGCTACCTAATATTGACCGCGAAAATAAAATTTTGGTATAGAGGTGTTCATAGTTACGTCTAATTAGTCTATTTCCGAAAGTCCGCCCGTCCGCCCATCATCACGATAACTCAAAAACAAAAAAAAGATAGCGAGTTGAAATTTTGGTGAATTATTCTAAACTTAAAAAGTGAGTTTAAATTCGTGAATGAGAAAAATCGATCATCGACCAAACTTTTAAATTATAAACGATAGAAGAAAAGTTCAAATACAATAAATGTTAATTTTTTTGAATAAAAAACAACTTTTGTTTGAAACATTTTTTCGTAAAATGTTTGAGTTCTACAATTTTAGCTAAAATTTGGCTACTAAACACATATACGTAATAACAATACATATTATTATTATACATATATAACTGTATAGGCTGGATATTTATAGTATTTTATGAATGCTAATTAAAAATAGTCCAAACAATGAAATTCAATCATATGTTGAGTATCTAAACAATTAACTCTATTAATTGTTATCTTCACTTGTTCAACTTATTTTTAGGACAAAATCACTATAGCTTACATATTTAAATAATTCTAAATGAAATTAAAAGAATTACCACAAACAGACAATCTCTACTTATTTTGTTTTGAAGAATTTAGATATTGTCAAAAATATAAATAATGAGTTATAAGACATATGCCTATGAAATATAAATTTTTTTCTCATTTTTTTTTAATACTTTAAAAGTACATAAAATATTATCTAAGATATTATAATAATAACAATTTATATTCTACAAAAATTATAATATTCCGCCCCTATTGTTGTACGTCAATATAACAACTATAAGTTATTTAAGGGTTGATAACTGTTGACAAGGGTATTATAACTTCTCTTAAAAGTTCACGGGATATCTATTATAATATCATGGTTGAAAGAGATACAATATGATTCAGAAAAAACGAATACCATAAACAAGTAATTCAATTGAAAAAATTTTTAATTTTTTTTCAACAGATTTCGTGGGTCACTTACCGCTGAAAGCAATTAAAATTTTTAGAGTAAATTGAGGGGGGACCCACAAGCGCGTTCCTTGTACGTATAACCTGTTGGTCTTCCACAAAAAACTCTCGATTTAATTGAAAACAAAACTAGGAGAATATGAAGCAATGTTTTAAGTACAAGTAAAAGTAGTTCATCGTTTTGTTCTCGAGATATGAAAATTAAAAATACTAATTTAGTCATTTTGTATATGAAATATAGCATAATATAGGCTAAATGTATAACATAACACTTATTTTTTTGTCTATACTAAGTAACTTTATGCTTCTATGTGCTGAACCTGCATGTGTATGAATGTACTTTGCATATTGAACCACGGAGACATTTAAGTGTCATTTCTACGTTAAAATTTTGTGCAATATGGCTTGTGGAAAAAAATTTGTAAATATTAACTATTGAAATATATTCCAATCCCTTAGTATGTGTCTTCTCGAGTACTTCATTAGCTAACGTCCGTTTGAATAGACGTCCGTTAGACGTCAGTATTGTGTTATAGTTATTATTAGCTTTGAAAAAGATCCATTGATTTCAGCGGGCCTTAAATTTGTGCAATTTTTTAATTATTGTAACAAGGATAAAACTTATTTGATTTATGTTTATCTGTTTTCAAAAATTGCATGGATTTGATCTATCCAAAATCTGCACTAAATACAACCGCTTGCAAGATATTTGCTCAAATCTTAAAAACAATCAAACGAATATGTTCCATTTTTAATATACATCAAAACAGTAAACAAAAACGAAAAACTTTTTGTATTTCATTATTTCAATTGAAAAGTGTAGTTCTTTGAGAAAAGATCGAGAAATACTCTTAGAATTTGGGTATTCAAGAGACAGTCGTATTTCGTTAAATGAAATTCCTTACACGGTAGGTAATACCATAATATAATACCATATAAAATGAGAAGAAATAAAAATAACCTTTAGCTTTTTTATGTTTATTTTTGATTGAACAATACACTTTTAGTGCATTTCTTCAGTCATTCTGTAAACCTTATAGTTTGAAAATGATTATTTTTATGATTCATAAAATTATAATATTTTTAAATTTTTAAACTTCCATCACTATAAAATCCGAGCAAGTATCGTCGTCACTTACCACATAAAGTGATAATAGTATTTGTGGTGCATAGAAAACATATTTCCTTTTAAAGCATTATTGTAAAGTGGTTTTGTAAAATTTTGAATTGTGAATAAAGTAGATAGACTGACTGTATGTTTGTTTTAAATTTAAAAATTATGGTATTTTGTATTGCTAAAAATGTACTGCTCAGAAAGCACTATACATAAACCAAATATTATATATTCTGAGAAACTGTAGTAGCGTCGTTTTTAGTGACGCAACTTACCAGGGACTAAAAGTCGACATGATACAAATTAAAGCTATACTACGAAAGTAGAGAATAGTGTGAGAATATAAGTTTTTTCTTTTATTTGCAGGATTTAAGCTAACTTAAGTTTAGATTCATACCATCTACCTTTAAATTTATTCTAATATTATAAAGAGGAAACATTTATATTTTTGTATGTATTTTTATTTGTACTCGACTATGGGGTAAGAGGACTACGCGGATGAAATCGCATGATGTCCGCTAGTGAAATATAAACTTGAAAATAAAAGAAATTAAAAATATAAATGCCATAGAGCTATAATAAAAAGGTTTCTTTGACGGATAGGTTGATGGTCCGAATCGCAAAATGTTATTGGTCGATTTCCCTGTCTATAAATTATGGTAAACAAGTGAAGATAGCATTTAACATAATTAATTGTTTATGTAACCGACATATGACTGAGTATTAATTTTCGAGTTATTCTTTTTAGTCACTTTTTAGTGCTAGAATTTCAGTCGCACTGTCAAGTGTTGAAGTTTTGTTTGTATTTGTTACAATATTTTTTAACGTTACAAACTTGATACTAAATATATACTCCCCTTATATTCTATATTTATTGGGTATAATAGTTGGTTGCACATTGGACATTATATATATATATATATATATATATATATATATATATATATATATATATATATATATATATATATATATATATATATATATATATATATATATATATATATATATATATATATATATATGAAATAATTGTACAAATTAGTATTTATTAATTTGAATGCTTATATAATTGATCTTCGTGGAAAATATGCACGTGACATTAAAACATTATTCTATCTAGTTATTTTATTAGTATTGGTAACTTTATTCATTTAAACATATTACAGATACAGATTAATTCTGATTATTAATCAATACAATTCAATTATTTTAATATTTCATATGTCATTTTAAATTATAGTATAATTAATACAGCAATTATAATTAATATTCAAATTTTTAGTTATGTGTATTAGCATAGTACTTACCCAACATTCGTCATATGTATATTTTGAGATTTTTTACCATTTTTCTGCGAAAATTATTTAAATGTGTTGAAAAAATTATATTCTATTCGAAATGTGAATGTTTTCAAAACTTTATATGGTTGCTATACAAATGCCACATCGTTTTATCAATAAAATGTTGTAGAAGTACCATTAATGATACACTATTTTATACTGAAACATTGTCTCGATTTAGCAAATTTAAAAGAATAATTATAAATTTGAAGGTCGTCAGAACAATCTATTTTGGCAAAGGTTTGGTATTTATTTATATTAATGATAAGAAGCTCCTCTGTTTTTGATACTTTGGAACTCACCATTATACAGTTTTTAGTCCAGCTCCTCTTTAACTCGCCACAACTTGTAATCCGACTTGCCAATTATATGTGTAGTTAAATACAATTAAGCTTCGTCAATGTATATTTGGATTAAATGATTATTCATAATTCATTTTAAACAAGTGAAAATATCAACTAACAGTGTTAATTGTTTAGATACACGACATATAGTTGAGTATCAATGATTGAACTAATTTTATTGATTAGCTTTTATAAAATATAATAGTCTAGGCAGTTATAAATACATATATAATAATAATAATACGTATTATTGCAATTAAATATGTGTTTATTAGCTAAAATTAAACAAACATTTTTTGTATTTAAACATTTTAAGAATTAAATTGGAAAACTAATTGTATACAAAATTTGATATTTGATAATAATTAGAAAATGTTATTTAATCCAAATTTCGTTCTTACCAAACACAGTGGTAAATATTATTGAGAATAAGATTATTGTACCTGTAAGCGACAAATATTATTGGATATCAATTTTATAAACAAGATATATGCGGGAGTAATACTTTATAGTATGCGCGACATCACATAGGTACGTAGTATAATAGTGTTTACATCATCGTAACATGTAGGGTGCATTTACGTGCCTATACGTATTACAAATAAAAATTCATATACACATCGGTCGTGTTTGGATGTTTAATATTAAATGCCTTACGGCAATAACAATATTCGAATGTCATTTATCTTCTCAAAAAAAAAGGTGTGTCTGATAGACGTTCAGGTATATACAAAAAACATTAAATTATACGGATGGAATGAAAATAATAACAAATCGTAGTGTATATGATCTTAAAAGTCCAGGCGAACTTTCTGGTTACATTGGTGCATGCATCTATTGATTAATTTAGTACGTAGCTTTAGCAGTTTTTTATACTCGAAATATACATCAGTATTTTAATCTTAAGTTTATAACGGATAGCAAATTGAAAGGTGTACAAATTTTGATGCAGGTTTTCATTGGTAACTTAGTTAATTTCCACCCTCCCCTTTTCCCCGTCATCAAGACAATTCAAAAACGAATAAAAGATAGTGAGGTGAAATTTTGATAGTGTATTTCAGACCGAAAAAATGAGTCTAATGGATACATGATCCAACTTTTAAATCATAAAAGAAAGATTAATAATTCGAAGAACATTATATTATTTAAGATCCTATATGATGAAATATTTATTAAGAATGATGTTTCAATGAAAAACATCAAGACAAAGCTTTTACTTCGCAACGTTTCGTGATCTTTATTAAAACTTCATCAGGCAGTCTACAAATTAAATACATAAGTATTGTTATTCATTGTACAAAAGATACAAGTAAATTCACAATATTAATAGAAACCATAAAATGTTACTCTTAATGATGTCAAAATAAAGAACACGAAACGTTGCGAAGTAAAAGATTTATCTTAAAATTTTTAATCGATCCTTCATTCTCTAATTCTAAATATATATTCAAAGAAAATTTTTGTTTTCCAAAACGAACAACTTTTGTTTGAACTTTTTTACCGTATTCTGTTTAACCACAATTTCTAATCTTTTATAACTGAATGGACTGCATATTTATAGTGTCTTATGAATGATAACGATTAAGAATAGTTCAAACATTATTACTATCTAATTAATTGATGCATTCATTATCATTCTAATAATAAACCACCAAATTGTCAAGTGCCTTAAAACTCAAATTTCTTCTTAACAACCTAAAAATAGATATAAAACTATCTATGATAAATTAATGAAATTGAATTTATATCACATAAAACGGTATTTGAAACATGTTTTATTTTTATTTTTGGGAGTAAAATAATATCTATCTATCAAAACATTAATAATATAGATGAGATTATTCTAAAAGTGATGAATGATTACGATAAAATAGAATTTAATAAACAAATTTTCAAATTCCAATATAGGTATGACTACTTTATTATTAATTTATTTTTGTTTATATATTCCAAATTGATTTCTAAGTCTCTTTCTATTTAATCACCGTGTAATTAATAAATAATTCAGTAAAGATACAGATTGATTTTAATTATAGCTTAGATAATAATCAGTTCTTTATCTTAAATCAATTTTGTCTGTGTACAGAGTGCTTTACAAAATTGGTTCATGTTTGAATTAGTTTATTCATGTTTTGGAGTGGACATTTCATCAAAAACAAATTAATTTCCACCGATCTGTCGGTATTATATTGCCTGTCATCAAATATAAGAGTAATGTTAGTAATTGCAATAAGACAATTTATTTCCGTACCATATGCTTAGTACGTGAAAGGGATTTCTTCATCGATTGGTGCTTTCTTAACAGTCCAGCCAAAATTACTTTTAGTTGAAGTTATGGGTTGAAAATTGTAATAATTATGGAATAAGTTTCATTAGTAATTTTATTTTGCAAAAAATAAAAAATTATTCATTTAAATTCGTAAATAAATTTTGAGAAATTTCCTATACAAATATTATATGTATTGTATCTTCTCTATTCGTATTACGAAAGACATTAATAATAATAATGGACTTTCAGGATGGAATTATTTATTGTATTTTTAAAATAAAAGATCTATCTTTCGAAGCTTTAAGCACAACTAGTTGAATAAATTTAAGTTGAAATTTATACATAAGCAATTTAAAGAAATGGATTATAATGTTAGAATTTTTGATCTGCGAATCGGATAAAAAAACAGTTAATGTTTAACGAAATAGTAAATAAATAACTTTTTTCAATTGTATTGTAAACAGTTTATCTATTCTTTTTAATATTTTTTTAAAAATTGTGTTCAGAATTATATTAGAATATTCTAGTACTTTTTCAAGAATTAAATTTGTTATTTTTTCTTTGTAAAAACTAAATGATTAAGCTTCAGTATGACTTTTTGTTGTTCTAGACAAAGGCAATATAATAGATTGTGTGTGGTCTAAAAATTTTATCCCTTTTAATTCCCACAATGTAATAATTATAAACGAAGAAATAATTTTTTTTTTTTGTGAATGGTTCCGCACAATATACAACATTTTAAACCATCCCCCATAGTTTCTTCTTATATGTATATGAAATTGTTTATTTGTTTCGTCAAAACTTCATTATTTCATTGTCATAATGATTTTTAAATTAACTCAACTGTTTTATCCCTTTCATATACGCCTATTATATTGAAGAGACAATTTGTTGAACCAATTAGTCAAAAAATAAAGTCAATAAAATTTTATTGGTTTTTTATATGTGTGTAAAATATAATATTTCATATAATTTGAAAAATTATAATGAATAATAATTGTTTTAGACAAGTTTATTATCAGTTGAAATCATAAATATATTTTTAACTGTTAACTAAACTTAATTAGGCCTTCAAGCATTAAAAAATGCTTCTTAAATAGAAAGAGTACCTTTATTTACTTAAAAATGTATCTCTTTCTAAATATACTAACAAACAAATTTTAATTGAGGCATACAAATTAAAATTAAAACAAGTAAAGATAACAACTAACAGAGTTATTTGCTTAGAAGATACTCGACATATGGTTGAGTATCAAAATTTGAACCAGTTTTAACCGTTAAAATTCTTAAAATACTTAATATACCCAGCCCAAATTATGGTATTTTTTGTGACCGATGTTTCCACATTCACACAAAATGTGAATTTCCATTTCCTCCTCTCCATGGCAAAATCCGTATAAATTCCTGATAGATTGATTTTGTGCTTTTATTTGCAAACTTTCCGAGTGTTTTTGCCAAGAGAGTATTCTTATAAGATCTTTGAATGATCTGGGATATTCACAAGTGCTGTCCAAGAATGTTAGTGAGTCCAAATAAGAGAATATAAAAACAAAAAATCTTTGTTTTGAAAATCCAGATAACTTTTGTTTGAGGCATATTTTCGTAATCCGTTGAATTTCGCAACAATTTCAGTTTGAATTTAGCTAATAATAACAATTTAGTTATAATAATATTTGCTGCATTTTTTAAGAGATTATGCGCATCTTTGTCAAGACTGTAGGACTCATAGAGTATCTCTGATTAAATGCAGCTGTACAACGAGTTGAAATTTCGATATGAGCCTACATTTCAATCATATACAATTTTCTGTACCAACTTCTTTATACAAAATTTGAATAAACGATTCACAAGATATTACTATGTAATTAAAAAATAGGCCGACAGACACGAAACGAAAATTGATTAGATAGTTCCAAAGCATCGACATATAAAAAAATTTTACAAATCGGAGTAAAATTAAATATCGAGGGTATAAAATAAAGTGAAAATAACCACTAACTAACTAAGTTAATTGTTTAGATACTCGATACATGGTTCAGTATCAATGTTTTAATTATTTTTATACTCTTTTTTGAATGTTGTTAGGATTCCTAAAACATTCTAAACATGTCTATACATTGTCTATACATTGATAAATACATATAATGATAATAATGTGTATTCTATATATATGTGCTTATAAGATAAGTTTTAGCTGAAATTTTGGCTAATCTAAACCGAAAAAATTGTTTCAAACAAAAGTTGTTGGTTTTTAAAACACAAGCATTTTTTATCTTTTAACAAATTTTATTCTATTTTAATGGTTTAATACTTGGGTAATGGATCCATTGGCCCCAAAACACCAGTTTAGCTCAATTACAAACTTAAACTCACTTTTTATGTCTAATATACTACACCGAAATTTCAACTCGCCATTTTACGTTTTCTTTACGTTTTTGGCGGATGTAAATACATAAATGAACTAATTAGATGATTGATTCTATGAACATCCATACCAAAATTTTGTTTCAGGCTTCAATATTTTCTAGCGTTATACACTTTAGAATAAAATTATAATATACTTTGTCATATTATATATATGTCAAATATAACAATAAGTCAAATAAGTCAATATAAATTCAATTATTGGTATCGTATTTGTTCATTATATATTCATTTGATTTAAGAAACAAATACAATATTATAAGTTTGTTTTGGTTAAAAGGTTTTCAAAGTCTATTGTGTCTGATTTAATTGTACCTTTACTTATACTTATACTTTACATTACAGTAACTATGTTTACGTTCTTTTTTTCTATTCCTTAACTATTGTTTTATAATATCAACTTCATCCTCGAACTGGTGCTTGTTCTGCACCACTTTCATATTAAATAGAAAGAAAATTAATTATTATTATGTTTGTGGTCTTAATTTAACCAATTATATTATTGAATGTTGAATGCTGCTTCTATTTCCTTATTTTAATTGTTTTATTGTTTTAAAGACGGAGAAGAGATATGCTGTTTTCTGTGTAAATATTTTTAGAGGAACGAAAATATTTTTGCAATTTATTATTTTTATAGAATACATCGTATTACATAGAAAAACAAAATAAGTTTTTTCCTCTCTTGAATTTCTTTAAAAGTAAAATAGTATAAAAGAGATAGAGAGCTGTAACCTAAACCCTGTTATGGACCTAAGAAGAGACTTTAAGTGAATGACCAAAATGGGTTCATTGGGTTCAATTGGTCCATGATCGAATTTTTGACGATAGAAGAAAAATTAAAGAATAAAAATTGACAATATAAGAAATAAAATGTATGATTCAAAGTAAGTGGGTTTAAAAAAAAAATTCACACACATCGGTTGAAAATTTGGCCAAGATTAATTTTTTGCTCCTTATTACGTCACTAAAACCAAAAAAATGAATTTTACTCTATGGCGCGTAATTTTAATCCAATTTTGGCAAACAAAGTATGTAATCCTACTAAATTTTGGTCATAATTTTTGAATTTTTGGCTAAATTAATCATATCTATAATAAATTTCAAGATATTAAGAGTCTCGTCATGATATTTCATACAAGGATTCACGTTAGCAATTGACATTATTAGAAATGAAAAGTATGACCCAAAATTAGTGATTTTTAAAAAAAATTTCACTCAAATCGGTCAAAATTTCGACAATATATCAAAAAAATTAATTTATTAAGTCTTATTACGTTACAAAAATCAAAATAATTAATTTTGCTCTATGGCGCTTAATTTTCATCCAAAAATTTCGATAATTATATTTAAATTTTTGGTTAAATAAATTATATCTGTAATAAATTTGAAGATCGTAAGGGTCTTGTCATGGCATTTCATATAAGGGCCAAATAATAATAATTATTTATTTATTTATTTATTTTAGTTATACCTTGGGTAGCCTGGATCTTTATATTAATTTTCAGGTTGCATGTAATAAATTTAACATCGAAATATAATATCTAAAAACGAACATGAATTAAAATTATAATTTTCCAATAAGGGTGACTATAATAATACATAATTATAATGATTGAACCATAAATCAATCTACAGTTTTTGCACATAAGATATTATTTTTATTGGTAATAAATATAATAGAAATATTTTTTAATGGAATAATAATTAATTTTGAACTCACTTATATTTTGTCCAAAATATGAGTGGCTATATTTTGTGTTTATAACATTTTTGAAAGCTTCATTTGCATTATTTATAATGTAAGGTAAAAGCTTATCGAAATATTAGAGTTAATTATCTATGGTGATATGATTCATTCCTGCGTGATTTTGGTATAGTGTATTGATGCACGCTATACTGATTAGTCATATATTACTATAATCTATTTTGTACCTTATTAGGGACTATGATGCATTATTTGTATATTCTCTTTGATTTGAATAATATAAAAGCAAATATTAGTTAAGTGGCTATGTGTTTTAGATGGAAACCTGTTTCGTTTTATAAATAAAATTAATCTGTAATGTAATATGCATTGTATTTTTCTTTTTAATTTTCCTGCATAAATAACTAACAAAATACTTATCCAAATGTTATGAAAATTGGTATGCACAATTTTGAGATGAAAACTGAGGGCATCTCGGAGTGTTTTCCGCGAAAAAACATTTCTAAATATAAAATAAAATTTTGATTCTTACTTTATTACTTTTTTTTCGGAAAAAGCTCTTCGACACTCCGGTTTTATGTCAAAATTGTGCATACTATATTTCATATTATTTGGATATAATTTTTTGAGTTATTTATGCCCAAACATTTCAAATTTTTTATTCGACTATGGACTATTAACAAAATTGGTATGTAGACTGTTTGGCTTATGGTCAATTTCAAGTAAATTGGAAGAATATCTATACAAAAAATTTTGTTTGTGGTACATAATATGTTCAAGCGTTACAAACTTGAGGCTAAAATTAATATACTCTATACATATAAAAGGATTTGGTCTGAATGACTGATTGGCGGTTCAACACACATCCTGAATTGCTGATCGTAGTGACTTGAAATTTTGAGCGTGTGTTCTTTGTATGACGTAGATATTCGATTTGAAAAGATTTTCCGGAATTCTACACCTAAAGGGGTGGAAAACGTAGGCAAAATGTGTATGGGACAAGATGATCGACCTTGGTCTAATCTACCTCAAATTTTGTATGCAATTGATGTAATATCGTTTGATAAAATGGGAAAATGGTTTTTTCAAACTGGTTTCTGTGAAATTGTCACATCAACGATTGATCGGGTCTGCTAGTGTACTATATATTTCGAGTATAAAAGGATGATAATAATATATTACTTACAAACTGATTACTTTCAAAGTAACACATGGGCAGTTGTTATAACCGACAAAAAATAAAGACAACCACTATTTCATATCATATGTTGTGGTTGCATAAACAAAACAGAATAAATAGAAAAAGAACACGGACATGATGTTGTAATACTTACTAAAATATTATTATTCTCATTATTAATAGTTTACTGAATATTTAATAAATTTTATCTTCTATACATTCAAACAATATCTGATGTTGTTTGAACTAATTTTTAATATAATATTTAGGATGTATATTACCTATTTTGGGTACCTATATGGAGAATAATAATTATTTACTGTGATGAGAGCGCTAGAGCTATTATTAATAATTATGGATATTAGATAGTAACATTTATTACAGGACATGCATGCTAAGAAAGACAAATTAAAACAAGACATGCCTACAAATAATTAAAACAAGACAAAAAATTTATTATAGATGGAGTGTTTCATAATAATGAATGGTGTATAATTTGTTTAAAATTATTAATCGCTTTTTGGTAGTCTATGGAAAAAATAAGTTGAGTATAATTATGATGAATATGGTTTATATTTTTGCTACTATGGCGTTGTAAAGTTAATATGTTAAATGTCCTATTGAGAAGATATCATGTACTATCAGAATGTAAAGTTTTACCGTCTTCTTAGGAATGAAAGGATAATAATGTCAGCAATGTTCCTGCTACTAGTGTATGATGGTAACTCTTACCATCTAACATAGTTAAAGCGACTATACGTATTGTAGTTGTTAATATGTTAGCAGTTAGCGATTGTAAAATTTGCCATTCTTAGATATGAAGAGGTAGTATTTGTGTTGATAAATATTTAGATACCTTGAGAAATTGGTTGCAAAAGTTGTTTATTTAAAACAATGAGCGTCATGTGTCGTATCTTTATAAAATTACACTCACAGGTGGGCGACAATTGCACCTGAGAAAATGAAAATAAAATAATTTAATTTTCAGATAATATTTATGTAATTAAAGATCAAGGTTTATGAACAAACTTAATTACAAATTGCTTTTTAATACCCTGTATTGCTAAACTTAATAAATAATTAATCAACTCAATTAATTCAAGTTTTTTTCAAATTTCGAAACAAAATTGTACAAATTTTACATGATAATATGTTTAACGTGTCCTGTATACGACCGATAAACATATTCCATGTATTATAATAATGTGTTAAAGCCATTAGTAATATTCCATTATAATAATATGTTATATATAATAATATATTTGACATGTCATGAAAATCATCTTTTTGTTTAAAGGTAACGAAATAATAATTACTTAAAATAGTAATGTGGGGGTTGAAAATACTATGAGTCAGCTTAACAGTCATCACAAAATATAACCCTCTGTAATATTTTACTTATGATTTGATAGAAATCATTACACGAAACTAAATATTGTTAAATAAACATATAATTTGTTCATTGGGTTTGATATGATTAAAAGTTGTCATAGTGTATAATTTTTATATTCATTGTATGCCAATATTTTAAATAATTTATTATTAAAAACCATTTCTCTAATGGCAATTTTTAGTGATTGCCAGTTTTGCGAAAATTTCTTAAAAAATTCATTCCACCTTTAAAACTAAGTTGTAAGAAAGGGTCATTACCACGATTTAAGATAAGATAATAAACGTAACGATATTAAAAAAATTAATAAAAAGTAAATTAATAAATTAAGAAAATGAAATTAATAAAAAAATAAAATAAAAAATATAGTAAGTAAAAATCATTAAAAAAAAAAAAAAAATGAAATTAAATAAATAAAAAATAAAAATTGAAATTAAATAAATAAAAATTATAAAAAGAAAAAATTAAAATTAAAATTAATAAAAATGTAATAATAATAAAATGTTCCAATAAAAATTATTAAACTATTTTTGTTTAAGAAAAATCATTTCAAATAATAACTGTTATTTTTTTACGTAAAAATGTTAATTAAAATGCTTATTAAGAAGATGAGATGTCAGATGTCACATCATCTGCAAGTACTGTAAGGCTAGATGTTAGAAGTAACATTGATTTTAGAAATCATTAGTCTCTCTCTTGATTCATAAGATACAAATTTTAAAATTAGAATACTCCGAATAGAAAATTCATAATTCATAGTTTAAATATAATTAATTACTTTATAAAATACATGTATATTATTCAGATAATATTAACATTTTATCGAATGAATATTTTTGTAAGTATATATCCTTATTTTAATGAAAAGCTGGAATATGAACAAATAAGAATTGATGTTAATTTTAATTAATGTATTCTCTAAATCAAAATTTTTAATTATCTCTATTAGTAAATTTCTCAATATTTTACAAACAAAATTATAAAAATATATAAAATAATATTCAAGAAACATTGAATCAAACCTAGTTTTGAAGATACAATTATTACAACCTAATAAAAAATGTCCATAAAAATTAAATTATAAAATAGAGATAAATATAAATTTATAATTTTTTCTTAATTAAAATCGCCTTCAAAACATACAAAATGGGAATGAGAAGCTCTTGTGTAATCATTTCCAGGTTCAATTTTTTTTTTTGTAAATATAACAAGAATATTTGTAATTATGGGGGATAAATTATAAAAAATTATATTGCAATGATGATATTGGAAACCATCTGCTTTTATAATCATTATTAACATTTGTTTTTTAGGGATGTTGTTATTGGTGTTAATTTAATGTAGAATAAAATTTAATAATTTTTGTTGATATAAGTGAGAGCTGTACTGTTTTTATTATGTGCAATGTAATTAAATTTTTAAATAGTTTTTGAAATAGTTTTAATTATTTAACGTAAATATTTACTACTTTATAATTAATTTGATATACAGGTTGGTTTGATAATTATGAGGCTCGATGCACACTGCGCGTGTATGTAATTTATTTAATTGATTTATTTAAAAAAGAGGCCTTGAGACTTTAAAATATATTAAAATATCGGGATTGACCCATTCACAGTGAACCATTTAAAAGATCATTTAGGACGAAATGTTCCTGTCAGATCAATTTTTTTTATAATTACGTGTTTCGATTACAATGGAGTCATCATCAGTATATAAACTAGCAAAAGAGAATTTTTCACGAGAAAAGTAAAATCTTAGCCGATATAAGAGTAATTCGAATAAGAGTAATTTTAATAGTCAAAAGAATAATTACGATTAGTTAATTTATACTGAAAATGGCTAAATTTTAATCAAATTAAAATTGATGTAAATTTTGAAGGGAATTTAAATGTTTATTGTATCTCTATACTACATAATAAAATTCAAAACTTGTTTGTAAAATAGAAATTTACAATTTGATGGAAGAGGTGTGAAAATATAAGAAAGTTTACGAAATTATATTCATTTTCAAGATACAGCACATAGAAGCAACATACGCTAGGCAAATTAAAAAAATAATAATAGAAACATAAACAAATTATAAGAAAATAGGAGTTCTTGTAACTGGGTTGATTTTGTGAATCCAAAATTTTCACATATCTTTGCGTTTCAAGGTCACTAGAACCCAAATCTAACATTTTTAAAGAGATATCTGAGTGTGTGAATGTGTGCATGTATGCACGTCCGAAATGTTTTTGCCTCGATTATCTCAAGGGCAAATGATGATATCGACGTCGAATCACATTTATACGACGCGTAATTACATACCTTAAAATTGAATAATTTTTTAGCAAAATCGGTCCAAATTCGTAATAATAAACAAATTATTGTTTTATTATTGCCCTGGGAAGTTCGTTGTATGAACCTTGTGGGTGACACTTACCCCACTTGTTTTTTTTTTTTTAATTTTTGAGGTCATTGATTGAAATTGTTTATATTGATTATTTGACATACACCTAAAAAGCATTATTATAAATAATCTACACACTACACGATGATACAATTGAATTATATTATTATATGTACCCATATTATAACATATATATAGATATTATTAATATACTGAAGACAAATTAAATGGCAGGCTCAGTACTGTTTGAAACTTACATGCAGATGAAACAAATATATTTATAAGAATTAACAACAGTCGTGAGTGGTTTATATTATTAACGAAACGATTGTTATGATTGTTTAAGTAAAACGTGCGCGCGTTTTTAGTGTTTATAATATTTACTTAATTCATTTTCAAAAAAATATTTATATATTTACGAAAAACAAAAATGTGTTACGGAGTGAAATGTATTTAATTTATATTATTAAAATTGTTTATGTGAAAAGTGTATAAAATTTTGATTTTTTCCCATAATGTTTCAAATATTGCAAAAAAATAATTTTGAATATTTCAAGTGCTTTAATGATCAATTTGGGGGGTATTAACTAAATAAACAAGGTACCACATATAATAAACATTTTTAAATATACGAAGTATGTTAATTAACCACAAATTAATATTTTATTGAGGCCACATATTAAAAAAGACAATGTGCGACTTAACGACGCCTTTGTCAACTGTCTTCTACAATATGTTACTTTTTTCTGCACACTTTACGAGATACAAACAATATTTTAATTTTAAATTAAATGTTTGTAAAAGAATTTTGAAATTTTGTTTGATATAAATAAATGTTTATTAAATATTCCTAAGAAATTTAGAATTTATAGTGTGGGTATTGTGGATAATATTCGATGTGTTATCAAAGAAAATAGTGAAGTAATTGAAGGAGCTCGTAACGTGTTTAGTACAAAGTTTGATTTTCTATCATATATCGAAAAAATCGTTAAGAATCGTTAAATGTTTACAAATGTATTCTTAATTACCTCATTAATTATAGAGAAACGTTATTATATTTTCGAAATAAAGACGCGCTTGAAAATTAACAATATTGTCTCAAAGAAACGTCTTTCTTTGCCGAAAAATGATAGATTACAGTAGAAAACTTGAAACGAGCCTTTTTCGACGTTTAGTCCATATTCGACCTCGTCCATTTTTATTTTTTATTTTTACAAAAAATTGATATTTTATATAAAATATGCATTGGTGAATTAAAAATTTATTATAGTATATAGAGAAGTAAATTACTTTTTAAAAACCACAAATTTCGTAGGTTAGAAAATGAATTTGTACAACTATGATAAACTATTAAAATATGAAAAGATAATGTCAAATAATTTTTCTATATGAATTTAAAACATAGAATTTAATTCGTGCAATATTCTTAAATGTCTTAAAAATAACTATAGGTAATACATTTTTTTAAAAAAATAATATAATTTGATTTTGATTTTGAAATATAAAAAATTTATAATCAGTTCAGTACCCTACAAAACGTTTTTATCGTAAAATATTTGCATTACCATTTTGATTCAACTAATGTACTCAACAATTTTGAACGATTTATCTCATTTTATTTCAGAATTTATCAACTGGTTCGATTATTATTGAAAGTAGACAACAATAGAACAAACGCAAATTTTTATACTTCTGTCTTGGTCTGTTTTTATAAAATACACTTAGTGATACAAAATACATAATACAGTTATTTGCCCATTAACGCCGCACTATAAACTAAATCAGAGTTTGAAATAATTTGTCCTGTATAATTTTTTCCACAGTACATGTTAAACTGACAATTTCAATTATCTGATGACATATTCTTTAAACAAAATATGGAGGTTTATAATGGCATCATATCCTTTATTTAAGATTTTTTTTTAAAGTCATTAGTAGTAGGTGTTAAAATATAAGATTTAAATAACAATTATTTATATCCTGAAATTAGAAAAATATTAAACGATACACTTATATTAATTTGGATATAGACATTTTTTTAACCGATTTGTTGAAAACATTTATTATCTACTTTTTATTTGATAAATTTTATTTTTAAGCGTATCCATTTTAAATGATTGCGGTTTTTAGTTATCTAATTATATTTTTGAGCTATTATATCTTCTTACGTATATTTCAAATAAAAGAATTTCAATAGTATTATTTTCTTTTTTGTTCAGGGAAAAAAATATATAAAAAAAATAATATTTTGAACAGTTTTCAAAAATTTTCATATTTATTAAGGTATTGGATCAGTTTGTATTGTGTGCCTGAATATAAAAAAGGTCAGTTAAGCGATCTACCTGCAAAATTATTCAGATTAATGCTTCAAATGTTTTTGGTAAACGTTAAAGGATATGTTTGAGGTATAACAAACATCTTATTGATCAGTTGTTGTTTCGAAGATACAATGCTCAAAAATTCAAAATAATAATCAAATTTATGATAGTGATGTAGTCATTGTAATTATAATGGATACAAAGAATGGCAATAATATTTATATATGAAAAAACCTACTTTATGTATTACTATTGCCATGCCGCGAACATGGCACACTGTACCTAGTAAAACGTTTCTAATATTGGTTATTTTAATAAATATATAGTTTATAAAATTATTTTCTTTACTTAAAAATACAAATTTTAAATAATTATTTTTTTGAGTTTATAGGAAATCGTTATTAAAAACATGTCATTATTTATAATCTTTCCATACATAACTTTCTAAATATTCTAATCTCGTATTAATCCATATTTTATATATTATTAAAACTACAGATATTTGTAAAAAAATGATATTTATTCAAAATGCTGAATTGAAATGCTTAAATATTCTTTTATGTGAGCAAGATAAAATAATTTAAATTTCTTTAGTGTCTATGTGAAAAAAATTATTAAACAAACTGGTGTTTTTCTTCCTTGATACATTTTTATATAACATCTGAGAATATCTGCTAATAAATTTAATACAGACATTTAAAATATGCACTTAAGTATCCTATATTTTCTCCGGTATAATTTATATATGTAAAACATCGCATTTTGTTTATTTCATACACAACGTGTTAAGTTTCTCATCATAATTAACCAGAGAACCTTTTATAGAGCAGAAGGAATCGGCGCACGAGTACCAAAAACTATTCCACCTCAATTTTTTTATGCGATCCTCTTCAAATTGCCCTCCTAATGATATAAATGCATGTTGCCAGGGCGCAACCCGGTGCCATATTGTTTAAACCGAAATTGTTAAAACAATTTCAAGGCATTGTGATTTTTCAACCGGACAAATTTTTTTTATATTCTTTATTGAAATACCAATAAAAAAGGTCCTATGACTTTTAACGATAAAGTTAATATTTTTAAAGATATGAATTTTTAAAGGTTCGAAAAATCTCAAATTTGGGTACTTTCAACCCATGAAAAATATATTTAAAAAAAACATAATGTCTAAGTAATATTTTTTTTTAAATTCTCTATACAATTGTTAATAATATTGTAAAAAGAGATTTTGAAAAATTTCATTGTTTATACCTTTATTTAATTGTTAATAAGTATGCGTCGCTTACCTTTAAGTATCGCTGTCTCTCTCTGACTCATGGTTTTTTAAGTATCGCTGTCTCGCTCTGACTCATTGGTTTATAGTTAAAAATATTTATTAATATTTAACAACTCATTTATTAGAGACCACTTTTTAGTCCTTAATAAATATTTCTATAGGACTAAAAAGTGGTCTCTAATAAATGATTTGTTAAATATTAATAAATATTTTTAACTATAAACCAATGAGTCAGAGCGAGACAGCGATACTTAAAAAACCATGAGTCAGAGAGAGACAGCGATACTTAAAGGTAAGCGACGCATACTTATTAACAATTAAATAAAGGTATAAACAATGAAATTTTTCAAAATCTCTTTTTACAATATTATTAACAATTGTATAGAGAATTTAAAAAAAAATATTACTTAGACATTATGTTTTTTTTTAATATATTTTTCATGGGTTGAAAGTACCCAAATTTGAGATTTTTCGAACCTTTAAAAATTCATATCTTTAAAAATATTAACTTTATCGTTAAAAGTCATAGGACCTTTTTTATTGGTATTTCAATAAAGAATATAAAAAAAATTTGTCCGGTTGAAAAATCACAATGCCTTGAAATTGTTTAAACAATTTCGGTTTAAACAATATGGCACCGGGTTGCGCCCTGGCAACATGCATTTATATCATTAGGAGGGCAATTTGAAGAGGATCGCATAAAAAAATTGAGGTGGAATAGTTTTTGGTACTCGTGCGCCGATTCCTTCTGCTCTATTATTTAAATATTTTATTATAGGGAATTTAATATTTTTATGTCGGCTTCCATGTAATAATAATTAACACCTAAACATTATTATACAATGTGAAGTATGAAGGATTACATACAATTATAAAAATAACCTCCATCTTAGCTACTTACTACATTCGTATTGAGCCTAGTTTCACATTTTGATGGGTAAAATAGTAAATTTATTTTTATTGCATCTTCCCTTTTATTGACGTTTATACATAGCTTACGTTTAAAATGCTTACGTTACAACTTTGCTCACTAACGAATTTGGTATTTTAATATAAGAAATTTCTTAAATATACAAAAAAAATGTCGATAGAATCATACTTGTTGACGCGTTGATACAAATATATAGGTAAATATAAACAAATAAATATACAAACAAGTAAAGACATAAACAAATAAATATATTAACGAATAAATATTTGAACAAATAAATATATTCGTATGAATAGAAAAGATTTTGTTTAGAATTTTCTTAGTTTCTCGAATGATATGAAATAAATATTTTATACACTTTTTCAAAGTTGAAAGTTGAAGAAATTTTGAAATATATATATACCAAAGTGATCTTTAATCGGCGCTAAAACCAATTAAAAATAATAAGCTAGAGATAAATGGTGTCCAAATGGTTAAGAAAATAGAACGGGAAATTTAATAAATTAATTGATATTATTTAATATTTTTATAATTCATCCTAAAATTGTATTAAAACATTTAATTAATTAAAATTATTTACTAACGATATAATATAATTAATTAATTAATAATGTAATGTAATTAAAACAGAAAGATTTTGACTTGATTTTTTTGAATTTGGACGTTTTTTTTAATAAAAAGTTTTTTTTAAGTCTAAAAATAAAAAGGTAGGGGTAATAAAATATTAAAGTTTTCCTGTTTCTCTAAGTATGTCATGCCATTTCACGTCAATTGCAATGGACAGCATCTTTTTCTAATAATATATTTGTAGATTTTCCCAACGGGATGACTTAATCATTATTTAACCAAAATCGAAATACACGTGCGAAAGCTATTACGAAATAAACATAAAAAGATAAATAGATACAAGGAAACGAAATCTAATTCTATCAATTACGTTTCGACTGTTTTTTATGGAAAATCGTCGACTCATATGGAAGTAAATATTCTTGTTATTAGGCCTTATACATATTCTTACTAATAAATTCCATTTAAAGTGTGTGTTTTTTTTTACATAATATTAAAATTGTATATAAGATTTACAAGTTTACATACATAAAAATTACAGTTTAATTATTATAAAGTACTTAAATATTACAACTGTTTTTTTTTTGTTCTTTTTTTTTTTATTGCACACATTCTTATATGTAGCTTGTTGGCAGATGTATGTGAATTATTACATTGTTGTTTTATTTTT
This sequence comes from Chrysopa pallens, assembly GCA_020423425.1. NCBI lineage: Eukaryota > Metazoa > Arthropoda > Insecta > Neuroptera > Chrysopidae > Chrysopa > Chrysopa pallens. Next base: position 46,371,074 of record CM035594.1, read on the forward strand.
AATAAATTAATCTTGACTACAGAAATAAAAATAAAAATAAAAGTTGGATTTATTTTTATGGAACCGTAGATAAAAATCTGGTCATATACATAATTATCTTTTTTGGAATAGAAGTTTTGTAATAGAAGTTTGTGTTTTAAATTTATATATCTTGATAAACGAAATCGCTGTGAAATATAGAACTCATACAAAACTAAGCAAAAATCGCCAATTTTCTTTAATGTACAGAAATGGATGGGAGTAAAAGAAAACATAATTTTTGCCTATTTCCCTTGTTCGTTTCACTTCATTTCACATCACATATAGATAATCGACATACAGACAAGTCCACCGTTTTTATGTCAATAGTTTGCATACTGTTTGTTACATACCAAATTTCACCAAACATTTGGATAAGTATTTTTTGAATTATTCGGGTTAGAAAATTAAAAAAAATACAACGCATATTACATGTAATTTTAGACAAAAGCCAGTTAGAAGAGACAAACTCGTTTATGTCTATAACAGCTGTGGATAAACGCTAAGTAATTTAAATCTTTATTGAATAAAAAAAAAGCAAATTACTTGATGGTTTTTTAGTGTTTTTGATAACAAGGTTTTATAATAAGCAAAATAAATACATAAATAATGAACCTTATCACACATTTTATCATACTACCATAATTACCTTTTAATATTTCTATCACGCTTTTAAGTTATTGAAAGTATTATAAATATTTAAAACACATTAAATGGAAAAACTAAGAGCCACTTATGTACTACGTACAACTTCGAGTGATGTAACTTATAATTAAAGATATATAATAAAATTTTAAAAATTTTATTGTTTTACAAACGAATCAAATTATAAATTACGAGTGTGTATGAAATAAATAATGCCAAACATATTCTAAATATTTATAAAAATAAATCTTAAATGATCAATAGAAAATTTTAATTCTATTATTTAAAAACATTAAATACAAGATATACAGGAAAAGTTTTGGGGTACATTTTAATAAAATCACAATTCTAGCTAAGAGACGATCCTGTTTATTTTCTCACAAATTTATTACGATCTAAAATTACTGAAATAAACAATATAAGCATAGATGTGCCGGATATCCATATCCGTATTCGTAGTATAAAGTCATAAAGTCGATAAATCATAAAGTACTAATTAGTAATTAATCCATCTGAATTGAATCCATTGAATTATTTTACAAATTCATTATTATTAAAATCAAATAATATTAAATTAATATTCGATTAAAAAGCCTATTAATTGCAGCCATCATTGGAAAAATAAGTAGTGAAATAATAATAAAAAAAAAAAAAAAAAACATGATAATATTTGATAATAAAAATCTGGTGAATGGATCAATCAATTACTCCAATATGGTTGAGTAATATTAAATTATTAAATTTGAATGGAGTTTATTACATGGTTGTTGTACCTACAGCTAAATATTATAACAGTGAGTGAACAAATGAGTGTGTATTTAAAGTAGATTTATAAATCATATTTAATTGTGATTTTTATAATAATAATAATACAGTGAAATGTGTGAGTTTAATAAACTAGTACTTACAACAGTGTTTTGTATAATGGCTATAAATCCAGTGCTTACAGGTAATAATAATTATTTAATATTTTATTCATAGATGCTTTTTTTAATATTCGACATACATAATATGCCAGAGTATATAAATTTTAGTTTAAAGTTTGTAACGCTACCTACTATTTGCCGGACATAAATATTTTGTATAGTTGTTCGATAGAAACACCTAATTAGCCCATTTCCGACTGTCGGTCCGCCCGTCATCATGATAACTCAAAAACAAAAAGAGATTGTGAGATGAAATTTTGGTGACGTATTTTTAACATAAAATGTGTGAGAATGAGCAAAATCGGTCCATTGAATAACGGCATCTATGCATAAGGAAATTAAAAAAAAAAAAATTATTCATGCCCGAAATTTGGAATATGGGCATAACTATCACCTGGGACCTTATTTTTCTCCTGTACCTTATTGTCAAGCACTCAAAGAAAAAAGTAAAGAGAACAGTGATTGCGTTTCTATAAATTTTTTTAAGATCAAAAAATTTATTTCCGATAATTAAAGTTTTATTGATTAAAAAGCATACAACAGCAATATAAATAAAAAAAAAGATGTTTATAGACACCACTAATGATATCTCATTTTTCATATAAACTAATTTCAATAGAAATTATCGGTTGCCAAATATTTAAATATTATAATAATAGATTTTTTTAATTGTAATTTAACATTTAACACACACAGCCGTTTGAAATGTAATATATTATATCTCAAGCGTTGAGCATAGTAAGCCCATCTCTACAATACTTGTTAGAATGTTTTATTGCGTCTCTGTAATAAGAGGCTGCGACTATAGAATAAATTTTCTGAATGTGATATACGCATGTAGCAAATTTTATAAAAATTTTTAAATTTTGTATAAACACAATTTTAAGCTTGCCATAACTTGATCTTGAAATAAACAATAGAAATAAATTAAGCTTGTAAACAATTAGTACTTGAAAATAATAGGACAAAATTAAAACAATAATTCACTCCCATAATTTACAAATCCCTCGTTTTAACTGTCTGCTTATACACAATAACCTTTTGGGAAACATTGCCTGGTAGTACCTGGCAGGGCTTACTAAGTTCAGCTAACTATTAGGATATTCTCTCTTTTATTAATTTTGTGGATAAATATTTGTGTTCAAGTATTTACATTCGTAGGTTTTTTATTTTTCAAATACATCTTTCATATAATAAATTTTTTTTTAGTCATAATAAAAAAAATTCTTTGTAAAACTTGTATCAAAAATAAATTATAGAAATAAACGAAATTTCGCATTGTTTTCGTTTTAAGAAAACAATAAATATTAATATAATCACTAGTTATTTTGAAACACTAATACATGCTATGGTGATGTTTTTAATAATGGGCATTTGCTTTACTAAACCGGAAAATTCAAATGCAACGATAATTCTGACAAAAAAAGGTTTGTCCGTCTAGGCCCACATTATTAAACAATTTTTAATATTTATGATTAATTATTTTGGTGCAAATTAAGGCTGATATAATATGTAGATGTTTGACAACAAATAAAAAATACATTCTTATCGATTTAGGTTCATGAGTTTTTGAATCTGAGATAACAATAATTTTTGGAAATTTTTTATTACAAAGCAACTCATGGCCCAATGAGGCTCAAATCTGTATAGTTAATTTCCTGAATTTGATAAACGTACGTAGGAAATTTCATAAAAATCCGAAAACGCGTTCTAAAATTACCATAAAACAAATATAGATAGATATACAGGTTAAGTGAATGACCGCACATTTTTTTTTGGAATAGATCGAGAATAAATTTGAAGTCCTTATCGATTTTTCATATGACCCATACGAAATTAGTAATTAATTCCCGTAATTAACCAATGATAACACAGGTGGAGAGAAATAACTCGAATTTTTATAACAATAATTATTAATTATTTTAAACATTAGTATCTCAGGCTTCTCTCTCTCTCTCTCTCTCTCTCAGTAAGCGCAGTTTCCCCAGTCGTGTTCTTTCTCTTATAGTGCGTCCGTCATTGGTTAATTATTGTAATTAATTACTTATTACCAATGGGATAGATTCAGAAGGGCTAATCGTCTCAGAAATTTATTCTCTATCTGATCCAAAAAAAGCACGGTTCTTCATGGACACCCTCTATAGATAGATTGATACAGACAAACGAAATACACAATCGTAAAGTGAAATCATTGACCTCACTACATTTGGTCAATATAGGAGTCCTTCGACTGATTCTAAGATTGCCAGCCTTAGTCTTCTAACTTTGCTCACGCTTTACTTTTACGAAAAATTTTCAAGGACAATATTTAATAAATCTATCGATTAAGATTACGTCTTTGAGAATAGCTAAAATTGGACTAAATTCCATACTTTATTGCGACATTGAATCAGGCGAAGATTTTTGGCAAATTGCCTTTAATAACATTCGATATTTGTAAGCCAAATATTAAAAAAATTAATAACCAGTGCCTTGTAGTTTTATTTATGTTTGTAATAACAACAGGTTTTCAAAATTCCTTTTATAAATATTTTAGATATTTGATTTTTTCAACACCGAGAAAAATATTTGTTTAGGACAATATACAAGAATTTAATCGGTATAGTTTATCTATTCTGCCAATATTCTTGGGATCATTTTAAATATTAAACTCTATTTTAATATTCCAAAGATTATTTTGTAAAAATAATATATCTACTGAGAGTTGTTTCAATATTGGAGAATAAATTAATATTTGATAAATCAGGTATGAAAACTTTTTTTAATATTTTAATTATTTTGGGTAATTTTTTACATATACGAATTTACATCTTATTTTAACCAAAGTTGCTTGTAAGTTTAATTTTTCAGTTTTCACGTTTAATTTCTTTTGATATCAGTTTTTTTTAAGCTTTTCTATTTTTAATGCTTCTATTTTAATACTGGATGGTTGAAGATATTCGGCCTAACTTTTTGGAGCTTCACCAAAAACTGCAACAGACTCTTAATCACTAAAAAAAAAAAAACTAACGACTCACAATTATTTTTATCAAAATGTAAATTAGATGAAAATCGTATGAAATAATTTAATTTTTTAAAAATCAAAAACGTATTAACATTTATTAAAGAAAATAAATGAAAATATTTAGTCAATAGCGCACTGATGGATTCCCAGGGGGTTGTTCAATACCGCCGTTAATTATTCGGTTTTGGAATTAATACATATAATTAATTTTGTCGTTATCGTGATACTTTTTACGGTTTTTTTTTTGGTTAAGACCACGTAATCAATTTCTTTGCGTTAACTTATTTGAAATAAATGACTCAAATTGTTCCATTAATGTTTCAGAAACTCATTTTATGTATAGGAATAATATAGGGAATAGTATGACCTATATTTCCCTAGAACAGTTATTAAAAAAAAAAAAAATAAAACAAGCAGAATTTACATACATCATTGGTATTATTATTATTTTATAGGAAAACCAGTGTTGAATTAGATTAATATCGTTTAATAACTCAGATTTAAAATAATTATTGACCCGTAAAAAATTCAACAAATCTAGATAAATAATTTTTTTTTTATACAACGATATGATTTCCGCTCGGTTGCATACACTATGGATATTTTTTGAAATATTTTGTACAGTAGCATGATAATTTTTATGTTCATTTTTTTTAAAGTGATATGGTTATTGTTTACATAATGTTCGATGTAATGATTATTTGATATTTTTAAGGACGAATGTTTTTCATAAATTGTCTAGTATTCAATTATAGCGTAGTCGAGTACCAAGAAAGGCAACCCTAAAGGTGTGAGGAATGAGTTAAACTTTTTTCATCTTAATCAAACATGATCTATGAAAATATATTAATTTTACTAACTACCAATAGAAGCTGTTCATAAGGGAAACACATAAGAAGAGTTTTGGAAAATTCTACCCCTAAGAATGTGAACTGTTTGATGAAGAAATAATACAAAAATTGGCTGGTCGCCTATGTTGGCACCGTAAAAACCGGCATATGGCAATCAACCGAGAAAGTAATTTTTAATTTTTTTTGAAAGTTTTGAAGTTTATATTATGATTTTTCAAAGAAGGTGCTCATCTTATTTTTGAAACATTAATTCGTTATAAACTAATCAATTAGAAAACTTTCGAAACTAAACACTTTTCAAGACACTCTTTTTTAATCCGGATAATAAATTTATTATCCAAATTTTTGTGGATTATTCACATCAAATGAATAGTGTATTAAAGTTTTCAAAAATTAAAAGTCATTCATAATTTTCAACCCAATAAATTGTTAGAATTATTCTATTCAAAATTTTGCAAATTATTCAAATCATACACAATGTAATTAAAACATACCATAATATTATGTTACCGATAATGTTTTTAAACAGAAATTTTTTTGCAATCTTTATTATATTTCTTGATTATGATAAAATTTGGATTTTAGATCATTTAAAACCGTTGGTAAGAACGATTTTTCCAACTATTTAGATTCCCCCAATTTTATCTTAAATTCAACTAATTAACATAATTACAATACATCGGCACAATTTTACAATAAATTTATAATTACTGTAAGGAATACATATTTTGTTTATTTTAATAATTAATAGGCACAACTTATTAGTTTATGGACCGATTTTAAAAAAGCCCTAAAACAGGAGTGGGAGCATAAACAGTTCTTAGTTATATAACACTCAAAAGTAAAAAATAAATATTTAACAAAAAAAAAAAAATAAATAAATAAACAGCTTTTAAAAAATGGACTAAAAAGTAAAAAAAAATTTATATTAATATCCTTAGTTAAGAATTGATTCGTTGGCGCTGATTGAGAACGGTAATACGGTTATAAACAGAATCACCAGAAAGTCTACGGAATTTTTGCATTACCCGTAACATTTATATACATATATATGTAATATACGTTTATTATTTGTTGATATGTTTTATACGTATCTGTATAATGGTAACCAAATGATATTTTCCCTCAATTGTGCTAGAAAATATTGTTTGTTCAGCGTAAAATCATTCAATTGTACCCATTGGTGGTGACCTAACGGAAATATAAATTAATCTCGAATGTATGATGATTCTACACAAATATTTATACGTATTATTAAATATGGTTAACCATATTAAATTTAAATATTTTCTATAATTTCATTTAATTATATTTGTTAAGAAAAGTGACACATTGAAAAATAAAAGGAGTACAATTAAAACATAGAAATATGTATGGAAATGAAAATATCTTATTAAATATTTTGAAAATTGTAAAAAGTATAATATTGAATCAACCTAGAATCGGGTCCTAATGAGAATGATTCATGGCACCCAAGTTTATTTTGTTAACCTATTTAATTCTTTTAAAACTAATTTAATTTTGTATATAATATAAAATTAATTAGTTTAAAAGTTTGTTTTCCACGTCTTATGGCGCATTCTTCGACAAGAAGTCATTTTCTATAGATAAATCACATAAAATTTTTTTGAATATTAATGTAATTTATATAACATTTTTTATTCACAATCAACTCTTTCGTGCATTCTAACATTATTTCTCTTAAATTTTGAAGGAAAGTGTATATAAGTGCCAGGGGCCTCTTATCATAGAATGACTCTTATGTATAATTACTATGGAGATGAACAAGTAAGACGACATTCGTGCAAATCGCCTTTGTTTAATTAAGAATTTTGAACGTCCATATTTCGACTATTTTGTAAGATTAACAAAAAAAAATAAATTAATGTTCGTGAAGTAAAGACGCTTCAATTGAAGTGATAAAACAATTTGTACAATCTTTCCCATTATAAATGAGTTGTATTCGACTACAAATAAATATAGTTTTGAAACCTAACCACTATTAAAAAACAAATTTTATCCATAAATAATAAATAAACAAAACTACACATATTTAAGTAAATGTAGTCAAAACATTCTATCAGTTTATAAAACAATACACAATACATCACCACTTCACTACCATAATAATAATAACTACATGTACATATAGTAATTGTTTATGCATACAGTGATATATTATTCAACATATATACATACATGTAGGACATTACCATATAGTTTATTTATTAATGGCTGATGTATGTATCTTAAATTAGACGATAATATTATTATAGAATAGAGATATTATACCCAGACAATATATATCCTAATTAGTATATTTGGAATTGTTTTATGTATTGCATGTCCAATATCTTTATTAATATCAATTTGTGCGAGGTTTGGAACTGTTGATATTCTTAGCTTCAAACGAATGTAAACCAGACTAATTTTTTTTTTGAAACGCTCATTCGGAATTTTGATCGATAAAATTACATCAAAATTTAAATCTGTCTTATACCTGAAAAAGTGCTGCCTGCCATTTTAGTGATATAATATCGGTATACAATATTAAGAATACTGGAATAACACATTGAGAACAGAACATGGCCTAAGCCTTTCAAATATTTTTTTACTAAGATAGCTGTTTAAACTGAACTGACCAAAATGTTGTCACACCATAAAACAGCCTAGTGGGTCACGTGATATAAAGAATAAAATATCGAATTTTAATGTTAAGCTAATTAATTAATTATGTGCTTTTATGCTTCAAATTTAGAATTTTTTAGAATATTTTTACATAAATTTGAGTTAAAATCAATGCTTTATTTTTCACTACTAAAAGTACCGTTTTCTTTCTTATAATAGTTACAAAAGAAAGTAATTAAAATGAAAAATGCTTTTATGGTATTTAACTAGGCCATCCTGTGAATATGTTCTATATCCACCAAATTGTAATTTATATTAAGTATTTACATAAATATGTAATGAACATTTGTCTACCAATTTCAATTAATTGCATCTGTATTTAGAAAACAGTTCAATGGTAATACTAATTGTATGAACTATAATAATTTCTACACCATATATTGTAAGTTTGTGTTGTGTGTATAGACAAAACAAAATAACTGTAGCTCTCAGGTGGTATTTGGAACTGTATAACATTGCATTGATTTTAAGACGAATGTAGTAAATCTATCTATATAAATACAAAGTTTGAACGTAAAATCGTTTAATTATTTATTTAAGGAATTTCATTTCTCTTCAATGTAAATTTTATCATAATATGTTTTTATTCGAAAATTATGCATATTTTAATGTAAACCAGAGATTTCATTGTTATGCCAAATAGGCGGAAACTCATCATATCATTGTAATTACAAAATTGTTATATTTTTTGATTGTTTAGTGAAATTCGAAAATTTTTTTAAAATAATAAATTATGAGTACGATTTAACATGTTCGTTTAGCACGTAAATATTTCAAAGGCCTCCGTTTCAGCGATGCGTTTTTGAGAGCCAGTCTAAATTATTCTCTTTGCAGATTTTTCTGAAACTCGAAAACAAAAAAATTAATTTTTCAATAACTTTTTTATAGAATTTTTTCATAACATTTTTCTGCAAGATCTTTTAAGGAAATATTCACAAATTATAAAGATCTTGAAATGGCAAAGTGGTTGTTTTCTCCTTAATTTCCTATTACACTGTTTTATCATATAGCCCATCTATAACCAGTGTTTTTAAGCGATGCGATAATAAATATTTCTTCTTAAATTTTTTGCCTCAATACATGATTAACTTTAACTGATTTCATTTGATTAAAAGTTTACAAAATTGATACATGGAATCTCCAATGAATTAATCAAAAAAAGTACATCTCTAAAAAAATGTAATTTGACCAACTTCTACGAAGTAACTACGTTACGAACTAAGTAACTTGAACATAATTAAACTGTATATATTTATTCATGTTTGCTTATAGTATTCAGTACTACAATTTTAAGAAGAGCATTGCACTGAAATGATTTCAATTACCAATGCATTATATAAACATACCTACATCATTTTATACTTAAACATATACAATAATAATATATTTCTAATAATAAAATAAAATAAAATAAATATTGATCATTGTTCCTATTATTTAAAGCTTATTATAAATGAATAAACAATTTAAGATTTTCAATATTGATATCCAACTTTGTACACACGGAGTATTTAAATTATTAACTCGATTGTTACTTAACTCTATAATACTCTATTTTTAGTTTTGTATCTAAAGAATATGCAAATTAAATTTGTTGAATTTAATTTTTTTTTGGTGATATGCATATGGAAAGAAAAATTTATTCAGGAAAATAAGTTAGTCATTTATTATATAAATATATTAAGCGTTTTAACATTTAATAAATATTTGCCTAAAGTTCGGATTTGGTCGTTCATTAATCGAAAACTGTTTTCTATTCTAAATTTTCTGAATGTGATTATAATTTCTTAAAAATTCATATTCTTAATCAAACGTAATAATGCAAAAGATCCGCTGAAAAAGAAACGGATGCGGATAGAGATCTTGAGAATATTTACGTATACGTATACGGAAATCCGGTATATTCCTGATAGATATATACATTGATACAGCTAAATCAAATGGCAAATACGTCTAGTTAAACCAATACGATAGATAAATAGATTAGATTGTAGTCAAATAAGCGTTTGCTGAAATTTACGCATGCCTTCCTTCTACATTTTATTTATATATATATGATCGTACAGCAAGCACATTCATTTATTTAAAGTGATGTGACGACATTGACCCTTTTAATAATATAATATTTTTGAAGCAAATAAAGCACAGGAAGTTGTAACAATCATTTGTTTTGATTTAATATATTTTTTTTTTTTAAATAAATTAAATTAATTGAGAGAGTGTCGAGGTGGTATACAGGAAAAGCATGGGTGGAACGTAAAGTTATTTTTTATTTAAATTAAATTTTATAACTTTTTTTGTTTAATTATATTTTACATTTTATTTTATTAACCTTTTTCATTTGCCTTTTATTTAAAAAAAAATTCGGTGTGAAATGCACAGAACCTCCGTATAAAGTATAAATTTCCACAAAATTTTGGCTTAACGGAGAGATTTGAGCTTGTGACATATTGATTTGTTTTGATTTATCATCCTATTGCAAAAAATTAGTGAAAATTAATATTTAAAGTATTTTTTTAATGAATTGTTTTGAATTTTTTTAATGAAACACAAAATTTTTTTTTCATATTTTATATACATATGGCTATATATATACACTAGATGTACTAATTTTCAATACACGAAGTCTCGAGCACCAGCTATTTAACATATATATTTGAACAAATAAACATTATATTTTAATATTGTTAATATATACATATATATTTTAATATTGTATATAAACATATATATTTGAATATCTCATTGCTACTTTTTTTTAAATGATGACGCACTGTTTTAAATTTTTTTACCAATTTCATGACGCGAAGTTATAATTTTGGCCCTTCTTCAATATAAAATCTCTTTTAGCTTTGTACCTACCAACTTCCGATTTAGTAAAAATAAAGATGATGATACTGAATGTACTATATTTCACATCAAAATGTGAAACTCAATAACATAACAAAATTCGAAAATTAAATTAAAATTGATTCAAAAATGAAAAAGATATAGCTATCAATGAGTATTTTGCATCTCTTTCTTGAAAGCGATGGTTAACAAGTAATCTGCATAGGAATACTGAATGGTTTACGTAACTTTTATGCATGACTATCTTTGTTTAATGAAGATTTTTGATCGTCCATTATTTCTATAAAAATTTAAAAATAATAGCTTCAGTACCAATTTGTGAAGTAGGTAAAGACGCTAAAAGTGATGTAATTATGAATTTATAAAATAAACCTAATCATACTGACCTTTAGTCACTTTATTGGTCTATAAATAATATCTAACTATATCTGCCAATTTTAATTTATTCATGAATTCAATCAATTATTTTAATAAATATTTATTAAAATTTTTAGAGTTTACTGAATTATAAACAAATTATATTTTTGTAAAAAATTCCGTTAAATGCAATTATTATAGTCTATAGAACAATTTTACTTTCCAACTGAAATGCAGTACCGGCGTTTGTATTTATTGAAAAAACTGAAAAAGGCACATTTGGACTCATTTAGAGTGGAATGTTTAATAGGCCAAAACATTTAGATCAATTTTGCATGGAGCAGAGGAATTTTTGAAACAAAGTTTGTATCAAAAAGCAGTCTTTAGCATTATGATCAGAAATTTACAAACATTTTTAACCTATTATAAGTCACGACTTGCTAAAAAAAGTATCGTAATGCATAAAAAATGCAACAAAAAAAATGCAAAATGTTTTACAATTGTTAAGAATTTATATAATTTTGTGAAAATTGGTATCTAAAGATGCTTCAGGTTGCTGATTTTGATAGAAATGTTTCCAAAAGTCTACGGCTGTGTATTAAATGAACACAATTAGACGTTTTTGAATGCACTTTTAACCACATAGGTACTTCAAAATAACCAAAACTAACTTTAAAGTCAATTTTATGTATCCGAATTAATAAAAATAAGGATTCTGAATTTTTTAAATCACGAGCTCCTATCAAAAAGATTATCCAAGAAAATTATTTTGGCTAAAATCAAGGAATTTTTTGTCGTAATTTAAAGATTTAAAAATTAAGAAGCGAATTACATTTGATTAGACCATAAATTTACAAATATTTTCGAACATGGCAGATAATTTAATAACACAAAAACGAATTTTCATTAAACTGGCAGAAGTGAACTTCCAGAATCTGATTCATAATGAATTTGGTTCATCGTATATTTAAATTATTGATAGGTATTAATTATGCAAATAACATAATATTGATCTTTCGTTGTATCTCATTGATTTTTTATTTTTTTTTTATTACTAGTGTAGAACATTTTTTTCAAGTAGTATATTAATTCGTTTATTATGCATCCAAAAAACATAGATAATAATAATCCAAACATTTCAATCAAAAATTTTGACAATGATTTAAATAAAAAAGATATGTAAACAGGAAACATCGTTTATTTGAAATTATGTGTTGTAAAATTTGTTTGCATAAAATAAATTTTTTTTTTTAAATGTTCTCAAATACTTATTATTTATTATTTTTTCATATAAAAAAATGTTACAAAATATTTGCTTTTATAAATTACGATTTTTCCTCATCCGTATAATCTATAATTAATTCATAATTGAAATAAATATTTTTCATCATAAATGAGTGAAATAAGTTATGGCCTGCCTTTTGTAGCTTCAGGAAGAATATGAAATTTTCGAAAGCTGTGCTTATTAAGTTTCACTTTAACCTTTTAACCCTTTTTTTTGCTCAAATCGTTTGACCAGCTGAAGTCTTCAATAGCTCAAAAGTTTGAAATAAAACTAAAAACGTGTAAATTGTTTGCAAGGTGAGTCCTGGAAAATAAGATATACCTTCCAATTGTCGGGGCTTCCACCGCAAAAAAAATTGAAATGAAAACTAGAACCTTTAGAGAAAAACTAAAGTTATTTTCTTGTTTTTTGCTAACAGACAAGTCCAAAAACATTATGAAAAACAAGTAAAGTTTTCACAATGTATTTCTTTGCGCCACCACTAAAATCAATTATATAACGGCTATAAATAACGGATTTCACTACACCTACACCGTTTTTTCATCATTAAAATAATAAGACACCAAATAAAGTAAATGAAGTACACCATTCTGTGAAATTTACAATACATCTCATAAATGTGATAAAATTTCGTCAAAATCGAAAACGCGTTCAAAATTAATATCAGAATAAATTTTGATAGTTCTATAGATAGATAGATAGGCATACAGACAAAAAGAATGCAGAATCGTCAAGTAAAAACTTAGACCTGTCTCCGTTCAGTTAGTAAATAAATGTATAAAATCTAATGATAAATGATTTTCTAAGAATTTTATTGACTGACTCTATATGATTCAATTATAACATATTCTTTTTATGAAATAAAACACTTTTGTTATTTCGCCTCGTGGTTAATAAAAATTACGTAAAAAAAAATAAAATAAAAATAAAATAACACACAAAATGTTCGTTTAGAAAAATAAACATCAATTATTATTGTTACGAATCAGTTTTTATTACAAAATTTTTATTACAACACTATAAACTTTACACCAAATGTTAAAAAACTTTTCGTTTTCTGGTATTAATAATATCAATCATAATTAATATATATCTATATATCTATATATCTATATATATATATATATATATATCTATATATAGATATATCTATATATCTATATATCTATATATCTATATATCTATATATCTATATATCTATATATCTATATATCTATATATATATATATTTTTTTTTTTCAGGTTATACCTTATTTTGATTTTACCGGTGTTTTACGGTTTACGTTTTGATATTTCATTTTAGGATCCCGTAGTCAATAAGAATTCTCCACGATTTAAATTAAAGAAATTGTTCTCAAATCGATGATTTATGCTTCATTTTATGGACAGGAGTTTGAGAGATCATGAGAATTTCTGTTCAATATTTTTTATAAATATTTTTTTGTTCTTATGTGTTTTCATTTCAAAAAATTGAAATATTCAAGAAAATTTATTCACTTTTTTAAGTTGAAATTTTATGTATAAATAGAAAATGATTGAAATGCTGGGGTAGGATTCATACATTCTTAGTGTGGTTAAACTATACTTAATTTATTAAAATTCAAATTTATTTTTCAAATTTATTATTCAAATCAAATAATGCTACTAAGTGATATCACTAATCATAATCACGTTAAGACCCGTATCCATATCCGCGGATCTGGACACTGATTGTCCAGACACTGACTGCGGATCTCCATTTTTAACGATCGGTCACATACCGGATCACAACTGAACAACCAATATAGACTGCGTACAATAGACCGCTTCTATTCTTAACCAATCTTATCTTAACCAATTAACCCCCCAAGACATGTCAATAAAAATTATATTCCATTGAAATACTTTTTGATACATAAAAAATATTTGACTTACTTCAAATTGTAATCTCTAAAACTACTCTAATGAGGTAATTATTCCTCCATTATTTCTCAAAAACCATTCTGCATTGTATGTATAATAAATAATACATCAACAATAATAATATAGATTCTAAATCTACGTCATAGTACTATTGTCTTAGGTATTTTTAGTACACACAACAATATATATTCTATGAAATAGCTATTGTTATTATAAATTCTTTTAATACGTTATATACATATATTTATAGATTCTGTCAACTTTAGTTTAAGAAGAATGCATATTTCGTATCATATTGAGTGAAAATAGACAGATGTGTATATATTATAAGACATTAATGCATATTTTTGTTTTTGGTTTTTTTAAAAATTTTTTATTAATGTATATTCTTAGAAGATTTTCTATTATACAGATGTATAAATATATTTATTTGTTTTACTGGAATCCATTTGGTAATAAAATCTTATGTGTTAAGTATAATATTGATTTAAAAAAAAAAAAAAAATTGAAAGAAATATTACCAAATGCTTATTTTTTAGTTTTGTTTTTGTTTAAAGAGACCGACAGTGTATTTATGAATGATAATTAACTGTTTTTATGAAAACGATAAAATATTACAGGTGTTAGAATTCAAGCGTTTTGAACTTAGATTTACGATTTCAGTACATGCCTAAAAAATTATTATGTTAAAAAGATGTTCAGCATGCACATTGGTCAAAAATCTAAAAAAGAATAGTCTCTTTTAATCGGTTTCTTTGATGTTTTCCCGGTGCCATGTTGCTGGAATGAAGAAAATATTAAACAAATACAGCAGGAATTACAAAATAATCAAAAAATTAATTTTCTCAATATAAGAAACTTTGTTCGCCAAAATTGAATAAATATTTAGCCTTATAGAACAAATTTTAATTTTTTTTTGGTTTTTGTGACGTCACAAGAATCAAAAAATTAATTTTCCCAATATCTTGGCCAAATATTGACCGATTTGAGTGAACTTTTTTTTAAAACCAACTAATTTTAGGTTATACTTTTCAATTTTATTATTATAAATTCGCTAATTTTAACCTTTATATGAAATATCATGACCAGGTTCTAAGTTTCTGGTAACATATTATAGTTATGTTTTATTTAACCAAAAATTTGAAAACTACGACCCAAATTTAGTAGGATTAGATACTTTGTTCGCCAAAATTAGATAAATTTTGAGCCTTATAGAGCAAAACTAAATTTTTTTGGTTTTTGTGACGTCACCGGAATAAAAAAATTAATTTTCTTAATATTTTGGCCAAATATTGACCGATTTGTGTGATCTTTTTTTTAAAACCAACTAATTTTAGGTAGTACTTTTCAATTTTATTATTATTAATTCGCTAATTTTAACCTTTATATGAAATATCATGACCAGGTTCCAAGTTTCTGATAACATATTATAGTAATGTTTTATTTAACCAAAAATTTGAAAACTACGACTCAAATTTAGTAGGATTAGATACTTTGTTCGCCAAAATTAGATAAATTTTGAGCCTTATAGAGCAAAACAAAATTTTTTTGGTTTTTGTGACGTCACCAGAATAAAAAAATTAATTTTCTTAATATTTTGGCCAAATATTGACCGATTTGTGAGAACTTTTTTTTAAAACCAACTAATTTTAGGTTGTACTTTTCAATTTTAATATTATTAATTCGCTAATTTTAACCTTTATATGAAATATCATGACCAGGTTCTAAGTTTCTTGTAACATATTATAGTTATGTTTTATTTAACCAAAAATTTGAAAACTATGACCCAAATTTAGTAGGATTAGATACTTTGTTCGAGAAAATTAGACAAATTTTGAGCCTTATAGAGCAAAACTAAATTTTTTTGGTTTTTGTGACGTCACCAGAATAAAAAAATTAATTTTCTTAATATTTTGGCCAAATATTGACCGATTTGTGTGATCTTTTTTTTAAAACCAACTAATTTTAGGTCGTACTTTTCAATTTTAATATTATTAATTCGCTAATTTTAACCTTTATATGAAATATCATGACCAGGTTCTAAGTTTCTTGTAACATATTATAGTTATGTTTTATTTAACCAAAAATTTGAAAACTATGACCCGAATTTAGTAAGATTAGATACTTTGTTCGAGAAAATTAGATAAATTTTGAGCCTTATAGAGCAAAATTAAATTTTTTTGGTTTTTGTGACGTCACCAGAATAAAAAAATTAATTTTCTTAATATTTTGGCCAAATATTGACCGATTTGTGTGAACTTTTTTTTAAAACCAACTAAGTTTAGGTCGTACTTTTCAATTTTAATATTATTAATTCGCTAATTTTAACCTTTATATGAAATATCATGACCAGGGTCTTTGTGTCTGGAAATATATTATAGGTATGTTTTATTTAACCAAAAATTTGAAAAGTACGACTCAACTTTAGTAGGATTAGATACTTTGTTCGTCAAAATTAGATAAATTTTGAGCCTTTTCGTTTATGCGTTATGCACTTATCATTGTTATCTTTAGTGAATAAATAAACCATTCTTAAATAAACACGTTGCTGATTATTTATTTATCAGAATCTACAAATAAACATTACAATAAAATGTATAATAATTTTAAAATTTGGTATCAATACTATTAGAAATAAACTAACGTTATCCTCCCTCTAAATTTCAATATTTCTCTTCATACCTCTGAAATTGCATTTCCATCGTGTATAAAACTTACACATATTATTTAGAAATATTTTGATAACTAAAGTAATTTAGTTGAATATTATTTTATAAACAAGTTCGTCGAAAAAAAATGAAAAAATATCTGATTAAGTATGGTGACCTTTACTAACCAGAAGTGAACCGATTTTAATCTATGATTGAAACACAAAACATCTAATTCTATGTAACAATCGTTATTTTATTAATAAAGCATAGAAAACATTTGCGAATGAGAAATACTAACGAAAATTATAATATAATCGACTAGACACTTCCTTGAAAATGATATTGATCATTATTAAATGATTATTTTGAATTATTTGCAACGTCCTTGTTTCTTGCCAATTATAATTGTATTATTACTGATTTTTATCTATGATTTTTCCTAGTGAATTACCCCTATGTTCTATAAGAAACCGAAATTAGGTAGCAATTATATTCAATTCAATAAAGTCTAGACAAGTTGGTTACAAATTACAAAAGAAAATAATGATTGAAAGGCAGATTAGTTATTATTTGTTGATAAGGCATCAAAAGACCTATACAATTTTTTTCATTATTATTATTATTTTTCAAATAATTACATTTTCCTACATTTGATGTTAAATAAAGATTATAACAACAGCATTTATGTAGGATGTTCACTGAAATTTAACTTTTTTTACAGATTCTTTTAGAGATTTCGATTTTTTAATGTTATAAAATAAAATAAGAAATGAAATAAATTCAGTTTTCAAACATTATTATTATAAGAGACTGGGACTTTTTAGATAAACTCTGTCCACTATTCATTTAGTGTCTATCAAAACTATATCCCACATGGTTTTGATACAGGCCCAAAAAATATAAAAATTAAAAAAATAATTATCTAAATTCTAAATGGTATTCAGAATCGTGATATGAAACGGAGGGCAAGCCAAAAAGTTTTTATTACGAAAAAACATTTCTTTTTTTGGGAAAAACTCACTGACATGCCCTCCATTTACATGTCAAAATTGTGTGTACAAAATTTCATAACATTTGGAAAAATATTTTTTTAGTTATTTGAAAATTTGTGCTAATGAATTTTAAATAACCATGAAAATGACGAAAATTTGTAGAGAGTTTCTTTTGCAAAAATGCGAATTGTAAATGATAAAAGTTATGAATATGTTTGAAAACAGTTTAGAATCTAGATAGTTTAAAGTCAGTTTAAATTCTAAACACTGTAACAAAACTGAAATTAATCGTCTGAAATTGGGTAAATGTGATAACAAGATTCTATCTACATACCAATAATTATTAATATTGAAGTTCATATATCAATAAAATATTGAACAAAGATTTGAAGAATATAAAATTTCAGGAAAAGATTGAATTGAGACAATTTTTTATTTCAGCATTGGAAGTTACATGGTCGTTTAGTATTAATAACATGATAAGCCCAAAATAATCGGTAATTCAGGTTTTCTCTAAGACGTTGGAGTTACGAAAAATATTCATGGTGACACTTTTGTTGTATTTAAAGTGGAGAATGAGTTGCTACAGTTTGGTCAGTTAATTTGTGAACATTCTGTATATGAAGGTTTTGTTTCCATATAATTATTTATTATTTAATTTGATTATATACTTAATTTGTAAATAATTTATAAACTATATTTGAATCTGAACTTTATGATAACTGAAGAAATTATAAATAATTGGTATTCACCAATATTATTTATTCTTTAGGCGAAGCTAGAATATCTGATGGAACCTTCAGAGAAAATAATTAAAAATTAAAAACAATATTAACCTAATAAAAAAAATTGCATATAAAAACATCTAAATGTTAGGTTAAATTATACGCTTTATGTTTGTCATGCATGTTATTATAAAATCAGTTACCAACGTACTAATCAGTATATTATGTTTACTTCGGTTTAAGCCCGAAATTGATGCCCGAAAAAAGTCCTAAAACACTAGAAAATGTTGAATTACAAAAAGTTATTTAAACTTTATCAAGATAAATAAGTTTACAAAATAAATTAATAATATTTATTCAATAAAATGTTTTATTGTATTGTTGAACAGACAGGTGGGCGGGAGAATAACCAAAAATTGCCAACCTAGGCCTTAAAAATTGTCATCATGTTACATAATGAACAAATTTCCTTAAAAAAATTTTTTTTAACTTATGAAATACATTTTCATTTCCAGTCTTAAAAAAAAAATTTTGTTTGAAAATACAAAAATAAACAGTGGGTTAACTTCCTGTAAGTCAATGTATAATAATATTTATAAATAAATGTGTTTATTTTTTATACTGTTTTCTTTCTTCTGCGATGCTCTCTTTTACCCATTTTTATTTGACAAAACCATATATTATTTATAAAAAATATACATACAGTCGAAAAAAATATATTTGTGGAAAAATCAATGAGAAAAAAAATATACTTACTATAACTTTTTATTGTGTTTCTACAAATGATTTATATAACAAATTAGTGGCGTCAAAGCTCTTAGCATTCTTTCTATGATTCAGACGAACATAAATTTTAACAAAAGGTTAAGAAAATTTAACCTTTTCGTTTACACTTAATATGTAGTTAAATACATATAAATATAGATATTTATTGGTGTTTAAAGTGCTTTTTATATTTAATATTATTATTTTGTGTGTGTGTGTGTGTTTTTTTTTGGTTACTAGTAAAATGATGTTTGTTCGTATGCTAATGTTTCTACAATTTTTCGTGTGCTTATATATTTTGAAATATTAAAATTTATAACCGTGATATTTTTAAAACTAGAAAATCAAAAGTAATTCAAATATCAATTTTAAAAATTCCCATAAAATTCATTTTTATAACTTTGTCAGAATTTTAATACCAGAGTGTTAACTAGCGAGCGTTTTGTATTTTTTTTTTGTTGAACTGTGTATAATCACTTAAGAGATGTTGAACCTCAACTCCCTTTGTGACTTGCTGACAACGATGCCTCCTTATAAAGGGTGCTGTAATAAAACTATCATCAGCTGTTGAAACTCCACTGTCGTAATCACAGGAAACGTAGATAGTCGACAGTTTCTTAGCACATTTGTATTTTGATGAATGGATCCTAAGTAACCGATTCTAACATTCTGTGTTGATGTTGCACTTAAATAAAAAGTTGAACTTCCATATTCACTATTTGAGGATGTCAGTAAAACAAATAACTGGGATCATCTGAGGTCCCTAAATGTAGTGAATTTGAAGTTCGACCTTTGAAAAGGAAAATTTTACAGTATATGTATTTAATAATCTTTGTGGCCGCAGGACCTCCATCTAAATAATCAAATTGCACGCATGTTCATATAATATTTTTTCACACTAATTCGACTTTAACGAAAGGAATATAATGTCTAGACAGAAATATATATCATTTCAACAAGGATTTTTTTAATACTTTTATATTTCAATTCGTATTTATTATAGTTTACCGGTTTATAAATATATCATTTAATTTGATGTTTATATTTTTTTACATTATTATTATAAATACTATCTTTTTATATACAAATAAATATATATAGAATTGTTTATGTGTGTGATTATTTTAAAAGGTAAAATTTATGATTATTTTTATTAGTAGCATAATGCAGAAATTCGTGTTATTCTTACGTTAAATTGCCATTTTACATGCAATACTTTAGAATATGGAATAGCTATTTTAGTCTAAGACTCAATGAGTTTTGCGAGGAAAGTATGCCAGAGAACAATAAATACTTGGAAGCGGTATTGGAGTTTTATATTCATCTTCAAGGTTCTTATTTAAGCTAAAAGTGAACGTTTTGTTCATTCTACCGACTTTGACTTTGAATGACAATTATATTTATATGCAATCAATTGCCTTAAAAATAAGTTTCAAAATTCTTACTTTAAAAATGAAGTAATTTCCATACAAACTTTCATCCCCTATTTCAACCCCTTACATCCCTAATTCGCATTATTTCGTAGTCTAGATCCTTTTTTACAGTCTTTGTTGCAAATTTCATTCAAATCGGATCAGTACCTACTCTTTTAAATGTATAAAAATGATAACGTAAAGGGTTGATTCCTAACAGAATGTGTTTTCCGTTTTTTGCATACATCATTGATCAATTTCATTCATCATTGAAAAAAAATTACTGCTTGGTTCTCCTACTCCCAGTCTATATGTATTTATTATTTTATATTATAATACTGTAACGAAGAAAACTTTAATCAGTATAAAGTTTAAATTGAGAATAATTTTAATGTGTATGTTTTAAAAATAATTTGTAATTTATTAACCTATTTTGATTGTGTTTGGTTATTTGGTGAAGGCTACTCGTCGAATGGCGGCTATTATTCTTATAATAATAATGAAAAAATAATAAAAATAAATTTATTTGTAATTGTACAAAGGACAAACTTGATATTATTTATATAATGCAAATAGTTGAACGTTAACTCGTGAAGTCATATAGAAATATTCTGATTTAAGTTCAACACAGATTATCGAACAGTTAAAGAAGATATTCGTCTTTTAACATCGTAAAAAATGTATGCCGTTATAAGGTATACGGTTACAATCAGAACTTCATTTCAACTTGAAGTTGAATATAGAGTAACATCCGAAACATGTCGCATAATTAGAATAAAATAAAGTGGTTAAGAAAAAAAAATTGAAGTGTGTAAATTTATTTATCCACCTAACATAATTAATACTATGGAATACCACAAATTAAAGCTCTATACCATTAATACCTACTAAAATTTGATTACCTCCTTTAGAAAAGTATGTTAATAATGAATCATAATGAATGCACGAGTCATCATGTACGAAGATATTTACATTATACTGCTAACTCATTAAAATATTTTAATTTAAATATTCAATTCAATTATTCTAGTCATGGTAATTTATTACAGAAAATGCAATTGTCGTAAAAATATTTTACTTTTATTTTAACTATAATTAACAATTAGATATCATTAAATAAATATTCATAGTTTAAAAATAAATTTTTTCTCAAATTTAATGCTTATAGTTTCTGTAAAATTATAGATGTTATATTTAGAACCATATAAAATTATATTTAGAACCGTATAAATATTTTGTAATGCACGACCATGCATGCATACATTTTTACAGAGTACCATGATTTTAATTATTATTTTTTGATTGAATAAGATACACTTCGTTGGTCCGATTTAAGCTTGAAAAAAATTCGGATGAATAAAAAAAAATTTTGCTCTCATCCACATTGTGGCCACTGATGATATGAACAATTATAATTAATATTATTTATTAAAAAATTATTTTTTAATAATTGTTTTATTAGTTAATTTATTATTTTCAATTTATTATTAATTAAATGTATTTGTTTTTTAATTCAAATTATATTACATTATATTATATTATATTAATTATATTATATTATATTATATTATATTATATTAATTATATTATATTATATTACATTAATTATATTATATTATACGATTGTATTGGAAAACATCGATTTGAAATTGTATAATCTAAATTTCTATATAGGTATAAACTATTATTGCAGAAATTGGTATTCAAATCTCTTACTATTTAAATTTGGCAAAGATTTGCAAAATTAGCTAGAGATATGAGTGTATTCAAATAAAACACTTTATGCCATAAATTAATATGTGATATTATCATACATATTTCAAATATCATACACATAGGCTATTTAAAAACACTTCTAAATATATATTTGATACCTAGAAATTAATTTATATCTATAAATAAAATTGTAAATAATTCACACAAGGGTTTAATAAAGCTAAAATAATTTGGGTAATGCGAGCATTAATTGAACTACTTGACAAATTTCTGTATACGGTGGTTCATCGTAATAATTTTTGAAAAAGAAAATATTATTATTGATAATTTCTTACTTTCCTTACAATGGTTTATAATATAATATTAAATTTACATAATAAACCAAAATTTATACAAATAAAGTTGTCACCATTCATTATTATCAAATGTTATTTTTTATGCTATGAAAGTACAACATTTATTTATTATGTATGCTGGATAAAATGTCGCTAATTTTTATTTTTATTTGGTGTTGTTTTTGAAATTGTTTTTTTGACTTTAAATGACCGTGTCGACGTTTGACAATCTAAATATATCATTTAAATTCTCTCTTACGTTATGTTTTTATTTTCCTTTTCATGCTGATGAAGAGAATTATAGGTATTAGTTGTGATGTTATTAATTTAGTGTAAAGAGTTATACGAATAATTTGTACAAAGTAAAAGTAGTATACAGTGTGTAGGGTAAGTCAGGGGAGATGGCTGTACGGGAGAGATTGCTAGTCCAATTATTTTTGGAACCAATAGGCGGATTGTAATATTTTATGCTTCACTTCTATTAACGTAGACTATTAGCAACACTAGTGATATTGAATTTAAATCAAAAAGTAAGTAAACACCGGTTAAAGTGTTTTCCAAAGCAAAAAGATTTTTATGTGTACACATCTAGTTTTACGGTGATAAAATTTGAAACGAAATTCGTAATTTTATGTTTTACCCTGATTAGTATTGTAGATGTGTTGAATTCCAACCTGAAAATTGTCAACAATTCCTAGTAATTCATTTTTAAAACAAAGTGGCCATTCTTTCCGATTGATTAAGGAGAAGTGGCCACATTTGGTCGGGTAAAGATAGACCACAATAGAGTGTGATTTCCTAAGCAGCCCGATATAAATAACATCTAATCCAACTGTGTGCCAAATCTCAATAACTATTTCAATTTAATCTGAGACAATGGCTATTATAGATCTAATACCTTATACAGTCAAAGAGTATAAGGTTTATTATCATATAAGACTATATACATTATACAGAGTTTAGAACAGAAGGGTGATTTGTGCTCAACTGATAAAGGGTGATTAAATTATGGAACTACAATTGAAGAAGATTCACGCCTTACGTGAATGCCAAGCGCAGATACACAAAATAAATTTTATTGTGCCTTTTTTGGAATTCGTTTTTTTTTTTACTTGTCACATCACGAGAAACAATCAAAAGTCGCTAACTTTTTTCATTTTTATAATTAAACGAATACCGCTTGTCATAATTTTTTATAGGTATATAATTTTTATACCTTCAATTAACGATTTTCGGATTTTTAAGACAATCAAAAGAAAATTACTGTATATGTTCATAAAGATTCTAAGATTTTCTTTGAAACGTCCTTACCGTTTGTATTTGTGTATTGTTTTCCATAATTACTAAGTATTTGATTGACATAAGTGTTTTAAATTGCAAATTACAAAACCGTTAAATTGTTTTGAATTATTAAGATTACATTTTACTTATCGTTGTGATTTTAAATGCCACGAAAAAAACTGACACGAGCAAATTGAGGCCGAGCTACTAGTTCTATTTACAAGTTTTTGTTTTGAATATATACATATAAATAGAGTGAACAATCTAAGTTTTGTTTGAATTCATGATGATATTTAGGATAAGTGTGAAATTATCATTTTATTATTTTTATTGGTAATTCTTTCGTTTATATCAAACTATAAGAAAATATTGTATAAAAAGGTATGTAAAAGGTATGTATACAAACCAAATGGTATATCCAAATTGTATACTAGGGTGGGCCAATAATCTTCATAATATTATAAATTTGTAAATAACTGTGTCTGCTTGTGTGTTACCCATTCACGCTTTACTATTGAACCGATTTAAATAAAATTTGGTACAGAGATAGTCTAGACCCTCGGAAAGAATAATATTTTTTAATTTAATGGATGTAAAGGTTGAAATAGGGATGCGATTTGGTACGGAAATGACATTTTTAGAGCTAGAATATTATAGTAATTTAGAGCTAGAATATTATAGTAATATGATGAAGTATCAATACTTCATCATATGTCGAGTATCTTAACAATTAACTCTGTTAATTGTTATATTCATTTGTTTTTAAATATTAAAAAAAAAATCTTGAACTTGATAACTTGATATTTTAATAATAACTTTTTTTCCGATCCCGTATTTGTCCGATCGTTCATTTGTCCATATAGTGCTTTGATTTTGCGATACATTTTTTTTTGCCCACCCTATTACTTACCTTCTTGAATGATTGGACAATGATATCGTTTTTTGATAACTCTCATGAATAAATATTGGATAACGGTTTAAGGTCAAATATTTTATGTTCTTCATATGAAATAAAACGAAAAAAAAAAACAAATTTGCACTTTTTTGTGTTGTAAAAGTATATAATAATGAAAAAGGTTAAATTATTATTCAAATTTTTACTGTTCAAAGGTACATGTGATGTAAATACACTAAATACGAACTTTTTTTAAAAAAAAATTTGTTTCGTGTCGTTTATGTGTACTTTTTGTCAACGAGTATTTCCGCGTATACATTCGCGTAGAGAATGATTCATCGCGTGATGTTATCAACATCTTGAAAGATGTATTTCGAACTTTACCACTATAAACCTAAACATAAACAGTTTTATTGGTGTTGCCTTTTTAAATTGATGAGTGTCAGGGGACTGTAACTTGTGGAAGGATTAATTAAAATGATATTGTGGTTTTTTTATATTTTTTGTTTTACGAAAGTCTGATTTATTCTTTGTAAATTTTACATACTTTATAAATTATCATATATAAATGTACGATGATTTCGAATAATGTATGATGATTAATAAATTTTCATATAAAAATATGAATTCTTACAGCCTCGCAAATCACTGTAAAGTTTTCCAATAATGAATTTTTCAGTTTTATTAATTTAAACATTTGTTTGTTTTTAAAAAACAACCTCTGAATTTTAATTTTTATATTTGTATTTGAAGATGGATCATACATTTAAAGAATCCAGTGGAGTTATTTTTGCTCATTCTAGAATTAAATTTATTTATGCCCATATAAAGTTAGATAATCTTGAACTATCTGTGTATTTCGTATACGTTTTTGTTTAAGTATGTGCTTAACTTGTAACTACTGAATGTTTTACTGGTATGCTCACCACAATCATATATCTAAAATGACTATACGGATGTTAATTCATTTCTCTTGAAAATATGAATCATATAAGAAATATTCAAATATATGTGACTACCACGTGCATCAGGATGTTGTGCCACAAAATTGCTCAACATACTGAAGCTATAAAGATTATTAGTAGATTTGTTTCGATTAGTCGGCCACTAGTCGTTAAAGCCGACTATCCGGCCCCTTTCGAAGTCGGAGACTACTCGGGGAATATTCGGCAAAGAGCAGGAACAGGAACACAAAATTCCTAATTTGCAAGACAAAATAAGTGATTTATACCGACGTGTATTTATAAGATATTTATAGTGACGTGCACTTCTATGTTTTCAAACGGATTTTAATAATTAATTTTTGTGCTAAATTTAGTATAGTAACCCATTAGTGGTTCATTACTGACTGCAAAGAACAATAAAGTTACATATTCGTCAGTATATATTACTTTCTTTAACTACTTTAGTAAATGGAAGTATTTTAATCCTGTCTGTGGATTTCTACATGGGTTTTCTAAATCAAAAAATTGGCTTTCAGAAATTGGTCTTTGTGTGTGTGTGCGTGTGCGTGTGTGTGTGTGTGTGTGTGTGTACACTAAGTAGGTATATATTAATAGTAAAAGAAAGTCGTATGTCGAGGCGCAGCAGATTTTTTCCTAATTGTGAACACAATTTTACATTGCCAGTTGTCCTATTTCGATTATTCTTTTTTCATTGGTAAAAAGATTGTGAATTTCGTTATTCTCATGACATTTTAAAAAAAATTTGTTTTTTTTCAGTTTTGATCTGTTTTTTGTGAAATTTTTTTTTAAAATTATTATTCTGTGGCATACTGTAAATCCCACATATACGTTTATAACAAATTTTCAGTATAATTTATGATTGTTATGACATTTAAATGTGTAGTATTTAATCTTTCATATATTTTATATTATTTTCATCATGTGAAGAAAGTATCATATTATTTTATTATCTAAGTTTTAGCAATGTTATGAGAGAAGTAGAGTTGCAGAATACACATTCAGTACAACACATAGTACAAAATAGCAAGTTATTTCAACAATTAATGTTTAAAATGTAAAACATTTTATTATTATTTTGTCATATATTTCTTTTAATTTATTTTCTATGAATTTAAAGTTTAATATCTAGTTTTGAATTTAATTTTGATATTACAGATTTCATTTAAATCTTATTCTATTTTATTTTTTAATGTGTGATTTAGGTAGATAACTATGAAAAGATGTGAAGCATATTTGAAAAAAATTTGTTCATAAATCTCTAAAATTTAGTATCGAACATGAATGGTACATTGATTAAGCAAATTTTTGTTCATAAAGTTTATGTCGCAGCACAAGCACCAAATTTTTCTTATTAATTTATACTTAATTAGCGTTATATTTTTAGTGCAGTTTTGGAACGCCTATTGATATTTTTTAAAATGTATTATTGTTTTTCTCAGAAATTTTTCTTGCAATTAGACTATAAATAAACTAAACGAATAACAGTTTATTCAGAAATAAATTTTCATTTGATTGTTATTTTTCCTAGAATTTTCACTCGAAGTTAAATTCTCATTCAATTAACGTCAAAATTATTAAAAAACAATTTACAAAATAATATTCTTCGTAGAAAGTATTTCAATCATTTTACTATATATGGTGCCGATAATATTAGACAGAAGTAAAAATAACTCTTTTTTATTAACGTCCACCAACACATTTTACTGAATTTGTAGGATTAAACCACGATTATATTTTTGATCGTTTCTCCGTATAAAACAATAAAATATACCTATTTATATAATACCTATTTCCTCAACAACAATAAAATAGTATAACAATAGTTCTCTATTACTGTTTGTTATGTTCTATTTATACACGCCTAGTGTTTGGTCAGACTCTAGCGTGTTAATTAAAAATTTCACGCGAATAACCATACTCATAACAAGTAATTTAATAATAACACTACTGTTCTGGTGCATCCAACTGTAAATTTTTTATAGTGTTTAACTTACTCTATTATTCTTAAACAGTAGACGACAGTACCGAAGAAGTTTCGATAAATTTGGGCTTTCGATTATTTTTAAAAATTTTTAATACCATCCATGATTTCTTTATAGACTGCATGTACGCCTAGCTGTGTTCATATGGTTGATCATTTATTGGCTTGTTGAAGGAAAGGTCTTGCTATCCAACATCTTAAAATATTTAATACTAAATTAAGATGAACAATTTTTACTTGAAATTTTGTCACAAACTTCTACAGTTGTATTAATTTCTATTTTTATATATGCTTACGAATACGAGGTAAATAGATTGAGTATGCAACTTGAGTATGGCGTTTTATTTATCTCAATGAATTATATTTAAATTTAACCTAAGCGAAAAGAAATCTTTGCATATGCATTTTAATGAACCATACAAATAAAAATTTATCATAAATTTAAATTGCAAATGAAAAATTCGTTCATAGTATCACTGATAGCTCTGAATTTATAACTGAAAGTTAATCTCTAAAAAAAAAATTATTATATTTAACATTTATTTTGTTTAAATCATCTGTTTATACCCAGAAACTATTGAAAGATTGATTCGGTTGTACTTAAAAATGGCAGATTTCAAAGCTCAGTAAACACGAAATCGCAAAAAAAATTGTAATCAAGATTTGGTCATATGATAGTGGATACTGGTCATCTAACTTGTTCTGTGTTACGCTGAACCTCCGCATGCTTGTAAAAAAATTGGTAAATTAAGACATAGTGTTATAGAAAATGACATATATACAAAATAATATAACTAGATTTGCAAAATCGACACTTACTAAACAAATTTTTTATTATTACAACTTTATTAGCATATTGTGTGTTAATGTTTCAATTGCAAGTTCTTTAGTAAATATTTTTTATGTATGTATCCGGAAATGATAACGT
Source organism: Chrysopa pallens (assembly GCA_020423425.1). Taxonomy (NCBI): domain Eukaryota; kingdom Metazoa; phylum Arthropoda; class Insecta; order Neuroptera; family Chrysopidae; genus Chrysopa; species Chrysopa pallens. The sequence goes on from CM035594.1 coordinate 46,400,246, forward strand.
TAACAGGCGTAATTCCTGTTAACTCCAGGCTATGAAAGGTGTTGGACCGCAGATTGTTGGTGATGACAAGTTTCTTGAATGTATGATCTCGCTAAGTGGTTGAATAATAGTATATTGAGCTTTTCTTGTAATAATACTGTTTTCTCGTCAAGAATTATATTTCTTAAATATTGTCGGAAAATCATTAAAATGATTGTTTTTTCTTTTTACTTTTTCCATACTATGTACCCACTATTCATTTTCTAGTAATGATCCTATATCTGTATTTCATGCAAATTTCCATGTTATATTACTCTTACGCCAACGTGTAATTGAATTTCGATATTCATAATTCTAATAAATAAAATATTTGTGAAATGAGTCAGAACAAAAATACATAATGTAAAAAAAAAGTATACATATTGTTTAATTTAAAATGTCATCAAAATGTTTACAATATAAATGATCATAAAATATTTTAATTGAGCAAAAAATTTAACATAATCAGCACCTCATTTGTTAATAATAACATTTTTATTTTTAAAATAGAATAAATAATATAGATCTCAACTGGATGAACAGATAGACTTCAATGACACAATAATATGTGTTTTAGTGTAACTATGACGGACTATTTTATACATAGGGGACAGATGTTGGTTGACTTTTTATTATTTGTATTTATTTAGTTAGTTAGCTTCGTTGTTATTTTTTATATTTTTTGACAACATCCTTCCTTGTCATTCATCTAGAACATCATATACACGATGATGCTGTTTGATGGTCTTTAAACATTTACTTTAAATCCTCTATAGTTGAAACGGCTTAAGGAAAAAGGCATTTATGTGTGACATTTAAGTGAATTGTTTCAATCTTTTCAATTGTTCTTTATATTTGAAAGACATTCGGTAAAAATATTAGATCATCTGTTTGATTGTTTGGTCACCATCCGTTTTGATGAAATGATTCGAGAGTCTTATATTCTTTTCTTAATTTTAGTGTTTATTGAATTGTTTTGTTTAACTATAATGAAGAGATTTTCACAGTTTTTTTTTTATTGTTTTCATTTATTTACAAATAAAGTGTGAAGTAAATTTTGAGTCAACAAATGTCAGTTACAGGAAAAACATAAATTGATTGAGAGTTTAATATCAAAGTAAAATAATTATTCGATAAAAAATATAAGAAAAAAATTATCAAGGAAAATTACTACATAAAACTTTCGGGTAAAAAAATCTAGGAAGATGTACGTTTAGGATTTATTATCAACAAAAGGTGGTACTAGGAAGTTTTTCCATTCTGAAACTATGTAATTAATATTTCACACATTTATCATCATATTTTTCATACTATGCGTCTGTTTCATAATTTGTGTAGTGAGCTTTTAATGATTTGTGTCGATGGCAAGAAAGGTCTAATGGCTTAAAATCTCGCTTCGCTCATAAGGTAATATAGACCTTTGGTCTTGAAAAGAATCTCAAGAAGTACATCACATAACAAAGATTTTCCAAAACCTATACAGTAAATTTCCTGAAAGTGATACATAGGTCTTCTCAATTTCACTAAAATCAAATAAATCGCATATTTGTAGTATGTATAGTAAAAGAGAAGGCGTTTTGAAAAATTTTTACAGCAAATGTCCAGAATGTGATACCACATGTATTTCAAATTTGATCAAAATCGGATACTGTGTTCGGAAGTTACAGCGGAATAAACATTCATTCATAAAAAGCAGATACTTGTAGATAAATATAGACAAACGAAATGCAAAATCGTTTAGTTATACAATCACAACGTTCGCTCAACTAAAATTAGTAGAAGTTTGTTAATTGAAATAAAAGGTTTTATATAATTAACTAGCAGGTTATGTAAGATCGTACTTAAAAGTAGTATACTATTATAACTCGAAACATATTACTACTGAGAAGTATTTTCAAGTTTATTTAATTAATTTTTGATAAAAATGTAGGAAATCCTCCAAAGATCTCTTAAATGTGATACACTTGTTTACTAAATTTCATCAAAATTGGACAAGGTGTTCGGAAATTATAGTGGAACTAACATGGATAGACAGATAGTAACAAAGTTTTCTGCTTATAATTTTAAACGAAACTGTTCTTCATATAATAATAAGAGAAAATCTTTGCAAAAAACAACAAAATATATCATTCTGAGATTTATTTTTGAGTGATGAACATATATGTCTGTCTTTCATTTGAATACACTCGTTGTCAAAAATGTATATAAATATTTATTTATGACATATCAGTCAACACAATGTAAAATGAAAATCTGTATTACAAATAAATAAATAAAATCTTGTGTATATGTATGTACGCACGGTATGGGAATATTTTTTGACACGCTACAATCATTATTTATATGTAGAAACGTGAAAAATGAAGAAAAACAATTAAATTTGAACAGATTGGTGTCATGGTTATATTACATCACTTGTATAATTTTTATAGAACGTCAATTGAAAATTGAAGGTTCAAAGCAACACTTCTACCTAGTCAATGTGAACAAGCTTTCAAAAAATGTTTTTATGTAGACAAATTGTCTGAATACGATATTCAAGATCTACAAATTTGTAACTGCAACATGGGTGCACATAGACACGATGTTGTTTAGTTATATTGTTTGTATGGTCAATGTAGTTTCTAGAATAGTTTTTCAATGTTAAATGTTCGAAAATATGGAATACTTGATTGATTTCCACTTTATTTCCAATCTGTGTAATTTAAAAAATAAAATAAGGAATACTAGTTTCAAACTTATTACTTCAAATTAATACAAGATATTGGTTGCCTTATAGGAGTTTAGACGATATCTTAAAAATTATGCCTTCATTCGTAAAATAGATCTTATTATAAAAAGTTTATCTTGGTGTTTTTACTATTTTGGAGAAATTTTGTTCAAAAGATAATTTTAATCAAAAAATTAAATACACTGCATCCATTAAATTGGATGCACGTTATGTTTTTGGGACCACTTAAAAGCTCATAAGCTCATGAGTAACTGATACTTCATAAACTGTAAAAAATCATGATTAAAAGTTTTGGTATTGTAAGATAGATTTTCTAGTTTTCGAAGAACGAAAAAATATTTGAGGAACTACGCTTCGTTCGTCATATAAATACTTTATGTGGCTCATTTTAGAAGATAATAATCAAAATTCAGGCGAAATTAGTATAATAGGGGGGGGGGCGATTTAAAATTTATGATTGTTTTCGTTACAAGGGATGTGCAGTTAAGATAATTTCGAATTTTATATACAAATAGTTGAACAATACTTGAACAACAAATACAGAATAGTTTTTTTTTCTAAATACTTCATTTTCTTCGCAAAATAATTACTTCAAAACGTTTTAATGAGTTTTTTGTTCTAATTATAAGAATATTTGTTTCCAACACATAAACATTGTGCCATATATAAAAATAATTTACTTTTATTTCAAAAGATTGATTAAAATACATAATTATAATTATTTTATTCACAGGAAATATAAAACATTAAGTATTGCAGATTTTAAAGGCTGCATGTTTATTTCATACTTATAGTATTGACACGCGTTTTAAAATGCTTTCAATTACAAAAATTAATATTAATTCGATTTGATTCTTTATTATTTTATTATATTTTAAGTGGTCTGTTTATGTACAGACGTATTAGCGATATATTATCAAAGGAAATGTCTATTTGAATATACAATCTATTTTAATAATTACAGTAAGCACTCAGAAAAAAAAATGCGACACTATTTTTCATTCCTATTTAAAAATATTAAATATCTGATTATTATGTTGTGTTGAGTTGTGTATCAGGATTAATTTTGTTTGTCTATCTAACACATTCTGAAGATTTTGTTTTAATAAATTATTAAACCATAAGTAAGTGTAAAATAAATTATAATAAAATTTGCTAAATAAATTCTCATGCTTAAATTTACTTGTGAAAATTTACGTTTTGGTTTGAATAAAAAAATTGTTATATATACATAAATTTATTTAAACCAAATATCTATTGAAACAAAACGAATAAGTTCGTTTAAAAAATAAAATGTTATATAGTATGTGTAAATCCTTTTTTGGCGCATCACCAAGTCCGTCGATTTTACAAAGTTCATTTACAATGGCAATTAGTTTCGGACTGACAATTCGAATGAACATCGAATTGGTTGACGGAACTCTCAATTTACATTTTTAAAGGAATTATTTTTATCCTTTTTATTCTATTCTATTATTTTATTTTTGTTTTTTGTTTTGAATAATACATGAAATTTTAGACATAATATTGTTGAATATTTACATTTAATATAATTGTAATAATTTAAAATTTATATCCTTTTTAATATTTCTAAATGCTTAGAATGTTTATTATTCGAATATTATAAGACATAGTTGTCTATAATAGACAGTTTATTTTAATCAGTCATTTGGGTTCTATTTTATATGTTTAAAGTACAATATTAATATTGCAGTCATTTATTTGACAGTTATTTTACTTCATAGTTAACCGTTCAGGAAAATTGTCTCAAACGATTTTGTGATTATAATTGACAGTTGCAAACTATTTCCGATTGATTCAGTACCCAGACGCTTATATCGCAGTTAATTTTTTTAAAAAAGTTGGCTGTTCAGTAGGCCAAAATTAATCATCGAATTTCTCCTAAAGTAATTAGTCAAAAACGAAATGAAAGCTGCCACAAACTTTCACAAACGATTGACCTATACGACATGGGCCAATTTTAATTTTTTGAATTTTATGTTGGCTTATAGACATACGGTTACAGTAATATTTAAAATATTTTTCTAATATCTTAAAAAATGGTAGATGGCATTAAGTGTAACTTATCATACAGAGGCATCAAGGAGAGGTGAAAAAGAGGTGAGAAAACTAAGGGTGTACCTTATCAATCTTAGGTATTATAATCCGTATTTTCAACAATATAAATTTTGATATATGCCGATAATAATCCATCTTCAGGTGACTTCGATACCATTTTAAAAGACACACAATTAAAAAATTTACAGTCGAAACGAATCATTCTGAAAAAATGCTTGTGTCCCCTCTACAATGTATTACAAATTAACTAGAAATTATTTCATATGCTGAATTTAATTTCTTCAGTCTACTAAACAAATAGACTGGTTATATAGAACATTTAAATGTGATGTTGGCATAGTTACTAACAGTATTTTTTGTAGAAAAAGGTGTGATTAATATTGAGAAATAATAACTCGTCGACACAAACGTTTCAAAGCAATGTAAAAATTAATTAAATAACTAATTAATATGAATAATTAAAACGAATTTTTATTGAACAGAAAACATACATATAGTACAGTGAAACTACTTATAGTAATATTGATGGACGAGTTGCAAATGTCTTATTTAAAGTATACTGTGTTGCGTAGGCATATGCAATATTTTTATGACGTAATAACTAACTACAAAAGAATGCCAATGCTGAGTTTATAATTGAAAAAATCATATAAATTTAAAAAGTACATGTAGATTTTACTAAATAGTGACATTGTAACAAAAAAATGATTAGGGCGAATAATAGGGACATCCTGTCTGCTGATGGAGATCCAGACTATTTTATGAGCTACCATTAAGTAGGTTTCGAGATAATATCAGTTTTTTCAATATTACTATGAACAATTTTTACATTATAAGTACTTAGGTATATATATATATAAATATATTTTTATATATATATATACATATATATATATATATATATATATATATATATATATATATATATATATATATATATATATATATATATATATCTTCATTTATCTATCGCTATGTTTCACCTAGATAATAAAATCTATTTGTTCACAATTGGTTCATTAAATCACCATCTGAAGAAAAGCGTAGTGAAAGAATTAGATGATGTTATCATTAAAATAATATATTATGATTGCTATCTTGAGTTTAACTTATTGCTTTCGTTACTATTATTGTCATAATAATAAGTGATTCTAATTCCTTCATGTCTATAAAAAGTTTCTGAAAGCTTTGCTTATAAATAGAAATTTAGATTACTTAGATTCTAGTCTTCCCAGATATTTTCATGTACGTTGACTTCAAAATAATATAAGAATAAATTTAGGAGCGAGCCAAATGTTCTCGAAAGTTAATAAAAGTATCAACTTCGTTTAAATTCATATCAATTGCAATTTAACTCATTTTTAACGGCTGATACTATATTTCTACGGAATAAATAATGTTACTCTAATTTTTAGTTCTTCTAAGTAATTGGAATTTGTTATTAATTTTGCTCTACTTTGTCGGAAAATTAATTTCCAATTTCCTAAAAATCTATGATAAACATGAAAAAGCGTTTCAATTAAGGGATGCTTATACAGTATGGCATCCGTACTTTGCATAGTATATGGAATAGCTTTCCTAATTGATGCATTACGGGCTACAGGTGTCTAAAGTTTGTAATAAAACATTCACATTCTATAAAATATAATTATTTGTGCAATTGAATGTAAATTGTTTAGCAAATGCAAAAAAAAATAAGTATTAAATAATAACAAAAAAAGACAGTTAATTGAAATTATTGGAATGAAAATTATGAGAATGGTTGAATGAATTATTTTTAATTGCAAATATAAATAAGTATTCATTTTAATTAGTTAATAAATTTGGAGAAATTTTACAATTTTAAATCATACACAAAATCACAGAGTTATATATCATTTGATTGATTAACTATTTCGTAGCCATAGAAACGAATGAAAACATTTTGATGCATGGTCCTCAAAGAGATGCTACAGAAAAAAGTATATATTACTAATTAAGTAAAATATCTAATATGCTATAAATTTTTGATAGAATGCCTAGTAAATTGTGCTAAAAGCTATTTATATCTAAGTGGTATAGAACGATTTACGAAATGACTTTATATACACTCTGTATAATAGGCAATATAATAATAATCGACAAGTTAGGGGTTATTATATTAAATCATTTTCAAACAAACTTTATATAATTATTTAAGGCGCCTTAGACAAAACAAACGAAAACTAATAATAATAATAATAAGTTTGAAATAAGTTAATTGCATTTGGCACTTGTATTTAAATATTCTGATGAGATGACTGACTCTACATATATATTATATAGTCACAATCGTGTATAGTATAATTGCCTAAACGGATTCAAATAAAATTGTTTGATGTTTTGGAAAATATCTTCTTTGTAAAAAGTTTTATGAATACCGTTCTTGCAGCAAGAACCTATCTGTCCTACCTATTAAAAATCGATAATGCGAGAATAGCCAATTTTACCCGCGTAGATGTAACAATGATAGCGGGCAATTATAGCCGATCGGACCGACAAAATTTTTTCCACTCATCAAAATCTTTCTTTCGATATTCATTTGATTCATGTATCGTATAAAATAAGATGGAGAACTGAAACTGGGAAATTTCAGGAGCGTCTATAGTAATAACACGCACATACATTGTCTCTTTTTTATTGGATGTAAGTAGAAAAATCGGTCGGCACTCGCACTAAAGTTGATTGTACTATGAACCTTCACGTCGATAATATGTCTAACTCTGCCCCGCCCACACAGCTTATAATCCAAAAGTACCTATAAAATAATCTAATTCATTGCGAAATTAAAATGTGAATTGAATTGAAAGAAAAACCCTACTGTCCCCTACACTTCTCATTATGTAGTTTATCTTCATCTTTGTTCTATACATTTGTAAATGTTGTATTATTTAATATACTTTTGGACTCTTTCTATCATATGACACATCAATAGAAGTAAGTATACTGTAGAGTATAATCAACAAAATGTGTCTCAAATGAGAACAATTATAATTATTATTGTTATATCCGTTTCAGTTACATATATCCGCCTCTTATACATTCTAAATACATTGAAAATTGGAAATTTCAGTTTCCGGAATTTCTTGTTGTTTCATTCTATTCAATAATTGTCAACAATAATAATATATATATATATATATATATATATATATATATTTTAATATTTGAAGAAAAACAATTTCTGAGGGTACTATGATGTAAGTTAAGTCGCTATGACATTGGTTAAGTATATGATTAACGATTTAATTCGATTGGACATATATCGACTACTTATTTCTATTTAGAAAATTTTACAGTTGCATTGACTTGTTCAATTGTGATTTTTCTCCTCAGATTTTAATATTTTTCTTAAATTGGATATTGCTTGAGATAAAAGCCCCAAAAACCGTATAAACTCTACTAAGTTTTTAATGAAAGCTCTGTTATAGTACTGTTTAAATACTATTTACGAAAATAATTTAATTGAGGATCTGATGATCTGTTAATTTGGGATGAAAAAAACTTGTTTTTGAAACGTCAAATAAAAATCCACTGAAAAATTTCAGTCAAAAAATTATCACAACAATTATTATTTTTGGTGACACAGAAATCGAACACGCAGTAAACTGTTAGTAAACTGTATGACATATTAAGCAAAAATGGTTTTTAGTCATTTTTTTTAATGAAATTGAACGTTTTCAAAATAAACATTTTAGAAATGACGTTGCACTTCATGATTTTTTTCTACAACTGGGGAGAAATCAGGATAAACGTTCTCGAATGTTGATTCAAAATGGGAAAAAACTAAATAATTAAATAAATGGTAATATATTATATTATGTTCAAGTCATGATTATGTTCTAATGATCATGAGAATTTCGGTTTTTTCCCAGATCCAGGGTACAACGACAAAAAATTTTTTTTTTCTCTAGAAGCTTGGAAGATGCGGGAAGAAATGGTTTAATTGAATTTGAAAATTGTCACGGAAAAACGTGGCTGTGCATTACATTTCTATTGAATTATTAAAATTACCAGCAATATTATTTACCAAACGCAATTTATGATTTAAGTAGATATGTTTATCTTTGTATTTATGTTTTTTCTACGGTTACCTTCGGAAGCGTTGTTCGTCTAGCTAGGAAGCCGAGTGTTTTTCCAATCAATGTGAAATGTCACTCTCATCCTTTTTCCAATCAAGGAAGTTTTCCGTTTATTTCAGGGTGATGTCTACAACTAATAGTGCTTTTAGATTTGATCAGTTACCGTGATAATAATAGAAAAAACTTGTTAATTACTTTACCTAAGTTATATATCATTATTCATATAGATCAGGCAGTATTAATCCTGACACCCACACACACTGGTCAGTTTTTCTATAACATATACACTCAGAACATAATCAAATTAATATGAGTAAAAGCCAATATGATAATACAATAAAACTTAAAACTAATTTGTTGTATGTGTAATATAGTTGTAAATAATTTGTAGTGTTTTTAGCAGTTGAATATCTAATAAAACTGGTAACACAGTAATCTATATGAACTTCCTCCGTTCATATAATATAAAACTATATTTACTTATATTATTATAATAAATAATTTAGTTTATACATTATATGATAAAATATTGTATATTTGTTGTTGTTATATTATTATGTCCATTGTTATTTTACCATGTATAATTAAATTTTAATATTGTTATGTTTTGGTTATATACATAAAACATATTTAATAATTATAGAGGAAGTTTTATCATGCTTAAATACATAAATTTATGCATTTACCATCCAAAATTTTATAGAACAAAAAATTACATAGCATATAGTGTGTGATAGGATAGTACATAGTCGAAAATAGGGATGATGCAATAAAAAAGACTCACTCAATACCGCAGAAAATTCGAAAATTAAATTGAAATTGATTCTAAAACGAAGAAGTTATGAACAATTAAAGATTGTTTTCCATCTTTTTCTTCCAAAAAAAGTTTTATGGGTGATTCTAAGGTAAGCGGTAATTTTTTATGGAAAAATGGAACGAAAAAATTTTTGAATCTTGTAATTATATGGAAATCGATAGGACATCTTAACGTAGAATGACCCTTATGTACAATCACTATGGAGATAAACATGTATGACGTCATTTATGCAAGTCTGCTACTTTGATTAATTAAGAATTTTTGTCGTCCATATTTTCGCTATTTTTTAAGATTTAAAAAAAAATAACTTCATATATTCATGTTCGTGAAGTAAGTTGCTTCAATTTAAGTGATAAAAATTTTCCACTTATCTCCCTTTAGAGACATTAGATCTTGATCAAATTGAAATGGGAATGCGGCCATCTTTCAAATGAAAAAACAATAATCAAAATCGGTTCACTCATTCGAAAGTTCTGAGATAACAAACATTAAAAGATACAGTCGAATTGAGAACCACCCATCTTTGGAAGTCGCTTAAAAAATTTCTGAATAGTATGTATTCTTATACATAACGTATTAAATATCGACAATTTTGAACTTTTATTGTTGCTTTCAGAGGCGGTTAATACTACATACCATTTTATAGCTTTATGGCGTTATAGAATTTGAGTTCCTTTCTATGTCAATGGACCAATTAATACGAATATAACGAATACGAAAAAAAAAAAAAGAAATTTTAGAGTTTAGTTACAAAATAGATAAAAATAATTTTCTTAAATTTTTTCGTATGCTTATATTTTAAATATAAATATCTACATCGAGTAAGTTTTTTATATTTCATAAGTATTTGCAATAAATTTAAAAACCTAATAAAAAAACTTGTTGGTATTCTTATGAACATTTCTTGATTCATTCACAAAATAAACTTTCCAGTCTCAAGTATCAGACAAAATCGTTTAAATTGTCTCGATCGTATGTATTATGTGAATTTATTTATGTGTACACATATACACACATATTTGAACAAAAATTATACACAAAAAAAAAAAATCACATTAAATTATTGATTTATTTTGCATCGAATATTCTTGGTAAACATATTCTATTTAAATATATTTTAATAACAATGGATGTCCGATCAGAAAAAATCGGAAAAATGTGTGATTCTTACTATCTTCGTATTTATATTTTTAAAACATAATATAATTGTTAATTATTCAGTTAATAAGCTTTACTTCACCTGAGCTAAGAATATTTTACAAGAAGAAGCTCTAATATAAGCACGCAAAAACATTTTTTTTTACCCGGGCAACATAGTTCGATTGACAGGTGGATGAGGGATAGAGGGAGGGATATATAGAATTTATATAAAATTAACAGTGTTATCAAAACATCCTGCCATGATATCACGTTGGTACAGCAATTCTAAAATTTATGTATCTCTAAATTTTGGCAGTTTTATATGGTTTGCGAACTCACAAAGCCGCTTCAAATTGATTTCGTGTAGACTAAGCTAGTGTCAAGGAAAAGTTTTAAGGTATTAATTGAATCACCTACTTAATCCAGCCTCGTTTGTCCGCCCGTCCATGTCCATCAGTCCTTCAGCCCGACATAAATATGACTAAAAAAAGAAAAGAGGTAGAACACTTGAAATTGTGGGGTATTTAGAGTTTAAGCTGATGAAAGAACAAAATTGGTAAAATGTTTGGATTCGCCAGTGCTAAATAAACATGTATATGCATAATTACATTAGGTATTATTATTACATATGTATACATTTATAACGATATAGACGGGATATTTAGAGTATTTTATAAGTTGTAACGATTAAAAATAGTTCAAACATTGATACTGAATGGTATGAAGAGTATCTAAACAATTTACTCAGTTAGTGATTATCTTCACTTGTTTTAACATGAACTTTAGTAGTTTTCTCTTATACATATTTAACAAATTTACATTTCACTGAATACTTAACAATAAAATAGTGTTACAAAATATGATACTCTTATAGCCTGACTCAATTACATATTATGTGATCATTGTTTTTATTAGATCACTCTATAAAATAAACGGTTTATGTTTACCATCCCGTTTGTCATGCATGGTATTTTATTTTTTATGTTGACGTGACGCTTCCATAAATACATCATACACGTATAGTAGATATCTCGTATATAATATGTACCTATTTATGTACCTATATATGTAAAAATATCAACATGCGAGAACTCTGTGTATCCAAGAAAAATGTAACGGATGGCTTGTTTTTAGAGATGTCATTTTTTTGTTGCTACATACGTATGTATAAAATTAAATTCAAATATATAAAGATAAAAATGGTAACAATCGGTCAAATGTGTGAGATTTTTCAAGGATTCCAATGATGGATATTATAAAAAGCGTACAAAAATTGTTATACATTGGCAATTCAGTAAAAATTTCTCTTTGCCATTGGAATTTTTTTGCCATTTGCCGTATTTAATAATTTTGCACGATTTTTATATTTTTTGTTTCTTGTTTTCTATTTTTTGTTTTGTTATTTGTAATGCTTTTGTTTCAATACCCTTGAATGGAATGGAATTTTAGCATATTCAATTTCTATCAGAAAAAGTCTAAATAATTATTTTACTATTTCTTTTAGGATAAATCTGTATCGTTTAGTGTCATTTTTGTGAGTCTATTCGTAGTCTTCTGTATAAGTCAAGTAGGCTTAGACACCATCTTCAGTTTTAATCCATTAAGAACATTTATTATTACAAAACAATCGCGATGATGTCTTTGAAATATGATCATTTACGAGGAGAAACTTGAAAAAAAAGCAAAGTTGTATTTTTTAATACTAATCAATTTGTAATTTTTGGATATATTATCGAATGAAAAAAAAAAATCAATAAAATTAGGCTTCCGAAATATCATCATAAAAGCTTATAACGTTTAACGCAGTATGGATAAAATAAATTATCTGTATAGTTATTTACGGAATCCTTAATAATATATCATATTTCAAAAAATGTATACATTATTCTGTGATATTTAATATGTAAAAATATTTGTAAAGTGTGATTTTTGTGGTTTTAACGTGTGTGCATCCCATAAAATGTATATCTGATTCCGTCTGATTTAGGTTTGTTATAGTCTTGATCTCTTTTTAAGTTTATAACAAAAAAATTAATCATTTGTATATTTAATATCATTGAGGTAAACCATACCTTTACGTTTTATTATTATTGGTGGGAAACAAATTTTTTATATAAAAATATATGTTTCATATTTATATGAATGCAAATGTATGTTAAAAAAAAAAAAATAAATAAATAATTTTCAAAAATTTTACAAGATGAGTTATTTGAACGTACTCAACCATTCCATTGGCATTAGAAGCCATTGGCAATAGGTGCGACAATAGGTCACGCCTATCTTAGTTCCGCCAAGAACTTTTAGAAGAAAACTTCTTTTATTTATACAAGGAAAAGTTGACATCAAAATATTACCCTAAAAATAAACTTATTTGGTTTTAATTAATGCTATAATTTGATCATGACAGCTTATGATTGCCAAAACTAGATGTTATAAATGTAGTGGTAAAACAAATGGAAAAAATTTCACCATGAAAATTCCCACGTTGGACATGTTTCTGGATAAAATTTATGTTCCGTAGTTTAATTGGAAAAACACAAATTTATTGCAAATGCTCTATTATTGAACGAGTCGATCCTGTTATATTTTTTAACTGACGAAAAAACAAAATACATTTTTACTACAGTATTTTAATTATTTTGCTTATTTGTATGAATACATAAAGGCAAATATTGATACAATTGGCTTGATATTTATTAAAAAATTTGAAAATATACATTTTAATCATGAAATAAATATTTCTAATTAAAAGTAACAAGTAATAAATAAGGTTGGGTAGCTATATGTAATAAATCGAAAAATTATTCGGATGTATTTATAATTATTAAAATTATTGGATCGAATGTATTTGATTGGCTTCATGGCATTCAAAAATAAATTATATAATATCACCCAAAAGAATCATCTAAAATACAAAAAGTAGAACCAACTTCAACTGGTAGTATTTCTAAAGATAAATGGTCACAAGACTATTAGTTCTAGAAATATTTAATTTAAAAGTAATTTTTATTTTTCATTTCACTTTTATACAGTCGATTTTTTCGAAAATTGTATATTTAATTATTGAATTAAATAAATTATGATTGATTAATTTTTGTTTTACGAGTATTTTACATTTTTAAATGAACGATTAATGATTCTATAAAAGGAAAACAATTTACTGAATCTAATATCTATACAATAATGCAATTTTAAATATTTATAAAAAGCTATTTGTAATATTTTTCAAGTATTTTCTTTCAATGTAATTAACATCAAGTATATTATATAAATATGTATGAAAACATTTTATAAAGAAATTGGTATTTAAAATTTTATAAAAAATAATAAAAAAATTAAATCAAGATAGTAAAGTAAAATTATAATATAAAAGAGAAAATATATACACTTTTAACATAATAAGAATGGAGTGTGCGATTTAGAACTGGTAATATGGTTAAAGTATATAGATAAGTGTACAGAGAGTTTTCCATACATTGATTGGTTTGTGGTCAAATGATGACCGTATAGGATAAGTACGGGTAAGATGGTCGTACGGTAGAGATGCTCAGTCCAATTTTTTTCGAAATCAATGGATATATTGTAATATTTTATGTTTAGTTCACTTCTATTAACGTAGGCTACCAGCAGCGTATGCTAAGTGATATTGAAATTAAATTAAAAAATAAGTAAACACCGGTTAATGGAAAGGAACAAATTATTTTATGTGAACATATGTAGTTTCACTGAGATGAAATTTGAAAAAAAATTCGTAATTTTATGTTTTATCCTGTTTTATTGAAGATGTGTTGCATTCCAACCTCAAAATTTACATGAATTCTTTCTTAATCATTAATTTTTATATCGATCCCCATCTCTTCCGGTTAATTAAGGATAGATGGTTACATTTGGTCTGGTAAAGATGAACATAACATAGTACGCTTTTCTAAGCAGCCCTATAAAAATAACACTAAATTCAACTGAATGCGAAAGCACGGTAATAGTTTCATTTTAATAATAACTTATACAGATTTATACGTTGTACTGTCAAAGAGTATTTAGGCATTACTTGAACTTCTCAAACGCACATAACCAAAGAACAGCAAATAAAAACAAGATTATTAAGAACTAAAAAAGACAAAAAACTAAGAAAATAAGCGTGATAAAACTAACATGGTCTTTTCTCCCGGACACCTGAGGAGTTATTGCTTGTTTTTTAAAATTGTCTTCTTCTTAAATTTTGTTAATTACTTTGTGTAATTTTATAGTTAAATGATTAACGATTGGTTTAGTATAAATATTTTAGAAAAAATACCAATTATTTGATTTTTATATCGTCTCCTAAAAACTATACGAATATACGAAATCATTTTATATAATTTTATATAAAGTTTGAAAAATGGAAGTTTCTTGATATTTTACAAACTTTACTTATGCTGGCTCTCCGGTTGCCTCTAAATATATTGATGCAATTGAAGTTTTTGTACCATATAGAAAACTTATAATAAAAAGTATAGTTGGTGTGTTCATTCGTTCTTTCTATAGTAGATATGTGTTAAATACTTGGCATTAATCCATTAGAATTTCAAATATTATGTGTATATATATATTGCAACAAATTATTTGTTTTACGCAAGTACATTATTATAACTTTTAAATGCAAATGTAAATATTTAATTTGTAGTCGTTGTTACATTTTGTTATCCTAACAAAAACATTGCTCTAAATATTTGATGGTTTATTAATGAAAAAGGAAATTGAATGTTTATATGAAAAATTAACCATAATATTGTATGTATATGCTTCTGTTATTAATATAATAAGAGTTTTTCTTTCTATCAAAGTGTTTGAGTTTACACAACTTTTAAAAACTTGGTTTCAATAATCAATAAAAACGGTGGTTTAGAAAAAAGTTTGCTGAATTTTTTATTAAGCATTCAATACGATATAATATATTGTAAGTGCCTTCAATCTACTAGCATTACAAATTTTAGGCTAAAATTAATATACTCTGACATATTATATATCCGTACCGTGCATGGTACTTGGAAAGGAATTCTTAATCGATTGATGGGCCACAAATATCTAAATTTTATAAAAAAACATTCAAATTCTCGAAAGCATAATTATTTGTTCAATTGTTTGCATGTATATTGTATAGCAAATATCAAACAAAAATTATTGATCAATTTTAAAATTAATTTTGTGAAATTTTCTATGTTAAAACTGATATATCCACAGGTTTATATATCATTTGATTGACACAGTCGGATTTTGAAATCAGTGATACGAATGGGAAATATAATATAAAATATAATTGGAGTTAAAAAATTGTAAACTTGTGTCATCCGAGATCCGGGTTGACAAAAGCGGAAATGCGTCCTTAACTATACTAACACGTTTATTTCAGAATATTCCAGAAAGTTTTACGTTTAACAAGCAACTATTCAAAAATGGATGTATGACGAATATATATATATATATATATATATATATATATATATATATATATATATATATATATATATATATATATATATATATATATATATATATATATATATAATACCTACAATATATCGATAAACTTTTATTGAAGAAAATATTGTCTATTCGACTACTCAAGAAATATATCCATTAATCTTATTTTATTGCGTTTTCACGGTGCTCATAGAACACTTCTATACCACTTTTATACCTATATAAATGTCTGTGATAAAATCTCAATTGTATTTAATTTTTCTATTCGCGTAATTTATTGAACTTTGTTGCACGATATTGAGTATAATTGTACACATGTGATTTAGTTTCCACCATTTTACGACGGTACTACACTATTGGAAGAAGATACCAACAATCCAAAAGAATAAATTAGTAGATCACACTAGTAAATCTGTCTTTGCTATTATAAAATCGGCCTGCAAATATATCTATCTTCATATATTGCTCTTGTTGCTATGTTAAATGCACTGTTACAGGGAGTTTTTAAAATATTTATACTGATATTACCTTTAGAGTATTTAAAAAGAGAAATCGCAACCGAGTTCCTTAAACCTAGATCTTTTAATCCTGTGTATTTTTATTTAGAGTTACTTTTAGTACTGAGAAATATTAGTTACAAAATCTTCGTTACATTTGATATCGGGAATGAAAATGATTTTTCTCAAGGAGTTTGATTCTCTTTGATGGTCAAATAAACAACGAAAATTTGTTAAAAAAAATTATTAATTTACTTCTTTTAATGTTTACTTTGGAAATGATAATACGGTACCTAATAATAAGGTATTTGGTCTCGGTCCGTTTTGGTGACAGATCAGAATATCTGGTTTCATAGAGATGATTTCAAAATTACAACTGTACTTATTTTAATGCAATATTCTCACAGTAAATGGTTTGGCTTGTTTGTTTAACTGTTAAATATTCATGAAACAAAGTTTCAAAACAATATTCCTAATATTTATTTCCGATTTGCTATGAAATTGAACAATTAAATTGCAAAAATTGAACAAATAATTAAATTTTCTAGAATATGATTTATTATTGATTGTATCCACTCGTGGGGTTTCGTTCTAAAATGTATCGTTCTAAAACATTTTGAATATAGTTTTTTCCTAAAAGAAAAAAATCTATGTTTTGATTTCCATGCTTTTATTGGTGACATTGTATTACTCTATTTCATTATTTTCTAATTATCGCTAGAAATATCTTCTATTATAACTTCAATCTTAAACTTCTTAGCTCGACCTTATCAGTTGAGGCAGGTACTGAGGCTTCCGTTGATATGTAAAACAATTAAAAATTGGTTTCAAGAATAGTTATATAATTTTATTTGCAATGGAAGCTCGTAAGAATTTCAACTTCAACTTTTGACAAGAACTCTTTATAAACTGTATGTTGAACTCAAATTAGATTTCAATAAACATATCTCTAAACTGTATCCTATATACTGCACGTTCTATTGTGTTATTTGTTCTGATACGATTTTAAAATAACACTGGGGGTGATTAGAAAATATTTAATTTGAACTTTGTTTGTATACTAAAATCTATTTTCAATATATAGTTTATCTATTAATAGTGATTGGCTATTTTAATATTTAATTACTATTATATTATTGGTATTTCAGTATATAAACATTCTAAATTAAATTCATTTCAAATATAAATAGTTTCTATTTTTTTGAAATGTTTATTGTGTTATTTTTTTGGATAATTAAATTAAAATATAAATAACCGTCAATTACGAACCACTAGATTGTGACAAAGTACAGTCGCTGAGCGACCGATTTTCGCTCGTTTATGTTTTTATAGTGATGAATGACATTCATCTAGTTATATTTGATATGTTAAATATTATTTGACATTTCATGCTAATTTTTAAAATCGAACATAATAAGCTTTTTTTAAATATTTATAAATAAATAAAAAAATTAAAATTAAACAAACATACTGGATGGACCGTGACCGAACTCTTACTTCTTCGCATTCCCATGCAGAAAATTTTGTATTACTCCTGCTCGAATTTATCGAAATTTGTTTTTTCTGAAACCGACGTTGACACCTACCTAGATAAACTTAGAAAGTAACCTGCTACATCATTATGTTGATTTTATTAAGAATGGCATTCGACAAAAATGTGAACCAGTTTTATTTTCATCGAAATTCGTTATATTTTGACTGAAATATCTTTGTGTGCTTTTATTTGACGTAAATTTTCGGAGTTTTCTTGGATTATTCTTTCTTAGTGCTTTCCAACGTTTAATGATATTTCTTCATTTTTTCACGAACAAAAGGACACCTTGAACGAGCGGGTAATCTTGCTTCTATAGAAATAATAAGGAAGTCAGTTTTCTTCGTGTGTTATAACCTTCAAAATAGTTGATACATTTTATTTCTTCTTCGCTGGCGATTGATTGGCATAACCTGTATATTTTGAAATTTGTATATAACCTTTATATATTTAGATGCATGTTGTATTAAGGCAGCTTTAAGCAAAACTTATTTATATGATGACAACCATTTCGAAAAATGTAGAAACTAGATGCAAGATATATACGTTAGAGCTCATTTCCGTAAAGAAACACAACCGGAAGTTAATGCATATGCCTGTACCTCGTTTATTGAATTCATGCGCTTCACTACTGTATTATATAATACTCGTTGTGTATGAAGAAGATGATGAATTAAGTTTGATAGCTAAATTACGTGTATACTTATAATAATGTGGAACTGTCTCCGTAACCGGAGCTGGTATCATATAAATTTAAGTACCACTACCGGCACCGGAATAATTAATTTTCTCTTTTTAATCTCTTAAAAATTTTTTTTGAAAATTCTAAATAAAATTTTCCTACCAGATATCCAATAAAATTTGGATGCGCAATTTTCGTAATTTCACCAAAAATCGGATCAAGAGACCAATTTAGCAAATGTATTTCATAAGGTAGTCGACCAATCGTAAAATATTTGTTAAATTTTTTAAACAGCGATCAAAAAATTTTGAAATTTTCGCCGGTTTATTCTGGTTTTCATGTTATTTTATAACGTTTGTTATATTATCGTTATGAATTTCTTACAAATTTAAAATAAACCATTCATTCAAATTTATTTTCAAAGTAAATTAGTTCTCTTTAGTTTTTCAACGAATTCAAAACCATTCATATTTTGTGAGCATTTTATATTGAAAATATTTGTTTATGAGTAATCGATAATAAACAAAATAAATAAATATAGGTTATAAATCACAACCGTCATAAATAATATCAAACTTAGCGTAATCATATCGACAGATTATAGAATAATTACGAACTATCAGCAAGTAATGAAATTGCTGTCGACCATAGGATATATAAAGTTTGATTAATCTATGGTACCACCGGAGTTAAAATTTGAATATTTTAAATAATTAATTTATTAAGTCATTTTTAAACTACTAAGGTCGTACAGAGACTACAGTGTATATATATTCTATACAACAACAGCAGATAACATTCCTGGGCGGTCACCCATCTAAGTACTCACATTGTCTGATGTAGTTTAACTTTGGAGATCGCTAGAGATATGTAATTTCGTAACGTCGATGAGATGTCAATATTTCTTGAAATTATTAGTTATTGGCTGCGGTCATGAAGGCAATTATGTATTTAATATATATACATATAAAAATATATTGCCTATCTTCTTTTGAAAACTTTTATATGAGAGAGACATACATACATAGGTATTCGTACGTAATTAAAAATGAAAATAAAAATACATTTATTATGACCTGTATGTATAGGTAAGCATATTTTATTATCAAGGAATAATAATTATATTCACATACAATATATTTCACAGTTAATAACTATTTCTACCTATATTTCGGTGCATCAATCAGGTAAACGACAGAAACAAGTAGCTATCTTTATGTTAATGAAATGCCCAGACTTTTGATAATACTTTCAAAATATTCAAGTCTCAAAAAACTTTAGAGTTACATTTGTAAATGTAAATAATTAATAAGTTAAATGAAATAAAAGCTTTATGAAATTAGACCTTTGAAATTTTCTTCTACTACTATTTAAAACATTCAAGTGTTAAAATATTTTAATGACTATGCATATTTAATAAAGATAATTCAAATAAAACACTAATATTTATTCATTTAAATTAAAAGAAAAATACACACTTTATAAAAAACTATTTATAAAAGATAACGTACAATTTAATAACCGAACGTAGTGAAGTCTATGGGTATAACTAGATAGTATAACTAGAGGTCTAGTATAACTAGAGGTCTATGGGCATATCGTTTGTATCTTTTTTTGTTTCGCTGTAATGGTCAAATTCTAATTTGACAAATTGATCAAATCTATTTATCACATTCAGAAAATTTATAGTTTTTGAAAAAAATTTCTTACTTCTTTGGGGAAAATAAAAAAAAAATATCAACTTTATTTTATACATACTAGAAATGGGAAAAAATTCTCAAGAATGATATCTAATAATGACGGAACCTTGTAGAACTGTCATGTTCTTCCACCTAGCTTCCATTTTAGAAAATCTTTAAAAATATAATATAAATTTTTTTTGTATGCAAGATGGCGTTTTTTTGCAATTGATATGAAATTAAATGATTATGCTTAATAGGACATTTATATTCTTATGAATCTTCCCTTCGTTTCATGAAATCAAGGAAGATGAGAAATAATCAGGAAAATGGAATATTATTATTGTTTATAGCATCACTATCTTATAGGAAAAAATTATGAAAATTTGGAAAATTAGGAAAATGCGGTTTTTTTGCAATCTATGAGAAGTGATAAGGAAATATACGAAAACTGTTATGTTTTTGAATCTCCTATTTTGAAAAATTTACAATTAATCGAATTTTTTTCTATACAAGTTAGGAAGATTTAAGACAGGTTTTTAGTAATGATTTATGCAGGTCCTTATGCCATTCCCTTTTATGAAATTAAGGTAAATGTGGTTTTTGGTTAATTTTCAAGAAAGGCCAACAGCTAACAGAATTACAAGTATTATAGTAATGAATATAAAATATTTGTATTGTAAATTGTATATATATATATATATATATATATATATATATATATATACATATATATATATATATATATATATATATATATATATATATATATATATATATATATATATATATATATATATATATATATATATATATATATATATATATATATGGAGAGAAAGAGAGATATAGAAAAGTAAAAATGCTTTTTATTTCCATGAAAGCTTTTTTTTTATTACTATATAAAAACATTAAAGTCTACTTTCTAAACAAATTCATTATTATTTATAAACTTCATTTTCTTTGTTTTTATTGAGGTATAAATAAAGTTAGTTGGAGCTGCTTGCTGTTTTAAAAAATTTAAATAAGTGAATGTTAAATTTTACAAAATATTATTATTGAAAAATATTAAAATATTTAGACAAAGAAAATGTTTTTCTTATTAAAATATAAAACTAATAATATTAGAAGTTTTAATTTCATAAATCATTTTTAAAGAAACAAAAATTACATGCTAATCAAATAATGATATAGCCTTTCCAAATAGATTAGAATATTCTTGAGTGATATCGTGTCTCCAATCACCTTGCATTGTTTCTTTCACTATTAAGACTTATTCTATTAGGGTTTAAGTTCTATATTTTGGGTTTCCTGATTTTTGGCTTACCATGCAAATTTTTAATCTTTGTTATTTCTTTTAATTACATAAAAAACAAATAAATCAGATAATGAATGCATTAATAATATTTAAATAGTATTGAATAATATTAATTTGGTATATGGTTAAAAATTTTACAAAAGGTCTTCTACAGTTAAAAAATCGTACCCTTAATTATGCCCCAACTATTTTATATCTATGGCCCGCACCAAGCTCAAATCGACCCTGTGTACGAACCATCAATTTTTAATCATCTTGTAAGTATACCTATTTTATGTTGGCTTTCTTATTTTTCATTTACTACTTAAAAATGATTCGTGTAAAAATTAATTACTATGGAAATACAGTGATTCTTGCTCTTTTTCGGTCCACTGAAAATTAATTTAAAATCAATTATATTAGTGAATATATAACTCTAATTGCTATTCGTATTACTAATGTACCCATATAAATGTAAGATAAATCAATTCTAGCATGAATTGCACCTCTATGTATTGCTCTATGTATAAATTCATTGAACTAACAAAAATCTTAAAACGGGTATTTAAGTAATTTATCTGATAGCGTTAATTTATAGTAGGCACATCTTATTGAGATATACAATTATTAAAACTGATTTTTGAATTGTTAATTGGAATCTTGTTAATTGGTGAAGTCTCACACAAGCATGAAGCCAAGTTCAATTGAAATTCATTCTTCAATATGATGAAAAAGAAGACTAAATATATATGATAATTTTAATAAGAATAATAATCATAATAATTGGGTTTAACCTCCGTTTTTGAAACATTCAAGTCTATAACATAAGCCATCCAGATCATTATTTTTATCTTTATTTGAACTACATCCGATTATATTACACATACAATAAAATTTATGCCCCATTTATTATAATTTATTATAATGAGATTTCCGATGACTGGATTCGAACAAGTAACCTCTCAGTCTAAGTAGTGAAACGGTTAAGGGCAATTTCGCCTTTACTCGCTTGGTCACTGAGCGGGTTATGAAATACCAATGAGTTAATACTTTAGAACATTCTCCATAAAATGGTTTTATATTATTGCATCTGCAAATGACTCATAAGAAAACGGAAAAAATTTACAAATAATTCAATACAAAAAAAAAAAATATGTAAAATCACATCGGTCACTTATTTACTACAATCGAAGAAAATAGGGAAATTTTGGTAGTGGAAAATTGTATACCACTATTACGTCACGAAAATGGAATTTTGTTTCCTTTTATAAAAAAGCTTTAAATTTCAATGTAATTTTATGGCAAGAAATCGTGTTTATTTCGCTATCAATATTTTTGAATACTTTCTAGGAAATCAATATTTATGAATACATTTTTAAATATAGTAAACTACTATATTATTTCCTTGGAAATCAGTAGCCTTCAGTACCGGCTAGCTTGTCGTGTAGATATCATTGATACTTATCTACAAACTTTATGTTCAAGATATTTCGAATTAAAATATATATCCTCTCGTATATATATTTCATTATAGCCTGAACATTGGAGTACAAAAAAATCGCATTTTAAATTCTTATCATTTATATATTATTCGATTCAACAATAAAAGTCATTATTTTGTTGTTAGACGAAAAAAAAATGAATAAATCGTATGCGTAGTACACGACTAAAATAAATAAAGATTTGTTTTATATAATAAATTGGATAGTAATCGTTCTACGTTTTTGTTGTAGTAATATGTGCAGACACAAAAAAAAAATATATTTAAATTATATGGTATTTACATTTGTTGGAAAATAATAATAAATAATTGAAATTACATGCATATATAATACAAATTGGTGAATGGATATATATATATATATATATATATATATATATATATATATATATATATATATATATATATATATATATATATATATATATATATATACGCAACTCCTAACTTTATGATAATTTTATTCATTTTAACTAAACAAAAATTTTTATTTTATGTTTGTAAATTAATTCACTTCAAATTTATTCATATGAGGCTGAATAAATTAGAAAAATAATTGGGGCTCAGAGCTTTCATACATTTTGGTTTACTTATATATTTGATGTTTGCGGGAAAATATATTGTCCGACACTTTGTTTTCGAGGCACTTCTTAAGATAATTCTGACATTACTTTCAGTTTGTTGCCAATGAAGAGGATGAAGAGGTTTACCAGCTAACCCATACTGTAAAAAAATTAAAGAGCCTAAATTTCCCATATTTAGTGTTTTATTTTAGAAGACCAACCGTTTCAACGTTAGAAGGCTCTCAAAAAGGAACTTATTTAGTTGTGAGAATTTAATACATATAAGAATTTATATAAATGATTCTCTAGAATCGAAAAGTTTAGCCTTTCAAAAAAAACATTACGTATGAAAAATGTAGAAAAAATGTCTACTCTAATTTTGTGCAGATTGCGAATCTTCGTTTACGTTTTCGTGAATATATATTAGGATATTATATTAAAGTGATATTACAATATTTGTCGTATTTAAATCGTTTTTACATTCGTAAAACGGATCTTATTAAAAATCTTTCATTTTTACATAACAAATTTATATGAAAGTAATATTGCATATAAACAGAACTTTCAAATTGAATTTAAACTTTAAAAGTTAATAAAACTAAATATATTTTAGAATAAAGTCAGACGAAGTTTCAAATAACTGTTTGAATAGAAATCTAATAAAATTATTAAATGTATTTTCATTTAATAATTTTAAGAATATCAATTCATATATTGGTTCGAATATTAAACATTAGATAAAATGGTTTATATAATTCGTCATGTTGTAAAGCAATAGAAACAAGTGAAGATATCAATTAACAGAATTAATTGTTTAGCATTAAAGTTTTAAATAATAAGAATTCATAAAATATTCTAAATATTTAGTCAATATAATTATAAATACATATATAATAATGATAAGTGATAATTAGCTAAATTTGAGCAGAAATTGCGGCCAAATCAAATATTTTAAGAAAGCAAACAGTTTTTGTCATTTTGTCATGGATCTATTGGACCAATTCACCGATTTTGCTTACCGAAAGTTTTTTTGCCTAAAGTACAACAACAAAATTTCAAATGTCAATTTCAAGTGGACCAATCAAATCCCTTTTTTACGGTAGATTTTCCGTCTGTAAACATGTAATACAATTTTTAACTCAAACACCTCTATTCATAAAATTTATAAAATAGAACATACCACACACAATTCTTCTTCCACCACTATATATATATATATATATATATATATATATATATATATATATATATATATATATATATATATATATATATATATATATATATATATATATATATATATATATATAGCTTCTAAATAAAATGTTTTAAATTTACAAAAACAATATGAAAGGATGAAACCATTGTTGTATGTTTCACAAATGATGCTTCAAAAATAACGACACTTAACGATGCAAAATATTATCATCATCATTATAAAATATATTACACCCTTAAATGTTTCACTCATGCTTTTCCATAACGTATCTACCCTTGTACTCATACTCATATTAATGCTCGATACAATATAATATGTATATTTAGATCAGTCATTACAGCAGCAAAATAGATGTGGTTTACTGCTCCATTAGATGATACTGACACATAAATACTATTTAAAAAAAAACTCAGATAGCTTCTATTTGAGCAATCAAATGAAAAACAAGCCAAAATGGATGTTAGTGACTCTTATATTAGAATCGTCAACAAAATTTATGAAAACAGTACGGCCAGTATTAAATTAGAGAAAATCCAGGTTCAGTATTTCCTATAATAAAAGGGATCCATTATCATCTAAGAAATTTAATTTTGTAATCGAGAAAGTTTTCCAAAAGTGTATTTGGAAGTATTATTTGTGATTTTCGAAAGACATTGGTTCTGATTTCAGAAAATCGATAGAAATTTCAAACAGTAGATAGCCATATATTGACATCATTTACAGTATAACTAAACTAAATTAGTTGTATTTGCTATTCAACATTTAAACTAGTACGTACTAAATTTATTAATAAATGAACATGAAGTTCTTCGATTTTTAAAAAATTGTTTATTAACGAATTTTTAATTTTTCTGATGGTGATATTAACTCAATACCAGAGTGTATCAAATCTTCATGGTTAGTCATTTTACGCCTGGTTTAATTTTGAAATATAGTAGCAAACTACTACAATTTTATGTGCCTTATGCTTCAACTGACATTATTACACGAATACAGATGATATCTGTGTGTACATGCATTAATACCACCATAAAAACTATTTTAATCTCTCACGACTTTGGTACCATCTTCTTAATATTTTATTAATATACAGGTTTGCTATTTTAAAGGAATGCAGCCAGAAGTTGTGGTGCACATTTGATGCTATGCGAAATTCAATAATTTATGAAGAATTCAAAGTATCTACCACGAAAAATTATTTACTGCCAAACTTTTTGAAATTACCGATTCAAGAACTCCTTGATAATCAGGAAAGGAAATAGCTCGCTGAAGTTTTAATGATGGAAATCAGTCTATTGTGTCCAATGGATCCATGATGCAACTTCTAAAGCCCAAAATAACAGAATAAAAATTATATTCCTCTTTGATTTATAGGGCATCAACAAGTTAGTTTATCATGCTTGTCACCAATGCAAACCAAGTTATTCTATGTTGTGCCTTGTTAAGCTTGGCATGATACAGGGACTTGGTTTGAATTAATAATATTTTCTTTGAAATGCATCTATTTCGGTATCAAATGAAAGAGCTCAATTAGTACAATTACAAATATATACATTATAGCATCCACTGAGCCCTAAAATATTTTTAATAACGAAATAATTTTAAAAGAACTAAAATCCTTCCATGGCTATGTGTTCTCTAAATTACGTAACAAGAAAAGATTCGTATTGGAAATTAAAATGTATGTAAAAGTATTTTTTAGTACAAACAGCTTTTTCGGCAAGGTAGCATGTATCCTCCAAACATTACTTTATCTAATTTCGGATACGAGTATTTTCTATTGTCGCACTTTTGAGAGAACATTTGGAAGGGTTTTAGTTCTTTTAAACTAAATGTTTCGGTCAATGTATTTGTGAATTTTTAAGTTTAACAGTCTACTATTAACAAAAATTTGGCATTTGAGCTGTAGATATTTATGCTCTTAAATTGAACATAAAATTTAACAATATATTAAAACTAAAGTACTATATATAAATGCATATTTGTTCTTTTTGTTCTGTTTGTTATCTATCGTTAGATATGGATATCATGATGAACATAATAATAATTCAGTTTACCAGTTTGCTTATGTTGGACGGGAGCGGGGGTTAGAGAATGAGGTGTGTATACTCAGTAAGAGCCTTAAGCATAACATATATTCACTTATATATCTAACAAATTGTATATACAATAATAATTCATATAGGTAAATGATATGAGTGAGGTAAGGTGGTAATGCATATGGGATACTTTGCACATATAAAGATGCATCATGCATGATGCTATTATTGTTATATGTGTATTGAAAATAAATATATGTATCCTTGAAATAGAGAAGAGATTCCGTCAAATATGAGAGATACATAACCTATAATGTTGACTCCTTATACTGTCTCAATTCCACACCAATATGCACTGCTGTTGGAAACTTGGGAGTACCGTCAGCACAATGTAGGTACGATGTTTAATGTTAAATCACGGATGTGAAAAATTATATAATAGTCAATTAAAGTGTTTTATGTAGATAATTTAAACAGAAGAACGTGCAGTAAAAATCGAGCACAATGTTTCAACTGAAACTATTTTGTTAAAAAATATTTCCAAAAAGACATATGGCAAAAAAGGAGCGAAAATGTTTTACAACAGGGAGACAAATGTTCAGTGTAGGCTACTCCTAGTGAATTCAGCAGAAGTATTTAAACAGTAAAAGTATATACATTGGAACTTCAAGAATCGCACCTCATGATTAAATCTTTTTTTTTGAATCTTTGCCTTTGAATCTAGATATTTCCAAATTAATATATACATATGTATTTGTTTTATTTTGTTCAAACTTTCACCAACTGGACAGGAGAACATTATTCGTTTACAGAAGCTGCCTGAAAATTCCGCAAAAGCAATATATATATATATATATATATATATATATATATATATATATATATATATATATATATATATATATATATATATATATATATATATATATATAATGCGACTGTAAGCGTTAAATTTTTTCATGGTTCCACCTACAGAATATCATAAATTCTCAGCTACTTATGATATTCAACATTCTAAATTACCACCATACATGTGTCCTAGATCTTTTTTATATTATTTTTAAACGTATTATTACGAAAACTATAAATACATACATTGTTTAAAAGGATACCTTTTGGTGATATTGGAATAATTCATTTATTTTAAAGATGTGAGATGAATTTAATAGAATTGTGTCAGATTGTAGGACAATTCCGAAAAAATAAACAAAATACTGTTGTGCTATTTAATTGAAGATATATCAATATAAGGGTAGTTTTGTTTAGCATAAAGTCATATACGAGCCTTATTTGTTGAAATTGCGTGAAATTTGAATTAATTTAAAATTTTCATAACACTGTTTATATTAAAATAACATGTTTAATTGAAAATATTGAATGATGGGATTTTCAGACAGCTTCTATAAACGAATTATGTTACTCCCTGTACTCATTTTTGCCCCTAAAATACTTAATGTTTTAACAAAATTTAAAAGACATTAATATATAATTATTAGTTAAACATGTCAATTTAAAGGTGTTTTAAAGAAGTTAGACACTGTAAATTTTAACAGCAATTTTTTTATGAATTATTTCGTTAAATTCAAAATTTAATGGTTAAATTCCATCACTCATATATCAACGAAAATATTTTCAAGAAATATGACAAAACGCGTTTCAATGGGTTTTGTCAACAACCAGATTATTGAAAATAAATTATTATAAATAGACATAATACAAGAGCTGCAAATGATAAACGAATTATCTTATTCGTTTGATTCCTAAACAATTAACGATAAGCAATGTTTCTGTATTTAATATTTATCATATTATTGTTTTAGGTTATTCATGGATCGATCCAAAACAACAATGGAAACAATTACAAATGAATCCAGTAGAACCAATACATTCATTACCTGAATTTGATATGACAAAATCATCACAAGTTTCAGTACTTGAAGGGCAAATAGCTTATTTACCATGTGTTGTCAGAAATTTGGGAGACCGTGTGGTGAGTATTAAAATTTTTCTTCCATCACTTACGCTTTAAAAAAATTAAACACGGATTCATTAAACTCAATTGAACCATTTTGCTCATTCATGAACTGAAACTCACTTTTAAGGCCTCAAAATGCCATCAAAATTTTAGCTCGTTACGTCATTTCGTTTTTGAGCTTACTTGATGATTTATGATTTGAAATCATTTAATCTTCGCATGTCAAAATCAAATTTTTTTAAAAAATTTTTAATAAAAATTGAAACAAAAAAATCTATTTCTTTTTGCGGCATTATCTCATAGACAATATTAAAATATTTTTTGTAAAAACAAAATATTTAAAAAAATGAAAAACAGCTACCATAATTTATAATTAAAATAATTTTTCCAGTTCAGTTAAACTTTTATTAAATAGTAGATACATTCAAACACAAAGAAGACACTAAATGTATGGAATATCCCAATGCATAATATTTTAGGACATATACACTTTCAAATAGAAATATAGTATGTTTCGTTTTTATGATATTATTCGCAACGTACTGATAAGGTTTTATCAGGCTTTACTCTGGTAACGCTACTCTACTTTATTAAATTTAACGAATGAATATATGATATGACTGAAAAACTTAATTTTACTAGTTCATGTTCAGTTTCACAAATTTTCTTGAATTTGGAGGGCTATGTGTAAAAAATATTAACGCCTGTAATTTCATGTTACCAAAACCAAATTTTTATGTTAACGTAAGTAGTAGTTTTTTTGACAGTTCGCGTCGTTAAATTACGATTTCTAATGTCAAAATAGCGATGATAAAAAATAATTTGACAATTATTTTTTATTGTTATTGTTAGTTTAAAGATACAACCTTTTGGTTATGTAAACAATGAAACAACATGTATTCTGTATAAATAAATAAAAAATTAAACTAAACTAAATATATGCATAAACGAAGTAACGTTTATAATAAGAGAGTAGTACATATTCATTTAAATGTAATTTTTGAAAACATTTTAATTTTATTTTTGTTAATGTTGTTATATTCTGTACATATATGTACGTAGTTTATATGCATAAGTTTTATTACAAGTTGGGTAACGAAAAAAAAAGCGTTTGTTTCATATATTTTTCAAATTTGTTATAACTAGGGGAAGATATCTTTTATGGATTTTTCCTTTTTTTACTCTCTGTATATTTTTTATAATATTTTTTTTTTTCTTTTTTATTAATTGCAACTTACGAACTATTATTCTGAAGTAAATTAATTATTTATGTTGATCTTGAAATATTAAAATATATTCACCACATTTGACGCTTTAAAAAATCAACATTACTCGGCAAAAATAAGTCAAAGTAAAGAAAATGTATTACAAAAAATAAAACTTCCTTAAATAGGTAATGTTTTCAGATAATTAAGCTTTTCGGCAAAACTGAAAAATATACTACATTATCCTCATTTAACTGAGTAATGAGTTCGGTGAAGTAATAATTTAATGATGTAATGACTTCAGTGAAGTTTTCATCTTCAGTTATATTTATCAGCTAATAAGCTTCTAAGCTTTTGAATACTTTACTTCATGTAATAAATGGTTTTTTTTAATCTTTTATAACTTCTAAATTTTATTATTTCTGTAGAAATCGTAGTATTACTGTATTAAAACGACGAGTAAACATTATTCACAATTAATATCATTTTTGTAAAAAGTAAATACTATTACAGGTATGAATAAATTATATACAATAATTAATTCAACT
Source organism: Chrysopa pallens (assembly GCA_020423425.1). NCBI lineage: Eukaryota > Metazoa > Arthropoda > Insecta > Neuroptera > Chrysopidae > Chrysopa > Chrysopa pallens. The sequence continues at coordinate 46,431,327 of CM035594.1, forward strand.
AACAACAATATTAAAAATGAAAATAATGACTAACGGATAAATAATAATAATAATCGTATTTACGTACAATATTAATGATACTTTTCGACAGGACACACCGTGTCTAATGAGATAATATAGGCACGTATGCTTCGTAGAGAATACCTTTATTCACAGAATGTTCGGAAAAATTTATCCTGATATAAATCCTTTAAATATGAAAAGGTATATATACAATCGTAATTATAAGTGTTAGTGCCATACAAATGTAACTGTGAGTATCTAAATTTTGACAAATCAAAATACCGGTCGATATATTTCATCTACGCTGTGTTTAACGTTGCCATATACAGTATTATATACGATAAGCAATGCCACAATAATAATTCGCCCTCATTGTTAGAAATATAACAAGTTAGGATCACTTTTCACTAACATGTGAAATATATTTTTTACACATCCTTAGCAGATGCGCATTCTTGAAAAACATCCGGCACCAATTGTGTGATTTCATCGTTGGGTTTTAAATTTTACAAGGTTTGTTGATTGTTGTAGTAAACAAACATTTTTGCAGGAAGAAATCTGTTGTCATGCAATTGAGTTAGCTGTTAAATCTAAGAAATAAAGAGTCCGAATTTCTGAGAGGTGAATGGATTGTGGATGGTCTTTTCGGTAACAGTTTATAAACTGTAGAATGGAAGATTTTTTCAGAGTATAAATTGAAACCTATAAAAAAATCAGAAATTATCTTTTCAAACATATTTATTTATTCTATAATTTTTTTTTGTAATTCTTTTTTGTATTCCACTTTAAAAAATACATTAAACGAATATTCTTTATTGTATTCCATTAAATTGAAACATGATATAAATTTCCTTACAATTTAAAGTGAATAACATAAAAGTGTTTTAATTTGATAATGAATCCATGATTCTTTTCATCTTTGTTTGGCCATTTTCGTTTTCATAAAAATAAAAATTTATTATCTATTATTTTTTGGCATTTGATGAAGAAGAGCCAACTTTTAACAAGCCATCTCTCCGTTAGTATTTTTTTCATTATATAAGCTACATTTTAAATTCGGTTGATTTTTTTTTTCATAAAATACCTATTTTCAGTGTTAATCATGAAAAACCGTCAGAAAACGTGTTTTTTTTTTGTTGAAAAATTGATGTATCCGCTCTCAAATAAGTCGAAAAGTATTGACTTTCATTAAAAACTTTATGGAATAAAAGTAACTTAGAATTAGTCAATCTATCCATTTTGATACTTGTTTTTGACAAAAAATTTAACATCTCTGAGGACGGTTGTTTCCACCTTAAGGTAAAAGTGACCCTAGGGACACCGACTACATTGAATTAGAGGATAAATAGAACGTACATACAATTTTGATGCTTATCGTTTATTTAACGTTTCGATTAAAAACGCCTCGAAAAGATCCAAAAAAAACATTATCGGATTTCTTTTGAAATAGTGCTTATCTGTTTATATAAAAATAGCAATGAACCGGAATTTACCATCTATAAATAAGAAATTTGTTAGTTCATTATTTTCTTATGCATTCTGTACAATGTTCAGGATATTATGTAACATTTAGGTAGATTGTTATACGTATTACCTATGTACAGTAACTCCATCCGGTTAACTACTAGTGGTCATACAAATAATTACAATGTGCTGTTTTATGTGACAATGTTTGTTTGTGTTTGTGTCTATATAGTTGTTTGTCCCAACCTCACCACACTATAACATAATTTTGTGTCTGCTTGTTAGGCGCTAGTTGGTACTAACTATCCATTATACCTTGCATTTATAGGAAATAATAATACGTTTAACCTGGATATAGGTTTATCTACCAATAGTTAACCCTATTAGCACAGTTAAAGTCCTTCAGACCAATAATAAAAATTTTCAAAAACCGCCTTCAAAATAATGATTTAAAATTAATTTAAATTTAACATTTCTAAAAATAATTGTGATCAATAACCTTTCCAAGTCAACGAATTAAGTTTTTAGGTAAGGATTCAGTTGGCACTGATTTCGAAAGGTAATTGGTTGTAAGGAAATTATTTATAGAAGTTTTTAATTTAAAAGTATTATTAATTTTTAGTTTATATTTTTAATGGCTGTTCCTTTTTTTTTGAAAAATTATTTTTTTTTGAATGTTGTATACAATCATGAAAAATTTTTCATTTGTAATTTAATCACTAAAAATTGTTTTGTCTCTTCTCTCTACCCTCTCTTTTTGGGACATCAGCTCCTAGTTCCCTGGAATAAAGATTATGGTACTACCCTCGGGATATCTTCTTTTCAACAAAAAGTTATCCGTGAGCACACGTATGACATTGAGAAACCTATTTTTTTAAAAATTAGGTTAGAAAAATAAAAAAAATTTAAAATAAAAATTCCTATAAATAATTTCTTTGTGACCGATTACCTTTCTCTGTTGGGACCAACTAATCTAAAAATTTGATGGGCATCGACTTCGAAAAGAAATTAATTGGTTATAAGGAAATTATTTATTGTAAAATTATTTTCTACTCTATTCTTTATATTCTGCAGATATTATATGATTGACTTATTATCATACCAAAATCAACTTAACAAAAAAAAGTCAAAAATGTTTCAATATAAGAATTAACACAAATATAGTCAATTTTCATTTACAATGAATGGTCTTTAAACATTATATTATAATAATTCTTTTTAGTTTGATTATTATTTTTTTAATATAAAAATAATGGTAAACTCACTCGTTTAAGTTTAAAATCATCGATCATTTTTGTCATAAAATTTTATTTTTATGATTTCTATTTAAATAACAATTTTCTTTTCATCATTCATTTGGTACCATATTTTCTTTTGTTAAATATCCATCTTTTTTATATTATATTGTTGCCATTGTTAAAAATTATATTTTTTCTGTTATATTCTGTGTGTGTCTATATTTATAGACCAGGGTCAATAATTTGGAATTAAAAAAAAGTATAGCAGGATGAAATCCATTGAAAACGGAAGAGATAATAAAAAAAATGAAAAAAAAAAAAATAATTTCTGGGCTATTTGAGTCAGGAAAGTGAATCGGGTGTATTACATACAACTTTGCTATTTAACATTGTTCCATAGGACTAGTTTTGCCGGAAATCGAGATAAACCATGTTTTATCCTGAAAAATTCACCTCCTTCCACTTCCCGACTTCAGATCGCCCGTAAATTATTTTGCTTTTATTTTTTTATTCTATTCCGTTTACAATGGGTTTAATTCTACTATACTTTTTTTTAAATATTTTTTACCATTCTTTTAAATACTTCTACTCTGGTCTATTATGTTTCTGTTATCATTTAGATTCATTCCTTCTTATTGTAATCATTTTTTTTAGGTTACATGACAATTATCAAAAAGTTTTTCTCCTTTTTCATTCGTTCTATTATTATTTGTTATATAAATAAAAAGAAAAAACTGTACCAACTAATTTTGTTTTTTTTTGTGTATAAAAAACTTTGTTATTATTTCTGTTTCCTTCTTATGTGGAAAGATGTTCAGAAAAGTATTTTCACAGATAGATAACTTTATTAATGATGTGAAAGTGGAAAAATATATGTTGTCTTATATGTTGTGTCTATATATGTGTGTTGATAGAAGAACTATTTTTAAAAACGATTTTTATCAATAATATTTTTCATTTATCATCATCATTTTTATATTTTTATTAAACATTTGTCGTATATATATGAAAATGGTTACAGGCAGGAATTAATATCATACATTTTCATTTATTTACTGTTTGATTATATATCTTAGAATCGACAATTTATTATTTCAGTATAGTATATAGTGTGACATATGATTTCAGAAATAATAATCACACAAACACCTTCAAAATCAATCTATGAACTTAAATGACCTTTTTTTACGCGACATACAGAATATGTATCAGAGTATATTATTAAGTTTAGTCTAAAGTAGTGATGAGCAAAGCCAGATCGGGACCAAGACAATCTTGGTTTTGAACTTATTACACTTATTACAATCAATTAAGTTATAAATAAATTAAAATTAATAATCAACTCATAAAACTTTATTTCATCCGATTGCAATGGCTGCAACTCTGCAGAGTCGTAAATTTGTAATAAATACAAATCTCATTACTGTAACTTTCTGATTAAAGAGACAACTAACAATTTTACTCAATGTGCTACTGACTCTTATGTCTTGTTGCATGTTGAATGCGTGCTCTTCACTCGCTCCGCTTAATTGTTTGTTATGATTTTGAACCAAGCGCTATGTTTATAGTAGTTTGTTTCTGCATGTGGCTATATAATACTTGTATACAATACATACTAATGTATTTTAATATAACGCATACAAGGAAGGCATCCGTTCAATATAAAGCACCTTTGCAGTTTTTTTTTTTTATAAATTTTTTTTGAATAGAAAAAACATTTTGTTCCACGTTTATGTATACCTGTCTGTCATCTAGATACTCAAAACCAAAAACAGAAAACAAGTTAAATTTTGGTTTCGAATTCTGGGTGTAAAAAGGGAGTTTCATTTCAATGAGCAAAATCGATCCCTTGGGTCATGGATCCAAGTTTTGAACCATAAAAGGTAAAAGAAAAATCCTAGTACAAAAATAAATTTACAAAAACTGCCTACATCTAATATTTCTTCAGGAATATCAGGTATATATTTTACCTGCTTTATTTTCTATATAAAATTGACTTTTATAGTAAATGAGCTAAAAATAAGATATCATTTTTATAAAAACTTTATTATGTTATTGTTATTGTTGTTTCCTATTCGAGATGAGATCAGAATTGATACACAATAATAATAATAATAATATCCATCCACACAATCTGAATAGTTTAAACTACTTATGCATCATTTCCCTATCGCCAACATAACATGCATGTAACTGAGGGTGATTTCAGCAGATAGTAATGCTGTTCGTATTTAACAATAAATAATATTACCTAATAAAATCACCTCTTTTTATTTTCTTTTTCATTTATAACTTTCTCATAAACGTTTGGGTTTTTTAGGGTTCTATATCTTCGATTCTCTGAATCATATTTTTATTGACCGTAATTTTATTTTATAATATTTAACAATATTAAGTTTTTAAATTTAAATTATAATTTAAAATAAAAAATTTGACTATTGAGTGGTAGTAATTTAATACTTCCCATGGTATTTCAACTTTTTTACACACCTTTGTAAATATTTTACTTCGTGAAAATATAAAACAAAAAATTCAAAAGCTAAAGATAATCATTCTATTTGTATGTTTGATGTAAACAGAATTAAGTTTGCTAAACTACTGATATTTTTAATTAAATATCTATCGGGTCAGGAAACTTTTTTTCAGAAAGTGTAATAAAGACCCAAAAATAGAAACACGCAATTCGATTCTTCTATTTCTTTTTTTCTATTTTCGTTCTGATTTATTCTGTTTGCTTTTCTCAAAAGTAGAAGTCGCTTAGAGCTCTGGCAAAATGAATTGTTTTGAAACTGGGTCCAACATTAAAACCTTAATAGATAGAAAATAATTTAAATATAAAAAAACATAAAAATTGGGCCTTTTCTATAATTATATTGGTCGGTGGTTTCTGTAATTGTATAGGACAAGACGGGTAGTTTTTGATGATCGTGTATTACATTTCAAGTACCGCTTTTCAATATTATATTGGTTTTAGAATATATATTTAATAAATCATGGCACCAAACTTTACTATTTTGACTTTTTTAGAATGTTTACGCATATTTTCCTTTGAATTAAATAAATACCAATAAGAACATTTATTTATTTATTTCAGTTATTTCGAAATACAAATATTACATATTTCATATATTTATTTAAAATACTACTATATAAGTTAATTTATTTTCTTTATAAATTAGTAAAAACGAATATATTGTCGTATTTTTTAATAGTTACAAATTTTATCGATTATTCTGGTGGTAGTATCTTAAAGTCAAAAAGATTAAGATAATTTTAAGATTGGTGCATCAAGTCAACTCAATTTGACAATTTCAACAATTATGGATTTTTAACAACTAAGAGAGGAAAGTACCTAACAGATTTGGAATTTGAGAGCTGTAAATATATATTGAAAACTACTGAACCCTTTAAAAGATAATAAAAGTTTTTATCTTTGGCTATAATTTTATGATATTGTGTAATACACTTCATGTACAGGAAGGACATTAATTCTTCTGTAAGAATAACAGCAGTTATGAAATAAGAAGCTCCTTTTACAGATATTTTTTAATTATTTAAAATCACACTGCTAGAAAAGTAAAAATCTTAAATTACATAATCAAAGAATTTTAATTCATTATTTATATCTTTTGTAGGATCGAAAAGAAAATATCATTTATAATATCTAACTAATATTATAAATGTGAAAGTGAGTTATGCCTTCAAGTCTTAATTACTCAACGCTTTTACGTCAACTACTCATGGAATACCTTTCAAAATTGAAGCAGAAAGTTAAACTTGATTTCATTAAAACTTGATATGTAGAGTAGTGTAAAATTTGGCAACGAAAAATAGCATACTAGCTCCTCTCCTTATTATTTCTCGAAAAAGTGGAAGGGTTTATATTTATGAAAACAGCAAAACGAAATAATGTTTACAATTACTAATCTCTGCATAAACTCATCTGCGTTGCGACGCATCTGCTCCAATAGAGCCTTCTACGAAACTAGGATATGTTTTTGCTAAGCTGAGTGAAAATTCAGCACCCATCAAGCAGACATTTTTTCTTACCCAATGTATCATACAAAATTGAATTTACAATACCTTTTGATACTTCTGTGGGCTCAACTAATTCGCGCTTTTTTTTTTTTAGGTCAGACAACACTATTTCGTAAATTTTATCATTTCTGGTGTACTCAAGTCTACGGGACTCACTTTTTTCCAGTTTTTTTTTAAACAAAGATAAGTTGTTTATTTCAACTGACGATAAAAACGACATCACGTTATGAATACAGCTTCAACTTCGGCAGAGATCTTATGAGTAATGATTGATACTAAAAACAGACCATTTGCAATGCTACGAGCAGCATCTTTTAATTTTCTAGGGACATTTAGCTGGATTATTTCGTATGAAAATATAATGTCTTTGTTAAACTTATAGTCAACAAATAGTAATAAGATTTCAATCACCTCTTCCGTCAGTGGAGAAAAACTAATTTTAACAATCATTAAATATTATACAATATTGGATACATATTTTTTTTATTATATCTATTTAATACGTATTTGTTAAGGCATTTGGTGTTTACCAAAATATCCATCCCGTATACGATACACAACGTATATACATAGATACAAACCTCCTTCCTGATGTTGTAACCTGAAACTTTTTATTGGTAATAATTTCCAAACAGTCAATTGTAATTCAGAATGCGAAACAAAAATACGAGTTTTTTTTATGGTTAAAAATATACTAACAACTTCGTTGGTTTGTTCGTTGATATTATATTCTATACGCATTTTTAGTGGTTCTATACTACATTTACGTATCAGTGTGTGTACGAATGTGTGTATACCGGGTTGTGTTTTAACTTGACATTATGCATACAACTCAAAAAAAATTACTTGGACCGATACAGTTTTTAAAAGAAAAAGTCGTATCAGTTGAAATGTTTGATCAATTTCAAGTGTATTGATTTTAAGATTTTTCAGATTTATGGTTGATAACTTTCATTTTTTTAGATGAAACCTTGTATATTTTATTGCAAATTCTTCTTTTATAGAAAAATTAAACTTTAAAAGCTTCACACAGTATGGTTTCATAACAAGATTTTTCCATTATGATGTAAAAAAATATTTAAAAATTCGTAAATATTCCTTAATAAAATGTAATAATTTTTGAAGTATGATTAAAAAAATCAATCTAACTTTTATTTAACTCAGAACCCAATCCCCTAAATATTAGTATGTACTTGAAATAAATCAAATGATTTTCAATGATTCATTTCGAGTTAAAAAAAAAAACTCTGTATATATGCGTGTGTGTGTGTGAATATCTACGCCTGGATATATATTTTCATGTTAAAGTGAATGGATGTTAAAAAATCCTAATAGCATTATTTATAATTGCAAAACACTTAAATTAAGGTTGTGATTTTATTTTTATTATCCATTGCCATGAAATGAAATTATGTGACGTTCGTAATGTTGAATTGAATACACCAAAAACCAAAAAAATTACATTCTTTAACATAAATAAAGTTTATTGTAATGTGAAATAATTTTTAGTATTGTTGTATTATTTCGATTAAAATCAATTGTTTTCATCGGACATAAATTTTTATATACTATGTTATGTAAAACCATATTAATTTTTGAATGAGTCCATGAAAATATGAAACGTTGTTAATTTGATTTTCAGTAATACTTTATCATTTTACCAAATTTCTACTTACTACCTATATGGGAAGTGTCGTATAATTTTGATACGTCAGTGAGTCTATTACCCTTAAAATAACATTTTTTGAACTGTTGAATTTCTGTAACAGTTTAACGTAGTAGTTTGAAACTTTCAGGAAATGCTTGGTCGTATTTCCGCAAGCTAGGAAGATGCGGTATTTTACATCTAATGTGAGATAATCCTGAAAAATTGAAAGTCTTAATTGTTTTATTTCACCCCTTTCTTCATATTTCAAACAAATTTCTACAAAGGCCAGCATTTTTCTTCTAGGTTTTTTTGAATAACTTCCTCTATTTGAAAAGTTCTTAAAAATACTAATTTTTTTTTTGCTAGTTATGAAGATGCCTCTCTCCCACTTTGTTACATTCGAGGAAGGTGTTTTTATTGGTTACTTTTCGATTGAAGACTGCCGATCTCAGAGCTATTATTATAAATAATTCAATAAAGAAAATTTTATTTATTTTACATCACATTCGACCAAAATAAGAATAATATAACTGTTCGTTACATTGAGACAAACAAAGAGTTACGTACTACAAACACACACATTATGATAATGAGAAATAGTAAATTTAATACTTGAATCCTAATAAAATACAATTTACTCGTTTTGTACTGTTATCTAACCTAGTTTTGTGAAAATTATTAGTACGATAAAAATATACTACTATACATGCAGTTGCTGTAGTAGAATGAGAGAAATTCAATTGAACATTGAATGTTGGAATGAGAAAGATATTATTCGTACCGTGCATAATACGTGGAAGGGACTTCATAATAACAATTGATGCACCACGAGTATTAAAAATTTCTTATAAAATCTAAAACTATGAAACTTAAAATAGAAAAACTGTCAGAAACAAAAGAAAATAATTTTTTTAAAATGATTAGTTTCTCGGTTTACTCATTGTCAAATTTAGAGTTTTCAGGTCTAAAATAAGCCATTAGAATTTTATCGGACAAGCATAGGAAATGTGAATTATTAAAAATTTCACCACCGATACCAGTATTTCAATATATTCGAATACATGTAATTTATATTTTAAACCTCTTAGGGTTGCTTTGAAATAGAATAATACCTTTTATAAATGCTCTCTTTTGAGCTCAACGATTTTTCTTTATCTTACTTAGCTGAGTCTAGAAGTATTTTTCTCTTAAAAAAACTTGCTAAGCACTTTAGCTTATTCTTTCATACATTTTAAATTCACAATGTATTCCGTTTATATATTTAAGTTTTTAATTTTTATTTAAATATGAAGCTCAACAGTAATTAGCTCTGAGTGTTACTAGAACTACCTCTGTTCTGTACTAAGTTTGAACTATGTAAATCTGATATGTAGAATGAATAACACGAACACAAGAGTATAACTAATAACTGAAGTAATCAGTTTTAACAGAAAATTATGTAAAGTTAGCAAAATAAAAACTTTAATAATTAAATTGGAGAGAAAAAAATACTTATTTATTTTTATACATACACAATGATCCATCAATAGTTACACAAACTTGTAATGCATTCCGATGCCTTTGTCCTTTTATCTATTCACAAATATTTTGTTTTAAAATAATTATATTATGCCTAATTATCAAATGATAATAATGATACAATATTAAATATAAAAAATACAAGTGATGAAAATGATTTAAATTCGACTCGCAAGATCCACACGACGAACTTCATTTCGATTATGGGTATTTTTAGTTTCAATTTAAAGTCATTTAGTTTAAAGATTAAATTTCAGTAATTACAGATCGAATGAAAGTGACAAGTATGAAAATATGAAAATATGAATGTATATTAATTAAATTTTGCATGAAGTTTGTAGTTCTTAAAAATATTGAAGGTACTAATAAAATATTCGTATTGGTGAACATATAATCATTTAATTAGTATACTTTCCAAAGCCCGTTTGTGTTGACCAGAAATTTTATTCTAGATTGAAAAAGTTTATTTTAGTTTAGTTCGTATACGGACTTCAGAGAACCCGAAAAACTTAATTAATTATTTAATTATACAGGTATTAAATAAGACGTGTTCGAATTTCTTTTCACTGCAAATCATGTATATTAATTTGGTTTGACCATCTTGTATATTGAATTGAAGTTAAAAATAAATTTTAAATTATTTGTATGTTCAATGTGAATTTGAAAGATTAAAGAGGTCAATCACTTGTGAGGGTGTTCAACATTATAATAAGTTTGTAATGAGATGATTATATAAAAATCTTTAAAAATTATGTTGTTTTTTTATTTTTATTAAAGTTTGTTTACTGATTTACACTGTTATAGCAAGCTACCAGTATTTATTCAATAATATGGTTAAAAATACATTGGGATTAAAAATGTTACTTGAAACACAAAAATCGGGTAATATTGAAATAAACAAGTGAATATAACAACTAACAAAGTTAATTCTTTATATGATTGGCTATCAATGTTTATTTTTAACCTTAGCATTCATACAATACTGTAAAAATACAGTCTATATAGCTATAAATATCATAATAAGATTTATTGTACTTAAATATGTACTTCTTAGTTAAGCTTGAGCTAAAATGACTAAACATTTTACAAAATAATGATTCAAAATTCTTATAAATAATCACTTAGAACTAGAGTGGAAATAAGCCAATCTCTAGGCTAGCGGTAAATACCTCAAGTCATGTATATCTCATGTATTCAACAGCTCATCGTAACAGTTACGATTGGATGGAACCGCCTATAAAAAATGAACCTTAAAGTAAAATATAACTCTTAATTAAAAACGTCTATGAATAATTTCTTTATGACCAATTACATATCGTAGTCGGTGCTAATCATATGCATAGCTAAAATAATTGAAATATTTAGTTTTAAGGTTACTTATTTTTGAAGGTGGTTCAAAAACAATATACGTTTTATTTTTAGATGTAAAAAGTAATTCTTTTATCATCAAACATCAACAATACAAATCTGAATAGTATGAATAAGTATAAAACATTCAAGTGTATTATATGCTAGTTACGGAAATTAATTTTTAATGATTACCCTCGAGCAGGGTTGTAATAATATTTTTGTGTTATTCATAGATTGTTAGGTAACCATATTGTACGTAATGTAGGTATATGTTAATTAAAATTATTATTATGACGTGAATTTTATTATTTGAAAAAGGTCAACATTAAATAATACACAATGAAACCAAAATTACATTCATTTTGTAAATTAGTGTAAATTATGTACCTAGGTAGAAGTTATACGTACCTTCACATTTTATTATAAAAAGAGTATCTTAAAATCTGTATTGTAATCATAAGTGTATTTAAATTTAGTTCAACTGAAAATTGTATTTCCAAGTTCAAAAGTATTGTTTTAATTATTACAATTTTTTTTTTGTTTTTACTTGATTTCAAAATTTTTTATGTATGGGAACTTCCTGAAAAATTGTTGTGTCTGTCGGTCTATGAAACTATTTAGATGAGTGCACACTGCTATATACTTAATGAACAAATATTTGTAAAACTTTAAATTTGTGGTATGCAATATTTTATAACTATTATAACTAATATAGGTTATATTTTCTTAATTTGTTTTACCAGAATAGTCAATACTCTATTTACCAGTAACGTCACTACTTCAAAATTGCAAACAGTGTTTTTAATTTAAGATTCATGCAAGAAATCGTGTTTATTTTACCAAAACATATTTTTTTTTCTTTATCACATTTTGAAGTAAGTTTTTCTTTAACATTAGTAAAGAAAAAATTTAAAATTTGATCACAAATAATAAATTCTATCAAATACTTAGTCTCAAAAAAATTACTGTACGAAATGTGTGTACCAGAAGTTGTTAAGGATTAAACATAACATGCAATTGTTTAAACCAGTTAATCCAAATATTCTGAATAGTTAAACACACAAATCAAACATGCAATTATAATATTTTCATTGAAATGAAATACCCATGTTTATTTGATTATAAACATAGGTAGATGTTGATATGTTTTGTGACAATTGTTTATATAATTTCTTAATGTAATCATTCATCGTGCTGTTAATACCTATTGTCAACAAATATCTATCTATAGGTAGATATGCATGCCGTCTTTAATCCAACAAACATACGATAATTGTCTGTAATCTGTATTGATTACCAAAACATTATGCACATAGATACCTAATAGGATGTCTGGTAATTACAGTAACGGTACTCTTTAGAAGGTAGTATACAGACAATCTACCTTAATATTACGGTACTTATGGTATGATATGGTGGTATGACCGACCATTGTTTTGGTATATTCAAATTGTTTTACAGATAATTTTTTCCATTGTGATTCAAATCAATTAAAAAAAAAAAATTGAAAGAAACACAGCTTAGTAAGCCACATAATTTCTACGATTTTTTCGAAACTTTTTATTAGTCCATTTTCGACTGTCTGTCATAACGATAATTGAACAACAAAAGAATATAGCTTGCTAGAATTTTGGTGACTTATGCGAAACATAATAAGTAAGTTTGATTACGTGAATGAGTAAAAATGGTACATTGGATCCAATAGATCTTTAACCCTAATATTAAACTATTAAATAAAGAAGAAAAGATCATTTTAGCTCAAATTTGGTTTATAAAAATATATTATTATTATTATGCATATACAAAAATATAACTTTATAGACTAGATTTGACATTAAAACGAAGGAATCGATAAAGCGACCAGTTTAATATAAATAATACCGTTGAAAATCTATTTTTTTGTAATCCATACATTACGACATAACGCATACATTTTTGAAAAACTTTAAGTATGCGTAGAAAGTTTTATGATATTATTTCAATATATCGCAATCAATAATAAATATGTTGCGAGTCAAAATACAGGCAATTGTTGCTTGATTTATGAAAAATTATAAATGTCTCAAGCTATTGAATCTTAACTGTAGTTTCCATTCAAACTGAATCTATATCTACATGTTTTGTTATAATAATATCAAATAAAAGATTATATTTAAAAAATACATGACACCTTCAATAATTCACAAACTCTTTGTGTACGAAGACTTACACAATGATTATCATTATGTATAAACAACAAACGAGTTCTGTTTATGATTTTTCATAACTTATGCATGCCAGTTACAAATAATTAATGATTTTAATTTCTTTACTTTTGTCTTTATTTACAATTGATTTAACACTTTATATGAGTTATATACTTTGTTATGCAATAAACATCTTTATTGCCTTCGATAATCTCTTAGAAATCGTTAAATGCATGAATGCATTTAACGGTGATTGGTGATTGATATAAGACTTTGAGAGTATAAATTAATCGATTAAGGAGAATAGCTCATCAAAGTTTCTTGTAATTTAAAATGAGAAGACGTTGAGAAAATAGTTTTAATGTATATATTTATATGCTTTTCTTTATATAATTTACTCAAAGACATCTAATCATTTATTATTTTCAGAAGATATACTTTTTCTGTTGAACAGTTATGTTGCGTTGGTATTAAATAAACACCACACAAATTAATTCCAGATATTGATAACATATTATAACACAAAATCACATATAACGATAACAGTTATTTTGAATCGATTGAAATGAAATAATACAATAAATGAAATAAGTTAACTAGTCATGAATAATTTTCTAACGATGAACGGATTGATTTTGTAGATATGATAACTTTTATACATGTGTAGGGCAATAATACCACATTGTAATCGTATGGTTAATGTCAAATAGACAAAACCATTTAATGCGTCAGCCCTATTATAATTTATACAAATTGGTACATAAATATTTGCTATTAAGAAATTCTCCGAATTTTTCTCTGTAAGCGAATTGTCAAATAAAAATACATGGCATAAAATAGGCTAATTTATAACACATTATTTCCTGGTGATTTTAGTTATTTAATATTTTTATTTATATATCAAACATCCATATTAAAAAAATTGATGAAAACTGTTTTGATTTCGTTCGGCTGTTCTATATCCAGCCGGTTTGCATGATCTTAAAATTATTTTCTTAAATGAAAGGTATTTGTGTCCAGGTGAATCATCAAGGATTGGTTACATCTTCTTTTGCTTTTCCCAAGTTAAACTCAAACACGATATTGTGATAGTTTTGTATTCAAATATCTACAATTCTAATATATGTAGTGGGTTCGTTTTGAACACTCAGTGACTCAAGTCCTATCTTTTGAGTTATTAAACACTAAATTTCGATGAGATGCACGAGAGCAAGGTGCCGACAATCAACTTGATTTTCAACTATGAGTTTTTTAAAGTTAGATATTTCGTATTCTAATGAAATTAAAAAGTTTGTCTTGGTCTAAGAACAATCATGACCTATCGTTTGAGCTCTAAAAGAATGTTCTCAAAATTCAAAGTATCTAGTAAAATTTCTCTAAAGAGGTAGACATTCCATCAAGTAAATATCAAAATCAGACCATGTTCCATCCGTGAAAAATAATTTTTAACTTAGTGATTTGTTTTTTATAATAAGATCTTCTACTTTTGATATTTCTGTTGATTATATCACTCAATGGGGTCAAAAACTTCATGTGTTATTCACAATTATAATATAACAAATTGATTTACCCTTTTAAAAGTCTTATTTAATCGTTGAGAGCATAATTCTCATTTAAAATATTCTCCATTGAATTTATGGCAAAATTGATTAACTATTATATTATGATTAGTACTGAATTCGGGTGTTCTCGACTGTATCACGCGTGAACAAAATCATGATGTTGCATATATGTGGTGTAACGATATTCTTAGCCACTTTGTATAAAATGTTAAATTATTATACTATCAAATATAAATAGTTGTTGATCGTCAGCTGTGTCAGTCATTTGATTCATTGAAGAAAACCTAGCTTGATCCAATTAAATTAAATGATTTCTGATTGTTGGAGGTTAAGCCTTCAACCAAATATATATTATTATTATTATTTCAATGTATCTATCAATCATCACCGGTTAATATTATTTTTGATTATTCAAAATTGTTTTTATAAATCTATTAATAGTATAATAGCTTGAAAACTATTAGGATTGAAATATTATTATGATTGAATGTTAAATATTATTTTTATATCGATAAATGCATTTATGATAATTTAAAAAGAAATATTTATATTTTTATTAGTATAGAAGTTAAATAGGGTGAAATATCTTAATCAATTTTGAATTTCTATTTACGAATGTGATTTGTATACACGGCATACATTTTAATATATTTGAGAGCATTCGATAAAATACAAGAACGGAAGTAATGGCACTATTTGAATTCAGATATAAAAAAGAAACTAGTCTTTGTTTTCATTAATTAAGTTTATATTTGTGCATGCAATTTTTCTAAAATGTACTGAGCTAACTTTTTTCTCGTAATAGTAAATTATACAGTTTACATTTATACAGTAACTCAATTTTCAGTAGACATTGGCGCAGTTTGAAAACCATCTTTTGCAATGCCTTATCATATACCTTGCTGAAGAATAGAATGATTGCTTATCAAACATAAATACACTAAGATATATACGTAATTCTCCCCTTATGTTTCCTGACAATTTAAAAAAGATTTAGTGATTTTGAATGTTATTTAAGCCATAAATGGTGAATTTTGTCTAAAAACAAACTTCTTGTGATATTATTAACTTGATGTGTTTTTTGTTATTGTAACCAAAAAAACCGTCGGAAAGTTCAAAATTTTTTTTTCGCTGTTTATGGGCTTTTTAGGTTGTATCTGATCTATAAAACTCAAAAATAACATTTATTTGATGATCGGTCGAATAATTTTTGAAATATTGCGTAAAAACATCGGCAAAATCGTCCTCCGGATCGGTTTTTTGGTGATATCTCAAAAACTACCCATCCAATCGTTAAATAAATATTATTTTTGAAATCTGCGGGTCAAAACTACCCTAGAACATACATTTCATCATAATCGGGAAGAAAAAAGTTTTTTCAAATTATCGCAATTTTTTTAAGGGGTACCCCTTTGAAAAAATCGAGGAAATCGAAAAAACTTTTTTCTTCCCGATTATGATGAAATGTATGTTCTAGGGTAGTTTTGACCCGCAGATTTCAAAAATAATATTTATTTAACGATTGGATGTGTAGTTTTTGAGATATCGTAACATATATGTTCCACAGGCCGAAATATTGGATGTATTTCATACAATATTTGAAAAACTACTCGACCGATCGTAAAATAAATGTTATTTTTGAATTTTTTAGATCCAAATTGTCCTAGAAAACCTATAAACAGCAAACAAAAAATTTTGAACTTTTCATCGGTTTTTAAGATTCTCTTATACAATCGCACAAATTTCGGAAAATTAGCTGTTTAATAAAATTCGTTATTTAAAATATATTTAAGGATAAGCTTTATTTCAAAATCTTTGATCAAATTGTATTAACTTTTACTTAATACATTTCTCTCAATTCACTTTTCATTTCTTGAAAAGTTGTTGCAACGTATATGGGTTTTTCACAACTTTAATACCCGCCCACCGGCATACGCTAACGAATCAAACTGACTGATAGCTGGACATTATCTCTACACCATAAATGTGCCATAATAAAAAAAAAAAATCAGAATTGGAAGAAATACTTCCATTTGAAAATCTAGCAAACAGAAAAAAACAAGTACACATAATGACGTATTTACTTTTAATAAGTTGATTGAAGTTTCCAAATGTAGGTACCTATGAGTTCTTCCTAATGCTCAAAATCTCACAAATTTGTCAAGCATCAAAAATTTTATTTTTTAGTTATTAATCAAGATAAGTAGTTTAGAGAGATTGAAAACAATAAAAATTATTACAGTGAATTTAATTTGTTTCTTAACTTATGGGTAAACGTTCTATATATTATCATTAATATATATAGATATAATCTTATAATTAATTAATCTTCAACATGTTAAATTTTAGTCCAATTTTATTTGAAGAATGATTGTTTTTATGAGTGGTTATCATTGATAATATCAAAAAAGAATCAAATGAGTATAGGTAAAACTTACACCTGTTGAACATTTATCTAAATTATCACATATTACTAATAACTGTCAACTGGCGCTTACGCAAAAAATGACCGGAGCGTGCATTCTTACTTAAAAATATTCGTTGCCGGTGGTTTATTTAATATCTTATTTATAAAAAACCAGTTTATTAAACATTTTTTTTATGGAAATGCTACTATAAGTTCAAAAGTATTTCCGTAAGATTTCTTCCCCCTTTATCTGTTGATAAAGGTAAAATCACCCCAATTTTTAAACTGAATATTTGAACTATGAAATTGCGTATTAAGTGAAAATCTACATAATAATAAGCATAATTTTAAACTATAACTAAGTTTAATAAAAAAAAAAAATTACATATTGCTATTTTTCGTATTCAGTACTTAAAGTTATGTACCTATATTTTAGGATATGATGGAATTTCTATTTTAATATTCTACCGTAGATTTGCGTAAATTTATTCAAATAGAGTTGGAGAATATAGAAATTAATTCAGGCATAAATAATTGTATTTGCATTTAGCAATAAAGGTAAAACGAATCATCAATTATTATAGACATTCAATGATATAATCTTTCCCTACTTTGCCTTTACTTGGTTATTTACACATAATATGATTTTAGTCACATTGGTATGTACATTACTGCTTTATGGAACACAAGATGAGGTATATTCATATAGTGGCACTAATATATGAGCTTTGGACGTTTTCTTGTATGTTGATTCCTGAGTAATGGTGATAAGCTTAAGGAGTACAGTTTAAAATAGACACTACATTATTTTTGTAACGAAATGTTTTTGAAAACAATTAAAGATGACAGAGTTAATTATTTAGATACTCAACTTATGGTTCAGTCTGAAAATTTCAATTTTTTCTTAATCATTAGCAGCCATTAAACACTATAAATTCTAATCTAATTCTATACATTTATAAATGTATATGTAATAATATGTATTGTATTTATTAATTTGTGTGCTAAACATTTTATGTTTCAAAAATTGGTTCACGGATCTATCGGACTCAAAGGATCCATATTGCTCGTTCACGAACTTGATCTTAATTTTTAAGTCTAGAATACACTACCACTAATTTTAGCTCGTTATTTTTTATCCTGATAGCAGGCGGATGAACGGACGATCATCGACTTTAAATTAGCCTGCTGCATTTTAAGCCTGCTGAATGGTAGCCTTTAAGGTTAAAAAGTTTTACGAGATGAGCTTCTACCTTATAAATAATATAAATTTTTTACAAAAAGTTTTATTCTTTAACTAGTCAGATGATTTATTAACGGTGTCATCTTGGCCCATGCTATTATATTTATTTTAAAATTTTCGATTTCTTATTTGATCATGTGATGTTTTATTACTATGGTTTTTTTAGGCATATTGTAAAACAAATCATGACTTCCAGCAAAATTTTCGATTTATCAATTAATATGCTTAATTGATAAAATACTTTTCTTAGTAAGGTAGTGAAACTCACATATTGGAAAAGCTCTACATCAAATATGGTTATAGATTTAGATAAGTTCTTTGTTGCATATGTGGGCCTGGACATAATTCCCCATTATACTTTCTCCGTGTACTCTGTTATATTTATAAAGTATAAAGTCACTGTTCTTTGCAACTACTCTAAAATATGGTCGGGTTATCGTTATACGATTCAGATATATATATGATGGGCTCATGTTCAAAATTGCTATAAGCGTTTTTGGTGTTAAATATTGTTACAATCTGCTATATGAGTTTACTCTAAAGCCATTTATATAGAGAGATAATTTAAATTTTTTTCATCATCATTTTAACTTAAACACCTTTATCCAATGTGGTGTGTATATTTAAATTTGATAATATATTTTGAACGTTAACATGTTTTGTGCATACATAAATTTATTTTAGTCTATTGGGATTTTTAGTTTACATTAGGTTTAGAATTATCAATAATGGAATCCTTTTAACTATCGGATTTTATGATTCTATCCAGTTAATTCAATTTTAAAGAGAAAAACTTAATTTATTAATTATGTTAATACCGAAATAATAATTTTAAAATACTTTTTATGTAAATGGATTTTTAGGATGAAGTTTTAAATGCACATAGATAAAAGAAAAACAGTTTGTTGCATTGAAAAGCGTTTAGAGAAATACGGGGGTATTGGCCACTACAAAGGAAAATTGTTCACATAAATCACATTCTTTAATTATATAAATTTTAATAAGGAAATTAAACTAAAGCAAATATTCGTATCATATATCATACATCGAACTTGTATAAAAGTGAATAATACTTAGCAATACTTTTCTACAGACATTTAATCTTAGCTCCAACCGCTATGGTCATTTTTCAATTAATTTCTTCCTTGACCAAATTCCAAAACATCGATATACCCATGAAAAAATCGGTTTATAGAATTTACATTATGAAATCCTAAGCTACCACTGGAAATTAATCTAGAAAAATAATTATAAACTTTCCTTATAACTAGAAAAATATAGAATTTTTTTTGTAATAAATTTGATACGATAATCTAATATATAAGTTATATTCCCCTTTTTGATACTTTTGTAGAAAATCTTTTTTAAAAGTGTTGAAATATATTTTACCACCCACTACACAAAAGAATTCTAAAACAACGTAGGTTTATGTTATAAAAAACCACATGAGAATATCCTACGAAAATATTGTTTTACTCTATAAATGGATATTATCTCCAAAAGTTTGTTGACCGTATCTTTTATGAAAGTGTAAATAACATGATATATACCTTTGGGTACTTTAAGTTACTTAAAGTTTACGGATCTTCTTCTGCAGAAAACGTTTTGTATATAATATAAATTTCACCTTTTCTTATTTATTTTAATTCATTCTGTACTATGATTGATTTGTGTTTAGATAAATAACTGAAAATGGCATCACATAAAAATATTGATTTCTTTTTATTTGAGGTTCAATAATCTTTATTTTATTTTTTTAATATTTTTATTATTTTGTTGTTGTTGTTGTAATTTATATTTCTTAAATTAAAATTTATGGTTGAAATATTTGCTGAAATATTTTTACGTACCATAATTGCCATTCTTTTCAAGATGTTTCAATTGCACTCGCTAGTCACTTGGTTTGGTTTTCAGTTCTTGTTAAAAAACATTTTGAAAAATAAATGGTACAGTATGCTTTAGAATTAATTGTCCAGCAGTGATTTTGTTACCTGTAATCTAGTACAAAATAAACAAAAAGGTCCAACCTTCCCACTTGAAATGGGAGAGGATATTGGTATATAACCAACTAGTTCGAACAATTTAGTTGGTAAACTCGATTTGTTTAACAGGTTTCATTTAATATACATAATACAATAAATACTGATCATATATACCAAAGTTAGTCGTCATATATATAATTTGAAGGAATAACTTACATGTACCATTACAGATCTAATGATGACCGATGTCGCCAATGTGACAAAGGTGTTTCGTTACGATTCATTATACAGCTGTGTGTATGTATAATATGTGTAACTATTCGGATATACATGTTTAAATAATATGAAATGATCAATTACAATATTACATCGACGTCTGATCAGCAATCAGAATCATGTAATGTAATTCTATATTGTTTAAATTATATCTATAATTATTTAATCAAAGCATTTGATGTATGTATTAGACATTGACTTGTATTTAGAAATGTTATCATATTCCAATCTGATCCTTTTTAGAATTTTACATCTATTTTGGGATATCGAAAAAATTTATGAATGGTGGTCATCTGTACATGAATATGTGAAGCAAAAATTTTTGAACCCAACGGAGGAGTATAAAATTTGGTACACAAAAAGTTTATGTAGAGAAGGACTAGAAAATGTTAATATTTTCTTAAAATTAAGCCTAAAAATTTATTAAAATAATAATTTAAAAAAAATATTACACACACTATGATACACACCTAAAAAAGGTGTAGCTTATATTACACACAATCATACACTTTCATACATCCGCTTTTGTTTAATCAACTGTTTTGTATAAAGGCACGCATATATACTGTTTAAGGGCGCATATATATTTTGTTTAAGGGCGGTAAGATTCACTTTTGAGTGATTATGGTTGAATGTCGACTGCTGTAACGGGTCTCTAGAATTTGAAATTATACTAAAGTGATACTTTTCCACAATATGATTTTTAGAATCACAAAGTAAAAATCTGCAACTTTTCAGAAATCAGTTTCAATTTGCTGAAAAAAACGCATCCTGAAATATTATAAATAATTTTTATGTTGTTTATTATGATAAATGGTAGAGAAAAATTAAATAATTAAATAAATTCAAAAAGGATTGAGAAGCCTTGTAATAATTCTTTCGGTTTCCGAAGAGAGCGTTGCACAAAAATAATTTTTTTTTTAAATTAATTTTTTCTGTTTTAAGTATAAAATTTTAAGATAAAATTGCTTACACGAACTCAAACACTATAAAAGTTTTATTTTTCATTGCCATAACTTGTACTAGTTATGTTTTTATCCAAACGTAATAAAAAATTTTACACTAGGAGAATTTTTATCCATAAAGGTAAAAAAACATAACCCTTCTTTCTGTTTGTTTTGGGGTAAAAATATATATTCAATATACACACATACATGAAGCTAATATAATTTTATTTTGTTGCAGGTTTCTTGGATACGAACTAAAGATTTACACATATTAACATCAGATGTATACCAATATACATCGGATACACGTTTCGAAACAATGCATCCATTGAATTCAGACACGTGGGCATTGAAAATTAATTCAACAAAGCTATCGGATTCTGGTTTTTATGAATGTCAAGTAAATACTGATCCAAAAATAAAATTTCCAGTCATATTAACAGTTATAGGTAAGTTTTTATTGATAATGCTTTTAAATTTAATAACTTTATAACGAGGCTTAAGAAATCGGGGAAAAAGTTTCAAAAAAAACAATAAAAAGTAAAAACTGTCAAGCAACTGGCATTCAATTGTTTATGTTTATTATAAAAGTCGCGAAAATTGTATGTTGTTACAAAAGCTAAAGTATATACCAAGGGGTAATTTTTCTCGTTAAAGTCTTTATATTCAAAAACTGCAAAGTCGATTTAAATTAGTTATACTTACATCGGTTTGAATTGGACAGTGTAGAAAGCGGCTTTTGCTATCCAATGTTTTTTTTTTTAGATGGGATTGTAATCCAAGCTACATCTCTTAATAAGTTCATAAACACGTAATTACGAATCGCATTACGGCAAACATATACATAAAAAACATGATAATATGATAAAAAACAAATATAAAAAAAAACAATCTAAATGGGGAATAGAATTACAGGAGTAGTTACTTCAATATCAAAGTATAATCAACAAAATTTTTAACTCTGTACCGAACTGTTTTTAAATAATAATGGATAACAGGCAGCTATTGTAGAGATTATTCATGCATGCATAAATATTTTAAAAACTACATGGAATGTATATATAATATTAAAATATATATACAATACTTTATCATTATTTACGTCCTCTGTAATTAATTTAAAGGGAATTTAAAGGATATTAAAATTAAACTTTAAATCTTATATTTTAAGTTAAATTTGTATTGCTTTTAGTTACAACTTGATTTATCCAATTCTAACTTGTTAATTTATTAAATACAAAGATTTATTTGAATTTTATCGGAAAAAAGTTGTCAGTTACGTCAAATGTACGAATACTTTGTGTAGAGCGTCTTTTTCATTTGCATTTTAAATGCTTATTTAAACAAATATTATAATTTTAGAAATATTTGATAAAATACTACACATTTATAACTGAAACAAGTGGCTTCTTATAAATCATTATTTTTCTTTAATAATTTATTTTACTAGGATAATATAATTTTCAATTTAATGCAATGATTGCTGTTATTTTCAATGCACGAATTATCAAAACGAAGAAAACTTTATTTCGATAATTTTTGACGCATTTCAATTTTATCATGCCCTATAAAAATCATTCGTCTAGTAAGGAAAGTAACGAATGAGAAAAATTGTTATATTTTATTGGTGAAGTGCAAAGAAGATTAATTATAGTACGCATTTGAAATGAAAAATATTCTATTTAAGAAAACCAACTGAAAGTAAATTAAGATTCGATGGAAAATCTATTAGATCTCGTAAAACTTTGTCCAATGCCATTTAATGATTTATATTCAATCTAAATATTTATATGGACGATGTAAGATACAATTAATGCTAGACTAACAATATTTTTAGTTTATAAGGATTAAATTGGTTAATACTCTGTGTGCAATCATTTCGTATGCAATAAATTCAAATGTTATATTGTATAAAGGCCAGATGTAAGAACAAAATAGGTGTGGGTGGACATAGAAGGAGTATAATCGGGAGTTAAACAACCTCTTATATATAATAATATATACATATACTATATACAAGTTAAAATATGCGAATATTCACATTTATATGTTTAGATTCTGATCAGCTTCATGATTCACCATATAAGACACGATCCTGGGGCAGTGACAGTAAAATAGCAAGGATTTCAGGACCGCGTGAGCAATATGTACGCGTTGGATCAACAGTCACGTTTACATGCGAAGTGTCCCCAATGGACAAGAACACAAATACTGGTAGTGATAATGATAGTTTTCATTCTTCTTCATCTTCAACTTTACCTTCGAGCAGTAATTTAACCAGTTTAACAACATCATCAACACTGTATCCAAGAAATCGACATGCACCTATTGTTTGGACACATCAGGGACGATTAGTTTCATTTCAGGTGAGTAATCATTTATTTCGAAAATAAATTTGTTAAACCGATACAATAATTCTTATTTTTATTCAACAGACCTAGGATCGAATCCTAGGTCTGTTGACTACATTCATTTAATTTTTTTTATATTTTTTTTTTTATTTATTCAAAAATTATTCACAAATGCAGATTATTTCTTATCATTTACTAATTTCCAATGAAACAAACATCTAACATAACTATTAAAAATAAATAATATAAAGCCATAGATTTCAATTTTTGTAAAACAAACTTGACTGTTTTCACTTCTGTCGGCACTCCCATTATTTTTTTCCCTTTTATAAAAGTATTTTTAAATGGATAGTATAATCCGCTATGTTGAATGTTGTCTCCTACTCCTTGATTTTAGATTAAATATAGTATAAAATTCAAATTATTGTCAATCTGTCGATGTTTTTGCAAGGTTTGGGAACAAAATAAATGATAAACTTTCCAATTCAAAGTACAGCAAATCAATGAGTATTAAATTTGAAAAATTATTATTGAAATATGGAAGTACAAGATAATAAAGCATATTTTAATATAGTTTACAAAATCAAACAATTTATTAACATTTTATTAACGGGTTCATCCCCAGTATTCTGCTTTTTAATTTTTTACTCATGTAATGTTCTACTCTATCAATAAAGAGAATTTAATTAGTTTCAAAGAGCAGTAAATTGTACTTTGATTTAAATAAAAAATCATAAATGCATATCTTTTGTAGAAAATGGTGATGCAATAAAGTACTTTTGATTTATTCCAGGCAGCAAGAGGTGGAATATCAATGGATACCGATTACAGTGACATGATTTCAACAAGTCGTCTAACTATATCAAGAGTGATAACAGAGGATGCGGGAGAGTATAAATGTGTACAAGGTGATACCAAACCAGCTACGGTTGTATTGAAGCTTGAAGAAAGTAAGTATTATCAAGCAGCACTGTGCTAATTTCGGTATTTTTACGGTATATTTCGTATAGAAAGTAGAATCTGTAATTAAAATGAAAACCGCAGACTACATAATGAAAATTATAGACCCATTTTGACAAAAACTTGAAAAACTAAAAACAAAATTTTACTTTTTGGCTAACTTAACATAGTCGGTTTTTTGGCAACAAGAAAAAGTAATTGAAGTAGGAATTATTTTGTTTCTTTGTTTTTGTTTTTGTTTTTTTTGTTTTTTGTAATTTTTTCATTACTTACTTCTGTGTTATATCAATTTGGCTCCGATTTTTTTCCCGGAGTTTCGGAAGTTTCTGATCGTTTTCCGTTTCCTTTGATTCAGTCTGAGTGTTTTCCGTTTCTTTTCCAACAGTTTAACGGTTTGTCATTATGTCAGTCTGGCGGTCTGTAAAACACATTTACACAAATGCGCATAACTGCAAGCGCTCGAAACAAATTTGAAAATATTTCCTCTTGTTGTTTATTCATCGAATTTATTTTATACAAATGATGTTTAAATGTTAAGTTTCATTCCAATCGAATTTAATTAAAAATGAACTTGGTTCGATGGACGCTTGAAAAAACTATTTCCAAATTTGACCATTGCTATAAAACAATGGCTCATTTTCTTTAAAATTCTTTAAAAAATAAGGTTAAATTAAGAATTTTGTTAAACTTATCTTTGCATTCCATACGTTTTTTCCCCGTCCATATAAAGTTTCTAAAAAACTTATAATACTTGTACACACATATAATAGTGAGTACATTTATATAACATTTAAGTTGTTTACAATTATTTGACAAGATTTTCATTTCATGATAAAGTAATGTATAAAAGTTTTTGGCAATATGTGAAGGTAATATATTATATTGTTTGGGTAACTCTATCACAATACCATATCAAAATATATCATTCAACAATACCATTTATTTCTTTGCAGTTTTTTTATAGCTTATCTTATACGGAGTGATTCATTTGTTTTTAACTAAAATACTTGTAGCTTATAATGCATAGGACTGTAATAATAGATTTGTGGTGTAGTTACAAATTCTATTCTATTTCGACCTATGACAAATTAACCAGTAAACCAACCGCATATTTATGTGGTTCAACCGTTTATCATTCATCTTAATTTTAAAATTCCTGTTGTAGCCGTATGTTTACTATTTAAAACTTCTCTTCTTTTATTATTATTATTTGTTTTTTGATATGCTGCCAAAAAATTATCAGTGGCATTTTTTTATATACCTAAAATAAATAATAATAAAATTTGCACTCTCGCAATAATCACCTGTCTCTCAATAATGAACTAATAGTCTAGTTAACAAGCGCTTTTCATGTCAAACTTCACCGCCGAAAAATATGATGATGGATTCGATTCGGAATAGAAACTTTCTTTAAAAATTAGATTCCAGCAAAAGAATATTATAAAAGGTGTAAAAAAAGGTAAAAAAAAAAGGAATTGTTATGTTTTTCGCGGATATCTTAAGAACTAATTCAGATATTTGAAATCCAAAAATAGATACTTTAAGTACATACAATTATCCAAAAGTAACAGGTCATCACAGTCGCAACAGGAATCGTTCATTTTAACAAAAAATTATTTTCTAGCCCATTAAATATTAATATTATGTAGCAAAAATAATAAAAAGTCCTTTAGATACATAAATGAAAAATTTGGGAAAGGTAAAATATATATTCGGAAAAAGTAAAATTAAATACAAATTTCTAAGCAAATAGCTGTTAGTATGATGACTTTTATTATGTGAAGATGAAATATTTGTTGATTGATTCATTGATTTACTTTTGTCAGATAACACTTGTCTTAATAGAAAATGTCAGGTCAAATAAATTCTTTTACGTTATATCCAAATTGCCCAGGCGGATAAAGTCGTATTTTCATAAATGCCGATACATAGTGAACCCTAGGGAGGAAAAACTGAACCCTAGGAAGTTTTGCGTCTATAATTAGTAGTATATTCAACATTAAAAGTATAATACAAAGCAGCAATAAAAATGAGATGATAACACTATATAAGTAGTATTAAAGACACAAAGTTACAAATCTATTTGTTATCCTGATTAAATGCAGTATTTTATATATAATTCACACTATATCAGTTTCCTGCAGTACCAATAAATAGTATCACTATAATTTTTTTTTTTTTTTTATTTCTGACAAACTATAATAATATAATATCGGATATGACAATTTTATAATAAATTATAAAAAAACAATAAATTATTCCTATTGTTAAACTAATATAAAGTTAAAAAATATAGTAAAGTTACGCTTTGAAAAATAATATTAAAATGAAAAAAACAATACGATAGGTATGGACCTTAGATATCAGACCAATGACTTCCTTAAAGGGTAGACCGACACATTCCGTATTCATTGATTTTATTCTCCAATCATAATAATTTAAATTTAAATGGAACCTCAGAATAAAAACATTATCAAATGATATATTTTTATGATTCCCAAGGGGGGGGGGTATAGAGAATGCAAGCTCATATTTCCTAGATGAGTAGTTTAAGTTTTCTAGATGAATAGAATAAATTTGGTCTATTAGACTAAAATCTTGCCAACGATCCGAACTGTTAAAAAAAACCAGTTTTTGTTGAGAAATTTGGCGAAATTTTTATAACATGAACTTCTATAATTTTTAACGGGAACTAAAATTCTTAAACTTCTTTTTTACCAGCTGACAATAAAATTTCTATTAAATTTTTTTTTTTAATTTTTGAATCTAGAATATGTCCAAATCTTGCTTAAATCAAACAATCATATTTCATCAGTTTTTGTCTCCAAATGTCATGCATCGTACTCAATTTTTTTTTTCAAATATTTATGTAATTAAAAATATGTATTTTTTAACTGAAGTTATTGTAAATCTAGTTTTGAAAGTATTTTTTGTTTGTTTTTGAAGTGTACTCAACTCAAAGTATAATTATAATTAATATGTCGGTTGTATAAAACAATGGATCAGATATAATAACATTTACTAGTGTGTTGCGAAGTATTACTACATTACAGGTTGCTTCCCATTGGCCTTTTAAATCGCTAACCTACGTTATACGATACATAAACCCAATTTATAATAGAAGGAAGCTCCAACCGAAAATAACTTGCATGCGGAAAAAATTTTACTCGTTCAACGTTGACCTTAAAGTCTATTGTAATATTGCTCATACACCAAAAATTGTAAATATATCTGATCTAATGGACGTATATACAGCCGGCTCTCGAGCCATGACGAAAGAAGATTTTCGGAATGCAAACAATAACTTGACATTAAAAAGTAAAATAACATAAAAATTGAAGAAAACTTTAAATTATCTCTTGCAATATAACAACACATACATATGAAATGTAGAATTTGTGAAAAAAGTATTATCTTTCGTTATTCCACGGGCATTAAAACGTATTAGCATAACTTTTGATATCCAATGAGCTCACTAGTGCAATATAATATATGTGTGTTTATATGCTCTTCATAACTAATACTGGTATACTCTATAATTTATTTTACCATATATGATTTATGATTTTCCATAAGAATAGTTACGATATTATGTAATCAAATTATTTTGTTAGGTACATGTTTTTTTATAACGATATAATAAGCATTCGTTTTCAACATTCATGTAAGGGCTGAGGTGTTTAATTCATTGTAGTTAAACTGTGACACATATATCTAACAAACTGGGTAAGTAGCCGAACCATTAAACGTTTTACTATTTATACTGGAAGGTTTTGGCCTTAAACGTTTGACTACTTATACTGAAGTAGTCAAGTCGTTACGGATTTGAATTCCGGTAGGATTATAACCAAAAAATCGTCGAAAAGTTCAAAATTTTTGTATCTCTATTTATGGACTTTCTATGTTGAATCTGATTTTTAAAACTCGAAAAAAACATTTATTTGACGATCGGTCGACTAATTTTTGAAATATTGCATGAAACACATCCGCAAAATCGTCCTCTGGATCGGTTTTTTGCTGATATCTCAAAAACGGCGCATCCAATCATAATATAGATGTTATTTTTGAAATCTACGGATCCAATTACCTATGCTAACATAGTTTTTTTGAAATCGGATAGAAATTTAGTTTTTCGAATTTTTGCAATTTTTTTAAGGGTACCCCGAAAAATCGAAAAAATGGAAAATTTTTGTTTGTTCCCGATTTGGATGAAATGTATGTTCTAGGGTAGATTTGACCCGCAGATTTCAAAAATAACATTGATTTAACGATTGGATGCACAGTTTTCGAGATATCGGTACAAATTCGTTCCAGAGACCGAAATATTGTATGTATTTCATGCAATATCTCAAAAACTAGTCGATCGATCGTAAAATAAATGTGATATTTGAATTGTTTAGATTCCGTTTGTCCTAGAAAACCTATAAACAGCGAACAAAAAATTTTGAACTTTTTGTCGATTTTCGGAAAACTGAAACTCAGTAGTTTGATAAAATTCGTCATTTAAAATATAATTAAGGATAAGTTCCATTACATAACCTTCATTAATTTAATCGAATTACAATAATTTGTACTTAATACACTGCTCGCATTTTACTTTTCAGCTCTAGGTTTTTCAAAACTTTAAACGCTAGCAAATCAAACTGACTGACAGCTGGCTGTTATCTGTACACCATGTGTCATTATAACAAAAAATCAGACTTGTTTATTTTAATACTTGTTATTGACAAAAAAAATTATAGTATCTAAATTATAGTTAATTCTATTATTGTTAAGTATACGTAAATGTTTATAGTTTGTGTATATGTATTTTAATATCGACTCCCCATTTTTGTTCTATAAAAAATGATTCTGTGGACGATCGGTATATAAAACATGAATAAATAAATTTTAATAAATAATAATAAGTAAATTTGCTTAATTTTAGTTTGTCTGATTCTTATCTAAGAGTATCTTAATGAAGCTTTTACTTATTTATAAACAAACTTTATAAAATATAAATAAATCTTTGGTAATGTTCTTATAAATTCTATTCATTCAAGTATAAGATTAGTTGTATATAATTACCATTGACTAGTCCTATACATCATGATTGAAGGTCTCACTTCTATATACATAAAAGGAAACAAAGTTTAATTACACCTATATAGAATTTAACACATATACATACGTACAAATTTACGTTGATAACCATTACTCGAATAATTCACTCAACAGAATTTTTTTTGAATGTATAGCTTACTGATATACAATTTTTGTTATGTGAAGTATTACAGTAACAATAATAATAACTTTGGATTCCCAATATTGGATCTTTTAAACATAATAATATTAAAGTATTGGTTGGTTATCAATGTCAATTTTATGTGTGTATTCATTTTACATGTGTAGTTAAACATTGGTTTCGCCTTGTTTCTATGGAAAGTGATAAACATCAATCGCCATTATGAAATTTTACCTATGATAAGAAGAAAGCTATACAAATTTTGTCATGTTAATTTAACTGCTTTATTTAAATAAAATATAATTAATAAATAATAAAATTAAAGTAATAAGTAAATAAAATAAAATGACAACATTTTTATGAGTGACACTTCTATACAGAGGTCATATAAGTTTTATTAATCAGATGTTTTGTATTCTGAAACATTATTCCTCCTGTGATATCACTATGATGTTATTTTTGGAATAAACTAATAGTACTTTTGATTATACAGAAAATTTCGTAGGTACTCGTAGAAGATTTGTCTACTGCAAACAATTTTATTCATTCTTTTACTATCGGTATTAATTAACTAGCAAAAATCTTCATATTTATTTAATCCTATTGGATTCTTCGATGATATACCAGCGTAGAAGCATTTATCAACGACAATTATATGCATAGAGTTAGTGTTCACTTGCCATTTAATGCATGTATTAACAGTCTACGATTAAACTTGGTTACTAGTAATTCTTTCGTCATTCTAAAAAACGTCGATGCTTTATGACATTGTTGTGATTATTTCAAAACGAATCTTCCATCCAAAAGGAATTCTTAGGAATAGACTTATTTATTACTTAAATCTTAACACAAGTTATTTGACATCGAATGGTAATTTAAACTTATTATTTTTTTCTTTTTATCTGAACTCTGGAAAACGAAAACTCACTTCTAAAAATTACTTATGATTTTTTTAAAATTCCCGGTATTGATAATAGTAATCAGTCGTCGTCACTAACTTGTTTACCTTGTTTCTCTTATAATGTTGTTTATTAAATTTCCAATATACTTATCCAAAGTATATATTTAGTGACACTAAATACACAAGAAAGAAGAACTTTCATTCTAGTTTTCAACTTTTCAATAGAATTTTCAAATAGAATTTCTTTGCAACATTGCAATTTTGTAGATGTTATTTAAGTTTAAGATTTAAATTCTAATCATACATGTGGTTTTATTTAGCTTACCTGTGTAACTGTGATTACTTATACTTATCAAAGGACAGTAAAATGCTTGGTATCGTATGATTCTACAGTCGAGTTGATGATACAGCAAATCTGGTGATCAAACATTCGTGTATATTAATAATACACATATAGAGTATTTTATGAATGCTAATCAATAAAAATAGTTATTAAACTATATTTTAACACCTTTAGTTTCCCTTGTTTAGAATATACATTTCTAATCAATATTTTTGACATACACTGATATATCGTTGTATATAAAACATTTACTGGATACATAAGACTTGTAAGTTGGAATGATGATTTAATTCCAAACTTCTTGTAAGATTTTAAACTTTAATATATTGTTTAAATCGATTATGGGTATGTTGTTTAATAGAACTTATCTCATCCAAAATAATGATTAAATTCATTTGTTCGACATTAAAATTACAAGTTTGTGTTGTATTTATTACATAGTATACGTTGAATTGCTTTTTGTTGCGGCTAACGATGATATGAACAAACAAGCATAAAACAAACAAACATGTAGTCTTTGACTTTTTCTAAATGGTAATATTATAACTAACAACTCTATCATACATGTTTGTATTTAGTTTCTTCATTTCTAACTGAATATAATATTCTGTTATCACGCTAGCTTTTTTTTATAAAACTAGTTATTTAAAGCTGTCGCTATTTAAGCAGTTCTCCCAATAATGGAAATTGTATGTCTTTTAAATGACCCCACTTGTTTTTCTGGTTTTATCTATAAACCGAGATAGGCGCATACCATAGAGTTTAGTTCCCTAATACCATATTTATACTCAAAATATTAGAAATATATCAAAGTGTATGTAAGATAACTCTAAAACGAAGAGAAATAGCTGTTTTCAAAAAATTTTGAAAATAATATAAGATTACTTTGAATACTGTTGGTAAATACGATTTTAATTAATATGAGATAAATATTTATCCGAGAAGATCGAGATTGTTCCGTTAAATCTCGTTGTAATTCAAACGATTCGTGTATAAATGTTAAACATATATGGGATACACTAAATTACCTCTGTTTCTGGATATAATTTGTGAGATATAAACAACCTGACATCAATAAAATTTAACAATTCCAATCAAATAATATCGAAGAAATATAAAAAAATAAGTTGATTTATTTACAATTCTTTTTATTACTTGTATAGATATATAAAATAACCTTGTTATTTAATATTTTTATTTTATTTCATAAAAATAATTACAACATAGACTTAAAATCTGAACGTGAATAGCGTAACAATAGAAATTGTTATACTCTCAGAATAAAAAGAATCAAGGAGCAATATATATCTAGCAGCTGGTACCTGGCGATCCACTGCCGAAGAAGTACAAAAACACAAATATCTAATGTAACTGTAACCAAAAAATTAAATTATTTTGAATATTAAATTGTAAATAACTGTGGCATTTTCCAAACAAATCTGATAGTGTATTAATCCTTCAAATCACACAAAAAAGTTGATAAGTGTGTGATGTGCTCACAACAATCTTCAACTCATCCAATTTCAGTGTTTAATTGGTCAAATGATAGGCCTTAAGTGGCTGAGTTAGAGCAAAACGAACTTCCTATGTTCTTTAGAACAGGAGAAAATATCATATTTTTAGTTTTTGATTTAAAATGATTTACTTTTGAGTGCATTCTTTTGAAGGCGGTTCTTTTTATTTTTTGAATTTGTATATTAAATGCAAGTTTTCAATTTATCGACGACGAAGTGAAATAGTCTTAAATATACATTCCTGTGGTTATGCTATTAATATTTCGACAACTTTTATTTATTTTAATTATATTAAGCAAGTAATCTACTGAAACATCTAATACTATTAGTTTGTTTTTATGAAATATAGTAATTTTTAATTGGTTTTTGTTGCAGGTGAACATACAGAAGCAATGCAACGTGATATGGCGGTAATGGGTGGAAACAATGCCCGTAGTTATAAAATTTCACAATTACTATTTTATATTCTATTTCTATTGTACATTTACTAAATAAGCGATGTTTGACCACTCCACACACCCATAAGTGTTTTATCTGTAATAAAAAAATATTCCATATCTGTCCAATAAATAAAATACGTTTTTTTTAAAATTAGGCTTTTAATTGAATTGCCCAAACACAACCTAATTTTTGATATGATTAAAGTACATTTCAATTACGCAGCACAATGGGGGCTATGAATATGTTACATTTTACACGTTTCATAAGAGTATGAAATCTTTTTGAATTTTGAGATATCAAAAATAAGGCTGTAGTTTGTAATAATCCTAATTCCTAACATTCAGAAAATTTGGAAAAAGATTTTAAAACTTTCAGGCGTATAATGAAATGGAATCATTACCGTTTGATAGTATTTCTAAATATTGTCTTTGTGTTGATTTTTAATTTGGGAACGGCCGTCCTAAAAACTATGATCGTAAGTGGATGGGGAATGCTGGGAAACGATAGGCGTGTCTAGAGGTAGATAGTAGAATAGGTTAAGGGCCATCTTGGGCTGTTGCTCCAAATGATTATGATCATGTTTGAATAAATTTACTTCTGTTTTCTGTTGAAAATCTTATTTTCAAAAAGTCATTTTCTAGATTTTGAGGTTTTAATATAACAGATTCAAATCTACAAGGTTTTTGCCATTTTACTAGAATTATTCACTCTATAGGAGGTTTCATAATAAGAGCAAGAAAAGTCTATATTTAAACAAAGGATTGTTAAATTTTCATTTTGATAAAGGACTAAATCATATTCAATAACTTCAATAACAAAATTGCATTTGAAAACAATTTAGTTAAAGTGGTAAGGTAAGATTTGGGTTAAAGTGCAGAAGAAAAAGGTAAGGGATTGATTGTAGTAAGAAACAAGTTAAAGTACATAATATATATTTAACCCTTCGTCGGTAAACCGTGGGAAAGGTAAGGGATTGATTGTAGTAAGAAACAAGTTAAAGTACATAATATATATTTAACCCTTCGTCGGTAAATATTTCGTGTCCGAGCCAAAACTGTTTAGGTCAATAATTTTCTAACGAGTGAATAGATAGAGCTACTATCCCTACCTAAAAAAAGTTAAATAGGAAAGGGACTTGACACCTAAAGTTGAAGGTCTCAGTCCCTTCTATGCAGTAACAGTGAGCAGTTGAAAATCGAAGCGGAACACAAAATACCCAGGTTTACCGACGCCGTATACTGAACTTGCAGGTAATTGAAAATTTTTTTTTTCATTTTAACTTGTTTTTCGCATGAGTAAAAGTACAGAATGAGAAAAAAATTTTTTTTTTTAAATTACATACATTTTTCTCAGTGTTAGTACAAAATGGAGCAACGGTCGGCTGATCATGTGGCACGTGTACTTCGCCAACGAGAAGTAATTTCTTATTTTGGAGGTGACGACAGCGAAGAAGAAATCGATGCTGTGGAAGAAGCTGATAGTGAAGCCAGTGAAATTAGTGTTTCCGATTTAGAATCGTTAGAAGATGAAAGTGAGTCCGAAGAAGAGCCGGAGACTAGAGAAGGAATCAGACGCCCAAAATTTGTCTACGGCAAGGACAAACATAAATGGTGTCTCACCGCGCCAGAAACCCGAGGCCGCAGGTCAAGTTTTATAATTGTTTTGCCTAAAGCTATTGGTGCAGCTGCCTCTTCACGCACACCTTTACAATTTTGGAATGCATTATTCACTCAGGACATTTTGGAGATAATTTTGAAATACACTAATGACGAAATTCAACGATACGTAACAAACAAGGATGCAGATGATTCAGCATCATTTCGAAATGTTACAATGAATGAATTGAAAGCATTCATAGGCCTTCTATACTTCTGCGGCATGCAAAACAGCAACCGGGTAAATCTATCAGAGATCTGGGCGCGCGAATTTGGTTCAACACTGTGTAAAGTGACAATGTCTCAAAAACGATTCGAATTTATTAGTTACCGGCTACGATTCGATGACAAAACTACACGAGATGCAAGACGCGCCGAAGACGTACTTGCACCAATTCGTGAAATTTGGGACATTTTCATTAAGAACTGCCAGAAGAATTATACTCCAAGTCAGTTTTTGACAATTGACGAACAATTGTTAGGGTTTCGTGGTCATTTTTCAGCACGCGTCTACATAAAGTCAAAACCAGCGCGGTATGGAATAAAAATAGTTTCCATGAATGACGCGAAAACTTTTTATATGTACAACGCCATACCGTACGTTGGAAAGGTGACAACAGAGCGAGGTGAAAATATTCCTTCCTATTATGTGCGTAAATTGAGTGAACCAATTTATCACACTCATAGATATATTACATGTGACAATTGGTTTACTTCAGTTGAGCTCTTTAATAGAATGAAACAACAATTTGGTTTATCAATGGTCGGCACGCTACGAAAAAACAAGCGCCAGATTCCAGAGTCATTTAAAAGAAATGCTACAATGGGCACTGTGAGATACGGCTACGATGGGCAAAACATTCTACTCTCGTATTGCCCAAAGAAAAGTAAAGTGGTTCTGTTGTTATCATCAATGCATAAAACCGGAAAAGCATGTGAAGAGACTGGAAAGCCAGAAATGATTAAATTTTATAATGAAAATAAATGTGGCACAGATGTTTTTGACCAGCTCTGTAACAATTATTCTTGCGCCCGTGCAACCAGCCGCTGGCCAATGCGTTTTTTCTTAGGCATGCTAGATCAGGCCAGTGTTAATGCATGTATTTTATACAATTTTTTGCCTGAAAATGACAATAAAAATAGAAGACAATTTTTGAAGGAACTCGCTTTCTCTCTTATAAAACCGCATTTACATGATCGCGCAATGAGACCAGGATTACATAAATCGTTAGTAAACAACCTCAAAGAAATATTGTCTTCGGATGAAATTGGCAGACCAACATTAGGAAAGGATAAATTAGAGAAGAGAAAGCGATGTTATTTTTGTAAAGTCGATAAAGACAGAAAAACGCAGTACTGCTGCGTGAAGTGTCAAAAAGCAGTCTGTGAAGAACATCGTCTTATGTGTTGTGTAGATTGTGTAGAATAAAATACTTTTGCAGTTAATTTAATTTAGATGTAACGAATATAAGTTAAAAATAATTTAGTTTGTAAAAAAAAATGTTTTTTGATAATTAAATGTGTTTATACTAATGTTTGATACATCTTTCATTGCCTGTTTTACCTGTCCAAACTTAAGCATTTATTGATAAAAAAATGAAATAAAATATTTTTTTCCTGAAAACTGCATTATTGACCTTTAATTTGGTTTATTTAAAATTACAATATCTTAATTTTTCATAAAGTTACGATTTTTTGAGTAAACCTCCGTTTTTTTAGCAAGTTGCTCCAGTTTTTTAATAAAAAATATATGCAAAAATGAATTTTTCTACAATTTTATGATTGATATGTTAAGTTGAAGGTTTCACAGATGAGCATGAATTTTTACGAAATTTTTTGAGTGCATTAACGGGTTGAAAAAACGACCGGACTTGAAATACGGAAGGTGTCGAAAAAACGGACGAAGTGTTAATAAAACTTTATTAAAAAATTAATTAGATGTACTACGGCACATTGCAGACTATCAATTCATCCTTAGTGATAATAAATAATTTTAAAAAGACTCTTGAATTCATCCAATAAAAAATAATAGGTTTTGTTAAAGGAACATATTATCATGAAAATAAATATATACATAAAAATTGAAGTAACAAAGCCAAAACATATAAAAATCAGTTTCTGGAGTTATTGTCATTTAAGACGTATTGTATCGACTTTCATATACAACGTGATTTATTTCTGAACATGGTTTAACTTGAATATAATCAATCATTCTGCCTATAAAAACGTAACGGTATTGCTCTATAATACAAGATAATTTATTGGGATGTGTATGAAATGCAACATACTGTTGAATATATTCATAAAGTTTTTTTATGTTAACATAAGTTAAAAACACAACCTGTGTTATTGTTGTGAATCTTTTAACCAGAGCTATTTTGTTATTCAAAACTAAATATTATGTGAAATCTAGTGCATATTTAACAAAAAAATATGGAAATTAGAATCACTTTTCTGATCTACAGGTAATTCTATATTACTTTACACAGAAAATATTATAATTTCGATAAAAATTGTATAACTATTGGTGTCAGAAAGCATTGAATGCCTGCCTAATCATGTAAATGAAACTCTAACAGTTTCAATAATGGTTAAATTTTGATATAGATTTAAATGGGAATGGAAAATGAACATTCAATCTTGTTTGAACCAAGCGAGTACTTGAATACGCCAGTTTATTTGCTGAGTTATCGTTAATCTGTATCGCAAAGTACAGACCACATACTACATATATATGAGATTCGGTATATCCTTTGACCTTTGTCACAACTCGGTAATGGATTTGAACTACGTGAATTTTATATTTTCGAGCATTGAATATTTTTTGCATGTTCATAATACTTGAATGATAATTATTTACTTCGGCTTCAGTAATATATATATATATATAATTTAGATCAACTTTTTCTCAAAGACATTTGGTATTAACAATAGTTTGTACTAGACCAAAATGATTATCAATGGAAATATAACTTAGCAAATTTCAGATTGTGATGAAAAGCCAAAATTTAGTGGAAATGTAAATAAAGGTATGTATTATCGATACTATTTTGCATGCTATAAATAATAGTTCAATATTATTTATAAATGAATATCATAACCTTTGAATAACAAATGAAATTGTAGAATACATATGTTCACGTGAAACTTTTGGGCTAACGAAAACTGTTTACCTACTATAAACAATTTAATTTTCCTTCTTAAGATAAATTTGTTAATAAAACTTTTACTTTTTTACAAATGAATTTAACTATATTTTACTTACCTCTTTTTGTCTAAAATATTAAAAATTTATGTTAAGTTCTTTGTACCGCATTAGTAAAAATCGTAATTAATATTTGTGTTGTTATTATTAATTGTCATATAACTTGTTTTTTTTTTTTGGAAAAATGCAAAGTTTATTAAGTTAAAAAGGATGTCTTTATTAGAGGTGTCTCAAAAAACCCTGTTATTTTAGTCGGTAGTGTTTGATTATTGATAAATATTTGTGTGTATACCTATTGCGTTTGTTGCAGATAGCATTATTACCAATCTTACAACATCCTGTTTGTTCAAAAGAGAAAATTGAATAAAAACAATACAATGGTATCTTTTTTTAATTTTTATTAATATAATTTTGTTATTATTACATACATAATATTTACATTTTTTTGTTTGGTATTATCAATATATAACAATTTTCTCAGATTTTTATTATGAGAAAATAAAAACTTTATATTTATATTGATTTCAAATGAAAATTAATATAAATATATAGTTGTTATATAACGAGATTCAGAGCTACTTTAATTATAGGTAAAAAATCAAATAAAAAATATCTACATTTTGATTTTGATTACCACTAAATTTTATACACAAAAACTACGATGGAATGTAATTTAAATTATATTTAATTAAAGTAGTTCTAAAAAAATAAAAATATTCTTTTGAATAGTAGTCCGATTCTATCACCTCTTATTTAATATTTAAATACCAATTTACTTGCATTTTTTCTATTATTTATCTTATAAATTATAAAAAACTTTTGGGGTGGTCAGATGAATTATAAAACATAAAAGATAAAATTTGAGACAAAAAATAATTTCATTTTTAAGGGTAGTTGAGGACTTAATGGAGATATTCTAATACATATCATTTTTCCATATGGAAAACAATAGTAAAATACACCTTTATAGAATATTCATTGGTTATTCTTTGTCAATTTAAGGTTTCTCGAAGTTGATAGAATCAGGCCTAACGAATAAAATAAATTCAGAATTTGTTTCGTTATTGATAATTTTTTAATATATATATATATTTAAATACAATTGTCTTTAATAAATTTATGTACATTTGATTAAAAAACAAAAGTTTTTTTTAGTTGAGCTTATAAGTTTTTTGTCCGATTCTATTATTAACAATTTTTTCAGACGATTTTAATATTACGTATACAATTGAATACAAAAATTTTACTAATAAATTGTAATTTGATGATTTGAAATTTAACAAAATGGTTTAAGAGCCGATCGTAGTAAGTGCCTCAAGGATTCTTAAGTTTCAGAAGACTCTAAGGTTTAAAATTGATTTTATCGTTAAATACAATCACTTTTAGTGTAGGCAAATCTTTTTTTTTTTTTTTTTTTTTTAATTATATTTAAAAAATTTTCTTATTATAACAGTGTTCTAACAGCATATCTTCGTGGCCATACATATTCAATATTTGTATTACAAATTAATTTCAGATATATGTTTATCATTTCTAAAATTATTTTGAAAACAATGCCTAATTAATAGGTAATGTATATAAAAATTCCAAATAAAATTAATATTAAAATCTTGAGTATTCATGAATTGCTCTTTACTATGATCCGGTCTTTACTATAATCAAAAAAAAAAAATTGATCTTTTTTATTATCACAAATTGTCTAGTGAATAATGAATATTAAACAAAAGTACTATTT
This sequence comes from Chrysopa pallens, assembly GCA_020423425.1. Taxonomy (NCBI): domain Eukaryota; kingdom Metazoa; phylum Arthropoda; class Insecta; order Neuroptera; family Chrysopidae; genus Chrysopa; species Chrysopa pallens. The sequence continues at coordinate 46,471,518 of CM035594.1, forward strand.
TTTCAATAATAAATATTATTTCAAGAACCATCTATTGGAATATTTTGTATTTCTCTGTTCTTTATGTCTTATAGTAATTCGTATTTGTTTTAGTAAAAAATATAATTTTTTATTTTAGGCCAATAAAATCATATAAAAAAACCATCAAACGAACTATTTGATATTTATTTAAAAAATAAATCTACTTTTTTTCTTTTTTGTTTTTTTTTTTTTAAATGACCTTAAGTTATCAATTTTATTAAGTTTATTATTTATTTTGTTCATGTACAAAATTTACTTTTTTTATCCGCATTACATGTTAAAAGTTATATGTTAAGAGAATATTATTTGGTATGTTGGAATTTCTGAACAATAATTTTAATATAACTCTTTTAAAATATCCTTCTTAGTTAGTTGTTTTTATAAATAGTCAATCGATTTAAAGTAATTGATTGAAACCCTGTTTGTGAATAATTTTTGAAATATTTTTATTTTAGTAAGCATTGAGAAGAAGCAGATGGAACTATAATAACTTTTAACATTTTATCTGTATTTTTTATAATAGACCTTTCTGTAAATTCATATATCTTTTAGTCATTCAGAGTAAAATAAAACAATTATTTTTAATTACAAAGCCTCTGATCGCCTGATATGGTCCAAAAACGATTCCGTAAACTTTCAGAATCAAACAAATGTGTCTAGCAAATTAAATGACCGTGTTTGCATAAAAGTTGGAGTTCGGAATCGAAAGTTCGAAAATTACAGTGGAACAAACAGACAGATATTACCAAGATATTGTAAAAAAAAGTGTTGAATAAATATTAAATTTCGGAACGAAACATTTAAAACAATAATGAAGTAATTGCAAACCGGAATTATATTTCAACGGTTATCAAAATAGATCAATTTATCTTTTCCTGACATAAGTCCTCAATAACACCTGTTGTTTGTTTGTATGAATTTTATGCTTGATTAAATGAACATAAAATTATCCTCAAAATGTTCAAAAAGGGTAAGAATTATGAAATAATAAATGACACAAGTATATTTGACCATTTGCTTTTTCGAAACATCGGTTCCTAAGTACCTACTGAATAAAAATGACAAATATTTGGTATTGTCAGAAAGCTATAGATAGTATCGACAATAATTCAAGGTTCATACGTTTAAAATAAAAATACGTAATATATTCGTACTAAAAAAAAAGATAAAATGGTTTCATACCATTTTGTTAATATAAAACATAATTTAAAAATATTTTCACCATTTTAGTTCGTAAATCTTACTCAAAATAGTTAATCAAAATAATATCTGCTTTAAATGAAGTGGTTTTGTTCGAAAAAAAAAAACGAATGAATGAATAAACGAATTATTTTATCATTAATTTCAAATCAAGGTCTATTATAAAAATCTCGTATTTAAATAAAAATTACTAATATATTTAATATAAATATTTATTAAATACGTAAATTTTCTATTTAGTTCAAAATTCTAAAGTTTTATTAATTTTCTTTATTAATTACACTGAGATGGAATATACTTTTTTTAATTTAAAATTATTTCAATCCAGCTTTTGTTCCAGGTTTTATCACTCTGTATTTTATCACTTTTCAATCGCACAACACACCTTGGACGAAAAACTTTTCTTTTTACAAACACAATCATTTACACAACCGCACTAATCAAACTTTTTTACGAAATTCGTAAACCCCTCACTATTTATTTTATGAACTTATTTTTATTTTTATAAATTAAGGCGATATTTTCTATAAGATCGTATAAAATTATTTATGAAAGTTTTTTTATTTATTTTAAATTTGTTTGTTTATCAGATCAGTTTTTTGATGTAAAAGACATATTTTCTATTTTTTTATTTGATTTGATTATTTATTATTAGTATATATTATTTATATATTATTGACTCAATAAACTGAAGATAATCACCTATGTATGACCGATCGTAAAATTGTGGATATGGATGCACTGATTGTTAAAATGAAAAATATATGTGTAGATGGAATACCAGAACTGCTTGTTTGCATTGCGGCGGGATGTTCACCTGTGAACAAAATTTTTAAAATTAGAAAATTTTATATATTGTTTTATAGCTATTTTGAAAGTGAAAGAATTGTATGAATGAGGATTATTCTTGGAAAAGTATGTGTGATCGAAAAAAAAAACAAATTGAGAGATCAATGGAAGATCAACACAAAGAACTGTGTGGCTTCGACTCACGCATTTGTTTTTCAGATAACAAGGTGATTTTCTTCGTTGCGATTAGAATAACTTCCTTTATAAGGCAGCTAAAAAATTATTGAAAATACGAAATTGACTGAAATACACAAAATTAAAGATAAGTTAAATACAACAGGAAAGTTTTCCATCTGTCAGAGGCATGTTGTTGGTCAATTAAATTTTCCATTCAAAAGACCATTATAAAAAGTAAAATTAAAAAAAAGGACAGACTCTAGAAAATCAATTAAAAAGCAAAAAATTACAATTTGATTAAAATTGATTCGATTGGGTTGACTTTGAATCATGGTAATTGAACATGAGGAAATTATTTATAGAAGAACTGAATACAAAGCTTTTTGGAATCGTTCCGTGTTATCTATTTGAGTTTATAAAACTCTTACCAATAGTCGATTTTCGTTTCTTTTATAGATTTAACAATAAACATAAATGTGCCGTTAAGATACAGCAAAATAAACGTAATTAAACATTAATATTTTTGTTAAACTTAACATTAAACACGAATTTATATAGATTAAATATAATTACAATATTGTGAGAACACGATAACTAAATAGAATATACGAATCTTTACTATTATAATTGTGAACACAAGCTTAAATGATGGGCTATATAAAAAAAAAAACCATTTGTTGTTATTAAAATGCAGAACATCCAAGTAAATACGGAAGATAAAATAATGCTTGTAAACCACGAACGAACATACCAGTTTTTGATATGATTAAAATGTTTAATTGACCTTAAGTAAATATAAGAAATAATAATAATCATAAAAGTTATTTCAAGAAAATTTTCATAATAATATCTTTTAAGTAAAAACAATCTGCTTTTCAAAGGCAACCACAAGCAAACATTTACTTTTTATAACCGAAATTTATATCATCTACAAACAAAAAAACATTTTTTTTTTCAATTATTAAAGAGTATTATTAATTTTGATAGTATGAATTTTTGGAGAACTTGTAGAGACTTTTCTAGTATTTTTTCGAATAAATTTCGAATTTTTTGCCTCAATTTGATTTCTTGATGTAGCAATTAGAAAGATACTTGAAAAGTATAAATTGCGCATACACCAAAATACGTATGTGCAGATCGTCACCAAATTATCAACGAGTAACATCTCCTCAGAGAATCGTAATACGTATTTATAAAAATACTAAATAATTTGATCTAGGATATTGGGGCAAAAAATCGAAATTTATGGTATAGCTAATTTAATAACCCCTTCTCCGATAAACGCTAATGAATCACAGACCATTTTTCTACACCATAAGTGTGTAATGATATAAAAAATTCAGCCTTTAGAAAATGCTTGAGGATTTTGTTGCTCACTTGTCTAATAGCTATAAATAGAAGATATAAATATATATCTGTAGTCTAAAATTCTTCTTATTTCGTATGGTAGTTTTATATTTTTATTTCGATTTATAATGATTTTATGCTATTATTATATAATACTATGGTAAAATGAATAATATTGCATTCGTGTGCATAGGTGCAATTACTGTTTCAATCAAATTTCGTACAAAAAACCACGTATCTTATACTAGCTAATATTAAACATCGTCTGCATTGCAGTGTGATAAAAAACGGAAATTTTTATCAATTGAAAACATACTAAATAATATTACTGTCTATATGTACGGTGTAGTTTATTATACCTACAGTTTGATTTGGATGATTGTAAATATAATTTTTTATTATATTGGAAGTGTATATACAGTTATGGTTCAGTAACTAAAACCTAAACTTCTTACTGATAAAAGTTATATGACAATAAAACTTTTGATTATTTATAGCCGGCAGCTTCCACTTTCAGTTTAAACTAGTGGTATTTTTAAGAAAAAACAAAAACTATAATAATGTGCGATAATTATTTAAAAATTTTTAAATTTGATTGACTAATTACACTTTTTTTTTAACTAATTAAATTCCTTAGACGATATTTTTAGTACAACCAAAAAAAATTTTGCAAAAAGTATCATGTGAATATGTATTTAGGCTTTCTGTTCTGTAATATAATTTTATTGCCCACCATAAATGTATTCAATATTCAAATGATGTAAATTTTTATATTTAAAGTGGAATACTTTTATTGAGCTTCTGTAACAAATGTAATTTTTAGTTTTTCGATCTCTAAATACTAATTTTTTTTTATAGTATTGAAATTGAGTTGAAATATATAATATAGTAGTGTGGTTTCATACTAATATCTCTCTTTTCGTTATCAATTTTAAATTATAATAAAATTGAAAGCTGGTAATATGAAAATATTTTATGCTTTTTATGATTTTCCGATATATTCGAATAGAAATTACTTCATTATTAATTTTTTTTTTATATAAAAAAAAGTTCAACTAAAATTGTTACATTAATAGAAAATTGTTAAAAATTCTGTATGGTAATTTTATTTTATGTATGGAGACGAGAAAACATTCGTTATTGTCGTTTGATGTGAAATTATTAGGGAGTTTCTTTTCTAGGCGGATGAATAAACTAATATATTAAATAAAATCTTTTTTGGTTGATAAAGTATGAAGAAAGACAAATATCCTATCGGTAATTCAGTTACGGTTAATACTATGATAAATGTCCTAGCCACTGAATTACAGAAATGCTATTTGTATGTATAAAACAATGTGCACAGCATTTTTTCATGATGTAAGTACTAATATACTCTCTTCAATTGTTTTGGGGCCGGTACGTCTTTTAAATGGTAATACAAAATGAGTATTAATTCAATTATTATATGAGTTTCAATGCGGAGATTAGATGATTAATATAAAATAAAGAAATATTTAATACTTACTAGAGAATTTAGTTTGCTTCTTTTATTAAAATTTTTCAAGTACCAACGTCAAAAAAATATGATATTATTAAGCAAACTTTTTATGCGAAAGGTAATTCTAAATTCAAAAATAGGAAAAGTAATAAATTAACAGATAAAAATTTGCACACAAATATTTAAACACTGACTTGATTTATTCAAATATACAACATTTTTTACTATTTAGAAAAAAGTCGTGCTTTTTACCCAGTAATTCAGTATATAAATCCAGTTTTATACAACCGAACGTAGCTGTTTTATTGCAGTGCAAAGCTTATAGAGACATAAAATAATTAACATTGTACTTTATATACAATAAAGTAACAATATAGTTTTGTTAAGCTCTATTGTCTTTTACGTAAACGACTTTATCTATTTTAAAATACTTTAAAAAAAGTAATGAAATTAAATAGTTAAAACAAAAAGAAATACAGTAAGTAAGGTATCATAAACACCACAACAGTACTTACCATTTAATACATGAACCGATACAGATGCTGCATGTGCATTTGATGGTACACACGTATAATTACCGGAATCTGAGAGGGCAGCTTTCGTAACAAGCAACTTACTCGTTGTACCAGCTTCAGTTTTTTCTGTTTCTAAACTGATACCACCACGCGGTGAATCAAAGTCAACGACCGAATGTCCATGATACCATAATACCGATGATGGTGGTGTTGAATGTACATTCACTGAACATGTTAATGATATTGTACTGCCTTTTTTAACGAATACTTCTTGTGAACCCCATATATTCGCTTGAGCATCTGCTGAACAAAATTTCATATTTAGTAGATTTTCAATTCATTCATTTAACAAATTATTTTTATTCAATCTTATAATTATAAATTATGACATGGTGATAGATTTGATTTAATAAATTCTTCTTTATGTATCTGATGTGAATACTGGAAGGGATTTAAAAAATAATAATAAACGGGAAAATTTTTTTACATTACAATAATATTCTGCCATATTTAATCCATGCTGCTTGATAAATTACTATTAATGTTGAATTATAAATTAGGTTAGCCTCGGAAAGCTTTAAAAAAAATTCACTAGATGGGACCACTTCGGTGGGTACTGAAGTGTTTCTGAAAAGGTTACCAATTAACTGCAATTTTAAATGTATGTGTTAAGCAATTAAAGTAAAATGTTTGACTTTACTATACAGTTCATGTTAAAAATGAATTTTTCAAGAGTAGACGAGATATTTCAAAATAAAAATCGGACCACCTAAGTCAATTCAAGTTTAGGGAAAATGTCTTTTTAGATAAATAATCAAATTACTCAGATACTATTAATTTTTCAGCATCGTGAGTTCAAATATAGCAATTGTGAGTTCAAAAATTAGAATTTGAAAGTTTTAATATTTTCAGAAAGCTACGAAATTAATAGTTTCTGAGAAATTCGATTGTTTATTTAAAATGACACTTTCCATAAACCAGAATTCCCGGGACACTTATTAAAATGCTTGAACCCCTCGAGGTGATGCTATGTAGTGAATTTTATTAAAAGTTTTCTGAAGAAAAAGATTACATGAGGTTGAATACTATGCAAAATAAAGAAGAACATCGTAACACTTATTAAAAAAATATTTTATTAATAGATTTTAATTTAATATTTTATAACACTTAAAAGTCTGGTATGAATAATATCTTGTCTTGTGAAAGTAATTTGTGATAAATAACATCTAACATAGGACCTTTACTTTTTACTTTTCTTTTACTTTTATTCATTAACAATTTTTTGTGAAAAATGTTCATGAAAAAGTGTGAGGTAAACAGTACACAACCCCTTAAAGCTTTATTAAAAAATACATAATTTATTTATTATTTATTAATATACAATCTGTGCCAGTTATACAAGTTACCTTTTACAAATTAATTTATAGCGGAATATATATATAATATTTACAAGGAGGGCTCACTATGGTCGTTGCATTGCTTGTACCAATGCCCCATAAAAATATAGAAACAAAAAAAAAAACTGTTCATATTAATCAACTATACAATTTCTATCTACTGCTACCAAAATGAAAATATTTTCTAGAGAAATGAATACGCAGCTATCTGTGTATAGATGTTTCGTCTTTTCCATAAAATATTGGTTGTCGGTTTTATATATAGATATAATATTCACAAGGATATATAATTGTTTGAATATGTCATTTTCAGGTATAAAATGTTTTCTATATGATAAATATTGAATACAGTAAATTATTATTCGCTTCAAATATTTCTAAAATTATATTTTACACTTTACTACATTTGTTCCATTATGATATTCTATTTTCAATATAACCTATATTAGGCGTATATTAGGCTGCCTTAAAAATGGCACCTGATCGGTTAAGGGAACTACTTTATTATAAATGATAGCATTATTTAAGTAAAAGGTCATCTATGTTTGTCTTTATACTAAGTTGTTACACACTCCAGCAGCCAGTTGTTATATACTAAGTGGTTACATACTCAATTTCAGATAGGTATTAGTTTTCAAAGAGGCATCTATAATAAAGACAATATCTTGTATAATATAAAATCCATTTAGTAATATGAATTTTGAAAGAAATCCTTTGAATTATGTCATTTTAAAAAGTTACACGTTTTTTATTTATTTTTGTGTACAGACCGAGTATGGATTTTTATTTTTTATGCATACATAAGCGCCAAATAAGAGTATCATTTTAATTACACAACCACACGCTTTGTTATTTTTCACAAAATAATATTAAATTGTACATGTTATTATTTTTTAGTTTTTGTAATCATACAACATTTCATTGTACCTTTGTGATCATTTTATTCTTATTTTCATCATGGGCTTGTCTGTTTAATATAATAGGTAAGTTATATGTTATATATTTCATTTTTGATATAATATGCTTGTTAAAATTACGCAATTAATATTTTTTCTTATTTTTTATTCAATTTTATGTGTTATATTTACTGTGGTCAACAAAAAAGATGTTTTCGATTTGACTTTTTTGTAAATAATATTGTTGCATATTCATACATGTTAGTCCATGAAGCCTTCTTGCATGTCAAATATTTATTAGACGTGCATCTAATATAGTATGATTACTTGTCTGTGCATTTCTCAGAAAATATACATAGGATGGAAATAATTTGGTTTTCATTGAATTTATCGTTCAACTTGAGGAACAGTGTTTCATCAAAGTTCGTTTTGTAGTTTTCAAGATATGAGTAAAAAGTAGTTGGTAAAAAAAAAAAAAAACTTTTTCAAAATAGCCGACTTTAAAAAGTGTAATTTTTTAGTGATATATAACTTTTTTAGTGATAACAATGATTGTCTTTTGAATATTATGTAACTTTAGCTGAAGCGTATTTGAGTACGTTATCTATTCTTATCAGGGATGTGCCAGATCATAAAAAATGGAGATTCGCGAATACGGATACGCATCTTTACTTTTCAACTCAATGAATCGATATAATATCTTGTATTTCCTTAAAATGTGATTGTTTATGGAATGATTATGATTTAATAATGATTTGAAAAATAAATTTGAATTTAGATCGTTTAATTACTAATTGCTACTTGATGATAAGAATTACTACTTAGCTCACTACAAAAAGGTTAAAATATTAAAGTTTGGCTAAATATGTAATTTTTATGAAATAAAACCTGTTTTAATAGGATTTAACAGTATATAATTGCTACATTTACTCAAATTCATATACATTACAAAATTTAGTAGTGCAGAAGATCCGTTTAAGATCCGTTGAACATGAAACGTATACATATACGGCTCCGGATTTCTTATTTCTTCCGGGGATATGGACACATTTCTGATTTTTATAAATTAGTATAGAGCCTAATCATTCTCTCAAAGAATGAGTCATCAAAATACCATTGAACTGTGAACCACCTGATTTTTATGAATCGTATAAAAATTGAAGCATATCCTTTCTGAACATCAGTTCATAAATGAAGCAGATTCTGAAAATCAGTTCACAAATGAATCGATGAAGCGGCTATTAGGTAGCGAATATTAAAAAAATGAAACTGAATTGAACGCTACCTCATTATTTGAAGTCGGCTGTGAAATACAGAAAATATTTTTCCAACGTATCTTACAAATTGTCAAATTTTGATTATACTCGAGTGAAAACAAAATTATTTTCTCAAAAGAAAATTATTATATAAGAATTCTACTTAATTTAATAAGATTCCTCTCATATATTTTGGTATTCTATTTATTTATTACCTACCTGCCTAAATTCAATTATAATTAAAACAGAATAATAACAATGAGATAATTATGTTAACAAAGTGTATAAAACATACTTGTAAATTTAAGTAAGTTTATGAGAACGTGAAAGAAAAGGGCACTACCTGGCATTGGAATGCTTGTTGAGGGGCCGGGATGCGTGGCGGCAAGGGGAAATGCGTCTGGAATCAGAGAATAAAGGATTCTTATAAAAGGAAAAATTATAAAATATTTATATGTATTCATAGTTTGATGTGTACTATTAGATCAGGATCGATAATTTTTCAAACCAATAATAATTAATAGTAGGATGAAACCCATTGAAATCGGAAGAGAAAATAAGAAAAATGCAAAGAAAATTAATTAACGGGCAATGTGTGGTCGGGTAGTGGAAGGTGGTTAGTTTTTGAGGGTAAAACGCGGTTTATCTCGATTTGCAGGTAAAGTTAAAGGTACTAAAAAGACCGACAACTTCTAACACTTTTTTCGCATAAGTGTTTGCTTTTTATTTCTATATTTTACAAAAAAAAGAAAATTTTTTCATGAAGTTTGGTGAAAACTTACTTTTTTATGTTCTAAATACACTGTAATTTTTTTGATTTAAAATATTTAATTTTACACCTTATTTCGAATAAATATCGAAAAAGCACCTTTATTATCAATCGAAAAATTTTGAGGTTATGTGATAAAAGTTAATAAAAAAATTGCAGATCTTTTTATTTCTGATAACTTTGTCATTTACCTTTTTTTTTCCAAAGGACTAGTTTTCCCGGAAATAATGGTAAACCGTGTTTTACCCTTAAAAACTCAACCACTTTCATTTTTGTTATATTCTCTCCAGTTTCCAATGGGTTTCATCCTACTATATTTTTTTTTCACTTTTTATCATTTTTAAAGGCTTCTATCCTGGTCTATATGTAATATATATATATCATTATTTATAATATGTGTTCGTTATGCTATTGTTTATTAATAAAAGAAGAAAATTGAGTCAAAACAATTATTTATAATAATAAAACATTATATTATACTCACTCATAAACAACTATATTAATATTATACACAGTCATCTTATAATATTGAAGATGAAATTTATTTCGTATAAACGAGATTGCTTTATATTCAGATATGATTTGTAATAATTATAGAATCAATTATATTATCACTAAAAATAATCAAATTAACACACAAGTTCAAGCTAAGAATGCGTATTTTTCAAAATTGAATTTAAATATTTGATACTTTTCATGTGCTTTTTAGAATAGATGCTCAAATGCCACTACACCTACGTCGTGTTCAAATCGTCCGATTAGTAAAATGTAAACATTTCAGCATTTAATCAACCTACCATATCTAAATCTGACTCTTCACTCGGATAAATTCAAAAATCCCCGCTTGGGTTTTGCTATCAAGAGCTCTTTCCCGAAATTTATTATCAGCTCTTAGACTTTTATATGTATAATACTGATATATATTTATCCTTAAGTAATAGCGTATAAATATTTTATTATCCATAATATTCAAATATTATTGTTTTGTCTTTCTATATTTCTCTATTCTCGGTATAAATTATAATTAATTTTAAAGTTAAGTATTGAATACACCCAGAGTAATGAATGAGTTGAATGTATATAAATGATATTATTGTTGTTATGTCTAATGTTATTCATTATTTTTAATTAATTTTGATGATATGTTGAAAACAATAATTTGTAAGTGGGTTTATTATGATGCTTATATTATTGTTAAAATGTTCGTATTTTAGGAAAATGTTTGAGTGTATATACTTTCTTAAACAAAATATGGCAATAGAATATAATACAAACAGTATTATATTAGTTGTAAGTTGTAAGTAAAGACGTATGTTCAGCAGCAGTTTATTCGGAAAAAAGATTACCCAAAATCATTGATTTATACTTATAAAAATTCAATTCTTAACTTTCATTTTGAAGTCTGAATATTAGGTGGAAACTGAAAACTGTCTAAGAAACATACTTAAAATTAACAGTTGTAATTTGGAAGTTCCATACACAACGTTGACATGTTTGGAAACAATTTCTCAAATTGAGAGCAAAATATTACATTTTCTTATTTGTTTAAAAATATTTGTTATACACAATTGATGTTATCTTTTTGAAATCTGCATGCTTAAAAGATAAGAAAAATTCACAGCGAATCTATTTGATCGTTGTTCATTAATGTTTTGTTTATTTTAAAAAAAATTGCAGTTATTAATTTTAAACTTGGTTCAATCATATTACATATCTGTTTACACAATTACCATTAATAAATATACATTTTGGGCCCAAATACACCACCGTATAGGTATTATATCTATTATTAAATAACAAAGAATAAGCAGATATTGTTTTATTGATGATTTACTTACCTTTGTTGTTATATCTGCATATTTACTATTTACTACCATTTTACATGTATATTATTTTTAAAAACTTTATTCTAAAAAGTTCTTGTCTTCAACGTTAAGATCATTTGATTTATATTGTTTTTTGAGATTTATGTCGATAAAAATGGGTACCTGTGTGTTATTTTCTAAAAAATATATTAGCTTTCAGCTAAAAATTTTATTTTTCTGAAATCGGTTATGCACATTAGAGTTAATAATAAAATGTGCATTAATAGTATTGCAGTTTATACTTCATAGAATTGTATTCTGTTTACAATATTAACAGTTTAGTATGTAAGCTGATCAATCAGCTTACACAATTTTATCAAATTCAAACATCACAACAAACATGCTGATAAAAATTCATTGTTAATATAATAATATTTATAATTTATTTTTGCATGTCAAAAAAAGAAAATTTAATATTTCAAGATTATGTATACGTCATCAATCATGTTTTTCATCTTATACATAATAATAATAATAATAAGCAGCAATAAGCAACTGTAGTGGTAGCGAGAAACTTTTATTTTTGATTTATTATTTTATTGTTAATAATAAACAATTGTAATCAAATAAGACTAACTTGTGAAATGAAAAGAACTAGAATAAAACGGATAAACTGGTAATTCTGGTGGTAATAAGAGTCCGTATAGAAATTTGAAGCTCTCTGTTATCACCTATGGAATTGATAAAGTGCTGGTAAAATTACATTCAAAGAAAAGAAAGCAATTTGAGATGTAAATTGTAGTCAAAGACGTATCAGTGGGACATAGCCAATAGATTTATATATCAGGCCAAGTTATTTTGCCGTTTGCCGTAATTGCTTTTATATTCTCTCCAGTTTGACTGGAATTCTGAATACTTCCTTATATGCTAATAACGAAAATGTTCTAGAATCTGACGAAAGCATACAAAATGAGATATTTGGCCTGTGTTTATATTTACAAGAACTTTTTTGTATTAGCATTGCATTAAAATACAGATCGAAAACGCTATTATTCAGATAGAATCGAAAACATTAAACTTCTGACTAGTAATTGCTAATTTCTGACAAGTAAGGTCCCGAATTCTCTTTAATATTGCTCTAAGATTCTCATTTTCTCATGCAAGTGAGCTATGAACCTTTTATAAATACCCTTGCATATTATCGATGTTTCTGGTCAACCTTTCACTCAAACGAACGTATTGATGAAAATAGTAAAAATGAACTTCATATCTTGATATTTTCCAACAAATATGATAATTGTACTTTTGCTATACTTAATGCTCTCTTTATCGACTATTTTAACGAGATTCACGACCATATAGAGATAAATTTAGTCTCACTGGGCTTTGAAGTGGTTGTAACTCTATTCCTTTATGCAGACGAGTTTCATCAGAAAGATTTCAGAATAATAAGATTTCATCAAATTGAGTTAATGTTACTTTTCCTTACAGAAATGGATGTCAAATTCATGAGTGTGAATTAGATTCGAAGCCATATGAAATTCTACGTGCAATGGAATAACACACGTGTATTTAAGAAACAAACAATATTGATTTGAAACAATTGCTTATTGATCTAAAGATTAACACTGAGGCAAGATCTTAAAATTTTTTTTTTCTATAATATTACGAGTAAGAGTAATATAAAGATTTATAATTCATACTTAATGATAATAAACTTTCTTGTATGCATTTATACATTCTTTTTTTTATATCGCACATTTGCTTCTCTTTTGGAGCGAAAAAATATAGATGAAAAAAAGAAATACTTTATTAACTTCAAGATAATGTAAACAAGTATGCATATATCATTTTGAACGAATAATATAATAATGTGCCTCATTTTATTTCATAATATGCCCATTAAAATAATAAAAAATTATATGAATAAATTATCTGATACTCTTGGATGACTAGAATAAGAATAATATCCTAATTATATAATAAAAATAAAAAACATAGATAAAACATCTTTAAAAATATAGTCTTACAATGTAATTTCTAAAGTGGGCATATTTTGAGTATGTAACATTTCCTTCTTAATAAAACTTAAATGAAATGAACTAAAAAAGTAAATTGCCATTTTTGTTTAAGAATTTTTTTTCAGATATTCACCAGAGTAGAAGCCTTTAAAAATGGTAAACACATTGGAAACGGAACTATCTGAGATCGGGAATGGAAAGGGATGAGTTTGTAAGGTTAAAACATGGATAATATTAATTTCAGGTAACGCAAATCCTATTGAAAAATGTAAAATGGTAAAGTTGTACATAATAATAAGATATGCAACTTTTTTTTAAAGCGTAAATAAAAATCTGGTTATTTGCTTCAACTTTGCCATTGAACTTTATTCCATAGAACTTGTAGTTTGGCCGGAAAACCCTAATCATTTTTGTTGTATTCTCTTCCGTTTTCAATGGGTTTCACCCTACGATTCAAAAATTATCGATTCTAGTCTAATAAAGCCATATCATTTTACGAACGCAATAATAATTTTGCAATGCTAAAACAATATCTAGCATTTCCAAAATTTAAAGATAAAATACACTTTGATGAATTCCACGAATTTAAATAAACATTTATATCGAGATAGAGAAGCATAGAAAGCAGTATTTAAAAACGATTCATAAACAAAGCTATGTAGACAATGATAAAAATGATTCGAAATAGTATATAAAATAGAATAGAGTAGCATATAAAAACAATGGCTATGTACGTACCTTCAACGGTGAGCACAATAGGTAAACTAATTTTTGGTTCTGTATTCACTTGACATTCATATACACCAGCATCACGTTTCTGTACAAAATCAATTTTTAAATCCCAATCGTCTGTGTCCATTGGATGTTTAACACTAAATCTAGCATCACCGGTATATGTGATTATACCTGATGTTAATATATGCAAATCGCGTTTACGCATCCATGAAACCTGTAACAATAAAAAATCGTAGGAATATTTTATAAAAATTTTTTTTTTAAATAGTTTTTTTACACATAGCATCTAGCTCATACGGTCTATGTATGAACCTTTTTTTCAAAATAAATTCTTATTAGAAAAATAATACATACAACCAGTATTTTTCACAAAAAATACGGGAACATGTGTGGATATTACAACTAAAGGATTTAATTGTAAAGTATCATTAGCATTCATAAAATACTCAAAATATCCAATTTTTATAGCTATTATTTAAGTTTTATGTAAATAATAGGTTACTAAATAAATAAAAATCTTTCAATTTGAATGTAAAAGTACCTAAATTTATGTTTGTGTGTACTGTATTGTTCTGCAAAATGGAAATCTTTTATAAATGTAAAATTAGTTTAATGTTTTTATATTTGTGCGTGTTACAGGTACTTATATAAGTTTAGAAAATTTTCATCACCGAAGTACAGCTAGGATATGAATTTTTTGAACTAGTTTCAATTATTTACATTCATGAAATTTACTAAATATTTTATCTGTACGACTAGGAACAGTGTTTTGTTTAGTAATATATATTATAACAATACTGATATAAATTATAATAATACATAATAGGTCAAAAGTTGGTAATGTTAAAAGTATTGAAGGTACTAATAACATATGGGTATACAATCTTTCTTAGTCCATTTTCTTCTGCCAGTCTGTTCTTTCATGTCTCCATCATTATGGTAAATAAAAGAAGAGATGTGGCGAGTTGATAATTTGATGGCATATATCAGACCTAAAAACAGATTTTAAGTTCGTAACTGAGCAAAATTGGTTAACTTTGCACCGTTGTTTACATTGCACTATTTCTAACAAAAATAGGGACAGTGCTAAAAAAAAAACTATAAATTTGTCTTGCTGTTTATTTTAAAATCTAGAAACTTATTTAATTTTTTATAATGGTGAAATTCGACTTTTATCTGGCGGAAAAATTATCTTTGAAAACTCATGGTATCATATGCTAGTGCTTATTTTTTATCTAGTATTAATTATTGAAAAATAAATAATATGTGAAATGACTAGTTATAAACGATGCTGTATATCAAATGCTATTATTTTACAATTTAAAAATGATTTCTTGCATGTTAATTATATTCCAAACGAAAAATTGTCATTTATTTTAGAATAAATAAAAAACGAATTATCCCCAATACCCCCTAGCAGTATGACATGATGTATTAATAATAATTCCTATGTCCACTTTATATGATAAAAATGTGATAGTTTTCTTTTAAAAATATATTAATATTAATTAAATAACAGCATAACATTTTATAGTACTGAATAATGATGTACTACCATTGATGCAGTAATTACAGTTAAGGATAAATAAATAAAGCCCATAAAAATAATATTAAATATTTCAAAGAGTATTAAGGGATACCTAAAATACTCTTTGGTTGCTCAAAAACTGAATAGGTATGAAATTTGTGGATTTGTACTTCTGGACGAAACAGTTTCTTTCTATAGTCAGTGTTTGAATTCATTTTTTTTTATATGATACAGAAATCTATAAAACGAATTAGCAATAATATTTTGGGAACTAATTGGGACGAGATCAATTGTTTATGTAAGATTGTCGCTTATCTTGTATACATACATTTTAGGTATTCCACTATCTTAGTCAGAGCTATCATGTTCTAGTAAATATTCTTTAACACAAATAATATTTGTCGACATTGTTTCTTAGGAGTCTAGATGTACATTCAATTTCCTGTATTAGGAACTCTACACAATAGTCCACAACATAAAACATATTGGCTTGGTTTTGAATTTTCAACCTATAGCTCGAACTATACACTCGAAAATTAGCAGTAACAAATGTTCATTTCTTTCCAACATTGCTCAAGACTCATGATTTATTTCTCATTTAATAATAAGCTTATGATTGATCACTCTCAAAAGGATCCATTAAAGTTCAAGTTCCAAGATAATTACAGTTTCACTTCTAGTTTTGAGTTATACTTATATAGATACCTAGAGGATATTGACAATAAAAAAAAATAAAAAAAACGCATAAAATTCAAATTTATAGCCATGAAAGTAAATAATGAATAATTTTTTTATTTTACAATTTTCTATGAATTACAGTTAAAAAACCAGTATTTTTGAAATTTGGAAATTTCATAACAAAATTGTGTATGTGGTATTTGAAGCACTCAGTCATCATAGAGCGAACACAATATCCATCTGTTTAATTAGAATGGCTACTGAATAAATTTTACTTGTTAAAACATTGATCAGTCTTCACAGATTAGTATTCTTCATGCTTCGAGCTAACATTATTATAATCAAAGAAATAAATATATAAAATTGTAACTACGGAATAACAGAAAAATGTTAATTGAAACCTTGTATGTTCACTTGCATTATAGAGAGTATGGATATGATGAAATGACATAACGGTTACAATTGTCTTTACAATTGTATTGGATTGTAATATTTGCTCCCACAGCACAAAGTACATCCAACCAACACGGTTTTGCATTGAAAAATGTAAATTTTATTCAACTATATTGTTTCATTTTGTTGTAGTTGACTCTATTTTTTTAAACAGTTTTTTTTTCTGTTCGCAGTGTTCTACTACACCACGTACAATACGATGACATTCGAAACTTTCCTTTTTTCTCATTCGTTTTAGTTGGAATTGTTTTTCAGTTATTCTATTCGCCTGTTACGAAGGAATATATCTGTTTTTTTACATACATAATTCCATTGCATGTTTTTTCTCGTTTATACATGATGGTTGCATAATTTATATTTTGTAACAGAACTGATTTTCTTGTCTTTGCCTGATATAAAATTCATCAGCGACCGATAATGTAGTTAGCATGTTTAAAAAAATACTTCAATATATAAATTTAACGAATAAATTCAGTGCTACATAGACGCATTCGTGGGTTAACTTTGCCATCAATAAATTATATGGATTTAATGTATTTTGAAAAACTTACCAGAGACATGGAAATTAATAGAAAATATGATCAAGATAAAATTCCTACTTTAGTTTCAGTTATAACAAATGAACAACTAAAAACTAAAGTCATTTATAAATAAAATATAACTATTAACCATTTTAATGAAACTGTTATGTAAAGTGACCATATGAATAAATAAAATAAATTATTCACATTTGTAGTAAAAGGTTTTTACTATAATCATTACTATTATTATTATGAAAGGTTAAATATCATCGGGCAATATGTTCAATGACATTGGGGTTAAAATCTGTATGCAATCAAATGAATGGAAAGTACTTCGTCACCTTTCCAATAACTATATGGTAAGTATAAAGCGAATTAAACAGAGAGTTTCAAAACTATTATGGTTTGTATTTACTTTATTAAAGATGCTTTCTGCTTTAATTTTAAATTTAGTGCTCTGATCTATAAATTTCATTGTTGAAGTTGGCCTTCTAGCAAAGTTTTACCACTGATACTTTGTACTTTCAACACAAATATATCTAAACAATTATCAATATTTTTTGAACAATAAAAGTAAATTTTTCAGTAATCAAAATGAGCTATACTGATGAAAGTATTTGCAATCTCATGTATTTCTATTTTCTATTCATGGTGTATTACTTTAGAAACGAATATTTTTTATTTTTTGGTTCATATATAGGACACCCAGCACACTAAGTGTAAATTTGAGTCAATTTTTCTTTACACGGAAAAAATGCATTCGATATTCTCGCATATATTTTCTGACCAAGCTGATTTTACTAAAGACAAATTTTTTGTATCAATAAGATTGTATAGGAAGGACAATCAGAGGAAATTGCATCAGCTAATGAACTTATTTGATTTGATTTACACAGTGATTCATTGTATACTTTCTTTTAGACTAACTGTTCGTTCAAACATAAAAAGAAAACCGCCTAAGTGCGACTTGTGTAAGCGAACATAACGTCCCGTTTTATCCTTTGGGTACAGACCCCTAAAAAAGACATTTTCGTTTACCGGAAATTTTCACAACTACCACTCTTTATGTCGATTTTTTAATGTTCATATTTCTGGCGATCGTTAATATGTGGGGTCATGTATAAACTATCTTGTATGAATTTCATGATTAAATTTCTGAGAGTTATAAATTAACTTTTTCAAAAGTATATCACAGCGTATAAAAATCGTCGTTCGGACTATAAAAAACAAAGATTTAAAAAAAATATTCATATAAGCATTTCATTGCTGCTTACTTCCCTATAAGGAAATAGAACAAGGTATTATATAAACCTAAATTACTCGATTTGCCACAACATATTATGTAGATTTTAAAAATGTATGTTAGCGCTATATAGCATAAACACTTTTCATTCACATTACAAATTTATGTATGATACTCCTGAATCAGAATGTTTTGTGACTTTAGTAAAATAGTTATTTTTAAGTATTCAAATCATGTCGAACGAAATAAAACCTGTAACTTTATGTTGTAGAGGAGAATTACTCTTTTTTTTTCCAATTACTTACTTATATAAAGTATTTTTATGTTTTGATACAAGTATTTTATTAAGTTTTGTTTTATCTACATGGATTTTTCCCTTTGAATAGTAAATAGCAAGGACTATTTGAAGTATAAATTCTTAAGTATTGTTGTGATTTCTAACAGGATGAAACGAAAAAGTGACAGTGAAAAGAGACAAAAACATATATCGTTAGAATTAAACATGAAATGGTATAAGTTAGAAGTATTTCTGGGATTTAACATACGATTGAATGAGATAGAAGGCATTTTTATAGGTTTAGAATGTGTGAGTGCACTCATCAAAACAACCGTGATGAATATTTCATGGGCGACTGTTTTCCGTACTCTGAAATCAATCTCTAGAGTAGAAATTACGCCTTTGCATCGAGTACAAGTTTAACCTTCTCTTCTCTCTTTCCTGTTTGTACTCATTTCTAAATGAGTTAAACAATTACTGTATAATTTAAAAAAAAACGAAAAATAACACAACAAAATCTATGAGATTGAAAAGTAGTGTTCGATAATAAAATTTTAACAAATATTGAAACAAGGGTAGAAAGTCAAAGAGCATCTACATGAAAGGTTTGCTTCTTCAGTGGCCACTTTTAAAATATTTCGACTAAGGATCTACAAACAAATGGATTATGTTCATTTTGTTTTTCTTTTTTTGGATATTTCCTGTATTTCATTTCATGTCACACAAGTGAAATAAAAAGTTTTGAAACTGCCACAACGTCTTTATTCGTTACGCTCCCAATAACGAAAACACATTTCGAATAAAATTATAACAATCAAACATAAAAGCTATTTGAAAATAGGTAAATATATTATAAAAGATAAAATTTTTTATTTCATAGTATTGCTAAATTAATTAACCAATTTCTTTAAATAACATTCAATACGCTTTCCGTCTTTCTTATTTGAATGAAAATAACATGATTTTTGAACATTCAAATTAATGTTATTTTATTTCCGACAAAAAGCATCTCACACTTTGAAATATACACAAAACTGTAGCACACAATGTAACAGACACAATGGATATAAAAGTAAAATACATTTTATTCCCCCGTAGAAATCTTTAAATGTGGTTTTGTAAAATGTGAGGGAGTGGGCGACATTGATACGATTATAGAGACAAGCTCGTGATGATTCATATTGGCTTTAATAATTAAAAAAGTTTTCAGAATGATAAAATTTTATGTGGCACAGTTTATAGAGATTTGTATTACAAAATTATGAACAATAAATTCTTAGATAATAAAGAATTGCCATTAAGGTGAAATAACAAGAAAAAGTGGCTATTAATTTGAACAACGGTATACTATTATAATAGTAACACACACACACAAAATGGCAGGTTCCGTATCGGTACCCTTTTTTGAAATTAATCCAACACTTTAGCCATATAATTTTTAGCCATTCGCATGTGTTATTTTATTTTTATTTTTTCCTCTTTTCTGTTGAGTTTTATTCTATATATTTTTTTGTTCTCTCTGAACGTACCCGTTCCCGTTATTATTATTTCTTATATGTATAGTAAACGAGGCTTTTATATATTCGATGCGAGAATCTGTAATTTATTACTCTACCTAATGCTACTTTACGAACCGTTAACAAATTTTTGAAAAAAAGAGAACATTTTTTATGTTAACTTTATAAGGAAGAGAATAAAATATATAGATTAGACAATGATTTTATTTTTTATATACCTCATAAATTTTCATCAGAAATTAAATAATTTTTTTAATTATTTTGTCTCTTAAGGGTCTCATTTTTGTTGATTTTTCCAAGTAAAATAAATGCTATCATTGAAATATTTACGAAATAAATACTTTGAACATACCTTAGATGTAAAAATTGGATATTGAAAAATTGAACGCTTCCTCCAGGGAAATTTAAAAACATAATTGGTAAGAATTTTTTACGCCGTTCAAAAGTTATAGGAGAACTAAGCTTAAAACTATTGTCGAATTTCTCAACAAAAACTACCTAAACTTTTGAAAATGTTCATTAATTCCCCCTAAAATTTTTGTGGAGCACTTCTGTTTCTTGCGGGGAATGTTTTGTAAAATTTGTGAATTCATTCTTGATGATGTAATATCTGATATTTTGAAAACGATGCTTGGTCGGATATGACTATCCGTTTGGAAAAAGGGTTTCGGGAGACTCAATAGCGAATTATTATCTAGGTAACAAAATTGTTTTGTAAAATATAAGAAAATATTACTTAAATTTTATTTTTATTATAAAATAGAGATATGGGTGGTGGTATTTTATGTATATTTTATTTCTAAACTTCGAAGTTAAATAAAATAATTGAGACAAAAAGTTTTTCATACATTTCGTTGAATATTTGTAATATACATTTTTTTTGTTTATTAAACATAATTCATTTATAATTCTTTTTTTATTAGTAAGAATAAATTTTAATATTAGTATGAAAGAAAATTACAAAAATTTGTATGAATAATTATTGTGTTTACTCCTAAAATTTCATAAATACCTCTTCGTACACCTTTATTTACTTAAATAAAAGAAAGATTTGTCTAGACCTGTTTTTGTTTTATAAAATTCATTATAAATGATTCTTCGCAAAAATATATTATTTTATAGTTTATAGCGAAAACTATGGTACCTGAGACAAACTTTCATGTGCCATAAATCTTATAATTTGTGGTTGGAAAGGATAAAATCACGTTCGTACTAGTTCCCAATTACTGGAGACCTGGTCTTTGTATGCGCTAAGAGGGGCGACTGATTAGTTTTATGTGAAATACGATCAGGGAATTTATAAATGATTTGTATAGCCCTTTAAGGCGATAGGTGGATATACTTAAGTGATTTGTATTGATCGCGAATAAAATGTAATTACTATCTATGATTGTAATTGTACTACTAAATGTGGGTCGTAGTTTTCTAATTTTTGGTTTAAATAAACGTAGCTGTAATACCTTTTAAGGTAATAAGAGCCTGATCATGAAATTTTATATATAGGATAAAGAAAGCAAAATAATTATATTAAAAATAAAAAATATGACCCAAAATTAGTGGGTTTTAAAAAAAAGTTCACTTAAATCGGTCAAAATTTGGCCAAGATATCGAAAAAATTAATTTTTTTGAATCTATTATAGTGTATTAAAAAAATTCTAAAAGGTGAAAACCATTAGATTTCAATGGGTAAGAAGCAAACTTAGTATTGTAATTTGCTCATTATTTACCATGAAATAATAATGAAATAATGAATAATTACGCTCTAAATAAGAAATGATTAGTTATTTTCTAAATAATTTATATAGGGGATATTATTGGAGATGTGAGAATGTTATGTATTAACTGATTAGCCAAACGCAAAGGACGAGTATACGTCCTTTATGACCCTTTTGGAGTTTGGGTTCATAAATGTAGGTTTGATGCTAAATCACGGGGACAGGTTTTACAACATTTATCATTAAAAAAATATCCAAAAATGTATGACTATACATACATCATTCAATCAAAAAAGATAGATCACTAAGTAAAGGCATCTCGCACATATCATATATTATTATTATTATGAATATAACAATACATGATTTGAACCCAACAAATAACAACAAAACTAACTAACCACCTTTTTGAAAACAAGCACATGATTCATGACACTATGACGAAAGAGTGGTAGGTTGTTCTGTTCATTGATGTATACTTTGGAATACAGTAAAAATAGTTTATAATTAAAATTTGTCTTTAATTAAAATGTAATTTTGATTCTGAGGTTATATATTTATGTCTGATGGTGTAAGTTATTACATGTTCCATCCATAAATTTGATGGTAGCTCTTAAACGGATACCCTTTAAGTTTTGCTTTCAATATTCTTAACATTTAGATTCATATATCTATCAAATGTTTTTGTTGGATGATATATTTCAATGGAAATAATAATTTCAAATCATTATTTTTCGATGAACAAGCTATTTTCAATGAAAGTTAATTTGCATTTGTATATTTGCATACTCGAAAAGTAATTCCAAATGCATGCAGAATATACGTAAATAAAAGTAGATAGATTCAAATAATTCGTACGGATAGATTCTTTCAATTTTTACATTATCAAAATTATCCACGTTATCCTGAAATTTGAGCACGAACGACTTTTTCACTATTAAGGGATATTGTCATTATGAGTATATTACATTAGCATATGTAATATATTGTTTCTACTTTAATCTTTTTTATAAATCATAAAAATTATTATTAATCATAAGCATAAAATTGGATAAATTAATGGGATTCTAATATCAATGCATTTTTACATGTTTTATAATACTTTTTTCCTTCCGTTGCCTTTTTCGAAAATTATTTTTTAAAAATGAAAATTGACCGGTTTTCTTGCAGACATGCAAAAATCAATTGTTGTCAACTGCGATCTTTCATCAAATTAGATTAAAATTCAAAAATTTTTGTCGTGCCGCGTTTTATTGTTTTATTAGTGAAGCGACCTCTTAACTGAGAATGACCCATAAGCAGTCTCACTGTTCATACATGTAGAATATATTGTTGCACGATCTAGTGATACTATTACTACTTTCTCGTGCCGATCATCAACATGATGATCATCGCCATCAACATCTATCTAGTTCAAAGCTATATATTCGTCTTCATATATAACAAACACCTATCTATTACTACCTTTAGTGTTGTCACGTTGTTGTCATGAGCTATTGTATTATTTCATGCTACCATAACGCATATCCCAAGTAATGGTTATATATATATATATATATATATATATATATATATATATATATATATATATATATATATATATATATATATATATATATATATATATATATATATATATATATATATATATTCAAGTATTCAAGTGTCGAATAGCACTCACACCAAATTTTTTAAATAAATCTTTCTGTTGTAAAGTTTATTCAGATAAGTCGAGATACATCATTGTTAATAAATACCTACTACTTGTTTTATTACTAATTACTATGTGCATTGTCTTAAACAAAACCTACATATGATAATGATGTAGTAGAAATACTTTTGTTTAAAGTTGAACAAATTACGGTAGACCTGGGATAAAATGATACCATTACTAGAAGAGTTTGTTTATTTAATCAGAGGATTTAATGTGTTAAATATGTTCGGGTTAAAACAAACAATGGAAATAAGGTTTATATATTTTGGTAAGAAAAAAAAATGTTGAAGTTTTTTTCTTTCTTTTGCTGTGTTGAATTTCAGAATTAGCAAATATTTTTTTGGTGTAAAAATTTTCAAGAATTTCAACTTTGCCTTCACTCAGTGATTACAAATAACAAGTTTCCATTTGTGTTAAAAAAGGTAAGTTATATTGAGGAGGGGTAGTAATTACAAGATAAATTTTGTTATTTGGATAATTTTTCGTTGGGATATTTTGACGGGATTTTCTCACTCGGAATATTTAAAGAATACACGCATAATTTCAAAGCCAACTGCCGTCGAATATTTAATAATAGATTAAAGGTTTTTGTACCATCATTTTTGGATAAATTATACAGTAATATTAATAAATTTTTTAGATTATAAGGTAACCAAATAAACTTGCGAAATTTTGTGGCAATTAGTTTCGTTTTGGTATACAAAAAAACATTCAAATATTCTGTATTTCGAATAAACTGAACGTCACAACTAAAGTCAGTAACGTAGAATTATGTATTTTATACTAATATGATTTACTTGTACATATATCACGTATATAGTTACAATTGAGTGACATATAATTATC
This sequence comes from Chrysopa pallens, assembly GCA_020423425.1. Taxonomy (NCBI): domain Eukaryota; kingdom Metazoa; phylum Arthropoda; class Insecta; order Neuroptera; family Chrysopidae; genus Chrysopa; species Chrysopa pallens. The sequence goes on from CM035594.1 coordinate 46,496,418, forward strand.
TTATAAAATTAATTTGATTTGACAGTATGCTATCTAAAGTATTCTAAAATATATTCATTTCCCATACGTTTCAATTACTATCCATATCGTTGATTTCTGCCTTTTATTCGCTAAGGGATCTAATATAATACAATTGATTTGTTCCATATAATATGTATAATTTAAATAAATAAGTATATCAAAAGATTCAATGTTAAAGCTTTATATTTATTCAATATATCAATTTCGTACCTTGTTCTGTTTATGTATACCTTGATTGAGAGATTTTATTAGGAAAAGATATGATAATTACAGGCCATTTGTTAATTTCCTTGTTAAGAAAGTTTTTATGGATGTTCCAATTTTTGCTAATCTGTTACTTGTAGAATACGAATGCAATTATTTAAAAAAAAAAAGATGTCAAAGCAGACTCTCGTAGCCCTTAGATTAATGGGAAATTGATTCTTGATATGGCACATGCATGTCTCTCCAAGAATGGATAAAAACGTGCCTATTCTTCTGTTTCATATTCTATTATAAAAAGAAACGGCTTTTAAACGTTTAACGAAGAAAATTCATTTCAATGTAAAGTGATCCTCGAAATCCCGAACTTTGAGCTTGATTATCTCTCGATCTAAACGGTAAAAACTCTGCAAATATAGGATCGAATAGATAACGACTTCGTGGAAAAAATAGACAAAATCAGTCGAATAGAGGTGTTCGGCTGAAATTATCTTAGCCATATTGAAAATGAATTATTGTAATATTGTTTTTTAAAGAAGAGTAAACTAGTGAATATTGTGGTACAGATTATGAATAGTTTCCAAATCACTTGAGACATAGTTATAATATATAAAAAACAAAATAACGATGTAAACTACAATGAAGACGTTTCATACAATATTCAAATATGTTTATTTGTATTGCTAAAGAAAACATCTACAACTCACTAGGATAAATATATATATGCAATGCATATAGTACCAGAGGTCCGTTAAAATCATGAAGGATGCTTTTAGTATAATATATATTTGTACATATCTAGAAAGGGTCAGTTACGGTGGAATAACTTGGACGAACTGTATAACCAGTTACGAGGGACAACATAGTGATCGTTGAAGAGTTACGAACCGGAATCGTAACCAACGACAACACTGAATGCAAATTACATTGAAGGGATGTATATATACACAATACTAACACAGATATATAGAAATGAGTTTAAATATTTGTCTATGGGGAAGAGGTCATTTTCTTCTTCGACATACATGGAGTTATTTTGTGTCCACTAACAAGGTAACCCATCACCAACTAACATCATTGAATATATTCACTTTAATTCTAAACATTGGCGTATGTAGGTGGTAGTGTACACAAGGGAGGTACTATCTACTTCGATTCATATTATCCATCGCCTGAAATATATTCAAATAACATTGTAAGATGTACGCAAGTACCATTCAAGATATTCATGTCTGTATATATCTTTCATGTCCTTTGGGTTTGTATAAATAAATGCATTACAAGTTATAGAACTATATGTAAATTTTGGTTAGTTTTGTATGTTAAACTGCTGCATATAAATTTGCAGAACAATATTGTTTCATGACTCTTACATTATATAATTTTTTTTTGCTTATGTCAAAATTTATGTGAAAATCAAGAATAAATTATACAATTTTAATTGAAATGAATATTTCTATTTCAATTTTTAGAAATGAATTATAACTGTTTTATACACAAACAAAGTAGTTTGAAAGGACTTTTTCATGCTTAATATTTGAGTTGTAAAAAACTGAAATGTCAAATAAGTTTCAGTTTATGAATAATAATTATGAAAACAAATCCCATAAACTGTGGTATGTTGTTTAGCAAGAAATAGGATTAGTGGTATATAATTTAATCAAAACATTCTTATTAATCACAGGAAAGTACCTTCTTAATGAATCACACGGAAAACTCAGGTATGTCAAAGGAGCGAATGAGCGATCGAGCCTTATATATAGAATAACAAGAACCAACGATATCATTAATTCATCATTTCTCTCTTCGTTTGATCAAGAATTTTAAATGTCCATATTTTGTTCATTTTAAAAGAATTTTATTAAAAAAATTCAATTACATGTTTGTCAATTTGCTATGATATGAAATGCTTACAGACACGGCTATTATTATTTACGGCTTTTCCTACTTTCTTCAATACTTTCATAGACAAGAAGTGTGGTCAGCACTTCGCTTGGCCTCCAGGGTTTTTGCCAGTCAAGGATCAGGTATCCATTTATTTTTGGGTGAGGTGAATCCATCGTATTTATGGCCAATATATTAAATATGATAAGGCTTAAGAAAAATTTACATTGCACCGGAAATCGAACCCGCGATCATTTCATAATCTACTCCCGCAGTAGTGACAGTAGTTATTTTGAATTTTTCCAAAATTTATTAATCTAGAGATGCATGTTAAAAACTAAAACATAAATGACAAGCCTTTTTTTCTCACATATTTAATAAATAATCCAAAACGAAAGTGACAATAGGATGTCAAAGTAATATTCGTAATGACATTCTTACACCTACCAATAAAACACTTTTTATATTTATCATTTTATGTAGAAATAATTGACCAAGTCAAGAATCATGTTTCAACTATCATTATGGTGTATACAATGAAACACATGGGTAAACATTTTACAACCCACAACTAAACAGAATAGCAACAATAATACTCCATAATAAAAAACAAAACATAAAAACAAAAACGACATACATAATATTTGATATTTGTTACATACAGACGACACGGTCTTGAAACAAATACAATTCTTTTGAATTGACGCTGGTTGCATTATAAAAATACAGCATTTCTTTCAAATAGAGACACTTTTTTGTATCTTCCGAAGTGTCCCCAGTGATTATTATTTTATGTGATATATAAGAAAAAGAAAACTATCTAAAAAAAGTTATTTACATTCACTGATTTTTATAAAATATACATTGTATAAGAGCTCATGATCCCATTAATATCAGATAGATGAATTTTTTTTATTTTTATTTTTATTTTTATTTTCAATGTCACTATATCAAAAAATTAATAATAAAGTTGATCAAATTATAATATTTCTTCGAATAATAAGCAAACTTCCCTCTAATCGATTAACCATCAACGTTCTCGATATGAATATTCGCAAATAAAACGAGGAAGAGAATGTACACCACAATCATTATTATTATTATTATCATTATTAAATACAAGAAATATTCAGCTCAGGCGATCATCATTATTTCTTTAAGCCTCATATCTTCCTATCTTATTATAAATCTATAAAATTTAATGATCTAGAAGGTAAAAGCACAATATTTAGAGAGATGCCCATCTCGTTTGTATATCGAATCTACTATATATTATAAGTATGATAAAATATTTGTTGAACAAATTATAATGACGTGATTATTATTATTATTATAATTTAAATAACATATGCATGTAGTAATCAGCACTGTATTCAGGGTGGGACCTGTTGAGGGCGCTGCTTATTGAATCTAACATTTTACTTATTTTACATTTATCCAGACACAATTACACTTAGAATAGGGATTAATATGTAACTGCACTTGGCCAAACAAAAACAAAAAACAAAAAAGTAATCAAAACGAAGTTAAAATCTCTATAACATTTTCCTTGTTGTTTGTTAAACAAATATTTTTTCTTTCTGATTCTTTTATGGTCCAAAAGTTGGGTGATACGTTAATGGTTCAAATGGTTGGATCAATTGATTTAATTCTGCCAGTAAAAGTCCATTCACAGTTCTTAACTAAATAAATCATATTTTGAAAATTTAAATAATTATAAACAGCTCAAAACTGACTTATATGTCGGGATAATTGTTAATCATTGAAGTGGAATATTTCTATATGCTTTGATTTGACAAGAAACAGATAATATTTGGATAATAAAGAGTTATAAACCATTCTTTATAAATATCACAAGCGATACAAACACTCACACTAATCGTTATATAAGCCCTGTGCTGATAATATATTGTCATAAAAACGATTCCATGTACATTACATAATGCTGTTTTTACTTTAACCTACGACTCTGAATCACAATCACAGCAACCACACACACACACCATTTCAATTTTTCTATTTATTTTCTTAAGATGATAACCTTTACAATAATAGTATTATTATTGACTTATAAGTCAATATTAAAAGTATTTCATATAATATATACATACATATATTATATAATTCGTTTTTATTAAATTACTTATAAATTAAATGAAGTTTATTTATCTGAATTTCTTCCAGATAATTAATTGTTGAAATATAATATCACACTTCAATGAATATTATAATTATATGAGAGTGTTTGTTGTATGTCAACTTTATATAAATGTGTATTTAATTCCCATTTTTGTTATAAAATAATGTAATGTGATATCATTGATGGATTAACAATACTGGAATATCCACAATTTTTATATTCTACAAATATATATATATGTATATGTATATATATATGTATATATATACATATATGTATATGTATATGTATATATGTATATATATATATATGTATATATATATGTATATATATACATATATGTATATATATATATATATATAATGTATATATAAATATATATATATATATATATATGTATATATATATATACATTAATATGTATATATATTAATGTATTAATAATCTTCTCATAAATTTGTTGAAATTATCTTTAACAAACAGAGAGGCTACCATTGTCAGTGATAAATTGCATTGGTGTTTTTTATGTATAATTTAGTATGATTATCTGTTTATATGTTTTTTGTTTCGTTCGGTTTTTTATATTTTAATATTTTACAATAAAATTATTGGGGTCTCTATGTCAAACAATTCCTGCTTTATTATATTTGTTGTTGTTGTTTTTTTTTTTTTTTTTATAAAAAAATCAATGCCATGTACGTATTTAATTTATGTATGTGATAATAAAAATATATAAATACGATTAAAAATAAATATATAAGTAAATAAAAATGTTTTGTTTATTTTAATTTAGATTGAAAAAAAATGTAAAACACGGATTGTATATAATCCATTATTCTGTATATTCTTCATACAATTTGATATTATTTTTCTTTCATATTAAAAAGTAAGTCAAATATTTATTTATATTTGTAAAAATTTCATATATTTATTATTATGTGTTTAGTAACGATTATTTTGATATAACTTGCTTTCATTAATGGTAGTATACTTAAATTTCTAACATGTTGTTTATAAAATAGTGCAGTGCGATAATTTAAATATTTCATTTTTAAATTTGTTCAGGATCAGGACCAAATTGAAATAGGAATAAAGACGGAAAACACCTGATTTCAAAAAAAAAGGATCATAAAAATTCGTTAACGAAAGTTCTGAGGAAACAAACATAAATATAGTCGAATTGAGAACCTCCTCCTTTTTTTAAGTCAGTTAAAAATATATGTTTTTCGATTTGGAAACAGAACCGACTCCAAACAAATAAACTAATAATAAAATTTAATATTTATACAAACAATTTCCTTCTGATCACTTACTTTTTGAAGTCAACTTTAATCATATTCTTATGCTTAAAATTGAGTCGTTATTAGAAATAATACTTATTGGTCACAATGAAATTATTAAAAAAGTATTCTCATATATATTTAATTTAATTCGGCTCCGCTATTTTCTAAAATTATATATTATATTTACCCACATAGATAATATTATAAAATACATTAATAGTTCAATGAGTTTAAAGTTTGTGGTAAAATATGCATTGATCGTAACTATTAGTTTATTGTGTTAATATAATTTACAAATTGTTGATTACGGCGCCCATCATGAAATAAATCTGAGGATGTATTATGTATGTGTTACTAAAACTTTTAATTAATTTTGAACAGAGTTAAATATCTGAGGTAATTGTTTTGAAAAATAATATTTCTAAATTAAATAGAAATTATATATGTAATATCACGTTCTTAACAATAGCCATAGTTTTTATAGTATAAAATATGATGAATATTATTTTAGTATTAAAATTGTACAAAATATACCATTATAGTGACAGGGTGATTGAAGCTGGAAAATTTATACTTCACGATTTTAAATTAATTATTTACCCACTAAAATTAGCTTTACCTTTGACAAACTTTGAAACAGACTTGTAATTTGAACCAAAAAAAGAAATAAACATTTATTTAAAAAGAAAATAATTATTTCATTACTAAGCCTAGTTTCATTCAATATATATATATATATATATATATATATATATATATATATATATATATATATATATATATATATATAACATAATAATAATAAAAGAATCATTTCACAAAATTAAGGCTTTAAAATCATTTTTCAACATTAATAAATTCCAAAAAGTTTTCTGCTAGATTTAATTAATATTATTTTTAATTAATATTAAATTTAACTAATTATTCTAGATTTTCATTTATAGTATAAATAAAGAATATATATTTTGTTATATTTAGCTAAGGGATTCATGAGACGTGGAATTAAGCATCAATGATTTCATTTTTTTCATATCTTCCACTTAATAAAAAATCAGGCTACTTCGTGCACATTATTACAAAATTTCTTGAGGTAATGAATCATTGAATGCAAATAAAAATAATTATTTTTTATTTGGTTGCACTAGTTATAATTCGAAACAATGAAAATCTTTATCACCTTTGTCTTTGTATCTCTAATCCTGCCAAATATTATGGGAAACTGGTTTGGAATGTCTGGTCCTTTTCAAAATTTAATAATTAATATCCATAAAAAGTTAATACGTTAACTTTTGAATTGATATCATCCAATAAATTTGCATTAATACGGGTAATTGGGTTAATCAACGAGGTAAACTAAAGGAACGCTAACATTAGAGTTTAAGTTTCTTCTTTTCATCGTTAGTTTGATTAATGTAACTTATAAATTCTTCAAATTATTATGAATTTAGAGAAAACAATGTAATTTTTTTTAATGTAATTTATTTTAGTATGGTTTTCTGTATAAAATAATCCTGTACATAGTTTTAATAGTTCGTGGAAGGAGAGATATGGTTTGTATTTCAAATATTATACTCTCTTAAACTGATAGTGGTACCGCTAAACGAGTATTATAAAATGAAAGGAAATTAAATACATATCGTTTTACAAATCAAGTTTATTTTCATTAGTTATGTTATGACGAAAATCCATCTTAAATACTGTATGTTTCAAAAACAAAGATTTAATTATAGTACAACGAAATGATGTTCTTATAGTTCGTTTTACAAAAACAATATTTATATGCATGAAAATTTATGTCATATTTTTGTCTTATTAATTAAAAGTTTAAATAGAGAAGATGCAATAAAAATTTTGATATTTTAACCACAATAATGTGAAACTGCGCTCAATATCAAATTAAATTAAAATTTCTTTCTTGCAAAATCGCACAAAAAAATTTTGGAATATTAATGTAATTTATGGTACAATTTTATTTACTACCAACTCATTTGTGCATACGAACATTATTTATCATAAATTTGCATATAGCTCGTCATAAAATTTGGTTCAGATTTATAACGGGTCTTTTCGGTTTTGCAATATATATCGACTGATTTTACTTTGGATTTTTTTGAAATTCCATTAACATTTAATAATTAAACTAAACGCATGAAAAAGAAGGCATATAAACTTTTTTAAAGTGACTTTTTAACTACTACAGTCATACATGTCTACAGTGCGTTATCTTATTCAAGAACAGCACATAGAATTCCTAGTAACCCATCCAAACACTGACAGTGTGTTCCGCTTAAGATTGATGATTGTTTGAAATCAGTAATTACATTACGTCAGTAGAGGATCAAATCTATAAACTGTATTAATATAAAAATTTCAAACTTTTTCCTATTTTTTTTCCAAAATAACTTATATATGTTATATGAATTTTATAACAGATGTCTTTTTGTAGACCCTGTAATAAATAGAACAAATATTTCCTTTAACATAATGTTATATTTGATGTTAAATGTAGTAAGAACTTTCGTTATTATGTCAAGATATCAAAAAATATTAATTTTAAAACACAATGTCTAGATATAACACACTCATAAAAAATAAATCGATTATTGTAGTTTCAGGATATAAACATAAATTAACTATGTATTCAAGATATCATTAGTTTTCTAAAATGTTAAATAGACGTATTTCAAGTTAAACATGAATAAACAACGAAATATAGAGAAACATAAAGCTTGAAAATATTATGTAATATATTTAAAAGTTTATATTTAATATTCTAATTAAAAATAATATTCTAATTACGAATATCTGAAATCTGTAAACCTAAAAGATGTAAATTCACTTTTATTTTCACAAAATTTAAATAATGTTGCGTTTTACTTTAGGATTTTTTTCTCATAAATAAATTACAACGAAAATAAATCCATTAATATCACTCTTAAACACAGTTAACATTTTACTGTTTTTATTTCAGTAGAAGACCAAATTAAATCATTCTATATAAAAATTTATGAATAATATATAACAAACAATATATTTTTAAACAATATATATGAATTAATATATAGAAATGAAAAAATATATGATTAGAGTTATTGCATGCAAAATTCTATAACGAGAATGGTTAAGAGAAACAAGCAGTAAGACAGAGCTGATTGTTCTTTTATATTAGGTCATTAGTAATCGTAGACATTTCATTTTCCGCATTTCTTAACTCATCTTAAATCGAATCAAATATCTTTGTATGTATTATAATGCTTACAACATATAGACTCTGTATATTATACTTTTCTGATCAATGAAAATTATTTATATATTTGATTTGATTTCATAATTCATTCATTTTTTATAATTTTTTTGCCATAATTTCTTACGGAATGTTAATTATTCGATTCCCATTGTTATTACAAAAGCTAATTTCAATGTGCTTGAGTTGTGCAACAATTTATGAGGATATATATGAAACATGCATTCAGTTTTTCAATATTCATTAATAAAATTTAAATGTCACTTAGGCTTTGGTATCAAGAGCACTAGAGAATACCCAGCAAATAAAACAATTTTTAATTTTTCTTTAATTATTCTTCCCAAATAACATTTTTGTTATAATTACTCATTGTTTTTATTTATAATAATAAAATACTTCACACTTGTATTCTTTGTATTCTCAATTTGAATATTTAATTAAATTTTTAATTAAAAAAACTCTCAAATTATGACAAACGAGCTATCAAATATTCTTTATGTATGTTCTATACACAAAATATTTATTGTAAATACAAACATAATATAAACTATTTGATTTGTGTAAAATCGTTAAACTTAGAAATGAGTTTCTTTGAAACGGTATTTATTGTTTAAGACTATTTTGTTCTGCAACAATCCAAACTATTCGATATTCTAAAGTATGACAGAACGAATTTGGATGATAACTGTTAAAATTTCCATTGAGTTAGATAGTATGAAGAATTTGCGGTTTCGAGTACCTTACCTCAGCATTTTAGATTTTTTTTAAACAATCAACTTCTATAAACTGTGTATTTACTGACTATACTGAATATTTACAGTATCTTTTGAATGCTAATGATTAAAAATAATTCAAACATTGATTCTCCATATTTGTCGAGTTGTTAAATTCGCTAGATTTTGGATGCAATTATAAGATGTTACATTTCAAAGTCATCCCATGTACAAACTACAGCATATTTACTTGCAATGGTTTTTAATAGAAGAATAAAGCTAAGAAAGCTATTTAAAGAAATGAATATTTATAGCACAATTTGAATAATTTTTCTATAAAATTTTATATCCCAGTATTTATTATTTACAGTATAATATAAAAGTACCTCCTAGTCAGTGATTCAGAAAATATCAAAAGAAAAATCAAAGTTTTATTTTAGATTTAAAAACTACTTGTTTTATAAAAATTTTGTTTTGTAAAATATAATAAATGGTGAGTCTGTGTAACAAAGTGGACTTTTCCGTAGTTTAAGAGATCAATACACTACATTACAGCAAATCTATCACAATGAAACATATTCATACTAACCTTTTAATTGACATTAAAACAAAACTTTCGAGGTTTTAAGTTTGTTCAATGGAATTTGGACATTCAAAAACACATTAATCCTGCATTGAAAGATTCCGCAGACTAAGCACTTTCATGCTTTCTTAAAAATGTAATTATTTTTAATATAAATAATCTGATACGTTTATTAAAATAAATTGTGGACATAAAGAAAGAAATGTTTCACCATAATAAAAAAATGTTGAGAAATAATTTATTAAATTCTGTTTCAAAGTTGTATATAATACATAATTAAAAACACAAAATGTGCTTTAAAATCGTTTTTCTTTATTTTAAAATGAAATTTAATATTTGATAAAAACGTAAAATAATAATAATCATAATTTATTAATAGAGACATAGCTGTATTTAAAGAATGACTTTATTATATAGAGTGGTTCAAAAGTAAATGGTGAAAAATTAAAATAATTTTCTACAATAAATTATAAATTTCATGTTGTTCAATTATTTGCTTAATATTTTATATAGTTTTTATTTTACTTCTTTGAGACGTCTCAATTATGACGTCATGATTGTGATTTCTTTTTAAAGAAATCACAATTAAGAAATCTTTAAGTAGTCATTGTTTTGACTTCTCAAGAAGTCTGACTTATGAATTCTTTAACAAGTATTTTTTCTAATTTTCGAAGGAAGTCAGAATTAATAGCTATCTATGTATGAAGCCATTTTTATGTGTTTCGTAAGAAAAGCAACTAATGTATTGTTTAATGATTTTTAGTTATCTCACTTTATATATATAATATTCTTATAGGTAACACAAAACAACGCAGATATCTAAATGCTTTTAACAATATTTGAGTATTTTTCGTTTTTATAGTTTTGAAGAATTTTAATGCATTTCATTTTATTACTAGACGACCAACCGACCGCTAGCTCTTAATTACTTTACCTTAAACTCTAGCATACCAAATAAAAACAAAAATTAATTCCCTACGGTTGTTTGTTACCTAGTTAAGTTTACAGTTTTTTTCCTTTTTATTTTTGTTATGTTTGTTTACATTTTTAATTTTTTTAAATTTATTGTTATGTATGTGGATAAAATTTAATTTAATATTTTAGTAAATCGTCTTTTAGTAAATTAAGAGAGGGTTTAAGGAAATTTTTATAGAATTCTTTATAAATGCTTATTATACACAGAAAAATCGTAAATTTTTATTGCCTTTTTTATAAACAAATTTAATTTCTTTCTATACTTTAAATTGGTTTTAGAGCATATAATGCTACATTTTACTGTAGTAGAAAATTTATAAGCATATTTCCAACGTTTCATAGGGTTGAATCATATTCAGTTTTGAATGAATATATAGAATAGTCTAAGTAGAATTCACCACTTTAATTGAAGATAAGAATCACATTGTATTATTTGTAGTTTAAGAGATTGAGATAAAATTCAAATAATTCGGGAAAATTTTTAAAAATATATAAATATCAAATATTTCAATTGTGGGAAAAACTGCAACAGTGGGTAAGTTCATTAAAATTTCAGGTTTTGCTCTAAATCTCAAGAAGTTGGCTAGTAAGTGTAAATGATCTAAACGCTGATCTTTACGCTGTTTATAAATTTTAATAGTTTAAAACGTATTTTAAACGTATCAATTACATTTTTTAATTAAAATTTTTAATTTAACAAATAAAAGCTAATACTTATATAAGTTTCAAACGCAGAAGCGTTTAATAACAGTTCATGGTTTTCAAAATCAGCATGAAGAAATATGGGAGAATAAATTGTTGATCTTCAAAATAATGACAAAGTTGTAGATGATATTCTTATTAGTCATATACATAATAATGTTTATGTTTACGTTTACAGAGTACATGTTTAAGAGTAAAAATATTTTGACTCTGATAGAATATAAACTTATTTCATAAAAAAAAAAAATAACTTAATCTATTTGTTAAATATTGTGAAATAACATTTCTTTATAATATTGTTGTTTGATATAATAAGAAGACTTTTCAACTTCCTGGTGAATATCACAAAATTTGAAAAAGGACAAGACAAATGTACACAGTAAGCAAGTTCATGGTTTTCAAAATCAGCATGAAGAAATATGGGAGAATAAATTGTTGATCTTCAAAATAATGACAAAGTTGTAGATGATATTCTTATTAGTCATATACATAATAATGTTTATGTTTACGTTTACAGAGTACATGTTTAAGAGTAAAAATATTTTGACTCTGATAGAATATAAACTTATTTCATAAAAAAAAAAAATAACTTAATCTATTTGTTAAATATTGTGAAATAACATTTCTTTATAATATTGTTGTTTGATATAATAAGAAGACTTTTCAACTTCCTGGTGAATATCACAAAATTTGAAAAAGGACAAGACAAATGTACACAGTAAGCAAGGCATGGCAATAGATGGATAGATTGCCTGGTTTGATGATAATGATGATGATGTCAATGTTAGAATCAATGTTGACATCGTCGAGGTCCAGGATATCCTACCATTCACATTACCCCGCATCATATATATATAAACCATAGTATATATGTGTATATGGGCGGACTCTGATTGAAGTGGAAGCTAAGCTCCAATGAACATGTTACGAAGAAAATTCTTAAACGAACATGCTTGTTATATAAAAGTACGATAATACTCATATAATACACGGAGATTTTTATTTCATCTATATAAGGAAGTTGAATTCATCTAGCCTGAATATTCTAATCGCTCTTCACTTGTTTTTCGAAACGTTTCTAAGTATCGATAATAGTGAAACAAAGAAGTAAAAAATTAAAAAGAAAAAAATGATGAAGAACTTGTTTTGATAAAATTTAGTTTTGCTATTTGGGTTTGTTTGCCATTTTTGCAAAATACGACCATTTTTCTTGGTTTTAACCTTAATATCTCTGGTTATATCTGTCCAAAAATAAGAGTTTTGCTTTCACATGTTTCATTTATAATAGTAATAAATTTTATCCAAAACATTTTCTTTATTTATAAATCGGATAAATAAAACCAAAGATTAAAAGGAATCCCAAAATGTATCATTCATATATATATTTATACGAGAAACAAAAACTTTGTTCCCCTTTTAACGAAAAGTGGGTGGACGGAGGAGTATGAAATTTAAGACACTTATATTTTATATAGCGATGGATTGGAAAATGCTAATATTTATTAAAAATTAAAAAAAAAGTGATTCACTTTTGAGTGATTATGGTTTTTAATAACAAATTATGGCCAAATTTTGTAAAAACACGTTTTAGGTAAAAAATTTATAAAATTCCGATAAATATTCTCCATTTACTACTATGATTAATACACCTTTCCTTCCCGCTTTATGTTCAAATAAATAGATACTTTTAAACTACCTCATCACACTGGTTGATTCAAATAGAATACGACTGACTGTGTATATTGCTTTTATACAGGTGAGAATTTAGAAAATCAATCTAGAAAAATATATTGAAAAGTATTATAACAGATAAAATGTAATGAAGTATCATGTATTTTCTATGCGTCTAAATGAAAAAAAGACACTGAAACCTATTTTTATTTTCCAAATGAAACTGTAAAATTTATATTTATATATTTACATCTCGTCTTCATAAAAAAAAACCTGTACAAATTTCACATAGCTATATTCTTACAGCCCAACATTTCATATGATGTTAAATATATCGATGTTTTTGATAAAGCACCAATGAATATAAAAAATCGTTGAATCGTTAGTAAAAATAATATTTATATTCGATTTGAGTGAATAATAATGACACAGATTACCAAATTTATATATATAATTAGAAGTCATACCCCATGCATCTTGATAAATCATGTTTCCACTTTATTGTCTTAAAAATTTAAAAACATACAAATTATTATCATTTGTAACTACAAGTTTCGTTGTTATTGATGTTTGTATTGGAAGGGAAAAGGATGCCTGACATATAGATCATTATTCGGATATTTTACCCTTTTTCTTTACCACTTCATCGCAAATATTTATTATTGTTATGATGGCCAGATATATCTCGATAAATTGAGTACATTATAGGTTTCTCGTTTAAAAATGAAATTTAAAATTTAAACGATTTATAAAATGATGCCATATTTTTTTTGGTAAAAAATCCTTAACATTTTATATCTGTTATACAATAAATGAATACATTAGGGTATATTTAAGTTAGTTTCTTTACATTTATTGAATATTTAACATAGAATATTTTCACCAGTCTGTTTCACCGTCATAAAAATATTAGCAAAAATAATAGCAAGCTTAAAGTTATTCTAGAACTAAAACGTGATTTCATGCTTGTAAACAACTAAAACCGGTTATGAATCCATGACCCTTCTTTTAAATCAGATATAAAAGAGAAGTTCAATTACCATAAAAATTTGTTTCTTAATAACAAACAACTTTTGTTTCAAACATTTTTCGAAATAAATGTTTATATTCTCCACAGTTCTAAGTTAAATTTGGCTAATTTCGAAGTATAACTCTAATACATATTCTTATATGATGAAGTCTTAATACCTGTAAATACTATCTGTTGAATGTATTTTATCAAAATAAGAAAATCAATCGTTTGTCGCATATTTAAACAATTATCACTATTAGTTGTTGTTTTCACTTGTTTTATGTTCTCTCTAATCATTCCTTAATACTGTGTTTGTTTGAAATTTACAATTTTTAATAATTTTCAATTTATAACACACGAAGGAAATTTTTTTTTTAAATGTATAAAAAGCGTTTTTGAAAATAAATAAATAATAGCTTTGTAGAAGATTACCAATACATTTTGACAATAATTTACTATAAATACTTCCCTGTTTTGTAACTATGTCACATTGAAGTTTAGGGAAATACTTGAGATGTGGGTGTGTGTCTTCCATACATTATCATCCTTCCTTTCAAACTTTCATCTGCGAGTTCTTTCTTATAAACGTATATGTATTATCTATATATCTATGTATAAGGTATATGAAGACATATTATATACAGATTGAATTTGAAATATTCGTGGAAGAATTGGCTGATTTTTAAGCCAATTATGATTATTTCAAATATATTATTTTTTATTTTTAAATTACATAATGGAATATTGATTATTAATTGTAATGAAGTCTTTAATTTAAAATTAATATACTTATTTCATTAATTGTTTAGGTTGACGGTAAAATAAAATATATTTATCAACCAAGCATTTTAAGCAAACTTAAATTTGCATTAAGATTTTAAATTTTTTTTCGAAAATACAACATTTTTTAATAATAAATTTATATATTTTTTAAATCTCTGTAGTCTGAATATGCACCGATATATCAATGAAGGCTTTACTTTAAATAAGACCAACATTACTTGAATATTTAAAGTTACTTTTTCAAAAATTTAGAATTCCAGGTAGGTTAATGAAATAAATAGCTTAAAGATGAAAGTAGTAATAAAAAAACAATCGAATTTGGTTCGAAAACAATTGTACCAAATAGAAAATAGCATCATCTTCATGTAGATATCTTTAATTTAGCTGAAGAAATCTAATGGCTAACTTTTTAGTATAAGAGATTCAAACTTTATCTGTGTTTCGAAGTAAAAATCTAATTTCACTCAATAATTGCATTTTTAAGCATTTTTAGGTTAAATTGACTCACAAAAAGGCACTGAAAACGGGTTTGACGTCAGCAAAAGATTTTATTTTCAAAACTTCTAGGAATCGTACACTATATTAATATTGCGGAAGCTGCTCAGTGCCGTAAATACAACACAAAAAATAACACTTTGTTGCACAATGTGATTGTATATTAACGGGCTCTTCCTGTTTATAATAGTACGTCATTTTCACCTGAACAATTGATTGCCAAATTAATAATAGGAACACAAAATATCAAATACAATAACACTGCTAATCTAAATGTGAAACTTGAACTTCAAACTGACTTGAGCTCAATATTTAGTTTCTTAGACAAATTTGGAAATAAAATTATTTGGTGTACGTTATTTGTAATAATTGTAGATTTCACACATTATCTAGTTCTCGAACTAGTCAGAAAAGTAATCCTAAATTACCGAATGAATTTTTGACATATTATCTATACAACTTGTTTGGATGTCCTCTCATTGTAGGTATGTGACATACTTTTCAGATCATTTTTGAAGTACATGCGGAAAATATGGGATATTATAATCTTTTACGTTTTGATGACTTACAATATGACTTGGCTTTTGACTTTTATAAACTTTCGGTATTTATGTATTATAGATATTCAAAACGTACATGAAATATATGAAGACTACACATATATATTAATCGTGCTCCAACTAACACGTCGGTCTATATAAAAGTCCCAAATAAGTAATATCGGGAAAAAAGACAGAAACTGCTATTAACCAGCAACGGCGTCGGTATACTCAACATTACATGTTTTAAATATTCTAAACGTATACGATAGATATACTGGCATGACTACTATTCATAACGTTTGATTTAAGTTTTAAAAGTGTATTAAATGCAAAAATAAGGCGTTGAAATTTGACATTTTGAATATGAACTTTCATTTTTCTCTCAAGGTTTAAAAAATAGGTAATGAATCTTTTGGGATGCAATTGCGGAATATTCTTAAAATCAAGAATTTAGATTTTTTTGATTTTTCGAAATTAACATTTTGACGTTAAATAATATTGTTTCAACCTAATTTAACTGTTTTAAACTCTGAAATGATTAAGATCCCTTGATGTAAAAAAAATTATAATTTAACAATTAAATATAGTAGTGATATATGTGTTTTGTCAATTTTGTCTTAAAAAGTCATTATTGTATATTTTTAAAGCTCCTTTTGGTAGAAGTCAGTTTTAAAGTGATTTTTTTGTTTATTTCTGTGATTTAAACAGCAAATATAAAAAGTAACAATATGTCAATTTATACACCTATACAAAAGTTGTCTCCAGTAATTTATTTAGGGCTCAATTTTGTTCTAATTTTTCCGATTTAACTTTACAATAATTAGCTTTTAAATGAACTTTACAATTAATCAAAGTTACAGTTCTTTATATTATTCTGTACTAAAAATTAAATCTACAGGCGTAACTATAATTATTTGTATAAATCAATCTATAGTGAACTTCTATAGACGCCTTTATACCGGATAGATAAAAAAGCTGCATTGCAAAAATATTACATAAAAAACACGTCAGAGCCATCAATTGTCTATCAACAGTGAAAGTTACTTTGTTTCTTATGGAGTATGTGAATACAAAAAGGAGACAAGTTATTGTAAAAGTTAGGACAATAAATAATATGATTATTTATTGAACCTTAATAAAAGTTCCATTCATTGTATATTTATTTATAGGTCAATTGATACATTTATATTTACGTCACACGTTTTGTTTATGAAACGGTCATATGTTTTCCAATGCATGCATTAAAAACTAAAAGTTTGTTTTTTTATATGTATAATATATCTAATTTACCCTTCAAAAGAATCTGTGTACGTGATAAGCAAATATTGAAGGCATTTTTTATACAATATATGAGAGAGATATAATGAAATATACAAATGAGAAAACTGACAAATAATGATTGTAGATGGAATGTTCGTTCACATGATAGAAAATACTATATGCTAAAACATCATTAAAATTTGTAAGCTGAAATCAGCATAGTATTCAGAGTAATCAAAGTAACGCCTGAATATGATTTCATGTGTGTTATTAAGTAAGTTTGCAGTGTACTGCTGAATTAGTTTAATATAAATTACTTTATTCAACTGTTTTGATTGATTTTGTGAATTTAAAAAAAAAAAAATGTTTCTACTAAAAATTAATTTTTTTAAGAGTATTTTTAGCTTTAATGTGTTATAATTTATAGTGTTTTAAGGGAAGTGTAACTTTGCGGTGTAAAATTATAGCTTTAAGCTATTATAGTGTGTACTATTACGAAACCAAACGGCCTCTTTCATGAATATTATGTTTCCGTATACCTACATGCGTATGTTTCGTATTCGTATTTAAGACTATGTTTAATGTATACTTAAATGCTGAATAGTTTTTTAAGCTTAAATTTTTTTCACTATCAATCAGAAAAATTTTGTTTTTTATTTATACATTATTAAAGAAGGCTTTAAGTTATCAAAGTGCACTTTATAGCTCCAAGCTACCAAGAGTGCGATAGAACGGGATAAATATATCCTTTTAAACAGTTGATCTGTGAAGTATAAATCGCCGAATCTATCACGATTGTTTTCAATTATCTCTAAACGGTTTTTACTCTATGTTTTTTGATTTCGTTAGTATTGCAATGTCTTTTCGATTGGATACATTATTCAATACACTTATTCACAAACCCAATACAAAATAATAATAATAAAATAATAATAAAAAGAAATAAACTTTGTTATAGTTTTTTCTTCAAATAGTCGTTATATCTACCACACCATAGATACTCTACAATCGTAGAATATTTATTGAAAATTTAACATCTGGTCTGAATAAATTGCCCATATGATTATTTAAAAAAAAAAAAGTTTTCCCATTATACAAATAAAGAGGATTCTCAATTTATCCATAAAATTTTTGTTTGTTGGTTTTCATAAAGTCTATACAACAAAAATAGAAAGGATATTTGGAAGATAAAATAATGGCAAATATATAGTTTATACAGTTTATCAATTTTATTTTTTAACTGTAAACGATATTTTTTTTTTGATCGTATGTCAAAATAAAAAAATTAATAGCTTTACTTGTATTAGGTATGATTGAATAATAACTATATATAAATTATTTTTTAGCATCAGGCACAGTTGATTGTAACAAGGTGAGAGACAAAGAAAAAAAAATTTTAGCTAACCTAAAATATAAAAGAGTTGCTCTTTGCCGATTACGTGACAATTTTACAAGGATTATGATGATCAGTACACATTTCTAGATACTTCTGGTACAGTACAACACTTTTGGCAAGGTACAGCTGTAACGTTTGGTTAATTTATTCTGATGATAATAACTTTTGTAGCAATTAGTATCAACGATATACATACAAAATGCAATCTACCGTGGCGTAGAGAAAAACCACAGTAGTAAACAAAAACATGAAAAACAAAGTACCAACAATGTAGAAGATCAAACAGAGTGCCACATAAGGTATATATTATTATATACGCTTTATAACCACTCAAGCCGTACATTAAACCTAGGACAAGTCAAGACGACCACGACGATTCTTTCTCAGGCCAGGGGCATTCTCATTTTAAACAACATGTATATCTATGTATTTGTATACCGACCGACCCATCACTGTACCCTTAGGTTACTACTTTCATCCGTTGAAATATTACAATACGTATCTTATGTATACACAGTAAAACACTTGCATAACATATTTTGATATAAACATTAGATGTAAACACGGATATAAAATATGAAGATTGCTTGTTTATAAAATTATATTTGTGAAGTTGAATCGGTCCACTGATAACGCATTCTCTGCGTTATCGCATGTTTTTTTACCAAAATACGACAAAGCTAAAAGAATGTGTTATGATTTAAGCAGTCTATATACGTATATGTCTATGTATAAATGTTTTATTATAGCATTTAAACTACAGAACCGATTTAGATGATCGATTCGTTATTATAGTCTGGATGTCATAGGTTACATTTTTTAAGAATATAATTCACTTTTGGTAGAAGAAAAATTAAAGGACTCAAAATGTTTGCAACTCTTTCTGTTTCGTATTTTTTATTATAATATATGAATAATACATGAATAATTCTAGACACACAATCTCTGCATTCATCATTTTTCGTAGAAAGTAAATAATTAATCAATTTTAAATGGTGAAAACAGTAGTTTGTTCAATATGCTCCATATTAATAGCATGTACTTACGTCTTACTATATAAGGATAATTATATCTTAAGGCGTTACACATAATCAAATTAGATAACTAATTATGCGATTTAAATGCATTAAATCCATATTACTACATTATATCATTTGAATCACCAATTACATCACTCACCGTAAGTAAAATAACCACAAACATACATTTAATCAAGTTACAAGTAGTTTAGTACTAAATATTTAATAATTGATTAAAAATCGTACAAACTAATAATTTGATAATTAAGTCAACTAACAAGTAATTTATTAAAGGTATGTAAACAGTCACAGTCATAATACATAATTACTGGAACAACAATTAAATGACAAACTGATTCTTTCATTTGTTTATTGTAATATATTTGTGATACAAGAATGGTGGTGGTACTTCTTGACTAAACAATTTTACTAATCATTTTATTACAATGTTGCTGTTAACACACGTCAAGTAAGTTAATCCATGTGAACAACGATACTCGTGGTGCATTAAACGATTGAGAAGTCCCTTCCACGTACTATGCACGTTACGGATAGTATGATGAAGTAATGAAATACTTTAAATTGAATATATATGATGCAAGAAAAAGGTTATCCGATTTGAAAGGATCAATTTATTTTTTGGTACAACATAAAAATATATGATAGAAAAAGGAACGGTCAAAACTATTTGGTTTTCTTGTTCGTGAATAGTTAAAGCCCATTTTAATATTGAAGGGTCGAAGTACTACTAAATTTTATTGTATTGTGTGACTTTATGTATATTTGTCTTTTTTTTTTACCTTATACTGTTTTAAATGTATACAGAATATCACAGACTTCTTCATTACACTTTTTTGAATAGTGCTCATTTGGATTACCCATTGCATATCAATCATCGTCATAGATTTATAGATCTAAATAAATCAGATAATACTGTATAAGTTTTATTTCGATTGATTACTTTATGGAGTATTATTTCGAGTATTGACACACAGATTGATCATTTTATCGAAAATGACCGTCGTTTAAGAGCCAAAAGACTATAATCAAGGCTCTTTAAGACTATTGTGTATTCATTTAAAATAAAAGAAGGAAGTTTAAGATAAACATTACTTATACGACCTGAATTTTACATAAATTTTTTTTTGAATTAATTACTACTAACATGCTATCCCCCCTCCCAAAAACATTTTATATTCTTTAAGAAGTTTTCTCACTTTCCGACTTAAATCTCGCATTGCAAGTTCTGAATAATTTCAAAGAAATTGATTTTGTTATATAAGTAATAAAGAAAATTACAATGATACAAGGCTATTCTACAGAATGTGTTATGCCATTATGTCGTTTTAATTGATTATAAATATTAATTTTAACGAAATCTTAATATTTTTAAAATAAAGACGAAATATATTTGAGCTATAATGTCATGTGTTTTTCTGTCTCGAAGGTGTTTGAATAAGACCGATTAGGCATATTTCGATTTTAAAAATTATGTTTATTGTTTTCGAAATCACCATAATGTATAGTAAACTTATTATAAAGTTTTAATAAAGCTTACAGTTAGTTTGTTAGTTTGATAGTAATATTCATAATAAAATATATAATGTATACATAATTTAATGAATTATGTGAATTATTATTTCCATTATAGACGAAAACCATATAATATTTACATAATTAGATTCATATTCCAATTTCAACGAAGGAGCATGATAAAAAAAAGTGGATTTGGTGTAACTCGTAAGGTCCTCACAACCAACTATATCATTATTTGTTCTGGAGTTAATCGAGACGAGAAAAGCGGACGCACAAAAAAACATACGCACACACACATAAATTTCTATGAAAACGTTGGTTTTTAGTTTAAGTGACCTTGAAACGTCAGATGTCAAGAACTTTTTATGTACGAAGGCTTATTTATTATAAGCATACTTTTTTTTTGCTAAAATCATTTAGGTAGAAAATTCATTTCATTGTAAACAACGTATTTTGTGTTTCCAGTTATGAAATTGTATTAATATTTCATTGGTAGTTTTTTATAAAAGTAAAATTATTTTCAAAATAGAGTAAAAGCTTTTGCAATACCTATAATCAATTTTTCAGTTAATTACTTTTAGTCGTACAGGTTTCAATTATCGGAATATATATTTTTTCATAACGTTGTATCGATTTAAGTTATTTTTTTATTTTTTTTAAAATTTATATTAAAATATCACAACATTTTCCCTTCTTTTATAAAAGAATCAAGATGGAAGTTTTTTTTTAATGTTTGCAAAAAATTGAAGTAATTAGAAATTCTGGATCATGGGGAGACAGTTTTTTACTTGTAAAGTAGTAAAATTAAAAAGTCAAAATGAAATGACATCCAAAATATGACCAAAACTGAATATTTAAATGATTATTTGTAATTAAGAGGTGGCAGTAAATTCTTTCTAATTTTCCAAAAGTCATTTATTAATTTCAAATAATAATGTAATTTAAATTTTAGTGTTAACATAATAATAACTGCACGAGCAATAAATATTTTGAATTAAATTTGATTTATAAATTATTCGTATAAATTATTCCAGGACAATACAAAATAGAAAATATTTTGATTGGTAATGTATATTTAATTTTGTATTTCATTTGAACTCTAATTATCAAGACCATTCATTAAATACAAGAAGGGGCAAAAGCATTGCAATTATGTCATTTGCAATGACTTCAATTTTGTTCGAAAAATCTGTTTCATAATAGGTAGCTGTTAGGCTGCTGCTAATAGGTATCTGTTGCATGAAATTGTTGACTTTTTAAATCCTGAACGACTTATGGACATAGCACATATTTTGATTTGGTAATCGATTAATTGAATATTGAAACTTACGAGTTGCATCGTCATGGTTAGTGCAAAAACTTTTCCCTATGAAAATTCTGAAAAGGGGTATAAAAGGTATCCTTTAAAAGTCGTTTAAATTTGTTGATTTGATTGAAAATTTAAAATTAACTTATTCACATAAAATATATAAATTTAAAAATTAATGTAATCAAGATTCAGCGTCTAGTATTCCCTTACATTTCAACTTGCTAGGTGCAGTAGGTTCGAAATAAAAAAGCCATGGAAGATCTGGAAACATTTATGAATAGATTCACGTTCATAATTTGTATAATTTTAGGTTTCTTTCCGGGTTTTTTTTTTAACATTTGTAATTTAACCATCATGTAATAGATAAAAACAATACACCATTTACATTACATATCGTGATCACTATCTAGCCAATGTTTTTTATTACTTGTTCGAACTAAGGCAGTCAATGAATTCAAAAACAGCACAAAAAAATCCTTTGCTGCATATTTTGGAAAAATTAGAAACGGAATTTTTCAAACGTGTGTTAAATATTGAATAAAGAAAATATTGGAAGAAAACTTGCCTCCCAATCTCAATGAATATATACCGTGCAGAGTTCGTGGAAGGAACGGCTTAATGTATGCATGAACAACGAATAGCTAAGAATTACAATAAAACATTCACATTTAAGACAATATAGTTATTTATTTGTTTTCATATAAATTGTTAAACACAGAATTATTGAATTATTAAACAAATATATTTATTTGTAATTATTGTGTTGTGAATTGTAAGAAAAATCGAAGAAATTAGTAGTTATTTTTAACTGAAAATGTAAATAATTATTCTTTTAAATTTTTAATCAAATATTGAGAAGTTTCTTATATAAAATCATATATCATTCAATGACTTACATATCATTTAATTTATAAAGCAATATTTCGCAACCATAGCAACGAAAGAAAACAATTTGATGCACAGTATTTATACAAGTCTATGATATTTGCAAATCAATATGCCAAACTACCGGCTGTGTTGAATTCAGTGCAAATATATTTTTAACAACAGCTATCGCAATAACAAAAATAATCATTATAATCATAATATATAATAATGATTATTATCATGGATATGATATGATAATACACAAAAAGTACAAATTCAAACAATTTAAACGTAATTGTTATTCTGTGATATGATATCATTTTATGCATACATGTACAACAGTTACCATGTTATAGCCAGGCTATTATAAACGACAATTAAATATATAATATGAATTCCTCATTAAACATACTCATTATACAGGTTGTTTATTCCAAGAGAAGGCTTTCAAGTAGTGAAATTGTAATTGTATGTGTATATAAAACGGTAAATAAATTATGTAATTAATATTTATATAGACTTCAATAAAATCACAACTTTCTGGCATGTATAGAAAAATTGTTTATAATTTCATGCATTTTCCCTATTAGAGGATTTTTTCCCATACTATTCAGTATTTCCTCAATATGATGAGCGTGTTTATTTAATTTCATTAAAATCAAACAACGTGGTCGACTGCAATCGTATATTTAAACATAGACGTCACCTCAGCACGTTATTATTTAAAGTTTTTTTTAAAAGTTTTGGGAAAATTCTCACAGCGAAACGTGTTTGGGTCAGCTAGTCCTTTTATATAATGAAGGAATTGAGTTTGCATTATGTATGAAAGTACACAACTCAAAAAGCAATTTTTTTTTTCAACTATATTTTTAAAACATTTTATAAAACTGAATTTTAATTACACAACGATGTATTTGTACTAGACATAGGTATATTATTATATTAAAATATGCATAGAGCATATATGTGTATCGTGTAATATTTTTGTATAAATAATTAAAGTTCTTCAGTATAAAACACGACTGAAACTCATTTTCTATATTTCATATTCAGTTCTATCCTTGTAAAAATGAAATAAAATGGTAAAAAAGTTATTAGACAGGCAACTCTTTGCTTATTTATTTTATTCAAGGAAAAATTGCAATGTTACGATACGAGAATTTGGTAATCTCTGAAACCAGTATAAAATTACTTAAAAAAATGTTCTAAAAGATATAACCTCTATAAATAATTTTCTTTGGCTGATTATCTTTCAAAATTGCTGCTAATGAAATAATGTTAAGAGAACATATTGGTGGTGAGAACTTTGAAAGATTGATTGATTATCGGAAATTACTTCTATTAATTTTAATTTTACTCTTTTGTTAGTTTTTTCGAAGTTGATTCCATATTTTACGCCAAATTTTAATTTTTATCTCATACTGCATAAAACCATTAAGAATTTTTTACGTGTCTTTTCATTTTTTACGTCTAAATACTTGGTATTGCTACTAATTCTGACACGTTTAATCAATTTTACATATTTGTGTTCATCGATTTTTGTTTAGAATCAACTATTAAGGCTGACACTGTTGTTCCAGTTCACTTTATATATACCACATTGTCTTATAATAAGTGCAAAAGTGCAACAAACGTCGTAGATAATAGCGTGCATTGTATACATTTACTATAATGATCGTCAATATTGTGTTTGATTGTTGTAAAACAGAAAGGTAGAAGGAGATAGCTGCATTAAGCTCGATTAAAATGATTGCTTAGGCTTTGCATCTTGAATTTGTTGCCAAAGATATAACGAACTTTTGACTTCACATTAAAAGATAATAAAGAAACCGTTTAACGACTGTTTTAATAATTGTTAGTATATGGATTAGTGTCTCATTTCTAGGACAAAAAACTAGCAATGTTTAATTGTAAATACTTACATGTTCAAATTAATGTATATAGTAGCGTCAAACGAATATTTTATGAATTCCCCCCCCCCCCCTATTATATCATAAAAATTATTTTATTGTAAAAATGTAAATAATTGTGTCAAATTATGTGAAATTGAGCGTAAATGAGCGACGACATCTTAATGGTAATTTTTTTTGTCATGTATCTTATTTTAATAAAAAATGCCATGCATAATATTTATATATTGGTCTGGCAAATAATTCCGTTTTTAACGTTTTCATAAGTTTTTGACGTGGAAACTGTTTACATGAATGTTTTCGTTTGTAATAGGAGTCATTTCGTGAATAGGGAGTATTTATAACGTCCGTCTGGCACAATTTTTCTTCGAAAGTATTTAAATCGTTAAGAAAGTATTTAAATCCATAAATCCATCCATCTTTTGCATTTCTGAACCGCAATGTTGTGATAGTTATATCCAGCTCTAATGAAGATAGAAGGTTCGTTTTCTCATATCCACGGCTGTAAGAATAAAAATAGCAACAGGAATTGAAGAAGTACGGGTTTCAATATCGGTGGTTGCAAAATTTTATTCTAAATAAAAGGTTTCTATCAAAAAAAACTTGTCTTTGAAGAGTTTTCACAAAAATATTTCAAAAATTGAGTTTAAACTAGTAATTTTTCATTTCTGTAAATGAAAGATTCACCAAGCTTATTGTTTGTCGAAGTCTTATGAAAAAAGTCCCAAGCGTTTAGAATTTTTTTTTTTTTTTCAAATTTGTTTTTATACTACCTTTCGAAAAAAACATTTGACATTTTTAATTTACTTTTAAGAAAAGTCGTAATAAAATTCTATTATTGTTATGCCGGTTTTATGTATTCATTGACTGCATTATATAATTTTTTTTTTTGAGTATTCTCTTAAGATTTACAATGTTTATTACGGTGATAAAAAGTGTGATATTCAATGTTAGAAATGGAGTTGTTTGTTTTTATGTCTGGAAATAAATATTTTCAAATTGAATTCTACATAGAATGAAAATCGATTAGAATTATATTGTAAACATTCTTTGAAAATTGAAATAATGTGAAATCAATAAAAAAGGGGTTGGAAGATTTGTTTTTATTTCTCCTACACGGGAGGCATTCACAAATCTTGTATGTTGTAAATAAATTTGTTTATATCAAAATTTTAAAGATTCAGCATGTTACGTTATTCATGTGTTGAATGCGTTAAATGAATTTCGATAATCGAGAAATTTATTTTGGTAAGCACAAAAAAATAATTGACACCTGATCACTACCATAGCAATTTTCTACATCAATATTATATAAAGTTAGATAATTATTTTCAATAATTATTTCAGATAAGTGAATAAAATATCGATAATATTTAAAACAATCAGTGCCTGTTTCTATCCTATGATAATATTAATTTTTGTTTTTTGAATTATTAATTTTGCAATTAAGTTCTTCAAATTCACTAAAACACATTCTTGTGTGCTATAATTTATTATTTACATGATGAAAAAAATCCTATACCCATATTATCTGTAAAAGTTTTGTTAAAAAGCTTTATCTATGAAAATAAAAAACTGTACTTCATTTCTTGAAGTCGGTTTAAAGATATAATAAGTTAATACAAAATATGAAATTGTCGACCATTTATTCTCTCGGCTATTAGTATTTTAATCTACTTATGCAATTTGTGCAATCAAATGGAAGGATCATTTCAAATATCGGTCAATCTGTACAGCTATATAATTGATTTCGGTTCACTTATTTCGGTTCAATATATTACTAATAAATTATTTATAGTAGGTACGTATACTCTATGTAGACGATAATGGTTAGAATATTGAAAGTTCTCAACAAAAATGGGTAAAAAAATTTTATTTTTATTTTCTAGTAAATAAAAAAAAAATTAAAATTTGTATTTATGCATTTATTTTGATAAGGTTTTTTAACTCAACATACATAATATGTTAGAGTATATTAATTTTAGTCGAAAGTTTGTAACACTAGAAAATTTTGACTGCTAAAACAAAATTTTGGTATCGGCATTCTCAGAAACACGTAACAAACCCATTTCCGATTGTCCGCCCAGGGTAACAAAAAGACATTGGAGCTGAAATTTTGGTGACATAATCTTAACATTAAAAGTGAATGAGAAAAATTAAAAGTGAGTTGTTATCTTCACTTGTTACATTTTAAAATTGGTTCAAAATAAGAGAATACCAACTTTTTATGGGTATTCTTGATAGTAATCTCTTTTTGAATCCTTAGATATACGCATAATTTGAAAGTTAATTTAATATTTTTTTTAATAAAAATACAAATATTCTTAGTGAATAGTAATGATAAAATTTAACAGTTTTGAGCATCAACCAGTATAATAAAGACAATCAATATGCTGCATTTTCTCACAATTGGAATATTTTCAAAATGAGTGTTAAATTGTGAATAAT
Source organism: Chrysopa pallens (assembly GCA_020423425.1). Classification (NCBI taxonomy): domain Eukaryota; kingdom Metazoa; phylum Arthropoda; class Insecta; order Neuroptera; family Chrysopidae; genus Chrysopa; species Chrysopa pallens. Next base: position 46,524,412 of record CM035594.1, read on the forward strand.
AAAAATCATTAATAATTTAAATAAGATCAATTAGTAAAGTATTTTTACTTAACTCTAATTGTAACTATTCTTATATACATATAAATCGTATTTTAAAACTGTATTTTATTGTAAAATGTATTAAAAAAAACATTCATTTTTTCCTCTCAATATTATATTCTATATCCATTGTGTGAGAAATGAATGATTCGTTACGTTTGTCTTCTATAATTCATGCAAAGAGTTTGAACCCGTAGTCTAACCACGCTCAGCTACATAGAATACCCAACACATCTAACATTACAGGTTAGTATCGTAATGAATGAATATAAAACTTTCATTGTTATGTAATAGAGTTTCTACTTACAGCTCAATTTTTGATCATTTAGAATCGATTTAATTTAGTGAAATAACTGTTTAGATAATCTAGATTTAAAAAAAGTAAAAAAATCTGATAAACTGCTTTCAGAATACATTCTTGTAAGTGGCTCGTTCTGATTCACATCTTCCATTGCATATATGTTAATGTCACAACAGCGAACACAAAAGACAAGTTTAAACCAGTTGTTGAGTAAAACAACATGCTTTAATACAAGCTTTTATGGTATTAAAGCTAAAAGATTAAAAAGGTATTGAAAAGCAGCCCAAATAATAGCAAAAAAAATAAACAGAGAGGACATGTTATGAACAAAAAAAAGGCTGATAAAATTAACATTTTTATCTCCCCGTACACCTCGGAAGAGATGGCCAGTCGAGCCATTTAGAATAGTTTTTTATGTTTGTTTTCATCTTATAATTTGTTGATAACTTTGGTTAGAATTTTATAGCGTCTCCTAAATACTACGGAAATCACCCCCGGAATAAAATTTTACATAGTATATTATATTATAATTTATTGTTACCTTACCTACCCTGAATAAAAGTTTATATAGTATTGTTATCCCATTTGCATGAATATGAGCAATTTCAGCTCAATCGGAAATCTGATTTCTGTGGTTCAATTCAAACTTGCAATAAATAATTACAGATAGACACGGGGCATGGAAACTACATAGAAGACACTGAAAATCTTGCAGTTTCGTTGCCCGTGATTCACATCTTACTAAACGTCGAGTTCAAAAATCCATCTAAATTAATATCAATTTTCTCGTTCTTGCAACAAAATGATCAAAAATATTTACACACTTTGTACATATATCATTAGTCTACACACAATACAATCCACGAATAGAGAATGTTCTGTTCATTCCATTACCAATTCAACCGCACAATTTACATAATGATATCTTTTGATTGAAATAATCATTCGTACACAGTAATTTCTCACATTTTCCTTTCTTTCATATTTTCTTAACCATTAATTTCAATTGCCTTTTGTGTTGTAAAATGTCTTATATTGCATTTATACACAAGCAGATAGACACCAAGTCAATATGTTAGGGTACGTTCTCATTTATGTGGTCGTATCGAAGTAATATTCCAAATCTTAGTACACAAATTGATCAAATTGATGTAATAAAATACATTGTTATTACATAAAAGTTCAAGAAGTGTTTTAAAACAAAAATTCGAAATGGTTATGAGTATGACTACCTAAAGAATTTTACACAGCTTTCTGATTAAGGTTATTAAATTCATTAATTTTAGACTTCATCAAATTACTAACATTATCTAAATATAATTTCACATTTAAATCCCAAATTACTAACATTATCTAAATATAATTTCACATTTAAAATTTGATTTACGAAATAGCAAACATATATTGACTCTTTTCTCCGTCTTAGCCTAATATTAAAAACCATAGGTTAATCTTTGACTTATACGTTTTAAAAACTCTTTGGTTGATTTCTTTTAATATTTTTATGAATAAAATGGTATAAAATATTCTAAAAACATAAGATACAGAAAAAAAAACCATTTGGTTGAGTAAAAGGTCTTTGGAAAACGTAAAATCTGTTCCACCAAATATTAATAATAACAATAGAGAGAGGTATGATAATAATATGAAATCTATATGTGTGAATAAAATTTAAAAAAAAGCTTCCAGAATAACTCAAAAGCTTGTTATTATTTTTAATTTTTAATATCATAAAATAGGTTGATTTTAAAATGAAATTACTTGTAAAACAAAATTATATTTGATAATAAAAATACTTTTTTGAAAAACAAAAATTTAATTAATGACCCACTTGATATTTTTATGATGCATTTTATTAAATGATTATTACCCGACATCAACGTTTTCTTAAGCTTAAAACAGTATCTAGTATAAAGAGTGGCTATACTAAAGTGGCTACTAACAGTGGCTATACTAAAGAAAGTATAGCCACACCGTATAGTTATTAAAGAAAACACCTAGAAAAATTAGTAGAAATAGTGGAAATTTCAGCTGAGATCGGAAAAGAATTTTACATTTTACCGCTTTTAAAAAATAAATATTTAAGCATTATTTAAACTAACCGAAAAAACCAATATTAAAGTAATTAATTGAGTGTTTAAATTTATTTTTGCCAGAGAACATAAATTGAATTTATAACAACAATTCTCTTATCAATTCTGTTCTTAATTATTCTTCTGTTTAACAAATTTAAAGTAATAAATATTATTTTCCAACTTTCAATAATTAAAACAATTACAGAAAATTGAACTGTGTTTTAATACATTTTCTTTGTTTCTTACTAAGTATACAGTAGTTTCTCTAAGTATACAGTATGGCTGAAAATTTTCAAGTTAAATGGTGTCCATTACAGCACCGATTTTTCTCAATAGCATATCCAAATTGAGTTAGACGGAAGCGCCAAGTAGAGCATCATGTTCAAATAGGACATTAGCACTTTAATGCATACAGCTACATACTTTAGTGTTTTCCCATTTAGATTAAGTCTTAAACGGATAAAATTTTAGTATCACATATTCACGTTGGCTATGTTATATATAAACAAAGACTTTTCGTACAACAAGAAATATTTCATAAATTATAGACTTAATCATTATAAGACTACTTTATATTTATGTATAAATAACATTCATGTACCCCACAACATAATAATGCGAGTAGATTAAATTATTCGTTTAAATTTTCCAATTAATGTGGATTTCCCGATAATTTTTCGTGTTGACTATTCTAGAAACAGGGAAACTCAAGTTTTCGCATTTTTTAATGGTGGTATGTATTAATATTTGGATTAAAAAGTTAATCCATATACCATAGTATGAAAAATAATTTCTTCGTATTCTACATTTCTCACATCAGTGAAAATTTTTTATGGGGATTGTTAAAAAATAAAACACACTGGCGGTACATATTGATTTCCATCATGAAGCAAACCCTTAGCAATATAAGATCACATTTGAAACAACTTGCCATCATATAATTAGGTATTTAGTAAAAGAAAGAGCAATAATAGTTTATAAGAAGTAAAATAATAATAATAATAATGAAAACAAATCATAGACATTTCTAAGAAAAACATTGCTATATTTGTTTGTATTCCTCACCTACTACTTATTGTATACTTTGAGTTGTTGTTTTTGTTAAAGTTCATTTTCATTGTTACCCATTAAAATTAGAATTATTGTACTTTAATGGTTGTTTTTGTTTCTCATTTCTGTTGTGTAGTTGTTGTGTTGGTTGCTGTTATGTATCTATTTATAAAAGTTTAATAAGCTATGTATAGAATTGATATAAAATCGGTCAACGATGGGCGAAAGTTTTGTTGTTACTTTAGTGGGTTCGTATGTGAACTATGTAGTAGTAATCTATACATGCAAAAGAGAATTAATTATGTTTTTGTAAAATAAAGTATACAAAACATGAATTACACGGCTGAAAATTTTTGTGAGTTCCTAATTCTCTAGTTCTCAAACCAATTATCCGCGTTACACCTGACTTTGTTTTAGTTAATAGTCGTTAATAGTAAATAAAAATAGTAAGTAAAATAGTTAATAGTTCTAGAGTAGGTAACAAACCTTCGTATTACACAATTTAGCTAGCCGGCAAATAGTGTTCAGTTGCTACATTCGAGAATGGTGTAATGGTGCAATGGTGCATCTTACAATTATTTTTTTTTTTTGCCGATTTTGATATAAAAAAACACTCTATCAACTTACACGTTAATTATGGTTTTAAAATTCTTGTTTGTTTCATGTTATTTTGATACAATATTTTAACATTAGGAAAATATTTATTTCTTAAATGTTGACATAAAATTGGCTAATATTGGTAATCTGCCCTCAACATACTTTCGCTTTAAGCTTTTACAGATTTGAAATTGTTATTTCTTTTTATTATATAGATGCCAAAATTAAGACGTAGGTCTATCGAAAAGACGAAATGGAACTCAGAAATATTCGAAAAAGCTATGAAAATTATTAATGAAGGTGACAACTCATGGAAATACCATTTTCAACTCTTCTAACTAGACTGTAGTATTTTAAACAATTAAGTTCTTGGATTTATCTCGACTTTAACTATGTTTGGATCATCACAATATTCAGTTTAATAAATTTCAACGTTTAGAAACTATATATCGTTAAATAGATTTTGAATCTACCAATCAGTTATAAAACAAACTTGAAAATAATTTAGAAAGCTTTGGGAAATAAAAGCAAGCCATTGTTCTATGTGTACAGTAGCTAAAAATTAAGTGCAAATAATATGCTGGTTTACCATCGGAACCCTATTTAAATATGTAAAAAGTTGAAAGTTTATAAACATAAATGAATGTAATGTCATATTGTTAATTGTATTTGTTTGAGTTTAGTACAAATTTAATATTACACACATAAACACACACACACACACACACATATGAATATATAAACCAATACAAAAAATACTCAAACCAACCTTTTACACCATTAAACAAGTAATATATTTTTTATCAGTTTGTGGATAGGATATTGGTTAATTTGGTGTTGGAAAACTTTTATATTTATTACAAATGCATTGAGTAAAACTTTTTGAAATATTTGTTTGCACTTCATAAACATGCTATTATCTACAATCAAACGGTATTTAATTACATATTTCAAAAATTATTAAATAATGTACTACCATGTTTCATCTCTTTTATAATTTTATTATTATTTTTTATTATTTTACAATTAAAATACAAATAAATAATGTTTACGTCTTGTCTTGTAACTTCACTTAGCATCGTCTTTTGATGCGATTCAAATCAAACGACAATTTGTGGGACGCGATGTAACATCGTCGTGTATCAATTTTTGTTACACGACGCTGTTACGCGGTCACGTTTACATAAAGGATACTGTTACGCGTCAAAGTGAATTATCCAGTTAATAAAATATATAGTTAAAGATAACATTGCAGTGATAATACCTTGGTTATTACTTGAAAAACTTCAATAGTACATTCAATAGTTTTGATATTATCTATTGCTATTACCAAGAATGGAAATTTAATATTCAAATACACCTTTCTCCAGGGATAGTCAAGTATCTGTAATTCAACTTGATCATATTGAACTATATGCAAGTCAATTTATTTATGGTTACTGTAGACAGTAATCAATCACCTTAACAAAATTGAATAAAATAATCCATAATAGTCTATCATTCATAAGGTCAAAGTATTTTATACTATGTATCGGTTTATCTATCTTAACCGATTCGATTGAAAATATTACTCTCATACATATATGGAGCGCTTTGATGAATGGAGATATTTTCAATTCTTTTGATTGTACCTTTCATTAAAACAACATAGCATTCCGAATGACCATCCTTTCAAATTTAACAATATTAAAGTTTTAGATGAAGAACAAAAAGACCAGTAGGCAAATAATTTCCGAAACTTTTTTGATCAATATTAAAAAAATTGTAACAAACATTTACGAAAAGTTTATCCAATGAATATAAAGCCGATATAATAAAGAATCGCTTTTGGAAACAAATTAAAAGTCTCCAACAATTCAAAAAAAAAAAAAAAAAAAATTTTTTTTGGAAAGAAGTGTTATATAACTAAAATTTCAAAAATATATTAATTTTGCTAAGCAAAAAATTCATTTTAAAATACACATCATAACCGTTAGCTTGGGTTGATTCTTTTCTAAGCAGATTTATATACATATTCTATAACATTATATAAATTTGTATTAATAGTAAATGTTTATTAAATTTGGATGTTAGCTACTAAAATCGATTTTCTGTTTTATCGTATGGAAAAATATTGTGAAAATAAACGGAACAGACATTAAATTGAACTGAAAATGATATTCGATTTTTTATACTAAAAAAAAAAAAAAAAAAATAAATAATATATGAAAAAAAATAATGATCTAAAAAAAATGATAGAAAAATAAATAAGAAAATGATGCTGTCATGTTTCTGTCTAATAAAAATGTTTTATTTCAAGGTACATAATAAACCAACATACCTGAGAGATACGTAAATAATATGCAGTACCGTACTAAAGTTTAAAATTTTATTTGTTTGCGGTCATTACTGGTTGATTGAATCTTATGTTTTAAACAAGACTACCAAACGCCGCTATACCAAACGTGCTATGTATCAATTACAGTAAGGGCTTATTTAATAGAAGCTCTAAACTTTGTCAAATCGTGTAATTAAGATTTTTATTTAAATTTAAATAAGAATAATAAGTCAATGAAGGCTATAAATTATAGATTTATAACGGTCAGAAAAGCAACTTTAATAACACCCAAGTGCAAAGAACTTTCAAAACGAAACTTTTAAAACAATTTGTAATATATTTATCATCATAAATGTCGTTCAAATTGAAATTCTTTATTCACGATTAACTACAAAAAACAAAAAAATCTTCTATTCAAATCTCGCAATTTATCTTTCTTTTATAAATACTTAGAACATGAACTACTCAAAGTGTTATAGACGTTCTGAAGTTTTGCCATTAGAAAGAAACATAAGATTCTTATATGTATATAGATTTGAACACTAGAAAATAGAAAATAAATAAAAAAATTGATAGAAAATTGATACGTTTTACGAACCAAATTGTACGACCACTATTGAGCTGTAATATTTTATTAACATTTTTCTTTTGTATCAAAAATACATACAGTATTCAGTTTTCCACAATTCAATAAAAATATTTTTATCAAAGGAAGAAGACGAAAATAATAGTGTTTGTGTTTTGATAAGATTTTTAGTTCATGGTTTGGTTCTGTAGATCAGATATATAATAGCACATAGTGTTTCATCCCCCCATAGGGTAGTTCTTAAGATTTTCGAACAAACAACTTGCAGCCACACACACAAATATACATAAACGATGAATTTTCTTTTTACAGAGTGGTGTGCAGTATGGACACTTTAGGTAAATTGGCTTCGATAAAAAGTGATTTTTCCCATTTGTGTAGTTGATACTGAACGTGCTTGTGACTTGTTACTTTATGTTAACGAAACATAGATTCTACTATTGAACACAGGGTGTTATAAGAACTGAGGTTAATTTTGAGAAACATTTAAATTGAAACATATTAATAAATGAATCTTAGAATATTAAAACAGATGTTCCCCAATAATTTTATTTTAACTCCGTTTTAATAAAATCTCTTTCTTGTTACGTGAGTTTTCATGTTGAGATTCAATATGTTGACTAAGACGAAAGCGTAGTATGGTTTATCAACAGCAGTTGTCCTGACATAAAAGAGTGTACTTCTAAACAGCTGTTGATTTAAATAACTCAAAAGTAGTTTTCTCAAAAAAAAATTTAAGGTAAAAAACAAAAATCGATTTTATATTTAGAAATATTTTTTAACAAAAACTCTTTTACAAGCTCTTTTCATGCAATATTGTGCATACCAAATTTCATAACATTTGAATAAGTATTTTTTGTGCTGAAAAATTGTATGCTTCTAACAGCTATTCATAATAATGCCTTGAATCGTAATGTTTAGCTAGAAAGTGAATAAAAAAGGTGATTTTATTATATATTTTCTATAAAAAGTCTTTTTTCAATACATAAAATATATCACTTGTATATTTTATATCCAAATTTTACAGAATAATCACTTTTTCTTAAAATATCAGAAATTATTCTTACTTTATCTGCACACCATTCACTGTAACACACAACATATTAAACGTTCTGTTGCTATACTGAAATAGCTTTTGCATCGTAAGGATTATTTTGACACCCCCAAATGTGTTATGAATAATCAATTAAATGGTCGATACTTGACGTTATTTTATTAAGTGGTATGATACACAAAAAGTAGCATGACATTTTCTTAAAATTTTAAATTTGATTGCGCATAGTATTATAGACACATAGAAATATAGGTTGTCAACTTAGTGACGAATTTTATACAGTACTCTAACCTTTTGACACCTTTGTTGTTACTTTTTTTTAACAAGTATTGAAAACATTTCTTTTCTTGTTACCTTTTAGAATCTTATGAAATTTGACCAGTGATATAATATCTATATATTCTTGAATGAATAAAACATATTCTAGAATCATGATCTGCGTTCACCCATAGAAACTTATGTGTCTAATTATTGTATATTAAAAAAATTTTATAGTTGACCACGAGTTTTATATTTGTCGAATGTTGGTAATGGATATCTGTAATCTTTGTTGGTAAGACGAATGCAATATTGAATTAGAATCACGTGATTTTTAAATACTTTTTAAAATCTGTAAGTTTTTATGAATTACATCTATGGAAGAATATACATATATAGATATATACCACAGACATTCAACAACTATGGCTATGTTCGCAGCCACTACTGGTAATCACTAAACTTTTTTGACTCATGAGATTCTATGAATAATTAATTGTATTCTTTGGTTTTGGTCTATTGTGTATATTTAGAATATATAAAATGATTTTTCATAAGATACCAACATGGTCATAAAGTGATTTTGCAACGAATTTTAAACGATGAAATCGTATTATAAGCCATATTCAAAGGCACTATTAAATTTGGAAGCAAAATAACTGTTCATTCAACAAAAATTGTAGAATAAAACTGAAGTTTTGCGAATTCGTAATTTCGAAGTTTAACTGATTTTTGCAAATTTTATGATAGGACAGACACAAAATGAGCTGCTTAATAAGTTCCGTCCAGATGTATACAATTTTTTGATATCAGAAAAAATTCTTGTTAACTGACTACTTGTCAGGCCAGACTTATGTGCTCCTGTGTGTTAAAAACGTCTTTTGACGAGCCTATTGCAAAACCTAATTTTTTGGCAATATCAGAAATGAAATCCGCAACCTCAGTGCATGTCGTATTTCACTTAGTGACATAGCCAATTTACCTACCGAGGCTAACAATATGAGCAAAATACTTCCGATACAACTTGGAAGTATTACTTTACAATAATTCGAGAAGGTAAACAGTGTAATAGATTGGAAATTCTAGAAATTAATGAAGTAAATACACAATTTCTTCGATAATTAAAAAAAAAATCAATCCATGAGCATGGTAAATCATAACAAGCAAATTCGATATTGGAGACTGTTTGAATATATTACCAACAGACATTTGATAAGTAATTTAATTGAAGAAAAGGAAGAGAAAACTGTGTAGAAACAAAATATACAGGGCAAATAACATAGAAAACGGAAACTTTGTTTATTTATTTTTCCGATTGGTATATTTTTATCGTCGAATCAAAGCTAAATAATATATACAAAATATATATTTATATCGATACATATGGTTATATAGGTGGGCATAGAATAGATTGAGTAACATTGAAGAAAACATGAAATGTGATATGCGTTTGATTATTGAGAAAACAGTGATAGAAAATATCACTTTATTACACCTATTGGGAATTTCAGGTACAACATTTTTTTTATTGGTTTTCGAGAGAAACATGAATAGTATAAAAATTTACATAAACCGTGATCATGAGAATATCCTCAAGCGATGATGATTTTTACTTAAAACAGCAATAATACTCTAGGTTCAATAATATAACATGTAAAATGAGAGTAAATCTAGTTTTCGTTCTTGTTATGTATTTTATGTTTACAGTAAAACCCGTTTATTACGTAAATTCGAATTGTAAACTTATTATGCTATGTAGACGTGTCGTTAAGACACAATATGCAAATGAAATTTTCGAATGATTCATAAATACAATAGTTATTCTTGAGAATTAAGTATGTTTCTGTTGCAAATAGCAAACTATTTTCTATGAACGCTTGCTTTTGTCATAAAATTCTATTAGGCAAAAAAAATAATATTCTTATTTTTTAGTATGAATACAAACAAATAGTTTCATTTTTATACTATATGAAATACCTATATGAGAAGTATATTGAATTTACACCACTGTTTCTAGCACTAGAAAATACTGTAGTCATAAACAAACTTTTGGTAAAGGTGTTCATAGAATAATCACTGCTTAGTCCATTTCCGTATTTTATATATTTTTTTTTTTAATACATCGACCTCGAGGAATTCGCAGATTGTTCTGGTCCTAGAAGGCTGCTATATACGACTTTTAATGTTCAATAATTATAGTAGATTCAATGTCAAAAATTGGTCGTTTCGTCCAATACCTTATATATTTTAATTTTTTTTTATGGCAAAATATCTACTAATATAATCCTAAAAATTTATTATTTACTTTATCTGGATAATGGCTTACAAACTTGATCTCAATAAATGCTTACCTGAAACACACTTTAAAATATAATAACGATAATAAAAATGTTTGCCATTTTACGCTATTGTGTTATTCCCCTTTTAAGAAACATTTCAATGCACACACTTAGAAATCAAAAATGTCCAAAATTTAATAAACAAATCTTAGATTTATGTCACTATTGCGGTACAACAAACAAGATATCATGATATCAATCAAAACAAACGCATAATCACAACACAAAATATGTCTATGTCGAATTATTAGTAACTGCATTTTAATGTTGAGGTGATGAGGATAGTCAAAACATACAGGTATACAGGTGCAAACATTCTAGTGAATCAATATTTACTTAACTCTGCATAGTTAGTATCAATCAACTCTTACTAACAATCTACTTTTCCTATATATTGAAAAAAATTATTTAAATTGAAACTTCTAAGAATTTTCTAAATTTTACTTGTTGATATCTACATTTGACAAGTTCTTTCATAAATATTGTAATAACGTTTGAAAAAATTAGATATAAAATAATAGTTAAACGATAATTTTGTGACATAAACTACTTTACAAAAATACAAGATATTTTAATAAAAGCAAGATGTTGACTTTTTAACAAGGTATGTTTTTTTTTTTTGAAAGTTTTGTGTGGTTAATTAAAGATAATATTTTTTTTCCCGTATATATTAAAAAACTTTGGAATAAGAAGTCAAATGAACATATTAATTAACTTTGACGTAAAAAGTTTTTTAATTTCAAATTGTTTTCAAAGTCTTGTATTTTTTAATAACAGTTCGTCGTTCATAAGTTAAGTTAAGGGTTATGTGTTTTGCTTTTATTTTTATTACCTGTAGTCTATATTTTATATACCAGAATACATGAATATTTTTAAACTGAATGCAATTATAAAACGGAGTTTTGATTTTAGTAGGTATATTTAACTACATTTTCTTATAGTATGAAAAATTATACAGTGTTAAAAATATTTAAAACACTTGTATTATATCAATTATTGATATACAAAACATAGAAAGTAAATCAAACATTTTTTACGACACCTTTTGACAAATCCCAATGAACCACACGCTATTTTATTCAGTTTCAAATAAAATTTTATAATTAAAAAAAAAAGGTTATGCGATATTTCAATTAAAATAAAATGAAAATACTAATTTAAGGAGGGGGGAGAGCCAAGCGATAGAATAATAATAAAGTAATAAAATTTAAACAAAATTACCATTTTACTTGTATACCTTAGTGAAATGCTCAATTCATGCTTATACAAATAATATAAATTAATAATTTTATTTCTAATTGCTTTATAATTTTGTGCATTGTAACATTATGTGGTATTCATCACCGATTTGGGCTAAAAAATTTTTTACATGCAGAACTCACTCAAGAAATAGTTAAAAATAATTTTATTTATAAAAGATAATAAACAAAATATTGTGAAACTATAAATAAAATATTTGATAGTGTATTTTTCATTCGGCTGCTGATATTTCGGCCATTTCTATAAGTGTATAAATTTTGTATTATTGTTTTTCATTTTTTTATTATAATTTATTTTATTTTATTTATTTATTTCTTTTTCTGTGTGTGTTATATAGGCTGGGTGCCCAAAATCATATCATATTATTTATAAATATCGCTCTAATCATTTGTTGTTTAGTTATGAATAATGTAACAGCTTTTTTCTTTATAAAAATTTATAAAAACGGATCTGGTAAAATTTTCGATTGTCCCTATAATTTTAAAATAAATGTAAAAACCATATTGTGTGTAACATGATAAAACTAGATATCTAGCTTTCTACTGTGAAAAAATTTGTTACATTAATCATAATTAAGCCATATACAAATTAAAGAAGTATATTTATTAGAAGTTACTGACCCTGCAAGCGATGTTTTGTCGTTTCCATATAAATTATTTGTAGTGAATATTTTGGTAGTAAAAAATAACTAATGTATTTTTTTTGGTAGTAACAAATAACTAATTAAGTGTGTATTGAGCAGAACTTGATTCAAGAATTGATATTTGTTTGGAAACATCATTGAGAAAGTAGCTGGTGCCAGTCCATTTGCTGCCAAAAAAGTACAAATTCATGTCCGCTTAAAAAAAAATTACACGTGGTGCAAAAATGAGAGACAATCTTTTGTCTTCAGGTAAACAACCTACATTCTCCAAGTTGGGTTCGGCCTTCAGCCACCGTGCTCCCTTTGCAACCAAAGTATTGAAGCCCTTTTGTCTCGATTTACTCGCAAGATAAGAAATGGCTTTGACCAGGTTTTATCCCTGCACCCTGGAAACAGACTCCGAATACAATTTGGTCGTATTGGAGGTGTGGACTGAATTTGGTCTATGAATATTCTCTTGTAAACATATCATTTACTGTTCTAGTGTTCCAGCTAGGAGGTCAGAAAACAGTTGCTAATAATAGCCTATCGGAGATGATTAGGAACAAAGACTAAATAATCCAGCGAAGCAGGGGTGTGACAGATTTTTCTGCTATTTAAATAGTTGTTCTCCTATTTGGGGCGTTGATGAATCCAACAAGTCATATAATCACTCCAACCGTGCTTATGGGCACCTGGACTAATATTTTTTATGTATGAAATTGTAAAATATTTTCAAGCGATGACAGTTGGCGAAGTTTACTTGAAACGATAAAATCAAAAATTGTTTGTGATTTCTGAAATTTTGCATACATTATTATACTATACCACACTTTACATCTATCATATAAATGGTAGAAGTTCTACCATACATATCTATATACAATAAGAAAACTTGAATAGGAAAACTTTTCGTTAACTCGTTCATAAGTATTTTATCTTTATGTTTCGTTTCCACTCACCAAAAATCTATCTTATATTTATCAAAACGATAAAATATTACATTTGTTTACATGATAATAAATCATTTAAATGACTAACAACAACAGCAAGAAGAAGCATATGAATGCGGGAATAATATTTTTTTCTTTTTAAATTTGTTGGCTTCTTGCTGTGTATACAAATCTTAATAAGATTAAAATGTAAACGTACCGATTTCAAATATTGAAGAATAATATTTTTATTTACAAACTTCTTAGGCATATCGCACATGAGGTGATTTGGGTGAAATCGGCGAAATCGCCGATATCGGCGATATCACCGATATCAGCGATATCACAGCATTTTAGTCGCACACGGAGCAACAGAAGTTGCTCCGACTTTGTAACGTTTTTTGAAGAAGGGGTACTACGTAGTTTGTTTACTAATAACAAAATATGTATATACAGTGTCTTAAAGGATGAAATACATCAAGTAATAAATAATATAGATTATAATAGATTATACTTTAAGCCATTTGAAATTCTCATTTCGTCTTACAAAAACGACAAGAGATAGCTAGTTGAACTTTTGGTGTCATATTCTGGATCTTAAAAGTGACTCTAAGTTCGTAAATTGATAAAATCGGTATAATGGGATAATTAGATCTATGATCCAACTTAACCATAAAAAAAGATTCAAAACAAACACAAAAAACTTGTATGAACATTTTTCGGATATAATAAGAATCTGTTAAATAGCTTAAACTGTGGCGAATATAAACATTCCGAAAAATGATCATACATTTTTTTTTTAATCAAATAATTATCGTTTTGAATCTTTTTTTATGGTTAAGTTGGGTCATGGATCTAATTGTCCCATTATACCGATTTTACTCATTTACGAACTTAGACACACTTTTAAGATCCAGAATATGACACCAAAAGTTCAACTACCTGTCTCTTGTCGTTTTTCAGTTATCTTGATGACGAACGGGAGACTGAGATAGGTTAATACTAATATACTCTGACTTAACCATATATATATATATATATATATATATATATATATATATATATATATATATATATATATATATATTTATATATATATATATATATATTTATAACTGTATAGATATTAGAGTGTTTTTTGAATGCTAATGATTAAAGTAGTTCAAACATTGATGCTCAATATTATATCGAATATCTAAAAAATTTATTCTGTTATTTGTTACCTTAACTTGTTTTATTTGTTTAATGTGATTAGAATAGATACAGATTATAGCCACTGTACAATTACTGTATTTTTACAGTTCATTTTGTAAACATATTAAATAATAAAAGAATCAATATATATAATATTTTTCAGTAATAGTATAAGATGTATTGGCTTAATTTTATAAAATAAGTCTAAAGTTCATTACTGTTTATTTACTCTGTTATTGAAATGAATGAAATTAATATTGATATAATGAAGAAATGTTGTATCTATTGCAACGTTGCTACAACAATTAGGAGACGCATACCTAGAGAAAGAGGTTTTTTCCTTTTTGCTATCCACAAATAATAAATATGTCTAGAAATTTTTTAGGTTGAGCATTTAACTGAGTAATACTATAGGTGAAAGCTCTTATGTATTTGACAACGTTGCTTACGAATGTAAAATTACATACGATTGTTGTCGCATCATGATGGAATTCTTACGATTTCAGTATTTGATTATGCATATCTTACACAGTGCGATTTCGTACATGTAATTTTCTTATGGAAAGTAATCTCTATCCGTATCGACACAACAGTTGCAACAATACAATATATGTGATAAAAGTATGTATTCAAAGATATAAATATTGCAGGATAATATAAGCATTTACTTAATACTCGCTACTCTTCGTTCCTTTTCTTTAAAGCATATGTATGTATTTAAAAAAATTTATGATCTGCTTTATAAGATGCACCTATTAAGCCTGTTCTATATGGTTCAGGACATGAATGTAACCTTTTTTATTTTTGGATATAAACAAGCATTGACAAGTTTTTATTTTTAAATATTAAAAAAACATTATTTAACTCTCTATCTTTGTCATAAACATTGATTTATATGACTGTATAAACAAGAATAAAAAAAAGTTGCCCATATGATTTTAAGAACGAAGGATTTTAACAACGATTTTTTTATCACATGTATGATTTCAAATCACGAAAATCACGTCGTGTGCGACTATACATTGGTTTCCATAAGCAAATCATATGTATGATATCGCCGATTTCACGCAAATCACCTCATGTGCGATGTGCCTTAATGTCAAGGTAAACAGCCATATTTATATTTTAAAAATCTGATGTATCAACCTCCATATCAAAAGATATATTATTATTATACTATTTTTAACCCCAGATGTGTAGAATATATGAGCAGTATATTAAATTTAATCTAAAGTTGATAACATCTGAATCCAGGTTACCTCCAGGTTGGTTCTCTAGGCTGGACCAACAGTAAAGTAGCCTTATCCAATCTGTAGGCCAATACAGTTTTCATGTGTACTAGCTTGAGATCAAACGTAAGCAAAATAGTGATAGCTATAGAGATTATATATCTTAAATTTTGAAGAAAAATATACATAAATGCCATCGACATTGATAGGAACTCTTACCGTAGACTGAGCCTTATATATAATCACTATGTAGATGAACATGTATGACGCCATTTAGGCAAATCTCCATCTTTGTTTAATAAATAATTTTGAACGTCTATATTCCGGCTATTTTATGAGATTTTAAAAACATAACTTCAAATTCATTTTCTTGGTGCAAAGATGTTTTAATTGAAAAGGAAAATTGTGCATCTTCCCTAGTACCTAGCCTAGTATCATGTAACTACCCTCACACGTCGATGTTCGCTTATTTTCAGCCATAGCAAATATATCCTACTCATAATAATTTATGTTTGTTTGAACGTTTTCTTTTTCTCAAAATTTTTTTACCTTATGTAATCATGCGTATGTAAACATATGTCAACACTAAGTATACATGTGAAACCTGTCTACATATATAAAATATGATGAATTGTTTGATATACAAAACATACAAAATGGTGACATACAAAAGTCATATCTTGTCAACTAAAACAGCAGTTCTATATAAAATTTTTGTATGAATCATAGAATAGATCAACATTTTGATCTATTCTATAAAAACCGAAAAGGTTGGGTTTTAGTTGAATTGGGTTGGATTTGGTTTAAGTTGATTTGGGTAGGGTTTTAGTTGAGTTGGGTTGGGTGGGATTTTAGTTGGGTTGGATAGGGTTGGGATTTAGTTGAGTTGGGTTGGGTTGGGCTTAAGTTGAGTTGGGTTGAGTTGTGATATAGTTGAGATGGGTTGGGTTGGGATTTAGTAGAGTTGTATATATAAATATACAACTAATACCCATTCGGTATTCTTCTTAATTAAACGAATATCTTATTTCATATACAATTATTTTTATGTAAACATTAATCGAAAATCCACCACCAAGAAAAAAAACGACCAATTTCTTTAAATGCGTATAGCGAAAATAGTTTTCATACAAACCATTGGCTACATATAAATTTCTGACGGGTGCTCATCATCCCATTAAAATGTTAATGAACTCAGGTTTTGTACCGTGTTTATCAAATTTCACAATCCAATATAATGTTATGCTATTGAAGGGTTTAAGCGATCTATAAAGCTCAAAAATCAAACTTAACTGCACCAAAAATATATGAATTCATAAAATTAAAAGGCATTCTCAAAAGATTTTGTCTGGCATTCGAAAAGAAAAGTATTCTGAGAGAAATCAGAATAAAAGCTTTTATGGAATCGTTTACAATGTCTTTTTTGAAATGAATATATTTTCAATACACAAATATAAAAACTTAATATATTTTGATGGACAAAGCTTTCAATGTTGTTTGCATAAAGTATAATGTATTTTCATATGATTCCGTCATTAGGTAGAAAACGTAAGCCGGTTCATATACAACATAGTTTGCAGTCAGTGTACCAATAAAAGATCAATTTTATAAAGTTTCTATATAACACACAAAATATACTATATAAATTGGAATAGTATATTGAACTAGTTTGCTTTGCTGAAAAAATGTTTTCTGTATAAAATATCTATCGCATATGGACATTTTTATTTTGTGTACTTATTAATCACCTAAGATAAAATAAAAAGTATTTTGGATAAGCTTGGGAAAATGAGACTATTTGGTAATTATTAAAGGCATTGTTAAAAATCATAAATGCCACCATACAAATCTATCCCGTGCATTGCACGTGGAAAATATTGCTTAATTGATTGATGCGAGTAACTAAAATTTGAAATAAATACTGGTCTTTGATACTGGACCTTAAATGGGACCGTGTTTTTATTTCCATTAAAGTAATTTATTTTTTAAAAACGAAACCTACTTGCATTTGAACTTTTTTCTATTCCTTAAAATTAAAATTTTTTCCATTGTCACATTTAAAGTCATTTTGCCTATACCACAACTGCATCAGTACTTTCAACAATTTTAGGTATTACAAAACATACAATTTTTTCGATGTTTCGGTTACACTCATAGTGAGATTTGTTTAATCCATAATATACTTCATTGGACTTGTAAACTACAGTTCTATATGCAAATAATTCTATTAATGTGGTTATTCTGTTGGTTAAAAAAAGAGATAAGAACTAACGTTGTGTATAAGAGATAAAGATATACTTATGTGGTGTATAGAAGCTAAGTAAATATAACATGTTTTGTTTATCATAAAGAATTACTAGAATAATCACAAAATCTATACTTCCAGGTCGTTTTATATAAGAAAATGGTTAGTTTTTGGTATATAGTTACTTTCGTTTGATGATACTTTATTTTTTTGATACTGTAAAACTAGATTGTTCTAACTGATATTAGAACATAAAATACTATAACAACATCATATACATCATACTAAAGGCATCTACAGTGTAAATTATTTACGTTGATAACTATTCTACAGTGAAATAGGAAATATAATCAATGTGAGAATCGTTAACATTTGCTATTTTACCCTACTCTGGATAGATATTTCAATAGCCAAGTCTTGCATACGATTGTCATTAACTTTTAATCTTTTCACCAAAGGCAAAAAAACCTTCGAGAGATTAAAGAAGTAAATTTTTTACTAATTTACAATAAAATTTATTAATAAAAATAAAAATTATTCAAATACAAAAAAAAACTGCCTCAAAAATGCACTAAAAGTATAAAATAATTTTATATTAAAAACTTCTATTAATAATTTCGTTGTGATCTTTGCGACTTATTACTCAATGAAATACTAACATTTTGAGTAAGTTTGCGAATAATCAAAATCTTTCCATTCAACGGAACGATAACCCAACTCATAATAATTATAAAAATAAAAAAACAAAAAATATTATCGTGTTGAATATGTCGTCAGTTTTGAGTAGGATATTTTTTCATAAGCTGCTTAGATTCGCCATAATTTGAGCTGAAATTTAGATAATAAACCAATACGTATTATTATTAATATTATACATGTATTTATGACTGAACGAACTGTGTATGTGAAGTATTTAATAAATGCTAATCATTATATCAGTTATTTGTTATTTTCACTTGTTTACATTGAATTTTATGTTGAAATAAAAGTAATTTTTCAACACAAACACCATAACTCTCGTTGTTTTTTATTTTAAATATGCGATGTCCTGAATGTCCTTATGTAGAATGAATCGATACTTTCTAGTTTTTCAACTGTGTAAGATGTGTAAAATTATCAAAATCGAACAAGGTGTTTTAAAGTTACTGCGGAACAAGCATTGAGTGATAGATGCATACAGGCAAATTAAAAGCAAAATCGTCTAGTTATATCATAGACCTCACTTCATTCCTGTCAAATATGTATTTCAAGTGAAACTTAAGTGTAATAACATGATCGAACAGGATGATGGATCTATAGATTCCTATAGTGGAAATAGCCTAATGCCGGTTTTTTACCAGTTATAAAAGTTGAAGCTTGCATTAACACTTGAATTATTTGTGACACTTTGTATTTACATACATTTATGAAAACCCAGGAGACGCATCATAACATTTAGTTTAACCTCGTAACCACTCGATAGTACGTACCAGCTATTACTACTGTAGCATCGCATTTTCTGAACGACAACACATATACCTGACTCAATGGTGTGTCTTTGAAGTTGAAATAGTTGAATCGAGTGCACATTCCATGCCACACTCCTCATTGCTGCCTACATGTTTACTATACCTACCCACGTATCGTTAAAGGAAATAAAGTAAAAAAAATAAGCTGTGGTAGGTAATAGCCCTAAAAATGCAGACCATGATATTTCTCCTTCTGCAAATACTATTCATTTGGATTTTTGCGAATAAAAAATTCTGATGCGAAAGGTATTGTATTTCATCCTCGGAGCTCGCGAGATTGGTAGGAAAAATCATTGACCTTGTTTTGACTTCCTGTCTTGCTTCGTTCTCTGGTTTCAGTGCTCGTTTGGCTCGCATAGGTTTGGTTTGGATTAAAAACTTGCCTCATTTAATAAAGGTCTCGTAATTTCTGGAATTCTTTGAGGTTCATATAATCCACATTATATCGAGGTGACTGAATTTAGAAATGATAGGTGAGCACTTTAGGTGAGTGCTAAGACTGTAGTTACTATTTTGTATCATTAATTATTAATTAATCCAAGTTTAATTAATTTTTCTGTTCAAATTTGAAAACACCTCCAGCCAATCATCTTGCATATGGTTTATACAGATATGGTGTTTCGCATTAATTAGTCAAACATGGTATAATAAAAATTTCTTCGATTATTATAGAAGTATTTTTGAAAAGTGAAATTAAAAAACAGACAATTAGCCTTCGTGCAAACTGATAAATTTTAAGACATAATTGAAAATCGCATTGTAAATGAAATTACTATAAGACTAGATTTAGATAATATTCAAATGTCACTGAAATATACAAAGCTTGATAATTTTTTTTTTAATTTACATCACAATATACAAATTATATACCTGGAACGTGCGAAGTTGCAGTTATCAACTAATGATTTATTATAATATACCATGTCGGAACTATTGTGTATTAAAAATTTTATATGCAGACGTTTTAAAATTTTTTCAACATTTTTTGTTTCGTGTCTGCTCGGTCTGTTGGTCTGTGATACTCATTTACACGAGCACGCATAATATTCAAACTACTAGACCAAGTTCGGGATGGTCCTATTTAAAAAAAATCTCGTCTCTTTATTACCGCTCCGGGAATATAGCGCTCGAGCCTTGCTTCTTTCTTTTCACTAAAATGTTGATATCTCGTTAGCCAATTATGCGATTTAGATGTACATGTTAGACATTAGTGTAAATTCTGGTACAATGAATTATTCAAAAACTTCGTTGCTAAAAGAAAATCGAAAATCGAAACGAATAAACGTGTAAATTATATAGTCAGTTGACTCTTGTATTGTTTTACTTTCAAATTTTTCAAATTTATTAAACACCTTAAAAGTTAATACTGCTATTTCAACTTTCAGGGATAGAAAATTAATTTCTATTAAGAACTGAAAAAATGTAAATCTTTTTTTATTTTTCTTTATAACATACTACATAAGAGTACTAATTTTTCTATAGGTACATTATGTATACCAGAAAATAGTAGATATTATTTTCTACGCTTACGTATGGGAGTGTATTTTATGTTCTAACATACAAACAAAAACAAAATTTATTTTTGACACTTCATAAATAAACTGTTTTGAAGAAGACGTTAAAAAGAATGAAATATGTATATATATATATATGCTGTTATTACACACCTTACATACAACAATATTTATCCAATCTTATTATAATTTTTATTATAACATATATGAATTTTTTCTTATGTGCTTGTTAAAAAATTTAATATTTTGTGTGCAATATAAATTTGCATTCATTCTTTTCTGGTAAATAAAACTTGATTTGGTAAACATGATTTTATATTACATTTTAGTTTATTCTCTTTAACGGAAATTTGGCTATGAAAAATCTTCGAAATTTTGTAAAATTTGCTAAATTTCAAATTAAGTAAGTTGAAAAGTAAGTAAGTAGAAAATATACAACTCGTAGACACATTAAATGTCTCCATAGTTTATATTATTTATTGACATGTTATATTATGCATAATAAAATTGAAATATTATGGTTGCGATGAAAAACTTAATTGTTTCTATTTTCCGCTACTAAAATTTTTTTGAATTTAAATAAAAATTATGTAAAAAGTACTAGAAGTGTCTTGTGCACACGGTAGAAACTATGTTTCTTTCGCTATTTATTATGTATTATTAAATTACAGTAAGTTACAAAGGAGAATTGGAGTGATAAAACTGTATTTATAATTATTTTTCAATTAAATAATAACAATTCATAAAAGATTCTAAAACTGGTATATTTACATTAAATTTATGAATATCCAAGGTTGGGATTCGTTTTGGTCTAAAACACCCAGTGTCTCAAGATCTAAAATTTGATATATCAAACACTCAAATGGGATGAGATAGAGGAGAGCAAGACGCGGACAATCGACATTTCATCTATTTGTTTTTAAATAGATTGGATAATTCTTAATTTATTTAACAAATAAATTTAAGAGGCATGCAAAGCAATTTACATCCCTGTAAGATTTAAATATTCTAGGAATGAATTTTATAATTTTATTCTTACTAGTAAAAATAAAATAAAAATCAATGATTTTATCTCAAAAAGAATATATTCTATTGACATAAAAACGAAATATTATGGTACAAATAGTATTCAAACTTGTGTACGAATAAGTGTTTCAGCTTTTACATTATACGAGCATTTAAATATTTATTTTCAAGGTTCTGCTTTATTGGAATTTTAATACTACTGCTACTTACTATTCGTTTATATCTATTAATGTATGTTTATAGTTTTTGAATGTTCTGATAATGCCTTCAAAGTCTCCATACTCTATTGAAAATTGCAAATAGATCGGTTGAACTGCTAGAGATGTACATTGTTTCAGTTCTAATAAAATTAAAATGTCTTTTGCACTTTTAACCTTCTCTCAATAACAGTTTCTATATAATTATGATATATAAGGGGTACGTAATTCAAAACCTTCCCTCTCTAGGAGCCATCTTCTTGGTACTATCTTTCTACGGATGTGTCAGATACAATGTCAAGCTCTAATTTCCTCGGGAGGGGTGTTTATAGAATTACTAACTTTGTCCATTTCCATCTGTCCAATCAAAAGCGAAAAGTGGTAGCGCGATAAAAATAGGTGGAGTTTCAAACCATCGTTTGTATAAACACATATTAACGCATCGTTTTTAATATTTTTTAAAATTATTTCTTAAAATATGCAGAAAGAATTAATTCTTTGATTGATACACTCTATATAGTAATTGTTTGATATGGGAAGAAATGCTTTTGAATGTGTTAAGACATCGAAAACTGTTGAAAGGAAAGAAATTGTTTTTCACATTCTACATATAAGTAATTGAACTGTTCCAAATAATACCATATATATGTATCGATTCAATTCAATATTATTACAATTCTATCGTATATTCTTTTAAAAATAAAAGATACATTTATTGAACATCTTGGTTAGGTGAAGCTATCACCTCTAGATGCAAATTTTGTAATATCACTTGAATGATAGCCAAGAGTTTAATATTACAAATAAAGTGATTAAAGATCTACAAAACTTAAATTTAAATTATTTTTATGTGTTTATTTCATTTTATGCTGTTAATGTTTAAAATATTCAACATATGGCGGAGTCCCATTACAGCGGATGAAATTCGACCATCACCACCCAAAAGTAATCTCATTGCCCATAATCAAAACATTATACAAAATGTTTGTTCTGTCTCTTATGGTAAAACAGTTGGGAAATTGATTTATAGATATTGCTCATTCACGAAATCATACGTACTTTTAATAAACAACAATAATAAATTTTTAATAAAGAATGCGCCAGCAAGACTCAAATATTTTTATTTTTATTTTTGAGTTGTCTTGATGAAGAATGGATACTAACATAATAAAATAGACTTCTTAACTAATTCTGTGAAAACCTATACCAATATTTTGAAATACATTTGGGTAATTAAATTAATACATAATCTTAGTTTGTTTTTTACTACGACGTACTATTAGTTTGAAAATTATCGAAAAGGAGAGAACAGATAATTGAGCTGGCGAAAGATAGTTGAAATGAACACAAAGTGAAATTCGGTGGTGCTAGCTTTAAACAGTTGTAGATCTCAATCAAGCAGTTTCTTATATTGTGTGTACTCAAGTAATATATATTATTGAGAAAATTATTTATAAATAGTTATGTATCTTTTTGTGATTAACGTCATAGTTTTGGACTTATTTTTAATTAGTTTTTCTTTACTCTGTTTATAAAACGTAGATTATATCTATCAAAACAATTAAAACGTAATGAACGTACTAAGTCAAAACTTATGCAGGTATCTGAATGTAAGAATTACTTTAATCATAGAATAAAACAGAAACTTTACCATACATTTAGTTTTTTATAATAAAACAATTTAAATCAGTAAAACTAGTTTTGCGATGCAAACAGAAAAACTTGTGTAATGAGATTTTGTTCCTGTTTGCATCGATAGACAGAGGGATGCCTGTTGACCTTGGTTAGTATATCAGATTATTATGATGGTAATCGTAATGCATACAGATAAATGTGGATGAAATAAGCATGAATCCTGCTGTCACCGAAAAAAATACCAATTGCCTGAGCTGGTGTAAGCAAGGTCCCTTTATTTGATGTCTCTTGTAAAAATCTTAAATTATTCTTTGTTTTAGAATTATCTGTGCTGAGAGGGGACTCAATATTGACCTTTTAAAGTCGATCAACTTAAAACGAGAACATTGTGATTTTAACATATTTACGTGTCATAATAACATATTAAATCGTAAAGACACCAATAATGCTTCCTTTCTCAAAACCATTTTTTAAATACTAATAATATCCGTTTGTTACATATTTATTAGTCTACATGACCAATACAAATTGGAAAATGTTATTAGTTGTTATTATTATTATAATTGAATTTCACGAAATGAAGTTGCCTGTAAAGGCTAGTAATTATCTTAATCGAAAATAAAATAATCTTTTTTTAGTTTCTTGATTTTGGTGGAAATTCTCATTGCAGATATATAATTTAACCAATTATTATTACATTTTATAGGTATATATATATGAATATGTATGTATCTATAAGCTCACCTGATATATATTAAATACATATTGCACATATGCACAAGGTAATAAGTATAATTACCAGAGTGTATGTTATTATTATATTACTATAAAGCTGAGTATGTTTTATATATAATATAATAAACAGAATGTATATATATGAACTGTAGTGCAAACCATTATTTTAACATAACGTCAAAAGCTACTTACATAATTATTATTGCTTATACGGACTTTTTACGATCAAATATTGTTGTAGTTTATCAACAGATGTTAGAAGCATGTAATTTTTCAGCACTGGAAAAAATTATTATCCAAATGTTATGAAATTTGCTATGCTACTTGTCCTCTACTTGTCAAATAGTTTTCGTCGAAAAAAAAAAACAATTTTAAATATAAAATCAAACTTTTACCATTAAAATTTTTTTCGGGAAAAACTCATTGACAAGCTCTAGATTTTCGAGTCAATATTGTGCATATTTTTATATAGCTGATGCAAATTCTTTGAATATATCTATGGAAAATTAAGAAACTTCAAGAAATCTTCATGATTGTATGCATCAGAAGATGACGTTCTCATGTAATGCAACAAATTTCCTCTAAGAAGAGAGTAAAAAAAATTGAGGTTTTGATCCAGAAGGGTTTGATCCAGCTTGTTCCAGAGCTGGAACAGAAAGAAACTTTGAAATCTTCCTTCCAATCTTACAATATTTTATGTATATGATAGGGCTGAAATATAATGTATTTTGGCCAACTACCGTGATCCACAAATGAACGAGATTAATAACCATGGAACTCTAGGTACATTATACACATCAAACTTTAACACAAGCAATGCAGTATAAACAAGTTTTATATGGAACATATTATACGTTCTTACATACATAGGTAGCCATAGTTTCACGTTTGGTGCCACCTAGTTATGAAACTTGATTATCCCAACTGTATAATATAGACTATATGGAGTCAACCAGCGCCAATGTTATTAAGTTGGCAGCTCTAGTAGTAAATAACTAATCATAACTTTGTGGTTTTGCGTTTGATATTATTACCAACATAATCAAACCACAATACCAACACATCATTAACAAAATATATTCATATATATGTTGTTATACCATACACTACAAATAAAATTTTACTTAGTATTATATTATACACTAAAATTTAGTGACTAAATGGTTGTTTTGTTGTTAGAATTATGTAGTAACATTTGATATTGTACCTACTGTTGTCGTATTTCTCATACTATTCCCGTGCAATTCATAATAATTGTCACTTACACAGTCTCATTAATATACCATTATGCTAAGTGATTTATCCATTTATTAAGGAATACTTTAATAAAACTACATATTTAATTGGAAATAATATTTGAAAGATATTATATGAGATTATAAACTTAATGAAACGTATTGAATAATCAACTAACAATGAACTTGTTATAGAATTTTTGTAATATGTGAAACCATTCGATTCGGTATGGGTAAAGTTTATATTCAAAAATACAAACATTTTTTCTTTCTGAATTTTTTCTATTTTTTTGTAAAATTCGGGTCAAAGATCCATTAGACCTAATGGTCCGATTTTACTCATACAAAATCTAAACTAATCTTTTGTGCCTTGAATACGTCAATAAAAGTTCATGTCGTTATTTGTTTTTCGTTTTTAAGTTATCTTGATGATGGATATGTTGAGTATAAAAATCCTTTTATTGATATTCAATTTTAGATATTAACTATTCCAATATGCAAATAAATTATCATCGAGTATTTAAACATTGAAGAATAACAAAAAATTAAAAAAATATAATAAAATAAGATGTTAGTATTTGATTCACAACATTTTAGATTTGTTTAATAATAATAAAAAAAGTGATAAAGAAAATTATTAATAAATTTAGAATTCCAGACTTAGTGAATAATTTATATACTCCTATGAATATTTAAAAATATCCGTATAGTAAATTTTATTCATTTAAACAGTAATTAAATTTCATTCTTGGTTATACTTTGTAAGTAAGAATAAAAAAATTAAATTTTTATTATTATTAACCTCCATATATCTACGTAAAAATAATATCTTACAACGTAAAAAAATGTCATTAAGATTTTAAACGATCGTTTCTTATCGTGAAAATATAATTAAAAAACACAATTTTTAGTTTTTAAAGACGAAAACAGTGTCTTTGAAATTTCATAATTCAAATTTCGCATTAATAAAAATTTTTGTTAATTTTTTGCCCCAATTTCCTAGATCAAAATATTTTGTAGTTAAAAAATACGTATTTCAACTACAAAGTAGTCATCATCAGCATGAAATATCTAAAAAATTATCACGTATCCCAAAATTACATGATTTTAAAATTTTTTTTTCCAAAATTTCATAAAACCAACACCAAAATGTTTTTCAGAAAATAAAATTATTTTCTCTATGATATAATATTTGCGTTTGTCATTTTTTATGTATAAAAAAAAGTGGCATACTGCAGAAAATATATTGTGTGCCTTTCATACAAGTGAAAAAGAACAAAAGGTAAATCTTAAGGAAAGAGACAATGCAAAATTGAGATCAATAGTTTTATAACTTGTACATAGAGGAGTTATGCTGTTCACACTAAAAGTTTTTTCTCTAATTTTCATATCTACTTGTTATTGTTAATACATTAATTTATGCTTTTTATTTTTTTTTTCTATATTTACATTTACACTTCTTCTATATATAATTCATTATATAATATAATTTTTTATACATAAATAATTTTTTTATAATTTTTTTTTTTTTAATTCTGAAAATTATAAATTTAGATTTTATATAATTCAAATATACCATAATAAATCTTAAAAATAATTATTAGTTCATACTATCTGTTTCAAGCCTCAATATTAATAGGTTCAAAATAAAAAGTTCACTCAAATCGATCAAAAATTTAGCAAGATATCAAAAAAAAACTAATTTTTGATTTTTTACGTCACAAAAACCAAAAAAATTAAATTTCTCTATAACCCTCAATTTGAATCCAATTTTGGAAAATAATTTAAATCTAATAAATTTTGGTCATGGTATTCAAAATTTTTGGTTAAATTTATCATATCTATGATTAATTTCCTCACTGGTCATGGCATTTCATATTCACAATATTAGAAATAAAAACTTTTACCCAAAGTAACGTATGTTTAAAATTTCAAACAAACCGGTCAAAATTTGGCCAAGATTTAAAAAAATATTTATTGTTTGCACCCTAACGCGTCACATAAACAATAAACAATCAAAAAAAATCAATATCTACCAATGTGAGAATTATCACAAATTTACACAAATAAAAGTTTCGTCTATTTCTCTAAATAAATTATTATAAACTGTTTTTCGTATTTCATCTTATTTAACCTTAAAGAATCCGATTTGAAAAAACAAAAACAAAATAAAAAACAATTGATGTTTTTATATAAATAGACATTTTCAATTCTTGTTCTGTTGTTTCGGTTGGATGACAATTGACATACTGTCAGTGATTGAATGTATATTGGATTGTATAATAGGTTGTGTATTGTTACTTTCTAGTATATTTTATAGTTTGATGGTTCTCTCATTCTTAATGTTCTTATGTCATTCAAAAGAAAGTTTTTGGGTAGTTGCTCCCGATGATTCTTACTAAACAATAACATAGTCATCCTCATGTATCCATTAAAAAGTTTATATAGTCGTTAGCGTCACAATATTTATCATGCCTTTACATATACATTTTGCTATAAGTTATGGTGAGTACGACCCTTTTAAGTATCATCAAAATATTTTTCATAGTGAACGCTATTGACAAATAGTTGAAAGTTGTAAGAACTCCTGATACATTTATAAGTCAGATAAATTTAAAAACTAAATTGTCGCACTTGGGAGCCAAAATATATTGTACAGTTTCATGCTATTTACTAAAAAGTACATTAAAATCTTTAACCCGGCTGGAGGCGTTACGGTGTAAAATTTACAACACAGTGTATGCATTTTTAATTTTTCCCTATTTGTGCTTAATTTGGCACCACACTGCTTTAGATAGCTTTTAAGAAATTAGATTTCGTCATGTCGCCTGAGTGTACATGTCGCATTCAGACACAGCAGACGAATATAGTGCCGAATTCGTGAACTTAAGAACTATGCTACAATTACCGAAGCTATTTTTTAGACGAATTTTTGTTTCATTATAAGTCCTATGAACATTCTATTATAATGATGGGATTTCACTAAAAGAATACATTTCATTAACGGATAAATACTTTATTCTCACAGTGTTTTGTGAAAAATGTAATTTAATTTAACAAAATATATTGTTTAAATACCCATTAGAAACCGGTACCCATTAGAAATCCGGTAGCGACAGTAAAATATTTTATCCTTTTTATTTATTTTTGGACGATTATTTTTGTTTTGATTTTCGGATTGAAAGCAATAATTTTTTATAGCCTTATTAAAAATAATCTCAAGTAGAGATTCACTAATAATATTCCTGCACTTTCTACGAACATACAGTTTTTCCTGTCAAGAAATTGGAATTGAAATACAAATGAAAATAGATTATATTTTTTTTTCTCGTTTGTTACTTTTCTTCTTCTTATCATTTATAAACTATAGTTTACGTTGAAAAGTATAATTTTGCTGTTTTTATAATGCTTTTTTTATGTTTTGATTATTTTTTTGAAAACAATGGCTACTTATAATAATGGATTATGGCGTAAAGGATGATACGCGAATGGTCAATCTCACTCAACGAAATGAAAGCATGTAAAATAATTATTCTTGTTTTAACAGAATTAAGCCTATTATTTGATGTTTCTGCCTCCAAGAATAAGAAAATTATTTCATTCTTGAACGGAAAACATTTTTATACGATTGGCTTCCTATCCTGGTTTATAATACATTTGAATGAGAAAAAATATTGTTCGAAAAAATTTGTTTTTTCAAAGCTTTAATAAATTATAAAAAGGCATTATAATAAAAAACTTGAGAAATTACAGAAATTTTGTAGGTATTTATTATAAAAATATTTTCGCATATGACAATGAAAGATTTATTGCTAATAATATTATTATAATTCAGTCAAAATTTTGATTTGGAGTTTTCACAGTCGAAATAATATACAATTTATGGTTCCCTCATCCGAAAAAAGGGAACTTAGTTCATCAGACTTGGTATTCTGTCGTCATATAAACTGTAATAGTATTGCGAAGCTTTTGGTTTAAATCGAACTACCGGATATTCCACTTAATTTGTGTACTTTTATTGTTTTTTTACGATTATTATTACTTTTACGAAATTAATACGTTCACAGAACATATTCATATAGTTTTATTTGAATCATTTTTCTGAAAAAATTCCAATAAGCAATAATAATTATTATATAAGCAATAATAATTATTGCTTGAATTGATTTATTAATAATAATAATTAATAAATCGAATATTAATTATTATTAATTATTTAAATTTATCCATATATAAAAATATATGGATCTCATTTAGAAAAAAAAATAAAAAAACAAACAAATCGATTAATGATAAAATAAATCTTTTATACAATAATCATTCTCCATTTATAGAAAAGGACCATTTGATAGAAACCTACGTACAAATTTGAAGAAGTATATATTTAGAGACTTATAAAAATAATTTCTATCGTATAATAAATAATAAAAATAATAATAATGTTTCGTAGAATATATTATTTATATATGTAAGTAGTATGTATTATTATTTATATTTTTAAATATATACATAAAAAGATAATTTATTTCAATTGTTCATTGTCTTTTCATTTATATATGAAAAAACGTTGTTGTTGTTGTTGTTGTTGTTGTTGATGCTGTTGTTCTTGTTATTACTGTGATGTTCAAAACAATCGAATAGAAAAAGACATAAATGGTAGTAGCAGAGTGGAGTGTATTATTATATGAATATACACTGTGCAGTCTTAATGTTGGTTAAAGTCGATGATGACATACATAGATGAAAATACTATATGTTCCATGACGAATTACCGTAAAACATTTTTGATCTCAAACAGCATATTTAGGCGGTACGGATTATTCTTTAAATTTTTATATGAATGAAAGAGCTATAATAAAAATGTATTGAGCTGGATTCAGCGATCAATCTTTGGTTTTCCAGACCAGAGCTTTACATTCAAGCTACTGTACTATACGACAATTGTTGATGTCTAATGTTATTTTTATACTTGACATACATAATATGTCAGAGTATATTAATTTTACTTTGAACTTGTGTTACAAACTACAAAGAAATATACAAACAAAATTTTCGTATAAGTGTTCATAGATACTATTAACTTAAAAATAATTAAACTATAAAAGATAGTGGAAAAGTTTAAATACACAATTTTAGCACACTAATCAGATGTATACAGATATAACTGTAAAGAACAATTATAGTATTTTATGAATGCTAATTAAAAATAGTGAAACAAAACAATTAAAATCAATTACATGTCAAGAACAAATTAGCAATTAAAGATAACAATCAGAATTTGTGTTTTTTCTTTAAATTGGGGTGAATCTAAGCCGATTATGAAAAAAATTTTAAACGAAAGTAACTTGCTTTATAAGAAACGACTTTTGTATTTGAATTTTTCACCTAACTCACATGGTTTCAAAGTTGTCTCATGAACCAATTGGAACCAATTGCCGATATTTTCAAGAGTAACTAACTTTATTAAATACTAAATTTAATATACTCCTAATATATTTCTTATATTCTCAGTATAAAACGTGTTAAATTTGTGATCTTATTTTGTAATTAATAAAATTACAGTGTAAAAAAATATAATTCTGAAACATTTTGTAAAATTTATAAATAAAAAATTACTGAAGAAAGGAATGAATATTATTATCCCATACCAATTCACTCACACACATAGTATATACATTCCATTCGTAATCATACAGAGAAATTGAAAACAGGAAAACAATAGAAGCGACTTATATACTTCTAGAAACAGGCGAAGATGATAAAAAAAGCAGCATGTTACAGAGATAAGCATTAAAGTAACATTCAAAAAAGTAAGAGTAGAGTGGTCTTGAAGAACCATGTTCTACTTATGTATTTTCACGTTTTGTCTTTTACAATAATGACATTAAATATTGCAATATTTTGATATTTCAATACATATATATTTTTATATTTATTACCTCTATATACAGACGACTACTATAACGTCCAATACGTGTTTGTGGTTCCAAATGAATGTTTCGAATGTTCTCTATGTTAAACGTGTTTTGTGCATTTATTTTTATTGTATTATAAAACAAAGTTTTATTTCTATTGTGTGTGTGTGTGTTTGTGTTTGTGGGTGTGTGTGTGTGTGTGTGTGTGTGTGTGTGTGTGTGTGTGTGTGTGTGTGTGTGTGTGTGTGTGTGTGTGTGTGTGTGTGTGTGTGTGTGTGTGAGTGTGTGTGTGTGTGTGTGTTTGTTTGTGGGTGTATGTGTGAATGTAAAAAAATGGAATGGAAATTTAAATTCATATATCTAGTAAACTATAGTCGGTTAAAGGATAAATTTTAGTGTAAAAGATAGATTTATGGATTTTAAAAACGATGAATGGAAGCTAAGTGATTAAACTTCCGATTAAAATAGTAATAAAATTATTTCCGTTTAAACTTCTTGTTGATAAATGAGAATTTTATCATAATTTATTTTTAAATGTTTTGTGCTCAATCATAATTTATCAATACTTTAATCTCATTTAATTTTAATATTGTTTTAAACGGATGTAAAATTTTTAGTTTTAGTATGTTCTTAGGCCTTAACATTATTGGGTGTATAATTAAATAATTTTACAAAAATTGAAAACAATATTATTTGCATATTATTACTGAATACTGACGTAGAATTTATTGTTTGAACTAACAATGGAGCCAATGAAACTATAAGAACGTCAGATATTGTTAAAGGCTTTTAGAACTGACTGACTGAGTCTAAAAATCAGAATATAATAATTTTTTCAACTTGCAGTTTTATGTAACGAGAGTAAAGTATTGTAATAAATATGGAGATAATATATATTATTTACAACTTATATTAAAACATGTGTAATCTTGGATATGGAAGTTTAGTGATTGTTCACAAACACTTTTTTATAAATATTAAAACACTGGATAAAAGAATATTTGAAAATTACAAAAAAAAAAAAAAAAACGAAAATACTTTGCATAAAATATTGTATAATATTATTTTCTATTAAAAACTTGATTAAATATCATCTTTGAAGTCTATGTTTGATATTAAAAGTGTTTAATTTTGGGGAATGAGACTTGATTTCTGAAAAAAAAAATTGGTCACCAAGAGAGCGACAATATTTGTTAGTGATTTATATGGTTGAACTCGAAATAATTCCTTACGTACCGAGCAGAACCGAGCTGGGGAATATTGGCATGACAGCTCAGAGCATTACCGTTAACATACTTTGATTTAAGTGTACAAAGTAAAATTGTCACGATTTATATACGATATTATTTTTGCATTTTTATCATAAATTCATAATCGTTTCAAAATACTAGTAGAAAATTGATGTGTTTGCCATTTTCAATATTTGTAAATTTATAGTGTCCAAGTAAGTGGACGAATATGCAGATGATTTTCTTATTAACTCATTCATTCCTATGAACGAAGTTTAATGGAATTTTTATACATATAATTTTTTTAATTGACTTAGAAATTCGTTTAGGGTAGCTCAAATATTTTTATTATTGCAAAATTAAAAGAAATTGAAAAATTTTTTAAATCGATTTTAAATGGAATTAGTACTAAATAAGTAAGGGGAGCTTTCTGGTTTGATTGTGTCACATTATGTTGAAAATAGAGAAAATCCGATTGACGATATATGAGATACATTTTTTGTTTTAAATTATTTATCTGAAAATATTTACACCCTTTACAAACTTATATTTTTAATAAATTTTTCAAAAAAAGCTAAGTTAAGTTGAAACAATTATTCCTTGTTTGATTTGGCAATACCACTGAATATATACAAAAATATGCAAAGGAAATATAGATAAGCCCCATGTAGCCATCGACTTTTTTTTGGAATTCTTATTTCGACTATTGGCGAGCTTTAGTATGATGAAGGTCAATTTACCCAAGAATCAGACATCGCTGACAAACAAAGGACGCTGAACTATATTTTCTTTGCATACTTGTATATAAATTTCATACTTTTCACAGTATTGAAAATGCTCCTGTGGTTGACAAAGGCAATGAACATTGATTTGTAATGATCCTCCCGATTATTCCTATCAAATTCACGTAAAAAGTACAACAGCCTACATGATACAGCAAACCAGTTTTTATAAAGACCCCGAGTTATCTAGTGTAAAATAAATAAAGTAGTTTACAAATATTATTTTAAATACTTATTCGCGTTTTATGCTTACATAAATGTTGGTAGACAAAACTATGGAATAAAGTTAGTTTTATTTTATTTGCGACTATTGTTTAGAAACAAATTATACATTTATTTTAGTTTGAAAACTAAAATACAAAGCAAACAATATACGCTTTATAAATAATATATTCAATATTTGAATACAATTGAAAAATAATATTTATTTCATGCTTATTTTTGTAAAAATATATTTGTTTATTTTGTTTGAGTTTTTATTTTTATAATGACAGTAAAATATTATTTATTTTATGTATAATTTAATGGATGTGTCCAATATCCTTACAATCACAATTGAATTCCTATAAGAATCGAAAGCGACTGTCATTATGCTTTTATGATTATTAAAATAGTTATAGTTGTTTTACATAAATGATAAAGAAGCGTTATCACTATATATTACTGACTTTTTTAAAATAGAAAATCAAACGACACTAACTAAAGTTCAGATTAATAGAGATAATACCAATAACGGGAACCCGCCCATTATATTAAAAGTGAACTTATATTATACATAATTATGGAATTATATAATTATAATAAAATTGTATTAATTTATTACGTTTTGTTGTTTTGTTGTTTTTTGTTTTGTATTATTTTGTTGGTTTGTTTTGATTTGTTTGTTAGTTTGGTTGCTTTTATGTTTTTTTTTTGTTTTGTTTTTTGCTTTTGTGACAATTTTTTTTTATTAATATTTTTTATTAATATATTGGCTATTACATCTCCTTTCACTAAATAAATGGTGATATAACATCCTTAAACTTGACAAAAATTACTGTTACATTTGTATATAAGGTCTTGTCTCTATCTTCATTCAAAACTATCACAACACTTGAAGAAATAAACGCCCCATAGGAAATTCATAATATATAATTTAGAGTAAGAATATTCAGTGATTCAATCAATACTTACCATTTAAACTTTTAAACACTCAAATTGGATAAGTTGAAGATTGTTGAGAGCACAACACACACGCATCACTTTTTTGTGTGATTTTGATGATTAATATTATCAGGTCTCTTTGGGAAATGATGTAGATATTTTGATACAAAGCTATCACAATAATACAATAATTTATCGTAAGAATACTCAGTGTGACTCAATACCTATCATTTGAGCTATTAAACACTCAAATTGGATAAGTTGTAGATTTTTGAGAGCACAATTGTGTGATTTGATTGAGACGTAGTTTCAGGTCTGTTTGGAAAATGTCACAGTAATTTAGAATTTAACAATCAAAGTTAAGCTATTAAATTATTATCAACAGTATACTTGTAACAGAAAAATAAAAAG
The DNA here is from genome assembly GCA_020423425.1 of Chrysopa pallens. Lineage (NCBI taxonomy): Eukaryota > Metazoa > Arthropoda > Insecta > Neuroptera > Chrysopidae > Chrysopa > Chrysopa pallens. The sequence goes on from CM035594.1 coordinate 46,559,840, forward strand.
GAATATCTTTCTATCATATAAATAAACAACCTTTGATTTTATATTTTTTATATAACTTATTTACAATTAGCATTTAACTGTCAAATAAACTGAGAAAAAGTATTTTAAATTAAAAATGACATAAACATGGCACATAGAGTATCTTTAAAATTACTCTATAAACTATAGCGGCAATTAGTTTTTCTGACAGCCACCACTTTTTATATTATGTATATATACTTTATATTATAGAAGTTTATTGAATTGGGTAACATATTTCTTTAAATGTATATTTAAAACTAGTATGGAAATGCAAATGCACATACATGAATAAATAATTACTGTAAATATAAAATTAACAGCAATATATGTTTTATAAAATACAAATCTACTCATATAAGCAAATATATAGGTATACGAACTTGGTTGCGAAATGGTTGTGGAAACGTTTATTAGAATATGGTTTTGTTATAGATATGGAGTGATTTGTAAAAATTAAATGGTTTTTATTAATATTTCTGGAATTTTCTTTTAATTATTTTATACGTAATGATAGCACTTCGTGTAGGTCTTATATTTATGTTTTTATGTTGTTTCTTTGGCAGTTCATTTCGTCAAATTTTGATAAGAAATGTCAATATGACCTAACTTTTAATGCACAAATACATCTTATTTATTTTTTCGGAGAATCTCAGTTTATAATATATAGACGTAAAAAACCGCCCTAGTGTGAGCCGGACTCGCGCACGAAGTGTTTCGTTTCATTATTTATAAAATAATATTTAAGTGTGGTTCCCATACAATAGGCATGATTTATTAAAAATATTGTCAGAATGCGTCTATTAGTAATTTACAATTGTCAATTAGTATATACAATTTTTGAAAATTAAAATTATATATATGAAGCAAAAACTGTATACCCCTTTTTTACGAAATTAGGCAGACGGAGTTATATGAAATTTGGCACACTTATCGTTTACATACATATTACCAGACATATTCATGCATATATATTCTTTTGTTTAATGTACTGTTTTGTTTCAATGCACGTAACTACTGTTTTGTTTAAAGATCTTCGTGGAATTGATAAAGAGTTTTGTGGGATTCAGTTTTACTGATTATAGTCGAATTTCGACAGCTGTAACGGGTTCTAGTAAATATAATTGTACGTAGGATAAAGTTAATCTTCAGATGGTCGCTTTTCTGTAAGTCCAAGAAAGACCATACATAAATAATATAATACTTCTCTATTAAACTTATTTTTTTATGTTTCAAATTCATAACTCAGCCTGTATATCCAGAAATGTTCCAATAATCTATGAAATCACTTTATATGCAAACAACCACATGAACAATCTATTGGAATATGGAAATATGTGGGACTTATACATAGGTACTTGTGGTCTAAATTAAAGTTCCACACTAGTTACACTCAACATAAATAATTTGTTATAGTATACTAATTTTAGAATTTTCAAAAACAAAAACAAAATTTTCACATAAGGGGTTATCTTCACTTGTTTTAATTATATTTACTTAGACGTAAGTTAGGATTGAATTATGGAAATTTTTCTAGAGATTTGTCAATGAATTGATTCGAAGGTATCTTTTGGTATTTAATATATGTATTTAAATTTTCTTCAGCTTCATGTTGTTAAAGTTTTATAAACATTATACTTTATTAACGTCTATTCCTTAAGTTTTACTAGCTTTTATGAACCACCTGGTATTAAAAATAATATACAAATGATATGGAGCATATATGCAAACATTTATAGATGAATATTTGTTGGTATAAACGATTTTATATTATATTCACTAGAGTACATTAAAACAAACAAAATAATAATATCACAAAAACATATACAAATAAGTGAGACAGCTAATAAATATTAAAAACTTCACTTACAAATTTATCTATCTTTTACAATCATATATATATTCATTTAAATAGAATAATTATATTTTTACTACTTACTATGTAATACAAAATTTGGTAGCTTAATGGATAATGTAAAGTTGGACTTGAACTCCCGGTACCCAAAAGCATATAATATAGTTTACTTCTAAACATTTAACTTTACTGTATTCTATTTAAATGAATTTCTATTAAAATGTCCTGTATACAAATTTGGATAAATTTTTATTTGGTTTAGCAACTTTTTCCTCTATAAACATTAATATATAAATGAAAATTTATGAGCTCCAAAAAAGAAAATGGCTAAATTTTTGAAGCTCATAAATTTTCATTTACCTCCACAACCTCAAAATTGGTGGCAAAAGTTATTAAATCCATTTTGTCCAACATGTAATAAAACGTAATATCTTTGTCTGACAACATCAAAATTACTATTTTTCATATTGTTCTGAATGTCGAATAACTATAGTGGGCTAAAAATAATTGAAACATATGTCGAATATCTAAGCAGTTAACTTTGTTTGTTGTTATTTTCTTATGATTTTATTTTTATATTCGACATACATAATACTGCCCAAATTTTAATCTATAAAAGAAAAGTTCAAAACAAAAAATATTAGTTTTTTTCTAAACAAGAAATTTTTGTTTAAAACATTATTTCGTTAAATGTTTGAGTTCTGCACAATTTTTCTAATTGACACATATAGGTAATATCAATACATATTGTTATTATACACGTGTACATATATTACTGTATAAACTGGATATTTATAGTATTTTCTGAATGCCAATTAAAAAAAGTCCAAACAATGAAATTCAATTATATGTAAAGCATCTAAACATTTAACTCTGTTCGTTGTTATCTTCACTTGTTATGTTTTAAAATTTATTGTAAAATTATTAATTAATCATTTATTTGAAATTTCATTATATTTAATTGTATGAAAATTATATTTTCAATTAAGTTCATTTATTTAATAATGTAAACATGCAAACACAGGCCTACAAATGAATATATATGAATTGAGTACAATACATAAAATTGTTAATACATAATTGTATATTATTGCATAAATTATTTATTTATTTTTAATATTCAGCTTTGATTTTGGTTATATAATTTAATTCTACACAAGTGTTTAATAATTAGGTTATATATTGTGTATTGAAGGGGGGGTTTTTTTATTCATAAACCTAATAAATTATTTTATTTATTTTTATATAACAATTATAATTATTTGTTTGTAATGTTATGTATTTATCATTCATTCAATCAATACATAATCAAAAACAATGATTAATTTATTTAATGTAAGTTGGTAATGACTTCCTTGTACTAGCTAAACGGACCCTACTACAAAAACATAAATGTGCAAAGGTAAATTTACATGAGAGTTTGTCTATATTTAGGATGTTTCCTTTTTTGTTCCTTTGTATAAAAAACCAAGGTTAATAAAATCTTCTATTCTAAGGGCTAATGACTATTGTAACAATGGCTATAATTATTCGTCTTCGTTTATTTATATGTATGAAATATACGAATTAACTAAATTGAGTACAGAACATAGAAAATCGATAAAATTAATTCGAATAACAATTTATTCTGATTAGTTAATAAGCGTTCAAAGAAGTCATCTGGAGCCTTCATCATGTTTTTTTTTTTTTTTTTTTATATAAAAATGATGTGTTATGGTTTTATAATTTTATTTAATACAACAATAGAATGTAAAGTTTTTTATTCTATTTATTCAACTTTTAAATCATAACGTATAATCCATCATAGTCTCTGAAAATATATGTTGTAAATTCCATATAATTAATATATTTTTTTGTGTTTATGGTTTTTTTTTTTAGTCTGAATTATTTTTTAAAAGTTAACAAATTAATTATTAAGACAAATCTTAATATATGTAAACAATTGCAAGTTTCACATTTCTGAGGAAGCTATTAAGGGTAACAAGAACCGTTTTCAAGAATCTGAAATTTGTATACAGCAGTCAGTTATTGTTAGTGGAATAACTTTTACAAAGTTGCCGTTTTGTTTTTAAAACCCCGCAAAATTGTTATGTATGAAATTAACGAAAATTTGTTTTTTCTTTTTATTGTTATAGGCAGATCATTAAACGGTATATCAGCATGAACTTTTTGTATGATTTGAAATATCTTTAAAATAAGCTGAAATATTTATTTAAATACTTGTTGGAAATTTTAATGGTAACATAATTATAATTAAACTAATTAAGCATTGAACTAATTCCATTTTTTAAACTCATATAAAGTCTTTTTTTAATTTTATAATTGTTGTTTTGTTTTTATAAAGAACACACTTGTAGTACTTTCTCAAACCAACAATTTTACATTATAACAATTGTCTTTAATTAGCTTAGCACATAAATGCAGGACCTAAGTCATAACCTAAGTCAATAAGCCGTATAGGCTGAATAAAATAAAGCATATTAGATAAATATGTAACATAACCAACCAACTCAACGAGTTATATGTATAAAATTATTTTCAAAAAGTTAAATATTCATTTAAAATAAATATTCGTAAGTAAGCAAGCTCACGTGAAATTAATTTTACAGCAGAGTATTAAATAATAATAATAATAATAATGATAAAACAGCTTTTTTTACCTGTACAGAATGGTTTAATAAATAATTTATTTTCTTGAATTAATGGGAATCTATTGTACATTTCACCGATTTTCATAAATAAATAATGTAATTATTGTTCTTCGATTTCAAACTTCGTCAGGCATCATTTTTTCATCTCATAATCTAACAACACTATGTTATTTCTTAGTAGGTTAAAAATTTTATTTATTTATTAAATCATTCTTAGAGAATATAGTTATTGATGCAATAAACACTAGTAAGAAGGTACTAAACTGAAGTTAACAAATTGCTGGTTTTGATTCTTCAGAATGCAATTGTATGATTCATATGTTCAGATTAAATCTGATATGAATACGACTAATTCTTTCGATAGGCTGGATTTTATTAAGTACAAAAAAATATAAATACAAATCTAGATTTCATTGCAAATACCTAGATAAAAAAAAAGTACGTAAGATAAGTATTCTCTTTTTCATGAATGATCCTGTATATCCTTTAGGGTTTCTACCTTATAATTTCATACGATACAGAAGTATGTATGGTGGTTTATGTAATACGATGGTTTCTATAACTTTCTACTCATGGTTTACTGCTGTACACATTGTTAGTGTGTTTGTTTGTGTTTGCTCATACAAATATATAACAAATTATAGAAGTGTTTAGATATACAATATTTATACGGGAATGCAGCAATAGGTAGATTGTATAAAGTATCAACCATGCTACAACTAAGCTACGATATAATGTTGTAAGCTACAAACGGAAAACCTTCATTTGTTATTGTTGTCATCACAAAAGCTACCAGTCAGTATATGATCGTTTGTAGCTCTTAACTCTAAACATAGCATGTAGCTCATATTAAATATGTGAACATTATATTTATAATAATAATAACGATGTAAGAAGCTATACTAAATATTAATTATATATAACTGGTTACATGCAGGTTCGGCTCCGTGTATTTAATTTTGAATCGTTACTGCATTTTTTATTGTTAGTTATACACTTACAACAAAAATTTTATGTTCGTATAAGTGTAAATGAAGGTTTCTTTGATTTTTTCAACAAAAAAAAACACTTATTTCATACGTTTTGAGGTACCCTCTGCTCAAAAAAATGGTTTAAATTAGTTTGTCTGTCTATTTATCTGAGGTCACAAAATCTTTCGAACCAAAAGAGTTACAATTACCATATTTTATATTTTACCTTCAAATGATCTAAGAACGACAAATAGGTACTTCATCAAATTCAAGTTACCGGGTATCGCATAATTGTTAAAGCCATTTTATTCATACTAATAATTTGTGTAATTATTACTTTTATGCTTTGTTTCTCAGTTTTCATCTATTTACAAAAAAAAATAAATAATTACATTATTCTAGTAAAAGAAAGTTCTATGGCTCGACGCAGATGATTTATTCTATTATATTAAAACTATAAATCAATTTCATCATGCTTATTTATGTCTAATTATATTACTGTGAATATTTCTGAAATAACATTTCATCAATGAAGTCTCAATATTGCACTAAGTCTGACAATTTTCCTGAAAGGCTCCTCTCTTATATAACATTTTCTATTCAAAAACTCCAAGACAATTATTTTTTAAATTTCACATCATACTCGTAACTATTTGTAAGGCATTCCAAAATAATTTAACCATTAATAATTACAATCTCACTGATATGTAAGAGTATAATGATTTTAGTCTTAAGTTTGTAACTCTAGCAAATATTGATCGCACAAACAAACTTTATGTAAAGGTATTGAAAATTTTGAGTTACTTAAAAAAAAATTAATATTTTTCTGTATTTTTATAATATCTACAAATTTGTCATGGTTATATTATTTCTAAGGAATCACTGATCATCTTTATGATTTTATTGTGTGTTTTGTCTTAATAGTATTTGTCGCTTATCAACCATAAAGTACACTAAGTTCGTACTTCTCCCCGTGTTTTTCCTGACAATTTAAAAATTTTCAGCAATCTTGAATCTTATTTAGGTCTTAAAAGGATAATTTTGTCGAAAAACAAATTTCATGTGATTGTTTTAACTTAAGGTGTATTTTGTTACTGTAACCAAAAAATCGTCAAAAAGATCAAAATTTTTTTTTCGCTGTTTATGGTTTTTCTAGGATGAATAAGATCTGAGAACTTCAAAAATAATATTTATTTGACGATCGGTCAACTAATTTTTGAAATATTGCATGAAATACATCCGCTAAATAGGCATTCGGATCGGTTTTTTAGTCATATCTCAAGAACTGCTCATCCAATCGTCAAATAGATATTATTTTTGGAATCTACGGATCAAATTACCCTTGTAAACATAGTAGTTTTCGAAATCGGATAAAAAAATTTTTTCCCGAATTTTTGAAATTTTTTAAGGGGTACCCCTTTGAAAAAATCGAGAAAATCGAAAAAAATTTTTTGCTCCCGATTTGGATGAAATATATGTTCTAGGTTAGTTTTGACCAGCAAATTTCAAAAATAACATCTATTTAACGCTTGGATGCGCAGTTTTTGAGATATCGCTACAAATCCGTTCCAGAGACCGAAATATCGGATTATTTCATGCGATATCTCAAAAACTAGCCGACCGATCATAAAATAAATGTTATTTTTGAATTTCTTAGATTTCAATGATCGTAGAATACGTATAAACAGCGAACAAAAAATTGTGAAATTTTCCTCGATTTTTTTAAAAACTTCTACAAAAGGGCGACGGCTCTACTGTCTATTAGGCTGTATTTATTTTTCAGCTACCTAATTTTGCAAATAGCATCATAACGCATAATTTTAAACAATAAAGAATGTTACCTAACACCACAATTCAAAAGCGTTCAAATGCTATCTCTAATTTACTTTCATGCCGATATATCGTGAACCATGAATTCAATTTTAACGCAATTTTTTATGCACATTCATGAATTAGTTATACATTAATAATTTAGATTTTATTAGAAAGGGAAAAGCAAAAATTAGAATACCAAATTTTGAAGAAAATAAAGGTATTCTTTTTGAAATGTACCGCACTAAAAATGTATTTTGATCATAAAGTCACTCCCTAATTACCTTAATTTTTATTCCTTTTCAACTTTCGAGAATAAAATTATGGCATGTAATACAACATAGAGGTAAACAAATAACTTACTCCAATATAAGCGAATAAATTGTTAGTTATTACCCTTTGTTAACAAACATATATTTAGAATCAGCTTATAAAAAACAATAAAATAATATTTTATCTGAAGTAGTGAAATTGGATATGACTAGTTTTAAGAATTATTAATATTTCATTTTCATATTCCGTCATCTTTATCCTGTGCTTCCAACACAATAATTTATTTAAAAAATTGAGTCATAAATATAATAAATTTCAAAATGTACTTTACTACCAAACCAAGGAGGTATACAGATGAATAATAATGTACGTTGTTCATCTCTGTTCATGTACAGAAGACGTGTAAAGGAACAAAATACTAAAAATATTATGAGAATAATGATAATAAGAAAAACATATATTTATAAAGTGGCCTAGAAAACAAACACACACGTTGTAAAATCAACGTTTATACCTGTAAATATCGCTTAAACTTATACTTAAACTCATTTGCAATTTACGTGAAGTCTCAAAAAAATACTTCATGAATGATTATATTTCGGAATTTAAACGTAAATAATATAGAAAATAATATCAGAAAAAAAAAAAGTAAAAAAGATTCCAAAGTTAGAAAAACTGCTAAAAGACTTGGTTGCCTAAGAAAATAACTTATAACAGAAAAACCATATTAATACAATTTTTAAATTGATTTTAAATTATAATAGTGATAAATTATTTAAAATATTTTTATAGGTATTTTGAGCTATTATTTAATTTTGGTTACGATTTTTATTATACAAGTCAACCATTTTATCAAATTGATACTTTCAATACGATCCAAAGAGAGATGTAACCAAGAGAGATGATTCGATTTGCTATTTTTATTTTTCTAAGGCTTTTTTTTTGTTAATAATTGAAAAAGCGAGCCGTTATTTTCATATTATTCTCATTTGAATTTAGCAGATTCGTTTTTGGGGTTTCAGAATTGTATTTAAATAAACAATTTTAAGCTGACCCTCTATTTGGGTTGAAACAGAATTTCAAATATACTTATTTAAATAACAATTTAACTCTTTCAGTTTTAGTGGTTATCGTCACTAACCACTTATCCCGTATCATTTTAATTGAATTCAATGCCATTTAATATTGGTTTGGAAGTAACCACCATGAACCTGAGTGAGTTACTATAACTTATGTAATCTTTTCATTTTTATTCGCAATAAAGAATCAAGTTTTGTTTTAGCTAAACTGCTTCAACTAACCCAGCTTATTCCTCAAAAGCATTTATTTTATTTAAATTTGTCACATACATGTAACAAAAATAAACAACTGAAACGTGATTTTTTCCATTATTTCAAAACTAATTCTATCATATCTGGACGGCGTACATCGCACTTAAAAATTATTAAAATTATACCATGTGTTAGTGGAAGCCTTACTTACATGCTTACTAAAAATAGTTATGATGATGAAAAACCAACATCCTCTTGTATTGTGTACGAGTTAAAATAATAATAAACCTAACAATGAGTTGACTATCAAATAAATCTTAACCTCTTTCTTCCAAAAATCTTATAAATTATTTTACCTTTAGTCATCTAAATAGGAACTATCTTAATATTTTATTCATGTTTTATGTACATACGACATACGTGAAAGGTACAACGTGTCATATATATATATATATATATATATATATATATATATATATATATATATATATATATATATATATATATATATGTAACCGTTGTTTATGGGTTATCATTATGATAATTGATGCAAAAAAAAAAAAAATAAAAATGTTGTTTTCATTCCGCAAAATGTGTATGTAGCACCCTCTTGAAATGATTACAGCCTAATCTGCCAATACAGTGACAAAGAGTAAAAAATTCTAAGAAGAATATACTTAGAATATACTAAATCGAAAAAATACAATAGGACGTACCTGTATATAAGTATGTCTATATTGCATATTATATATCTATTCTAAGTATATCTTTAACTATAATTATTTAAATTATAAATTGAAAAATACGTATAGTACACTCTATGATGGGTCATACATTTATAATCTTAAGGCATATAGAAACTATTAGTTATAATATGTCTTAGATCAATCGTTTTTGCGAAACTATTTAAAGATTGAATGTGTAGTTTTTGAGAAATCACTAGAAATCCGATTCGAAGGCCGATTTGTAGGATGTATTTCATGCAATATCCCAAAACCTTGTTGACCAATCTTAAAATAAATATTATTTTTAAATTTTTCAGACCTGAAACTCACAAACATTGAACAAAAAATTTTGAATGTTATTTGGGGTTCCCTTCTTAATACACTCTCATTATACTCTACGTTGACTGTACCTGTCTTAAATTAAACAAATATTAATCGTACTATCCAAGTATACTGTTCTGTATTGATTATTTCTTCAGGATATTCTTGTTAATATTTAATTATAATTAAGGTAAAAATATTAGCAGAAATAGTTTATGTTTAAATTTTTTAAAACAAATTCAAAATCATAATACGTGAATAACTTTTGTTTTGAACAGAATATGGAAACTAACCTTTACCTACCACCTGCAACTATTGTGGATGAATACACGATAAGCCTTTCACGTTTCATATATTTGAAATATCATTGCTACATGTATTTTAACGGTAATGTAGGTACTTGTACTAGTATAAAATGGATTACTAGTTGAAAATATATTTGTAACTGAAAGTTTTACTATTATTCTTATAGTATAAATCCCTCTTTCTTCAAAAGTTTGGAAGTGCTACTACAAATAACCCCCCAATAGCAAATAAAAACGTCTGTCACTCACTTTTAGCCAAATCAACAACAACAAAATTTGTAAGTGCAATTATTTCATTTCATATTGTTCTTAAAACGTTTTTTTTAGTAAAATTTAGTAAAAACTAGTTTTTACTGAATTCTGTAGAATGTTTTCTGTTTTAACACCAGTTTTTTTAACATGGTGGCCGCATTATTTAGTATTATTTTAATTCCTCTCATTATTTCTACCTGATTTAGAAAAGAAGAAAAATAAAAGAGAAAAACGTTTTCGACAAAATCATGTATTTATCAATGATTTATTTTGACCAGAAGCGGAATGAAGGGGATTCCAAAGTACGTTAATTCTTATTGAGTACCTCCACCAAATCAAAGCTGTTGTCTGTATGGTGCAGCGCGTATCGGCTACCTTGATCAGAATATTAAGTAAAAAAATCGATAGTTGGATATAATCGAGCGCGTCAGTACAATTTGAGGCTCTCCCATTCTTTTGCGATAAGCTCAAATCGCCAGATTAGTAAAATGTACACTTTCAGCAAGTTATCAACCTACCATGTCTTAATCTGAACCAGTTAAATTTATATTTGATTCAAACTCATACCCAAGGAATAAGCAATCAATCTTCGATGATCAAACCACCGTAGTCGAGCGCATCAGACATTCAAGAATCTTCCATATATTTAAGTCAACTAAAACTTTATACTAATAACATTCTCACTTTGACTTCAAATAACTTTCATAAAAGTTAAAGCTTGGTAAAGAAAAGTTTTATGAAATACACGTTTTACAATGTACAGTTACGTCATGTAAATATATATGTGTAGAGTGAGATAGGTATATTAGTATGCATGCATCAAAACTAAATTGAATGGAACTTTTATGTACCTACCAAGTTTTTTTTTTTATTCAAAAACATTTTCTAATATGGATAGTTTACAAAATGTTTTTTTTTTTTTTCGTTTTTTTTAATATGTATATTTTTTATTGTGAAACTTTTTTCTGGATTACAAGTATAAGTGTGAAGAATGAATAAGGTGAATTTAATTTTTGTTTTTATTGTAATGGTTTCTTATCTAGTTTATTGTTAATTAAAATTTAAAGTTTTGTTTTACTATATATTTATATATTCTCACAACGTTGGCAACCAACTTCTTACAGTTTTATTAATTGACCCAACGATTTGTTTGTCTATATCTATTTGGTTGTCTACTTAAGTTTGTTCCGCTATAACTTTTGAGCAAATGTTCCAATTTGTATGAAATTTGTATATGTCACATTCATGAAATTTATTATAGAGTTTTCGAGTATATCATCAGGAGCTTCCAAAATTTTTGTTATTCTCAATTGTAGAATGAATGAATAAAGAGGTTTGGTCTAATATATATTCATGACAAGAAGACATAAACTACAATTACACTCCATGGACGTAACGTTTCACATCATTGACCAACGGAAACAAAAAAAATAAATTATAGAATAAAAAAGCAGAAAACTAAAAAATAAAAAATTAATTGTAAAAAGTCACTATTTGTAGGGACTAAAGTTAACTGAGTATTAGATACGAAAAACGTTGGTTTTTAACTGGCGTGTCTTTCAAGCTATTTCTCATTATTATCATAAATCATATATAATTCTAAATAAAATAATTTCGTAGAAAGATGCTACTTAATTAAAATTATAAATTATTTTAATAAAAATGCATCTTTATACGTGATTATTTTATTTCGAAAGACTACCGATAGATAGCTTTGATGGCACACAAGACAAAATTTTGTTAAGTTTCATTTGAATGGAAGTTAACAAGAGCGATAGTATTTTTCATGTTAGCTAAAAGCTAATCCGTTAAGAATATTGTTAACTTCTTTAATGATCAGTGAATTTGTAAATGACCATTCTATGCACCTATTATATTCAAGGTGATGTATGTAATTGGTCACATTGGACGATATAATCATAGAAAACATAATCACATATTGGTCATATTACACCCAGAAACTAAACTATTATTTGCCTTGTTTAAATGTAAAATGTGCAACAAATGAATAAAACAAAGAACATTCACCCACACACACATACACATACACATAAATACAACAGCTGACATATCTACTTTAAAATGACTGCATTAATGTCAAATGATCCATATAAACACTGATTCAACTAGATAAACAGTTAGTACCTTATAACATATATATTTGCACAGTACATTAATAAAGTTTTTGTAGTTCATATAAAACATACGTAAACGAAGTGAATTCAACATGTTCAGTTTGTTTTAGGTTATAAAAGAAATACATGAGAGCCACTAGAGATAAACTCAAATTATTTTATGCTATGTTGATGATTATTGTCAATGGGTATACCAAATTAAATCTTGTCAAATGTTTGTAGAGTTCTTAAGTTTGTCATATTATAATCTAAGTCAATATGTATACCAAATGTTGTCACGTATGTGTGCCAGTTTAAGATATGGAAGATATCTCCAACAGAGAGCTAAGATTTTATGGAGGAGCTCAATCAGAAGAAAAGTATATCTCCCATATCATAATCTGAAGTGGTCTAGTAAATCCAAAAATTTCCACTAGGGCTCCTCTACCATTATAATTATCTCAACAGGTTGAAAATTTTGAGGAGGTATTTGAAAAAGTCGAAAACCTAGCTGAACCGATAAATACTCGATTTAGAATATAATTTTGTTGGATGTTCAAAGATGACAAATAATTAAATTAAACATGGTATTCCTATTCAAAAATATTAAACTAATAGTATAGTTGTAAAATCAAATTCTACATTTCAAACATTAAAATTTTCGAAAATTAGTTTCCTCTTAGCAAGAAAGTAGACTCTGTTGCAAATTATTTTTGTTTTTATATCATTTTAAAGATTTTTCTAATTTCAATCGATGAAATTAAATTATAATTTGTTGAAAATTTATGCTTCATTTTATTAATTACTATAATTGGACTACTCAACCAAATATATGAACAATTTTTAGATTAAATTAACCATAAACATATGGAAATTAATATTTTATAAATTCAACAATATACCTACACATTATTTTCGATATAATGAAAATATAGTTTCGCATGTAGTGAAAACTGTCGATATTGGAAAAAAAAAAATCGACAGTAATAAAACTGATAAGCTTTCTGATTGAGGAGTCTATAATATGCCAAAATTGATTTTAATAAATAATTGTGGGGTGTGATAAATAAATCCATCAAATATTTCCAAACCTTCAAACGAAACAAGCCTTTAACGTTTGTAGCTTAATAATCGGTAAATGACTCGACGTCATTTTTTTTTCATCAAATAGAAAATATAAGCCATAGCTTTAAATGATAATTAAATTCCAATACTTCACGAACATGAATTGGTAAATTATTTTTTTAATATTAGAAAATAGCCAAAATATGGACGTTCAAAATTCTTAATTAAACAAAGAAGGAGATTTGCATTAATAACGTCATACATGTTCATCAACATAGAGATTATTCATAATGGTCATTCTTCGATAATAGGTCCTATCGATGTCCAAGGCACTTATATTCCTTAATGAGTAGATTGTGAATAAAAATGTTATATAAATTACATTAATATTCAAATATATTGATGTACGATTTGTCAATAGAAAACGACTGCTTATCCAAAAAAAATTTTTGAATCAATTTTAATTTACTTTTCGAATTTTGCTTAGTCTTTAGCCTAGATTCACATTTTGATGGGTAAAAAAGCAAATTTTATATTGCATTTCCTTATTTTAACACAACCTTTAATGATACAGTGACCAAAATGTCCAAAAAATGAATACGTTTCTCGAATGTGATAAATTTGCTTGTGAAATTACATCAAAATCGGTAAAAGCAACCAACGGTGAAAGCAACCATTCGCAAGCAACGAATACAAAATCTTCCGATAGACGTAATATAGAAATTCGGATCTAAAAAATTCAAGTGGAAATATTACTATTTATTTTTACAAACTATTACTCTTTATTGTTCAGTATGTTACATTATTCTACTCACCTAACATACGTGCATTCGAAAAGAAACATAATATTCTATACTTTAATAGTAAACACCCACAGTACTAAAAAGATATATTCTTTCATTATTGTAGCGCAAATAAATTGTATATAATATAATCCTTATGTATTATTGTTGCTTTAATATTACTAACTGCAATTTCTTTTCGAGATATTGCAGTCCATTTGTAGTGAGTAACCATTGTTGGAAATGAAATGAAAAGAATCTAAACGAAATGGGTATATTATTTTTCTAACTAATTTCGAACATTTATTTGAGAATAAGTATATTTATCAACTGGCTTAAGCTCTGGTAAATTTTTGATTGCCGTGAGCAAACATTTATGAAAGTTTTTTTTTTTTTGATTTTTGATTAATATATTGAAAAGTTATTAACTTTATATTACACAAAATATTGAATATAAAAAATTCAGATCTAAATTAATTTATATTTTATTTTTTATTTTTATTTTTCGATAATTCCTTTCTGCTTACACTTTTACTATATACAAATTTAATAATCATAATTTTTATATTTTATTTTATTTTTCTAAAACTGCATTGGGTTACATTGGAAGTAATTCGCAAGTTGAAGTGGATGCATTTCTTGATTACTATGCGTAAAATTATACCTATGTTTACTAGGAATTTATTGATTTAAAATTGAGTGTTTACCGCTACAGCTTAAAATAATAATATCTACAAAAATTTGATCTATATCTATATTATTTCAAAATTTTTTTGTATTATTTCTACAATTTTCTTCGTTTGCGATTCGCTATACATAATTTGCTCTGTTTACGTTGCTTCTGCTAGATGAATTTTATTTAAATTCAATTTTCTTAAACTTACCAATTAATTAATTTAAATGCTCCACTTAAAAATATAAAATAATAATTCAGACAAATTTTGTATATATAATAATAATTATATACGACAAAAAAAAGTTATCCAGGTGCTTCTGTCAATATATACAAAAGAGGTTATGAAATGAAATACTATTTAGACATTGAACAATTAAAAATAAATTTTATTAATTTAATAAGCATCGTCTTCTTGAAATCTTTTACGTGCATATTTATTTATATTATTTAGGTGTGTTTTAAGCATTTTATTCTTATAGTACCTATGTATTTAACAAAACCATCATAATTTAATTAAAACGTGTCCTATGACAGTGTCACGCACGACTGGCAATATAAAATGGATAAAGTTTTTATTAAAACATTATTTATAGTTTTGTTCAGATATGAGTTTTTTGTAAGAACTATGAGGTAAGATTTTTATAATTTTGCGAACTTTAATTTTGCCACTCAATTTGTATTACTCTATTAGAAAGATAATAATCAATTATTTTATACGTGGTGCGATAAAGCAAGCTAGTTTTTATCCATCGTGCGAAAACGTATGGTATTTCTAGCTGAGCACATTTCTATCGCAGAAGAAATAATTTTATCGTTATCGTTTAAACTGTGTATGAGTTTACTTTCAGCTATTTGTAAACAATCTGCCTCATTGCTTGTTTATCGTCTCTCGTTTTTATATTTGAAAATATTGAATACGTTTATTTTTACGTGCTGCAATGGTATATCTAATAAATAACGAACGATTCAGACGCATATTTTTGACGAAGAAATTAACACGGTATAGATTCGAAAATAAATTAGTGCTTGAATTTACTAATTTGGATTATATTTCCATCACATTGCTTGGATTCGTTGAAATTAATTTATTTTTGAAATGCACTATAACATGCGAATTAAATTTACCATTCGAAAATAAGAAAGATAATAAAGTAGAATAGGGTTGTTTATTGTTGGAATTTTGATATTCTTACTATCAAAACGTTAATTAAAGTAAGATTGATTTAGAAACAACGGAGTTCTGAAGTATTGCTTCCTTCTTTGCTTTACAACAAAAATATTCATAAGCAATCACTTTGGATATGAATAAATGTGACGTTATTTATATCATATTGAAATCTAATTTGTGTACGATCTTAAACATTCTGATGAGATGACTGTTTTTGATTTTTAAAAAGATTTGTAAGAAATAATTTATGTTCTATTCTCATGAAGTAAAGAAGTTTCCATTAAAAGTTTAAAGAAATTCTTGATTTATAATTTATAATTTTTAAATAAATTTCTACGTAGAGTCGCTTCATTGCTTCTGGACATTTTATCGTCAAGATACAGTTCGAACGACCTATGCAGAAGATACTACTATGAGTGGCATCTAGATAGAATAACAAGGTTAATTTTTAAACAACTGGATATTAGTTTGAATAGGAAACCTTAGTAGAAAACTTTTCTTTTGTACAACAATCAATCATTCTACAAATTTATTTTATTTTAAGAACAAAACAAAAATTACATTTTAATTTAAATGTCTTTAATAAAATAAAAACGAATGACTGTGTAACATAATGATATAATAAAAGTTCAAAAAAAAAAAAGGAAAAACAGAAACTAATAAAATAAATTTATATAAATTGGGAATTTAATCAGGAAAATGTTAAAAAAAAAAAGTTTTTATTTTTCTTTTGGTTTGTGTAAGAAATTGGTAAAAAAGGAAAGCACGTTCTACGAAATTTATACACAATCGAAACTTATTTTTTCTTTTTACAAATCAATGCAACCAAATTCGACAAGACAAACTCCTGCTTTGCAAACAACAATTTTTTACAAAAAAAAAATCACAATTTTTGTTTATTTAAGGAGAGACCCGGGGCTTTAATAGGAAAAAATAAATTAGTAGATACTGATCCCAATCTTTAGTATTTGATAATTGACTAATATATTATTATAGGGAAAAAAACTAATAAAAACTACTAATTAAAAATACACTTAATAACCTTAAAAGAAGTTTGTTAATTTGGGTTATCTAGTATATTTTTAATTAATAATTACTCTTTTAATTGATTGTGCAAGGTACTCAAGTTTTTGTTGTACATAACTATTTCGTTAACTATCACGTACCAAAGATCATTATCTACAATTTTTTTTTTTTTTTTTTTTGTATTACTGCCTTCCTTAACGAAAAATTACTCTCAAAAAACATTTTTGATCAAAATTTTACGACCCGCTTACTCATAGCAGTTTTTTTTTTTGAAAAATTTCTAAACATCTCAAGATAAACTGCTACAATTATTTTTGAAATTGGTCAGTAACCTCACCAAAAATTTTTTTTGAGACCTCGCGAAAGTTTGTTGATGTAAATTAAAATAACTGATTTTTTTTACTTACTTAATGAAGGTATTAACTAATGATCTTATTTCTTAACGGAAATAAGTGATACGAACTTACCTAAAAAAAAATAAATTAATAAATTAATAAATTAATAAAGCAATACAAAATAATAATTGTTATTTAACAATTAAACAAGTAATTAATAGACTAGACCGACTTATACTTATAATAAGATTTTTTATCTGATTCAATTTAGCATCATGCTCCTTAACGTGTTTTAGCAGCATTAATCCAATCTTTAGAAACTTATTATTTTACAGGTTACTACAACGCCCAATTCTTTTGCAAAATTCTATTTGCTGTGTAATAAATTATTTTGTTAAATAAAGAACTTTGCACACTTTTGACAGATTGTGCTATTTCTTCTCTGTATGTTTAATTAATTTTATTAAATAAAAGAGATGCATTTTAATTTCCTCTTATACTATCGGTATTTTGCAAAAACTATTCTACTCTAATTCTGCTTTTATATATTATTTATTTATTTAATAAATGTGTAGGAAGGTGTATATTATGTATATTTTCATTCAACAGATAGAATAAATTCAAACGATAAGCACCGGAAACATCTTTTTCCAACCATATTTGTATATATAATTTATGAATCTAATGTATGCTCAAACAAACACATCATAGATAATAGATCTATTTTTAATTTTGTTGTTTTGTCTGTTACCATTTACCTTTCGAAGTGCGCCTCCAGCGACATTATTTTGGATATACGATTGAATTCGATAGGTAATTGGTAGCAAGGTAATTGTTTATAGAAATTATTAATTTGAAATTATTTTTCCATTATTGGAATTTTTTGAAGAAAAATTCTTATTTTTTATTTTTTGGTATTGTATGAATCTCCTAAAAATTTGTCTTTTGGGTGATATAAAATCATTTTAAATTTGGATTTTCCATCTCGCGCTCCTTATAGTTAAAATTCAATTTTCAAATTATTATGGCACCTCCTTACCTATAAAAGAAAAATATCATCGAAATTGGATTGTTTTATAAATAGTTATGCATATATAACAACAAATACGAGTGTATACAAAATACTTTCTCTTTTATTTGAAGTCGGCAAAATTGATTCGTAATTAACGAAAATATTGATGATTTCCTCGAGGTTCATCAGATCAGATCGTGGCTTAGTAAAAGATAAAATATAAAATTTTTTTGGCGACAATATCGGTGAACTAAAATACATACTAATGAACAAAAAAATCATCCTTTTATATGAATGAAAATTTTTTAGTAAATCATCCAACGAAGTGTTCACTCTAAGCTTATTTCATGGGAATTATACAATAATTTTAAAATGTGGTAGCGAAACAAATTTAAAACTTTCCCCGTAACATATTGCGATTTATAAGATGAACATTAGTTATTTAAATTTTAAATATGTTCTTTTTTAAAAGTTTTGATATTTAGTACTTGTCTGTCTTGGCTATAGAAAATAGTAAAAGTAAGAAAAAGTTTATTTAAAGCATGCTCCAAAATTATCCAGTGCCTCATCATTCTTGAGATTATGCTACTGTATAAGCGAACATGCATTTAATGCACATGCCATTCCATAGTTAGCTGTGGTGAATTTAGATTTCAAAAATCCGATCAATAACTGCCTGAGAGAAAAACTAAATGTACAGACTTCTTGAACTTTTTTTATCATAAATATTTTTATTTTACTTTTAAATACTTCGAAAATTTTATATTGTGTAGTTTTATTGCATTAAAACTATTAGTTTGTAATTAATATTTCAAATAATTTGTAAATGTTCAACTTGTAGAAATACGATGAATTTGATTCTAAATAAATAAAAGATATCAATTCTTATTGATACGTTCAAAGATTACCATCTAGTTATATAGAAAATGGGATAGGTTCACTGTAAAACCACATCTATAGCTTAAATCTTTAAGGATTAAAATAGTTTAGGATTTAAAATTTTTGATTTCTATTTTAAGGATGAAAACAGAAACCATTCTATATACAATATAATGAAACATGCAGTAAGTATTCAATGTATATATTATATTTATCCAAGAAATAAGAGGTTTACATAATACATGGAATCTATGTGTATATGCATTATAGATGTATAAATTCCAATCAAAGTAAACACAATATGTTTGTTTTTTATTTTACAATTTCATATTGTTATTTTGAATTTTAAATTATCATCTTACTTCTATTATATACATATCGAAATCTATATTTTATTTGTAAAACATAATAATAAACGAATTCACATATATCGAACTGTAGCGTAGTACTGTTTCAATGAACAAAGGTATACAGCTGTATAGCATATGACGCAGTTTCTCAGAAAACATAATTTCTATGATTTCAATTCCTAGAACACTGCATATTAGTTCTCACTGTTTTTCGACAGGTCTTCGAAAAATACCATCCGCAGAAAGAAATGAGACATTATATTCAATAGACATTTGAATTTTTGTCAAATAAAAGTATTGATAAATAGTTAAACTACTTAATACAAGTAAAACAGTTTGTATATTCCATTACCTGATCTTTTTAATGTCTGTGAGGCTTCTATAAAGATAGCTATTACACGGAAAGATATAGAGAGCTGAAATTTGGATAGCCTTTAAAATAAAGCTCTAGATGTTACACCTGAGCAAAAGTTCAATGTGAAAGCTCAACATCGGTTCATTGGATCCAATGAATGCATGAAATACGGGATATACTTATTGCTTTAACTATTATGTTTAATAAAGATTTCACAGAATTTACTTTGTATATAAATTCGTATTTTAATTTTTTATTTTTTTTTTTGGTATATCATGTTGTCTAACGTATAATGGTATTGTTTTCAAATACACTGTATATTCTGTATACAATGGTCATGGTGTATATATTGAGAATAATGCATTGAATGGAGAAAAGCAATCAAATAAAATAAAATGTTTTCCAAAAAAAAAAAAAAAATGTTCGATATAGATTTTATTTTTCTTCTTCAATTTATTATTGATATGAATATACCACCGTTCTGTGCCTATATACCATATTCATTTAATTATCTATACCATTTATAACGGGAAGGAAACTTTTTCTAAGAAACAAAAAAAAAAATTAATTTGTTTATTTAATTTTTCATTCTTTTTTGTTTTTACAAAAAAATGTAAAATATTTTTCCAACTTTTGTTTTCTCTTATCAACATGAAATAATATCTTATATATTATAGGATTTTTTAAGAAATAAATGGATTGATTCAGATACGAAATATAAAAATTTTAATAGACTATAGAGATAGAATGAGATTAAAATGAAGCTGTAGTATCTACCATCGTGACTTGTTTGAACTTTAACCTGGACATTACCTCATTCGTTCAGTAGTAATAACAGTACAATATTTTATAAAACAAACAGGATAAACCTAGAAATTAGACGGTATTGTCCTTGTTTCATGATTGTTTCTTATTTTAATGGAAGTTCTATATACTGAACTCATACCTTGAAGGAAATGAATTTCTTGTTGTTACATATTCTTATAATAATAATGGTAATTTAGGTAAATCCATTTTTAAAGCTAAAGAAAAAAACCCCCATCCTTAATTAAAGTGGTGTATTTAGATTATTTTCCCTGCAATATAATGCCACTCATGATGGTAAGTGAAGAAGGTCTTTTTTTCATAGAGCTCATAAACAGCCATAAAACTTCTTCATACTTTTCCATTCATCTTACTAATACAGGTCATAAAATTGACGTCAAAAATTAAAAGAGCTGGAGATCAATAAATTAAATAGAAGCCCAAATTTACAAATTTAAAAGTCAAATAGATCTTAATAATTCCCCTTTACAAAATTTGAAATTATAAATATCATAAAAAAATATATCAACATCTTCATCCACAGTTTCTTCATTCACAATAATTTTACCTACTTTCCCTATATATTTCCAAAAAAAAAAAAAAGAATTATTTATGGCTTGGTACTAAGTCGAAAAAGTGCAGTTAAAATTTTTTTTAAAATTTAAAGTGAAAATAAGACGAAACTAAAATTTTTCATTATTTTTAATAAGCTTTGTTTATAAGATACGAATAACGCAAATACAGCTTCCGAAAAACTATTTTGGATATATACACGCACAGTACAGCCGCCAACGCTCCAAAATTTTTTGAAAAGTCTGTAGGCATATAAATAATTTCTATCAGTGTATAAAGTTCAATTAAAATTAACATGTTGCTAAACAATGAATTTTGTGAGTTATTAAATTTTCAAACAAAATCTGTGTTATTCAGTTCAACTTCATGAATTTCTTATTGATATAGAAAATATCTCGTATCTGTAAAATTAAATAATCAAGCAAAATAATGAAGAATAAATTAAAAGTATTATATATGTTTTCAATTTATTTTATGTAATATAAGCAAAAAGATTTAAAAATTCATAAAAACTTTTTTACAAAATTTAAGTAATAATTGAATAAGAATAAAAACTACGCTTCTTTATATTTTTGTAAATTTAAATGATATAATAAAAATAAAAACAGTTACTACCTGGATAAGAATATTTTACCCGTCACTGATGCTTGAATTTTGAAAGATTCAGTAAGTAAAAAAAAAAAATAAAACTGAAAATTGTCTATTTTTTCCAACTTTTTCCAAAATCGTTTAATAAAAAAATAATTATGCCATTCCTGACTATATGGCAATAATTTGGTATTATATCAACAACATTAATTTAATACAGCAATTTAAGTGATTATATTCGTACATCGCGAGGAATTTTTGGGTCCATTATTCGCAAGTATATTTTGTTCACCTGTGAATGATTTACTTCTAAAATTTTAAATTTGAATAGTCAATGTAATAATCTTATAGATACATGTATTATTTTATAAGTAGATTATTTTACATATATGAAAAACCAAATCAACGATATATCGCATTCTTCTATTATTACACCAATAGTTTGATGCATACAATATAAGATTCGTTTTTTTATAAAGATTATCAAATATTCAAATTGTATTTGATATCTCTTTACATTTCTCTATATCAATAGCACATATATAAAGTTCAAAGTACTGCTTACTTAAATCGTATTATGGAAAGCTTCTATAGACATATATACAATTTTCTTTTAGTTTTTTCTCTTATATACTTATTTTTACTCATTTTTGTCTTTTCATCTATGTACAGACTATCATATGAGAAAATTCAATTTGGAGAATTCATTTTAGAAGTCGATAATAAATGCTTAAATCTCAGAACAACATTAGCCAAAAAGTTACCAAAATTGATACACCAAGCTAGTAATTTTTATGGAACAAAAATAGACTATAGATTTATCTTTAGTCAGTCATACTTACTTGAAAATGATACAGATATGAGGGCAATGTCAATGAGTTTTTAGAAAATGATATTATTTCGGTAAATTATTCATTTATTTTTCAATATAATCTCCTTCTAATTTAATATAATTTAACAAACGTCCCTCCAACTTTTAAAAGCCTTGAGAAAAGTTTGCGCTAGTTTCCAAAAATAAGTATTTGTGAGTGTGATAACCTACACATATGATATACGTCATTGTAAAAAAACTACTCGGGTCCTGATTTTACGCATTCAGTGAGTCACCTATTATTTTAAAATTGCGTTGTTGAATTTTAGCCATTGGAATTCCGGATTGTTCTGAACAGAGAGCGAATTCAGCACCCATTTCTAAGACATAACCAATAGACTTCACTTCATTCGGTTCATAATTTTTTTATTGCAAATATATTTGTTTTATAATCACAAAAATCACTATTGTAAAACAACTTGGACATTTTTAAAAATATATAGAAGTAGTTTGGTGTTGAAACCATATTTTCTTATATGTTTCTCACACAAAGAATGACAATGTTGAGTCACATAGTATACAATAATATATAAGTCGTGATAAAAAATATCTTGGTTACAATACCAAATATCATCTCAAAGTGTTGAATTGAAGTACACTCTAATTCAAAAACTTATATCTTTTAACATATCAAAAAAAAAAAACTTATATCCATCCAATATTATATTTGTATAAAAAAGAGACGTAGGCGACACACACATAGCATTATCATTGAAAAGTTCTTTAACAAAACTTTACCTTCTTGACCAAAACCTATTTATCTAATGCTGTTTTTTTTTTATTATTATTTTTATATTTCCGCTCTTTTCCATAAAATATGAGGTGTTAAATAAAGAATTGTATTTCTTATATATATATATGTATGATGTGGAAAACTTTAGATAGGTTTTATTTGAAATTGTGATGTGGATATATATCCAAATTAGTTTAAATACAAGTTTGTAACATGCTTCCTAAATGTATTTTAATTCATAAGAATACTTGTATAAAACATAATGGGATTTTCACCTTCATTTTTACATTAATTTTCGCATTTTCGCATTTTTGTTATATTTTTTGTTTATTTAAAATATAATTTTTAATGTGGTTGAATGGATTAAAAAGGAAAACATTATTAATTTGGCCGACCTTTTGTAAAAATATTTTACACGTGGATAGTTCGTCTAAAGAAACTGCAAAAATGTTAGTTGCTGCACTTTATTTCAATTTCTTAGCTCATTAACAGCCCAGTTAATTAAAACTGGCTAACTTCATAAGTAGAATTTCATCTGTAACTACCTTTGCAAGCAAACTTCATGGTGTGTTAATTGCTACCTGTAAAGTTGTTTTTGAAATGTATTGGCTATATTGGCTATATACTTAATATACAAACAATTCTGGTAAGTGATCAAGCTCAAACAAGTGAAGTGCTACTGGCAAGATAGAAAATAGGTGAAATTTTGAATATATTCTAAGATTAAGAAGAGTTTTATGTGTATCAAACATTTATTTTTGATATGGTTATAGAGTGGCAATAATAAAATTATATTTTAAAATTTGTCAAATAACTACTAATAACGAGTTGGGAATTCAATCAAAATTGGAGAACTTTAAAAGTGGTCCAATAATTTTTCGTAACAGTCCAATAATTATTTAAAAAACTGCATTGAACTATATACTCTTTTTTCTTGTATTTGAAATATAGAATTTGGTTCTATTAGCTTTCCAAAGTTGTATATGTCCATTACAAAGGATAATGTTGCATGTAGCATGATGAATAAATTTTTATTGTATAATATAAAAAAAAAAAAAACTTTTGAATTCTATTTAAACCATCTTACCAGTTCAAAGAATTTAAAATAGGTTTTTCAAAATACAAAAAGATCTATGTTAATGTTTTCACACTTAATATACAAGGTATTGTAACATGCGAAATAAACATTATACTGACCATGATTAGGTTAGTCGATTATACGTTTATAGCGATAGCCGAAGGCAATTTTATTTTGAACGATGTCATTGATATTCCATTTCATATAACTACTTTGAGTATCTATATTAACTATCAATATTTTTTTTCAGGTTGTCAAAGAGTATAATTTAAAGTTTTTGTGTTATATATAAAAAAGGAAATGCCTTCAAGAAACAAAAAAAGGGAGAGTGAAATATTATATTCTACCTCATCATTATGTAGATAACATAATTCTCCGAAGAATATTTGATTTTTACTTTGAAGAAATTCGTTTGCTTCGTTTGAACTATTTATATGTTATTTTAGTTTATACTAAATATTTTTGAATCACATACAATTTCAATGCTTTTAGAAACAACATCGAATTTGAATTAAGTGAAGATAAGACCTAAAATTAGTTGATACATTAGTCGTATCTTTTAAAAGGTATTCTCTATTATCAATTTTTGAAGTATTGGTAATTATTCACATAAGTACGTTCGTTCGAATACCATATATGCCTTTTTGAACTATGTATGTGTGGGCCTGATTTTAAACAGTTTGTGGAAAATATTTAAATTGAATGTTGATTAATTTTGAAATTTATTCAGGTATATTATTAAGACTCTTTTAATTTTTTAATGAGAACTATTGGATGAAAGTTACAAATGTTTCATATAAATTTCTGAATAGAAGTATAATGCAGAAAATCGCATCTGAATCAAACTGCTCCAAATATCTGTTTACGAAAATCATATTAAATAAGTATCTGTAAAGAATGTAAACGTTACATCGACGAATAAGGTACATTTTAGATGCCACGTCCCACTTACGTATAGAATTTATTATCAAGCTTTCTTCATTTCCCAGCCACAAACTTGCACTGTGGAGTAGAAAACGTTACATCTATATCATCAAGTTTAAAAATATTTATATACTTACGTAGTTCAAATCTTTTGTAAATTTAATATTCTATAAAGCAATTAAAATATTTTATTAAATTATTATCAACATTCTTTGGTAATTAAGAAACGCAGTATTTTTACTTATCTGAAATAAAGTATAATCAAGATATTCATTTTAAACGTCCGTTTAATTTTTTACTAGAAGTATTTTTTAATGAATTTAATTTATGTTTACAATAAAGTCAGGCTCGCGTATACAGAAAAGGTTTATTCTGAAAAAACAAAATTTTTCATGAAAATAATTTTATTTGAACAAAAGGTGAGAGATTTTTCTTCAAATAATATAGTAATCCCAATCGGCAAATTCGCAAAATAACCCTAAAAACAATACAGTTATTAAGAATTTTACACAAAAGTAATCATTAATGAACAATACGTATTAAAACTCGTTTAACTTAGCATTAATGTGCCTTTTTCTCTTTCCCAATTAGTAATTAATTGAATTTTTACAATTGTTAATCAGACACAGTCAGTACTTGAAAGAGCAGCCACCTATTAATCCTGTGTGTTATTGTTGTATAGAACTGTCTGTAGTCACTGTATGACCTTAGTAGTTAAAAATGACATAAGAAAAAAATGGTCATATGATTTTTTTGTTCCCAAGGAAGAAAGAAGATAATCTTATTCCGGATCTGGTGGTGCTTGCGTGTATTTACCATATTCTTCCTTTTTTTCCAAAATGCTTTTGGCTTAGGTTACCTGTTTTAAAATTAAAGATGAAATACCTTTTTTATTGCCGATGAATTAAATGTGCCATCCTCACAATATATTTTCGATTTATTTATCTTCTTATTAAAATAACATAAAACAAAGCAGGTTGAGAAGGTTTTCAAGAAGTTTAAAAAACAATCATTTCAGCTGATTGAAAATGAAAATGAAAAGTAACTTTCATGGGTTTTCTAATCACTATAATTTAATAGTAATACAAAGTACAAGCTAATTAAAGTATAATTTTATATTTTTTAATGAAATTTAAATACATTCTCTCAGTTTTCGAATATAAGAATATATAATGAAAATCAGTACATTTTACTTAAAAATAAATGAAAAACTTATATAACATAAACTCTATTGTACGTATACTCTAAATGGTACCGACAACTGATTTGAAGAGAAAGGCTTTCTCCATACATTATATAATATCTAAAACTGAAAATGTCATTTCATATAAATAAAGGAAATGACTTCAGATTCAGTAGATGATAAAAAAATACATTTTCTTATGCAAGTTAATCTCCTTTATACCATTAATTTATTCAGTTGAAAATCAGATGGAATTGAATGCTCTTGTTCCTTTCTTCTCTCTTATAGAAAACGAAGAATAACCTCATTTACATAATATAGCTAATAATAGTATTATTCATTCAGTTTTGTGTTCGCTTATGTTTTTAATTTGTTCTCTTTATTTATCCATCTTCTATTGATAATGAGAAAAAAGAAGAATTCCATAATTATTATTAAATATTTAAGTTACATTGAAAAGATATGATTTATTAAAATTAGTACTTATATAAATTAATGTTTTAAAATTTGTATAGAAGTTGACTTTTTTGTAAATAATACAATAAAAGTTTAATTAATAATTTCGAATTTTTCACAATGTCTTAGGTTTAAATATACAAATTTTATAGTTTTTGGAGTAATAAAATAATTTTTGCAGTATAATTCTATACCTTAGGAATTTTGACTGTCAGTATAACACTCATGAAGCGTATAAACCTTGTGGCTAAAATGCTAAGGTTGGTATATAAACAAAAACAAAGTTAAAAATAAATCCAAATTTTAGGGTAAGAAATAAAAAACTTATTAATTTAGAAATAATTTGAGCTTGTTTAATTTCTTTTACCACAGCTTCTATTGTACTGGTAGATAGCTAATAAGTTACCCGACTGCTTCGCTGGAAAATTTTAACTTTATATGTATATGTTTATAAGGGACTTCATTGGCCATATGTATATGTTTATAAGGGTCTTCATTGTATACACATTTCCATTGCCAGCAAAGCGAGTATTGAGGTCAAACCGTAGGCCAAAAGAGAATGTCAACGGTCATTCTTACCTTGTGAGTGATATAAGCAATGTGAGGAAAAGGCCTTCAATACTTTATTGCTATCGAAACAATTACAGAGGTCGACGGTCGAACACAGATCAGAGGCTGTAACTTCTTTGCTGGAAGGCAAAACATTGTCCCTCCTTTTTGCACCGTGTGTAAGCGTTTGACGAAAAAGCAACAAAAACACAGTCGGAAACTAAACTAAATTTTTTTATATCGGACATGAATTGGTACTTGGAAGAGAATCAGCTGGAGCTAACTACTTATTCAATGATGATTGCAAAAGAAAAATCAATCACTGGATCAACTTCTGAAAATCACACACTTAGAATAAGTTAGTTATTTTTTATTTAATTAGCAAAATATTCACTTGAAATTATTTATATGACAAAACAACGTTTGCCGGGTCAGCTAGTACGGATTATAAAATTAAAATTTATTTTTTAAAACAAAATAATGGAAATTGTATCTTGCAACCAGTAAACGTATTCAAATCCAAATTAAATTAAAAATTAAAATTGTTCGTATAAAAAATGAAAAAGGATAAAACGGAATTGTATATGAAATAATATAAAATATTGGATAATATTCTTTTTAATAAAAATTTTAAATATATCACATCATATCTTGTACAAGTGAATAATAATAAAAATCAACGTACATGCTCAGCACATACAAATTATTCTGCTGCAATTACCATTAAAAACCAAGGAGTAAGTAGTTACGATAGAGGTAGTAGAAAAATATAGTGTCAAACTGAAAAGATATAACTTAGTTGTAAGAAAAATATATGCAAAGAATAATAATAAGATTTGAAAACTCATTTATATAAAAATGAACCTGGTGATGAAGCTTGGAAAAATTACAATACTTTGTATAACTTACTTTTCCGTTACCAGTTAAAAAAGTATTATTTTATTTTTTGTCATATATTTCTTATATAAGAAAAGAGAAAAAAACAACTTAAAATTGGAAGGAAAACCATTAAATTTTTCATGAAAAGAAAATAACACTTGTTTTTCTAAAATTATGTTATATACGTATAATGGAAAATTGAAATTATCTTTTCAAATATTTTCATTGTTTTTATCATATCTCCATATACAGATGTTGTACGGATTTTTAAGGTTTTCTACGAAATATATTTTATGTTGTACTGCTGATGAAAAATTCATCGTCATATAAATTTTTTTCACATATATCAGAGACAAGACATTATTCATTTTACTATTAATTAACTGACTGATTTTTTATTATCCTAAAATGTTTAACTAGTAGTACTAAAAGAGATTTTGTTTTAAGTCGTACATAAGGAATGTACTTCAGTCGTAATAGAAAAAATAAATTAGTAGATCATGAATCGAATTTTTAGTATGTGCTAGTTAGTATGTTTAGTATAACGAAAAATATTATTATATAAAATAAAAATTTTGGTACCATGCCGATCGATTAAGAGAATAATTATTAATTAAAAATACACTAAATAACCAAAACAAACTAACTTGTTTTAAGGTAATTTAGTGTATTTTTCTGTCTGTTGTCTCTGAATTCTTTTACTATTTATATCAGGAGACATGACCGTAGTAAGCTCTCCTTGATGGCACTATCCTTATCATTCATCGTACAAGAGAGGTATAAAATATTTAAAAAAATGAACTTAAGTAAAAAATAATTTAAAATTGTTCATTGTTACCAATCACCTTTGTCAGTCGCCGCCAACCAATAAATTTTTAAGCTTAGGTTAAGATGGGCTCCGGCATCGAAAGGTAATTAGTCAGTCACAAGGCTAAATTTTTACTTTTTAGTTTATTTTTTTGAAGGCGACTTTTTTTATCATACTAACTAAATTTTTTAACTTTTGAATGTTATATACAATCACATTTTCAATTAGATGAAATTTAATCACAAAAAATAATTTTTGCCCCTTCTCTTCTCTTTGAGATATAACATCTAAGCCAAATTGAAGTAAAACCACGCAGTAAGCATTCGCTTTCAAATACAAAATCGATTCAACCCATTGAAAGTTCTGATGTAATAAACAATAAAGGCTGCGGGTAACATACACCTGTTTATTTATCCATGCTATCCTTATCACACTGAAAATAGTTCTTGGGCTTAAATGCAATAGGGTCTTAGGGATATTATTTACTTTTTAGAATTCATTCATGCATTTTTAGAGAGAAAACATAGGTTTTCATTTATGTCTGGGAGGACTAACTACGGCCGTTTAATATAATATTTTATCATCCATACGATTAACATTGGCTTATAGTATTACTACAAATACGCCCCCCCACCATTTCTAGAATTATAATTTTATCTGCATTTGATTGACTTAAAAAATTTAAATCGGAATTTATACGATATTTTAATCCTATTCAATAAATTTAAAAGTTTGTAATACCTACTACAATGTAACAGAAAGTTCTAATAACTAATTTAAGTTTTTCCGTAGAAAATCATTATTTTATTTTAATTTTATCATTATTATATTCATTTTTACAAATGCCTATTTAATGAAAGGTTTATGATCTTCGACCTAGATTAATAAAAAGGATTAAAAAATTTTATCATCCACCGGGAATCGATCTTTGTGCCTTCATTTGTAGAAATTGACAAATATATCTCACTGTTGATTTAGAATACATCATCAAAAAAAAACTAGAAAATGGCATATAAGATAAATTATTTTTAGTGTATGCACCTGAAAACTGAAAAATTTTGACAACATTTATTCAATACATTTTCAGTAAAATATGCAAGAAAATTCATTTTAAAGAAAAATTTCTAAGAAAAGTTTAATCGTCGAATACAATTACTTCCATATAGTCAATCACTTTGGCATCTTACAGTAAGTAATAGATTTATTTAATGTAATCCACTTGGACCATGTTCATATTGTGAAGAAACCTCTAAAAAGATTATAACCACACTTGACCTTCTATAAACAATATGTTATTACACAAAACAGATATTATAGTATACACCAAAACCGTACACAAATAACGATAGAGTAAAATCTATACTAGTGGCCATTATAATCCTTATCTATTATACCTTTTATAGTCCAGTTTACACTACTATAACTTATACATTTAATTTGGTACTTTATTTGATATCCGATGTCCAAATAGAGGAGAATATTTGCCTGTCCTATAAGAAGCAGTTTACTATAGTGAATTATCCAAAACATGATCGAAAGGGCGGTTCAATGTGAAAGTGTGCCACTCACTGAGATGAATATCAAAGATACGAATGTACCTTTTTCTGTTAGCAGGACTTTCGTTTTAAGGACGTTCTCAAAGTTGATGATAAAAAGTAGATTGTGCTTAAGAAATTTCTATTACAAATTATATTTTAACTGAAAATTTTTTTACGACGATAATAAATTCTACTTATTTACAACTAATTATAAAAGTAAAGATTTTAATTTATTTTTTGTTTGTTTGTTTGTTTGTTTGTTTGTTTGTTTGTTTCTTTTGTAAGGGATAATATTTGGGAACTGAACTGATTATTAAAATTCTTGCAACGATAGAATAGATTTATCATCAGTGTGATCAAATTCACTAAGGTTCTACCATTACTCTTTCAAGTACGAAAATAAAAAAGTAATTTCACTGTGGCATTTTTCGAATTCGTTATCTTTTACTTGTCAGGTCACGAGAAAAAGATTGGAAACAATCAAAAGCAGTTTACTTGCTTCATTTTTATTATTAAACGATTACCGCTTCACATATTTTTTTATAGATATAATACCTTAAATTAATGATTTGCTTATTTTATTGATATACCTTCAGTTTTTTAAGACAACGTATGAGTAAAATAATAAATAATATTGTATCAAAATAGTGTTTTAAAATTTTACAACATGTTTCTACCTCCAACGTTTATAAGCTGTATAATATGGATTTATTGTAATACAACCAAGGTATTATTCTAGTTAGCCTGTCTGCATGAGATCGTGTATCTGCAGTATGTGGATTTTTATCTTTCTATAAAACTTAACGATCATTTTTCTAGCCATTTTCATATTCATATATACAATATTAAAGTGTTTTTATATATATAGAGTACGTATATTGAAAATTGTTTTATATGAAAATTATGAAAATTATTTTAAAATGGTTGTGTTTACTTTTGTGTGATTCTATATTTTATGATATGTGTACATGAAAAATTGTTCACCAAACATTTACTATGTAAAATGACATATTTTTATTGTGAACTGTGTTTACATTCATGGGCATTGTAGTAGGATAAATACAAATTTTATCAGGATACTTTATTATGTAGTTATTATCGACCCTTTCTTTTGTGAAAAGTGTGGTTACTATCCATATAGTAAGTGGGAAGTTGTTTTTTACGTACGGTCAAACATCTGGTCAAATAGACAACCTCATAAAAATTTTGAAACAAGTTTAACCCCCAAAAATGATGTTAAGTTAAATTATATGGCAAACCCAGAGAATTTACGAGGCATATAGGGACCAAAAATTGCAAAAAATTTATAAGGCGAATGTATGTATGGCTTTAATATAAAAATATTACGGTTTCGTTGTAATAGGTAATGGTTTTCATCTTTCCTATACTTTCACCATATTTTGGTACACATATACTTTGAAGTTTCATATTAAACTTAAACTATGTTTCATGTATACTCATTATATGAGATGCTCTTTGAAGCAACTATTGTTAAGGGGAAGGAAAAAAAGCTTATACTTTAGAACTATTTTTTGCGTATATTTTTTTTACTATAGGTAAAGATTATGAAACAAAACAGTGCGTAATCTCGGATCTCGTCAAAACAATTCCGAAAAATACTTAAACCTATATAGTTTCAAAATTGACGCTTTTAAACTATAAAGGTTGAAATATTGTGAATTATCTATTTTTATTAAAAGAAACTATAAATATTGGTAGTTGTAAAGATCATTGAATCGTTACAATGTATATAATACCACTGAAATAGAATATGTGGACACTTAGTTCATTGTATTACATGCATGTAAGATTAATTGTCCCCAAAAGTTTTCTTTGAGAGCTAAATAGTATATATAGACGGTAAAATGGAGATAATATTAACGGTTTAACTGTCATTTGAAATGTATATCTATCAAATACTGTGATTAAAAATAAGATTTCGTCAAAAATGATAAAGGTTATAAAAATGAATATATAATAATAAACAATAAGTATACAACAATAATTTATTACCAAGCATAGTAAAACATCATCTATTATGTATGTAAAACACAAAAAAACAAATAGTTCGCGATCAGGTTTGAGTGTTAAACATGTAGTAAAACAGTAAAGATATGGGTGATATCCATATGACATTGTGAAAAACAACCTCAACTATCAATCTATATTTCTTATATCACTAGTTTATATTAACAAATTATTCAATTTATTAAAGATATAAACTGTTTGATCAACTTGCAAAGACATTTCTCCAACAATAAATATTTTCATAAAATATCAATGTCAATGATCGATAGTTCATTCATTTAACGCAACCATAACAAGTAAAAAATTACCAAAATGAAATATTTCTTTCGTATTATTTTATGATTAACTACGATGATATATAAGTGAACAGCCAAATTTATAAAAAAATATAAATGTATAAAACTGAATTATTGTGATAAATGATGTGAAAAAAATATAAATGATCGTATATTTTCATTTACGATCATTTTGACACCTCCAACTAACTAAATGTAGTACAGATTCTAACATTAATCAACGATATTCGTCATCGTATAATAAATACCAAACATTTATATGTAATATTTTTATGATTTTTATATTATAAGACTCAATTGCCGAAAATACTCTCGTGATGAACGAAGACACAATGTTTGGGTTGAGAAATGGTAGGTTTATACGATCAAATGAACTTACCTTGTGTTAACCGTTTATATTTTCTAACCGTTTGATAAGAAAATATATATACCCTCATCAAATATAATAAGGCACAATACTTAGATGCCGAATACATTTTTTATTTTTATTATAATTGCATTTTATTGTGTTTATCATGTTTATAATTTTATTGTTGTATAAAATTGTTTCCTCTTTAAAATACTGAATATCTTATGCAAGCGATTAAAACCGTACACACAGTATTAACACGATTACGATTTAAATAATAATAGTTTTCCATAATATTCAAAGAACATTCATTTTAGATAAATAACACATTTAGTATACATATTATAGTATTTTTATCTTTATAATGTTTTTCTCATTTATCGATTGTAGCATAAAATAATACCATTGACGTGAGGAAAATGATAAAATTTGATTTTAAATTTCATTAATAGTATTTTGCATAGTTCAAGCGTGTTGCTATTATCAAAAAGTCATCAAGTATTTGTTCTATTTACATAAAAACGTGAGTATATACGATATTTTCGAAAAAAAACATATTAATGATAAAGGGTGGCTGAAACGTAATACTGAAGCACCCTCTGTTATATAACCATCTTTCTATTTTCGCCCACAAATATAAAAATATTAATCCAAATGTTTTGAAATTTGATTTTTTGAATATGAAATTTAAGTTAACAGCTTAGAATCACACCTCTTTATGCCAATAACAGCTGTGGATAATCCATCTTAAGGCAGTTAGTTAGAAAAAACTTTCCCTTAAAAATCTCACTCACAAAGTAAAACTTAGTTTTTATGTCATAAGTCACCAAAATTTCAACTCTTTATCTCTTTTCGTTTTTCAGTAATTCTGATGGCTGACAGCTCGCGGCTATTTGTGTATAGTTTTGAAGATAATTTTCTTGTTAAGATTAAATTTTATTTATGATAAGTTATTGAATTAAAATTATAAAAGTTACAATAATTTTTATTAAAATATCCAATTCATATAATCAAAAATAAAGTTGATTCTCAATATTTCTTACAATAAATCTGTAAAATAAACAAAACATTAAACAAAATATATAATAATACATTTCACAGAATGCGTCATATACTTTAATTCTATTGGATTTAAAATACTACCTGCTGTGGTTTTGTAATCAATCATAGTATTTACAATGTACATATTTATTTATTGGTACATATTTAATTGTATTAAATCCATTAATAAAAATATTGATTTTGAATTATAAACGAAAGATTGTTAAAGTGTAGTTAAGCGACGAAACATTCCATTATAAATTTATTTTATATAATACAGTTTATATATATACTTTTGACATTTGTACTAATCTAAAGTTAATTGGGTTAATAGTACATATTTTGTCGCTAATACACTCCACATAATTTAGTAGTTTGATTTAACATATTAGTATTTAAGGATACAAGAACTTTCAAAATTCACAACCTCGTTGTATAGCAAATTTCAGTTTTGGGACATATAATTCTACTTTTGGACTAAACTTTAAACTGAAAGTAGACTATTTGGTAGAAGTAATTGTATATGATGATCGTGACAACTTAAGCTATAGGTATCGGAACCGCGCATACCATTTTGAAGAAGAAGCTCAATCGATTGAAATGACGCGAGTGGTCACTTGCGTAAAATAAAATACTCCTTCAGTTCTAAAACATGAAATTCAGCTTTTTAAAATGTATGGAAGTTTTCAACAGGAAGTTAAACTTTTGAGTAGTCCAGGCAATGAATAGCATTAAACAAAAAGCTAGTAAAAAAATTGAATATTCAAATTAGTGATTAAGAAATTCTGTCCATAATTATTCTGTCCATAATATAAACGGTTTTTAACCTTTTTGAATATAAATTTTTGTAACATGGCTGATTCCTATGGAACGATGAATTTGTACCTACTGTAGCTTTTAATTATACAGGAGAGGTATAATTAAAGGCTACAGTAGGCACTTTTAATTATACCTCTCCTTTCAAACTTGCATGTGCATAGTCTGAATTTCTTCATGTGTACACAAATAAACTATGAGCTTAACAAACCAATTTTCCTTTTGAGTTACTATTGAGTGAGACTCAATATTCTTTGCGAATTTTATAGGAATCTTAAATAAACCAATCATGCTTAAGCTCCAAGTTTCTTAAAACGTTTCGTTGTTTCTTCAATAATATTGGTTAGCCACATTGGTAGAAATATTAAAAATATAAAATAACTAGCAATATAAGGTGAATGTTCTTTTAAAAGTGTTTTCATTTTAAGTAATGAATTTGTTAATCACTCGGTATGAACTGATATAATTAATTTCATACTGAGTTTATTAATAATATTATAATTCCTAGTAGTACAAAGTTCAACCGCAATTCTAGAGTTAATGTGTTATGATACCTTATTGCAAAATTTGAAATTGAAAACATACTAACAATCACTTAGATACACTCAAACAATTGAGTCGGTCAAAGGTATTCTTCGGGTAGGTATGGTAACAGTCGTTAAAGGATATTGATAGGTATTGTTGGGATGTTAAAATGAGTCGCATATGTGTTATAAGGTAAACGTGAGCTTAAAATATAGTAAATCTACAGCAGTTTTTTTTTCTTTAGAAGAGACCAATATTTTCAGTTTAAATTTTTTTTCTCTATCTATTATGGTTTAAAAATTGTCTTATTCGTGATATTTTTTGGTTTAGAATACACCTATCTATATCAAAATTTGATTATGCCTTCAACATTTGCTAACGTTAGAAACATTAAACTTTAATATACCGCAATTGAATGCCATGAACTTTTAAATCTAACTGTATTTTTAAAAATGAGACAGAATTATCTATTTTGCACTATCTAAAAAGATTACTTGATTATAAGAAGTCTTAAAAGATTTTCAATTTCTAATAGATTTTTTGTAGGTATATAGGAAAATGTCATCATCATCATCTTGAATTTTTACTTGAACAATACTATGGGACTACAGACGTAAATATTGCACACGTTACTTAATTGAATTTTTTCACTGTATTTAAGGTCTCCGTTTTTTTTTTCGTTTATCTCTTCTTACGATAAACGAAAGAAAAACCATAAATAAATGAATAAATTTTCAATAAGTTGGATTAAATTGTGTTTTTGTGAAGCACCTGCTTTGATATTGAAAATGCATTATATTTAATGAATTTTCTTTTATTAAATATATTAGCGCAGATAAAATTATTAAAAAGCAAAGATGAATTTATGATTTGTTTAAATAAAAAATTTGGCAAAGTAAATATATTATCTTTCATTTTTAATAAGATGAGGTACATTTTTCTATGACGGTTTTTGTCATTGTTACCAAAAAACCGCCAAAAATTTCAACATTTTTTATCGCTATTTATGGGTTTTCTAAGATGAATAAGATCTTAAAAATTCAAAAATAACATTTATTTGACGATCGGTCGACTACTTTTTGAAATATTGCATGTAATACATCCGCTAAATCGGCATTCGGATCGGTTTTTTAGTCATATCTCAAGAACTGCTCATCCAATCGTCAAATAGATATTATTTTTGAAATCTACGGATCAAACTATCCTTATAAACATAGTAGTTTTCGAAATCGGATAAAAAAAATTTTTCCCGAATTTTTGCAATTTTTTAAGGAGTACCCCTTTGAAAAAATCGAGAAAATCGAAAAAATTTTTTGTTCCTAATTTAGATGATTTGTATGTTCTAGGGTAGATTTTGACCCGCAGATTGCAAAAATAACATCTGTTTTACGATTGTATGCGCAGTTTTTGAGATATTGTTACAAATCCGTTACAGTGGTCGAAATATGGGATGTATTTCATGCAATATCTCAAAATCTAGCTGACCGATCGTAAAATAAATGTTATAATTGAATTTTTCTGGTCTCAATTACCCTAGAAAACATATAAATAGCGAACAAAAATTTATGAACTTTTCGTCGATTTTTTATGTGACTTTCTTATACAATCGCAAAAATTTCGAAAAACTGGCAATCAGTTTTTTGATATAATTCACATTTCAAATAAACTTAAGATAAAAAAATATATAACATTTTAATTTAATCACTAATTTTTAGTTGTTACATTGTTCGCTTCTCAGCTCTTAGAAAGTAATTGCAACATACATTGGTTTTTAAAAAAATTTAATGCCCCCATTAAAGCAAACGCTAATGACTTGCTGACACCAGACAGTTATCTCTACACCATAAATAAGACTTCTTCCTAATTTTCAAGCAAGCAATTCCATATTTCTTGTTTATTCCATTCTAACTTTATCCACATTTCTATAGAAAAGAAATCTATTGTATCATATTAATAAGGTTTAATAATGAGGTTATCAACAATGATTTATTAGTTTAATAAATTGTCATCAAAACATTTCTGACACATATTTATATTACTAACAGGGATCCGTTTTCATATTCAAGGATAAAAATAATATTCTTAATTAATAGATGGGCAACTATTTAATCTGGAAAAATATAGTTCTTAAAATCTGAGCGTATTCAGGAAATAAAAATGTGTTTCGATCAATACATGAACAAATCTTGAATTAAGGAAGGAAGCACGTAGATTAGGTATCAGTTCTGTTATCTGGTCTCTTTAAATTTTAATTACATTACAAATACATTGAAATTTATACTCATTTTTTTAGTTTAAAGAACACCATAAATATTTGAGACTATACTTATTTATAAAATTTGTACTTATTGTTGGGGATTAGTCAAGAAGACAATGTGTACTTTAATTTCCCATACAAATATTTCCGATGAGATCATGTTATTAAATTTAATTGAAAATTAATATCACCAAATTAGTTGCGATGAATTATTATCCGTATATAAATGCCATTAGGTAATTAATGTCTAGTTTGTTACTTTAAAAAAAATACATCGTTTGATTGTAGAAAACCAGTAAATTTTCTATTTTGTATGTATAGGTTTGTATTTTGGAAGTAGATTACTGTCCTAATAAATTGTCATATTCTCTATTTAATTATTACTTTGACCTGAACCGATAAGTATCATAGCAAAATATTTATTACATAAATATCAAACGAAATAAATCTACTTATAAATTAATACTTTCTTGATTCCAACACAAATACAAAATATCACAAATAACCTAAAATAACAATTCCATTAACTAATTTGTTTCAGGTTGTTTTTACCTGAATAACTAAATATACCAGTATTGTATCGAAACTGTTTACCAAATATATATAATAAGATATTATTAGAGATGTGTACGGTTTTAGATGTGTTAGGGGCACATATTATTGAACTATAAAAGAAATTAAAGGTAAAAGTGTTTTAAAGGGCATCATGGTTCACTAATGAACACAGTATGAACAACCATTTTGTACCAGTTAAATTCGGAGCTTTCAAGAGATTTATGTCCTTTAAGCCATTTATGCAAGCAAAACTCTTACACAAAGTCCCATTCATATGCTTTACTTTGCTTGTACAATCCAGAAATTGCTTTCATGTGTGTATCTCTTGCTTGGTGCGTTAAACCGAATTTGTACATGAGATAAATGGATGCATTTTTTACAGTTTAATCACATTAAATTTTCTGGGAAATACTACTTTAATAATTGCGTGCTACTGCTGACGAATATTTAATATTTATATAAAGTTTATCCCACGGTTTATCCCAGACAATTGTATTAGTTTATTCCTTTTTTTTTTAAAGTGTTTTAATTTGTTTAAATATCAAACAATATATAGCATACACATTCAAAACACGAAAGTACAATTATTTAATTCTTTAAAATAAACGATATTTATAGGTTAAGTTTTGACAATTATATTATTGTACAATTGTAAATACAATTAAACTTAGAATATACTTACTTAAAACGTTGTTAATGATACAGAAAGTTTCATTTGTAGATCGTTTTGTTTTCTTTTTGCTCTTAAAGAACTTCAACATTAGAAATTGTTTTGTTGTAGTTACAAACAGTTTTATGCTAATATCTAGTCCAAAAACGTTTTGAAAATGGTTTAAAATTTGATACAACGTATTCATGACCCAAACTTTAAATTCTAAGAAAAACGAACATTATTTGATTCATTTTTTCAAATAGTGTTTTGTTTCACAAAAAATTCAAGCTCAACTTGAACTGATTCAAACTTATAATATTATACTACATACATTGCCATTATATTACTTATTTATATAACTTATATACATAACTAATTTACATTAGTATTTTACAAAATCTTCATAACTGTTTGGTCTGTTAAGTGTTATAAATATTAATAATTAATTTTTATAATTTTTATATAATGTTTATAATTAAAAATAGCTTTCACATTCAATTATACATCGAATATATAAAGAATTAATAGTGTTTCTCGTTATTTACAGAAGTTTTTTATTTGGTTTTCAATCGCACATTCTGTACACTTTACTTTAATATCTGTAATAATACAGAATATTTGTGATAAAAAGAGTGAGAAGATTCAGATAATTACATTAACAGGCCTATATATGATTGTCATAAACAATTTTGTGTTGCTTTTCATTTGATGATTGTTTTATGCAAATGATATAAGATTTAGTTACTGGTACAATGTAGATATTCTCTTTCAACTATACTTTTCCTATCGGGTGTTTCAAAACACCCGTCATTGTATACATATTACTTTATTACAAGTGCAAAAAGCCACTAAAAGTGTTAATTGTGTAAAGATTAGACATGTGATTGAGTATCAATGTCTATACTATTTTTAATCATAGTCATTAATAAAATATACTAAATATGTAGTGTATTCAGTGTATAAGTTTATTATATAATAATAGATAAAAGAAAAAAGTGTTTGAAAAAAAATCATTGTTATGAAGAAATTAAAATTTTACATAATTTCAAGTGAGAAGGCTTAATAGTGGCACCGATTTTTAACGCAAATTAAAAAATTTTGAGAGTGATGTTAACGTATGTGTCCATATTTATTTTTTGTCTCGATTATCTCGAAAACGATAAATAATATTGATGTGGAATGGCTTTGATTAGACGTATAATTACATAATCACTTTTCCCCAAAATCGGGACAGCCTTTGACTGTTGAGGATACAAAAACTATACAAAAAGTTCAAAATTTTTTTTTCGCCGTTTATGAGTTTTCTAGGATGAAAAAGATCTATAAAATTCAAAAATAATATTAATTTTACAATCGGTCGACTTATTTTTGAAATATTGGATAAAATACATCCGCTAAATCGGCATTCGGATCGGTGTTTTAGTCATATCTCAAGAACTGCTCATCCAATCGTCAAATAGGTATTATTTTTGGAATCTACGGATCAAACTACCCTTGTTAACATGGTAGTTTTCGAAATTGGATAAAAAAATTTTTTCCCGTATTTTTTAAATTTTTTAAGGGGTACCCCTTTGAAAAAATCGAGAATATCGAAAAAATTTTTTGTTCCCGAATTGGATGAAATGTATGGCCTAGGATAGTTTTGACCCGCAGATTTCAAAAATAACATCTATTTTACGATTGAATCTGTAGTTTTCGAGATATCGTTACAAATCCGTTACAGTGGCCGAATTATGGGATATGTTTCATGCAATATCTCAAAAACTAGTCGACCGATCGTAAAATAAATGTTATTTTTGAATTTTTCTGGTCTCAATTACCCTAAAAAACATATAAACAGCGAACGAAAAATTTTGAACTTTTCGTCGATTTTTTATGTGACTTTCTTATACAATCGCAAAAATTTCGGAAAACTGTAAATCAGTTTTAATAAAATTCATCATTAAAAATGTATTTAGGAGTAAAATATACATAATATATAAGAAAGAAGTTCCAACGCACATGAGTTTTTTACAACATTAACGCCCAACTTTTAACTTTTCATCTATCCCTTAATTGTGTATTTCCATAGACACAATTTACCAATTTAGATATTCTTCTTCTTAAACTCATATTTTATGTCTGGAATACCCAGAAAAATCTCACTATCTCTTATGGTTCTTGAATTATATTGCTAGTATAATTAAATGCTATGTTTAAACTGAATTGATTGAATTAAGAATATTTATATTTTATTCAAAGAGTTATAGAGAGACACCGTAATAATATTTGACAATTGGTAGATTAGATTTTAGATAGGAGTTTGCTGTTAGTTATGCACACTTTATTTTTTTACGTTTGAAGATTTCATTTTTTTTTTAATACTACCTATGTTATGTTGAATATGTTCGGTTGAACGTCTTGGATATTAAACTGACTTCTTTTCAAACTATGATCGACTTCAATGTCAAATATTTCTTAAGATTGCTATTACTTTTTAAATACCCGACATACATTCTTAATACTATGAATTATACTATACGAAAGTTGTTCAGTATAAGTATAGTATATAAAATATATCATCATATAAGTGTTCGGCTCATATACTTTGGTGAAAATTAACATAGAAATGATTATACTTATAATAACACTCACGTCAACAGAACGTTGACTTTATAGAAGTGATGTTGTTTGTTTCACACTTACGAACGAGCATAATATTAAGGTTTTTTAAATGTTTACAGCACAATAAATTCTGACTGAATAGTGAATTCATAAATTAGTTTTATAGAGGATTATATAGGAAGCCCTTTGCAAAGACAAAAGGTCTAGTTGGCACAAAATAAAAATATATTTAAAAAAACTTTTGTGGTTAGCTTCAAAGTTTCACAAAGTTTCAGAACACTATGGCTAAAGTAGTACAAACAATGATAGATAATATTTTACATAATCACAAAAAGAGGTATTATTTGGACGTAATTTTAATGTTGAATAAAATTAAAAAATGCCAGAAACGTTTTTAAGGTGGTCTTCAAATATTCAATTCTTAAAAGAATTTTTAATTGACATTCAATATCTAATAAATAAAAAGTGATATAATTTAGTCTATTTTCCTATACATTTATGACATTCAGAAGTATAATGAAACTGTATGAATAATTAAAGGTACTAAATAAGCACTTCCGATGAGATGTACTTATAAATAAAACTATTATATAATGTTGTTTCCATCAACTTTTACATTCATGCACAAACTAACAAACAACGTAAATTTTAAATCCAATCATATGCAGAACATTTTAGATTAAAAAGGTACAGGAATAGCAAAATAAGTGATCCGGCTTTCTGAATTTTATTAGTTTAAAAAAAAAAATAAATTAAGGTAACAACCAACTAACAGAGCTAATTGTTCAAAAGGTCTCTCTATGATAAATACAAATATACTTTTAGACACGCCTACATTTTGTAGGTATGTCTTATCTATTGAGTATTACACATATCTTATTTATACAAAAAAGGGGGCTTACGTATTTTGTTGCATTACGATTTTTCAATAGCTTTAAGCTCCCGCTAAAAGTACTTCGTTCTAAAAACTTTATTAAATGAAAATAAGTAAAATAAAAAATTTATATAAATTATTATTATTATAAAATTTACTCCTTATAATTGGGTAGGTATCATCAAAATTAGGATATCATATCATAATTTATTAACTTGTTTTTAAATTACTTTTTGACCACCCGGAATTCGTAAATTAAGTACTAGTTAATACCATTTTTAATTTTATATTAAAACGCAGATAATTATAAACAAAGTGTAGATTTTACAAAAATAATGAAAAACACATAAATAACGTAATATTACGAACAACCGATGACCTTCGTCTCAAACATTAAAAACCTGGTATTAAAAAAACATAATAATAAAATTCTTAATTAAAACCCATAAATCATTTAGGTAATAAATTAAAAAAAAAGAAAAGTAAACAAAAAAACATACACAAGAGGAATAAATAACTGAAAATATATATTGGTCACATATTTCTAGAACCCGTGTAGAAAATAATTGTTTGTAATGATGTAAGGAATTAATACCAAAAATAATAATAAAATTTAAATTAAGACAGAAGGACAATACATACTATGTATGTTTGTAAATGTTCCCTGAATGTAAGTCTGTGTGTATGTTGGATGGTTCCTTAATAAATGATGCTGGCTTAGAAAATGTTAAAACCAGCAATGTTTTAACATGGATAAAACTGTAATCTATTTTAATTGCTGGACTTTTGCAAAAAAGCTTACAATAAAAAGAAAACCTTTTGGTTTGGTTTAAATAAACATTGGTCTATGTCTACAGAGAATTTTTCTACAGAGAGAGAAAAATCGGATGTCTACAGAGAGAGAAAAATCGGTGAAAATGTTCATTTTTGTGTTTTAAACAAACTTAAATTTTTTCGAAAGAAAAACTTTCGTTTTTCTACGAAAAAAATAAAATAAAAAAAATGACTTTATTTGAATGGAAAACTTTCATTAGCAAATTTTCGAGTTTTGAACATTACCAGTGATAATTTATGGATTAGAATATCCAATTTATTATATTATCGAATTAAAATAAATTATACTTTATATACACAAAATTTTTTTTCTAAATGCAAAAAAAAACTATAACTTTTGCAAAATTTTTCAGGGAATTTTGTATGCTTTATTGTATATCAACTTCCTATCTAGATTCATAAAAAGCCGTGATTCTCATACAAATCTTCGCAAAAATCTATAAAACATTTTATTTATTATAAAATTTGTACGACCCAAGTAGCTCAGTTAATTTCAAATTCGACTACTTCACACGGTATAAAGTAGTGATGTGCTAGTATAGTGTCACAGTCTACTCCTAATGGCTTAATAGGATGCACTTTATCTCTTAAAATGTATTTGGAAAAACCAAAAGTGAATC
Source organism: Chrysopa pallens (assembly GCA_020423425.1). Taxonomy (NCBI): domain Eukaryota; kingdom Metazoa; phylum Arthropoda; class Insecta; order Neuroptera; family Chrysopidae; genus Chrysopa; species Chrysopa pallens. The sequence continues at coordinate 46,604,491 of CM035594.1, forward strand.
TTCACGATGGGAACTATGCATATAAGTAATTATTTTGTTGCCTTGTTCGACTTAGCTCTGGGGAATATTTCAAGGTAAAAAAAGGTAAATTTACAAAGAAAAGCGTTTTGAGGTTGTCATATCACCTGATATTAAAATATGTACATAATGGGTTAAATTTAAAATATGAATCATTTCAATATTTTGCAAACTCTTCGTCAATTTATACATAAGTTTTTAAAAAATAGTAAACTATAGGTAGATTTAGTATACCATTCGTCTGGAAAATTCTATTTGGCATGATTATATAATAGGGTCATAAGCTTGTTACTTTTTTTATTCATGTTATAAATTGAAATGAACTTTAAATTACGTTATTTAAATTTAAGCGTAGGTTGTTGTCATTCAGAAGATTTCAATGTCTAGAATCGCTACATTCTTCAGGTGGGATTGATTCCTATTACTTCTCGTTTGACCAGCAATGTATAATGAAAAAATTATGGTATTCAATTGAGAAGGGAGAAGAAGCTCGCAGCAAGGTCTTGCGTTGTGTTTTAAAAATTGTACAGCAAAAAAATTATAAGATAATCATAATTCTATTAGTTTATAGATCAAAATATTAATACAAGCACAATTACGATTGCTTCTAGTCTATATCTATACTAATATAAGAGGAAACATTTGTATTTTTTTATCCCTTTTTGTTTGTCACAATAAAAAAATAAATCGATTTGAAAAATTCGTTTACCATTGGCAAGCAACATTATCCCCGGGTACAAACGGCTACTTTTTATCCTTCTTTTCCTACGAAAACGGGAACTACGCGGGTGAAAGAGGAAACACTTATATTTCTTTTTGTATTTTTGTATATAATGAATAAACATAAAAACTACTGGAGCGATTAGAAAAATTTTTCCATCATTGAAAAGTTACACTATTCTATGACATAGGTTACTTTTTATCCCTGTAGTCCCATGTGAACGGTAACTATGTGAGTGAAATCGTTGAAATCGGGTGAAAGCGTGACGTACGCTAGTTAGTAGTTATATAATTAAACTGAGCATAATCATTAATATATGTTTTCAATAATAATATTATATATTTTTTAATCTCCTAAAAATCGAGCTAGGAGATCAAATGTTTAAAACTAACCAGTGCGTATAATATCATTATTCTATTTAATAAAAGATAAATATTATTGCAATTTTGTTTCCACATAAAACGAAAAATCTTCATTTATCTATTAAAAAAAAAGATTCATATATTCACCATAGTAAATTATATTCTTCAACCAAATTTCCAAACAAAAACAAAATAATAATTTTCATAACATAAAACAAAATAATATAGATACTATGAAAAATAAACTTACCGTGCGGTTTCCAACATGTTTGACACGACATTTCAGTAACGTTGATTGACCTCCAATAGCTGTTACATTACGTGGTCCCACATCATCAAAATACGGTCGTCCTGTTATTAAATTAGAAGATTTCAATACTGTGTCTGTAAACCGTGATGATGGCTTATTATTATTATTATTAATTGCTTGGTCAGATCCACTGCCACCAACAGTATGCACTATACTGCTACCACCAGATGCTACCGATATTGTTCCTAAATGTGATGTACTACTGTCTTTGGCAACTGATACTGTAATTAAGAAAATGAAACAAGAAATTAATTAAATATTTAGAAAAAAGAAGAAAAATGTATGTTTTTTATTTTTTTAATGTTATATAAAAATATATTTATATAATAACAAATTACTAGCTGATGACAGTATGGGGCCGCAGAATTGCATAAACATATTTAATACCGTAGTTTGTTTAATTATCCTCTTTATAAACATTTTGTTAACAAATCAAAAGTCACAAAAAACTTTTAACAAATTTTGGCATTATGTTTACATTACCATTTAATGTACAATGTTTAGAAATAGATAGCTGAAATTTTAACAGTCAATAAAACAATTTAACTATTGTTTAATATTGCGACTTTTCGTCTTTTTTTTTTATTAAGACTTCCTCAAGCAACTAAAAAAAAATTGACCATTATATTTAAAAAAACATGATAATTTAAAGATAATTTTTTATATTCATATGATCATGCATGCTTAGAAATGCATAACATTATTTAAATGTTAGTTCGTGTCACCAAGCACATTCATAAACAAAAATATTATCACAAGATATACTAGTTGAACGAATATAACAAAGTTGTAAATTTTTAAGGAATTATCATTATAAATTAAACATAATTATTATAAACTTTCATCAAAATAGAGTGTATGTGTATACATACATTTAAATATGACATTTTCTAAACGAAATGAATTTAACGATTTGGAAGTAAAACTTATGAATAAAGAGGAAGATTTAAATACTATTGGAAAAGTTGGGTAGTTCTGAAAACACAGGTGATACACACATATACATACACAATGCATTTTATTTTAATGTCATACCCTAATACATTTCACTAGAATGTTAGTATATAGAGAGTGTATGGTATAATATGTGGAATAAGACAAATTCCACAACATTAACTCCATCTTTATTTTTGTTGAATTATAGCTTAGGTACTTGTATATATGCATTAATATACGTGGGAACAATCAGATGCTATGTTTTATTTACTCCCTAAAATACATTTCATGTGATTATAGAATGAGCGAGGACAAATGATACAAAATTTTTGCAAATATCAACTTTAAAATCAAGAATTCGTTTTTTCACTTGTCATTAAGTAAAGTTCTTAAATATTACCCGTTGCGGTTACACTTACAAGTACTAACGTCAGAATCATATAAGGTCCAGTAACCCCCACAGAAAACCCGTTCCTATTCATGTTTTATTTAATATATTGATTTAACTTATATGCCAAACTTGTATTTAACATTCAATTTCAGTAATCTGTTACTGTTTTTGAGATATTCAATTCGTTAAAAATCAATACGAAAAAAAAAACTAAAAACACGCGAAATTTTTATACACAAATTTGTGTAAATTTTCATCTTGGCAATATTTAAAAAGAGAAAAAACATCATTTTACTCGGAAAAACATTATATTTTCCAAAAGAAATTCAATGACTTTTGAAAAAAAAGTATATTTGTTTTGAAATAATAATCCTACATTTTTTTTCACAGTAGGTATTTATTAGAAATAACCGATAGATATAACAGCTAATGTAACACTAATAAAGTCAAATTATAGATCTAATAAAGTCTATTTAGTTATAAATTTAACTTACATAGTCAAAGAACATGACAATGTCTCCCGGACACCTCAGGAGAGATTGTCAATCGCGATATGTAGAAAAGTATTTATTTTCATCTTATATTGTGAACTTTGCGGTATTTTATAGTTAAATGATTGCTTTTACATGTTGGAAAAAGTACCAAACCCCTAAGAGTAATTATAAAGGTTTATACTCATCCTGCAAATAAGCGTTACTTATGATTATCGAAACAGATTATTCTACATTTTAGTCGTCATAATACAATTTGGATTAAAGCTTTTAAAAAAAGTTTTAATAGTCAATTTTTCATCTTTAAGTCAATTTTTCATCTTTAAGTCAATTTTTCATACAAATATCTATGGAATATCTTTGAATCGTATTGACTGAATGTACGTTAATCGCACTTTGCTTCTAATTCATTTGATCTAAAATCTTTTACAAGTTTTACCTAATAAATAATTAAATTTATGAAGATATTCAGTAATGTAATTATAATTCGAAATGAAAAAAGCATGATCGGGAAAATCTGGAAACAGAAAAAGTTCATAAATCAAATCAATTGGTTACAATTTATTGGTTTCGTGATATCATTTTCAGTCAACGCTGAAATAATTTTGTCTTTTATGCGCTGATATGAAGAGATCATCCTGTAAATAAACTAGACAAACTTAATGTAGGTGAGGAAACGAGTGACATAGATAACTATCTAAGAGTTGAACCGGTGGTTTTCCATTTGTAAAATGTATTCGAATTTTTTAACAATACTCTATGCTCCATTTTTATTTCTCGTTTTGAAACTATTACATGACATCCAAAAGGTCGTATAATAATGACAAATGGTAACTAGCCATTTTTTAATAGATTCTAAAGAAGCTTTAAATTTTACTTGAATATCTTGGATTTTTTATCGAATATTCACAATTTCTAAGTGATGGATTTTATAAACAACATAAAAAATTAGAGAGAGGTATTTGAATATATAATAAATATGACTCTGTAGTATTGCCTTAAAAAGTGTAACATGTGTGCTTTGAAACTGTGATAAATTATTATATTTACGGCATATCCATAATGAAGCCATACTTTCAGAAAATTTCAAATATTCGTCATCAACGATTCTTGTTCTTTTAAAACACATAACAATCTAAGATATTTCACATTTATCATTTCAGAATAATAAGTCAGTCAGTAAATTATCAAGGCTTATTCTTCAATTTTGATTTAAGGCAAAAAAACAACTAATTTATAGCATAGATGTTTCACAGTACTATACGATACTTTGCAACTAAAATGTTTATTATTATCCAAAAATACAAAAAAATATTTTTCATAGGCTTAAAAGTCTTCAACATAATAGAATTTGCGAAATATGATCCAAAGTTTATGCTTCTTTCAAAAATATGCCGATCTTTTTTTTTTTAAAGTATTTTGGAGTGTTTTGAAATAAATTTTTTTTTTATATGCAAAACATTTTGTCCGAAATAAAACCACATTTGCTATTCAAAAAAATGAAGACGTAGTTAGCTTAGTAAGGCTATGTAAATTATGATGATAGCATCGAAATATTCTGTATAAAATTTTATAATTTAAAAAAAAGAATTTTATATTTCATTTATCTATATATTCATTTATATAAATAAAAATGAAGATTTGTTTTCTGAAAAATTTCGGGAATAGTCCAATTTTTTTTTTTTTTTGCGTTTATGACATGAATTTAGTACTTCATAATTTGAGAATTTTGTTTTTGACCACTGGATTCAAAAAATTCTTCACTATAGAGCTTGTACCAGAAATACTATATCTTTCATAAGTATATTTGAAATATTACAACCGATCTATATAGCAAAGTTTTCGATTGTATGATTTAGTTGAATTTTTAACACCTCAATCGTATTTGAACTAACTCTGTTGTTAAAATATACTGATCTTATAGTGTACAATTTAGTTTCGATATAAATTTTTGTATCATATATTATTTTAGTAAATTATGGATGTTTAGGATAGATAAATAACTCCGTCAATTGTAACAAAATTTTCTGAAAATGAAATTATGATTTTGTGGTTATTTTTCATTTTCGTATTTCTACTATAAACAAAACGTAACGTCATATAGTAAAACATACGAAAATATGAAATATTTTTTTTTTAATTTTCGTCTCTTTTCACATAGACATAACTTAAATTGAAGTGAATAAAGATGAAAGTATGATGATTATATTTTTAAGGTTTGTTTTTTCTTACAAAAAAGTCAAATTCAATATATTGAATCTACAACTTACTTGGAAAAATACTTGTTATTTGAAAAAAGTTTCAGGAGGTCTAATATAAAAAAATTTCATCTTAGTATGTCAAATTATGTCACTTTATGTCACATCAATTATAAAAAATTGCATCGGTCTATTATGTATAGGAAAAAGTACGTATTTTTTACGCACATTTCACATGGGCCAAAGATGTGTCAGATATACTGACTGATTAGACATAACTAATCAATTCATGCATCACTACGATTGGTCAATCCATATTTGAAGTGTGGGCGGGAAACGATACCAGAAAGTGGTTCATGTTGGCAAAACTTTACTGATTTTGTTGAAGCTTTCCACGTTACCACGGAAAACTTTACCAAATAAAAACTGACCTAAAATGATGTAAAAATAATACGAAATAAGTAATATGATATGAGAGCTTAAAATATATATACATGGTGTTTTTGTTATTATGCGTCATCCTTTTTGGCTAAGATGTTATTTTCATGTGATAAAACATGAAAGATAAAATAGAATATGAACGTTATTTATTAAGGTGGTGAAGAGTGGATGTTCTTTCTTGTGTTCGGTCGAGTTTTGTCCGTCATCTACAATATATCACTACATCTCAACACAATGTGCCTCTAACCTCGATTCTCGAATAGTTCGTGGTATGACGATGCTTGATAAAATATTGATGAAGGATTATCAAGTAGTTTTCAACCCAAACTTATTGCTTTGGGTTTATATTATGTGAGTTATGCTTTTGTGTATTTGTAAAATATATTTATGAAATAAAAGGCTTTGTTCACACTAAGATTATTAGTGTGACCGTTTCACGTTTTTGTATTAAATATTTTATGTTAAGGAAATGCTCGCATTATATGTTTGTTATTAGAATGATTGCTTTCGAGCTTTTAAATACTTTTTTCCAACGTCATGGATTCTGAATTTCTTGTTTATGTTGAATTCCTTACCCATAAGAATATGTATTTACAATTTACATATGCATCAATAGAACTTAGACTTTATTAATAAACATGGGAATAGGTGAATAATTTTACACTGTCTTTAAAAGTTTAAATACTGCGAATGCCCAAGATAATGTTGACAAGCTTAATAAAATACTTTTATTGGCCTTAAAATATTTATTTTATTAATCAGTAGATATATTTATTGGTGAAAAATTTACTATTAATTGGTTTGTCTAATTAACAAACATCGAAAATAATTTTTGAAAAAAATACCAGATTTAGTCAGACTATCTATGAACTGCATTTCTTATGCTATGAAATCTTCGAATTTAATTAAAATCTATGAAGAAGAACACCCAAAGTCACCAGAATAGATTACTAAATGGATTATATTTTATTATTGAGATGTCCAGATCAATTATATACTAATAACTAATGAATTTAATTATTATTATTATTATTATTATTATTTTTTTTTTGTAAAATTAAATAACTGGAATATTCCTAGAACAAAACGTTTCATTTTAATAATTCTAATAAAATAATATAATTATAATATATGAGGCATAATGTGGACACAATCATTTATTTTTATATCTTCTTCATACAGAAAAAACATTGAAATAAAATGAAATAATCGCAAAACAAATTCACTTTGAATTATAATGTTAGTGGACATATTGACAGATGGATAAGAAAATGGACTAACTCGTTGATTTTATGAATACATATATGAAATCTCCTGGATTATTTTGAAGCGATACAAACTCTAGACTAAATGAAATGTACACGCCTGTTGTTCATATGTAGTAAGATTTAAAAATGCGATTTACTAAACACGTAGTGTGTTGTGTAATTCGTTCATTATTAATGTTCTTTATTAGTGTGAACAAAATTTAACATTCTTTACCACTCTAGAATAAAATCACGTTTAATATCCTCGACAATGATCGACAATTCTCATTAAAGAATACCTGCTTTATGGGTCCAAATACCCGATAAATACCATATGATGGACTAATATTGTAGTGTATACTAACTATACATTAAATATATTATTACGTCCGCCTGGTATAATGGATATAATTGAATTCCCAACATTTTCTCCATCTTGTTTAATCATTAGAAAACTGAATGAAATCTTGATCAATTTTTTCATAATACTGCCAAAAGTTCATCAAATAAATTATACATATAATAATTATGCCAAATGAAATTTTTAAAATTTCATATGTTTTAGTAAAACAATCATGAAATATAAAAAACGAATTAATAAATTTAAGAAATAATAAAAATAAAAGATAATTACTAGTTAAATATTGGCCGAAAAACAGGAAGCTTTGGAAAAGTATTTAGGTTTGTTTAGATAAAAAAATGTATTGAATTTCACTCATTACTTAATAAAAAATTAATAACATTTACGTTTTTGTAAATTTAGTATCAAAGAAAAGTAGGTCACCATTATTTAACTTGTTCACTTTAAAATACTCATACAAGTTTAATAATTTATTTATTAGTATTCTGTTTGGAGTGTTGCCAAAATCGAATGGCAAATACGTTTAACATGAGAATCTGACAATTCAAAAAAATAGAGTTATCAAACAGAGGAAAGAGTTTTTTACAATCATATTATGTAAAGTCTAAAGTACAAACATGAATTATAAAGTAAAAATCAATGTTAAATAGCGTAAGATGGTCGATATAAGTTTTAAAATAAATGCTTTTTAACATTGAATTTTATATTATAAGTAGGGGAAAGTTTTGTACCTTTGACTGAGAATTCCTTTAATGTTTTTACAGGAATCTAAAGGGTTTATTCATTTCAGGTACTGTTTAGTGTACGTAGACTAAATGAAATAAACAAGCGTGGGTAGCAGACCACGATTAAAAATTTTCAGGCGAACTTTGTTACCATCAACTATAAACAATATTTTATACACTCGAAAAAGCTAAGTATTACAATATATAATTATATTGAATAATATCCCGTGTGATTAAATATTTATTAAGAATTAGAGGGTGAAAGATCGGTGGAAACATCAACACAAAGTATTAACTGTGCAACGTTTCGTGTTCTTTATTCGTGATACTTCATCAAGCGGTCACAAAATGAGGTCTACGACACTTGCCATAGATAAAATGCTAACTTTAGCAATTTATTTCTTTAGCAATTGAAAATATAGTGATCGAAGTTGTTTCGTATGCATAAATAGCATAGCAAGAAAACCTCGAATGAATTTTTGTAATGGAAATGATAACATAAAACAACACAGCCGCCTTGGGAAAAATTGACTATATGATGTCTTGGGAAAAAGGAGTCAATTATCGTATATTTGTACTAGACCATTTATTTCGTATAGTATTGTTATATTAATTCTACCTACGATTTTGGTAGGAACATTAGATATTAACACACACACACACACATATTGTTCAATAGTAACTTAATATAACTTAAATATAAATCTAATTAAATGCGGAGATGTAAACATGTAATATGTAGGTATTTTGTATTACATTTTACAGATTCAATTACACATATATATATATATATATATATATATATATATATATATATATATATATATATATATATATATATATATATATATATATATATATATATATATATATATATATATTAATTGAATAATTTCACAATTGTAGTTGAATTATAATGAATAAGATGTCAGTGTAAATAAATAATGCAATTACGATTAATTAATTTCTAACCAATAACATAAGCTTATTTAAATAGTTAAATAATGTAAATGTGTTCTTTAAAATAAAATTCTCTTTAGACGAAAACTATAGTGTATATATATATATATATATATATATATATATATATATATATTTATTATTTATATATATATATATATATATATATATATATATATATATATATATATATATATATATATATATATATATATATATATATATATATATATATATATATATTATTTATATTATATAGATATTATTTGTATCTTATAGAGTTTTAATGAAAATATTTTACGTAGATAAATATTTTTGTTCTATCCAGATTTTGTATAAGAATGAGGAAGTTGGATGATATTTTCTAAAGTTCAACTCATTTCTTGCCATGCTAAGTTTTTGAATGAAAATATTGATTTTCAGAACAACTGAAAATCATTTTCATTTGCATTGAATTTGGTATAAGACTAGATTTAAAAAGATTGGAGTAACATCTAAATTTTAGTAATACTATTTAATGAAAAATATTGTATAATTTCCTTAATCATTCTTCGATTTTGTAGAAAAAATGAGACGAAAAAATGGATACTAAAGATTAAAAAATAACAACAATAAAAAATATAACTACATAAGTTAGTTTCTATTTTTCGATTTAAATAACATAATAGTCAAATAAAAAACAGAAACATTTTCTTTGCTTAGGTGATTTTAATAGTATATATTAAGTTATATTTGTTTTCCGGTAAAGATTATTATCAGTCGGCTATTTGTTTGATTGAAATAAATTATTCAGGACTCACATATTTGGATAAATAAATAATTCAGGAGAATTCAAGATTTAAGGAAAAAAATCCGAAGGAATTAACGAGAAGAATGAAATGGCACCGTACTGCTACAAAAATTTAATGCCATGAATATTTAGAAAATTTTATCTCGTATCAAAATTTTAACTTAATCGATAAATCTACTACAAAATTATAGCAACTATTTAAGTAAACATATTTTACAGGCGGTAAAGCACAAAATCTAGAAAATTGTAAAAAACTGGGAACTGCCTCAAAAAATAATTATGTAAAAAATGTACAAAATGCATAATTTTTCACCAATTTAAGTAAAAATTATCATTAATCACCAAAAATTTTTATATTTATTATGCGGAATATACAAATTATTGATAAATCATTACCAAAAATTCTGTACGAAATACCGCTGGAAATAACTTATTAAGCTTAACAAGTATCACTATTTTAGTAATTCACTGTCTACCAACAACAATACTATTAGATAAGTATGCGAATCAAACTTAACATCAATAGATACAAACGAAACAAATAATTAAATGTATATAGAATGAACTTGCATTCAGAAATAGAGAATAATTGAGGTTAATTTTGTTGTTCAAAACTGTTGTTCCTCATCGAAAGTTTTCAGTTTGATACAGCTTCATCCACCAAACTGTATGTTGTTGTAGTTTGATGCCTTCATATGAGCTTGTTGTTATGTATTTCATGTTGTATGTTATATTATTTGTTCGAGGTGATAGTACAAAACAAACTATTTATTATATATTAGTAACAAGATTCTAAGATGTTTGTATATTGAATCAGGACAGGGTTTTATGTAATTAAGTTATTACAGTACCGCATTTTGTTTGTATAGATTTAATATTAGAATATAATATATAATACAAGGTCTATACCTGAAATATGTGACGTAATATGTAAATGTTCCTAGAATTTGATAGAAAATTTAATTATCTACAAGTAGAAGTGTCCTCTAAACGTAGAATATTTTTTTCATACAAAGAGACACCAATTTTAAAACAAATTGTGGGATTGGATATTTAACACGTCTTAAAAATTAAAAATCGTTAATTGAAAGTATGAGAATTAGATATATAACTATAAATAAAATAATGACGTATTGTTTAATTATGAAAATGATAAAAAGGTAACGACTTTTGATTGTTTTCAATCTTTTTCACATGATCTGACAAATAAAAGATAAATAAGTAGCGCATTTATTATCATCGTAAAAATATTTTTATTCAAAACATAATGTGCAAAAGACATTTCATTAGCAGTTTATATTTAAAACATCAACTTTGAGAAAGTGCTTAAATTGCTTTTATTCATATTAGAAATTTATTTAAAGAGTAAAATAAACAAAATGCATATGAAAATAAATAAAAAAGTGATTGTGGTTGGAATAAATCCAAAATAATATAAAAGAGTTTTTATCATTTTCAAATAATGATAAAAACCGCAAAAAAAACGCAAATTCCTGAACATTTATTGTTTTTTTAAATTAAAATATATACGTTTTTATGGTACTTTAATTTAAACTGAATAAATTATAAATTACACCAAAAAAAAATTTTAACATTTTTTAATTTTAAAAAATATGAAATGTTCAGCTGGATGCGTTTTTTTCGGGAGCTATATGGAGATTTTTAAATCGAAAAACTTCCTTGAATTTTCGTTTTAAAATTTTTAACATTTGTAGAATATAAAATACTTATAAATAAATAAAATTAAGTTATACTCATAACAGAATTAATATTTGATGTGGAATGGAAGAAAACGGAAAAATGGTGGTTTCATTCACAAATTAAAAAAAAAAATTATTTTTGTTATGTGTTTTTGAACAATTGAGTTTGAGTTTATCTATGCCATCTAGATATGATGAAGGATTATTTAATCGGATAAATGTTTTAAATAAACAGTTTCATTTTACAATGACACAAATAATTAAAAGAGTATCTACCAAATATGAATGAATAAATAATACACCTATGCCTATGTCATTGTCAATTTTTATTTCAATTAAAAATATATACAAAAACATGCAAATGTATATCACGATTTGTTATTTAACCTTTTTTGAGTTGATACCATTAGCCCACTTTATAAGCCGTAGAATTTGGAAAAGTAGTGGAACAGCTCCGACTTTTCAAATTATAGTTTTTACATGTTCATTAGACTTTCAGGAACATTCATCACTTCTTACTTCAGCTTCACAAAAAAAATTGAAATTAGGGTAGTTTTCCATCCCAAATAGTAATGGTTATAAAAAAATTTAGTATATGGTTAAAACCCCATTAAAACACCTTAGAAGTGACAGTGGCTTTGTGATCTTAGATTTGTTATTCGCGACTTTTAAAACCACTGAAAAACGATGAACGAGGTGAAATTCAGAAAAAAAAAATGTTATAACTGTGCCACTTATAGAGGTGGTTTAATTGGGGTGCAAACAATCATCAGTTGCCTTTTGAGCTCCGATTCGTGATCAGTAATCCCATTCGTGATTAGCCATGTCGCCATGTCACAAAAAAAACCCTGATGGATGATTTCTGAGGTGAAATTTTTGATTAAAAATATGTTTTAAGTCAAAAATATCATATCTGTTTTTAAAAAATATCATTTCTGTGGGATTTTAATGAGATTGAAACCATCTCAAGTTACTTTTTCGGATTTGAGATCAGTGACCCCTAATACTCACGATAGACGATTTTCGTGATGCTATTTTAAATTTTTAAAATTAATTATCACTTTAACCATTTGGTATGGAAACACAATCATAATTTTCATAGTGAGACAAAGATTAGTCATGGTGAATGTTCCTGGTGGTCTTAGAATCCGGTTCAAATGACAATTTTGAAATAAGAGTTTTTTTCCACATTTCAACTTTTTTCCCAGCGTATTTACTGTATTACATAATACACATTTATATTGTAAAATAAAAAGAGTTTGTAAAAAGATGAAGGTATTAATAATAATTTACGTTTAATGTTTTTATATACTAAAGTATAATATAAATTGCCAATTATGAACACTGAACTTCGTTGTGGTGTATGATTATGATTATTTAAATAATTATACGCCCAGAACCGCTTAATAGATTAGGCCAAGAGGAAAATTTTTATATAAAGTGATTGAGTGCGTCATAGAACACGTTTGCTACTTGTCAATTATATATGAGTGGCTTTTGTGATCGAGTTGACATGTCGGTTCGAGTTTGTTCGGGTATACGAGCTTATTGGTTCATACGTTCAACATGTGAAGAAACTACACAAATATTGTATGGGGTTGGGTTAGTCCGGGTCTGTAGATTTTTTGACACTAGCATTTAATGTGTGATTAATATACAAGGCAGATTTGAATCGTTCAAACATCGAGTTGTTTTTTCTGACCAGAGGTTTTGAGTCGAGTGGTTTTTGAACTGGGTGGTTACTGCACTGAGTGGTTTTAAGTCGGAGTGGTTAATGTTCGAGTGTTCTTAAAGAGTAGAAATAGATATCAAATATTCACTTTGTATGAAAACAACTCTGTAAATTCCTTCTAAAATGTAAATGTTCTACGTTCGACTTAAAAAACTTTATTTCAACTTGTTATTTTAGTTTAAAAAGATTTCTTCCTATAAATGTAATACAGTTTATATTATATTTTTCTTTTCATACATGTACTAAAAAATAACTTTTCTACACATTTTCAGGCAAAAAACAAAATTTTTTTTTAAAAAAATACTTTAGGTATGAAATAAACTTTTGTACACACATAATATATTCGTGTTTTTATTAGGGTAGTATAGAAAATTTTATTTTATTTTATTTATATATTTTCTAACTTGTTAGTAATTATTGTAATTTTACTATTATGAAAAAAAAATTATTTTTCTCTCAATTTTTGTTATTCATTGTACAACAAAATGTTAGCTCGGCTGTTTATTTGAATACATTTTTTGCAATTTTTTTGGTATTATATAAAATCCATAATGAAGTTTTCTCGTTAAAAAAACATGAAGCGTATTTGTTTTGAATATTAAATACAAGTTAATAAACAATTGATTCCTGTATTCACTAAATTTTAACTATTATTGTTAGTAACGTAAAAACACATAAAATCAATAAGGTACCTTAGGAAAATAATCTACACCTATCTGAAATATGATATAAATGCTACATTTTGTGGATTTTAAGAATAAATTTAAGCTTTCTACAAACTTGATTAACATGATTTATCATAAAAGTTGAAAAAATGTAACAAAACACAATACTTTTGAAATTATTTTACTAAAAATACACTTTCTTTTTGTGCTTTAATAACCACTGTAGAATAATAAGCCCCATCAAATAATACTTGCAAATTACTGTAAATGTTAATTTAATCTACATATGCGATTGTAATATATTGTAATATATTACAATCGCATACCTATACTGTTTTCATAGTTTTTACATACCCTCAGGGGCGGTTAATCTTAAAGTTATCACAAATTTCGAATTTCTTAGTAAAAACAACAAAATACTATCAAAAAATTTCATTAACAAAATAAACTTTCATGTGTTTATATTAAAAAAAAAAAAATAAAAAAATATTCAAATCGTTCAATATGCATGTGCACTGAATATTAAAATCAAATACACTTTTTCAGTATTTTACATAAATAACAATCAATACAATATCAACAATAATTCAATTGAATTCTCAAATTGAATCTAACAACAATTTAACAGCTATTCAACATTTGAATTATCAACAACGTTATTTTGTTCGAAATATTCGAAAATGTAGTAGTTCTGTATTGTTTTTAAGGACATTTATTGTTTTGAGTGGATATGGAATGAAAATTATTTCTGTCACACATGTGAGTCATGTTGGTTTTAATTGATTGACCACATCCACTACTGAACGAAATATATATTGAGGGTTAAAGCCCGACGCCATTATTCATTTGTTTAAAAAACCTCATACCATTATCGATTCAAAATAATATTCAGTTCATTTATTTGTATAAATTCATTTTTAATCGAATTTTTGAATTTGTTTTTAAAGATTTGGAACACAATTTTCATTCATCGGTACAATTGATGATTGTAAAAGTCAAATGTGTGACACATTTTATACTCCACCGTCACCCTAAGTGTTTGTAAAAAGTGGTGGAAAGTTTTTGCTTCACATATTATTATGTAAATAATATTGGTATAGATTTGTTAAATATTTGGAAAAACTAATTTTTAAATGAAAAAAAGATAAATTGTTCTATACGATACAAAGACTTATAATTTCTTTTTTATACTTAATAAAATTTTGAAAAGCACGATGTTTTTCATTCAAATATAGTTAACAATATATGTTATTTAAGTTAGTAAGTTATAACTTGTTAAATATATTATTAACTTTCTCTTTAACCATTTCTATTAGGTGTAAATTTTGTAGAACTATAAAACTAAAGAAATGATATTAATAAGAAAATCTACATTAACAAGAATATATATTAACACAGAATTTACATGATCTTTAAAATTCCAGACAAATAAGTCATGTGAAATATAATTTACATAAATCTCGTCTTATTTTAAAAGTGTTAGTTATTCATTTTTAAACAAAATTTTCTTAAACTTAAAAAAAAAAAAACTTAATTATGTAAAAAATGAATATCATTCTTAATTTACAAACTTTGACGCCTCCTGTATTGTAGAATTTTGGCTTTTAAAGAGACACTTTATAATTATAAACTTCAAATGAATTAACAAGTATCAATGTTTGAGCAATTTTCAATAAAAAACGTATATTTTTTGAACTAATAACATTAGAATTTGTTTTATAATATAGCAATACTCTATTACGTTACATAATAAACATAATTATATGTATTATAATAAAATATTTTAGGTAACTTTTTGTAGAAATTCTGTCGACTCCTAGCACATTAAAAAACATGTAATAAGGAAAAAATTTTTGTGTTTAAGAAACCAACATTTTTTTTATTTGCGCTTTTATTCTATAAGCGATAGGTTTCAAAGCTTGTTCATGGATTCCGTAAGATCCTATTTACCTACAAGGTATGTCTTTCATTTTGCGTTTTAATGATGAAAGACGAACAGACATACAAGAATAAAGTAATTAAAATGGTTCCATGAATACCCATTTCAAAATTTTTAGTGTCTATAATATTTTCTAGCGTTACAAACTTTAAACTTAATACACTCTCATATACATTCTAAACATGTTGTGTATATTAGTACTACAAAAATGAATATTAATTACATTTCACATCTTATTATACTCCAGTAACATAAAAGCAAAGAAAATGTTTCCTGTAAATATCTTGTAGAATATAATAACTAGAAAATTATTTTTTATAACCAGCTATTGTAATGAATATTCTGTACTCTCAACGCGTTTAATATCTCAATTTGTATGATTTTCAATGTATACATATATTGTAATATAAATATAGGATAAGTCTGGGAGACATGGCCGTAGTTTTTAGGAAACTAAAATATCAAAATATCAAACTTGTAGTATTTTTTCCAAAATATTTATTTTAAACCAATCTTTAATCATTTAACTATAAAATAACACAAAGTAATCAACAAAATCTAAAATGAAAACAATTATTAAAAAAATCCCTTTGTTCTTTTTTTTTTGTTATTCTTTGGCTTAAATAATCTTTTACTGTATAGGATATTATAGGTAAAACAGCCTTTGTCTCGTATTAAAAATTATGCTGATACTGAGTTTTGAAATACAGTTGGATTATGTGTTATTTTTATCAGGCTGCTTAGATTAACATACTCTGTTTTGGCCATCTTTACTATGCTTTTATAAATGGGCCATTTTTTCTTAATCAACTGGGAGAAAAGGTTACATCAATAATAAAATGCCTAGAAATCGATAACAATTTTGAGGTTAGAATGCAACACATCTGCAATATCAATCAGTTTATCACATCTGCAAAAAAAAATTTGAATTTCGATTCAAATTTTATCATCGCAAAACTAAACGAACTAACTGTGTACACATAAAAAACTTTTTCTTTTGGAAAACCCCTTAAAAGGTGTGTACTTACTTTTTGATTTAATTTCAATATCACTTTGTACGTGCTGCTAGTAGCCTACGTTAATAGAAGTAAACTTAGCATAAAATATTATAATGCACCTTTGTTGAAAAAAATAATTGAGCTCGCCATTTGTCCCATGCGACTATCTTCCCCAGTTTACCCTAATAAGTAATGCATATATATGTTATGAATAAGTGACCTAAATATTGATTTACTTTACTCTCGACATAAATAAAAGGTCATTAGTCTATAAAGTTCCTACCTATCATCTTATTTTGACCTCGTTATAAATAAATATTTGTTGACAGTAATGTCAATAAGTTTTTACACTTGTCAATATACAACAAGTTTTTATATATAATATATTTTTATAATATGTGTGTTGAAATATAAATACAACACAAAAAATTAATTATTATCCACTTGAATTATTAACAATTTTTCAAATGATATTGAGAATTCAAAAAAATTAACTAAAAAGTAAAAAATAGTTTTAACTTAATATAAAAGTATGAACATATAAATAAATACACAGAGTTACTATGTGACCAATCTCCATTCGAAGCGGGCACCAACGAATCTATTCATTGCTAGATTTACAGAACCAACTTCGAATGAGAATTCATCTTAAGCAAATTATTATTATATATGTATTTATATCTGCATGGGCTTCATATTTAGTATTTTATGAAAGTTTATGTTTAAAAATATTTCAAATATTTATTCTCCATAACATATGGGATAGATAATCAATTAACTCTGTTAGTTTTTATTTTCACTCTGTTTCCTTCACTCAAAGACGGCATTTAAAGAATATTTTATACTTAATATATTTTAATTGAATGAATGCCCTTTCAAACTAGTTTTATTTAATATGTTAATTAACTTTGTATATTTCGTTACTTGCTTTAGAACTCAAAAAATTAATTAAGATTAGATTTTTATAAAATTTATATATATCAAAAAATAAAAAAAATAAATAAAAATAAAATTAAAATAAAAATCAAAAAAAAAAAAAAATAATAATAATAATAATAATAATAAATAAATAAATAAAGTTATATTTTATTCACTTATTTCATCACTTAATTATAATAAAATACCTATTTACAAAAAATATTGAATACAATTTTTTGTTTTGAACTTCAACATTAATAAACTTTATAATTAAAACTTAATATGTAGTTAATGAGTTTCGTATTCCAAATTTATGTTCATTTATTTTTCATTTATATACGTTATAAGAGCGAAATATATAGCAAATAAGTTTTTTAAAATATTTTTTCACCTTTACCAATTTGGAAAATATTGCATATAATACAGCCACAGCCTAATTAACAAGAAATACTTTAACATAGTAAAACTAATTTTGTATATGGTCGAAGTATATTTGCGTTAATAATATTCAAATTGTATTTCCTTTAAATTATATAATATTAAAAGATTACATAATGGTCAAGCATCTAATACCCGTTCGATAGCTTTTGAAGCTAAGGACATGCTAACAGGTCGAAAATAATAACCCAATAGCTCGTATACTATTTGGAAATACCGTTTTTAATGCCAAAATAAAAGGTAAAAATTAACAACAGCATGTAAACTGGTACAAAGAGAAGGAAATATAGCTCTTTAAACGAGAAAATAAATAAAACTCAATCTGTAGTACGAGTGTGAAATTCAGTGAGCTTTTAAGGGTGAAAACTGGTTTTAAACCATTTCCACAGAAACTAGCTATATTTCCTTTCATTTCTATCAATTTTCATGCTGTTAATATTTTTTCCATTCAAAAACTCATTTGTCTATTACCAATGAAAAATATAATTATTTGCGGTATTCTTTTAATTTCTGAGGATACTTTTTTCTATAATTTTCCTTATATCATATGTTTAAATTATTTCTCCATTATTTAATAAACAATAGACAATTTTGATTAGTCATTTGAGTGTCCTGGTACAAACAAGTATTTTTTCACGACTAGCAAAATGTTGACGCCATTTTAGTAAATAAAACGAAACTAGAACTGCAGTTACTAGTTGCATTTAAAGGTGGTTTTCAGTTAATTGTGGTGTTGAATGTTTTATGTTAATAATGATTTAACTATAAAACTTAGCCAGTACCGTTTGACTATGACATATATAAGAAATATATAACAAAGAATTCTAATTAGAAAGAAGCAGAAATTAATTATATACAATATGATTTAAAAATTTCGAAAGATGTTAGTGCTAAAGATAACTAAAATTTTTTTATGTTTTATATATTTTTTTAAAAATGCATTTGTACGATTGCAGCTTATTTAAATGTCATAAAGAAAACAGGATTTATGATAATCTCAGAATCTAGGTTTTGTCCGCTTATTGAGATTATTTAGTAGCATTGTTTCTGATATTATTAAAATAACGGGGCGATTGATTGATACCACTTTCATTGCTTGGATAAGAACAAAGCAACCGGCTCCACTCACATCAAAAAATATTTTTGTATAATACAATTGGATGTGGATAAAATAAATAAAGATTAAAGGTATTGATGTAAACAGCCTCTATTATTGACGTGTATGCCTGACTCGGGTGAAACCTCATTATATTAGTATACAAAATATAAGTTTTTATTAGTATAATCGTTACAAGAAACGCAGATTGACGTGGTTACAGCGATAACGGTATTACGGTAAGATTTATATTTTTACGAAATGCCTCAATGCTTTTGCAAACATTGTAATATTTATGCATTATAAAACATGCATATTTTTAAGGAATATGATGTATAATGGCAAATAGAAATAGGTAATAATATATCCAAGTGACATTTAATACTTGTAGCAACAAGAAATGCTTTCATGAGAAATATTTCATTTGAAAAGGTGTAATATAATCACTCATCCTTTATTATTCGTGATATTAAAATGAAATAGTGTTTATGCAAGATACCTCGTTTATTTCATGCTTAACCAAATTGTATTTTTACGAAAATTTATTTCAGATTTAAGATTATTGTGTTTTTAAAATAGTTTTTACAACCCAGAATATGTTAAGGAGTAAATATTGAAAGGCTTAATTAATTCAGAACCGTTCAACTTGTCTTGATTGGATGATCCTTAATTTTTTCTTTTGGTGGCTGTTGATTAATGCAGTGCTAGTTAACAACTTATGTCATAAATAAACAAACATCATATAATTAAACAATAAAATGAAAATTATTTCTGAAAAAACCTTTTTTACTTTTGACCCCCACTAACGTAACGTAATTAGTGATCTCAACCGATCACCAAAAATATCAGACAGAGCCAGTACTTGGATAGGTGAAAGGACTGCTGTCTGCTGTTGTTGCACAGAACATACCCACTGAAGTCACTGTATGACCTTAGTAGTTGAAAAGTGACTTATAAAAGAACAAACTATTATTTATTATTACATTTGCAATAAAATGAAAAGTATAATTTCATGGGACGGCTTACAAGCTTGAGACTCGCACGAAATTCATTTACTAAAATTTTTTTTCACATTCTTTTGTATGTATCAATCTATCTATGTGTGTTCTGCTGTAATTTTCGAGCGATTTATCCGATTTGATGATAAATATGTAGTTAATAGTTTCTACCTGAGAAGAAGAGGGTCTACCAATCACGGAGCCACTAGTATTTTAAAAATGCTAGTTAAATGAAATAAGATATTTTTTTTTTTAGTTTGATGGTTTCCTTTGATGCCGAAGATAATATCTATAAAAAGAACAACACCAACCATGAACGATGAATGATATATCATACAATGAGATAAAATTAAAAAAAAAGAAAATTGAAAAGCAGAAGTAGTAAAGGAATAGAGCTCTGAATGAATATGTAAATAAAGTAAAAGGAGTTTTTATAATATTGAAAATAAAGCTTGTTCAGATACAAAAATTCTCTTATAAATTTTATAAATAAAATTATATTTTATAAATAAAATTTATTGGGATCTGCGGATTGCAGATTGCGGAAATTTTAAAAGCGTGTTATAAATTAAAAAAGTGATTTCATTATGAACAAATTGTTCGAGAGATATTTATATGTTCGTATTTTGTATATTTGAGCAATTTTCAAAGAAAATTTGTTCTTAAATGTTGGCTTTCAAAATTTGAAACGTTTCTAGATACTTGTGCTAAATGAAATACTTCAGAAGATGATATTAGCCTCCAAAATATTTGATGATTTGCTGAATAATTCGAAACACCAAAACGTGAAATCAAAATATATCGTTGAAATTTTTGAAACATCCATTTCTTCTTAGCACAAGCCAGAGTGCAGCTAAGAGATGTTTAATTAACAAAAGCGACTTTCAAGAATTCAAAGGTTTTCTGCAGTTTTTAATTTTCTGGTAGTATAAGTTTTGAATTTTTTGGTAATAACAGGAGTTCAAACCCCCCTGAAGAATTTTTATGTTTTAAATATATTTCAAAAAATTTAAGTGTTACACATTTCAGTCGGAAGAAAGTTAGATGGGTGAACCTCATTGAGTTCACTTGTTTTTTTTATTTTTTCCATCAAAATACTATAAACTGTCATTAAATATGTATTTTTGTAATACATCATATATTTTTTAGAGCTACTATTGTAAGCTATATACTTTTACTGAGTGTATATTTCTACTTTGTACTTACATAGATACATATGCAGATTATGATGGTTGCTTAGTATTTTCCTACATTATCGTATAGTTTAGATATAGAAAATGTTACATTCTATAGTCGTCAGTTGGTTTGTGTAACGATGTGGTTCGTTGATGAGTCAAGAATACAAAGAATACACCACTTAATTGTTCTAAATTTTACACTTGACAGTTTTACTGTGAATACACAATCAGTAAAGATAGTGTGTAGTGTAATAGAATGGTGGTACTGTATATAGTCGAAGAAATGAAATACAATTATAGGTCTTACTATCGATTATTTTCGCAAAATGAAAATGCATGTCAGAAGTGCATTTTGAAGTGAATAGTTATTAAAAATTCGAAACTAGGAAAATAATGGTGAAAATGAGTACAACTTTGTTACTCGGGAGTTGCTGAACGCAAATAGGAGGTCGGTAGGAGCCTACAGAATACCGTATCCGCATCGGGTGTACTAAACGTCTTCCTCTGGAATATTTTGACTGTTTATCATATAATTCGAAAAAGCTCGTTAATCGCGGATTTGTAAGATTGATAAAAACAAAAACAGAGGTAAAGTGGGGTGCCCAGCTACGGGAACCAGATGCTCCACTCTCGTCGCTTTTGTGTTCAACGACCACATAAAGCCCTTAATAATAAAATTGAAGTCATTTTCGCTATTATTTTCCGAGTTACACATTTTTAATTGTCTACTTCAAAGTGCACTTCTGAAATCAATTTCTTTACGGGCATATGAAATTTGAGATTTCTTCATAATTAGGTTAGTTCACAAAGTTTCTAGAGATTCTCACAGATCCAATATCACAAGCAGGCATAAGTATTCACTGAATTCTTTGAGAACTTCATTAAAATCGACCAAGCTGTTTCGAAAGGGTCAAACAATTTTATTAAAAAAATAACACAATTTTAACAAAATACAATTTTACTAAAACAAAAATACACTATCAATGATTGGTATCTTTTTGGTACATTATCAAAGATTGAGTTTCAATGTGGAAATTTTAATAGCATAAAAATTTCTAAACCATTATACTCCTCTCAATATCCAAATTAATTTGAACAAAATTGATATGACTGTGGTAATTTCAATTTTGTGTTGATAAAATCATACATTCAATAATTACATTTACATCGTGTATACAGTAAATCCTTTTGGTAAAGTGAAGTAAAATAAGTCCCTTGTGTGACATACACCCTTGCACTTCAAGTAATTTATGTTACAAACGAACATTAGAAGATATTAAAACAATATTTATGTACGGAAAATACGGCATACAAAAAAACAAAACACAAACAAACAAATGAAAAAAAAAACCATCTCCTACATAGAAAGTATATTTTTAATTTTATTATTTGTTCGATGTGTTATGTCCTTTCAGGCGTCAAATTTTCAACTAAACAAATATTTCCGTCAATAGTTTATATAAGTGTGATATTCAATTTTAGAAGCAATGTTTGATTGAACTCAAATTCAATCTTTTTGGATTGATTTGAAATTATTTAAAATTATTTATCCATCATTTTATTTTTGTGTTCTTGTTCGTCTCTGAAGCGATTAGAATAAATTTTTTTTGTATTGGGATGAATATTGCTTCGAATCTCAAGACATTAAGTAATGATCAAAATTCTCAAGGAGGAAAATTAAAAACCAATAATTTGTTTTTACCATCAACAAATAGCTGAGAAGTTATACAGTCATATCCAGTCGATATTTTTTTTTAGTTTTCGAGATAATCGAGACGACATAAATTGTCCTTGAAATGTAAATCAAAATCAAAATCACGAATTCTCAAAATCGGCTCAGTTACAAGAATTTCGAGGAAAATTAAGTGTTTACTTAGGTAATTAGTCACAAGAAAATTAATAAAAAGTTAAACTTTTTTTAAAATAAATTATTATTAACTTTTTATTAATTTTTCTAAATCTTTAACTTCTTTAATTTCAGAAAAAATAATAATAAATGCTCAAAATAATATTTTATGAATTGTTATATAAATTTTATATCAAAACAAAGAGAGAGAAATTATTCAAATTCTTAACGGGTTTTTCTTTGAATATATACATAATTTTATATTTGAAATAAGAAATATTTTTCAGAAAATTTGTTTTTTACATTTTTTACTAATTAGTTTTATGTTCTGTCGTTTGTAAATAATAAATAGCGTTGATTATCTAACATGAAATTGAAATTAAAAGTATTAAAATGTTTTTACGTTACCCACCAAATGTATATAACACTATTACAATATAAGAAGATTGGACTGTGTTAATTATTATTTTATTTTCATTTTGAATATAAAATGTAAAACTAATATTGTGAGAATGAGAACAACTAAATACGTCAAATTATATAGCTCGAATTTATGGGTTTAACTTCAAGTAAAAGGCAAGTTTCTTTTTGCCAAAAATATAGATTTAATTATAATTATTTGATGGAAGACTGAAAAACTTAAAATCCAAAAAACTGTGGCATATATTTTTATTGCTATAGTAAAAAAAGGATTTTTAAAACTATAAATTAATCCGAATTTAAAGATATGTTGTCATTACAACCTGTTGTTTGTCACCCGGGGTCTAAAGTTGAAAATTAAATATTGTGTGTTGCAAGTTGCACTTGGCTATCGCTTAGCTTTGAAATAACACTACATTGAAGATCATAAAGGTTTATAACAAGTATTAATGAAGCGAAAATATAAAGCATTAAAATATTTAACTGAGATTAGACGCAGGCTTTTGGACTTAAAACATCATGAAATGAATGTACGTTTATGTTAAAGGGAATTTATTTTAATTTCTTTTCAAACACAAGTTAAAAAATTTAATTTAATTCTTAAAAGCTATTTTATACAGATACAGAAGAACATCTAGCTAACTACGGAAGCTCATATTTAAAAGCTATGGTACAACTCACATCTGATTTTTAATTTACTGTGAAAATTTGTATGATATTTAGAATAATATAACATGATATTAATATTTAATTATATTATAAAGATATTTAACAAGAAAAATGAATCAAAGATTTTCATCAAATTACGCGGAGTGAAAAAATAATTTTGCGCTGGAATTATAAAACAGTGATGCTTTTCTTTAAAAATACCATAAAATTTTTGGTAATTATTCAGTCTTCAGGTGAATATTTGTAGCATATATGCTTCTTGAAAACATACTGTAAAAACGATAAAAAAAACTGTTATCAAAAATCCAAACTGTTATCAGTTATGTTATCAGTTAAAAATTAATTATTTATCTCGGAAATAATACATGTGTTAAAAATTGTAATATCTCACCATAAACACTGACTACATTACACAGCAATTTTTATTCAATCCGATGTTTAGTTCACGGACGACAAGCAAACGTTTTCATTGAAAATGAAAAAATAACAAATTAAAAAAAAATTCCCATCACAGTTGAAAAAAAAAAATAAATCGATGATGACAAATCCATGTTATAAAAAAAGATGAAAAATAAATGTGGACAAAAAAATCACCACACCACGAACACAAGAAATAATGAAAAAAGATGACATGAATTGTTCCCACACATATCAAACATTGCTTCATTCGCTTATGTTTTTCCGGGGATCAGAATATTCTCGATAAATCATTTTAGTCGAGACTGGTCTGTCTATATGTTGGAATAAAAAAGTTGAACACGCGCCTCATTGGTCCGGCACAGTTGGTCATCTATCTCTCTATACTGTGGAGACAATAATACGTTTATAATGTTTTTTTTAACATTTATGTGGGTATGTAGAAAGTTGTCCTTTGTATGTTTGAGAATAAAATGAAGAAAATTTGGTATAAAACAGATGTTTATAAAAATTCGAAGGAAACACTATTTCAGCCACTGATCGATTAAATTGATATGTAATTAAAAATGGTTGAACAATGCAAACATTCATTTTATTAATTAACTATATATTTTGTGCTAAATTGAAATATTCGAGAATACCCACTAGGAAAATTTGTATAAAAGGGGTTAAGGCAATAAGACCATACTTGTTGTAGCCATAAGTACAAAGATCCATCCAGCATCATTGTCATCTTGGACTGGGACGCTATGGACTCGATTCAGTTCAGTGGCTGTTTATCAATTACAGTTGTTATATTGTTGTTTTATTATTAACTGTGTTCTTGAACATACTTCTTGATTCATTAATTAGTTTGCCGAGGAAAAGAATGGAATGGTGGAACTTCTTAAAAACGCGAATGGTTGCACCCACCCATGTATTTTTGAGTGGATTTTATAATTAGCTTAGTCTAGTTTGGTCTTTGTTTCTGACTCGATCGTTCACATTTGGACTTGACCTTGGTCTTGCTGTTGTATAGAGAATCTTGGTCACGACTAACGGCTTGTGGAAGATTTGAGTCATCGGCCTTTAGGTATTTGAAACAGGTGATAATTGAGTTGTATCAAAACGGTAAGAGTAAGATAAAAAGTTTCAAATGAAAGATATTAAGCAAAAATGATACATAAAAAATATTCTTTGAATTTTTGGCTATGATTATAATTAACGGGTTCAGAACGCCTAAGAGTTTTCACATATAATTATAAATACATTTAACGAACACTATATGTAATATTAAATTCTGTGTGTGTATGAGTACAAACTATTAAATGTTCTGATTCCGTTAATTATAATAATAGCCAAAAAGAACATTTTCTATTTAAAATTTTGGGTCCTACAACTTTCAGTTGAATTTTTGTGTATACCATGTACCGTTTTGACCAAACTCACTGATGTGGTGCAGGGCTGATTTCTGTCTGAACATGATTTTTGTACTTTCCGTACTACGATTCATCACTGAAAAAATTACAGCCTTACAGAACGAACTTAAATCTCACATGATCTCTTAGACAAAGAACCTTAGTGTTTATAATAAATAAAAGCATATGATAATTTTAAAAATATCATTCGTCCTTCTATTTTAAATACATATATGCATAGACTAGCATCTATTGTCGGATAAATCCTTATTTATTTATACCACATTGTTGATTGATAACAGTATTACCAACAACAAGAATATACTTCAACAAACAAGAGATACTGTTTGGAATTTTAAGGATGTTTTTTCTTTCAGATTTTCTATGCAGTATCACCAGCAACATAAACTGAATTATACGGAATAAAAATGAACGTACATACAAACATACATATATTGTAGCAGACAACATAGAAATGATCGTTTGAGACAAGACAATCACTTTCTGATTAGGTTTGTTACTATGTTCATTAATTATTTAAAAATCATTCACACATTTATCTCGTTTTTATAATAATTTGATTTGTTTTTCTCACACCTATTTCTATAAAATGCAATGGTTTCGAGCCAATCGTGAAAAATCGTTCAAAACCATTCCATTTCTAATTAAAAATGAGTATATTTAATGCCAAAATACTAAAACAAACTTCATTTTTCAAAAAAATTTTATTTGTTCTTCTGTTTATTATTTTTATTTTCAATATTGCAATTTCAATATAACGGAGGGTTGAATTTACCCCATTTTCAAAATTGCGGTAACTTTCAATAAGTTATCTTTTGCCAATATAACAATTGAAAATAAAACCGAGTTTTTAACACTCCCTTTCTTTATAAATTAAGTAAGCAATATTTAAAAATTTCGAGAAATCCAAAATTTGACTATTCATTATAATTAATATTTTTAAACGAAAATTTTCAACTGTATCTGCAACGAGACTGTCTGAAAATTTACGACTCTATTACGGAAAAAGCAATAAAATTCGAGGTTTTTTCGACAGGCAAACAGACAAATAGACACTACGAGTTAAAAGAAAGGGATTAAACATAAATACTGTGTGCACTTGATGACTAAATAAATTATTCAATTACTAATATATTTTTTTACTCTATTTGAATGTTTTACTTTATTTTTTGCCATTATTTCCCAAGAATTCAATTTGAAACTACTGTAATTCTTTACGTGGAATTTCAAAGGACATTCTTCGATTTGAATTGAAGGGCTGAAAACAATTATTTCTTATCAGAAAACAAAAAGTATAAGTCCACCCATGAAAATGTATATATACATGCGAATCACAGAATGAATCCAGAACGGTATTTTTACTTCTATATAGTAACATCTACATGAGAAAAAAAGACAAATAGAGTTTGTGAAATATATAAACGTGATCGGACTATGTGTCCTTATATTCCTTATTCTACTATACATGAAGAGTAGTACATGACCAATATTAAAGTTGATTATAAATATCTGGAAAACTTTTCAAAACAAACTATTCATCAGGATTGTTCAAGAAGATAATATTTTTCACATCTATATACAAGTTGTAAGAAAAACAGAAGTTCAATTAAAACCAAAACTGTGGCAGTTTATAAAAACGAAGAATGCTTATTATTTCCAGCGTCCAGAAAAGTTAACGCAAAAATTCCTTAATTAATCAGTATTTCTAAGTGGTTATAAATGTGTCCGATTATAATAACCATTGCTAAATTGTGGAGACAATGTGTTAGAGTTTTAATCTAAATCTTCGAATCTTCATTGAAGTAGGAGTTGAACGCATGAATCAATTTATACTAAAATAGCTACCCATTCCATTAGCAAATCGTGGAAGATAAATTATTATTTCCACCGTCCAAAGTTAATTTAATTGTTTCATGTATTCAAGTGATTTTTTTAATAGATTCTTGAAAATTCTACTAAAATGGTTGATGCTTTACTAAACTGAAACTTGCCGTTTTACTGTATGTTACTTTAAATTATTTCAAATATATTCGGATAATTTTTGAATTTTACTTCTATATTGCTACAACGTGAGTGATTTATATTAAATATTATTTTAGTTCTAGGTATGATGTTAAATGTATCTTTCAATGTCGTTCATCTCTTCTGTATTACAGATATTGTAGATGAGAACATCATCCTTTCAGAGTTCGAACAGAGTGTTATTCTTTATGTAATAAAAATCTTACCTCGAAAACTATTTGCTGTATTGAGTAATAAACTAACATATACTGTTTTCTTCAATGAAATCAAATAATTTTGGTTTTAATTTCATATATATATTTTTTTTTCATAAGACTCAGCAACGGGCACTACCTTATCTCTAGTAGCGCAACTGAAGAGAGAATAATTATAAACATTATAAAATCGCCAAGTGATGCACGTTTTGCAACAGGTACGATTCGTTATTTCTGTTTTATTTTATTATATTATCATTTTTAATGTCAATTGAATATCCAGTTGTTAAATGAAACTTTTTATCCAGAAATATGTTTGGTTTAAAATTATTCATAGAAAATTTATACTGAAATAATAATTAATACAATAAGCAACGAAGTATTAAAGGCAGCAGTGAGAGTATTAATGACAGTTTTATTATTGATAACTTGTGCGGAAACTTCTCAGTGGAAAGTTGATGAAATACGGGCGATTCTAATAATTGTATAATAATATATAACTAATTAATGTACAACTTAAAATTTATTTACGTTATTGAAATTTTTACCTGGGAGCGTAGGGCCAAGATAATCAACATGGAATGACTTAATGCAATTTTCGTCTTATCAGGAATCAAACACGATATCATTGGCAAAAGAGGTCAGCACCTCTATTTTTAACCGAATTCATAAAAATGAGGTTCCCAATTCGATTGAATTTTTATTTTCTTTTTAAAAAATTTGTTTACCACAGAACTAAGATTTTTCATTCTGTATTATTACAACAGGTAGATTTTAAAACAATGTATAGTCATCGAATCCGATTTACATAAAACAAGTAGAATAAAAAAAAAAAACCGATATTTATGCATGGCATAAAAATTTAATTTCATTTATTACAACAGACTAACACAAAATTATATAAAGAATATCATTTGTCCCATTATTCAATTCTTCACAATCATGTAGCAATAAAATAAATCTTTCTGTTCTTGAACATTTCGAATATTTTATTTGAAAATGCAAATTTATGTTCACTTCTTCCACTAACAATATTTAAATTAAAAATCAGTTGTTTTACATGTGTATAAAGAAAAAACTGGTATATATACGATCGTACATCATTCTTTATTTTTAGAATGAAATAAATTGAACAAGTTAAAATAACAACTAATAGAGTCAACTGTTTAGGTATTCGATTATGATACTATAAATTTTCTGTCTATATAGTTATAAATAAATAATTAATAGTAATATGTATTGTTATTATATATGTGTTTATTATACATAATTGATTTTAAAATGGGGAAAATCCAAACATTTAACGACCAAACGTTCCAAAAAAAAAAATTATAAGTTTAAAAATATATATTTATTTATTATTTTTAATCTTTTATGGGTGATGGATCCATTGGATTCAATACGTAAGCTTACTTTTTAGATCCAGAATACGCAATTATTCATTGACCTATCCTATTTTCAGTTTTGAATTATCTTGATGACAGCCAAACGGGCGGACAACAAAAACAAAAATCGGAAAATTACGTATTTGAAAAAATTTACAAAATTTTTTGTACATAAAATGCTTTTGAATAAATCAATGTTATAAAAGATTTTTGGTGAGTGGAATAAACAAACAATTTGAAAGTAGTCCCTTGTTAATAAAATAGAAACTTAATTGTCTTTAAAATTTATTATTCACTCAAATGTTTTAAAACTGACTTTCTATGTTATATTTTAAAACAAATTGTTCTGCTAAATTATTATTTTATGCTGCAGTAATTTTAATATTTATAATGTATTTATATAGATCGTATACTGTAAAGAATGTTTAACGCTACCACGTTTGTTTTCTAAAATGAGAAAATAATTATAATTTTCATGGTATACATCATTATCGATTAACTATCGTACATCACTAATTATTGCATTGCAAACAAACAGTTTGCAATTTCACTGATTTGACTCATTTTTAAGTATTTTTCACCTTTTTTATCGTAAGATTTACATCAAACAAATCTTATTTGGTTTACTTACTGTAAAATCAAAAATTCCAAAAATATTATACTATTCTTTATATACTTTATTGTTTTTTATTTGAGTAAAGTAGCATGCCGTTTATTATAACCTATATTATCATGTAATAAAATTAAAATTTTCGTTTAAAGTAATTAAACGTAATAAGCGTTTAATTACATTAAGCCTAAACTTATACTTAGTTTGCTTACATGAAGTAATATGCAACACGAAATTTCAAACTATAAATAAGCAGCACCATACAAATTGTATATGAATTTTTATTTTCAAATTATAAAAAAACTTAATATATAAAATCGATAATAAAGGTAAGTAACATTTTGGAAACTACTTTAACCCCGCTAAAATTTTTTTATTAAAATAAATCAGATAAAATAATGTATTCACATAATATAAATAATGTACACACATAATATATAATAACCTTGGAAAATATTTTGAAGAAAATTTTATCAACTGAATATTAATATTCTGTGGAACATCTATTTACTGCTATATATTTTATCAATGGTTAAACGTTTTATCAAGTGATGCATCATTCATCGATCAATTTTTATGAATCTTAGTTAAAGTTCAACACAGAAATGAAAAAATGCCTTTCAAGGCAAAACACCATTTTTAATTACATTTTTTTAAAATTGTATTTGATACAAGTGGCGTAAACATTATTTATATGTTATGTTAATTAATTTTTTTATGTAATTAACAATTCTAGTTAAAAAAAATCAATTTGCTATGTATACTGCTCTAAGTTAATTTACATTCTTCATCTAAATGGGACTGATGGAATTAAAGTAGATAATAATTTATTGATATTTGATAGTTATAATGAAATATATACATATTTGATTATCTGCTTATCTTTTTCCACATTAATACTTTTTTATCATTTCCACGTTATAATTTTTCCTTAAGAAAAATTAGTTGACTTGTAGCAACTGGCTTTGGTTCATACAACAACAGTTTGCTTGGGTCGAATACATATTTTGAATCATTTTAATATGAACTAAAAAGAAATGAATTTTACAATATTTTTATGTATTCACATTTTAACGAAGAAGATATTTTCCTTTAATAATGATTTAATCCTAACATAAATAAAAAAGCTATAAACTAAATGAAATATTTAGAATATTGCTGCGTAAAAAAACAATTCACAGTTATAAAATCACGTGACATAGTTGAATTATAAATGAAACATTTACCATTTTTGGAATCATTCTGTTATAATAAACATGTCTGCATGCAATTCAAAAAAACAAAAAAAAACTTTAGTATATAAAGACAGTTGTAATGACTAAAGTTATTGTTTTATTCAATAAAATTCATGAAAAAGACATACGCAAGACATTGCAGGATACTGTACAAAGCGTACACCTCAGAATCAGCCTTTGTATAATATACTTGTTGTAACATGCTATTAAAGAAAGATTGGTAACGTGCAATCACATGCTATTAAATCAGAAATTTAAAGTGCAATTTGAAATAGAAATTTGCATGGTTCAGTTTTATATTTGGTTAAAGTTGTAAATATATCTTTCATGGTCAGTTCCATAAATTTTTAATAGATGGCTGTGTGAGTTACGGTAATAGTTGTAGAGCATAAAATTTTACATAAAAAATATTTCGTCGTTCTGAATATGATTAAAAATAACCCTTTAGAAGTTTTAACACATTTGACATTTTAGTTGAGTATTCTTAGTTTTATAAAACTATAATTTATTTGCTATTAAAGGTTAAATAAATTATTTACAAAAAACCAAATACAATGTGTAAACGGCTTGTAAAAAGGCTTATAATTTCGATAATTAAATCAAAATAAAAAACTTTGTGCAGCTGAACACTTAACGTTGTTTTAACTCAGTTTATATATATATATATATTTACTAAATAAACTACAAACAAAAAAACCGATTTCATTTATAAAGTTTTTTGAACTTGGAAAAAAAAACATTTGACAATAAAAATAAAAAATACATAAAGTAAGATTTATATAAAAATTTTCTTGAATTTATAGACACGTATTGTTGTAGAAAATCTTTGTTGTTTATTATTATTTTTCGTTTTTCTTATCATATCATTTTAGTGGATATGTATGTATAAGGGATTAAGGTATCATAACTTTAATTTTCTCGAGGTAGTGAGTCTTCTATGTTACAATGAAAAGTTATCAAGAAAAGTTTCCAGAATTTCTTAATATAAAATTTAACATTTAGAAGTATATTCAAAATGGTTTTTTTGTAAAAATACACATAAGTAAAATAGATATGAAATCTAGATTTTCTAAAAAATCTGGAGAAGTTTCTTGATATTATGAATTGTAGTTGTATATCACATTTTATTTTTGCCTTACAAAATTTGTATCTTTACTAGATTTTTGCACTATACAAATATATTAAAAACTGGGCAGCATTTTGTTGCATTTACTTCTCGTTTAATTTATATAATTTTTATATGGAATAACAATCCGATATTTTTAATGCACACATAAAATTTAACTTATAATCAACATAAGATATTGAATTTCTAACATTAAATATCACTATTGAGGAAATTCACTTCCTTCTGCTTTCTACAATGAACGGCGTAAGGCCGTTTTTCACTATTTTATTTGTACTATGGTAATCAATTCATAAATTACCAATCACTTTTTAGAAAAGATTTTTTGCACAAATCATCCATAAAGTATAAGAAATTAGAAAATTTAATAGCCCAATGTTCCATATAGTAAACAAAGTTCCTTCAAAATATATAGTAGTAAAGAAAAACATCAAAATAAAAATAAATTCTTACAAAATATGCCCGTTTATCTACGTAAAATTCCGTTGGTAAAATTATTACAATCATCACCGTTTTATTTTTATTGTGTGTATAGGTAAAAAATGTAACAGCAATGCTATGCAGTGTTGCTACTAACAATAACTGAAAAGGGCATTAAAGTAGGAAATTGATTGTCAGATGACAATGGCGAATAGAAGTTAAATTGTGATAAAAAAATATATATAAAAATAAAAAATAAAATTCTATACATTGTACAATGAATTTTCACATACACATACTCAAACACTGTATATGTACGCTCAACGTTCAATATACACTTATATTGCTAAGGGATGTGCTATGTTAATATATTGTTGAGTTAGGAACTCATGTCTGCTATACAAGAAGTAAAAAATATCATGTTGTGCGTCTGATCAAGAAGTGTAGGATAAAAAATCACAATTTTGTTTATATACAGTTATAATACATGTATAATAATAGTATGTATTGAATTAATAAATACGCGTCTTTACATATTTTACAAAAAAATGTTTCAAATAAAAGTTGTTTCTTGGTACATTTGTTGTCTTGGATTTTTCCTTTTATCTTTTTTGGTTTAAAAGTCGGTGCATCTATTGCACCCAAGGATGACCGATTTTGGTCATCAAAGAAATTAAATTCAACTGTCCAGAATTTCAAGTTATAATCTTTCGTTTTTGAGTTATCTTGGTGACTTAGACGCACTTAGGGAAATGGACTAATTACGTGATTCTTAATTACAGTTACAAACTTTATACTATTAAATTAATGTACTGTAATTTATTGCCTAAAGGTCGATAATAAAATTAAAAGACCTATTGTATATGTATGTTAAGTATAAAAATAATTTCGAGTTAAACTTGCAGCTAATTCGCCATAATAATGGCACATGTACAACATTATGTTCTTCTATTTATTTGAATAGGTGTATGTATGTATATAAAGTAATATGAAGGCTAAAATGAACATTGTAGCCAATAGGTGGCAACAACACATTTTCTTGACTTACAGAAATTGCAAGCACTTAACAATAGATGAAAGAAAATTACTTTTGATAATGTTACAATAAGATTACTATGTATGATTTTAAATTACTATCCTTCAAATATGCTTGGTTATAGACAGTAGTGTTTATTGTATCTTGGATAGGAATGGTAGTTAAGGGAGAGTGGTTTATATCTTGGTGTTGTAATATTTGTAGTTAGTTCAATTTTAAATCTCTCGTATTTTTTTTATTTTTTATGCTTTATAAAAAGCAGTATAGATAAACTAATGCAAAAATGTGTGTTGAAATAATTTTTATTATTGTTGCATAGTTTTTACCCGCAAACATATTTTTATATCCGACTTAAATATGAAATTTATGAGAATTATGTTTGATTTATAGTCGTTCTTTGATTTACAGTTTGTAACCTTAGAAAACATTGAAGATATCAACAAAATTGTGGTAAGGGTGTTCTTAGAGTCACCATCTACCAGATAAGAACACATTATGGCGTATTCTTGGCGACCAGAAAAGCAATTAGAGGAAAATGCTGATCAGATTAAAACGAAAAAATTGATAGTTGGATTTAATCCACCGCGTCAGATTAACATATTGTATTTGAATAGAAGAAAAAATTCATATTAAAATCTTAATATCCTTTTAAGAACATTCAGTGAGGTATTCATCGCCATCCAGTAACTGTTTTGTTACTTTTTTTTATATTTAAATTTTAATAATAGGTACATTTACAATACAAATTGTTAAAAAAGTTAAAAACTACTAAGTGAGATATGTTCCATTATATAGGAAGAAGTATTTCCATTGATCATGCTGAATTTTTCTTGCCACAAATGAACAAACGTAAATATATGTTAACTAAATTACTATCTCATTTAGTAGTTAGTGTGTCGATAGAGATTATGAGAGCGTATAAAATTACACAAAAAAGAAAACATAATTTTTTATATTTAAAATATCTTCTTTTTTGGGTGCATATTGTCACATTTTCACACACTTTATTCAAAAATTGTGTACATTTGCTGACTAAACATAATCATAAAAAAAAAACCAAAACAAAATAATAAATAATATATTTAAATAAAACAACAATAAGTGATTTATTTATAAACAAAATGTGAATCGTAGAAAGGCAAATAAACATTCAAAAAAAATGTATACAAACAAATGAGTCAGAAATGATAAAATACTGTTTGGTATCAGTAAAGTAGAATGAATTGATATACACACTAAAAAGCGATTTATTTATTATTCTCTTTTAGGCAATGACACTAATTCTTTTCAATTTGTAACAAGTAATACATAAAACGAAGTACATGTAGAGGGTATATGTAAAAATTATATACCAAATGTTTATTGGAAAAGTTTAAGTAGATATATTTTCAATATGAAGAATAAATGTCGATAAGCGTCGCAGCCATTGGATGAGGAAAATGGATTTTTAAATCACTTTTAAAGACTTAAGCTTTTAAAGACGAAGAGTAATAATAATTTACGATGTGCAACTTCAGAACATCTAATTTCAATAAATTATATGTGAAAATGCTATCAAAAATAACTAACAATTTCGTATCAAATAGTATATTGAAGTAGTATAATGAAGTAGATAAGTAAGTTATTATTCAACGATTTATTTAAAGCTATCGAATACTTCATGAAATTGTAACCTGTATCTTTGAGTTCAAATAAATAATTGAGCTGATTTCTGATAAATGTCGTGGCTCGGCCATATAGATAATATTCTCCAATAATTGAAATTTTGATCACTATTTTACATTTCAACATGTACACACTGTATTTGTGAGTTTAACAACTAGTATTTTCATATAAGCTACATCAAAAGGCGCTGTTTTAAAATTACAAATGTATACTGACATCATGCCATTCCTCCTCCAATCCAAAGAAACTCTGCCATCCTTAAATTGTAAACGTATAAATGAACGAAATGAAAGATGTTAGGATAGTGTGTCCTGTTTAAAAGGCGACCACCCTTTTATTCTGAAAAAATTTGTAACTTTATACTCCAAAATTAATTCTTCAAATAGATCTTTTAAATGAATAACTGAGTTTGAGGTAACAGTGCAATGCAAATATTAACGAGGTCATTCAAATTAGTGAAATAAAATTATTATTGAGCTTAAAATTATTATTGTGCTTTCTACTAACATGGTCATATTCAGAAATACAGAGTTAGAAATATTAATCTTCAGAAATACTTATCCTGTATTTTGGAAGATGGCGATGATGGTTGAAATGCATAAAAAATTAAAATGAATGAATTTTAATAACAGTTTAGTAGTTAAGCTAAATATGTAATAGTTATTCTTATTCCCCATTGCATGACATGTTAATATAAGACAATAAGGAAATCAAAACTGGCATTTACTAATTTTGGGATATTTGAGACAAGGAGTTTCAATAAAATTCGGATACAATTTCATCAAAATATCTCTAACAAGTTTACCCTGTTTTACCTCAGCAATATTTGTTACCGTTACAAACTTTTTGCCTAAAACTAATATACTCTGACATTATGCTGAGTATAAAAAATTAAGGGCAGATCTCCTGCATGCAACCATACGAAATTTTTTATTTATTTAACTTTATAGTTACTTCATTTTTAATCATAGGCGGATATGAAATCATCGCAGCTTCAACTCTTAACAACTTAAATTATCTGATATAGCTATTTGAGTAAAACATTTTGAGGGTATACCTAGACTTTTAGCGGGACACACTATATATATATATATATATATATATATATATATATATATATATATATATATATATATATATATATATATATATATATATATATTCGTGAAATGTACAACACACTTAAAACGAATACGAAAATTATATCTGAACAGAAAAACAATAAAGTATATTTTAGACACCATTTCAAAACTTGGAACGAATGATGCAGTCTTGTGTATAAGTTAATAGAGCTTATATGTCAACACTTATAGTTTTTCAAGTATGACCTGAAATAAGTTGATTTATTTAAACAAAATTTATAATACTTGGAATTGTATGGGACGCTTCTATATTATGCAGTCACCTAAATATTATGTAATAGTTTGTGCAATGTATAAGATAAAAATATACTTTATGATCTCTCATTTAAATGGTTAAAAAACGAAAAATTCAAATAAAGTTACGTTGGAAATTGAAAAATTTATTTTATAATTTACTTCCTTTCACAAAACTTTTATTAAATCAATTGTGACTATATTTTAATCTCAGCTACTAATTTTTATGTACAGTTATCTGACATGATTTCCGTTTGAATTTATTGTTAAGAAATTATATATAAATTATATTTTCTATAATGTAAATGTTTTATATATTATTTTATTTCTTTTTTTAGTCTATTAAAAAATCCCTTCCATTTGTATACAGGATAAAGATATATGCATGGCTTGACTTGAATAAAATTTACTTAAATATTATTTTTATTTCAAAAGGAAAGTCAAAAGTAAAAACAATAACAATTTATTGAAATGTTATTTTCCAAACAATATTTTTTACTCTGCAATAGCTACGTAATATAATACGTAGTTTTCTACGTATATTCAGAAGGGTACTTGTAGAGGTACTATAATTTTATAACAAATAAATTTTCATGATATTTCACTATATGGACTTTTTCTCTATAAATATTTGCTTCACATTTTACACACACCCATAGAATTTTTATCTATATTACTTTATTTATCTGATTCCGTAGAGAAATTTTCCATAACATTTTTTGCCACGGTGATATCAAAGTTGCAGTGCATCATAATGACTCACTTTTCTTAATTAAAAATTTTAGCACCTAATATAATTTGCAACAACTAAATATAATCCAAAAAGTACTTTGATTTATTTGGTAGTATTTCATATTTGTTATTAAAGCTATCAGATAGTGACATCATATTCTTAATTTTCCAGTCACGAGTATCAACTTGAGTCCTTTGTAAAGAATTTATTTTGAAATTATAACGTTTTTTGGGGTAACAAATAAAATATGATACAATAAAATTGCTGACAGTGTTGTGATAAGTCAATTTCACAAAAAGGCGACAATTATTTAGAAAAAATTTCATAGAAAATAATAATTGGCCTCATTTAAAATAATAAGTAATTTTATATACGGTAAACAACCAACAACGCACAATAAAAAAATACAAAACGTAGAAAAAAGAACATAAAAATACTTACTATTTCAAAAGTTTTATACATGAGAGAAATATTATATTTCTTTTCATTGTTAACACCTGGATAAAGAGAAAGTAAGCTTTTATTTTATTACAAAGTTGCTGAATCTATCTAGTTACAACCAGCAAGTATACGTTGTTTCTCTGTTGTGGAGGTGAAGGACATTGGTATGGTGCTAAAAGTGATGATGGTATTCGATACCACCTTTCTATTTTTGCTGCTGCTATTCTACTTATGATATATTTTATTATGAAGTATACATCCACGAAAAGTTTTTCCATATTATGAATATAAGTAAGATGCGGTGACAACATTGGTGTGGTGTTGAATACAAGAAAACGAAACCACATCAATTGATTTAACAAAAGTTGGTTACTATATTTTTAATTGAAATTTTATTTTGAGCTTGAGATAAGGACAATTAATTCATTTGGCCAAAACTTCTCGAATATTAAACTCTCGGTCCAAAACCACTCAGTGCAAAAAACATTCGATGCTAAAACTTACATATACAAAAAAAAATATCTTAAAAATATTAACAGAAACTCATACCATATAAACATTCAACGAAGTTTTTAATTTGAAATATATTTACATTTTTAATTTATTAGTTTCACCCTGTAATCTCGGTCATATACAACAAAAATCTTTGAGTGAATGAGTAAATATTGGTTGATGCTGACTTACGGATGAGAAAAAGTAGTAACATCATACAAGTTCTAGCATGTTAATAGTTCTCATGGGACTGATAATCTTAAAGAATATACACGCTTCGTCCAATGTTCTTTCTTCAAATGGATAATATTGTTAAGAAAGGATATGTTATGCATTACCATCATTGTGTCTGGACTTACTTGGTTAGTGTACGCGATTTTTATACCATACATTCTTTTTAGTTTCCTCAAAGGAGTTTCGGCTTATACCCGTAACAAGATTAACAAAAATTTTTGTGTTCTGAGATTTCGTTTATTATATTCTTTGTTTGTTTGTTTTTTTTTTTTTTTTTTAGAGAATTTCTTCATCAAGGAAAATGAGTAAATGGCTTTGTACCAATTGTGAATTTAGTTTCTATTGGACAGACAGACTAGG
This sequence comes from Chrysopa pallens, assembly GCA_020423425.1. Lineage (NCBI taxonomy): Eukaryota > Metazoa > Arthropoda > Insecta > Neuroptera > Chrysopidae > Chrysopa > Chrysopa pallens. The sequence goes on from CM035594.1 coordinate 46,644,203, forward strand.
TAGAATTGATTATAATAATGCAATTACCAAATTTTCTTAATTTTCTCTGATTATTTCAGTTCATCAAATTTATTTTTGAGAGGAAAATTGTAATTTTTGCATGCATTTATCATCGAAAAACTATTACATTGCACTAGCTCATCATAACGATTTCAGTATTTCTGACGATAGGAATCGAATACCCTAGGTCGCAAACGGTGTAAGGGTTATAAATAGCCGCCCATAAATATTATTATGCAAGAAAATGGTTAACTAAAGAGTAAAATATCAGTTGTAATTTTAGACTTTGTCAATCTTTGTAGTTATCAAGATATGTCTGTCTTCATTAATTAAAATATCATATAATTAGAATTTCTCAACATTTTATTTAAAATTATTTTTTAAATCAAAATCGCTTTATTTACGCAGCTTTTGTGTTAATGGTAATTTTTATAAATAACAAACACCCACATAATGGGAAAAGTTTTTTTTTTTTTAGAACATTCTTTCAATGAGAGGCATTATTGAGAACTGATATCAAAAGTAAATGAGTTAACTATAGTTTTAATGTTCACTAATAAGGTTTAGGAGTATAATAAAAATATATAATAATAATTTTCCCTCTTTGTATTCGAAGAATTTTATTTACATATATTTATTACGTAACAATGAACATTTTTTTTTCGATTGTTTCGTTATATCTGTTATTAAATTGCTTTAGAAGAAATCAATAGGTTTTTTCAAAATTTATTTTACAATAATGTGAACACATTTTGTGATATTTTCTTACATTGTATTCTTAAAGTCTCCATTCATATTATTGAACGCATATTATTTGCGATTCCACCATTAATTTTATTTTAATATACTCTTAACAAAAAACAACATTGATCATAATTTAGACACTAATTACGTAATAAATGTCATGAAAGATGTATTACATAATGCAAATCTAATATAATGAAGTTTATAATTCATATGAATGTTGTCTCAATATTGTTCTGCCCAACACTACTTTTCATATTTTGTTCAAAAGTACTTATATTTATGTTATTTTTTTATTTTTTTTAATCGTAATTATAATAATTTTTTATAACAAATCGTAAAATACTTTTTTATTGTATGCAATTATATTAAACATTAGAATTTTAATTAAGAGTAAAAATCATATCAAATTAACTGTAGTAAAAAAAAAAAAATGTTTTTATTATATATATTTATATATATAATTATGGTGTATTGTCGAGAATACAAAATTCAGCACAGATTTAATATAAAAACTAATTCATATCGCAAATGATTTATGTGCAATTAAAAACACCATCGACCATCCAATTATAACAGGCATTTTTAAGCACAATATTGATACAATATGTAACAATATTTTTTTTGTTGATAATAATTATTTAAAATAATATATATTAAAATAATTATTTTTAAAATGAAAGCTTTCGTGAACTTAAATGATCACGATACTACATGATGCATCGAACACCTTCCAACGTTGGCCCCCTTGATGGGTGAATTATGTGGCCGAAACACAAACTACATGTGTCGAATGCCATACGTCCATCATGCTTGTTGGCAAAGTTTCGTCTGTTGTCGGTATTTTTTCTCACATCATAGTCTTGGACTCAAACACATATTAGTGTGTGTTTTCTTGGTTTACTATTATATTTAATAAATTTTAAAAAAAATAATTGTATATGAATTTTCGTTGAGAAAATATCATTCAAGGTAATTTGAAAAAATCAAAAAACCTTATTGACATCCGTATAATTAATTTTTATTAAAATCAGTTCCAGTACTAAACAGTTCATTGAACTGATGTTCAAATTAAATTTAATATTAATCATGCAATCAAAATATATGTTGATAACCTAGATAAAATAACAATTTAATAATGTATCTTATGTAACGACAGGCCTTACTAATCCACACACACTGTAATCATAATTTTTCTTATATAATGGCTTAAAAAACTCATAATACATCACAAAAAAATATTTTGCCAACAGTATTTCTATTGTATTTTTTTTTTTCGGATCTTGTCATAAAAAAAAGTAATAAAAACTGTTTTTTAACTGAAAAAAAAAGTTAAAAATGCTGTAATAAAACTCTCGTCCTATTATTGTTTATATTAATATTATTGTTTTCTTTGCCATTATATACTGAGAGTTTAAAAGACGATTTGCTCACAATGTCTTACAGGCTAGTCTCTATATGAAAGAATAACGACCTAATTTGTTAAAGGCATATATTGTATCAATAAACAATTCCTGAATTTCTCAGAACGGAGCAAATTTGTCCGATTTTTAACGTTGGAACATCTAGTTATTTTAAATTTTGCTTATATTCAAAATATTAAATAATTCTTTTTAAATAATTTAATATCTCAAAAAATTGTTTCTACACAATAACTTATTAGTATTTTCATTGAAGCGTATACATCACTCACGAAAATTTGTTATTACTAGCCTCATAAATAATTGTGTGGGTCGCACCTGTTTTAGATGTCTCAGAAAGGGCGGGGAAATTGAATTATTGTTATGATTATTAATATCCTTATTAGAAAATTTTGAATTAGTTATTTTCAACACATAAACTACAAAGAATAAAAAATTAAAAAAAATACTAAAGATCATTTATAAATTTTTTGTTTTGAAATGATAAAACGTTTGTTTTTAAACACTCGGTGGACGAAAATAATATTATTTTTCAAAATTATATTGTTTTATTTTAATGGAATACCACTTTTGTTTTTTTCGATAAAATTTGATGGTATATTTATACTACCTAACAGTCTAGAGGCTACAATCATTCCGTCTATTGGTACTGTCGATAATTCATTTCAACGAAGCAATTATTATAGAGGAAATAGATGCGATTGTGTATTGTCTAGCATATAAAGAATCTCAAAAGATTACAGTTTTCTATACAATAATTGTATCTTTCTCTGAATTGAGAAAACATTAAAGAAGAAATGGTATCAGATTGGTGGTTTAAATTACTTCTATTTAGTTATTTTTATCGTTTTTATTGCAGTACACTTAAAAAGATAATTTTAATTATAAGAGATACCATAATAATAGAAAAACTATAGGTGTTTATTTTTTTTTTTACGACTTTCCTCTGTAAAAAATTGTTTTCATGGTTCATCGATCGTGGCATTCACAAAATAATTAAAAAATCTATGATGAAAATTTACTTTAGATATAAACATAAATATAATCGTTAAAATCTGAAATATATTACAGGTAATGAGAAAAAAAAAATTTAGATAAGGATTTGAAATTTTTGTAATCGTAACTATTTATGAGAAAACGAGAGTGGCCTTGCAATAGCCTTGAAGATCATTGCCGGAATCAAAAGCAATACCGCTTTTAAGGCCTCCATGAATAATCATATAACTTTTGTCAAAATTATGTCTACTAAATCACGTATTTAAGAGGATCATTGAGATGGGGGAAACTTTTTGGAAACACGGTGCCCATTATTGAATTAATTTTGTGTTGTAAGATTAAAATTTATCAATCCAAGGAATTGAAAAATTGTAATTAAATAAATTTTTATTCGTTTTGTGCCCTTTCGTAGTCATTATTTCTATGACAGAAATGCTCAGACATTTTGAAGGAAATTCATATCATATTTTCATTCATGTATTCACTCACAGTCATAGTTAATTAGTTACAGTGATTACTAGTGGCATACTGCGTCTTAATTAAACGATACAATAATTAATAACTTAATGTTAATCCTGGACCAATTAAATGTAAATAATAATTCATAATATATTAATAATAGAATTATGTTACACAATTATAAAATAATTAATCTGGACATACATTTACTGATTAGCATATCGGTATTTAAATTAAATTAATAATAATATGTCTTTCTAAATGAAATTTATTTTATTTTCATAAAATATCAAAGAAAAAAATTGTTAATTCCTTGCTACTGAAGAAACTGGGAATACTTAGGCTCAAAAACTATAATTACTTTGGAGCTGTTGTCACAAATCGTATAGTTCACTTTTGAGACTGACCAGAATCTTATCAAAATTGAAGTTATATTCTTTAAAGTAACTATAAAAAGAATTAACAATTCTCTATGTTTCCTTTTTTAATTCGTAGAATAGCACAATAATGGCAGCCATTTGTAAATCGTAGATGAACCACTTCATGCTTTTTAATGAAATTTGGATCGCAATTTGAATTTAACCCGGGCCACTTACCTATAAAATTTTAACTGATTCTATTATGATCAACCTGGGATATTCATAACATTTTTTTACCTATATTTCTATTATACACTACATGAATGGTGGCTTGCTTATCATGCCCAAATTTTTACTGACGCTCTTAAAAACATTTACAATAGATAATTCATTATATTAACTATTTGTTTTTCATATAATTTTCTCGAGTATTTTAATGATTTTGTAGATAAATTAATATAAATTTAATATGTATATAAATTTAATGTATAACCTGTGTTAGAATTATTAAATCGGAATAAATACAGGCATCGTGTTATGTATAGTATTACATTTCGTTATACATTTAAATGGTCCTCAGAACTTGTGCATTTAATAATTGTAAATTTCACAAAAACAGAATGACCTAAGAATTTAATAACATACCGATGTAGCAATTTTTAAGACCATTTCGAACATGTTTTTTTTTTTTTAAGAAAATACTTCTGATATCGATAGGTGTAACTCGGTAGTAAAATGTATTTAATAATATTCTGTACTAAATGGTTGAAGCTTCGAATAAAAATAGGATTTTATAAATTTTATACTGCGTGTTTAACTGCTAAAGTTGGCCATATAGCAGTATTTTCTAAAGCCAATTTTAATAAAAACTGCTAAGGTAATATAAACAATGTCACCAGGTGTTATGTAATCATGTTGATATTCCTAGGATTTTTCGTCGCGATTTTGATTGCATTTATCATCTTCTTATAATAGTTGGTGGTGCGTAAAGAGTTTTTAAATTTCTCGTTGGTCGTTTTCAACTATTGTACTTCGATTGAATATTGAAAATAAAATTTCTTAACTTATATACCAAATGAAAAAAACCAATGTCTTATGTTTAATATTAAATATATTATTTAGGTCAATAATCAATTTTAAACGTGTCTGTGTCAATAGTATTAATTTTATAAATATGTTGTTTTAACGAAATTTCACGTTATTCATTTAAAAAAAAAAAAAAATAAAAGAAGCCTTTTCCAAAACCTTTTACTTAAACGATAATTTTATTATGTCATTTATATTTTTATGAACAATTGTTTACTTACCAGTTTATACTTTATTGTTCTATTCTTTATACTGTATATATTTATTCGCCCATTATTATCATCGTATTCATTCATATTATCGTAGCCATTCTGTAGTTATAGCCATCCATACACACTACTATCTTTGTTAACAATATGAGATAACATCCACTTCTGTTCAACAACAATTATATTCTTCAGGTCAAGTAGTCATAGGACGTATATAACGTAAAATTATATACATATATAGAGAAAACACATCAACACAGGGAATTGATTGTTATATCTTTTATCTATCCAACTAGGAAAATATATACAAACATCTTGTTACCATATAAACTCACATAATAGTGCTTCATATTTATTGAATATATTTCACCAGTGATATTATATTTGTGGATAAACGATAAATATTAACATGAGAAGATAACAACTAACAGAATTAATTGCTAAAATATCAAATACCTGATTGATTATTAATAATGAAACTATACAATTTTCACGTGTCTTGTGTTTTAGATTTGTTTATTCTCTTTGATAATAATCGTTTTAAACCTTATCTCGAATTTTATAACGAATGTGGACAGTAAAAATCAAAAGTATAGGGGAAAAAGGCATACTTTAGTTTAATATACGAAATGATATGCAAAGAAAAATGGAAAAAATTGTAATGATACTTGTCAAAATGTTTCCATTTTATACGTTTTTTTTTTTAATTAGACATTTTGTGATTTTTTAATCTATCGATACATATGATATCTATTTGTATTTGTGTTATTGTGTTATTTGTGTTATTGTTTTTTGCTATTATCCATCTAACACAATTATATATATATATATATATATATATATATATATATATATATATATATATATATATATATATATATATATATATATATATGAATTGGAGAATGTTTTGGTATTGGTTGTTCTGTGTAATGCCTAACATGGTATTCTCCATAGAATGTAAGCCCAATACACGTATGTGTATTTCTTATATTGTCACCATCTATACAAGTAGACTAAAACGAATTTTCCGGTTCAACAAATCTACTCTTCAGTACCATAACTCTTCTATGCAGTATAACACTTATAAGAACACACATACGTACATATATACAGTGTGTCCATCTTCTACTTAGTTTGAAGTACAATATACTATTTAAATATGAATTATGAGTCAAATAGAGTAGCTTAAGATGAAAAAAAATCTAAAATTTTTTAATGAGAAATTTATCAGCTAAGGTGTTTTTTGTTGATATATTTGTCATTTTTTCAAAAACTGTAATAAGAAACAAGAGAAATGTTACCATTTTTGAAGACTTGGATTACCTATTTATATGACAAAAATCAAGTAAATAACTTTGTTCCTTACAGAATAAATATGAATATAAATATAAATATGAATGAAGCTGGAAACTACTTGAAGAAGGACACATTGTATCGTAGAATTTCACTCGGATATGTTCTATGGTATGTACTATAATGGCAAACGCTTTATACACAACATGAAAAACATCTAGCGAAATACATGAATGTGTATGTTTTGAAACATATGTACTATGGTTTTCAATTGTCATATGTGTTTTGTTTAGAATTTCCGTATAGCACAACATTCAATGATGTACGTAAAACACTAGATTGTTTACATGAATTTAATGGGAGATATCACAAAGTGGTTAAATAAAAGCAAACAAAGTTCATTGCCTTAAGATTAGAAAATAGTTTGTGATCACAAAGTTAAAAACTTATTATGATGATATTTTTTTTAGCTTATTTAAATTATTATCTTCTTAAAACTTGTCAATAACTTCCATTTTATTATTTCTTTTAGTATACTTTCATTCTTATCGCTGATATTTAGAATATTTTTTATACCAAAATGAGTCTCATAAGTTCGCGTATAAGAAAATCGGCCAAACGTTTAATTTCATCACAATTACATTTTATTATTTTATATGCATTCACAATTGAATGGACTACGTATAGAGTGTATTTTAATAATTTTAATGATTAAAAAGTTAAGACTAAATTAGTTCAAACATTGAAACTCAACCACATGACAAATATTTAAACATTTAATGGTGTTATCTTCATTTGTTTTTGTATTATATTGTGTAAAAATATTATCATCAAAGTTACAATTTAATTGGAAACCAAAAATTTACCTCACAAGATATGACAAGATATGAATAGACACCGTGATAGCTAAGACTTTAGTACAAGATTGAATCATAAATTAAATATGATTTATATAAAAAATTTTCATTTGTGAATATTTCAGATAAGAATTTTTAACTTAATTATTTTTGTTGAGTCTTTAGAAATGATATATGTCATGTATTACGTGTTTCTTGGATCTCTCGGTTAAATTTCTATGTTGAACGTATTTTCGTTATATTTGGAAGTATATACAATTCAAGTAATATAACGTAGTTGACAAATAAAGTAAATATTTCAATGGATCGTTGTCTAGCATTTCTTGTTGAAATGTATAACCAACACATACCGTCTAAAGAGTTGACATATTTAGGTGATAAATATTTATTTTTATTTAATAAAATATATACCAATAATATGTTTTAATATTGTTTACTGTGGTTGTTAAAAACGTGATGAATTGTCTGGCAGTCATGATAATGTAATTTTTTTGTAATATTACAAATTTATTGTTGATAAGTAATGCTTCTATGTTTTTATTATTCTTTTATATAATCATTTTTTTTAAATATAAATATATACTAAAATAGAATAAATTTGATTCATGTTCCAATATTTTAGATCAAAATTTTTTGGTAAATTATAAATACGTAATTTTCTCTCATATTTCATGATAAAGATTCTAATCTTTTCTAAAAATTTACAAAAATTCATTAACTAGAAGGGTACCTACTGAAATTAATTTTTGCCAAAGCCATCCCTTTTTAAAACATGATTTTCTGATTATTTAATATTTAAACTAGTATAGAAAATATCATATTTTCGCGATTGCATGAAAAAATTGAATATATAAAGAAACAAATGTATAAGGAAATTGATAAGGGTTGCTACTATCAAAATTTGTTAGAAATAATTTTTCAAGCTGTCCGTCAGCTGAAATTGGTTTAAAAATAAGTTCCTATAAGAAATTAGCACTTCATTAAGTTTTAATTTGGTTTTAAAGTAATTTGGATTTCTACATAAATAGATGTTTTACCTTTCACTATAAAAAATATTCAGTTTTTAAAAAAAATTTTATAATGTATAATGTATGATGAACTATTATGGCTAGTCTATGGTCATACTAAGTTTGGGTTATTAACAACGAGTGTGGCTTCTAAACTATGGCCCTCGCAATTGCGTTACTTTCGAGATCCCTGCCTAGGTTGTCTACCGTATTAAGTGCGAGTTTGAAATTCAACATACCAAGCTCGAAACTAATCGCTGCCGAACAAAAATTTATAGTCGCGAATCCTGTTTTTCACTTTTGAAATTTAACTCACAAGTTAATTTATTTTGGTAAATTAAGCCCTAGTTAATATTTTCAGCTAACAGTATTGTTTTAAATGCTAAATGTCTTATGATTTCTCCTGCGCTATATATTTATTATTTGTATATGTATTGATAATATATATAAACGGTAGTTAATGTTCGATATCTCTAACTAATAATAATAGTTTGATAACTTTGATAATATCTATATTTATAAATAAAACATGGAATAAAGTACTTCTAGCTACTTACCTTTAAGAGCTACAAAGCATTTGCTAAATATTTTAAGTGCAGTTATGGATTTTTCTTTTTGTATTTTTTCAATAAATATTATAATAATTTTCAGATTATTGGTTTTTGGGATTTATATAAATTGTATTACACATAGTTTAGTAGTTGTTCAAATCTGTATAAAGGATATGTTAAGTAATTGTCCATAATTTTTGAATGAAGATTTTCAATTGTGGTCAGTTTTCGAACACAGGTCGAAAATGTATTACAATAAATTCAAAAAAATGACTCAAAATTAGACTGCAATTGATGCTGATATCTGCCTGTTTATTTAACGTTTGCTGTAGGGTTTGCATTATCAATAAAACTCGAAAAAAAATACACTTCGTTTTCGATTCAAAATTTTGGAAACGGTTTTTCGAACTTGAGTGGTTTGTAATATAAAACAATCATTTTTTGAAGAATTGATGTCTGTTAAATAGGCTTTATTTTTTTCACTATACATGAAGTAAATACTTTTGAATAATTTTGGTAATTTCAAAGATTTTTATTAATTTGTTTTAATATTCGATTTCAAAGATTTTTCTTTTAAAATGAATTATTTTTCATTTAAAATTTATGTCAATTGGACAAAAATAAACATTATGGAATGCTTATCGTTTCTATAAAAAATTCGTCGTTATCCTGCTATAAGTTAGAAAAACAGTCACCCAAAAACACAAATGATGGTTTTTTAAATTACCTCTATAATTTCATCTATGATAACAATGTTTGAAATGACGTAATTTGCACTTGGAGTTTGTCACGCATACGAATAAAATAAAAAAGTAAATGTTAAATAAAAGCATCACTTCACCTATAGTTTTCTTCTAAATCTCTGTATAACAATGTTATCGGTTATATTATTTGGCTTGTAGCTATTGACAATATATTTTATGACTATATTGTTGTATAACAACCATTATTACTATAAAGACTACAAAACTTATTGCTTTCTAACAGTTTTATTTTATGATTTTATTATTAGTTATGTTGTGTGTTTACTTTTGTAAAATATTTATTAAACAAATATATCACTCAATTTTGACTGACCATATAAATAAATAAAACATAGCATTTATATTTAAGAACACTTTAATGTAATGTTTTACATAATAAATATAATGGTCATTTGAAAAACACAATAACAACAAGTACTTTGTAATACAGCAGTCTTTAACATACGTGATGGACAGACCATTGCGATCTTGTCCAATAACTTTTCAAATAAATATATTTATAATCACGTTAATTGATATATATATGTGAGTTTTTCTTACTTTTCGTGTTTTTTTGATTCCAAAATATTCTAATTCTGATTATTTTGATTTCATCCCATATGCAAATATATCTTTTCCAATAATTTGTAAAGACTGTGTTACTATGTACCATGGGCTGATGGGCATATGATACAATTCATAAGCACACACTATAAATTTGAATATGGGCTAGTCATGATTAGTAAGACAACTTTTTCAAAAATTTCGATTAAAGGTCGTTTTCTTTTTCAGATCCCGATATAGATATTTTTAATATCTCTGAATAAAAGTAAAATTGATAGTTATTCATTTTTTTTTTTTTTTATTATTATTATAGTAGGAATATCTTTTAGTAAAAATTTCTCAATAATTTTGTCAGCCACATAATGAAACCGGAAATATGTTACCAGGAAACCAGTTGGTATAACCGTATTCTTGCCTTTTTGTACAAAGAACATTCCATGTTATCGACAAAACATTGACAGACACTAATAAAATTTTCTCACATTTTCTTATTGCAATGACAAAAAAGAATGTTTGTCAATTTCATGCTTATGAGAGCAATCGAAAATTTTCTAGGTTTGGAAAAAGAAAATGGTTTACTTTTCAGAATTATCGGTGAGAAAATGGCCCATTTATCATTATTCAGCTATATACAAACTTTTTTTTGAAACTAATTGTTTTAAAGATACTTTGTTTCATGAATGAAAACATACATGTAATCGAAAACCATATTAGAAAACACACTTCATGAAAATCAATACATATTACACAACCATAATATAACATATCTCCAGGTAAAATAAACTTACAAACATGATTTAAGTGCTTATTATATATAAATGTTTATCTCCAACTCCAAGTGAAATATTTATTAGTTTATTATAAGATTGTACCTAAATGTTAGAATACCATATGTGACTAATTTTAAACTTTAATGAAGAAATCTTTAACTTGGGGTCATTTTTATTCGTTTTTTTGTAATAATAATATATACCCAGTTTCAATTGATATACCTATCAAACTCAATACGAGATATATAAAAATATATTTGTATTTGAGTAATTTTGAAGACTTTATTTATAAATTAATGAATATTAGTATTACAATCAAAACTAATAATTCATCTTTGTTAAGTTAATGGTGGGAGCGCAAATCATTAATAACAAGTGTTTATTGTATCCATTATGTGTATTTATTTGCGCTTCCACCATATTCATAATACTAGTTTAATAACATTAAAACTGATTTATTTATTTTATATTATGGCAATAAGCTTAAGGCCAAAACATGAAGAAAAATAAATTTCATACCTTTAAGAATATACAGATAGTATTATATAGCTCTAAATAAATATATAAATATAGAAGCAAGCAAATATATTTGAAAGTATTCAAAAATCTATTCAGCTTACTCTTACCTTACATGCCCATCCATTCGATTTCATATTAATCTTTGAGTAAAATACAATTATATTAACTTATCTATAGGAAGAATAATTATTTCAATTAACGTCCAGTGTAATGATTGTATTGAGCAAATTCAAGCCAAAAAAAATGTTGATCGGCATTTAAAATTTTCATTTGAAATCATTTGTGGCATACTTTTTGATATTTCATCTCAGCTTATTTGTTTATTAAAACGATAATTTTCGTATTCGATAAATTTATTGAATAACTTACTACTTTTCATTAATGAATCGAAGCTTTTCTTACCTGAAACAAAATAACTAAATTAATTTTATAATTTACATAAATACTATAAATCTTAGTTTATCATTATTACATAACAATTGAAAGAACATAATAATTGAAAGTATATATTATTATTGGTGTAAATGGAACAATGGGCGCTAAAGCTACGAAGATGATTCCAAATTTTCAATATCTATTCATGAAATATATATGAACAAAACTAAAATAACGGCTACCAAAGTGAGCACAACTCATACATTAACTATTATTATTATTAATTTTTTTTTTTTTTTTGGTGATATTCTAGACCCAAAAAGTGAGTTTATATTCGTGACTGAATGAAATTCTTCTATAAGGTTCAATGAATTCATTACCCAACTTTCAAACCATAAAAAATGATGCTTATGATTAAAAAACATTGATACTAAATTATAGACCAGTATTTAAAAAATTAACACAGCATTAACTTCACTTGTTTAATTTTTAATATGAAAAAAAAGTAATTTTATTCATGTAAGTAAAAAAAACTCAGAAACATTCCAAAAAATTACCTTCAAAATACATTCTCAATATAATTAGTTCAATGTGATGACAGTATTTTAAATTGAACTTAAATGTAAAAGTTCATATAGTTCATTGTCATTCATGCATACAATTGCAATCTTAATTGCATATGGTTTGGTTAGAACATGAAAACTTTTCATTAGAAAGTTTGTCATTATACAAACGTACAAACGATGACTAACACGATAAGTAAAGTTAAGACAAATTTGTACTGTTTTTGTTGACAGCTATACCTGAAACTCATGTTATATGTCTTCTAAAAGTTTTATTATACTAAATATTGAATAAACCATAATTTATAAATTTTGTCAATATATTACGTAAAAAATGCATAAAATATAATTTACTTCAAGAAAGGTCTTTAAAAGTAAATACTTATTCAAAATTATCTAAATACTTTTACAAATTAAATTATGTGAAAAGTGCCTAATTAATTAATAAATTTTAGTTTGAAATATAGCCATTTTGATAAAATAATTGATAATGGTAATCAGAGAAAAATTAAAAATAATAATGAGTATTTTTAAATTCAAATATATTTGTTTTAATATACGTTTTATACAAAAATGTGTTACATGTAAAAACTTTGTCGAAAGTATTGGTTTTTATAAGCATCCAATACTTGGAGCAAAGTGGATAAGGGTATTATGTTCCTGTTAAATAAACTTTTAATACTATTGTAAAACTTTTTGTATATTTTGATAATATTGTAAGCACCATTTTATGTATATTGTTTCACTAAAACACAGATATATTGTACTGCACTAAAAATTTCAATTATTTTCACAATAATTTTAGTCTATAGATTTTTATTGATAATATTTGGGTGATTCAAATACATATTATATGCTTTGAATTGTTTTTCAATTTTATTTTTTTCTAATATTTGACCTGATTGTAAAATTTTGATAACATTTTAATTTGAAATTGATTTAATTTTTCTGAGTCTGAGTATACCAACATTCCAGATTCAATATTTTATTCCATGTTAATGCTATGTTAAAATGAAAATTTTTCAAACGTTCGCAGCTCTCATTGCCCACTGATCATATTCAAAAAATATATCTACATATAAAGATTGACTTCCTCTTCTGCAACATTTAATTCTCTAAAGACAAACGAAAAGCAAACATACGGTAAACTTGAATACAACATATGCGATGAAATTGCAAAAATATGCACCAATTTAATTCTTCCGTTCATGGTATTTGATTACATATTTCATTAGATGTTTGTAAGTCAATCTGGAAAAAGGATAGCTACAGAATTTTTATTAAAACGTATATATAAATATCTAACGAAGTGATTTGCAACACAGCATTTGACTTCCATTATTCTAAAATAAAATCAATTTGTTTTTATATATTTTTTTTTTTCATATTAATATACAAATGCCGTATGTGAATTTTAACGTCCCATTATTCTGTGAGGTATTGTCCATAAAGTAAGTATATATAGTAAATTAATTAAAATTTTTAAAACACAGAATATAATAAACTTCAAAAATACGCACATATTATAACAATTTAAAACTGAAAAATTAAATAATGTAATTTAATTAGAGTCAGCAATTCAATTAAAAATTTTCAATAATAATTAATAATTAATTTTTAATAACATTAAGCTACAACAAATTATAAACTAAATATTTATTTTATATACTATTTTTTATCGTATTATAAAATAATAAAATTTCAAAGCAATATATGGAATCAATTTTTTTATATTTTATATTTAAAATTAAAAATTTTTAAAAATTGTTTAAAGCTGTTAATTGATACTGATAAAAAATAAGTTTAAAAACCACCCGTTCTTGTAAGTCATTCATATATAAAAAGATATCTATAAATCAAATACAAAATATCTACAAATTAATCAATACTTATCCTCTGCTAAGTAAAAATTTAACATATATGTTTTTAAATAAATTTAAGAAAACTTTTGTACAATTTTGGGGGTCCTGAATGAGATAAAAGTGTTATGCATTTGTCATTGAATGGCTTCCGTATAAGATAGAATAATACAATAATAATAATGAAATTCGAGTTTGCTTGAAAAATTATACGCTTTCAAAAATTAATATCCGAAATGAAATTGGTTAGCGAGTTCTAATTTTTATAGACCAAAAAAAAAATTAACACACTTATAATCTGGCAGTCGCACACAAACTGAAACACTTCGAGTGAGTTCAGAAGAGTAATAATAATTGATAAAAGAAATATGTATGTGTAGAAGTTGCAATATATCAAACAAAACATATTTGGATTCGGAACATTATACATAGGTTAGTACGTCTAACTAGTAATTGATAGTCGTTCGTGCTGCCCGGTTTGATTCACGACAGATATGTAATGCTTCCGATTTTATCCATCTCTTAATTCATCAAAGAATATATAGTAATATAATAAAAAATATTTTTTTGGGTACCGTTTTCAGCAAATTGTTTTCTTCCGTTGTTATGATTAAAAACTACAACTTTATCGACCGAATGAAGTATGTTAATTGTATATGATTTAACATAAAAAAATTATTAATAACTCTTAATGAATAATTATTTATATACGTAATTAAAAATAATTTCTAAAGCAATTTTTTCTTACAATTTTCAATCCAATAGCTTAATTAAATGTCAATTTTTGTAATTATTAAATGACTTTTGTTTGATATGTACTATATAATTTACATGCAAAAAATTGAACAATTATGTATATTTTATAGAATGCGAATGGTTTATTAGAAATTTTAAATAATCATGGCGCTTCAATTGATTAAGTAGTTCATTTCTCGAACTATTTACAGTAGAAATATGTACACATGGAAGTAAAAAAATAATCAATTGAAAAGAACGGTTGTTTAAGTTTCTTATAAGCATATCGAAGAAGTACATTATATTCCTTTCATACATACACAAACATTGGTTAAATTACGTTTTAAGACACCATCTTGGATAGAACACAAGATAAAAAGAGAAAAAATTATATTCAAGTAAAACTTTTATTTTAAATAATATTTTGCTCTTTAATAATTTTACCAAAAATGAAATGGAGAAATAATTTTATGTACATGTGGTTACTATAAAGTCATTTGTAATGTACATGTGGTTGTACTATAAAGTCATATTTTCCATTTGAAAATTATTTCTGATTAAATTACAATTCGATGTATTCTAGATATACGTCCGAGAATTTCAACAAAAAAATATCTAGATTTTGTGCAATGCCAGCAACTTATAGTACTTTATTTGACTATTTTATACAATATTATATGTGGACTAAATATTTTAGTTGGATTTTTCCAAAAAAATATTTCAAATAAAAGTTACAGAGCTTTAAACGAACATACAGAGTTGCAATAAAATCAGAGCATTCTTCATGAAGACAGAATACCAAGTTTGGTCAAGTTAGAATAAATCGTTCGTTACGATATGGCCCCCACACACACAGACATAGCATACTTTCTGAAAACAAATTTTTGAGGAACATGAGGCATATATTTCAGGTGAAAATTTTTACCGAATTATTTTCTAAAATCAACTGTTTTAGATCCCCTTATTTACCATAAAACATATATTTTCATTGAAAACTCTGTCGATCGAATTTTTACAAAATTATTATACTTCTTTTTACTGTAACTATTAAAAAAAGAAAAAAACGGATATTTATAAACTTCATGTATATTTTCATAGCCGATTTACTACATTGGATTAATTATTCTTTTTAGAACGATTTTATTAGAGAAGTTAGTTATACAATCTATTTTAACGGTTTGAATGTAAACAGTGCTTAGAAATGGAGTCACGAATTCAGTTTTTAGTTATTCAGAAAATTCTGCTTACATTATGATAAAATAATAATTCATGGCAGTTAGAATATAATTCAATAGAAGTTTATATTTCATTATGTATGTATAATAAGTTACCTTAACGTTTATTAAATTAATTCAAATTATATTAATAGGTATAATTTGTAAACGGAGAAAACTGAATAATAAATTATTAGAAAATATATTGCGTTTTGTTTTAAAATGTACAAACAAATACAAAAAAAGGTTTGCTTTTAAATTTTAACCCGACTATGATGATGCTTGAAAAATCGTGTATCTCAATTATTTTACCGTTATGCTCAAAAGAAACATTGGATAAAATGCACCGGGTTGGGTATCCAATACAATAACATAATAAAACAGGTAGTCCAAGACTCGTATGGTCCAACTTCAAAATGAGGTGAATAAAAAACAAAAATTTGTTTATGGTTACGAATCCGGGTGTTTTTAAAATTCATTTTTGTTTTTTTACCCGCAACAAAATACGGTTCGACCGATTTTGCTGAAGAGGTATTTTAATCTACTAACGCGTAAATTTTGTTAATATTATAAATTTTTATATTAATCAGCTTCCGAAAAAATTTTCAGAAGATTTAACTAACAAATTCACAAATAATTAATTAATTTTGTATGAGTAATCACAGCACTAAAATAAATTGTATGCTAATAGGTATATTTAATAAAGTTCAAGGTCAATTATGAATCCAATTTCGTTGAATAGTTAAATAAGTGTTTTATTGATATTGATGTTCTAATTAAAAATACTTATATATGTTCTAATTAAAAAAACTATTTATATCTTGATCGACATCCGAAAATCTTTGATGATTTTATATGGCTATATATTTCTAGCCATAAAGCTTGTTCCAATTTTAGAATATATACAATTATTTTTTAATGGGGGTATTAATTTCTTTTTGCAGTCTCTACATATTCAAATAAATTTCTTTCATTCAATGAACTATAATTGTTTTTTTTTTTTATATATATTAAAACAAATTTAGCTTAAACGGTAGAAGAGTGGGAGTAATGTAAGAGATATATATGTATTGTTACCACTATGACTGCCAGCATTACTAAAAGCGCGGTTCATAAATGGTAAAAGGATACACACGTAAAAATTCCAGAGCCTTACGTATGAATTTCATAGTACAAAGTCTTTTTTTTAGTTGTTATCATTCCAAGCGCATACAATATTACACACACAGATATACATGTATAATACATAAATAACGATAAATTAAACACGGTGATCCCATTACTTTTACTGTCATATGAGCATAAAAACGACAGTTTTAAAAATAGGTTAATCAAAATGATAAATCCCTATAGGTTCCATTTATATATTTATGTGTGTGGTTCCATTTATATACATATGTGGTGTAGTGCATGAGAGTATTACATGTAGTTTACTTATAAAATATAATATTTATGTATGCATAAAAGGGCGCTAGTAAAGACATAAACTGTGTTTTTTTATGATATTTTCAATTATTATATATGATGAATAATACACGTTGCAAATTTAAAGTTATTTCTCCATTCTAAATGGGATGAGGATTAAATAACTCGGATAAAGCATCTCGAAAATAAACTCCGACCCAAAAAAACCCGGTCTAAAACTAGTTGGTGAAAATTCAGTTTACCATAAACCACTAGGCACAAAACAACTCGTCACACAAACTATTCGCTGTTTGAATGATGAAATCAGTTGGGTAGATAAATTAAACACGGCTGAAAAGTTAATGTACAAAAACTTGCACAACAGTTAACTTTCACGAAACGTTTTTTGTTTTTATATTTTTGGGATACAAAGTCAAATATTTTTGTCCAAACTTTTGAAACAATGCACTACATTTTCTCAAATTCAATTTTTAACCGGATTTCACACCCTTCCAAAGCATTCCTATACATATATGTAGAATTTCATATGTAATACGTTGCACATTGGACTGGTACTAAAATAATTTTTTGAACTTTTTATTATAAAATTTGTGTGTTGTATATCATCTGCATGAAATTTGTCATAAACGATTAAACATTGTTTGGGGTTTATACATTTGATGCCACATATTTATAAATATTACTTTGAGGTATGGTCGTTATGAAATGGCTTTATAAAATGTTTAATAAATAAAATCATATGTAAGAAAAAAATTACTGCGATTTATATATTGTACTTTATTAATAACTAGCTACAAATATCCGCTTCGTTAAGTTTTAAGTAGTCGTACATTATTAAACGGTCAAAAAATGTAGCGATTTTTCCAGGCAACTGAAAAGAATATCCGAATAAATTTATCATATTTTTTAGAAATTTGTTTAAGGCCTCAATGCACTCGGTGTATCCGTTCCGAACAAAAACATTTTTGGCTCAATTACATAAAGTCGTATTTAAAATCATTACATTTATAAGACGTAAAAAAGAGTTCGTATACCTAATTCAATATATATATATATATATATATATATATATATATATATATATATATATATATATATATATATATATATATATATATATATATATATATATATATATATATATTAGTTAAATTAGTATTCAATTGTAGCGACACAAATATCTATAAAAATATATAAAAGTTCTTTTTATATGTCTCTCTCTTTCAGACTCTTGGTTATTGTACTATTCTTATAACATTATAAAGCTATAGATATTTTGATGGAAATAGTGATATTATGATACAAAAATTTATGTAAATAGTGATGACGTTATAATGAGTATAATAAAAATAAAGTGTATCTACTATCAATGTATAAAGATTTTATTATTGGAATAGCATTATCGTTATGATTATCTATATTGCTCACTATTCATGTCGTCGGTAAAAGTTCTTTTTATGTTTAATACGTATATAACAATAGCCGCCAGGAAAGTATAAATTTTCGACTTAAAATTAATAAATAATTCATTCAAAGGATAATTTTATATCATAACTCATAGGTGCTATCTTATGAGTGCAGTAATATTTTCAAACTATGAGGACACTTCAATTGAAAGTAAAGGCAGTTATTTCGGTAAATATCGGCAACAAAACAATAAATAATTGAAGAATACGAGAAAATTTTTGAGAATAAAATATCTGGAATATATGTTACATTTTCTTACACAATTTAAATTATAATATATCTTTAAATTATAATATAAATATTTTCTTTATATATCTCGAACTCTTTTCAACTAGTTTATCAGCCAGCAAGAAATCCCAAAAATTTTCTGAAGGAAAATTTTCCGAATATGTTGCTAAACATTTAAGATATATTAATGGTACTATATCGATAAAAACATCGAAAACTTGTTCTTTTTCTCTGGTTGACAAACTTTTTTTATGCAATGCATTTACACAAGTGGATTATACAGTTTTCACAATGAAAACTGTAACTGTATGTAAAAGATAGGAATTGAAAACAAATCATATCCTCAGCCTTCATAAAAAGCTCATCACTACTTTATGCTACATTTTCTAATAAAATAACTGAATTGTTTCATACTTCCTATATATGAATAAAAAATCTATCTATATATAAAATAAATACAAAAGTAGACTGTGGTACAATAAGATATAGATGATCTGACCTTTAAACCGCAATTGAATTTTTTACGACAAATAGTACGCATACAAATGATCATATCAGAAAGTTTTTACACATTTTCTGTTTCACAAAATGCTTATACATATATTTTGAGTTTTATGAACACTTTGTTCGTTACAATGTATTTGAAAAGTAAACTGGAGTATATTTCAATTTATAAAATTATTTTTTGTGGTTCACATCTTATGGACTAACAAAGGTATAATAAAGTATAATATTATACCTTTTTCCGAAAATGATTTTTTTTAACAAACCCATGCTTGATGACCATTTGAATGATAGGGAAATGTAATAAATACAAAAAAATATTAAGTACAAAATTGATGGTGAAAAAAGAATTACTTAAAAAATATGAATATGAAAGTTATGAACATAATTTAGTATCAAATGTTTTATATCAAATGCAACATTTGCTTATTCGTATTTTTAACTGTTTTCAAAAAAAAAGAAGTTTCTCAAATGAAAAGCGAATTGCTACATTACTAAAGTACTTGATCAATGTGAAGAAAGCTTTAAATCTTTTGTTGTCAATTGCTTTTATATTACCATTGTTGTAAATGGTAAACATCCCAATAAAATCTTGAGAAAGATTTATGCATTCATTTTCCCTGAAAATGGTATATTTTAAATAGGATAATTAATAAACTAAAACACAATTTTAATAAACATTGTGAAACGAACCGTAAAAATCTTATGAAATACTACAATCACACATTCATTAAATTACTCAATTTGTTTTTATGTATCTTATTATGTACGATTATTTTATTAACTGTAAAGATCATTGACGTCATAAATGTAAAACAAAGAAAACACTCAATGCCAGCAAACAACAATGTAGTATCAGCAAGAGCATGGTTACGGTAGTGTTTCATTTGGACGTCAGTTGAAACTGACGTCTGTGTTTAATTGTATTTTGTTTAATATGATCACACAAGGCTTATATGACAAATGAACGATTATAAACGTTTTAAAAACGTGTTTCCATTACAACACACGTTTGTTATTTTATGACAATTGTGAAAATATTTAAACTGACTTGGTTTTTATTAGTTTAAAAAAATCCATGAAGTTCAATTGAAAATTTGAATAAAAATTTTCTACTGAATTTTCTCAAAATATATATGTGTGTGTTTATGTGTGTTATCTTTATTCATATTTATATTTGTTATGTAAGAATACCATCAGTGTATCAGAGATCATCACATTAGCAAACGATAGAAATTAATTGAACCAAATCGTTATCGAATATTTAATTTATGAATTTGAAATGACTTTACTCTTCGATCATTATCCTGTCAATCATTTAAAATTGATACCAACTGTCATAAGCACACTTAATATATTATGATTTATACAACATGCTGAAAAATTATATGCCATCATGTGACAATAAAAAACAACGCAAATATAAAAAATGAGTATGAACGAATATGGACTCAATATATTAAAGAAGCAGCAAATTTATAGTTAATTGAATTCAAAAGAAATTCAAATAAAAAAACAATCTGATAAATAACAAGCTATGACTTCACAAGAATCTTGTGATTTCTAACTTTTATTTCCGGGCTGATCACTGGCTTTATTTTAAAAAAAATTTTGTCCAAATTCTAGTTGGGTATGTAATAAAGTAGCTTGTATTACATAATTTTCATTTACACATAAACATTTAAGATAATCAATAAAACAAAATAATAACAAATTAACTTCTATCAACATCCCAATTTCCTTATAAGAAAATCATCTGATACAATTCATTATACTAAATACTAAACCATCATCCAAACACGAAAATCACATCTCACGTTTAACATCGAGTATATTTTTAAATTTCTGAACTCAAATTCTAGTACCCGCATGAAGCTAATTTGAATAGTACCCTTAAAACATGTACATAACAGGAAAAAGGTGATTTTATATTTTTAAATAATCGTAATACGTGTTTTTGTAGGTATGCAGTCAGTATATGCTAAAAATATATTGTAAAATCTAATTTCAGTAAAAGTACTAAAAGGTTTTGTTTATATAAGTTTTAACAACCTTAGTAGCAATGTTTCGGAAAGTAAGTGGTACATTTAAGTTGTAAAACAACTAACATATGTCCGTCAGTAGTACCTTTACTTAGATATACAACAGATTTAAAATAATTCATTACATTTACATATTATGTGCAAACCTACATATCTTTACATGTATGTATAGTCGGCACCATACAAATATACACATGTTTATTGGATAACAAAAATATATGAACACCTAAATTTTTCAAGTATGTACAAAACTGTAAAAAACACATCTTTTGGAAAAATGTTTTAAGCGGTTTAATAGTAGAGATTAAACTTGCTGAAATTTTCTCGAAGAGATATGCGTTATGCCTACTCTAGGCGAGCTTTCCCTCTCTTTTTACTAAATTGCAGGTATGCCATTAAAATTAATTTGTCTGTGTTTAAAGAAATTTTTAAAATTTTATAATTGTTTCTTTTTATTCATTTTGGCTATATTTGACTCTCTTATTCACATGTTTTTAGTAGGTGTGTCTTATTTATACACTTAATTGTGATGTTCAAATAAATATTTACAAATCAGTCAATAATATTACCGCAAGTCAGGTCAACTGCATAAAATAGTTGTTGCTTTTAAAAATTTGATCCGGCATCGTTATATAAAATTCGCAAAGCTTTTCGAGAATTGGAAGATTTAATTTTTCTCACAATAATTACGTATAAAATTCTTAGTTGTTGTTTTTTTGTAGTCTCTAAGCATTTCGGAAAACCTGAAAAGTAATAATTCTAAAAGAGACACTTTGAGCATTCAGATCATTATTATTTGGCTGTGATTTTTAAATGTTTATACAAATATATCCAGGATAAAATTATAATATTTGAAATTATTTATCAAAAATTATAACTTTTCTCATAATCTATTAATTAAAAATTATCTTATGGAATAAAAATATTTAAACGTTGTTGAATTGTAGCATTTATTTAATTAGTTCTATAATACAAAAATTTACAAATAATAAATACCAAATAAAATATATGAAAATATTAAATAAAATATGAATGAAGTAGCTTTCTTTTTTTAAATTAAATGTATATTTTATATTAAATACAATTAAATAAATTAAAAGCGAACAACGGATATAATTAAAGTAATTGACTTGCCCTCTGGTACTCCACATAATTTTTATACTTCCACATATGTAAAAAAGAGTCTGGATTTATCCAATTTAAATATCTTTCCCATTTATTAAAAAAAAAAAAGAAAATACTTTTATGTTTTTTAAATAATTTTAAAGCTTTAGTTTATCAGAATTTATTTATTTTTATAAGGGTATATTTATTTTTTATGATTCTAATTTCAAACATTTCTTATTATAAAATTAACTCGTTTTCAGAATGGTTGTCCTACACAATACAAAACGTTCTTTCGAGTTGAGTTTTAGGTGGAGGAGTGATTAACCTGCAAAATAAACTTATAATATAATATTTTTGTTTGACGGAAGCGCTTGAAAAAAGTAAATTAGAGATAAATTATTTAAAAAAAATATTGTTTATTATCTTTCTTAAAAACTTAATAAAAAAAATATTAAAATACCACTTAATGCTTTTAATATTGATTTAAAACGAGCACGTTAAAGTTTTCTTTTAAGTTAAGATGACAAAACACTTTTAACTACATCGTTAAACTCTTATACATGTTGATATATTGCATAATGATTTCCCACCTGTGTGCAATAGTATTTAAATTTTTAAATATGCATAAACTTTATTTTATAAATATTTATTAGAAAACAAAATATGTAACTAAAAAGTGTTACCATTAAGTCGTAGCTTACATTTTTTATTTCTGAATATTATCAAAGGGCCAGGACAATCTTAGGAGGCCAGGGCAATCAGTAAGAAATGTCTTAAGATTTTGATTCCGGAAAGTGGAAGAATGTCTCTTGCTTTTGATAAATTTAACCTTTGTGTTTTCTAAAAGTGATAAAAGTAATTTCAAATTGATAAATTAATTTCTAAAATGTTCGAGTACGTTATGTCAAAAACTAAAAATTACCAATAAACTTAAAACTATTTAACCAATGAATAGACCTGCTAAATGGCTTTGTAAACACATTTTAAGTATAAATAGATCTAAGTTTTTTTCCGAATAAAACGCCACATATTTTAAGTAACTATTAACTTTATTAGCTCCCTGCTCTTAATTTTACATATTTATATATGCCTCCTAGGTAAAATTTGGCTTCAGAAATTTTTTCTGCGATATATGACAAGAAATTTTGTAAAATGCAAATTTCTTATTCATTATCCTGACCAACAATGTTGACTATTTTTATTACAAAGAAGTCCTACTTACCTGCAATTTATCTATAAATTTTGCTTTTCTTCTATCTTTCATAGTTTAAAAGATGGGTCAAGGATCCATTGCACCCAATAGACCGATTTTGCTCCTCCACAAACTTAAACTCACTTTTTAAATTCATCAAAATTTCAGCTATCTATCTCTTTTTTTTAGTTATCGTGTTCACGCACGCACGGGCAGTCGAAATTGGACTAATTAGGTGTTACTAAAATTAATACACTCGGACATATTAAGTATGTCAAGTATACAAATATTTATTACGTTTGTTATTGTGCTAACAATATATTTTATTTACAACAATACATTAACGGTGTGATTTTTATTATTATATTGGTGTAATAAGCAGCCAAGGTATTCTGTATAAATTTTTCACTATAAATGTTTAATATAATAAAGCAATTTAATTAATAGGTAATGAAAAAGTTTTGTGTTGAGTAGATACATACATACGTATATATTTTTGTATTTTAATTTTAAAATAATATGTACACTAACAACAAAGTAATTTTCCATAAAAGTTTGAGGTAAGGTAAACTTTTACTACATTACAGTTTCATTTGGGAGATGATGGTAGTAGATTTGTTTGCAATGGATGTGACTCTTTAACTTATTCTACCATGTGTTCTAAATTTTTATGATAAGAAAAATAAATTAAAAGTTTCATTGCAACCTTGAATATAAGGATTCTTCTGATTCTAGTAAAAAAAAGAATTTGAAAGAACTAAAACCCTACCACGGTTAAGTAAGTTTAATGGTATGATACGAAATAATATTCCTGTCCGAAATTAGACAATGTGATATTCATAGGATAGCCGTAGTTATATGCCAGCCTTTTATACCTCAATAAGGTGTCGAAGTTGGACTACAGCTTTCCTGTGAACATAACTTTATCTTATTTTGTACAGAAATATTTTCTTGCTCTGAACTTTTAAGATAAGATCAACGGAATACGGTGTTTGTATGTATGCATGTTTCTGTTTTCTCATAATGGTGAAACTGTTTAACCGATTTTGATGAATTATATGTCGTTAAATTCATCTTTATTGTTAAAATGAATTGTGTGTAATATCATTTTAAATAGAATTTGAAGTCAGATACGATAAAGGCCGCCCTTCACTCATATGAATAACTTCTAAAAAAGTGTTAAGCTAATAGTGAAATCTTGAAGTAACAGAAAAAAACTATTCAAAATTGAATTTAAATATGCTCAAAATTAGGTGTCATTTACATGCAACATGAGCTATTGAAAAATAGTGTCAAGCTAGCATGTTGCAAACATTTTTTGGGTAATTTTCAATAATTTGATTTATTATTCCATAAAAGCACGTCAAAAGCACCTAATTTTAGTACTTGCATTATGTTATTATAGTTTTGACTTTAGAATGGCTCAATTATCTGATTTAAAAAAATTTAAAACCTAATTTAATTTTACAGCACCTAACAGGCAACTAAAAAGCCTAATATTGAGCATATTTAAATTGAATTTTGAATACTTTGCTCTGCTTGTGTACACTAGTGTATTTTCTACGTATTAATGTATATGAAAACAATTAATGAGTACACGTTTGTATATGAATTCATGCAGTCACAGAATAATCAAAGTTGATCGAATTGTTTCTGGGATGATTGTGGATACATAAACATTCATTCAAATAAAAACAAACATAAACTCATTTTATGGACGGTTAAAAACAATGACATCCTGTACCATGTATTCAGCGTATAAATTACACTCATAAACATATTAGTTAAAAACTCATACAGGTAAATGACTTTTACAAGTTTTCCCAATTGAAGTAGCAATACTATACCTATATCTTACATTTCTATATAGCCAGAAGAACAGTTCACCAAATATAGATGTACATAAACGGATAAATTTAAAATAGAAGAACTTTATTTAGTCTTGTATAATAGCTAATGTATACACATAAAATTTAGTATATATTAATAGTTTTGGTTTGTTTTAATTTCAAATCCAATATAATTGAAACATTCCGTATATCTATACCAATATTTTAATTTTGTATAATTTTGTATAAAAATATAAAATAATATTTTATTATTACAAATGAATATTCTAATTTCTACGAAAATTTAATTATTTTGAAAGTCGATATATCTACTAAAAGTTTACAGATATATTTAAAATTTGTTTTAGTACAGTTGATTAAATTTTGTTATTGAATTTTATCGTCAAACTATAAATTTTGAGCTTTGAACATAGAAATATAACGATATTTAAAAATAGAAGAAAGTTATCTTGAACAAAAAAGACAGTAGATAAGTAAAAATTAATAAAGTAAAACAGGATGATCTTAGTTTCATAAGGATAGTTTTAGAGAATAAATAACTAATATTTATTAACTTATGTGCCAATGTTTAACGTGTAGTAGACACCAATACTAATGAATATTAATGTTTTAAAATATTTTAGAAAAAGCTGATTCCTCCTAGTCGTAAGATTTAAAGTCTCGATTTTTTTGTCTTTGAAAATCAAGCTGAAATATTCATACCAAATACAATTTTTGTGATTATTTACCTTTTTTTCTATGTATGAAGATAATTTGGGTAAGGTTTACTCTCTTAAATTATTATTGTTAAAAAAAATGATATAGACCAAATATATTTGTTTTAATTAATCCTAAATTATATGTATGTATAAGATTATTTGAACTAAACTAACAGCCTAAGAAGTTCGTAAGATATTTCTTAGAAAATAGATATCGTATATAATTAAGCCCACCTGGACGTACGATAGTATGTATGAAGGTATATACATTTACAAAATAGATAAACACACAACTTACGAAAATACAAAAGTAAGTATACAGCATGATTTAGGACATTATATCAAATTGTATATTTGGATTACTGGAATAGTTCCTATATCTAGAGCAGAATAAAATATTGTATAATCATTTTTCTTTTGTATATCATTTAGTAGCTTGGAACTGTGAAAAAATATGTTGGATAGAAATTAAATCATACAGTATTTTCTTTGAAATTTCGTGAAAATTCTTAACCCAAATAATGTGAACTCAAGTGAATAATAAAGACTTTCCGTTAATTCTACCTAATTCCTAATATCTAATTCTGCACAGGCTCCTTATTCTCATAGATTTTCTGCGAACCGTTCTATAGCTAAAGTGCGTATGCTAACACTCTTTTAAAACCGACAGAAGTGAGGAACTGAGTAATTTATTTCAAATTGGAATAAATAACAGACGTCACCCCCAAATTATAAGATATCTATTAATTAAAAAGAAAAACATGCCATGCAAAGTCAAATATTTCTACATATTTCATCCAAAATAAAAAAATTTGTATGCGTCTCTCCAACAAGCAAGCAACCTTACATAACAAATTGGAAACATCTTTCAGAAACACAATATATAACCAACTTATAATAACAATAGTAATTTTGCTAAATCAATTTTTAATGCCAAAGAAAAAACCCCCATCCTTAATAAAAGTGACGTAAATAGATTATCATGCCACAGTGCAATGCCGCTTAAGTTGGTCTGTCAGATAGATCATTTTTATCCAGGTACAAAGAATATATTAACAGCCATAAAATTTCTTCAAACATCTAAATTCATCCTACCATCTCAGATCATAAAATAGAAAATCAATACAAGCCCAAGGTGTTACATACTTGCGATGAATGCCAAAAATTAAATTTGCTAGAAACCCTAAAGATCAATTAAATAAATAAAAACCCAAATTTTAAATAATCAAATAGACCTCAATAACTGTCTTTTATTAAATTTGAAATTATAAATATCGAAAAAAACGAAAATCTAAAGTTAACTTTCAATAACAAATGATTTTCAAATTTTTTTCTTTTGAAATCTAAAGAAAACAATTTTAATATTAAAACAAAAATTTTACTCAATCAGATTATTTTATGTTATTTTATGATTTCCTTAACATTCCTTATATTCCTTAACATTCTGTATATTTAATACATATTATTCTAAACATATAAGCATAATATTATACTTAGGTAGTTTAGTACACAGAATATAATAAATATACAATACAAACGTAATGTTTGAATTGAGTTAAGATCCCTATGGAACACTTGAGTCGTATATATATATATATATATATATATACATATACATACGTACTTATAATATTTAAACACTCATACACACCGAACATTATTATAATCCATAGGTTGTTTTGGGATTATAAACCTACCAACCGTTCATAAAATTGTCACATTCATTCTCTAAGCCTTCTTGCACATATACACACATACACACACACGCACACTCACACATCCATACACACTTAATGATAAAGATGTTCGAGCACAAATTCATTAAGATCAACTATAATATTTTTAGTACAACAATGACTTACTCTAGAGGTACATAAACTATCTACAGTCAACCAAACTTCTATCACTGAAATTATATTTTATCATGTATCAAATTAACTTGAACATAAGCTATTTTCCTGTTGCCCAAATGCGTAAAAGGTCTATTCACATATATCAGTCACGACACAGTTTAGTTACCATTCAATCAGGCTAGTTTCAGTAAAAATAATCAGGCCTATCTCCACAAGTCCGTTACGCGTTAATTTAGTGACAGTTCAGTCTTAGAACAGAATCTATCATAAATGGCCAAGATCTTAAATAAAGATTTATTATTGTCTTAATTTAAAACGAAGACGTACAATAATTACAACGTAAAAATGAGAAAATGGGTTCACGCGGAGGAGAGTTTTCCAGCTGGTGTAAGGAGTACCAAAGTTGCAATTAGGTACTTACCATTTTTTTGTATTTCTTCTGCTATTTCGTCCCATTTTTTTGTTTTTGAACTTGCTATTCAAATATTTTGGGTTTCATAGATCGTACAAACTGGATACTTTCTCACACAACTCGGTAAGTTGTTTGCCCTTCTTTGACTGGACGGTGGAGTGACTGATATATATGAATAAATATTAAAAATGAAATAAAATATTTGTTTTATAAAATATTCCTACAATCATAATTCTATCATTTCAAAACGATGGTGATTTTTTTACTATGTTGGAAAATAATACAATAAAAATTTGCATTTTAAGTATTCTTGAATCCATTTAAACTACTATCGGTGGGACATTTAGACGGGCGTAGGTATAATAAGAACAGTTTTGATTCACAAGTTTTAAAACATTTAAACATATTTATAGAAACTCGTCCACTTTTTGTCAACTTTAACATATTTTCAGTACATGCACCATTTATCAAGTATTATGTCACCGAATTGTAAGATATAAATGTAGAAAATGTTTATTAAACTGTTTCACTAAGCAAGCTGATATTGATATTTCCCAAGTGATATTTGAGTTAAATTTCTAGACGGTGTATGTTTTAGTTTAATTTATGATTGTAATAAATATATGTGACTGTGTGTATATATATATATATTTTTTTTATATATATATTTTTTTTTTTTTTGGTATTGTTTTATATTTGCGAATTGTTATAATAAAATGCAACAGAATATATGCGCATTACAAGAAACAAGAAAAACGTAATTCTTAGAAAACAGATTAATTTCCAGCCTTTATCTTGTCAATTGGTATACACTAGGGTTTGAAAGTTAAATACATTATCATAGTTTTTTATTTGTTTATAGTTTTTATATTTAAGTTTGTTTTTTCTAGAATCTTGATATTGTAATAAAATAAATCGATTTTCTAAGAAATTTCAAAGGTTTCTCGTAATTTTGTTTGGAAAATTAAAAACACTTTTGACGATTAATTCAGAAACGTTTAATTTTGTTGTTTTGATTTTTAAATTCAATTGATATAAAAAAACAATAATTGTTAAACTTTAATTTAATTTATTTTCAAACGAGCAAGTATGCAGATTAGAAATCAATTGTAATATCATCCTTTCTGTACTGCCTGGAGTGGAAAAATTTGTGGATAACTTGATCAATGTATATTATACACAACTATAATTTATGAAAGTTATGAGAGGTTATAATGGATATACAAGACATAGAATATTCTTTGGTCAAATAACATAAACATAAAAAAAAATTGATGCGAAACAGAGTGAAATTATATCTTCTCAAAAGCACCATTCACTTTAAAACAATAACTTCTTTTTATTTAAAACATATTCATTTAGGGTGTATCGTTTCAAATGTAGCAACTCTATTGGTTTTTTTGTAATTCAATAATGGCTCAATTTTCTTAATTAAAACTTTCAGCAGCTAAATAGCACCTAATTTTGAGCATATTTAAATTCAATTTTGAATAGTTTCTACTTAATCAACTAGTAACCATCAATAAACTGTAGTATAAGCTTATTTAAAATTTATATGAATTAATTATACCATAAAGATAGTTTCTTTAAAAAATCATCCAAATTAAATCAAGTTTAAATAATTCGACAAACTCAGCACAAGTCAGCAAAATGTTTGTCGTTGTAAGCAGGGTATTATGATTTGTAAATACATTTTATCATGAAATAATATAATTTTCAATGCAGTATTGAAAAACTTAAAAACTTCGTCTTCTTTACATACAACATCGACTGAACTAATAAACTTTTCTTTTTATTTATCTTATCTTGTTTTATAACAAAATTACAAATTGTCACAATGATGTTTTTATCAAAGTTATAAAGTTTTATATATATGCGAAGTCAATAGAGAAGATCACTGTTGATACAAAATTTTGTGTTGTTCTGTATGATATGCTATAAATGGACGAAGAGTCCACCGGTAAAAAAGGCACCTGCTTAGTACAAAGATATACTTTATTGGAAAAGATTAATGGTAGAAACACATGTCGTAAAACTATCAGTCTGTAAGTTGTTACGAAATCTTACACCTTAATTTAAAGACAGATTCAGATGTGTGACGTCTGAATGATCCAACGATTAAAATAAAAGGCTACATAAAAAAATTGAGCCGTCTATGTTATCTATAAACATTTTTTTTTAATTTTTTACTTGTAAAAAGTCTGATAAGATTTCTATTAAAATAAAATTTATCATTAGCCGATCCAGTGCTTTTTATACGGTGAGCTTTTGGTCCAATAAGGTAGACTTTATTTAGATCATTCGTATAAACGTATTACGAAATGTATGTGGTTTCTTTTCACTATATTTACATTTAAAATGTGCTGGCATATTCGGTGTGGAATGATCAATACCAGAAATACTTTATTCATATCAGCTATCCGTTGATATTGTATTAGAGAAAATCTTATGTAAAAACAGTTTGTTAAAGAAATCTTCTTTAATTATTAAGCATTTCAAAATCACAGAAGGAAGACCAAATACTTTTGTTTAAGTATTGAAAGAAATATCAGAAACCTGAAATTTTTTATAAATTTTAAAATAACTAGGTTTAAAAAATGTGAAATTATTATTTTTAAACTAAGCTTTTTTCCTGCTGTAAAAAATTTCTGACGAAAAAATTGATACAGCATCCTTGATTGACAAAAATAATGAAACCGGGCAAAATCTAGCCACACGTATCTCATATATGCCGTTTTCTCGTCATAATGTACCGATACTGAACATCAAATCCTAAGACCAGCGTACCATATTTCCATATTTGGTTATTTCTAAAAGTACTATTAAAAAGAATACTGTTTGTTTGATCAACAGGTTTGCCTTTTCCTTTGCAGCTTATATTGCTTTTAGTTTTTATATAAAAATTATAACAAGAGTGAAAAATCCACCTCTACTTTTGAAGTTATTTTAAATATTCATATCTGACATTCACTTTAGTTGTGCTTTTATGGAAAATATATTTTAAAGATTATGTGAGATTATATTTTTATATCTTTTTCAATTATGACTAATTACTATTATAAATTTTTATGCACAACATTTAGATAAAGAATGTTCATATTATATAGAAATAAAACTAGGATCAAAGAATTTTATTGAGATTAAAAAAAATAAACAAAGTAGGAAAAGACTAGTAATCGAAACTGCATACGAAATCGAATATCATTTATAATCTATTGAGGCAATTATATTTTGGCAAAGTTACATAGAATCACCTTATTAGTCCAATTTTGTTTGTCCACCAGTCCGCCATCAGGATAGCTCAAAAACAGAAACAGATATCAAAGTAAAATTTTGATGTCGTATTCTAAAGTGAAAACATTTAAGATCGTGAAAAGGTATCAAAATATAAACGTAGGTTTTTTTTTTCAGGTATTAAAAAAATATTCTATGAGCTCTATAGTTGATATAGTGAATTTGAAGGATATAAGAATCTATGTATATGTATACAGTGAATTTCTAAAATATTGAACGAACAGAAAAATTACAAATTCAATACGATAATAATTCTGAAAAGTCTGAGTAGTCTGAAAAGATAGAGTCCTGATTTTCTTTCATTTTACATAAAAATGGCACATATTTACCTAGCGATTAAATGTGCAATATTTTAAAAACTTCAGAAGAAATAAACATGGGAAAATATTACGGATGAACAGAGTTCGTATTTCACATTGAAGATCTTAAATTAAAATAAGTCACAGTCAGATACTCAAAAATGGACGAGTATGATGAAAAACCTCAAATTGTATGTATTCTTAATCCGAGATCTCTGTAAGTAATTAAACTACATCTTTTGGTTATTCTAATTTTAGTGTTTGTCCTTTATTCTAATTTTAGTGTTTGTCCTTTCAAGGTTTTCAAGGTTTTGACAAAGTAATTCATATTTACGAAATATAATACAAAATATGTATATGGCAAAAAATGCATGACCATATTACGAACAGTCATGGATGTTTAACAAACTCACTTCTTCGTTGCTTAATATATACATCGTGAGATATACCTAGTATGGCTTGACCCATATTATACAAGATAGACATTTATTTTGTAAGTGAAACCCTTTTCTATCCATTGGGATAGAAACGGTTGATTTTTTTTATCTTCTGGGAAATCTGTAATGTATTTTAATCCACCATAATATATACATAGACCGAGTGAACTACAGTAATTGTGTGATTTTATGAGTACACTTTTGTATTATCTTTAAACTTGTCAAAAGAGCGACCAGCAATTCTTCTGAATTCGGTGCTGCTTGTTATCAAATATCAAATTATATGCAATAAAGGGGTCTATCTATGTGGCCAATATTTTTACCAACTTCCAGAAAAACGTTTAAATAGCAATGAAGATCTCAAATGGGTGAGGAAGTGGAAGCTAGGAGAAGAAATGAATCAAACAAAAGTTGTTCTTTTTTAATGAATAAATTTGTTCCTTAATTCAATTCCTCTTGAGTTATCATTTTGATTCAAACTCGAGTTAAAACATCTCAATTTCTTTTTTTGTTGTTTTTGTACACTAAACGATTTTGTTTCATAATAAAAAGTATTAACCAAATATTCTTCAACCAATTTTATAAAACCGAAATATTAGCATCTCTACGATTCGAGGCTACAGTTAAATAATTTTTAAGCGGTTGCATGTATGTTTATATACGTATATGCGAATCATTTCGATATATCATATGAATCATCGGAATTATCCTGATTTTCTAGATCGAAAAATGAGATCAACGTTGACAAGTTGAATTTCTTTATGCATTTTGGTGTGGAGATAATGGATTACACACCAACCACTTATTTTTAATGTATAATCAACTGCCTTTTAAAAATCAAAAGGTTTTGCATTTAGGAAACTGAAAGCACGAATTAAGTTCGAAAAAAAATTAAACTATTCTGGTGGATCACTTTGTACAATATGTATATTTATACATCTAATAACTATGTTTTATAAACACTGTGTATCATATATTAAAAAATCTTTTAAATATATTCAAATACAACGAATAAAAGTAAATGTTGGTTATCTATTTATTATTTCAATTCAGTTAATTTTAGTTTTGAGTAGGTATACCGTTTCTCAATAAATTATATTATGTAATAACTTCAACATCACAAAGATTCAATGATCATATGTATTTCTTGGAACATAAATGTTAAATATGATATGGGATTTTTTAAACGTTTTATATTTTTTTGATTTTCAGCGTATAAAATATGAATTGTAGGTAAAAGTAATACTTAGTGGAATGTATATGTGTATATTTATTTTAAAATATATTTAATGAACATATAAATATTTTGACTAATTTAACAGAAATAAATTTGCTACAGTTATAGTGAAAATAGACATATTAATAATTTACAAATTCCCGAAAGGATATTCTAAACTATTTGACATCAACAAGTTATGTTCCAACTATTGACATTGGACATTGTATTTTATATTGAATATTAAATAATTTAACTTATTCATGAATGCAAAGAACCAAAGTCCTTTTTACCTTTCTATAATAAACAAGTTTATTTACTATAATTTATTGTGAAAATTGAATATTCAATTATGTGAAATGTAGAAATATTCCAAGGATCTTTATATCATAAAGTTTCTTAAGTTGATCAAATTGTCTGGTGTTCACACGGAGGTGTAATATTTAATATTAAGGAAATTATTCGGCTACAATATTGTAAATATGATATGCATCATTTGCACAGTAAGAGTAGGTTAGCTTAAAGTAAAGTAGGTTAACCAAAGTATGTGCATAATTTATATCTGATACTGTACAGCAGTAATGTCTGTGTATACTGTTTGTATTGTTTGTATAGGTTTACTATACACTACTACACTAATCATATATATGTATATTACAGATACTGTTAGTATATGTATCTAGTATAATTTTTTACGTTTTGTTGAACTTTTGGTTGCTTTATCTTAATAACAAAACGGTGAATAATTTTCTTTTGTTATAAAAATTCAGAAATAACTCATTAATATTCTATTAGTTTTTTAAAAGTTTCTGACTATTTTTTTAGTATAATCGTAAACGTTACTTACGAAACGCATACTACTTATTAAATTATTCAAACTTGTAAATAACTCGAATTTAAGACGGTCAATCGACTTCAAATTTTAATACACTATGCCTTCAGCAAAACAACAACATTAATATTATCTGTATGAGCAGTAGACCTCACTTAGAAGAAACAAATTACGGTATCATGAGTGAGGCGTAGGGGGGTATTCCAGAATAAACCTATATTCAATACGACATTGATAGATAGATAAATATACATTGAGACATACATAATTGAAAAGCCGTCTAGTTAAATTTTAGATTTCACTTTGTTGGATGACGAAAATAATATTTTATTCATGTTTAATGAAATGTAAATTCGAAACAAATACTTATTACTATAGATTATGAATAGAAGTATTTCTACTTAAAATTGTTCGGTGTATAGGAAATATTATTATCTCACCCACATATATTTTTATGGATATAATAAAATTCAAATTGTAAGCCGATAATCAAATTATGATTTATAAAATTTTGTATAAAAAACTGAAGTACTCAAAACCTTTTCATTTACTATACCCGATATGCATATGACTATATTTATTCAAAGATATAAATGTAAAAATAGGAACCAAGTGCCAATAAAAAAACTTGAACTACAAAATGAATGAGATTTAAAATTAGAAATTTTAACTAGAAAATTTAATTTCGTCAAATTTATCCATTAAAAATAAATTCATTTGGTTTTCGTGATTTTTTTAAGATATTTAACCGACTTATCTCCTAACTACAATATTTAAATAAATTTCGCGTTAAATTATTCGCGTTCACAATGAGTGGTTATATGTTACAGGTTTGTTAGAAATTTGGCTTAAATTTGTAGATTAAAACTTAGCTGCTGAAAACTAAAATAAATTTATCCAGGCTGATCAACTTACAATACTATACTCAATTATTGTCAACCTTGATTTAAAAAATCGACTTTTAGAAATTATAAAAACAATATTTATTCAATTTAAAAGAGATTCTGTTTGATCTTAAGTTGTTTTAAAATTCAGCAGCTATATTTAATGACGATGAGTGACAGTTGAGTGATCTATACATAAAAAAATTTGAACCATTTATAGTTATGTTTTTAAACTCGACAATATACAATATATATTTAGTCTAGAGTTTCTAATGAGCACGGCATTTTGGACATTAAATTTGTCCATATCAGTGCATCAATTCTCTAAAATCGAGAGTCAAAACACTTGAGACGGGACATACTGTATCTAAAATGTATATAAAATATAAGTTTTCCTTTTTACGAAGATCGCCATAATAATCATTTAGGAACATTTTCTAAGCTTTAGCATCGCCCATGAACAGAAAAAAAAATATATATATTTTGTATTGTTTTGTATTTTCGTTTACGTTTCTTATTTGCTACAGCTTACCATTCCAATGTTCTTGCCATTTTTGGGTTCAGTGTTATCATTATCATTATTTTTCTTGATGTTGTTTTGTCTCGTCTATCCGTTCGACCATTTGTGTTGTGTTTATTCTTTTCTAAATTTTATTTATTGCTTGATATTTAGTAGGATGGTATATTTATACACAAATTTTATACAGAGTTATTACCGTAATAAAGTATTTAGTACTCTAAAGTAAAGCTGAAAAAAAGCAAACCACACAATATATATACATTTATTTTTATTATTATATGTATATAAATACTATTTTAAACAGAAAGTTTCGTTAATATTGAAAGAAAAAAATTGGAAAACACAAAAAATAAAATAATAAGTAGTTTTTCGTAATTTAAACAATCAAAATCATTGTTAAAAAGTATAACATTAAATAAACTTTGAGTAATAATTGGGTACTTGAGAAAATTTTTGTTATACCTCAGTATCTTTATATCACACCACGAACGTCTAGATATTTTTTAAAAATCTTTAAAAATAAAATAGACCTTAAAAACTCCAAAATTAAACAAAAAGTCATAAATAGCATCATTTGTTAATTGCATTTCAAATTTTAGTTTTCTGAATATCACCTGTTTGATGTAAAATATAGAAAATTAATATCAGTCGAATACCTAATTAAGTCCAAAAAGGGATGGCTACAAAACCATCAAATAAAATAAAAAATATATTATAATATAAATAAAAAGTGTAACTTTTTTCCAAAAATTCAATAAAAATTGTTTTCAATAATATCGAATAAGCAATGTTTTGATTAGAAGTATTTACTTTCAGTTATTTCGTTACTCGAAAGGAAATAGAATTCTTTATTTCTCTTTTTTTTTATCTTTTGTAAATTATTGTGTTAATAATAAGACGCATTTAAAAAATTTCAAAGAACATTTCATATATACACATTTATAAAACTCCAAACAAAAGCACAAAGTATAAAAGCAATGGTTATACTGGGGGGGGGTCTGTCTGCTCAGTTGAACGTAATTATTAGTTTTCTGGTAAAAATATAATATGACAATAGTTTCCAGTTACAAAATAATTTTGTTGTGAATAAATTTGAATTACAAAGATTTCAATATTTATCCAAAGAATTAGTATTTCGCTAGAAAAACGGTCCCAAAAATAAAGCAATAATACCCCCATAACTTCAACTCCATTGTTGTATATTCAAGAGCTGAATGGATATTACAGTATATTTTGTAACTTAAATTTCAAGCTAAACTCAATTTATATTAAAGAACTTAGAGATTTTAATATATTAAAATTTGGTATATATTTTTTTTTGCAATTTGATGATTCAAATTTTTATTTCAATTTCTTTTCTCATAAAAAATGAGAATCTGTAAATATGTAATCCTAAAAATTGGCATATATATCTTCATTATCTCCGTTGCGTATTTTATCTTGAATATTTATTGAATTCAGTTTACAAAAATGTACTAAGAGCGTACAAAGACGTATAAAACTTTCAAAACCGATAATACAGTTTTACAACTTTCACTGATGGCGGGATAATGATAGGGATTTTAACATAAAGTTCTTTCATTTCTTCTATTATATAAAAGGAAGTAAATACTTCCGTCTTTTATTTTATTTTTGTTCAAAAGTGAATGACATGAAAATGGTCTTTCGAAGTCTTTTGAACCGTAAATACATACTGAAAATATATTTTCATCGCCACGAATATTTTATTAGTTTAAAAAAAAAAATAAATAAATAAATAAATAAAAACATTTAAAAGATCAAAAAGATAATTTTTTATTTTTTTTTGGTTACAAAATTTAAGGTTACATCTCCTATAATAAGCCAATTTATGTCGAGAAAACTAATTTTTATAAATGTTTTTATATCTAATGTCACCCAAACATTTTGTTACTTTTTTTGCTATATTGAAAAATGTGCCGGTTGTAGTTGGTCGTAATCTTTTCAACTTTCTTAGTATTGCTGACTACTTAAAAAAATAATGTAATTAAAATAAAAGATAATTTTCTAGATGTATTTTAGACCAATTCATGAGATAATCAAACAGAGAAGTTTTAACGAATTTTCGATAAGCATG
The DNA here is from genome assembly GCA_020423425.1 of Chrysopa pallens. Classification (NCBI taxonomy): domain Eukaryota; kingdom Metazoa; phylum Arthropoda; class Insecta; order Neuroptera; family Chrysopidae; genus Chrysopa; species Chrysopa pallens. The sequence goes on from CM035594.1 coordinate 46,682,885, forward strand.
CAAACCATGTAGGTAGTACTTTCAATATAAAACAAACTAAAATTTCTTAACATAAAACTTTACAAATTCATAATTTTTATGTTTCATAAATTTCGATATCGAAAAGAATTCAAAACTTTCCTTGGAGTATTTATCCAGTTATGAATGTAATATTCGTTATTAAAAGTAAGTTATTCTCGTTAAAGTTCTATACAAAGTACCAACTAAAGATTATTTTTATATACTTCACAAGACAAGTATTGTACAAAACAAAATGTAAATAACGTCTAACTATATAATAAGGAATTGTAGTAATCGTTGTTAGGAAGCTCCGCTTTTATAGTTGGATAGCGAATGCATGTATTTTTAAGTTGCTCTCGAACTTCCAATTAGATATTTTATGGAATGTCTAGTTGTAATTCAAATCAACAATGGTGTTGGAGAATAACTGCTAAGTTTGGTGAATAATAGTCCTTTAACAAATTATTCATTGCATAACACAATGGTATTACCGGTTCACCTCCTTTGTGTAAGCGCAGAAATTATTATACGCTATGAAACTACATCGGTATTGCCTCGCCGATAATAAATTTCGTGTTTTAAAGCGTTTATTTAACTCCTACAATATGAATAGCAAATGAAGGGCCTGCTAAAAATAACTCGAAAAACAACATAGCGTCACTCTTAATTCAATATTATGGACTTCTTAACAAGTTTTAATTGCTTGGCTGTCTAGTCACTTTTCAATGAGTCAAAAGTATTTTTTTCTTTCTACTAGATGCTCTTTTATAAGCGTAGACCTCACTAGGCTAATAGTAAAAGCACACAAGCCAGCAGGCAATATAGAGAAGCTATTTTTGTTGTTCATAGAGATCAATTTTAAGATAAAATAATGTTATAGTGATATATAAACACTGTGTTAGTCTAGTTGGTTATATAAAATAAAGAGTAGCTTCTTCATTTTATAAATGGAATGTAAACAAACAACGAAATACGCTAAACGATTCACCAATTGTGACATTCCATAAAAATTCAACTAAAATGATAAAAAAAAAACAAAGGGATTTTCACTGTCATATTTACATTTTTTTTCTTTATGTATATCTTTTCTTAAGAATGATGTTTCGTTATATTAGATATAGCGTAAAGATTCTAAAACTGGTAAAAGCTCATTATATGGAAATGAAATTGAAATGTCAAAGCAATAAAGTTATTAAATTTTCAATATATATTTTTATATATATATATATATATATATATATATATATATATATATATATATATATAATATATATATTTATATATATATATATATATAGCCAAATTTGAGCAAAAAATGTGGGAAACATTGTACGAAAAAACTTGTTCTAAGAGCCTGGTAATGATAATTTATATAAAGGTTAAAGTAAGCGAATTAATAATAATGAACTAAAAAGTATGATCCAAAATTAGTAGGTTTCAAAAAAATAAATGTTCTAAATGATAATCTAAATGTCCAAAATTTTGTAATCTTATTTGTCAATAATTTTCAATTTATTCAATATTTTAATATACCATTTTTATCTCATTTTCGCATCTTTAAAAGTTCTATATTCTCACTATATGTAATATTTCTTCATTGGGGCAGTTATTTATAATGATTTTTTCTTTGGTCTTTTTCATTTTAACAGAATAAAAATCGAATTTTTTTCTGTATACGTAATGTAAAATGATGTTATTCATTCGAATTATGTTTAAATGCCATAACTGACATACCAGTTGAGTAATAATTGTATGAATGTGTTTGTGTTACTGCTGGCTGTTATTACTAATAAGAAGAAAATGAAGTTAAAATCGTTACAAAAAAGCATTGAAATAATCTCTAAAAAATATCTAACTTATACAAACATACATATATTACATGAAAACATAAATTGGTTTGTATGATAAAGGGTTGTGTAAAATACTATATTTCTATAAAAACACAATTCAGGAGATTCAGTGATCCTTACTTTTTTTTTGAGAAAGGTAGTTTTAGCTTTTTTAGCTTTTCGGAGTAGAACTTTTAGCTTGCAAACGTATCGTTTTTCTTTCATGAGTTTTTATTTCTAATATGCTAAGAGATGAACCAATCGTCCCCCAAAATATTACAAATACTAATAAAAATGGCGAAGAAGTAAGTCAAAAGAATTTACTTGAACATTATTCGAATATTAGTACATATGTATTCGACCCCCATCAGACACTCGATTGTAATTTTTCTAATACACATTTGTTCTTAAAGTATAAGAAATAATGATTCACATTGTAGCTATACAAAATATTTATCTTTATTGTCAATACAATCCTTCTTAGAATTGAGCGAAATATAAAATTAACTGATTACTCAAGCTTCAAAAAATTCAGTGCACTAAAATCTACGATACAAGAATAGAAACACTACAGTAATACGCTAACATATGGTGTATATTAGCGTATTAACAGTAACAGAATATTGTAGATATTTGTATGAAAGATGTAAATTTTATTCATAATAATGTAAAAAATTAATTAAATTATCGCATTTTTGTTTTTATACATACATCCTGTAATAACAATTATTTAATAAATTAGGTCAGGTTTGACTTTTTTTTTCGTTTGAAGGAAACCCTAGTCAAATAAAGTTTTTCTTATTTTAATTCAATGTCACATCTGTCTCTAATGTTAATCTCTACACATCACTGTTTATTATACACAAAATATATTGTAGTATACAATTACTAAAACATAGAAGATATATAAATAATCTAAAAAAAAATTATTGGAAATAAAATATATAAAAACAAAATGTTACACAACCTTTATTAAAATATTAGCTTAAGTGGTGAAGAAAAAAAGTGACGACTAGATTTAGTTCGTTCAGTTTTTCTTGTTACACAGAGAAGTTAGCTGATGAAAGAAAAGTCATTAATCAAGTGTAAGTTGTGTAGTATATGTCACAGTTATTTCTACCAAATACAGTTACTATCATACCATACCCGTTCTTTTGTTGCTCATTCTCCTTCAAATAACCCGCTAATACACAGTACGCAGTAGTAAGTATTTCTGGATCCATTATCTTTCACCCAAAAATTTCTCATGTTTCCATACTATTTCATTTCTTTTATCATGTGTTTCTCCGTTTTTTGCCAACTCAAACATACATTAATAATATATTTATTTATATATACACGGTGAGCCATTTTAGTCTATGCATCTAAATATTTTAACAAAGGCTCCCATCGTCTATTAAAAAGGTGATCCCTACAAAAGTAGCTAGCAACAAACGGGATATTGAATGGTGACCCAATTTTCAAAGCAATATTGTGGTGAAATAGTTTTTTTTCATATGGAAAACACTATTTTAATTTTGAATTATGAAATAGTGTAAAATTTTACGTCGAATGCTGTGAAAAAATTTTTTTTTATTGACATTAAAAGGTCTACTAAAGGTCAAACCATTTTATAAGCAATATAATATCCCGTCTGGATATATCCCTTTGTTTAACCAAGGAACAAATGTCCGAAGTTTTCTACGTATATTTTATGGCGTGAGTCAATATTGTTTGTCCTTCTTTTGAGCTCTTAAGGTCAATAAAAACATTATGTTTGCAGAGTTTTCGATGTATAATTTTACCTTGTATAAGAATCCGAAATAAAAATAGGGCTTCCCGTTTGGGCAATATAATTTGACCACAAAATGAAATAAATTCAGTGAAAAGGTCGTAATTCAGTAAAAATCGTATTTGATACCTTTTTTTGTGCATTTTCATGTAATTAACAATTCTAGTTAATTTAAACTTAATTTAATCTTGTTAAACAAAACAAACATTATAATATTCTGACTATAACTCTATAATAAATTTTGATAACAAAAAATGTTGATTTTAAACTAAAGGTGAACAAAATAGAAACACAATATGTTCAGTATAATTTATATAATATTTGTTGCACAAATTTTGCCAAATCATTTTATGAGATTCTGTATTATGTTAGTTATACGTTATAAAATGTACTCTTATAATGAAATCAGATTTAAATATGTCAAGCTCTAAACATAACAAATGTTCACCTTTTAACTAGTTAAGCAATGATAGGTTTTTCATTCAACAACCATTTTGTTAAGTATATTTTGTGTATATATTATTTTGTTTTCTGTCGAAAATATATTCACTGATTTTCGTTCATGTTTCTAATATAATAAAATGTAAATGAAATGTTTACGACAATGTATATTCGAAATTATATATTTTTAATTTTTGTCTTGCATCATTCACATTGTTATGGTCTTTAATTATTGTAGTATTCGAAAATTATATGATTTTTAGTTCGGATGCATACTTTGAAAATTAAAAAGAAACGAGTAAATACCTTAAGTAAAATGTAGAAAAATATATCTCCCATAACAAAAACATCAGTTTTAATCCAAAAAAAATGAATTGAACCTTAACCCTAACTTTCATAATATTATATATTTCACAGATCATTATAGCTCGGTTAATTAGTTTCACTAAACATTGGCGCTAATCAAGTATGTGGCATCTCAAGTTTAATTTTTTAAACTTTGGATCCCATATAAAAAGATAGTTATATAAATATAATTGATTGCGCTATTAATAGCCTAAGTAATTTTAAACAATTAATAAGTATAAATAATTATTCTTGTAACACCAATTGTTGGCCATATTTTTCATGAAAAAAATGTTCTTTTTTGACACCCATCTTAATTAAAATAAAATATAATCTAATAATAAAAAATATAATGTTCAAGAATATCTATAATTGGTTGTTTTAGTTTAATTTATCGAATATTCGTAGCATTTTCTCTAAGTCTCATTAAATCATCATTTATCCCTTTAAGAATTTCCATATAATATTGTTTTTTTTTTTCACCACAGTTAATCTACATTTTTAAGTATTTTATTTGAAAAGCAAATTACATTGGCTGTATTTAAAAATAATAATTGGATACGAAATCAAACAAATAAAACAAATTTCGAAAAAAAAAAATAATTAAAATTTTGAATGAATAAAATTTTTTTAAATATAGTTTTGAATGCGTATCTCATTATTGGCGAATATGATATTGACTTTAGAAGAATACGTTCTTTTTTTTTTTAACTTTTTAAATTAAACGTTTCCAAACATTACTTAATTTACATATTCTTTGCCTTTTGCGAGTAATCATGTATATTGCATTTTGAGATCAGATCAATAATAAAGAGTTAAACATTTAAATGAACTTATAAACATTTAAATGAAAATTTTTGTTATATTTTTACATACAATAGATATGAGTCTATTAGTTGAAAAATGCATAAATAAAACTCCGAATAGTTGAGAAAAGCATAAATACACGATCGATAATAGAATTATACCAATTTTGAAACTCCACATTACACAATGAGTATATTTGCAAAACAAAATAAGATTGTTGAATAAGTTTAATTCTCTCAATCGAAAGGAAATACATTGTTCACCTGAAATTAATGGGCTAGTAAAAATTTATATGTCGTATCGGATACATTTTTTAATAATTTAGTCGTAGATAACCAAAAAATGCCTTTAAAACATAAATTATAAAGAGTACATTTAAAATGTGCGTTCCTTTACCTATTTACACATGAAAATTACGTCACTCTTGTTTTTATTTTAAAAAAATCCTTGTTGTTAATAAAAACTATAGAAAGTTATTAAAAACTATACAAACATGCAAGGAACCAGTGGCATTACTTCGTTTTGATATAGATATTTTCATTGTGTATAGATGACGTTGTTTTATTTTATTAGCTACGGTGTGTATATTGTTTTAGTTAATCTTAATTTTAATTTTTTATTTTTGGCAATTAGACTATTACTGGAAAGTAAATAATTTATAGACTAATTTCATAAAGTAATTATCTATTTCTATACTACAGTAGCAGCGTTGAAAAAACATCAAGCGTCCCCTAATTTCATAAATTTCTCACGCTACGCACTTTGATATTACATAAAGATTATAACTGGTACAATTTTTTTTTTAATAATGTAAAATTACAATAAAGGTCAAATTCTAGCATGACCCTTTTAAGAAAACATAAGAACAGGCAAACATATTTTTATCAACCCTAAAGAAAAAATTTTCAGAATCTTAATTATAGTACCGTTCATTTTTTTTAAACTTCATATTCTGAATTTTAACTCCCTAAAGAACCTTTATCAAAAACAGCATTGACAAATATTTTATCATACTACTTGATACGTTGTGAATTTTTTAATATAACATTATATTTTCAGTAAGAAAGCAATTCCAATTTCCACTTTCGATAAGAGAATCAAAATGCTTTTAACGAAAACGATTACATTTTTATGAAAAACGAATAAGATAATTGATGGACGTATTAAAAAAGGAATTGAATGGTTCTAATTGAATGAATGCATATATTATCAATATCAAGATAAAAAGATTTAACCTCCGTCAAGCTAGCAGATCAAAGTATTGAAAATTGAATTTAAACATGCTCTAAATGCCGTGCTTTTTATTTTGAGCATATTTAAATGCAAATTTCAATACTCTGATTAATATACTAAAGGTATTTGATGTAAGTGCTTAATACACTCAGGAATGAATCACGACTGCACACCTTTTTAAATGTATACCCTGGCTAAATATGATGGAAGTTATTAACTTTTTGTTTGAAAGATATTGTTTTGATTCAAAAAATGAAAATAAAATACACTGTCAATAATGGACACGAAAGTTCCTCAAGTGATACAAATATACTTACATAAATAGCTATATGTCTCGTACGTCTTCCACAAATGCGTTACAATTTGGCCACATTTAAATCAATTTACTTCTACTGTTCTCACAACTTCTATTGTGAATCTACACCATTAAGTGAGCAGAACGCAATTTTGATCGCTTAATTCCCGGAACCGTAATCAGTAGATAAGATCATTCTAAAATGAGGCCATCCTGAACAACTCCAGTATTGTTTACCACTTTTTTATAAATAATCGCTCTTTGTGGAGTTATGTAGACTCGTCTGTATGACTGTCCAAGACCGACAGACCGCTGGACCACAAAATCGGAATTGCTCGGAAAGTTCTTAAATAACTGCTTATATAATTTAATAAATTTCTCAAATATGAGCATAATAAAACTCGGAACAAATGGGAAAATAATACGTACGAACTTGGACATATGCTGCTAGTACAAAACGTTAAATGGCACATCCTATATAATATTGACTATAATATGAATAAATGTACGTATTAGAAGCAATAAAAGTAACAAATATATAAAATGGTACTCAAATACGTAGCTATCAAAGAGTGGAACACTATGAATGGGTATCACAGTAGACGATATTACAATTATGAACACGTTCTACATAGAAGTACATAGAATATAATGATGATGAGAATTAGTAGAATGAGAGAAGATTTATTTATAGCCATGAAATAGAAATTTCACATTCACTGTGTTGAAGGGCACCTGGTCAAGCATTTTTAAAAGCCATTAATAACAAAGATATCAAATATTCAACACCTGAACATTCATTTAATGGGAATCAAAATACAATTAATCGAGTTGAAAAAATATTTTGTTTTAAGTGCGATACCTATAAGCTCTAATGGACATACTGATAAGTATTAATTAATGTTTGTACTAAAAACAAAAACGTTATTTTATAACGTATCTACGTGTTTATATAGGTTTTTTTTGTCCGATTTTTAAATAAAATTTTAATTATATTGAAGATATATCGATTTGGTTTAATGTATGGCGGCGAGCTTTGAAAAGGTAATTAAAACCTCAATATGGCAGAGTCAGAATTGGTACATTCATTTTATTACTTACTTAAAACATTTTCTACTTAAAAATTTCATTTAACCTTATTTAATAATTGTTTTTTTTTTATACATTTCTATATCCGACATATATGTGAATATATGTCGAATGTATTAAATTAAAGTTTAGCTTGTAACGCTGGAATATTTTGAAGCATTAGGAAAATTTTTCTAAAAAAAATTATATTTTTTAGAAAATATAAAATTGAATTGAAATATTTTAAGAAAATCTTATATAACTTTAATCGTCAATTGAAATGTTGAGCTCATTCCATATATTTTATCGTCACTTGTACGTCCCAAACGTCTTTAAAAGAAAATAATAAACGTTTAACAGTTTTTAATTTCATGAGTATAGTAATCATTCATACATACATGGAATATGAGTATACCATGGACAATTCTTCCTGCGCAGAATGATTAATTACGTTATTGCGTTAGATAGAAGAAACTGTATATATTTTTTCAAATTAAATTTACAAAAATATTCTTTAGAACATCATTAATTTTAATTATTTTACTGACATATCAATTACTTATTGTGGTAATTTATTATTCTGGTATAAATATTAATTTTTTTAGTTTAAAATTTGGTTCGTCATAATATAAATAACAATCAATATCCTTTAAACAGATATTTAAATTAATTTTTTCAACCATTAAGTTCATGTTATTAAGTCAGTTCTATCAAAACAGCAATGATTAATTTAAAAGTTTAGCGTTCGATTATTCTATTATTTAATAACATTGTATAGTTGATATACCTAAAAATATGATTAAAACAAAATGCTTTTTACAATAAGACCTTTATTTCAGTATTAAACTAGAATATTATTGTATTATTTGATGCAAGTAATTATGAGACATTGTATAAATTATGGGAAATAGGAAAAATTATTTGCCGTACTAAAATTAGGCTGGATATTTTAAAAATAGTTGTGGTCCAATAGAAAGTTTTGTTATACTTTTGATTTTATCATTCACAATATATTTTGGGTCAGTGGACACTTTTTTACCAAATGTTGACATTTTTTTAATTTTTTGGCGTATGTTTCAAAACTAAAGTATTTTTTAAGAAGAGCTCATTCTATAAAAAATTAAGTAGACAAAATTTCATTCATTTCTTCTACATTATGTTTTTTAGGGAAACGGTTAGTTTGCTGCTAGTCTAATTATCAATTACTTGATAAAGAGTCACTAATCAGCCATCGTGGCTCCTCAATAAATTCTCCTTAATCAATTAAAAAAAAAATCACAATTGTAATCAGAATTAAAACTTTCTGTACACACTGTAAGTACTATCATTAAATATGTTTATAGTTCTTATGTATATGAATAGAAAATAGCGACAAAGGTAAAATACTGAGCGAAGCATCTAAGTGGGTACTAAATAACAACAAAACATATGCATAATATGAATAGAAAACAAGCGGTTGTCTACCATTCATCAGTATATAGGAGAATATAGAGGACCTTCTTCAATTAAAACAAGTTGTTTTTAGTGTATGTATCTAGTTTTGTTAACGACTAAATTAAGTATCATCCATATCTACCTAGTCATTTAATTGAAGTTATGTTTACAGAGTGTTTATGGATAATATTTGTTATAGTAGGAAAAAGCAGTTATTGTACACAAGTCAAGCTAGCAGAACAAAGTATTCAATATTGAATTTAAATAAGCTCAAACCTAGGAAGTGTTTGCAACGTTCTACAAATTCGGTGTTTAAATTTTTAATTAAAAATCTGAGAATTTAACGAATTATGAAGAAGTGATTATGAATTTAACTACAATAATTTCATTAATGATTCAGTATATTCCGATTATTTGATTTGGGATAACATGATACCATTGTTTCAAATATTTAAGGAAGTTATGAAATAATAGTTCAAACTTCCTAAGCCGTTCATACGCCGTCTAATATAGACAATTTGCTAAACATTTAATAAGTAATGATAATTGATTCGTCGTTATTAATCTAAATACTATAAAACAGAATCTTGAAGTTGGACATACAATTTATTAAATATAAATCGATCAATCTATGCAAAGGAAGACTTTAGATTGCATCACTTTAATGAAAATCATCTTGGATATACATAAACAGACGAATACATTCACATACATAATATAATAATGATAAACAACCATAAATTGTTTATCAACCGTTTGTGTGGCCACAATATAATACTAATAATAATTTACTTTATTTATTTAATTTTATTTTTTTATTTTTATTTCTTACTACTCTGCTGTCGAAAGAAATTGTATTATGAAATGATCTTATAGTTTAATTTATTTTACCGCAAACCAATTTATTTTCTTTTTACAAGAGAAAACTTCTCGTTATATTTATTTATTATTAATGGTGATGTTGGCTGGTGGTGGCATTGAATGGTTTGGTTTGAAGTAGTTACAGTAATAAAACGTGATTCTCATCTGGATCATTCTTCTATGAACGTTACGAAACCACTATTGGGTTGTTAGAAGAGATAACTAACGTATAAAAATACTATATACTTCTTTTATATTATTAATAAGACATGTATAACAAGATTATTATATATTATCGCTGGGAGGATGAAAGATTCCTAATTTTAATGATTCTGGATATGATTGTGATTCGTATAAATCTACACATATTGTGTATAGAAAATACACGGAGATAAAAAGTGGTACCACTTATGGGATAGTCTTATTAATTTTAGTAAGAGTTTTGTGATTGTAAGTTTTTTGTGATTGTATGAAAAATGTTAAAAAACCGTGAAAATTAAACTGGCTGTTTATGGGTTTTTCAGGATCGTTAAGATCTAAAAAATTCAAAAATAATATTTATTTGACGATCAGGTAATTGATTTTTGAAGTATTGCTTGAAATACAGCCGCAAAATCGGCCTCCGGGTCGGATTTTTGGTGATATCTCAAAAACTACGCATCCAATCGAAAAATGGAGGTTATTTTCGAAATTTTTGTTATTTAAAAATTATAATAATATTTACAAAGTAGTGATTATCAGATTTCTAAGGTTCAGTGTTCTCTAAGACTCATTTTGGTGTTTTGGCCCAGTTTTATTAGTTTTTGTCGTGTCTCAATCTTAAAGTACACTAATTACGTACTTCCCTGCTTATGCTTACTGACAATTTAAAAAGAATCAGGGTATCTTTAATCCTAATTAGACCTGAAATGATGATTTTTGCATAAAAACACTTTACTTTTTGTGATGAATGTTTTAATTCGAGGTGTTTTTGTGATTGAATAAGAAACGTTAAAAAACCGTCGAAAAGTTCAAAATTTTTTTTTCTGTGTTAATGGGTTTTATAGGTTCATTAAGATCTAAAAAATTCAAAAATAACATTTATTTTACGATCGATCGACTAGTTTTTGATATATTGCATGAAATGCCTACGCAAAATCGGGATCCAGATCGAATTTTTTGTGATATCTCAAAAACTGCGCATCCAATCGAAAAATGGAGGTTATTTTTGACATCAACGGGTCAAACTACCCTTGTGAACATATATTTTATATCAATTAGATAAAAAAAATTTTTTCGAATTTTCGCAATTTTTTTAAGGGGTACCCCTTTGAAAAAATCGAGAAAATCGAAAAAAATTTTTTGATCTCGATTTGGATAAAAAATATGTTCTAGGGTGGTTTTGACTCGGCGATTTCAAAAAAACTATCTATTTAACGATGCGACGTTTAGTTTTTGAGATAACGCTAGAAATCCGATTCACAGGCCGATTTATCGAATGTATTTCAAGTTATATCTCGACAACTATTCGACCGATCATAAAATAAATATTATTTTTGAATTTTTTAGATGTCAATTACCCCAGAAAACTCATAAACAGCCAACAAAAAATTTTGAACATTTCGTTGGATTATTAAGGTTATCATATTCAATCACGAATTCGAGAAAATTTAAAAAAAATTCCAAATTTATTCTTTTGAAAAAATTAAATCCTTTGAAAAAATCGTGAAAATCGAAAAAATTTTTGCATCCCTATTCAGATGAAATATATGTTCTAGGGTAATTTTTACCCCGCGATTTCAAAAAAAAAAAAATTAAATCTACTTAACAATTGAGCGTGTAGTTTTTGAGATATCGCTAGAAAACCAATCCAGAGGGTGATTTAGTGGAAGTATAAAAAAAATATATAAAAATAATAAATAAATATAAATGGGTCAAAAGTCAACTTTCAGAAAATCCCATGCATATTTCGGGTGTAGTGCATTCCATTTGATGAAATGTATAAACAGAAATATAAGGATTAAACTTTTATTCGTTCAAAGATTTAAAACAGCATCCTGTACAATATTTATATGTATTTTTACTTACTAGCTCACTAATATTATGATGATAAATTTTGTTCTATCTGTCTTCAAACCATTATTAATATTATCTTTTAACTCGTTGAAAGTTAAAATATATATAATAACATGAACAATTACGAAGACAAGACCCTTTTGTAATGAGCAAGCCACAACTGTATGTATATACATTCACAAGTTCCTGTGCACATACGATCCTGTGAGTATTATTTCTTCTTCTTAAACATTTCTTGTAGTTCTATTGTTGTAATATGAATTTTGATTTTCTTAATAAATATCCTTCATTTAGACTTGTTTAATCGTAACTGAAGTGGAAATGTATTAGAGAAGTTTCATATATACATGAAACATAAACTAACTACATTGTAAAATGTGTCAGACAAACAGACATATAAATTATGTTTTATAAGTATTATCTTAAGAATAATAATTCACCATAATTTGTTTATTTTCTATTGTTAGTTGTATTATTTAACGCATTATGCAAATTATAAGATATTGATGGAAATTTTTGTCACTTTTAATCACTTAAGTATTGTTAAACAGTGAATATTCATGGTCAACCATATTTTGTTTCCTTTCCACTTAATTTCAAAATTGAAAAATAATAATTGGCAAAATACAAACATCAGAAATCAAACGATAATTTAATCATTAAGGAATCATACAAATTGAACATCTTAAATAACCATGATCGATGTCTATCAGTTAAACGAAATAATTTGTGATAATTTATCAAAAACCAACTTTTTAAAACGTTATAAAGTTTTTTTTGCAGAATTTTTTACAGAAAATCCATTAGTCTAAGGTTAAACAATATATATCTATTTCTGCTACAAAACTGTATATGAAACAAAGTATATATGTATGAATGTGGTAATGTGTGTAATTTAAGCCACACCTCTTTTGTATGTGTGTTTCATAGTATTTGTAATGTTTGTGTAATGGATTTGTTGTAATTTTTATGCATAATTTCAAAAAAATATAAGCATTCACCAGCCCCCTTCTTAATATAAACTATACGTGTGGCAAATTGCATAATCCTCCGTCCGCTTGTAAAAACGGGTACACAGTTTTTGCTTGACATATTAATATATAGATTTAGACTTATATAAATACATTTTAAAAACCCGAAGTGTTGAAGTTTTCTTCAATCAAATTTTGTGTTAAAAATAGTAAAAAAAGTTATTGTTTACCATTATTTGTTGATACCACCAAATTAGAACTGATTTTGATTATTTACCTGTAAAAAGAAAAACATGTAATTAATAATCAAGAAGGTCATGAAAATCAACTAATGGGGATATTTTTTGATAAATTGGCATTCATGTAGAATAGTATTATTTAATTGTTATATAATTATATTCGAGTAGTTGTATGAAAATATTTTATTGATTATTATCTGGCTGCAGAATGTATAGTTTTAGGGAACGACTCTCGAAAAATATCTCTTCCATTGGAATAACTTTTATCTAAAATCTTCATTCAATCTACTTTCTTCTTAACTGCACTATGCTGCACGCCAGTGTACACAATTATCAAACATATACGTATTTACTTACATATTTCTGCACAAATTTGAACTTGGCACAAATGTATGTTTTCCAAATATTGATTTAACAGGGTTTTGAGTTTCAAAAAATCGAAATTTAAGAATAAAACTCTTCGATTGAATTGTTGATTTGGTGTTTAGACAATGTTAAATAAGATAGATACCAATGATCCAAATGCCACAATAGTTTGTCAACCAGCTTTCTTTTTATTTATTTATAAAAAAATAAGCTTAAAGAAGAAAATATAAGTATACTTAAATTCAATTTTCTTACAACATAGATTCTAGGCATAAACGTTAATCACCACAGGTATTTATGTAGATAATGTTACGTAAGGTTAAATGTTTTGGTTCGTAATTGTCATTATTGTAGTAATAAACATTAAGGAATAAAATTCTTTTGGAAGAAAAAAAACAAATCTTTTTTTAAATGTATCAAAAATTTCAATAATCCAACTTAGCAAACAATTGAATACAAAGTATTGGATAGAAAATTATATAACTTTTTCTAGCTTTAATATTCAATGTGTGCAATATCCAATTTGAAAATTTAAACTTATTTTACAGAAGAAACTTTATATATCGAAAGTAAGTTTATCTTCATGTGCCAAACTATTTATTCTGCTCACCTGTAGAGCATAAACCTCTAAACTATTTGGTGTAAATGAAATTGGGCGACTGTTTTGAAAGTAATTTTATAAATGAGTATTTACACGAATTGAAATAAATTTTCCAAACTGATAAAATTTGCTTATACTATGATTATTTATACCAAAAACTACGATTCCTCCAGATTTTAATATAATGGAGTTAAGATATAATATTGCTTATTTTATATTTTATTATATCTCATGTATTATCTAATTATATTATTATAAGTATTAGTTGATTTGTTCAAAAAAATAATTAGAAAATTAGTGGCATAATGAACAATTTAAGAAAAAGTATAATTGGAGTAATTCTTTAAATATAAAAGTATTTAAGAGACAGTCGTAAGAAATATCATGAATAAGATATGTTATAAGTAGACAAATTAAAAGTACCTAGGTATAACTCGTTAATATTTCAGAGATACATTAATTCAAATTCAAAGCAAATAAAATATTTAAAGTGAACTATTTTTAGACAACATAATGACCAATAGACAAAGTTCTTGAAAATGTAGCATAATAAATTTAGTGATATGTTGAGATAGATAACCGTAAATATGCTATTTACACGCATACGAACATGAGATAATGGATTCGTATTAGTACTAAGTATTTAATGGTACTAGTTTATCGCAATGTTTGTGTTATCTAAATTGTTACAAAAGTTTTATTTAACCACACAAAACTGTTTCTGACAACAGCTTGTCTAATTTAATAGAAAGTTTACTCCGTTTTAATAATTTAGGACAATTGAAGCATATGTTTTCGTCGATTTTAAATAATAATAATTGCATGTTTTATTTTATTTTATTTATTGAGATCAAATTTAATAATTGTAATAATTCATTGAGTTATGGATATTTTTATTTAATTTATTATTTATTTGGGTCTTACAGTAATAATTGTTAACACGTAGTTTTCAAAATAATGGCCATATATATAAAATAATAAAAATAATTGTAAAAAGTAAAAATTCAAAGAGAACTAAAAATATTCGCCATACATATTCAAACTTTTTTAAATATGTGACTGATATGTATTATTTCGAAAAGGAATTCGCTTAACAAACTCGATTGTCTTTAACGGCATAAAAAAGAAAGTTGAGAAAGAGATTATCTTCTTTTAATTGTGGAGTTATTGTATTTTGCCTAGTAGTGATCCATAACTATAACATTTTTGAGCTACTTAATGTTTAACACCATACTTGATTAGGAAATTTTCTCCAATTTGTGTGAATTCAAACAATTTTTTTTTTAATTTTTAACAAACAAATGAAATCCTGAAAAATGTGTTATTTTTGGATAAAAATTAATAAATTAGAAACGGACTTCGTCGAGATAGTCGCAACGAGAACACCAAGTACAAAATAAATCGACTATTTTCAAAGAGCTTATGTTCCTTAAGTAAGAATTAAAATAATACCTGCATTTATTTATGCAATGCTATGTGTTATTGTAAGAAACCTAGTCTATAAATTATGAAAATCTATTCATACACAAGTCGTAATTATATCTGTGAAGAGAGCCCACAAACAAAATGGTCAAAACTTAATTACCTAGAAAATAATAATTTCCTAATTCAATGTTATATAATACCAACTAACAAACGCGAACGAATCCTAATAAATATCTGTACGAATATAATTTTTGGTTTTGTAACTCAATTTTGTTAATATAATAACTTTTGGAATACATTTTATTAGCGTATGTATATTAAACGGTTAAGAAATCGGAACACTGATAATTTCAAAGTAATATGTTGGTCATACTTTTATAAACGAAGTAAGACCGACAGAAAGCTGCTCAGGAAAATTTAAAACAAAAATTTTCTTTAAAATTGACCTACAATACTTCTAATATCAATAGATAAATAGGGAAGATTTTTTTTTATTCCCTCAATTGAAGCGTCTTCACGAATATAAATTTGAAGTTATTATTTTTATTTCTTAAAAAATAACCAAAATATGGACGTCAAAATTCTTAATTAAACAAAGAAGGAGATTTGCATTAATGACGTCATACATGTTCATCTCCATAACATGTGATTACATAACAGTTATTCTAAATTAAAGATAAATAATGTAAGTATTAAACTTTTTTTTGTCTTTAAGAGCTAATAACTTGTTCGTGTTTGAATCAATTTTAATTTATTTTTCGAATTTTGCTTCGAATTGAGCCTAGTTTTACAGTTTGATAGGCAAAACAGTTTTACAGTTTGCTAGGTTCCAGATTAAGCACTAGCTTGTTGTAATGTTAATTTGCTTGTTCTGATATTTTTTATCTACCAGAAATCAAAATAATTTTTTATATCAAAATGATTGGAGCCTTCAATATATTTCACAAGATCGGTTAAATATCGTACCATCATATCCCTTTACTTCATTTATATGATGCACTTTCATTATACTGTTCATAAACTACATCACTTTATATGTGTCGCATAACATATTGGAAACTGTTTCAGTAATGATCAGAATTCTTTCCTCATCAGTATACATACTCTTGATCGTTATTCATTAGTTTAAGTTATATTATTGTTTTGAACACAAAATGGGATTTATTATGTATTTCGAATTGAGTCCACTATCCAACAAAACCAACAACGAATGAAATGATGTGTTAATAATGAATCCTCTCAACTTGTAGGAGATGTAATACTTAACATTAAATAAAATGATACAAACAGTATTAGTTCCAGCTTTAACAAAGATTTTAATCTTCCGATGTATTATGTATCCATAGATAGAGATTGAACCACTATATATGAAAAGTAGTCTATGAAAACTTATTTAAATTGAAATCGGATGATTTTTAAGTTTATTTTATGTCATTTTTTTGTAATTATTTTAAACACCGTCGAACATAAATACGGGTGAAAAATCGAAAACTATAGAAGTTTTAGTATTCCATTTAGATTGATTACTATTACAAATAGCCGTAAGTACTTAATGTTAAAATCGCAAAATGATGTCAAATCGCAACATCAATATTACAAGTCTTGTAAGTACTTAAATATAAAAACAATTTTCAGGAATTCATGGACATAATTTAAATCACTTTTAAAATTAGAGAAGAAAAGTTTTTTTCTTGATATACCGGATATGAGATATATTTTCGAACTTAGCGTTAATGTCGATTTATTATGTGCGGGATTATTCCCTAAATAATTTGTTGCTACCCTGTGTCGACCTGTATTTACAAAACTGTCTTATGTATAGATCCGCATATTATGAATATGACATAAAATATATAAAAAAAATTAATTCTTGTATCTTATATAGTAACATGGCCCTCGAAAGCTCAAACCGGAAGACATATGCATTAATATTTTTTGTGGGATTTAGATAAATAATATGAGAAAAATGTCCTTTAAAATTAATTGGTCAATTAGGATTATCTATATGTACCCTATCTATACTGTATCAAAGTTTGGAAACATTACAAACAAACTATTTTCAATATGAATAAATAATTTAGAATTAAGTGTTAATTTATAGCGTTTAATAAATATTTTAATATTAGTTGAATTTAGTTTACAAACTCTGTGTTTGTAAAAAAGTTTTTATCTTTGCAAACACCCAATTTAAATATTAAAATTCGTACATCGTATATAGTATAAAATGTAATGTAAGAAGCCACCTCCATTAAAAATTTAAAATACGTTAGGTTATATGCAAATGTAAATTTTAATATAATGTCCATGAATGAATAGTTTTGAAAAATTTTATAATAAAATAACTGTATACAGGTATGACATAAGTGTATGGAGGTTCTATATTCTATGTAGTAATAATATTCGAAACAGTTAACAGGCGTTTTCCCTGTCTGAACAATGTCATAGGATCAACAAAATTTATTGAAATAGTTAAAAATAAGTGAGATTAAAATATTTTTCATTTAAGAACTTTGGTTTGTGATTTTCACAATCTACGACTATGACGTAATAATTAAGGCTGAAATAACAGATACTCAAATCATTCAAACTACCCACGATCTTTTTATTAAATATCACCATGAACACCATCTCTAAAGCTTCATCTATCAACAATATACATATTTACACACATAACCAATTCAACTCACATTGATAATAGTGAAAGCATCTGAAAGAGTCTATCATTCTATGATGACGATAACGATAACGATGATGATGATGATGAATATAATACATTAAGTTTGAAGTGGCATGGCAGTGAACTCTTGTATCACGTATAATACATAGACGAACATATTGGATTTGATAAAGAGGATTTGTGACTAAGAAGTGGATACTAGTGAACGACATTGGACAGTTAATGGATATCTATGTAAATATAGTGTTTTCATGTTTCTAATATTATGGTTGTTTTATATACTTGGTTAAAAACCGTTATAAATTTGATTGGGCTATTCAAATGAGTACGGCAAACATATGGAAATTACAACCAATAGAATATGTTGGATATTTTATAAACACCAAAACTATTTATAATCATTGATATTGTGAAAATACACGAAATACTCCCATGTTCATATTTAAGGTAAATATTTACGGTATGCATTGCATGTACACTCTTCAACATTCATAAGACATTTTGATATAGAGGAAGGCGTTAATTAAAAACCCTCAATTTTAGAATATAAGTTTGAACAATGCAAAAGGTAATTTATGATAGTTCAAACATTTAAAGAAATACAAATACTTTAATTTTTCAATATTTATCATTTGGCTAGAAAATTATATTATGTTCTCGATTTTGTATTGCTTTCAACGGTTCCAAAAAAATTGATTATATTTTACGGAAAATTTAAACTTGTGCTTTTATTCTGTCTATATCTTGATGGATTTTTATTATTTTATAATACATCTATTTTGCTGTGGTTACGTCTATGCGTTCGTTTGTCAATTTATGAGTAAGAGTTTATGCACGAACTACGAAGTCAGCAAGTTTGAGATTTACCATATCATTTTGCTGTAGGCGCATAAGCGAACAAGGTGGAAGTATTATAATTATTAATAGGGAAACTGCAACCGCGTTCCTTGTACCTAGACTTTTGAACCTCTGTACCCTTTTTTACGACACTTCATGACTTGAAGACAAATATGCCTTCCTCTACAAGTTGAGAATCATATTGTTATTATGTAGGTGGAGCCGGTTACTTCGTTCTTAAATCATGTAATTTAAATGTTAACATTTTGCATTATACTTCATAGTTTTTTAATCACCGACTTGTGAATGAACTCTGTTTCGAACTAAACCCAGCTTGAAACTTTGAGTCTCATTGCCCGAATGTCACCTTACACAGAGCATATCCCCAGAAAATATACGGCTGTGTTCAGAATAGGCATGGGACTTAAATACAACATTGACTTTTCCAAACATTAAAAAGTCGTTTTACGTGATGAGAAATTAGACATATGAAAGTAACTATGAAAGTAAGCTTAAGAAATTTTAAATTACATATTAGATATCGGACATATATGTAACTACATTATAAAATCTATGTTCTTTAAATTGTATTTATTGTTTGTCGAAAGATAAATATTATGTTTGTAACACTCTTAAGTTTTCTACCTAGTGCAAGAATATTATGTACCCTTCTATAGAAGACACTTGTCTATACCGGACAGTCGTATACTATAGTTAATATAATATGCCACATTCCTCAGCTTCATTAAAAAATATCTTATCGTTCTAATTATCATTATGAAAAGCTTCAGAACAGGCATAATAGAACTTTTGATCCCAATATTATTATATACTGGGTAATAACACAGAGAACATTCATGTAAACAGATCTGGATATTAAACGTTATAAATGTGTGGCCAAAAGTGTTATTTTAATGGCTGTACTTATAAGTCACCTTGCATGTAAATAGAGCATATTAACCACATACTAACCGGTGAAGCAGTGACGTCCCCACGGTTTTTTGCAACAAAAAGTGTAAAGTTATCTATTTGACATTTTATATAAAACCGTGCTACAGACATTGTATTGAAAAAACTCATCTTCGTAGTATTAACATTGCCAATACTTTTGCACAGGTTTGGTGATATATACTAACTATTCATGGATTACAAATTACCATCGAAATTCAATTATAAATGTAATTATTCATGGCAAGTGTTTATGAAATTGATTTTTTTATTTGATACATCGATTGGTTTTATTTGATAATTTTTATTGAGTTATGTAACTCGGTAAAATAGTAATGTAACTCAATAAAACTTGGATAAAGATATCATTATAAAATATTTAAATTGGAAAATTTGTCAATAGGTTGAAGAATACCCCATCATTGCTATTGTTATTAAATTATTACCAAAATTTTGAGGTTTTTTTTACGTATTTAGCTTACATTTGACTATTTATCACAACAACATATTAAAAAAGAAAAATTTCGTTCAATCCTTTTTATTTTTTATTGATTGGTTTTTATCTAATGGACTAAAAAATGTACACATATTATTAAATGGCATTCCTCGCTATTTAAACGAGAAGAAAAGGCACATTTACCAAAGGAATTATAAACGAATTATCTTCAAATACTTTTAAATTGCATAGAATACAAAATCAATTTATAAGTTTTATTTTGAGTCAACTATAATAATCAATAAATGGTTTCTGAAATTGTTGTTAGTTTTCGACGCTAATTCTATCAACATTGATTGACAGTGGAAGTAACGTATGTATAACATCCAAATAGTGCACAATAGCTTTTTTTTCTTTTAAGTATTATCTCTTACTAATGAATGAGAATTGTTCTTGCAGATAAATAACAACATATTTCCTACCAAATTGTATTTTTTCTATGTGTTTCTATACAAATAACAGTAATCTTAGCTTCGGCCTAGATATTTACCTCGTTAATTTAAAACAACAAAAATAATAATGCTATAAGTTTAGAATATTTTGTTTTTTTAAATATAACTATAACTAAGTCCAGTTATTAAGATGCTGAAACACTGATTTGATTTTTATTATTTATATTTTAGATAACTCAAGGAACGCTTGAAAATATTCAAACAATGGTTTTAAAGCGACTGTGAATGTAGACCAAATTTTTATAAATAAATGTCTTTAATGAAGTAAAATTATTTTGATATTTTTCTTAAATCTTACGAACAATCTTGGGACCTATGAAGTAGATGTACAGTACTGTCCGTTTATGAGGTTGTAAGCATTCATAACTACTCTTACTAGTTAATAGCATTAGTTGTATTATTTTTCATGTCTTTTTCTTAAGTTATTGTTGGGAAATTCTTTGGATTCTTCATAAAGAAAATGATACAAAAGGGCTAGAAGGTTTTATAATTAAGTAAAAAAATTATATTTTCTAGCTCGGTCATCTTGACGAAAACATCATTGTTATCACTAAAAATTCATACTTTACAGAAAATTAAAACAGAAAAATATAGATATTTTAGGCTATGGAAATTACAAGTAATCTACTTATTTTACATAACCAATTTCGTGCAAATATCTTGCAACATAAAGTTTCGTAATCTACTAATTTACTAAATTTTAATAGGTTGAAAAGTCTCTGTAGGTGAATCACCAAAAACTACGTTCTATTTTTAACCGACTTTATAAGAGCAAGACTCTCAATTCAACAGCGTATATACTTTTTATATGTGTATTCGCGTTTAACATTGTCGTTTATGAGCCACATTGTATACCACCCTCAAAAATAAAAAATTAAAATTAAAAAAAAAAAGGTAAAAATAATTTTTTTTGCCTTGTACTTTTTCCAATTAATTTTCGAAGTCGGTGCCCATCTTGATCCTTAGATAAAAAAGTTGATTGGTTGGCGTCGCCTGAGATCGGTATTTAAACACATTATTATAGTTCATTTTTTTAAGGCGGTCCTGTTTTTTGAAAAATTTTCATTGTTGATCATATTATGCGTATGGCGAATTATTAATATATATTTTCCCACTTTATATTTTATTAGTATTTTATATAACAATAAAAATTACCATAAATTAATTTTATTAAGTAATAAATCCTTGTTAATTATTTATTTAATTTAATTATAGTATTTTATTTATTGTTCTACAATTAATTAAATAAAATAACAACTGTAATATTTACAAAAAAAACTCTCAAATGAAAATAAAATTTATTATTATTTAGAATAATAATCATATATAACATTAAGTGAATAGATGCCAAATTATAAAGGCGTGTATGTATGCAAGAAGAGATGATATACAGTAACTAGATATTACCTTAAGGCCATGAAGCCACTATTTTACAGCAATATCGTTATAATTTTAACCAACTATTACTTAAATTGTATGTATGTATATTATATATAGCCAATAATAATATTATATGTTGTAGTCGTACCAACATTAACAGAAAATGACCATATAATCATATGAATATAACAACTGAGAGATATATACGTATTACCGACTTGAGGTTTATAATAAATTTAGTAGAGTTAAGCTAGTTTAAGGCAGATAACAAACAATTGCATATGTAATTTACATGGTGTAATATTTGTATTTTAATAATATAAAATGATTTTGGGTGGAATATTTGGGAATATTTGGCTTACCATCCCCAAATTATACGAAATCTTATTAATAATTCAGAAAAGCAAACCATGCTGAACATTTTATGTTATTTTTAAATTAAAAAATACACGATTTTTATGGTACAATTTATAATTTATTCACTTTAAAATTATACTAAAATAAATAAAATTAAATCTGTTAAAGACGTTAAAACCACATAATGTTCAGGTGGGTGCGTTTTAAATTTTTAATTTTTGGTTGAGACTATATCTATCCCAAATATCTCAATGTCTCACAAGAAATTGGAAATCGTTTAAAAAACATAATTATACAACCAGATTTTAACAATATCGGTAATTTGGGTAAATCTTTTTTTAAAGCCAAAGAAAAAATCCCCATACTTCGCAAAAATAAAATTGAAAATGACTTAAGAGAAAATAGCTGGAGAGATGAGCGACTGATTTTTGCATATTATGGCACATTTACGCATTAGAGAAATAGTCTGATGTTAAGTCATGTACGTTGAAACTACTTTCTAAAAGCTGAAAATTGAATTTCAACCAATATATAAACTAAGAATTAGGATTCAAATTTATTTAAGTGATGAATTTTGTCAAAAAAACAAATTTGTAACTTTTGTTTGTAATTTTCCCGAATTTGTGATTGAATATAATAACCTTAAAAATTCATCGAAAAGTTCAAAATTTTTTGTTGGCTGTTTATGGGTTTTCTGGGATAATTAAGGTCTAAAAAATTCAAAAATAATATTTATTTTATGATCGGTCGAATAGTTTTCGAGATATAACTTGAAATATATTCGATAAATCGGCCTCTGAATCGGATTTCTAGCGTTATCTCAAAAACTACACATCGCATCGTTAAATAGATATTTTTTTTGAAATCGCCGAGTCAAAACCACCCTAGAACATATATTTTATCCAAATCGAGATCAAAAAAATTTTTTCGATTTTCTCGATTTTTTCAAAGGGGTACCCCTTAAAAAAATTGCGAAAATTCGAATAAATTATTTTTATCTAAGTGGTATAAAATACATGTTCACAAGGGTAGTTTGACCCGTAGATTTCAAAAATAACCTCCATTTTTCGATTGGATGCGCAGTTTTTGAGATATCACAAAAAATTCGATCCGGATCCCGATTTTGCGGAGGCATTTCATGCAATATATCAAGAACTAGTCGACCGATCGTAAAATAAATGTTATTTTTGAATTTTTTAGATCTTAATGAACCTATAAAACCCATAAACAGTGCAAAAAAATTTTTGAACTTTTCGACGGATTTTAACGTTCCTTATTCAATCACAAAAACACCTCGAATTAAAACAATCATCACAAAAAGTATGTTTTTTGGCAAAAATCATCATTTACGGTCTAATTAGAATTAAAGACACCCTTATTCTTATTAAATTGTCAGTAAGCATAAGCAGGGAAGTACGTCTTTAGTGTACTTTAAGATTGAGACACGACAAAAACTAATAAAACTGGTCCAAAACACCAAAATGAGTCTTAGAGAACACTGAACCTTAGAAATCTGATAATCAGTACTTTGTTAATATTATAATAATACAGAAAAATGATAAGATTTTTCAAAAAACTAAAAATTTTCTCATGTTATAGCAAGGTTATATAATAACCAACAGAGTTAATTGTATAGATACTCAAAATATGATTGAGTATCAATGCCGGAACAATTTTTATTCATTAGCATTCATAAATTACACAAAATATCCAGTGTATATACTTATAAATGGAATAGGAAAATATTGATTGAACCAAATCTATTAACAGAATTAGATTCTTAGTTTAAGGAAAAAAAAAATTGTAATTTTATTTCAAATGATGAAAATAAATTGTCCATAGTGATAATGTAAGAGTCTGAAATCGAATACAAATGTTTCTCGCATGATCGATTTTCACTTTTTAGAAAATAGTTAAACCATATCCATGCTTTTATACAACTGTAGAAACTTCAGAAGGCCACAAGTAAAAATTTAAAAAAGATACTCTCGTCAAAAATTAAACTAATTTAATTAATGAAGGAACTGAATGGTAGTTTTATTTTCATATAAATGATGTATGATGACAGACAAAAACAGTCCTCTCAAATATGTCACCGTATACACAATGTAAACATTTACCTACCATGTCTCAAATTTAGAGTTTAAATACTTTTCATGGTGTTAGATGTTTCATATATATGAATATATACGGTAACTTACTTACCTACGAACACGAATCTTAATAACATATAATCTGCATCATATATATATTGCTGCTACTGTGAAAATTTAGAGTATACCAAAGCATAGGTGAAATAGTGAACGTGGTGCAATTTAATGCTTTTTGTTATTGGCTTAATAAATACACAATGAGTACATAAGTAAACGTTTACCTTGGCCAAACTATAATACTACCAGAACACAACACAGGTGGTGTATAAAGGCAGATCAATAAGTACTTAGAATTTGGAAGAGATGGTTCATGTCACATCGTAAGTGATCTGTTTTCAGAAAGCATCATTCCTCGCTAGGTACCTGGTAAAGTTACAGTCATATTCATAATGCGATCTCGTTTTCATCGTCAATTGAAGTAAAATGAGAAAAAATGAGTTAAGGGCTGGGAAAAAGTTGCAAAACTATTTTACTACTTAAAACGTTTATCAGAAATAAATAAAAGCTGAATTTGAATGATTGCATAACCTAGTTTTGTCACCGTTTATGATTAGATAAATGCATTTAAACATGACCATGTATCAACAGAAAATCGTTCAGGACCTCCGATAGACGTGAGTCTCAGAAATAACCGTTTAAATATAAGATAAACTGTAAGGTGGTCGAAGAATAAAGTTACCCAAAATAGTTGTGGAAACATGAGCTTCAAATAGCACCGTCCTCTTAATTGTACATGATAAATATCTGTGATAAGGGTGACACACTTGCTTTCATCTCCGCAAAAACGTTACTGTAGTTTCAGATAAACCATGCATGTGATCTGGCTCCGAGTAACTTTTTATTTTTAAATTTAGAAAAGAATAGCTTAGTAGTCAACAGATAACATTTGATGAGCAAGAAATCACATACAAAAATGCTTCATTTGATAATATACCACAATAACACTTTTTGAAGAATTAAAATAAAGTGGTGGGACGTCTGTCAAAGTACATTGAACTAGAATATCCTAATTATGTTAAAAATAAAACTAAAAAATTAGCAAAACAATTCTCTAAAAACTTATTGAACTGCCTAGTACAATACACCATAGAGATTTGAGAGTTGAAAACATTTGTTATGCACAAAATTACATATGTTCATGTATGTAACTTACATATAATCTATGTGTAACTTTACTTATATTCTATCATGCAGATAAACTTTGTAACACAAAAACTTAAAATTATTTATTGCTATACCACTTGATTTTTATGTAGACTATAAAACGAGAATACTTACATATGAAGACATGTTACAATCAATTTTTCTAATTGGAAACATGTTCTACAAGTTTTTATGATTATTTCATATAAGAATGCCAGATAAGTATCGGATGTATATAAAAACTGTCAATAGTATCGCATGAGTTTTATTAATTTATAAATTCATTTAAACACATTATTTTACAAATATTTAAATTGTGAAAACATCATGTGTACTACAATTATTATCTCTTTATCTCTTTTAAATCTATGACATGTGTATTTAACATTTCTCTTTATTTTATTTAAGCAAAAATTTTTTTTAAATGTCTAATTGAATAAAAATATTATTAAATATTTTGAACAAAACCATATGTATACCCTAAATATAACCAGTTTAGTTCTAAATTAAAGTTTGTCTGGTGTGTTCTCCCTTGAAATTTATCAAATATCACATCTATCTACAAATTATTCGAAAAAACGTTTTTGTATTTTCATGTTCATATTTTACAATTCTCTGAAGCCCTAATCATATTTTGAATAACTTTTCCATTGTCTTGTATTTCCCAGAATAAACCATAGTACAGTACATAGAATTATTAAAAAGTACACACAAAACGAAATTCTATTGAATTAATAAAAATAAAATAAGAATAAAATAGTCCAAAGCTTACTCATTACACTAAGAACTACAAGTCCGAATAAATGAAAAGGTTTTATGAAAAGATTTATTTACTAAACTAATAACTTTAATCCAATATAATATTTTTATTATAATAATTGAAAAGTAAAATCAAAATAAGAAAAATGAGTAAACTTAATACGGATTACAAAAGTCGCAAAAAAATTAAAAATTTTGAGAAGGAATTTTTTTGTTTATTATTCTGTTATTTTTCTTAGGTGACTGTAAATAACTAATATTTGCTTTTTTCGTTTTATTTATTGGGTTATACAATTTACTGAA
Source organism: Chrysopa pallens (assembly GCA_020423425.1). Lineage (NCBI taxonomy): Eukaryota > Metazoa > Arthropoda > Insecta > Neuroptera > Chrysopidae > Chrysopa > Chrysopa pallens. The sequence goes on from CM035594.1 coordinate 46,710,131, forward strand.
ATTTGTTATTCACATGTACATGGGCTACATGATTTTTTTTCCTACGTGGCAGTTTCATATGCACCAATCAAAAACTACGTTATGTTCTTATTAAATCATAAAAAATTTTTTATTCTTCTGCCTGAAATTATTAAGATTTTTGCTTTCTGGTAATCTTATATATGCCTTCTTCGTATTTTTGTTAGTTTTTATGTTATTTAATGTTAAATGATAATCCAATTATTTTCGAAGCCGCATTTGTGATAATCTGTAATTCGGCTAATTTTGTTTTTAAAACAATGAAACACAGCTCCTTCTTCTTCTATTTTGAGCATGAATTAAAAATAGCCCAAGCAATGATATTCAATCATATGTAGAGTATCAAAACAAATAACCCTGTTGTTATTTTCATTTGTTATTTATTACTTTTTATGTTTAAAAATTTGCTATACCAGATTTTTATTTTCAAAGTTTAATTTCTTTAGCTGTACTGTGTTGACCATTGACCTTTTGTGCTTTAAGAACCCTTTTTTCAACTTTATTTGAAATCTCTTAAATAACACATACATCAAATGAATGGTTTTATGAAAAATATTTTAGGAATGAGTATATCAGTACCATTCAGACTCGATTATGTATGTTAAATACGATATTTTACGCTTAAGCCACCTAAAATGCAAGGGGTTTCAATGCGGTTAATTTATCCATTTCTATGTAGTAAATAAATTTACACACCATTTGGAAAGTTTAAATGAAAACAGGAAATTTAAACAATTATTTATAACACATAACCTTCAACAGTATGCGTATATCTATGTATATATATATACATGCGTATATCTATGTATATATATATAAATGCTGGAATAGTCATATATGATTTTGAGATAATATTTTCATTTTATATCGTATTAGTTGAAAACTGTATGGAAATTTAATAAAGGTACACCCTATATCAATTTTATTATTGTTAATCTCCGTTATATGAACGTATAATTATATTATATGTTATAACTTATGAGACATATTTAAATCTCACTAGGAATCCACTTTGATTTGCAACTTGTTTAATAATCAAATATACCTAACTAAAGTGCAGGCTTGTATGTATGAACGAGAGTCAATAATAAACAGAGAGTTTGTTGGAAAATAATTAATTATGATAGGACTTCCTAACTCATAGTGCAAATTAATTTCATATTAATCAGATTATACGAACTAGTTTTAGTCATACGTATTGCTGAACAATTACAGCATATTGCTTATACATTAAGTTATTGCATTAAACTTAATGTATGGTTATGGCCTTATCGCCGAACGGCTTCAAATGAGTTGAAATTTGCATAGGTAATGAAAAAAGCATAAGCTGGCTGGCAATGGACACTGATAGGTGATTTGTTTCTAAAATGGGATTATCTCGAATACTTCTTTAAGTGTTTACCTTAAATTTATTCTTAATTATTCAGTAGTATTGGAAATTTACGCGTTAGTCCAAATGATTTTATCGCCAGGCCGATATTCCAAGAAATGCAGAAATGAATACATATAAATCGAAAGAAAAAATTTAAAGAAAGGCAAGAAAATTTATTTTTTTACGAATAAAAAAACAATACTGCCGATAGTGATCATTATAACTCGGAAGTAATAGCATTATATAAAACTTAATAATTTCTTAAAATTAGCAATAATGAATTATTTCTGTCATTATTTTACAAAATCGCAGTACATCTAAGCGTTAGGTACAAAAACAGTAAATGCTTGGTATATTATAAATTTTAACAATATTATACAATTTTAGTTCCGGTTCTTAAACAACTTTTTAATTGAAAAAATAGGTATTGTAAATTTAAGTATAAATTGCCAGTGGACTTTTGTATTTTTATTTTATTCGTTTTGTTTTTCAAATTCATATGTGGCTGTGTTGTAGCTGTTTACAATTTTATGGGTTTTTTTATATTTTTAAAATGCATTCATTGTTTTTGTTTTTGTTATTATTTTTTTTTTTTTTTTATTATATGAATAATAAAAATAAGGCATAAAATAGCTTTGGTACATAACAGGCGCACTGATATTTAGGATTTTGTAGCGAAATGTTGACTAAATGCTGAAATATTCAAAATTTTGTTTTACAGTTTTTTGTAAGAATATAGAACTCATTATTTCTACGCATAATTTACAAACAAAAAGAAAGGAAAATCATTTTATTTTAAATCCACTCCATTAAATTTTTCAACAATTCATGACATGTATGATCCATAAAAGAAAAAAGCTTTCTTGTTGATTAAATTCTATAAAAGTGTTTAACATGGTAAGAGAAATTTAAAATTTTGTCAATTAAACATTGATATTGTTTTAAATTTTTATAAATTTTAAAAACAATATTTGGTTATTGAATTTGAAGATATAAATAATCTGCCTGTGGAAAACTTACTAATAATTTGGGTACTGTAGGGGTAATACAATATAAAAGGTATTGAGATTAAAGTATATTAAACGGAGATCCGTAATGCCGTTCCTTTTACCTAAACCTTTTGATCATCCATACCCTATTTTAAAACACTCCATCATCTGAATGCAAAGATGCCTTCTAGCACGAGGTGACAATTTCATGTTTATTATGTTCATGAGCCGATTACCTGGTTCTTATCCAAGCGACGACAGTGTGATCAACCAACCGTCCCTTTTTTATATTATAATTTATTTAACTACCGCTGTCTGGATTCGAACCAGCAACCTCAAGTGAAATGAGTGAAGGTATTAGAACTGATACTCACTTGGCTACTTAGCCGGTTAAGTTATTGGGTTAATAGCAAACCTGTGAATAAATTGAGAAGAAAAACTTTAAATACTCATTAATTAATATAAAGATAACATTTTTTTAATTAGTTACTACTTTAGAACGGCTGTATACTTCCAGAATTCATTTCGATCCCACACTGAAGAATGATACCATATAAATTAATATCTTTAAAGTAAAAATGTCATTCTTATGCTTACTAAAAGCTAAAATGACCATTTTAATTATAATCCATATCAAAATTGAAATGTTTTCGATAATTTTAAAATTGTATGAATACCTTTTTCAATAAATGACATCCCTAAATCATCTGAATTTTCTTGAATATCTTAAATAAAACAAAATTATTTAATCCGAAATGATAATTATTTAAAATTTTTCCAATTAATAAATATAATATGATCATCATAATAATAATTCATAATATTGAGCTTGTAAAGATAATAATAATATATCCGGAAATCTAAGGAATTTAACAAAATTTAATTAAATTTTGTCTATAATTTACCTTAACGAACGTACGGTTTGTGAAAATTAATGGCACATATAGATATGTAGTTTATATATAGAAAACCACTGATCAGGTATTCCGAACACATATAGAGGAGACACTTTCATCGTACTATTATACTACCAATAAACCTTTTCTTCAGTAAAATAAAAATCCTATATAAAGGATACCTACCGTACTTTAAGTGATTGGTATTATTTGGTGACAAAAATCAATATATCTTATAAAATACATAATTTTCATTGTGTATATAGATATATACTTGTGTACAAATTATCTTTTTAACATATCTTTTTAACACAGAACTTAGAGTAAGTAATATAAAAAAATTTTCCCCCACAACGTATTTAAAACATCTAATATAACACAATAGAAGTCATAAACTTTTAAGCATTTTCTAATGAAAGTGTATTAGTCTAAAAGCTAAATTGTCACAAGGAGACCTTAAAAAAGAGTAAAGAAAAGACCTTAGGTTGTCACCAAGGAAATTTAGAAAAATAAAACATCATTATCAATGAATATAGCAAATCAGAAACCATTCATCAGTGAAAGAAAATGCCAAAAATAAGTTTCTATTTCAAATTTTTTTATAATTTTTTGGTCATGGTTTTTGAAGTTACTTTAGCAAAAAATTTTAATTTCAAAATGCTGACTTAGTATTGTATGCAACTACTCGGGTCGTGTCTTGTGGGTGATAATCAATCTCCAGATATTTGTTGAAATCTCTAAAATCTATTTGTGCTGTTGCATTACACAATGCGAGATGCAAATTTATATAAGCACGCTTACTTGTATATAATTGATACGATCTATAAAATTGTTTCATTTTTATTAATTTAATAAAAGATATGGTACAAAAAAGTGTTTAAAAAAGGAATAAAGATTATTTTGTATAGTTAAGGTTAAAAAATAATATTTATGTGTTAATAGAGAAAATAAATGATCTTTTCTACGTATAAAATATGTTTAGCATGTAATAATTGTATATTCAGGGTGTCCCCAAGTTTATATAGAATAATTTAATTCTATTTTTGTACTAAATTATTTTACATGGTAAAAATTGAATTTTAATTTTAATTAATAAGTTTATCTGACCGATATCGAAAGTATTGCTTTCCTTTTATACGGGGTTTTGTTTCGATTAAAACAATGTGTATATAACAATTTTATGTACGCTCGTTTTTTTAGAACTTTCTTTTATTATATGTCTATCTGCCGATTTACCGGTATACCAGCATGATGGTTTGTGTACTAAAATAATTCAAATAAACGTATACAGCTACCAAAATATTGAATGGGTATTTATAAATTTTTTTGTAAGTCCGACATGAACTTAGACTAAAATTAAATGTCTAGAATCACAAAAACTTTTGCTTTATATCTCTTTTCGTTTTCTAGTTATCCTGATGACGGACAGACGAGCATACACAGACGGGATAATAAGGTGATTCTACGAGCCCCTATATAAAGTTTTTTTTGTGTGATCAATATTTATAACGTTATAAACTTTCGGCTAGAGCTACGACGAGTATAAACAGGATATTACTACTTAAATCGCGAACCAGAGTAGAATAACTTTTTAGTCATTTAAGATTAATTGATTTATTTCGGACACTATGTATATTACGTGGTAGACTGTTGTAAAGATATTTTATGTACATTCAGTTTAGTATACATAAAATAATATTCATATAATAGTATAAAACATATTAAAGCTAAAATAATAATTCATAAACATAAAAGCACATATTATATGTTATGTGAATAGAAACGTATTAAACCTATGTACAATGAACGTATGAATGTAGTAAACGTTCTATGTTTATGAGGTCTTTATAATATTGTGTTAATATTGTCAAGAGATTGTTTCGATAATTTGTTATGACAGGAGATCGGACTGATAGAAATAATAAAATACATAATAGTTTATAGTGTGGCTTAAGGGTGTACATGGAATCGATCTTTCATAAAAAAAATAATAAAAACATTGAAATTATTTATATTAAGTTACTTTTATTCGATCGTAAAAATAGTCCCAAATTAGAGTTTAAAATGTTTTCATAACTAAATACCTCGAGTTATATTTGTTCATCAATATGTTTCTTAAAATAAAAATGACAGAAAATGGATCGCATAAAGTTATTTTTAAATAAACACGGTGGTCTTTTTTATAAAATATCGAAAAGGCAACTTTTTAAACTAAATATGAAAAAGAAACAAAAAATATGTATAATAAATAGCATTTTGTTTTCCCAGCTTCTTTCATAGAACACTAGATATTATTATCCACGATAGTTAAATTTTTTGTATGTTAAATAATCTGCATATTTATGTGTTTATTTATACAATATTTTTGCATACCATGGTCGTTGCTATTTGGCAGTATAGTTTTTTCCTACTATGCTAGGCGATAAATCATTAAATTACTCCAATAATAATACTTTTAAGTAGATAAACTGTTCATTTAAAAAACCTATTTAGCGCTCGTTAACTTGTCTGCTATTTACATTTATCACCATAGATGACTTTATGTTCAAGTTCCATGCAAAATTGTTATTTAAATAATTTTTGTACTGTTGATTTAGTATTTACAATATTTTTTACATTTACTAACATATAAAATCTATCTGGCCAATAAATTTTCTTAAAAGGAAACAAAATAATTTTTTTCAATTATCTATTAACATAAATAATTATTATCATAATTCGTTATTTTTTATTTCCAACCCAAAAAGTAAAGATTGCATACAAGTAGGGACATAAACAATTCCTACCATTAAAACCGTTTATTCTAAGCATTTAAGTCATTTATTCGGGTACTTCAGCACTCCATTTTCAAATGACTCACTTCTTAAAATGGCAAAATTCAATGGATTAGTTATTCATTTTTCCGAATAGTATCATTAACATAAGCGAATATCTAGATGAAAACTGCACTAATTAAAAACAAAACAATTCTATGATTATATACGAAAATTACTTAAATCCCATGTACTAAGAAAGACACTGTATTGCATACGAATATATGACTTTGTTTATGATATTTAACAGTCCTTTTTTATATAAAACTATGCTGAATATTCATATACGTGCATACCACGATAAAACTAATAATATTATAATAGTACCTAAATTATTCTAGACAATACAAGCACGATATTATTATCGCAATGTACATTGTAAATGTACATTTAAATAATCATTAATCAACTTATTAATCTACATAATATTATCAATAATACTACAAACCTATAGGAATATTTAATGTTTAATTATAATGAATTATAGTGGTATTAATAATATATTCTATTTTAAGTATAGTCAGTCAGTCCTACGTAGGTACAAATCATTGTATAGAATCTTTACTACCTCATTATCAGTTAAAATTATGAAACAAATCTCAATAAGCTACTTCGTATTACGAATTTATTCAATTATGTGGAATAAATTGACTTATATAGTTAATTTTATTTTGACTTTGATATATTAAAAAAATTGATGAAAACTGCCCCAGGTCCGACCGGCTTTTCTATCCAGCAGACTTGCATTATTTTGAAATGAAAGGTACTAGTGTCCAGGTGAACATCAAACATTGGATTACTTCTATCTTTTGCCTTTCTCACGTTCTTATGGCATCTTTCTTTCTCCAAATGTTGTGATAGTTTTGTATCCCAATATCTCCAATTCTTATGAAGATAGTGGGTCTGTTTTGGGCTTAGAACTATTAGAGACTCAAGACCACAAATATTACACTCAAGTTAGATGCTTTGTAGATGGTTGAGATTGTTGACTTACCACCCTTTTCGTGTGTGATTTGAATGAGTTTTAAATAAAAAGTATTTTTTAGAATATTGTTTAATATATTTTTAGTTCAGAAAAATTTTCTAATTGGAATATTTTGTTTGGCATATTCAATAAACGAAGAATTTTGAGGTAAAAATAGAATTGGGATAATGTATATACTGTTTTAAACATAGAAGCTAATGATGGTGGTGTAGAAATCAGCATATTAGTTTTGTTATTTCGTCCAATTTTTCGTCCAAACGCATTATTGGGTCACACGTGTATGTTCATTTATTTTAATCAATGGGAAAATAAAACCATATACACTTCTATTGAGATAAAGTATGATTGAATATTTTTTCGTGATGTTAATCTTTGATAGAGTAATAACGTCTTTAGACATACATTTTCAACTTAATCTTTTTCAAAATCTTATTACAAGTTTTTAAACATCAACTTATATCTCTTTTGAATATTAAATTTGAAAAATAAAATAAAATAAATAAAGTTACCAACAAGCTGCTAACACATACCTATTCTTAAATGGTTCTATTTCCTTATCGTATAGAAGATCGGTTCTAACTTTTGTTTCATAAATTGTATGAAGTAACATTTTTATTTAAAGATTTTTGTGAATAAGTGCTTCATTGAATTATTTCCAAAACCAATTCCTCACTAACAGTGTATATAGTGTATCAGAAGTGAAATAAAATCAAAACTATTCTGTAAAAATACGGAATATGTCTAAAATAAATCCCCGTTGGTCATGGAATGCTGTTAAAGTGAGATGGCATACCCGTGATTATCAAGTACTGGGAATACTCTATGTGACTTTGAGCTGTTTTTCAAAGCGATTAAACCGATATTGAGTAGGGATATAAAGCTTTTTAATACAAGCCATCTTAATTTTATCTCCAGAGATAATAAGGGTCAATTATAAAGATAATTCAGGAATTTTCTACGTGGCTTATAATGTATATTTACTGCTAACCATTAACAACTTTCCCCTTTTAAAAATTCACTTCAGTAGAATAATTTCTTTTAATGTCCAACGATAATTTTTGATTCAGCGTTTAAGTTTAAAATTGGCTTTTATCGATTTTTTCATATATTCTGATTGGAAGATCATTAGATATTAAATGTACCTTACCTGTAATAGTGAAAAAAGCCTAGTATATCCGCCTATAATACTGATACCTATAAGTATCCGTAATGTTAAGTAAAACAAAACATTCACAGTTTATAACTTTCTAAGCCACTTCAAAAAGAACAATTATTTTACAATCAGACGACTAGTTGTCGAAAAATCCACCAGCTTTCGATACATCGACTAGTTTTGGATATATATGCACATCTCAATAAATACACATTTAATCTAGATTTTATTATTGAAATCAACGGCTTATTCTAACTTTGCGGATATATTTCGAATTTGGATACAAAAAAAAAAAATTTAACAGTCATATTTCAAAAATAATTACTATTTAACGATTGGACAAGTACTTTTGAGATATCGTCAGAACACAGAGCCAAAGGCCGATTTCTCATATACATTTCATGCAATATCTCAAAATCAATCGACCGATTATAAAATACACGTTATTTTTGAATTATACAGAACTAAATTGTCTTAGAAAAGTCATAAACATCAAAAACTTATAGAAACATAAGAATGTCACTTTTTTTCTTTTATCCGCTATGCGCAAAATACGCGATAAGGAACACAGTTCCAATGGAACGGAATCCTATTCGAAAAAGATTATATACTTTATGTAATAAGAATTCGATTCTAATCAAATTATATTGGGATGTAAAATTAAATTATGTATTCTTCTTCATCGAAATTGTGTATACAATACGTAGTGTGTGTACGTACGTTCGTATAATATTCTTTGAGGCAATATATGGAAATTCAGTAGTAAATAATTTTTTTATGATGAAACGGCAGTATAACAAAAGTTTTCGATCAAATTTAATTCAATATTCGATGAAAGTTTTTTTATACGAAGACTAATTTAAATATATAACCACCACTCGTTCCAGTTTCATCATTTTTTTTTTTTTTATTATGTAATTGAATAATTTTATGTCATTTCAATTGGAAATTGTAATCGTATATATTTTTTCTCGGAAAAAAATATGAGCTCCGCGATCTTAGCACCTCATGTGCGGAATTTCGATTGACCAATTATACCATCTGAAAGGTCAGAAATTGGTCATAAAAGGTCAGTTGGTCTCATTAATTGGTCAGCATCAGAAAATTTTTTATTAAGGATTAAAGTTTTTCAAGGTCAATTAATAATTTTAGCACCTCATTCGCGGAAAAAAAAAAACTCTTTAATCCTTAATAAAAAATTTTCTGATGCTGACCAATTAATGAGACCAACTGACCTTTTATGACCAATTTCTGACCTTTCAGATGGTATAATTGGTCAGTCGAAATTCCGCACATGAGGTGCTAAGATCGCGGAGCTAAAAATATGAAAAAATAAAGTGTCAATACTTTTATCTATCTATTAATACTTTTATCTATCTATTATACAATCACTGGCACAATTTACCGTCCACACTTTTAAACTGCCATATACCATTGATTTTGAAAACTTTTCTGAAGTTTATTGTTTATATTAAACTGTCTACTTTAAAAAATGGCAGTAAGCCTCCGCGACGTAGCAAAAACTAACGCTTTATTTGAAAATTGTTCAAAGATTGCGCAAATCCCAATATAGCTTCAAGGAAAGTTTTCAAGCATTTTTAAATACTGCTTTCCATAAAAGCAAGCCTAGTCAAAGGCAAGTTGTATCGTTATATTGTTGTATTTTGACTACTTTTGAGGATCACTTGTAGTGAAGGTACTCAAAAAGATTGCTTTAATACATCTATTGCGTTCAGTTGAGTAAGTCTTAATCGATGATAGAAATTATTACTTCAATTTTACTATGGTCAATTGAAAATTCTTTTTGTTTTCTAAAAATCAATTAAGTACCTCAGAACTAAGTAACTAGAGTCCAGGTGGACGTCTATGCAAATACGTCTAAATGAGAAGTTTGCTGTGTGTAGAATTGCAAAATATCAATGTGAATCATGTTATTTGGAGGTATATTTTATAACGCCCGTATCGACGGGAGGATTTTGGTTAGGCGGTTAGGATAGTGGTATAACAAAGTCGTTTACGAACGCACATTCTTTCTTTAGTTGCAATATAAGGAAAAGTTTTTAATCTAATTTTTTCTAACTGCTCGAAACTATTCGCTTTATGATTTCGGTCGCTTCAATTATCTAACATAAATAAGTTAATACAAGCAGAAAGAAAACGTATAGTTTTAAACATCCGTACATAACCACTGCGGGGTACTATTTTAAACTACTAACTCATTTAGAAACTTTAAAACGGATATGGTATAACACAAATATGTAATCAATCAGAAATCGAATGTTAAATAAAAATTACTATTCGTTTTATTTCTAATAGAAAATTTTATGTTAAATTGATGTTACATATTTATAGTGTCAAATATGCCATCTACATATCATGTATATAACACCTTCTCTCTATGACAACCACCGCATAATGGCACATATTTCATAATCCTCAAAATAAACATTGTAGTTGTAATATTTATAGATATTTCAGTAACCTTCTGTTGTAAGTGCAAATAAATATCATATGATGTTAAAATTTATCTTCTTAATGGATGTATAATGTGCTATTGCATTTCTCTTGAACACACAGATGCGATATAGTGTCAATAATCTTAAAGATTTCCTTCCAGTATTTTGAGGGTAAGTATTAGATGGTACACTTAGTATCAAATTAAATGAAAAATTACACGTTCAAAATATCGAAACTATTTATTTGTATTTTATATATGCTAATCAAGCCTGTGTAGTCAGTCTTCTGGACGCTATGTTGTCGAGATATCAATTTCAAATCTAACTTCACATACATTGGAACTAAATATCTTCATTGTTTGTTTACTGTTATTTGCTGTCTTTGTTTCACATTATGTGCTGGCTTGCATTAGAATTTGTTGATACAAATATCTAATTTATGACAGTCAGTCAGTGATTTAAATGATAAAATTATACTACGAAGTGGCTCACAAACGTGTTTTGAAAACACAAGTTTTGTGTTAAACTATGACGTAGAAAGAATTAAATACATTCATCCAGCGTATTATATTTGCATATAAAAACCCAAATTAACACTTCATCCAATTACAGGTTCTCATATTTGGATAAAAACATTATTTACTTAATTTATAACAAAATATCAAAAAATTACTCTCAAAGAATACAGACAACACTTACTTAATATTAGGGAAAATGTCATAGACATATCACTTTCATCAAAAAATTTGTATTTTTGGACACATTTCTGTGTTCTATTGCTTACTAAAATTTTTTATTCGATAAATCAAACTTTATACCAAAAACTGTATCTCATTATCCTACAAGTGCCAAATATTCCAATTTTGTCAGAACATCTAATCATCAAACGTGTGGAAATTATTTCATTGAATGTCAGGGGGAGCTTTTATGGTTCCAGAAACAATTTCCGGTAAAAAAAAAAGTCGAAAAATTAAGGAAAACTTTTACATTTATTTTTATTATCCTTATTTTGAATACAGTTTCCTACGGAGCTGGTGGGAAATAGATTTGAATTGCACTGTGATGCAAACGAGTATTATCTAGTTAAATTAAGAAGGGAAAATATCTTAAAACCGTATTAGCAATAAAATGCAAACAAAAAAATAAGCGCGGAACTTTTGAGCTGGTTTTATTTCAAATTCTTTGGATTTTAGTTACGTGTCTGTTGACGCTACTGTTCAGTAACGTTACAAAGATATGCTAGACTGTTAATGAGTTAATACAGTTGTTAATATTTGTTGAATGAAATTATACACACAATATATGATGATATGTGATGATACTTCTTGTGATCATTTGATCATTCATACATTACACGACATAAATACATTTACCACATATTTTATGTGTAGTTTCTATTATGGAACAATACTTCAAATAAAAATGATATGTAATCCTACAATAATGTAGTTTTCTAGCAATGTATTTACACTTATCCATTACTTCGTATGGTATAATAAATGTTCTTACATATAATAATGGATGTTTGTTATGCGGTTTATTTATTATTGATTTAAAAAAATTATTGAAATTTCAATACTAAATTTTTACAATCGATATTTGTTTAATTTCATTTGCGCTGAAAAATAAATAGAAACAAATAATATTACACAATTTAATTATTAGGAAAATGACAATTTATTTTGGTTAATTCTTATAATTATTCTGTAAAAATGATAAAATGAAATTTTTGTTTTTGTGACGTAATAAGGTTCAAAAAATAAATTGTTTTGATATCCTTGTTAAATTTTGACCTATTTGAGTGAACTTTTTATTTTAACCCACTGACTTTGGATGTTACTATTTTCATAGCTAATATCATTTCATTTACTTTAACCCACCCGTATATGAAATGTAAGGACCAAACCCTTACTATCTTGGAATTTAATAATATGATTTTTTTAACCAAAACTTTGAAAAACATGATTAAAATTAAGTCAGATTACATACTTTGTTTGCCGAAATTTGATGAGAACTAAGCATAATAAAGCAAAATATTTTTTTTGGTTTTTGTGACGTAATTAGTTGAAAAAAATTAAAAAATTAATTTTTTTGATATCTAACTATTTTTAAACCCCCTAAATTTGGGTCATACTATTTATTTATAATATCGCCAATTGGCTTACTTAAAGTCGTATATGAAATGTAATGACGAGACTCTTTCTTACTTCAAATTTTTTATTGATATGATTAACTTAATCAAAAATTTGAAAACTATGACAAACATTTAGTAGGATTTAACGGCATTTTTTGTAATTACAATTGGATAAACTAATATAATTAAAAGTATAATAGACTGTTTTAATGTATAAAATATTTTCAGTTCGAATACGAATCTGTAACTTGTCAATGGTGTTATAAATTGAAAAGAGTACACGTTTTGAAATTTTTCATCGAATATTATAGATATTGCGTATGTATACATTATAGAAAACAAGAGATATTATAAATGAGAGATGATTTTATCGATAAAATATTATTTATTATTCACATTAATAACTTAAATTGAGGGCCATTACATTAATAATCCTAATATATAATATACAACATATATTATAGAATATATTTATAGACTACTAAATTTACAAATGTATGAATGAATGTAAATAATATTATCTTTATAACTAATAATAATTTATTTATATAAATATGAAATAAGTTTATAAGTAACATATAATTTTAACGCTTTGGATATTATATACATAATAATTTATAATGGAATATATAATGTACATGTTTATGTCGAAGAATTTATTTGTTGCATGCACTGCGTTCAAACCAAATGTGACACGGTGAAAGATGTGAATAGCAAAAAAAAAATACTCGAAAGTTCTCCCAAATCTTCAAAGAGACTTTTTGTAAGAGACATTTGAAGTAGTTGTAATCAAAAAATAAGCTAAATTATCAATTTCATAAATTTTGGATAATTAAAAAAATTATCTTGTTATTTGTAAGAACTATTTTATATAACTTTTATTTCAAAATTCTACGATACAGGCTTACACTTAAAACATATAGGTTTATATAAAAAAAAAATTTTATCATGATAATACCGGAGTAAATGTTTTGAATTATTTACATTTTTAGTAAATAAAATAAAAGATAAGCGTAATTAAATGTAATAAAAACAGCGTTGATATATTTTCTTCATCTCTAACATGAATAAGTTTATCGAATAAAGGTACAAAAAATTGTAATTCTAACATTACAATTTCAAAGTTAACATTTCAAAGAACATTTAACATTTCAAAGAACGAAAAAACAGTTTATAACGGTACGGTAGAAAAAAATAATATTAATAACCATTTCTCATGAATATATTTACTTTAGTAACTAGTCCGGAAGTATTGAAATGAATTGATATAAATAAGAAAATGGACTTCTTACACCTTAATGATATAGTAAAATTTTCTTTAATTCATTAATTCCCATTTCTACCTTTCCCAAATATCCATGGGGAGAACAATGAAGTATTAATACACAATTTAAAAATATACATTCAAAATAAAAGGGGTGTACAGTTGGTAACAAGTAAAATCAAATAATACCTAGCAATGAATGATTTCTCACGAGGCACTAACTTTATTTTAAAATAGCATGAACAATTGAAAATATTGCATTTGAAACGTCATAAAATAATTTTGCTCAGTATTCAAGTCATTAAAATGAAAAATAAAATAAAATAAAAACAAGAGGTGAAGGATTTGACTCTTAAATTCCTTAACAATGTTTTCCTGATTTCAATTTTTAATCCTGGATTGAAGGGTTATTCCACAATTTTGATTCTTAATTTCTATTAGACTCCTATAATATGCATACGTCGAAAATTGGTAAGAATTAAAAATCATTACTGGTTTATAAATGGGAAGTCAAAAACTTATGGAAAATTCCTCTGAAAATCTAATGAAATCTTGGGGATCTCTTAATGAAATCTAATGAAATTTTGTAGTACGGGGGTATTTTTTTATTTACTCTATTGCGTCAGATTAATATATGGGAGATAAATTACCCCTTGTTAAGAATCTCTACCACATCTTTCTGGTGTCTGATAGAATATTAAAACGAAAAAATCGATAATTGAATTTAATCGTCCACCTTTAACCACATTTGTGATTCAGATTTTTGTATTGACATAAAACTATAAAGCATGTGTAAGTGCATTTCTTGAACATCTTACAATCTGGGGTTTAGGTTGTAATATTAAGAAAATACATACATGGATAGAATTTTTGATCTTATTTCTTTTATATGTCGAAATTATTGAATTTTTATGTCTTTGGTGTAAAGCTTAATAACTTTGAAGATAAATATGAATATAATTTAATTAAATTTTTTTCAAAAATCAAGTAGATGCCTTAAGGTGGTATCAGACTTCTCACACAATTTGGTTATGATGAACAAATATTGTCATTTAGTTTTGGTTTTCAAGACGCTCACAGCATTTTTCAATCAAAAATGTTTAAAATAAATTAAAAAGTGTGTATGTATATAATATAAAAACAAATGGAATAGAAATACTACTATTATAATATAAAAATTATTTAATTTTCTATTTCCTGCATTACAAAACACCAATAAATTGTGTCTGTTACATTAAAAATAAAACAATAATTTGCTATCTTAAAAGTTATTATTCAAGAAAATATTATATGTACATAAAAGTTTTTCGAAGTCATCGTTCTCTATTGTGGTATATACGAAGCAAATTGTAGAATAGTGAAACAGTGAACATTTTAGAAACACGCGAAGCTTAAAATATATGAACCGAGTAAATGACTTAAAAAATAACTTACCATTACCAATCATAAAAATCTACACTACATTCGTGCTACTTAAATATAGCGATATAGTTTAGAAATGGTTATATGCAGTGAATATAGATTTATACAGGCTACTTTTATTGGAAAAATAATAGTTTTACTAAATAAAAGATAATAGTAATTCTTCTTGTGGAATTTCTGCAAATAACTAGAGATTGAGATAGATAAAGGGTATCAGGGGTATTAGGATAAAAATGTAGTTTTTTTTTTTTAACAAACTTAAAAATTATTTAATATTTGAATGTAAATTATTATATTACATATAATGCAAATTTATGCCACTACTAAAGGCGGTTATATATAAAAAATCCTTAGTAGATGACAGTGGGAACGCTAAGGTGCATCGCACAAAGTGGAGATCGAGATTATAAAATATGTAACAAGGTTGCACACACCTTATATAATATACAAGATTGTGCTATATGGTAATGTATTATGTATTCTATCTAATTCATTGAGCTTTATCGTAACGCATTTTCGATTAATCGAGTTTCAAATCACAATTATTTTAAAGAATGTTTGCCTTATAAAGCGAGTGGGTAAAAATATAATTGTTATTGTACAATATTCAACACTAAAAAATTCTATTCATTACTAGAATATTTTATTTTTCTACGGTGTGCTCTAACTGAATAGCGCGAATAGTTTAAACTTTTCACAAACATGAAATAAGCCCAGATTTAAATATAAAATATTCATTTTTGAATTCCTGAATGTCCTACTAAAAAAATAAATATTAAACATACTATATTTTTAACCTATACATATAAATATGATTTTACAACCAAATACACTGACTGTGAACAACTATATGTGTATATTGTGTTAAACAATGTATATGGAGGAACTACTATCATTAATATTTCTATTTGGATAAAAATTTCAATGGGTTGCTATAATCTATAGTACAAAATTGTTATTATTATGATTATTTTCTAAAAGTAAAATTAAATATTATTATTATATATATGCAATTATATTTCATAAAACAATTCTTTTTCCGGAATTGAATGTATTTATATAGCTGCTGAATAATAAAATATATATTACTGTGTAATTTGTGTGAAGTATAAATATAACAATTATATTTAAGTGAATAAGGTCACCATTTTACGATAATAATTAACTGTCGTATAGCACTTTTTTCAATATCCTTTAGAGTAATTAGAATATAGGGTAAAGTGGTTGAACCTATTTAAACTAAATTGCAATTAAACAAATTAAATAAACAAGCCTGAGCATGAAAGTAAAAATAAATAGCGAGTATATTTGACTCATGTACTTGCTGAATAAACCGATAAATTTAATTATCATTCCAGACGGAGGCCATGAAACACTTTTTAATCTAAGAGTTAGGTGAGGATTATGGAATTATTTCTTGATTTAAAACTAAGAATAGTGAAAAGGAGTTCAAATGATGTGAATAAAAAATTTGAGTTACATCTAATTTCTGCTTGGGCTGCCGCCTTAAAATATACCACAAACGATACTGTAAGAAAACGATACGTAGACTAGAACTATGTAAGATTTTGTTGAACAGCATCAAATTTTAATTAATCCTTCAAGCTTACGCCTAAAGTGTTGTGACAGATAGTTTGATATTTCCAATACTTCGATCAAGGTACGAGGTATATCGTTATAATGCAGGCGAACTTGGAGCGGATTTTTTTAAATGCAAAATGAATGAACAGTGCGTTTAAAGATTGTTACATCCAACTTATTTTTATTGAAAACTATTATTATTTCCAGTTATAACTCTCAAGGATTCATATAACAATTTTGAATAGTAAACATTTCAATATTCCACGGTACTTTCAAAATTGCGTCTCCCGGATACTTGATTTTTTCAAGTGGCAGTTTTTAAGCAAGGTGAACCAAAGGAGCGTTTGGACCATATTTGTTCGATTTTTAACACGGCAGAACTCGAAAAAAACTCAATGCTCTCGGAATAAAATTGTACCTTTGAGAACACCTTACTCTGCTCATATCTTATGCCCATGTTAGTAAATAATCATGCATATTATTCGTATTCGGTCGTTCATTATTATCCTTTATAATGTCATAGTTTTAAATGTGTGACGCCCACAGATCTCTATTTAAACTTATACACCATTAAATGTTCTACGTAAACAAACAATTCATATAAACAAAACAAAAATTGTGAACATTCATGTAATAATTAATATAATATGGACCCTACACAAGAATAACAATACCCCATTTATATACATAAAATGTATCACTCATACATAATTTAAAACTAACAAAACAGTAACGTTTAGTTATTTAATACATAAATATGGTTCCAGAGACTAAACGTAATGTCCAAGAGCCAGTCGTACGAAAATCCGATGGATCAGATACATGGAAAATTTTCAGTCTGCACGTAGTAAAGATTACAAGGTCGAAAAGTCTGAAACTGTCCAATTTTACCGGCATGTATGTTATTTTTGATTGGCGATTCCGAGCGCCATCTGTATTTATAAGATACATAATCTAAATTTGTATCAAAGAAAGATTTCGACAAGTGCAATACAAAAGTCTAGCGCTTACAAGTCTCAGGTGTTCGATATCAGGTGAGGACCTCCTTAGAAGATATATGTTTTGTATAAAAGCCGTCACATGATATCGGGAAACTGGATTTGACCGACATTTTAATTTCACTTTAGATCATGTATCTTACATATTAAAGATGGCGCTATGTTAGACTGAAAATTATTAATCTATATCTAATTCCGATAAATTGTATCTGATCCATAGATCTTTCATAAGACCAACTCTCGGAATATAATATCATTTCCATACTTTTTCGGCAACTTTCAGATGTCTTCTGATCTTTGGATTATGAACGAATATATCTTAACCTGATAAAAATGGGATTTTGGATACATATCAGATAGTGTTTCATAACTGGATCGATTTGTTAACTAAACGACAATGATTGCTATAAAAACACCATTAAGTATATGTTAACTCAAGGCAAATAGGAGCGTTATATCTATCTAAAATTGAGACTTTCCTTTTTGAGTATTAACGTTCTAAATATAATCAAATGAACAAACCCAGCTTTTCACGACAAACTACTCCCTTTTTATCTTGCATGAACTCTGTAACTTACGGTGCGTTTATATTTATTTAAAGTTTATTATAATTTCTGTTCTATGTAATAAAATGTTTCGGCCAGTTCTTATTAAAAATACAATATTAGCTATGTGTTCTATTGTGTTTCGTTTGTTTGCTATAGTTATAAATAACAACACAACATTAACAAATACAACAACCATAGAGAACGTATATGTATAACAAAATAATAATAATAATAACTTGTATTATTAATAATAATATAACCATTTTGTTTCTTTATTATACTACGGAGTTGAGTTGATTAGATGTATTCTAGGCCATCATCTTTTGAGGGCTATATACACATCAATCCATGTATTCAATTGTTATGAATGTTTCAAAAGGGTCCTTTGTCATAACTTAAATAATGAATCAGCTTGTACACATTATTACCTATATTTGGGCAGTTATGAATGTAAATGCTTTTCACTTGATAATGATGCGTTTATAACGACTTGATATAGACGATGCAGTAGAAAGGATTGTTCAGAGCATGGGAAATTTATTTACTTTTGCGTATTCAAGATCAAAATTATCAAGAACGTCCACAGAGGGTTCAGTTTACTGATGTAAGCACAAAGTTCAAAAACCAAATAATAAAATAAAAAGCAACTCAACATACATATGTACTCGTATATACTTTTCTTTTTGTGCTTTAGTAAGCAATTTGTACGTTATTAAAAATTTTTATTTTTACAAAGTGTGAGATTTATGTTTGTTAAAAATGGATTTTAATTAATAAACACTTCTAATTATCACTACAAAATAGGAAGTGTCCAACTGTTGAAACTATTGATTTTTCATCGTTATTTGATAAATGACTTGAAAATAATGGTTAAAGAATACAGCATGTAAGTTCACGGATTTTTTTGGTATACAGACATAATCAATATAAGACCGTGATAGCGTTTACTATACCAGTATTTTTTTCGGTGAATGGATACAGTTTTAAAGAATTCATATTGAAATATGAATATCGTATGTTTGATAATAAATAAAACCTTACGAACAGTTTTCTTGTAAGTTTAATATTTTAATGCATTACTTAAGAATGCAAATAGTAAAAAAAAATATACAGATTATATTTTATATATTCAAGTTAAAAGAAATTCATTTCACTAAACATCCTGAGAATTAATCTCAAACGATATCATTTCCTATTTCATTTCCTTAATAGTTACTATATAAAAATTGTAAATTAAATTGAAGCTAATTGAATCAAAAGTGTTTCGATAAAATAGATAAAATGAATATCAGAACTCCGGTAGTGTTATTAAATGCAAACCACACTAAACGTATACTTGATATATCAACTATAAAAAGTTCGACTAAAAATGATTTCTATATAAAATTCTTTAGAATCTTAAATGTTTAAATGTCATAATTTCTGAGCAAAAGAGTAATATTTCATTAATCATTTTATTCTATATACCGGTTTTTTTTTGTCTTGTCAGTTTGTATATATTAGATGTACCTGGGAATAACAAGAAATCGATGCTACTTGTTTTCAGTAAAATATCTGTATATGCTTAACTAGAATATTTGGTAGCACTTGGAGAGTTCTGGCATTCATTCCAAATATTCTATCTATATCGAGATACCGTTCACATGAATTTTTATGTCATATAAATATATTTAGATTAACTATAATGGACATCGTACATTTTACGATACGGATTCTAATTATTTTAAAAAGACCATACAAAAACTGATTAAATCTTTCAATTTCGGAATAAAATCGATTGTTATAACATAATTTCTCTTTTTACACCGTTGGGCTCTAACAGCAATCAAGGCAATATTTAGTAAACTCCAAATATTGTTTGTTCATTAATTTCATCAACACTCATGGGGCACAGTTACAAACAAGTAACAAGCTTCTGGCGAATATATTTACAAATTTTGATTAGCTAATGTTTTAGCAAACATACAACAAACAACTAACGTTTATAACAATATAATTTTGAACATAATAATGAATGAAAACTTTGTCACAGCATTACATAAATCAGAGACACCGTATTTAAGTAAATATCAATCAGTTATATGCATGATGCATGTATATGTACCATCTAGAATAAACATTGAAGTGCTAGAAATAGTAGGATGAGGGGATGTTAGAAACCAATGAAAATCAATCATTTACTAAATGGTCAACAAAATATTACCTGTTATAAAATTTTTCCTTTTCTTCAATATTTTGAATATTCAACGTTTTGAATATTTTTCAAAATTTCAATTATTAATCGCGTTTCTATACAATTTTCATGGTTTATATTAACTCATTGCCTAGAAATGATTAAGTATAATAAAGTTTTCAAAAATTTGATAGTTTTGTATCTCTCTCTAAAACTTCTAATAAATATCGTGGAAGCACAGTAAATTAATGATACTTATTGTTCCTAATGGTAAAAAAAAAGGTACATAGGCTCAAATTTTACCCGTCGTTGAATAACTTCACCAAAGCTTTGCTCTGTTAATCGGACGCGCTCGATTCAATCCAACAATCGATTCTTCTTTTACTATTCCGATCGGATACCATATATGCTAAGTAGCATATAGAGAACCAAGATTTGGTGGAAGTAATCAAAAAAGGGTCAAGCATCTTCCACACGCACTCGAGTAAATCCAAAAATCTCCAGTTGGACTCTTCAACCATCTAGTATGTTAATGAATCGTTTTATTTATTTTACTTTATATATGCTTAAAATTTCCTGTAAATAATTTATTCATAAAAAATAAACAATTCTTGTAAAAGAAAAAAAGCTTTATGTAGAATCATAATGATTCCTACGAACCTTAAACAGTGCTTACACGCTGCCGTAAATAATCTGAAAATAATCCACAAAACATTACCACTTTGTATTTGACATATAGAGATACAATGAGTGTATCTATAGAAATAACACAGGAACTGCATACATTGCAATTTAAAATGACATTTAATTCACAACGGAAGTATAATGCACATTTATATCTAGTGAATCGATTGAAATTGTTATATCTCCTCTCATAATCATTTATCGGTCGTTTGGTCAGTGTTATCGTGACGACAGGCTATAAAACCAAGCATCATTCGTTACTGGTTTAGTATTAATAATGAACGTGGTTCGTACGATTTATGTGATTTATATAGTTTGTATGTTGTTTAAATACATGTGCATTACTTTATAACACAAGAACACTACAATTAATGGTATTTAGTTTCCTGAAATTGAAAAGTTTTACGACTATATATATTGGACGTAAAAAAATCCTTACAACAGTACTAGCTTACTAACCAACGCATAATATGAACAAGTTATTACCTACATTATATTTCTGCTAGAATTGTGGACAATCTAAGAAGTTTACGAAAAAATGTTTCAAACAAAAGTTGTTTATTTTGAATAATAATTTTTTGTATTTAAATTTTTCCTTCTTTACGGGTGTAAAAGTTTGACCATGGATCATTAAGGATCCATTGGATCCAATAAACCGATTTTGCTCATTCACTTGATCTTTCTTTTAATGCCTTAAGTACGTCACCAATATTTTTACTCGCTATATCTTTTCCTTTTTGAGTTATCTTGTTCACAGACTGATTAATTAGAAGGATTGATTAATTAGACGATTCCATGAATACCTATAACCAAATTGTGATTCTGCGGACAATATTCTAGCATTACAAATCTTAGATTAAAATTAATATACTTTGACAAATTATGTATGTCGAGTATAAAAACAATACACAAACAAATCGTGTTCATAAAATAATAGAGTCTATAATATTAATGTATTGTATTTATTCAGAACATTAACTAAAAGCTCTGATATGAGCAAGAATGATTGTTGATAGTGTAACTGTCCAAATCTATCAATGTTCTATAATATTGACGGTCGTACTTCTATACAATTATATACTGTATATTTATATTATCATTCTGCATACAATTGTTGTGTACTGTAATACAAAACGTTCAAAAATAATGTATGTAATATCAATTTACATGCTCAAAAGCTTTGATAACACATCACAAGTCTGTTGAAGAACAGATGCAAGTTTTACGTACTTACTTTAAAGGTAACAAATTTTATCAAAAACAAATACTTCAGACATGAAAATTGATTTATACGATAAAACTATACTTTCCACCTAAAATGATATGTCAATGAGAGAAGATTAGATTGATATAGTAACTCAAACGTCAAATATTAAAATACTATTTACGTTAAACTAAAGGATAAGGTAGTTTTAAATCGCTTTTTAATCTATATCACTAAAATCAACAGAATAAAATAACATAGAATGATACTTTTTGGTATCATCTAAATCTTCTTCTTTCTCATACTCCTTTTGCCGCTAAGCAGCATCGGATGCCCCAACCTATAAACTGTATTACTTCCTGTCTTTCTACGATGTTGTTTATCAAATCCTCGCACGTTTTTCTCGATCTATTCCTACTTTTTTGAAAAAGTTTTTGGAAAAAATGAATGCTAACTTCAACAAATTGAATTAGAAAGTAAAAAAATAATTTAAAATTAATTATTTCATTATAAAATTGCCTTCAGACCAAATTTTTTTTACGATGTCAATGAAAATAAACCTGTATTTGGCTGGCTGGCGAAAAGATACTTTTTTATAGTAGTCCAAAATATTTAATTTTTTCTAAAATTTCTTTAGGTAGATCTTGAAGGTCTAGAGGGCTTTGGATATCTCGATAGCTTTTTGAGTCAACTTAATATAAGAAATAATCAACTAACCAACTGAACTAATAAGTAAAGTATGAGCACTCTTACGAAAATTTTAGTATTTAGACCTCTTATAATTTGTGCCATATAAAAATGTTTCTGAAATGTCTTTAATATATTAAAAAATTATAAAAACCAATCTGGTCATTCCGATTGTTCATTTTTTTACACATCTCATATAATATAATTTGAACATTCTGTTTGCAGAATGCATACCTACATAATCGCATTTTAATTTTAAAATCCCAAAACGATTATTTCAATCCTACCAATTATTCTAATAATAACCATGTAACGTTGTTTATTCATACGTAGGATAATACACGTATACATGTTTTTACTATACAGTTACGTATGTATAACACTGATAATAGTTTCCAACATTGATTATTGAGCGTGGTTTTATGAAACTGTCTCCGTAATAAATAACATCAATATTCGCAGTCGAAACCATAATATAAATAATTACTACGATACAAATATAATTTTAAAGTATGACATTTAGCGTATTTTGTAATTGTTATGATAATTAAAAAAAAAAAAAAAAAGCTCTAAAAAACAGTTAGTTGTTACCTTCAATTTAATTTTTATTATTATATTGGATATCATTTTTATTTTGAAAATGTTGGAATTATATTAGAAAATTATTAATTAATTAATTCAAACAGACGTTTTGTCCTTAAAGAGAATTTTCCGCCTTCTTTCAATCTTAATTTTGTATACATCAATTATAATTGTCTATGTCTTTTAACATTTTAATTAAAAACCTATTGACGTAATTCATTTACAATGACAATTACAGACTTCTAGGTGCCCTAAGTGAATTGGAAATAAAAACACACACACGCTCACTCCCACGTTGTCCACAAATTATTGTAAGTAATGTAATTTTACATGTAATTAAAAAATTTTCTAATATCGCAAACAAACGTGGAAAATACCATATCTGGAAATGACGTGGTGTTTATATGAAAAAAGAAAGAAGAAACACTGAAATACAATATTTACTTGACATTCAAAAACACAAAACAAAAATACAATTATTTTAATTAAAAATGATATAAAATAAATGTATAAAAATTGGGCTCCAAAACCACAAAACATCAGTATATTAGCACTAGCGATTTCAATTTTTTTTACAATTGAATGAAATAGAATATTAAAAATTGTAATTTTAAAATATAATTATTTAAATCCCAACATTAGTCACTATAAACTTACAACTATTATATGCACTTAAGTTGTAGGATGTACTTTTGATATCTTAAAGTTAGAAAATTTATAATTTGTATTGTTGTTCAGCATAAATTTAATTAGGTATAAAATGCATTAATTAAAATTATTAATAAGAAACATATAGCTTAAGTATTAAAAAGAAATTGCTCATTGATATGATATAAAAACCCTAAATATAAAATAACAATAAAAATAATGGAGTTTCAACTCCTTTTCTCAGATATATACATCTATAACAGAGACCACTCACATCATTATTTTTAATATTTATTTAATTTAAAACAACGTCCGCTATTACAGTTACTTCATGATATGAGTGGAGACGGTTTGGTAGTTCATTCATATACAAGCAGCAACATTATTTATAATGTATCAATAACTACTGCAAAGATTTAAATCCGCAGCCTTAGTCTAAGTAGTCAATAGTTTAAAAGGTGTCACTCCTGTATATGCTTGGTTACTGAGCCGGTTAAATTACAATATCAAATGAAAATTAAATTTTAAATAGCGATTTTGAAAAAACTAATATGAAAAGAATTATTTGAAAGGGTTTTTTAAAACCTATAAAAATTTGTTTTGATAATGGATTTGAAAGACCATTTCCACCCTCTAATATACAACCCATTGACAAATTCTTTTAATAAAAACTCGTAACAGTCTTGATTATTTATTGCCGTGATTTTTATATTTATCATGAATTACAATAGAGGTTGTATACAGAGGTAACAATTTAATTGTTTATTAAATGGTAGACTAGAATAATAATTATATAATAAAAAAAATAATTATATGTGACAATTACATTCCACAAAATACAATTTAACATAAACATTTATAATATTTAATTTGGTAATTATTGTGTTAAACGATAATAATAATAATTATCATTATATATACGTCTGTATTTGTGTGTATATATTTGTAATATATAATAAATAAATTTATAAAATTCCCTACCTATAAAATCATATTTTCAAATGAGATGTGTTAAGCTTAGTACAAAATGGCAAATTTTTTATGAATTGGTTTGATTTATATTATACTTCAGAAATATGTAAAACTTATCTATTAGGATAAACTTTTTGTAAAACAGTATTCATTTTCAGTTATAACTTCTTCATCTGTTAATCAGAATATCTGTCAATAATAATTGATTCTGTAATAGTGACTGAATTTGTGAAGTATAAGATTATTTATCATCTAACAGAGTATGTGAAAGAAGTATTATAGTTTAATAGAATACTGAAGTATAATCTTAGCTTTAATCTATCATATATCTTATATTTAGTAAATAATTTGTACGGTTTTAATATGTTAAAAAATTTGATGATTCATGTGAATTACTTTTTGAACTGTTACTTTTAAAGTTTTTGGTTATTCGCATTACTCTTCAAGATAGTAAAATTGAAGAATTACTTAGAAAATCCAATCCCGTTTTCGAAATCGTCTAGACTATAATGTGAAATTTCTAAATTACGAAATTTTGTCATCTAACATTCACTAAAATACAGAATTAATACCATTTTTAAAATAAGTATTATATTGATTTTACATATTCAACCGTTTTATATATAGGAGCGAATAAAATAAATATGTATGTTATTATATGTTATACTATATAATAATTATTAATTTTAATGGTTTATAATTAAATTTATTTGAATAATAATATATTACATCTATCTATAGAACTGCAAAATTTTTCAAATAATCCCAGCCCATAAAAAACTGAAAAGACCTAAATTTCATTTATAATAAAATTTAAAGGAAACAAATTTTTTTTCGATACAAGCTATTATGGTATTAAATCGAAAAGATCGATTTTTCGTAAAATTTTTATATAAAAACAAGTGAAGATAACTATAAGAGTTAATTGTTAATATACTCAAATTTTGGTTGAATATCATTGTTTTTAATCATTAGTATTCATATAATTCTTTCTATATATACATAATAATTATATGTGTAATAATTATATATAATTGGATAAGTGTTTATTAGGTAAATTTGAGGTAAAATTGTGACGTATATAAACAAAATTTCAGTTCGCTATCTCTTTTCATTTTAGCAATGTTGATGAAGGATCAGATGCCCATACAAGAAATGAGGATCGGCCCATTAATGGGCCAAGACAGGCAGCCGATTTAAAAGTATCGGCCAATGATCCGAATATATCATTGGCCCAAGACTGGGCGAGTATCGGACTGTAACGCCATGCCGATATCGGATCCTATGATCGGCCGAGCATAGGATCCTATGATCGGTCGATCATAGGATTCCATGATCGGCGGAGCATAGGATCCAAGCATCTGCCAAACGTACCGATATCGGATCCTATGATCGGCCAAGCATAGGCTCCAAGCCTCTGCCAAACGTACTATTATAAATAATTATTTTTAATTTAGAAATAAAAAAAATTTTTATTTAGAAACATTAATCTTTATTAGATAAATATATTAATTTATTATACTAAATTATTTTTTATTTTAAGAGTTTTAAAAGAATATTGCACTGCAATTATAAATATAAGTAATTCAACATTAAGTGAGTTATTAAAAAAGAAAATAAGTAATTTTAGTATAAAAATTAATTATCATTATTGTCCTCGTTATTATTATTATTATTATTGTTGTGTTGTTGTTGTTGTTGGTTGTTAATAGCTCGTTGACGGCGGCCTCCATCCCTGTCTCCTGCATTAGCAAGAAAACTGCCGATCTTTACCCTTAACGATTTGGATTGATCCGAGTCCCGAAACTTTTCTTCAACAACCTCTGAAATTAGATATATTTATAGATAAAACATAACTTTATTCAGGTGTAGATTTTAAACATATATATATCCTACCTTTTAAACAAGTGTAAGTGCAAGTAGCACTAAAATTGTGTTCCCGATATCACGTACTTTCTTCCCAGTGCCAGAATAATTCAATTGTACGGTAGGTGTAATGACCTCAGATAAAGTTTTTCGTATTATAGTTACAACATCTGATTCCCCGTACATTAATAATAAAACATAATAAATTCTTCAGTTTCTTTTTTTCGTCGTCAGTTTTCAGGTCGTTATCAAAAATCAAAAATTGCGCCTCATCGTTGATGGGGAATATATTTTTATAAAGCTCCATAGCAGTTGTTTTAGAAATGGTTGGAACATTTTCCCCAGTTTTCATTAAAACTTGAGTTTTAATTCGTTTAGCTTCATTTTTTTATGACATACTCCGTGCTTATTTTAAATGCATCCAAATGTTCATGTAATTCGTCAAATTTCCCATCAATATAAGTCTTTATATGATCTAAAACAACAGTAAATAGTAAAATATACAAAAATATTATGAGTTATTAATAAGATAAGTAATAAAATTTATTAAGAAGAAAATTAGTTAGAAAAATCTTGACTTTTCATTTTAAATAATCATTATTTTTCTCAATAAAATACTAAAATAAAATTAGCAAATTCGATGCATGTAAATACAGATAAAATATTCATTAGTTGTTTTCTCATCGTAATTAGAGAATACCTAATTTAATAACATGTGTATAAATTAAGTCATGTAAAAAGTTAGAATAGTAAAAAATAATAAATGGAAACAAATATTTTTTTCGCGATACAAGCAATATTCAATTTGTTTTTTTAAATAAAAACCATAAACACTTACCAAACAATATATCATCATAATTAATATGAGTTGAAATGGCTTGCTGATTTTCTGCCTTTACCCATAAAGGTATAATAAATTTCTATAATGAAAAAAATCAATAAAAGACATTGTATAATTATTCAAGTATTATAAACATACCTTTGACCTTAAATAATTTTGCATGTTTATTTTTGTCTGAGCATGCATCTGTGCTCTGACAAGCAATCGAACTCACTGATTCCACATGATTGAGTTCATCTATAATATCATCATTTTAACAGCTGATCTAATTTTCAATACGCTTGCGCAGTCAAAAAAGTGTCATATCATCGGCCAAGCATCGGCTGAAGATCGCAAATTATTATAGAGCGTATACTACGGCGGGCGATGATAAGCCAGCCATAGGCCGTTAAAGAATGCCGATGCTTGGCCGACCATTGGTAGCCGTACATTGGCCGATCAACGGAAAATAGTTGATCATCGGCAACTTTGTATGGGTGATCAAGACATCATATTTTCAGATTAGGAATTCTTATGAGAATATCATACAGTAAGCGCATATATATGCTGCCTGATGAAGCATCAGAACTTTTTTATAAGAATTTCATGCGATGAAATATTATCAGAATTTTTGAAGAAGTCATTTAATAGAGGCCATCTGCTATCCAAAAAATAAATTAATGAATTAAATATTAATTAAATGTTTGTTTACTTTCGTACAAATATCGCTTATATTTCTTCTTAATTTGGTAAACACTGGCGTGAGAATTTGTCTGCGGCCCTTAAACCAATAAACGTTTTATATATGACTCTTGTATTTACCAATTGTTTTGAATAAATTCTAATAGTATGCTGACTTTTTGCAATTTATAATAAAATGATTGTTTAATTGTGGCCTTTATAGAAAAGGCACAGAACACACACACACACATATATATATATATATATATATATATATATATATATATATATATATATATATATATCGTTTTAATTTATAAAACATTCATGTCATTTGGATCAACTGTATTTTTGAATAATTATTTGTGTATATATGTTAATTGTATATATTTTATATACATAAAAGTATTATTAATTATTGCTATTTTCTATGGAGCGAAAACATTTATTTTATTATTGACACATTGTGGAAATCAATGACGTATGTTTGCTGTCAAATGGACAGTTATAATTTAATTTACATTTGTAACTTTGTTTAATTGGCTAAAATTACATGTAAATAATATATAGATAGTGTTTATATTATTGTATTTGTTCCGTTAGTAAATTTACCAGTAGACTATTTAATATATAGAATATACTGTATACTCTTAACAGAAAATGGTCAATTATTAATCAAACTTCTTGATTCAAGAGGATAAATTAGAATTGGTGATAAATCGAAATTTCTTCAAAAAAAAAATTCGAAATATAAATAAATTACAATATTTTTAGATTTTATTAAATAACAAAAATACTTTGTCAATATTTAATTTTAAGAAACTAAATAATTTTTCAATTCCTCTTTGTTCTGAAAATATTGACGAACTTTATTTACTTCTGCCTGTTTCCAGAACAAAAATTTGTAAATAATTTGAAAAAATGACATTTAGATATTGTTATTGTGTTAAAAATTTCAATAATTATAAGAACAAATTGCATTAGTATTTATTTCTAATTGCAAATATAAGTAATTATATCTTTAAATTTTCAGGAATATCCCATGTTAAATCATATAACAGTCACAAACGTATATATCATTTTATTGATAAACTAGTATTTCGTAACTATACAAACGAAAGAAAACAATCTGATACACTGTGCCTATAGAAAATATAAACTTTGTATTAAATCAATTATAAGGTTTATCATGGCTTTATACAAATATAATTAAACGTGTATAAACTTTATTTACTGACAAGAAAATTTTATTTCTAGCTTTCTATACGAATTTATTCATTGTTTTTTCACATTTATTCATAGTTTCAACCTCGTATTTAAACATTGAAAATAATGGTATATAGAAGAGTAACCTTTGTGTCTATAAGAAAATGTATTTATACAAAACAAAATTTCATTATCATACATATGAACCTCGGTTTGAAATGATAAAATTAGGTTTTCTCATTTTGTTAATTCGAGTAATACAATAATAGTCTGAGTGCTCGTTTACAAAGGTTATTCTTGATAAATAAATATACTTTTATGAATTAACTACTAAGAGCAGATCATAAAGCGAATAAATTTGGATATTTATATGATTTCTATTTATATTTATTACTGCTAGAGTGTGTATTTGTATAACCATTGTGACCTACCCAGGCATAATATGAAAAATATCTAGTCATTTCTTTAAAAAATTTAATTCAAAACGAATGAAAAGGTAACATATGTTTCTCCAATTATCTGCTGGTTTCTTCGTTTGAGTGTCAGTGAAGATTTGTTCAATTTGAATTAAAAATTATTTTATACTGCTATAATACGATAGTATCTTATATAGAAACCACAATACATTCGGTATATTCTTTAGTAATTTTGCAGAGGGCCCTTTTTTGATTTAGGATGTAGATACCTCACTGAAATGCTACATTTTTTTTATAACTACACGATAAGTTAAGATAGCCAATTTTGATATAGAATGGAAGTTTTACATACCTTTAGCGTTATGTTTTCTCTTTACAACAAAATCTAAAGAAGAAGAAGAAAAATTGTTATTTTCTTTGTAAAAATGTATGAACCCTAAAACTAAGGAAATGACTAACAAAACTCATTTGGGTTGTGTATTATCAATAAAACCATTCGGTGGCCAGCACCTTGACTATTAACTTCAAGCGTGCATAACACATCAAAAGAAGAACGAAAATTTATTTTAAAAAAAATTTTAGTTTGTCCTAATAAATAAGGTAAATAACCCTTTTTTGTGTGTGTCATATTCAGAAGTTTTTTTCTCAATGTAAATAAATTGAGTGTAAACAACATTCAACCAACCATATTCTATTATTTTGATGACTTTATTCATAGTTAGGACTTTATACAGCACTACAATATTCACAGCAGTTTAAATTGTTCCAGTTATATAAACTTTCTTTTTTTTATATAAATTTGCATAATATTAAATAATATAACATAAAAAAAAGTTAAAGAACAATCATAAAATCAAAATTTATAAATTGTAATTAAGGGATGAGGTGAATGTTTTATATTTAGGCCGTTGGGTTTGTCTAACATTTTATATATGTTTGTGAAGTAAACAAATAATAATAATACTACAATCAAGTAGATTAGTTTTATTGTTCAACAAATTTTTGTTCTTCATTTTATTTTACTTTCTGACCTAAAAATTCACCGAGTTTGAATTATTAATCAAATTTATAAAAACTAAACATAACTATAATCACAAAAAATAAAATGCGCCACTTTTTTTGATACCTAGTATCTATTATCAGTTCTTAAAAGAACTTTTAACAGATCACATGAACAATCAGAGTGTTTGAACGATGATCTACCTAATTTCTTGGCACTTTTTGAATTTCTAAACATTTCTTAGATCAACTAAAACACACTTTTCGTTTATATCTAGTATCTTAAATATTGAAATATTGGCAACAAATTATTTCAGCCGTAATAACTAATATGCGCTTCGGTAATAGTTCAATTCCTAAACTAAGCCATTTGTTTTTATTCGAAAGTTGTACTAAATAATTTGTTTTAATATCTGTTAAAAGAGATTGAATTTTCAAAATACCATGATTGTTACATTTACAATTGCTACATTCTCTTTTATAAATTTGCTAAAATTCAATAATGTAATATAAATTTATGGGTTATATAAAAACATTTTATACTAGCACAACATATTTTTAATTAATAAATATTTAAGTTTGTGTTAGTTACTACACTAATTAAAATGTTGGTTTAAAAAAAAGCGGAATAAAAACAAATAACAAACATTATATTGAATACTATTTTAATTAATAATATGTATATATATATATATATATATATATATATATATATATATATATATATATATATATATATGTATATATATATATATATATATATATATATATATATATATATATATATATATATATATATAATGCAAAATGGAAACATTTTTATTCATACCATTTTATTTCTTCAATTTAATAAACTAAAATCATTTACCTAATTTTATTAACTGGATTTTTTTACGCATGATAATGGCCGATCGTGAAATATAATATCTCAGTAACCGTTGATGATGAAACGGCGATTTAAGTTTATTATTTCTTAATTCAACGTCTATTTTATTCTTCACCATTAATATTAAGATCAAACAATGATCCAAAAATGTTATGAATAAATAATTGATAAAAGAAAATAGAAAATATAATGCACAATTTTTAGTTTTATTTTTGAAATAATTTGAGTATATGAAATGAAAAAATAACTTTTAAAAGACGTACTCCTATAGAAATTTAATTTTCTTCAAAATAGTGTTCTTGTAAAAATCTCAAATTTTAAGCTGCTTTCCAGTTATTTTGATATAAGTAATAACACACCCCTTGAAAAGGAACACTGTAATTTTAAGCTGCTTACCAGTTATTTTGATATAAGTGATAACACACCCTTGAAAAGGAACACTGTAATTTTATCATATTTATGTACCCAATAAACATATTATGCTGAAATGTAGTTGTTTCTTTCTACCTTTAAATTTTCGACATTTAAAATAGTCATGTTTGTACTGAGAAAAGTATTCATGTTTGTAAATAAATCATGTCCAACATATATAGTTCACACTCAAAACAATAATTTAAAAGTGCTTACAGAAACTGAAATATATTAATCTGATGATGTATGCGGCTTGGTGCGACAAAACAGAATAAATTGTCTGTCTACTTAAATTGCCATTTAATCTTTCAACACTAAATATATCATGTATATTTAGGGAACTGCATGATAAAAAGTAATAGAATCTGTACCGAAATTGAAGTTTTATAATATCTTTCCGTAGATGGAATTAAAAACTTGCCAAGCTTATTTTAGTAAAATGAAAATAATAATATTCGATTAAATTATCGGCTGATAACTTTAATAAAGTCCCAATTTTATTGGCGAATTGACTTAGCTACATTGACTAGCTAACATCAAATGACCACAAAGTTTCTTTTTATCGATCTGGATAAAAGCTCTGCGTACACTTTTCGTAAATTATAATTTATTCAGAAAAAATTTGTATCATTTCAATAGCAACCGACCAACGGATGTATGATCCATAAGCAATTAAACAAATTAACAACCATAAATAAATTGATTCTGTTCAGTGAATTAATTTTTTACAAATTGAAAAAATTGTATAATTGTTTTAATTTAAATTGAAAAAGTTTTCGTTAACAAAAAAAATTTTTTTTATAATTTTTAATGTGTTATTCTCGTCGTGTTCATTTAAAACAACTAAAAATTTTTAATAAATATAAAAATGTATAAGCTACTTGTTTTTATTGTGCGTTTTATTCAAACGATAAATTATTTTAATTAATATTTTGTTTCTTGTTTCTTAGATTGTTTTGTCATGTATATTTCTATTGTTTCCGAATTCGTGATCACTTTTAATGAGAGATTGAAAAATTAATGAAATATTTTTGAGTGAGAAACATTTTATAGATTATATCATAGAAAACAAACATTACTATACACATAGATTCGAAATTTGTATTAATGATGATTACTTGCAAATTTTTCGATTCATCTGGATGTTTTTTGAGGATTTCGGTCAACTATTGAGTATTTAAGTTTGCACTATTTTGAAATGTAAAAACCTTACCATAGCTATTACTCACCTTGTGCTTTTCTGAGTTACTACTAGGTTAGGTCCTCCGTATACGAAATGCCTTATTCTGTTGAAAATGACCAAAGACGGCATATCTTTAATATTGTCAAACGTATTTATTCTGGACCAAACATGTAAGATTTGTTTAATATAATATTTTTTGTGATTAAATGGGCTATTCCTATGGTATAATTGGTTTGTTGCGCAAAAATTACTGAATGGATTAAATTTAAGTTTGGCTCGCCCGGATTACAATAACGGATACCTTTCATTTTGAAATTATATGTGCCATAGGATACATCCACACCAAATTTCAATTGGGTACGTCCCGTAATCCTTTTTTTTTTTTTTTTGGTAAGCCCAGAAGAACCTAATTCTTTTTTGGAAAAAATCCTATGTATGAATACAGAAAATATCAATATTTCAATTCAATTTCATTCAAATAAATTCGGCAGTTTTTGCATGATTTTGTAGCAAACATACAGATAAAAGACCAAAATGTAGCAGGACAGACCTGTTAAAGAAAAAAAAAATGAACTTGAATTCATTAAAATCGTTATCTCATTATATTTATTATTCAATTGTGTTTGTCTGCTTATGCTTTTCGTTCGCATTATAAAAACAATACGCAAAATTTTTTTTCATGATGTATAAGGCTGTTTGTTTATTTAGGATAAAGTGTAAAGTAAGTTGTAAGTGATGTATAATGTAAGTTACACCACCTTTGATAATATAAATAGTGTGAGGCTAGTTATATTAGTTTGTTGTAACATGAGAAGTCTTTGTTATTTTTAAAGACAACGAACACGCCAAACGATAACGACAAAAAAGTTTCCTTTTTAAAACAACAATAGGATGAAATAGATAGTAGTAAGTTTTACAGGAAGGTATGAGTCACAATATTTTTATACTTAAACTTTTCACTACATATTTACATACATAAGCCGTAATGAACTACGATGAATCATTGCTTTGTGTTATATAATACAGATGTTTTTATGCTGCAATTAATTTAATTTTCTCTTGAAGTTTTCTAATATTAAAAGCCATGTGATTGTGTAACGAAGTATAGATTTTTCTCAAAGAAATAGAAAAAAAGTTGTGCGATCTTCAATCTAATCTTAATGAAAAATTATTCATATTTTGATCTATTTACTTTTTGAAACTTTTTATTTTCATTAAAATTTTATAAATACTCAGTCCATACAGTTATAAATGCATACATAATAACAATATGAATTATTTTTATATGACTTTTTATATAATTAAGTTTAAGCTAAAGGCAGCTTTTTATAAAATACAAAACTTTTTTATTTGAATTTTTCTTCTTTTAATGGTTCAAAAGTTGGGTCATGATTCCACTGGACAAATTGGACCAAATTTGTTCATTCAATTACATAAACTCACATTTAAGGTTTAGAATATACCACCAAAATTTCTCTTCTTTTTTATTTTAGTCGTTTTGATATGACGGTCAAACGGAATATTTTCTAGTGTTACAAACTTAATGCTACATGTGAAACATCATAATCTTCTTAAAAACTTTATAGCTTAGGTAGGATATTATGTCTTGTTTCTTGGTTAAGTAGCAAAATTATTTTTTGTTATATATCTACAATATATTCAACCTAATTTCTGTACATTCGTTTCGTCATAGGAGTATGAAAAATCGACCTGTATACAGTGATAATGGGAAACTTTTCAGCAAAATGATTATATAGGTATATAAATAATTTTTATACATACAACAATATTGCTTATAAGCATTGTTTATAAAATATTATTTTACCAGTTTTTTTTGTTTTTGTTTTAATTATTATTTTATAAAAGACTATAATAAATCACTATTATTAGTTTTTCATTTAAAAATACAGATATTTACCAAAACTGATAAATATATAATATATAACAAAAACCAAAAAACATATATTTTCTTAACAGAATAGATTTTGTGAAATTGGTCCACCACTGACGAAAATATCGGTGAACATTTATCTTAAAACAATGTATACTGTCGTACATTTGACCTTCTCTTTTTGAAGTTGAAGTCGTTTAAAAAATTCAACTTTACATTAATATTGTTATCCATGTTTATTTTATAAAGCAAAATAAGGCGTCTTTTTAACCAGCTTAAAAATACTTCCTGAATACATACTGTTTATTTATACAAATATAATTTGAGGAACAAACAATAATAATATTTAGTTTTATATTTTCTATACTTAAAATATTATTTTACAAAGTATAAAAATATCAAATAACAATTTTTATTATCCAAAAATGAAAAAGTAAAAACAGAAAAGAAAATACAACACTGAACACTCAACCACCCAAAAACACACACTTCGAAAATAAAGTAGTATATTTAATAAATCATTTTTTGTTCCATATCTGCAAATACATTTTATAAACTCAATTCTTACTTACCATAAAGTTTTATTATAATTTATGTTGTTCATAGAAATGCCAATTTCTCTTCTAACTTGAGTGGTGAATGTGCACAAATATATGAGTACATATATATATATATGGGTGATTTTTCATAGTTTTCATAGTGAAAAACTGTAAATTTTATTGATTTTATGCAAACAAATAATTTTATTTACGTTGATAACAATAAGTGCAATGTATAAATTAAGAAATGTATATCAGTTTAAAATATTAATATACTAAATTTTAATTTTTTTTTTTAATCTATGTAGATATCAAATTGGATTAAACTCAATTTACCAAATGCTAATGAAAAGCGACGTTATTAACTACCCGAATTCAAAAAATTTTTTCAGATAAAAAAACCTCCTTCATAAAAGTGAAAGTAAATTTTTTTTTAGTTTCTGCTTGTGACTTGTAAGAACAAAAAGTTAAATATTCTTCCTAATTTGATATGCAAAAGTTTTTGGTGAAAGAGGTGATCTCCAACGCAATGTTAAGTCACGTACAAGTCCCTTTAATTGTAGCTACAACTCTTTATGTAATTTAATAAATGTTTTCAAAATTAATAAATTTCATCAATTTCTGGTACTTGAAATAAACAACTACATTGATCACTGTTGTTCAATTCACACATTTTAAACTCATGATGTGTTCAAAATGTAAATGAGACACTCGAAATTCAAACAGCCTCATAATATAATCATGTACACTTAACTTCTACACCCCTTCCCCTTCACATATCGCATCGACCTATTTACAGAAACATTTATATACAGTTAAGAAATAAAGAAGAAAATTTAATTTTCTACAAATTGTACATAAAATGGTTCTCGATGTTCAAATACATACAAAACAGAATATAGAAGCCGTCTTGAGGTTGAGCGTTAAGGACTATATCAACAAATTGTTCACTTTTTAAACAATGAAATTAATTTCAGAAATCATGTCTAGTTATTGTTTATATGCCGAAATTCGAAATCGTTTCTCTGGTATTTTCCCGTTTTCAAATCATTTCGTACGTATGCAACAAATTCTTGTGATCCTCTATTTTATCTTGTGATCCTCTAAGTTCAGTTATAATCAACTCCCGTGAAACTAAGTTTGGTATTTTGGGACAAAAATTTTTACTGTTTAACGTCTAGTTTCGAATATGATTAACCAATAACCACTTACACAGACATTTTATTACAGCTTATATCAATATTCAAAACATAAAAAAATCATAACATTTATATTTCGGAATAGCGACGATAATATTCTGTCAGGGTTTATAAACTGTTTACAAAATTTTCTCATGCAAATCGGTAACTAAATAAAATGCAATATAGGAAAATGAGCCTCATTGTATAAGTGGTACGCAACCAATGGATTCACCGAACCGCTAAAGTAGTGTTATAAGAAGGCGTTGAGAAAATAAACAATTTAAACGCATTTTGTAAATAGTATATTGTGTGTAAATTGTATGTACAGAATGACTTGTATGTACAGAAGTATTGAGATATTGCGAAGATTGTACCACAATATGGTTGAATGACAATTTTATTTATGGTTAAAATACAATTATGTACCTGTAAAAATTATCAAGTATAATAAATGATTGCATCTTTATTGCATGCATTGCATTTATTCAACACACATTAGTGCTGACTGACCAGCGCCG
This sequence comes from Chrysopa pallens, assembly GCA_020423425.1. Lineage (NCBI taxonomy): Eukaryota > Metazoa > Arthropoda > Insecta > Neuroptera > Chrysopidae > Chrysopa > Chrysopa pallens. Next base: position 46,748,307 of record CM035594.1, read on the forward strand.
GTCTCATATTTACCTCACTGGCATAACTGTTATTTATTTGCAATCTGTAAAACAATTTTCAAATTTTAAAAATTCTTTTAAATACTAGGGCAGTCACAACTGGTTTAATAGCATATTTGCAATATCTGTTCTACCGTTCTCTTGCCTGACCGCAGTATGAGTGTATATTACTATAAGTAATCTTCGACATAATAAAACGTTCAATATGAGAACTAGCGAATTAATTCACATTTATATAGTAGATAAAAGTGAACAAATCGTCTACGTCATAAGTTGTCCTACTATTTCCTACAGTTTGGGTTTGAAAACGCATCCTCTGTAACATCCGGTATGTTGGTTTACAATGAAATAATGATTTTGTAAATTATATACAATAATGTTTTATAAAGGGTCTACTTGATTTATTTTGTTTATTTATTTTAGGTATTTATTTTATTTTATTTTTTTCTTATTTTACTCAACCATTTAATTTGCCTATTAAATTGCAGAGAGAATTTCGTTTTTTATTTTTTGGTAATTTCTTGTATGTTGCGACCATCTGATACACTATGTTTTTCTCTTTAATTAAACATTAATTAAATAATTTTAATTGGTATTGTGTGGAGATAATTAGTAATATGTATTAATGAATGAAATGGTTAAAATGTTTACTTTTATAATATTTTATTTTCAATCTATTTCGATTAATATATCAAACTTTAAAACAATAAAGGAACGTTGGATAATTGTTTACATGTTGATTAATTTATTCATTATAATTATATCGCCCGTCTTATTATAGGAGTTATATGTAGAGCCGTGTCTTGTCTGTTAAATTGTACGCCACTATGATTCTAATGCTAAAGTTTTTTTTGTACTTTTACTGGACGTTTTAATACTCCTGTACAATAGTTATATAACTGACAAGTAGTATCCAAATTAGTATTTAAAACTTATTTTTTAACTATAACGAGTTGTTACTCGCTTGCTTCGTTAGGAAATTTCAATTTTATTGCAATTTTATTGCAAATGTAATCCAATTTTTTACTGTAAGCGTTTCTAGAATCATAGAGAACATAACAATAAAGAAAATACGCATAAAAAAGTGTCGATTGCATTAATTCATTTTTCAGGATTTTTATCAAACAATTTTTCATATAATGAAATAATATTATTTAATAAATAATTAAAATATACAAACTGACATAGATTTTATGATTATGTATAGAATTGGTAATATAGGTATATACAACCATTTTACAAAATCAATATATTAACAAATTATTATATGTTTATTTATATTTATAGCTATTATTTGTTGTTACTAATATTATTGTTATTTTTTTAAATATATAAATTTAATTATATTAAATGTTATAACATTTATTTATAACCATTCAATATTACATTCAAATCATTATAAAATTTCAATGTGTATTGAAAGTTGGTTAGCGGTGAATATCTGAAAATGAAATAATCGGTTGAATTTGGAACTCGTAGAATATTCATAAAACAGAAATATTAGCTCACCACTTTAAAAAAACAAAACTATTAAAAATTGGTAAAATATAAAATTAAAACTGTCCTATAAAACGATGATATTTTTTCAGGCATAAAAATCTGAAATTATAACCTTACAAATTATTTTACATTAATATATTTTTATGTATTAAAATTGATAGATTCATATTCTTCTAATTTGATTGAAGTATTCTTTTTACATACTAGTCAAAGAATCCTAAATTTTATGGTCTAAATGAAACATAAAATGGTTTCGTCTAATATAACTTGATTTTGTCGATTTAATACTTAATAACATTAATTTCACGAAATAAACATTCAACTAATAAGTTTATTCAAAGAATCGTTCAACATTATGACTAAATTGAAAATAAACAGATCAAAATTTATTTCAAAGTCATTAAAATGTTCAGAGCGTGCAAGCTTAAACCTAATCCAACACAAAAAGGCAGTATTAGTACAGTTTATATAATTATAAGTAAAGACAAGTGAACATAACAACTAAACGAGTGCTGTGTTTAGATTCTCGACAAATGATTGAATATTATTTTTTGGACTATTAATGTTTTTAAATTTTTCTTCTATCTCTTATGGTTAAAAAAGTCAGTCAAGCAACCATCGGATTCAAAAGACCGATTTTGCTCATTCATGAATTTGGTCATACCTTTTATATCTAGAATACAGAAAAATTTTTCATTATCTCTTTCCATTTTATCACGGAAGGAAACACGGGCAAACGGAAATTTCGAGATTATATGAACACCTACAGCAAAATTTTGTTTGTGTGATCATTATTTACAAGCGATACAAACTTTAGACTAATATTAATATACTCTGACATATTTATGTATGTCAGATAACACTTTTTACACTAAATATGTGCTACCAAAAATGTTTATTATAATTACAACGACAAATCAATTTTCGAATACTTGGTTTATTTAAATATTTATTGAATTTACATTACATTAATTAAACTACAGTAGTATGAACTCATGGTTTCATAGTTGTATATAATCGATAACTGTAAAGAATAAACGAATATTAATTGGCATTTACATATATTGATTAATAAACAGTTTTCAATTTTAAATAAATTTATAATGATCTTCTAAAGCTGTATTTCTTCGTCCATCTTTATATATAAAAATTTAGCTTCCGTATGTTTAAGGTCTCAAAATATTAAAAAAATCCATAAATTGACTTGAAATTTTAACAAGATAATTTGTTTCTACAGCGAAAGCTTTATAATTATAAAAAATTTTCATTTACGCGTCCGCGAGAGAAAAAGTGTTAATGCAAAATATGCTTTTTTATTTAAACAAACAACTTTTGTAAGAAACATTTATTCATATAATTAATTATTTGGATACAAAATGAGTCAAGAGACTGTAGTCAATGTATTTTGTATTTATATTATTTTTATACATGATCGAATAGTAAAATAATAATGCCTAAAAATCCCAAGATTGGTTCTCTATCAAAAGCGTTCTCCATCCGACTTCATTGTTTTCTATTCAGAGTTTGTCTCGCCCACCACGCACCTGCAAAATTCTTAATTTCGTCGTGCCAGCGTTAACACGTTAAGATTAAAAAAATTGAAATATCTTATGAAAGTTAGAAAAAACACTATATTATATTTATATTTTATGGTGAAAATAACTTCTGTAATCTTAAAATATTGAATCATTATTAACTAATTTATAAGTAAATACAATAATAAAGGTTTGCACAAATTGAGTGGCCATAATGTACATTGTGGTATGGTCATAATATAAGTGGTCACAATAATACATTGACAATGATAATAATGATTGGTTTGAGGTGACCAACTGTTTATGCGAGATTTCCAATTAATTTGCAGTGTAGAAATGGAACTCTCCAATATAGGATTTACTCGTTTTCAAAATAAATTAGGTATGATATACACAAGAATTAAGTCACTAAGTTAAATTCAAAAAAAACTATTATATAACGTCTAAAAAATTGTTTTGTTTTTTAATAAAATATATTTCATTATCACCTAATAAAAAAAAAGGAATAAAAGTGAATAAAAATTCTAAATTTTAAAATAGAGACTTTGATAATGGGAGAAGTAATTTTCTTAATGATTAAAATCCGACAAAAATTAAAAAATAAGATTCTTTTTTAATAATTTAATACTTATAAAATTCTAATAAATTAATACAATATTTGCTGCCCGAAAATTCATAATTTTATTTCACGGGACGACACTTCTCTTGCTTTGAAATAATTATTTTCAAGAATAGATATATTATATTTGATTTTAAGCAACACTTCTAACATGTTATTATACATATTACTAAATGATTTGATAATATTTGATCTTATTTTTAAAAAAAATTTGTCTTCTTACGCATTTATCACTGAATATAAATAACGCATTATATTACAGAATGATAATGAACTATTCTCAAACAAATATATTTGATAATAAATAGTTGAAGAGACATCGATCACAGAATCTATCGTACCAATCATTACTATGATACTGTTTATATTTTGGTTACCTGTATATAAAATGATTAACTATGTGCTTAAATTATATTCGGCGTAGTGATTGACAAATAAGCTTGACCTATTACAGCAAATGTTACCTCGATAGTCTACTATTTCATAGAATTGATGAGTTACTATTTATATCCATGGTGTATATATAAATGCAATTTGTGTGCATTTAGCATTTAGATAACCTGTTTAAAATAGTAGTACGCACTTTCACAATTAGTAAATGTCATAGTTTATACGATAGCTATAAATGATTTATTCTACCAAATATATAGAGATTACTTTATACATTATTTGAAACAAATTTATCTATATTATCACATTTAAATCATAATTGAAGAATATATTGGCAAATTAAATTTAATTTTCTGGAAGATGGATAAATGCGTCCATTACCTATTTCAGGAAGGCTGGTGAAAGCTATTGCTCATCATGTTGCCCAAATAATTATAAAATATTTGTTCTTCGAAGAATAAAAGAAACTAAAGGCTTCTTCACTGATTAACCAGCAATAAATAGAAAATAATAGCATTTTTGAGTGAATTTTTAAAACTTATATATCTCACAAACTCATTTATCTTGTAAAACATGTCCGTGAATATCAGTTTCTTTTTGTTTTGACTACGCCTATTTTGATTTTACATGATTTAAACATAAATTCATTCGTCATATAGTCACTATATCAAAAGAAGAAAAATTATACAGTACAGTTTTACAGACTTTTTTCATTATCGTACAAACTGCTTACCTGACAATTGATAGAGGGTATGACTCTACAAAGTCGCACCAAGTAATTCCATATAAGTTAGTTATCTCATTTTACCGGAAGTATAAGCTGATTCATTAATTAACATTCAGATTATATTAAGATATGTGTTAATTAGTCAGATATATTTGAGTTGCAATACACACATACTCACACGCACACAAACACATTCACACGCTCTCACGCATTCATACTCACAAATACTCACAAATATACCCAGTTTTGATTTTCGAGGAGATTCCGATAACTTACCTTATAAGAAAGTTTAAAAAACAGTATGAAACATGCAACTTTGTCGAACATTTTCAACTATATTTTATAATGCAGTTTTCGACAACAACAAAAAATCCTTTTGAATTGTGTGTATATATATTATGTGTATTAGTGTACAAACTATACAAAACTTATAAAGAAACACATAAATACATCAGAGGATTTAGTTTATGTTAAAAGCTGCTGACATGACGGCGATAAACATGAAATGTCACTTTAAAAGATTATGATAAAAAATTGTTGTATTTATGGATAGTAAAATGAATGTGTTAGTGGTTGAATGTACATTGAAAAACTTTGACTTGTAAAAACTATACAAGATGACCCAGTTTTAAGTATATAATAATAACTTGCTTCAAAATTTGGAAAAAAAATATACATCTGTTAAAAAACCTATATAACAGGGCAATACAAAAAAATATGTCTCTTTTACAATATATAGACAGCATATCTTTGATTCAGTCTTGTTCCAAATCTTGTTTTATTTTTCTCTTAACTAACTAAAATAAACAAAATAAAGTTTAATAAACAACTTAGCACATCATAAAAATTGTGTATTTTATAATTTTAAATATATAGTTCTGATTTTGATACTGAACCATAAATCCAATTACTTAATTATATATTCTGTATGTATGTATCGCCACTTGTTTCCAAATTAGTTTTCAATATTTGGACAAAAGAATATTTTATGAAATCTTAAACAAAATGCATGACCATTGCATAAAATAATCATAATATAAAAACAATTTAAAATAGTTCTTCAAATTCTATTTTAATATGTGCTTTATGGATTACTTTTATAATATTTCATCCCATAGCATCTTTACATTTATCCAATAATATAATATTTTCCAATATAGATGCTTAATTTATACAATAAAATATTGATCATCTTGTACAGAATCTACTTGAGAAACGAATTAATTCTTGTATTTTATTTATGGTTTTAGAAAATACGGAAATTGAATAACGTTTTAATATGTTTATCGTAAAATACGAATGTAGTATATGCGGATACAATACATTTTCCATCAACAAATCGATAACAACTGTTGCATAAAGCTTAACAATATATTCATTCAAGTTTTATATCTGTGAGCTGTAAACATCACTTGCAAAAACGAAAAACGTCATCTTTCTAGTTTACACAAAGGGGAGGGGGGTGTCCAGAAGGAACCATAATTTCATATTTGCGTTTGATCATTTCACTACGATTGCAAAATAAATCCGTTTTCGTATCTTGCAGGTAAAAAAATTTATATTAAATTTTCAAATTCCATAAAATGTATACAAATTTATATTATCGCTAGCGTTAAAATTCGAAAATTAAATTAAAATTGATTCAAAAACGAATAAGCTATAAGGTCATTTTCCATGGAAAATTGCTGCGTACTAACATTATTTATCTTAAATTTTGATGAAAATTGTATATTGTTGAAAATTGTATGAATGATAAATTTGAGAATAAATTTTAAGAAATTTCCTATCTTAAAGTATCAATTGATTGATAAAGTAGTTTTTCTTAACCATCAAAACAAAGGAAAACAATTTTTGATGCACTGTATACATTGAGTAAAGTACCTTATTGTATGTTTAAGCGAATTGTGATAGTAAGATTGATTAAGTTTTCTTAAATGTAATTACTTTGTATATCTTATAACTAGGTAAAAATAAAAAAACATTTATTATCTATCTATATATTGCTCTATAAATTTTATCATTTTATGAGAATATTAATTACAATCTCTTGTATTTCCTTTTTGCTGTTGTTCCTATATAAATATGTATTTATAGTATAATTAAATACTATATATATACGTACAACTAGAAAAGATAATAAAAAATATATTCTGTATACACGTAAATAATTTATAATGTAGTACAAGCAATAAAAATTCAAAGTAATTTTTGGAATTTGATGAAAATATGGTTTTTCGTTGTTAGTAGGGGTTATAGATAGCGTTTAAAATGAATTTGTATGTCAAATTAACTTTGAATAGTTTTTTACTAACATTAAAAAAATATTCAAATATAAAAAATTTGATTTTAAATATTTTCTTTGTAATCATTCACTTTTTGAAGTCGAGAATGATTAGCGCAAACTTCGAAAAATAATTAAACGAGCAAAGGAATAATTTATTAGTTTTTAGTTTCAAATTATTTTTTACTGATTAGTTTCTGGTTTTTGAAGCCTCTCTGTAAAACTTTTGAGTATATAAGCGAGAAAATTACATTCTGAGTATATAAGCGAGAAAAAGTTACAATTTTTTTTCTTCATCTCATATGAGATGTTTGAAAAATTAGGTAATGGACAATAAAATTTAAAAAAATCTGCCCTTTCAAGAACTTTCAAGAACTGTAAAACAATTCAAAACTAGTAACATTTTTGAAATTTCTTAATTTTATAAACGTAGTAGCATAATATTTTATTGTTAATCCTAGCAACTATATGTATAAAATTTTGAGAACCATTTGAGTATAAAATGATGAATAACTCTATTCCCTGTACTAATAAATATAATATGAGTACATTTATATTGAATTTATATATTCGAGACACACAAATTTTTCCATTTTAAATATTTTTTGCATTCAAAAAACCAAATTAGAAATTATGAAACCTATTCATTTCCAATCTTCAATGAAAAAATCAGAAATAGGGTCACAAAATTTTCTATTTCTTAATTATTATCCATTCATATTTTTTCAAGGATTTTATTCTAAAAAAACAGGTTAGTAAAAATATTTTCCTTAAGTTATCCTAGATTCTTAATGAAAGAATTTTTTGGACAGAACTTCTAATTGAGATTACATAGCTTCAACTTGCAAAATCATTAAATGACCTTTTGTTGTTTTTTTAATATAGAAATATAAATTTTTAGGACATCCGGTTCATTTTATGCTGGTATGGATTATAATACTTATAGCGTATGTAACAGGAAACCTAGGAATAATTAGTTAACGTTTTTGAGATCAAATATTTTCATTATAAAAACAATATGTAATTCTATAACTTTTGGTTTACAGGCTACCTTCAATGTTGGTAGTTCGTTCTGTTGAATACAGTTCTTACCTGCAAATAGAATAAATAAAATATAATAATGAATAAACAATTATTTTAAAATAGATTAATATTATAGTTATATAATGATTAGAAATAAATTTCGAATAAATAATACATATACAGTTCGAAAACCGAAACCCAAAAGAGTAATTAAAAAAATTTCAGTGAAAATCTACATTTGTAGTTAAACGAATAAAAAATGCTTTTTAAAAGCAAAAACATTGAACAGTTAATCTTGTTTTTAATTAGAATGAATCATATATTCATCATATTTTCGAATATATGATTTGAATTAGTTATAACTAGATAAGTTTATTTTTAAAGATTTTTAATTTCAAATAATTAATAATTGCAATTTTTATTTTCATTTAGCCTTATTCATATTTAAATTGAATTGATATTTATTTTATTGTTAATTTCAGCAACTCGTGACGCTTTGATCTATTTAATTATCCCATCCATATTCACTCTCCCAATATATAATTCTTATAAAAGGAATTAGACGAATAAAATTTTATATAGACAATCTACTTTAACTTAAAATTACTGTGAGCGGCAAGATACAGTTACAATTAATCCCATTAGACATCTCATAAACAAAAAAGCTATATTAACCAATTGAGATTGAATAATCAATAATATTGAATATAATTAAACTCAGATGGTAGTTCTAACACCATACTTCGTAAAGACTTCGTTCATTAGTTTTCTTATTTTCTGAAAAAAATATTGCATTCACACCGAAAATAAAAAGCGAAAATAAAAGGTCAAACAGTTTTTTTTTTTGTACTTGGTACAATTTTACGTAGCCATGAGCTTACGTAATTAGTTTACCATGTAACATTCTTTGATCTTATTATTGAGAAGGTGTTCAAGAGCATAGCGTAAAATATTTAGATATTTTTATTGAAATGATCCGAATCGCTATTAAATTTTTATACTTGAAAGTACTATTCTAGTAGTAAGCTAAGGTAAAACGCAGCTCGCGTGGGACACAGGGAGATCTATTGAGATGCCTACTGACCTATTTAGATACCTTTTACAGCTTTACAGGTAGAATTTTGCAATACACAAGTCAATCACAAGATTTTTGGGATATTTGCGACGGTTGTAAGAGATGATTGTAAAATTTTTAACAAAATTTTAATTTCGTTTTGTCCATTTTTGTTCAAGTTATTTTCTTTTTACAATATTATTTTATATCAGTTTTTTAATAATTTAAATGTAGTATTTTTATTTATTTTTTATTTTATTTTATTTTTTTTTTGATAATGGCTTCTTTTCTGTTTTCAAAATTTTTGGGAATAATAAAAAACACGGGATAGATGGAATTAAATTTAATAGTGATTAGAGCTTTAGTATTTCAATAAGCGCTTTATGACTCAATTTGGTATTCAAAAGTTACTATTCACCAATTGAAAATTTTAAATTAAAAAACATATTATAGAAAACGCATTTACTGACTATAACACCACTAACATTTGCGAATGTAATAAGTGGTCTGATCTCTTCGTTCATATTCACCAATATTTGCTTTATACAAGAATGTATTATATAACATGGAAACATATGGGGAATAAATAAATATATTTCCACTATAACAGCAGGCTTTTTGAATAAATTATTTTAAAAATATGTACATAAATATTTATAAAAGTATAAGGTGTTTATTTTAATGAATATATATAGGAAAATTAGGAGAAGAATCAGTAAATGTAAAAGATAATAGTGTTTTTTAGTGAAAATATACTCGACCATAAAACAATGAGTTGAACTTAATGGTGTCTTGGTTATTTGAAGAGAAAAAAGACACGAAATTTTTGGAGTATTATAAAATTTATTCAAGTTAACATTAAAATAAGTTTAAAAACTAAAACTTTACAAAAAATAACGATATAAAAAGTGTAAAAAAGAAAATATTCTTGTTAATAAACTATTGAATATTTATCGTAGAATAAGTAAACAAGTTATGTATATTTTAATTTAATTTGTAGATATAGTCATGTTCAGAAATAAAAAAAACTCAGTAAAACTTAATTTTACAACTCATTGATGGAAAATGATCTTTTATATATCATTACTTCTTTAATTGAATTTTAAATTTTTTTGTGACAAAATACGATATTATTGTCCTTTGACCAATGTACCCATAAAGGTTTGAAAATATGCATATTAGAAATTTTTCTTAAAATACGTAGTCGCTGAATTTGTTATTTTTCACGAAGTATTTAATGATTTAGTTGCAATAGAATATTTTGTCAAGGGAATTATTTTTAATAAAGATGTTTTAATGTGGTTTCCTCTCGGTAAATTCTTCTTAAAATATTTATTCTCGCTACCTTACTAATGAAAAATGCATATAGTCCAAGCCAAGCTTATTAATAATATTCTTAGATCACAAAAATATAACACTTTTCTAAATCAAGAATAAATTTACATTTTAAAATAGTATATTAGAACAATATAATAAATAAACCTATAAATTAATTCAGAAAAATTTATTATAATTAAAAAATAAATTACATGAAATAACAATTATGAGCTATTTCGAAACAAAAAAAAAGTTATATTTTATTCGACATGCAATTTTAATATAATTTATCTAACAGTATTATATTTATCGTAAGCTTAATGCAACTTGACGTGTTATATTTTATAATGGCACCTATCAAGGTAATAGCCAAAGTATTCGATAAATTTCATGTTAAAAAAATATAATTCTAATCAGTAAATGCAATTATGTCGCATACAATGTCCTAGTATATAATATAATAGTTGGACTCCATGATTATAAAGTACAAACATCATGTTAACAAGATTTTTTCACCCAAAATAGTAAACGCCAGAAGCTAGCTTTGAAACTATTATTTTTTCAGAATTTTAAGTAAATTAATCAAATCGCGTATTAAGAAAATCATTCAGGTATCGAGATTTTTTTGTAGTATATATAAATAGAAGATACTTTGGTGAAAAAAATGGGCTATGTAACAATTTGATTCGACTGTAGAACCGAAGAAATTAAATTTCGAAAATATTGATAAAATATGTTTAAAATCATAAATATGTTTAATAACATACTTAAATTTGAATACAACCCGAGAACTAGCTTTCAGGTTTTTCAAAAGAGTAGATCTCCCCATATGTTTATAATTGATGAATCACTCAACTGTCACTCATCGTTTATAAATTAGATGCTGAATTTGGTAACAGATGCCTTTTTCTACGGTGGTTTTGTTGCCTATAATACAGAAACATCCATTAACATCCTTCCGATTATTCAAATAGATTTTTATTAAATTTATGTAAAAGAATGTTATAAAAATTTAGTTTATTTTTTAAAATCATCCGGACAATAATTGTGTTTTTTTTTTCTGTTAAATTAATTCATCGTAAATTAATTACAATGATATGCCATATAAATAATAAAATGAAATTTGACGATCCATGCTATACATAGTTGATGAATATCAAACAAGAGTTATCTCATAAATAATAAACCAAGCATACAAAGCAGCAACTATCCAGAATATGATATTATATTACTATGATTTTATCACAACAATGTTTGTAGTGGTAATTTACAACTGTTTAAATCTTCTCTCCAAGTACAGTATACATATATCAGCACATATACATTTGCACCATTTTACTGTTTTCAGAAGATGTGGTTGAAAAGAAAATTTATAAAATCAAAAAAGTTTGCACACAGAAAGTAAGTTTGAACATAGAATGAAAGTACTTGAGTACTGGGTATATGAGAATAAATTTTGACTTTTTCGAGCATTTTCAAAAGTAAAAGACTTGTAAAATTACAGTTTTCTATACATTCTATTGAAACAATTTCAAGAGGTGTATATTAAAGTTGATTAAAATTTTAATTATACTTAAGCGCGTTAGAGTTCCAACATAGCTTATTAAAATTCATAATTTCTTATGAGTTTGAAACATGCAACAAATCTACTCTGTATTTTAAAATATATGAGAATGTATTAAATTTAGTTTAAAGTTTGTTGATGATACAAAACAAATTTTTGTTTAAGTGGATATAGAGCGTTCACACATTGTCGTATACCCGTCCGATATCAGGATGAACGAAAAAATATATTTAAGATGTAAGATATAGGTTCTATGACTTTATATTTAGATGAGCCATATTGGGTGATTGCATGAGTAAATAGTTTAAAGTTTTTGTATCGCGTTTTTGTTGACAAACTTTTCATTGTGAACATTTTTGCTGTCAACGAATACATGGACATCGTGCATCAAAATGTTTTGATTCGTTTCTATGGTTACGAAATACTAGTTTCTCAACCACATGATATATAAGTCTGTGAATCGTAAATGATTTACTATAGGATATTTATCAAAATTTATAAACTAATTTAAATGAATAATTATTTATATTTGCAATTAATAACTAATTCAATTTCTTTAATCATTCATACACTTTTCAACCCAATAACTTCAGTTAAATGAATTTTTTTTTTTAATTATTCAATAATTTTTGCAATGGCTATACAATTTATATGCAAACAATTGAACAAATAATTATATTTTCTACAATGTTTTACTACAAATTTTAGACACTCATAGCGTATCAATCGATTAAGAAGTTCCTTCAACGTACTATGCAATATACAAATGGTGAGACAAAAGATCGTAAAAGCAGGCTACTTTCAGCGTGAATATTTCCGCTTTCAATTAACTTTCTTATTGAATGGATAAGACATGAAAAAAAAAATTATGGGAGAAACAAACTTGTTTATAACTGGCAAATGAGTTTCTTTTCCTTCGTATATACATTATTATTAAATATTCTTCCCCCATTCATAAACATAATAGAATTGGTTCGTATTGTGATTTGTTTTTATTAACAAATTAAATCGGTTCAATGAACATATGAAATTGTAGATGTTAGAAATATGCTGTCGGCATCAATAAATTAGTCAAGTTGAATAGCTGCTTTTCTCGTAACTCCAAATCAGATGCGGTCGTACCAAACACGTTATGATGGGTGGCAGGTATACATGTAAAAGTATTTTATATATATTAAATCTACATTAAAACGTGTTGTATAACCAACACCTTTCAAGTATTAACAAATTACATTAAACTTCTTGTTTTTCAATATAATTCATACAATAGAGAGAATTACGACGTAACCATTTACTATGACTACCATCAACTGGTGCTTGCTGCTAACCAACGTGCTAACGAACGAGTTATGTAACATCCAGTTAATTCAACGACAATCAATTTATTTCATATTGATAAATTTACAGTGTGTAAAAGGTCTTACAATATTAAAATCACATAAAATAATATCAGAAAGCCATATCAATATGTACTTATAATTCTCAATTCTCAAAGGTAGGTCACAAATTTGAACATTGCATGAAATCAACTTTACTGTTATTTCCATAATACAAATACTATTAAAAAATTTCCAAAAAACTGGAAGTTGATTTGTTTCTGTTTTCGATAGTTATATACCTTATTTACCTACTTTATTCTCCAAATTATTTCAAACAAGAAAAAAAAAAGTATTAAATTGTAGGTTTTTATCCAGAAACAATATAATTTAAGAGAAAGGTACTTCAAATGTTATATATATTTTAGAAGGAGGTTTCTTTAAGAGCTCATATTTTTAAAAAAACACGGGAAAATGAGTTAATAATTAAGACGCCGAAATAAAATTGGTTTTAAGGAGTTAATATTTTTAACTTCTTTCAGATCTGATATTTCGAACAACGAAGTTCTTCTTACATATTTCAGACTTCTTACGAAAATCATAATTCACATTTCGGACTTCTATTGAAGTTGGAAGAATAACTTATATTAAGAGCTATGAATTAAGAAATCCTGAGTTTCTAACAAAGACATCCTTTTGAAGTGTTTTTGACTTGGATTTTTGCAGGGTAAGTTACTACCAGTGGGTATGCAATCGTTCAACTCGTCATTAGATCTATTTATAGCTATTTTCTGATACTAGAAATAAAAAATAAAAAAATGAAAAGTCAAATACCACTTGAGGACCTCTTTTACAACACGTCATCTATAAAAGGTTAATTCGCTGATAGTGCTGTAAAATTATGGTTAAAAATATTTACTGTAACATTTTGTACAAATATTATGTTCAATAAATATTATGTAATGGAGAAAATGGAAATTATTACGTATGAAATGTAGAAGTGTTTTATAATGAAGAAAAACTTGAGTTATATTAACTTTAATTATATTACTTTATAGATGAAATTGGTGCAACAATGGATATCATTTCTATAGCGCACCTTGTCTAACTAACGTAATCCTAGTTATTATATGAAATGGAAAATAAATACGTGTAGTTATAAAAACGTTCAATTTATATTGTTCAATAACTCATTACAACATTTTGAAGTATTCATTTTAAATTAAATTTAATAGTAACATTACATTTAGATTTCATAATGAATTAATGAATGCTTAATATTTATTAGTACCTAATATTATTCATACTTTTGAGGTTTTCCCAGATATCATCTCCTTACTATAAATTTAATGTATTATAAAAATTTAGAATTTACCGAATCGATTAAATAATGGAAAGATTATTTAAAGCATTTCAATCATAATAATAATCTTAGTTCAATCATGTTCATCAATATTGATTTTTTACATAAATTGAAGACAAAATATTAAATTATTGTCTGGTACAGTTTTTAACTATGTTTAAATACGTAATACGCACATAGTATACAAAAAAGGTACAATAACTCATGTTTAAGGTACCACTTTAGAATAGATTTATTATGCCCATGAAAAAAAAAAACCAAAATCATTTATTGAATTTTTACATTATCCATATAAAATCATTGAACCGTTAATAATTATAAAATGTTTTTTACGCCTCAATAATAATCGAATTTGCCATTAAAAATATAAAAAAAAAGGAATGTGGAATTCATATTTACAAGATGTGAACTTTGCACCTACCAATATAAACCCATTTCTTGTAACCTTAGAATAAAAATACTGAACCAACAAAATATTCAAGAATCTCAATCAAGAATTCGAAATTTTCATGCCTTATTGATCAGGTAAACATAAATATTATTTACATTTAAAGAGAAATTTCATTAAACAAGAACCACTAAATAAATTTTTTCTATAAATAATAATTAAATGCATATTATGGTTGATATAGAATGAAGTTTGTTAATACCAAAATGGTGGTATTACAATTATTGGAATATTTGAACAAATAAAAAATTTGTCGTGTTTATAAGAATTGTTAAAGAGTTGCAAGCAAAATGATTCTATTATGAACAAAAATTTTCTTTAAAACGATATGCTTTACAATTATGACCAAAAAATAAAAAATTTTTTCTTTAAAACATTAAACCATCTTCAGAGAAATGAAGAAGAAAACATAATTTTTAAATGAATAAAAAATTTTTATTGACCAACGACCGATCATTCGAACTCATCACATATAATATAAATCAAAGTTTGTACGCTAAATACAATTTTATTTTACCGTCAAACTAAGGGTGCCTACTCTACAGAGTTATCCCTATGCACAGCAAAAAATATTAAGCAAATATAAAAGAATATGTTAAATGTTCTGTTATGTGCTTGCCATTTGAAATATTAATTTATGCTTTTAAGTCGTAGAATCTCTATTGGTATTGTGTGCTATTAAAACTTCGTATACTTATAATTACTCAATAATATTGATGTAATTTTCTTTTCTAATTTTAATTTCACTCTCCATTACATATCAATCTTTATTTAATTTGAAGCTTTTTAATATATATACGTATATAAGCTATATTAATGACGCTTTGCTGTGACATTTTTCAAAACTTTGAAAATAATTTGACCAATTTATCATACCATTTCACATTGATTGCAAAAATCGCTTCCTAGCTTGCATATACAAAATTTGATACTTGTGATATTTTTCCCTAGGAAAAACACGGGTAAGGATGATTTATTATATATCTGTTAGCATCATATAAAGTCATTATATCAAAATAATGAACACAAACTGACATAAAAAATGTAATTGAATTAAGAATTGTTCTTTTTAATCATATAGTTACTAAATTTGTGGTAACTGAGCCCAAGCGAGGCTTTTTAGATATACTTGATCGTGTTAGAGTAAGATATGGCAGTTACCTTACCCTTTACTGTGCTCCTCTACCAAATCTTAGCTCTCTTTATAGTGCTGTATAGGGTAGCCGATCAGTTTCGTAAAAAAAAGTGGATAGTTGAATTTATTCGTCCGCATCAGATTAAGATGTGGGAGGTTGATTGCGTGCAGAAAAGATTATATTTTACCTAATCTGACGATTTGAGCGAAAACGACATTATTACGCTCAAAACGTCAGATTATAAAAATGTACACTTTTCAGCACATATTGAACCTACCGTATCTTAATATGAAGCCCTCGCCGCGATTAAATAGAACTCTCGATTTTTTCGTTTTATTATTTTGATCGTACTTCCGAAAAATAGTTGTAAATATTCGTATTAATATTTGTATTCACGAATGAGTATCATTCCCTATACTATGCTCTTTGTGGATATTTGAAAATCTTGTATTTCAATCAAACAAATTTCATTCTAACTAAATAACAAAAAAATATTGAAATAATAAATTGTATATTATATATTCGTAGAATTCTTTCGGCGGATGGTAGGTAGCAACAATCTTTTTCTAAACATCTACTACAAACTATACCATACAAATGTATATATGCAATATTTGTTTGCGTGTGTAGACATTTTGTAAATTTTTATTTTTAATATGAAAATAAATGAAATGTGTGATTTAGTGTTGTGTGGAAATTTCATAAAATACCATTTTGAAAACGCGATGTTGAATTATAAATTAAATATTTCAAATGGTAAATAGATTTTACTTTACATTTTATATATAAATAATGTTCTATTGGGGGTGTATTTCAACTAAAAATCCAATTTTATGGATAACATGGGATTTTAAATATATTTTATTTAATGTAATTTTATTTATATTTATTTATATAAAGCTATTTTTAACCCCGTATGCAAATTCCTGTAATGGGGACGATTTTTTGAATCTGCTAACTTCTAACTTAATGTTTTTTATTCATTGAAACCCAATTGCAAAGGTTTTAGGACAAATTTTTATGCTATCTCATGTTTCCACTAAAAATTACCTACTAGCTGTCAGTATAAATAGATTTTCCATAAATCACTTGCGAAGAAATTATATATGTCATTTTCACAGGATAAATAAAATAGCAAGAATAATGTTTACTAAATATAAACAAGTTTAGTTTACCGTATAGCTTTTATCCATCGGTCATAAATTTGTTATATCCTTTAAAGTAATTATTATTTGTGATTCATTTTCTATATTATTAAAATTATTCGTCTGTACAAGGTAAATTTATCCTAAGTAAGAATTATGTTGTTAAAATACAATGTTGTTCAAATGTTTATGTATTTCGAATCTCAACTTCAATGTATAAAATGTAGCATAAACCATTTTATCTAAATGATACAGCAGTATTATGGCACAAACTATTATAAAATTATGAACTTGCTCATATTTCTATCGTTTTTCATAAAAGTAAGTTACCATACGTAAACGCAATGTAATCCCGTTTGATGTCTAAAATGGCTTGTATTTCAATTGTGTACGAACTAACGTTTATTTTCAATGGTTCTCGTATATATAAAGTTAAGGTAACGAAAGAAAGTTTCAAACAAAAGGTATTTGGTTTGAAGAAACAAGCATTTTTTGTATTTTTGATTTATTTCTATCTCTTATGATTTGAAAGTTGAGTCATACATCATATAGATTCGATTGATTGTTTTTGATCATTACAAATGAATTATATTAATTTTTTAGGCATAGAATATTTCAGATTTCATTTTTGAGCATATCTTATTGACAGACAGACAGGTGGAAGTCCTCCGATCATAAAAATTTTGTTATGGCTTCAATGTTTTCTAATTCAACAAATTTTAGACTAAATTTACTATATTCAAAAATATTTGATTTCATTTTTCATAAATATTTCATTTAGTCGCGTATTAGATTAATAGTGAATTTTCAAATTGCATAATATTCGAATCAAAAAATGTCAATATACAAGTTTTATGTAGCGTTAACAAAAGCCTGATATGTATATTCTTTTTCTATAATACATATACTTAGAATATAGACGAAGTTCTTTTTATGGTGAAAGTTGCTAACAATGGTGCTTTATAAATACTATTTAAGTTTTTCAATCAAGAAATCGCGTGTGTAGGTGTCGCTTAATATCACGTAATGGAATTTTTATTTCTTTTTTATATAAATTTTATTATTTTTTTCATTATTACTTACATACTGATTATATTCAACATTAGCAAAATTCATTATATTGTGTATATAAATTGAATATATTTTCATAATATATGTAGAGAGAG
This sequence comes from Chrysopa pallens, assembly GCA_020423425.1. Taxonomy (NCBI): domain Eukaryota; kingdom Metazoa; phylum Arthropoda; class Insecta; order Neuroptera; family Chrysopidae; genus Chrysopa; species Chrysopa pallens. Next base: position 46,766,891 of record CM035594.1, read on the forward strand.
ATGCCTAATATATACTTATAGCTAAAATTGTAGCCAATCCTAACATTTATCGAAAAAAACCTTTTTTGAATGAAATAATTTTGTTTGTGCGTAATTTTGTTTATTTAAATAATAATATTTATAATAAATTTCAAGATAGTAAGGGGTTGGTCATAATATTTTTTCGAAAGACTTTAGAGCATTTTAATGGATACAACCAACAAAAGCATCAGAAATAAGCTGTGTATATGTCGCATTGGATTTATGCATATATTTATAAATATGTAAATAAATGTTAGTACTAGGATGGAGGACCATATATTATAGAATTGCTGTGTGTGTTGAATATCACCAATGTAGTCACTATATGACCGAAGTTGTTGGAAGAGTAAAAAAAAAATAAATAAATAAATATTATACCAATGTATACTTGTACATTTGTTACATTGCATAAGAGATCGGGTAACATGTAGTAGTATAATACAAATAATCTTGCGTTAAACTTATTCATAAATAATTTACAAAGACCAAGAAATAATTTTTATTTGTTTGTAAAAAAAGGAATAAGAAAAAATATTTTTTAATACATTTTGTTAATAGTATAAATTATAATCAACTAGGCTGCAGTTAGTTATTTACATAAATAATATGAAATAACACATACTACCAATACAATTAAACCATTATTTTTTGAATTATGTGTTTTTATATTTACTTGTAAATTATCTCTATTATTATATAAGCTAATACAGATTGTACCTACTTTGTAGAAAATGTCTGTTGAAAATAATTCGTAACGTTCATAAAATGTATTTCTTGTTTCATAACTTCCAGCAAAAGGAATATCCATAAGTCCAAAGGACTTATTTAAAATTCTTTTTAAATTCTTATAATACGAATTACAATTTAAAAATGGGAATCCTTTACAGTTTGATCTTATGCAACTCTAATAATCCAAAATATTGTTTCTCTTTTGTACTCAATAGATTGTATTTGATGAATCAAAAAGTCAGTTATAAATTTTATCCTGATACTTTCTCTTGTTTTATTCTATACATACTATATTTTCATACATAAGAAAAATTTTGAAACATTAAATTTGGAAACAAATGTAAAAATAAAGGTTTAATAAAATTCGTGGCGTTTAATACTATTGCGGAACATATACTTAAACGAGAGTTAACGTAATCAGAAGCTAAATATAAAAGTTGACAATTCTAAAAATAAACATTTAAATCTCACCAATGATATTGTATAATTCCAGTTTAGAATTCCTTTATGAATAAAAATTTTTCAAATTATACACTCATTTCTGCTACATAATCATTTTCTGAAAATCCCTTATTATATTAGCCTCAGGTAGCTTAGTTTTTATATGTTTAGATGATGCGTTTTAATAATTCGTATTTTACAATCGAGATCTCAGTAGAATGTTTTGTTTTGGAAACTATATGGAATATAGTTTCTAAATATAATACATAGAAACATAGATAAGAAATTTAACGTTTCTTATCTATGTTTCTATGTATAGTTCTAACTTTCCTTTTTTAAGGAACGCGCATTTTTCCTGAATGTCAAAACATGATTATTGAAACTTGTTATTGAAATACGTGACACTTGATATAAAGTAAATGTTATTACTATTATTTATATATTTATTTAGTTTTTATTTCAAACAAAATATAACTATAAATAATCTAACTTTCGTCTTATATACAAATATACATACATACAATACTCGTCCATAAGTCGGACATATAACACAGTATATATAGTATATATACAGTATATATATATATATATATATATATATATATATATATATATATATATATATATATATATATATATATATATATATATATATATATATATATATATATATATCTCGAGGTAGGAAAAAAGTATTACTAGTTCTGCATATTTTTCTATTTTTCTATTTCTTTTGTTTTAAAATTGAAATACTTCAAAATATTTTGACTTTTTTCTTTCTTCTGTTACTGAATATTCAAAAATCGAAACAAATTACTAAAAACTTCATTGAAAGAAATAAACAAGATTTATTTTCACAACTTCCTTCTTGTAATTTTTTACTTCCGTGTACCTACAATAAATGTACGAAATAGTACCGTACGGTAACTTCTATATTTTAATTTCAATTCAATGATTGAATCAAAATCGAAAGTTTTTAAGATTTAATATTTTTTATTTATTTATTTATTCTGTATTAAAAAAATGATAAAAACGATAGTGTAAATATAGTTTCATATTTACACCAAATTCATATATTTTCCCTTCTCGTATGTGAAAGTGGATAATAAACGGCCGATTTCGAAAATAGTATGACTGAATCTAGTAGAATCAATCTGAAGTTTATAAAAAAATTATTGTCGAAATAATATTTCGATTTAACACCTTCGCCAGTTTTCTTGAATGAAAATAATAGGAGGGAATCCAGTTTCATTCGATAAATCTAAAGTCCATTAACAAATTATTGGAAAAATTAGAGTAAAAAAATATCATTCAGTACTTATTATTTATATGCATAAAAAATCATTAGGCTAAATAATAACTATTACAGAATAGAGTAAAATGAAAGCTGGGATTATTTCCATTGGAGATAAAACTTTCAATTTAATGTATGTCATTCGAAAAAGGAAAAAAATGAAAATTGTTATTTGCTAGAGTACATCTCATCTCATCTTCAAATAATATACAAAGAGAAACAAAAAAAAATCTCTTTTGTAGTTATATAAACTATAATAATCTTAGTTATACATAAATGGATTATAGGCTAGATAATCTTTTTTTAACACTGATATAGTAGTGAATGTTTGTATCTCTGTAGAATAAAATATATCCTTCTTTATCTGCTTCACAGAACCATGTCCAATTTTAAGGTTCCCAAACACGTTGAATGAATTCGTCTATAGTTAAAGCTACCAAACCAGGAAAATATAATGTTTGTAATTTAAAACAGAAAATTATTATGATACGACTGGTCAATTATTTCTGTATTCATTTGTTGCCAATGATTTTGAGGTAATTTTATCCTGTATTTCAGTCTAATTTTTATTTTATTTTATTATACTTACCACGAAATTTAAGATAATCTTAAATTGTTTAGCATTCTCTGTTCGCTATTTTTATATGTTACCATCGATTAATATAAAAAAATGTATCGGTTGTTCAATTTCTAGAAGTACTCAAAAGAGAGTGTGTGTTTAAGACATTCTATCCTCACAGAAACAAAATTAAAAAATCAAATTTTCATCAAAATAAATTCAACATTCTAGTATACTAATAAGTTAAATGTGATCTTCTCTAAATCCAGTTGATAGATTCATTTTTTGAAATATTTACAACTTAATTTCTATAGTTCTTCAGAACCAAACCTATTTATTCACCTGTCAGATATCCGTTGTTTCAAAAGATTAAATTCGAAATATAATTTTTCTTGTTTGTAATAATAACAAGGATCTGTCATAGGTAGAAATTTTCAATATATGAAATGTCTGTGGATTGCTTTAAACTCGTTGACTTATTTATCGATCCAATAGTACATAGAGTATAGAGATATAACACAAATTACATTAAGAACCATATCGTTTATCTTTGTTCATCCAATGACTGGTATACGCATCTTTTATATACACATTCTTTGTTATATTAAATACCGGTCACAAGTTTAATATCCTCGAAGAATTTTTTCGGTAATGTTAAATATTTTACGATTCAGTGTGCATTATCGTTTCATAACAATTTGGTTCCTCATCTATTTTTCTTTTTGTCGTTTTTATATATTTTTACTTTTCACATTTATAACATATTTATGTATATTATATTGATGTCGATGGGCTGTTGTAATATAATGATTATTTTTCACACATATCGTTAACCTAGATTTTATGAATTCAAAAATTTTCTTTTAAGCCGTTTTTTTTTTTCATTTGTTTAAAATTGCTGTTGTTGTCTATTCTACTATGTCACAAGAATGTATTGGAAAACAATTTGGAAAGAAATATTTTCACAGAAGAAAATCGTAGTAAAGTTATTTGAAAACCAAAGCTTTAATTTATAATTTTTACAGAATTTAAATAGGAACAGTGTGTCATATAAGATACATAAAAGATAAAATCTAGCATTCTACAAAGCTTATTCATCAGAGCTATCATAAAGGTCAACAAATACTACAGAAGAAATAATTTTAAAAATAATTAAATTTTAAACAAATTTTTGTGTTTGATTAAATACATTTAGAGCTTTTCTTAAATGATCTTCTTAAAATTGACTTAAAAGCAGACAAAAATTACATTTTATTAGTATGCATACTCCTTGATAATTTTTAACTTTTTTCAAAATTGACGGCATTAACGCACATGGGTGTCAACGTTTTACGTACGATTTTTCATACGTAATGTCAGTGTTTTAATGTCATTCTACATTATTTACAATCAAAAACTAATCATATAGTCTTTTCATTACTTGAAAATTATTGATTACCCAATTCTACCTTTTCCATAATCTCGTAACTTGGTCGAATCATGTACTCATATGCTGTAAAGTAAACTTGTAGTCAATTTTTTCCCTAAAATATTTTTTTTTTGCTTTACTAATTGTCGCTTTACGTGTTTTGGCATACCTGAATTAAGACCTTCGTGGAATATTTTTTTTCACTTGTAGACCGCTTAGAGCACCCGCATTTAGTTGCTGGTCATGTGATTTTTCTATACAAACTAAAAGAAACTATATTCAAACAATTATAATTTCAAACCATAGTTTCTCATTTAAATTTAATTTGAATAAACTATATATGTTTTGGTTTCTTTAACGATTAAAATTCATGATTATAGTTTAACGACAACGTTAGTGCAACTGAAAGATTCAACCCTCGATCTACAATTCGTTGATTATCTACCTTTAGAAAAATCAAAGTCTTTCCCCCTTTCAATACTAAATATAGATTTTGATTTAAAACTTTTCATAAAATTCATTATTTACTCTCGTATATCGAAAGGACTAGAACGTTAAATGTACCTATATCTTTTTTATTAGGATTTCTTCCTAAATATATGTATAGAATTAAAAAGTAAAAATTTGAAGTTGAGGTAAATCCAACTTAAGTCTCTTTTATATATATTTTTATAAATACTCATACGTACTTGTTCATTTAAAAAGACCAGAAAACCTAATTAGTTTTGTATAATGGTATAAATTTCATTATATATTTAGTCTGTAGATAATTAGGAAGTCCAAGGATGATTTAATGTTTATTTAAATTTAATTTATACTTTTCATATACATACAGAATGTTTCAAAAATAATAAATAATCTGCGATTGTGTTTAATAAAAGCCATAAGAAAAGAATTGATTTTTGTTTTATTTATATAATCTTGTAAAAATATCTTATGCAAATATATATTCAATTTCAAGTCGTCAGCCAGACTCAATTTAAGACCGGGTTGAGAATCAGGAGATATCTGCGTACATACGGCATTTTTTGTGAGAAAACACAAAACCATTTTGCGTGTGAGTTCCGAGTAGCTTTGAGCAGATCGTAGTTTTACATTCTCCTCTCCTTGATAAATCGATTACGTTTGTAAGTACAACTTGTGTTCTTGTTATTAATTGTGTTATATGATATTTTGCAATTAATTATTCACGTAAAAATGTTGGGCACCTCTAGACAGGAATCAGGGAAGGTTATGTTTTTTCCTGAGTTGCGCTTCAGGGCAGTGTGAAACCTATGAGACGTTACAGAATTTGAGACCATTATGAAAAATGTCTATAAGCTATTTTACTTGGATACTTGGGAATTGAGAATATTAGTGGGTTTGTTATTCTGCATCACATTGTATGCCTTATATTTATATAAAACTTTACGAAATGGTGGTACAGTACTAGTGAGATGGTGTATTACTTGCTCGTTGTTCTTCCCATCTTTCCACCAAAACAAAATGACTTCATATCCATACTTGCTCTTTCTACATTGTAAATCGCTAAATGGTAGGAGAATTATTTTGGTTGAAACGGTATTGCATTATTTTATCATCAAAAAAGAAAAAGGGTATAAGAATGAGTTTATTATAAAATATATATTTTGTATATAGCTTTCACGTTTTGTAAAATATAAAATGTCATCTTAAATTGTAACCAAGTGTTACTTTTATGAAATTGGTTGTGTTATTATTAATATATTATTCATTATTTATTTACATATTGTTTGTAACTTATGTATAATATAGTATAATAATATTACATAGAAGTAATACGTTTAAAATAAGTGTAAAATAGACTATGGATTTCTCCTAATCAACAATATTAATATTGTTTACCAAATTTGCAATATATGTTTAATAAAGTAACAGTTAATCGAAATTACCATGGGGTAAGTCTAGGGTAATGTCAGCACGGATGAGATGGCATGTCCAATTAGTTTTGGCAACAATGAGTAGATTGTGATGTTTTATGCTACGTTCACTTCTATCAACGTAGTCTTCTAGCTGCACACACAAAATGATAATTTAAATAAATCAAAAGTAAGTAAACACCAGTTAGTAGGTTTTCTAAAGGAAATAGTTTTTTTATATATTTTAATTGGAATTGACCACACAAAAAAACTTTGGATTTTGGTAGGAAAGTTTTTATAATTTATCTATCTATAATTTGGTTTTGTGTAACTTTAGTCTTAGTGTAGTCATTTGCAAAAATGTCATAAATATTCAGAAATCACTTGTCACATGTCAAATCCGGCAACATGTCAATTCCAATGGGATATTTACTAGAAATAATATTATATTTAAAGTGATATATACAAGTCATATGATAGTTTACACGACATATGACAATTTCTACACTATATTGCTTGTGTAAATGAATTTTTTTTTATTTTGTTTCATTTTCGTTCAATACACTAAATACTAATAAAAACATACCTACTAATCTATTTTCATAACATTAATAACAAATCTGATGTAAGTTATTTAATACATAATTTTGTTCTTATCTTTTACAATTTCAAAACAAAAAATAATAAGTCAATAACCACCGATTCGTCATGATATGTAATTTTTATTTGATACTTAATTATAAAATAATGTTTTAAATAATTATTTTATACTTTAAAAAAAATATAAAAAAATAAATAATATCGGTTGAGTAATTTAGTGTACGTGAAACCACAGTGGATATAAATAGTTTAATAAAAAAATTTACAATTTCTACGAAACAATCTTCCAATACAATCTCCGTAGGTGTAGTATTGTATTGTTTGCAATAAAGTAAGTTAAGAGGATTAAACCTTATTTTCTTGTAATAAAATCTTCAACAAACTGCGGTTGTATAATCTTATTTAGTCTAAAATTTTCAACATCTTAGTGGTTTCATTTAAAACAATTTATATACCTATTTGTAAACAAAACTTCACTGAAAATTTTAAATAGAACTTCTTCGAGGGAGAGTACATAATTAAAATCGGAGTATATATGTATATCAATGTTATGTATAATATTCAGATGATACCAATAAAATGACAAAAAATTTACTCTCTTAAAGAATAAATTTGTTCAAAACTTTTTTTGTGCAATTTAGAGGACTAATTTTCATTTGCTTCCGTGGGAATACAGGGATAAAAAGCTATTGTCACTCGAATATAGTTAACCCAACGAAGAAAGATTTTTTTTAAATTGGTCCAGTATTTTAAAAATGAAATTTAATTATTTTAAAAATGAAATAAATAAAATATAAAAAGCGTATAAAATTAATTTCAATAAACGTTGTAATTAAATATGTTAGTTACATAATAAAAATTTATTTCTGAATCTCTATTCGAAATGAAATAAAAAATATAAATATTCATCGTTAACGTTGTTTAAAAATTGTATGTTAGCCTTTGCTTCATTCAATTACCTTTTTGCTTGAGGCTGGTGTGTTTGATAGTTCCTATAATCAAACATAAATGTATTGATTCATATTTTACAGTTAGATAAACAATATTTTATTTTTAAAAACTCTTAAATTATAGAAAAAGTAAGATAAAATGTAATAGATACAATAACACACGAATCACTCAAAGAATAATTATCGAAGTTTATTTTTACATGCACAGTCTTTTCTTGAAAATGCCAAGGGTATTTCCCGAAAATAAAATTAAAATATTCATGTTTGGATTATACATGCCAAATTCCATTACATTTGGATAATTATTTGTGTGCGAAAATAATTAAATTTTTCAATTTTAATAGTTTTTCTTGTTCAAATTTGACATATAGATGTGTCTCTACTATTAGCTTTTCAATGGCAGTTTATTTTACTCAAAGTACAATAAAGAAATTTTATTTAAATAAAATCTTATATGGACAATACCAGTGAATTTAGAATAAACTTACTAGTGTTTTTCACGAATGCAGTACGAAATGACAACATAAGTATTTTGAAACAGCGATTTCAACAAATTAATATCATATAAATGACATCTCCCATACCGAGGAATACATGAGGAATTGATACTTATTTAGGATCGTTTCGTTTCAAATCCAAAACAGATTTTTTTCGTGTTCTTATTATTCTGGTACAAAAGAAAAAAAAATCAAAATACAGAAAATTAATATAAAATATATTTGGAGTTTTTAAGAATTTCAATTTCAAAAAAACTAATATTAATCTAACTCATTATAATTTATATACCTTAAAATTACTTTTGTAACTTTTCTATTAATATTTAAAAAAAATTAAATAACGTTTTGTATTGTTATCAAGCAAATAAAATTGTAATTAATTTAAAAAAATGATAAAATCTAAAATTGTATGTCATAAATATCATAACAATAAATATTATTACAGAATGTAATAATAGATATTACTTTTGCCATAAATAACAAACTTTTATTTCATTTATACTTGTCTAAAACCAGATGTTACAAAATAAATTTGACCAATTTTCCTAGTGCTCGATTGAGAAATTTTGTATACCTATATACGTCATATGACAATACTATTGAATAACATCATCATCATCATAGGGTTCCATATCCTATTACAGGATTTTGCAGACCACTCGATTCCATTGAATTCGGTCCATTGCGGCCGACTTTAAACTGTGGAACGATTTAAAGTTTGAATATTTTTTAATATTCGAGATCCACGTTATCCGCTTTCTGCCCCTTGATACAAAGCCATCCATTTTACCGCACATAATCAGTCTTTGAAGTTCGTATCTATTTCCTCTATAAATATGGCCGAAGTATCCCAATATTCTCCTTTTAATCAATGCAACCAAACACCTGTCATATTTAACCTTACGGAATACTTCAACGTTACTTAATTTCTCCATAGTAACATCAAAAATATGGTTACGTCATTGTGCTGAATTGACTTTATTTTCCTAACGCTATTAATATATGTAATTAACCCTAAAAAAGTTAACGTATATTCATTCCTATTTTAAGAGAATTCATGAGAAAACTTGCATGCTTAATCTTTTTATGCAAGTTTAATGATTGTGGTCTACTGAAGAAATAAGTAAATTGGGAAGAATGTAGCCACATGGTGAAAAATACATTATAATTTATTTTTATTTTTTCATAACAATTCCTTGCTTGACTCTGTACATTTCGTTTATAAAGAATATCAAACAAATAATAAATTTGTAATGGAGTAAACAAAATATACTTGGTGACATTGTAATTGACAAAAGTCACGCAACAGTGTAGAAATAATTATTTTAGTCATAAACAATTCGGTGTGAAATTTCAATTACACACAGAATGATAAAGAACATAGTAGTACATCATATTGATTGCAAAAATTATATGTTAGTAATAATAATAATAATAATAAAAATAATTGTTTATGCATTATTAAATTGAGTAGTTTTTCAATCGATAATCTGGGATATATCCTTGATAATATGGTAAATATTTGCAATTAGCCATGCATATATGAAAAAATTGTTTCCCAAAATTTCGAATATTTGAAATATTTTTTGTCGTCTCAGTTCTATTGTCGAAAAAAAAATGCGTACATTATTTTGCATTTAATTATTATTTTTTCAATAAAAAATCCAAAGTTTTATTAAAAATATTGTCTTTATTTTGGTTTTTGTATAACCAAAGTTTTTTGAATCCATGAAAAGGGATAGCTAATTTTCTAGAATTGTTGTATAAGAAAAATTATCTAGGACGAGTAGTTATAAGCTACGTGTATATTTACCGATAAACCGTCGGGAAAGTTATTTAATTCATAATAGGACTTTTGAATAATCCTGATTAAAAATTGTAATTTTTGTTTATTTAAAAGTAGTTAATAATATTTACCATTGTTTGAATCGACGTCAAACATTTCATTTGAACTAAATATAAAAATAAAATTGCACGTTTTGAGTCTTTATGTCAGTAATAAACCAGAGTTGTCAGTTAAATGACTTAATAATGTAATAAACATAATTGGATAATAATCAAGACAGCAAGAAGGCAGCAAAGCGAACATTCGTTTGTAATACAGTAGTCATATAGTACCCAAGTCATTCAAGTTAATTAACTCCTTACGTATACACAGTATAATAATCGTAATATTAACAATGGAATATATGGGTAGAAGTGAATTTATCGTTTAGATGGGGTATGAGAAAATAGAGCAGATTCAAATGCCAGCCGTTAGATAGACAACTAACTCAATTCTATACATCCAAGTGAATGATTATGTTTCGTGCCTTAGCAATATTCTTTTTTTACAACAATGGCGTATATTGATTCAGATTTTAAAATGTGAAAGGGTAATTATTACGGCTATGAAACTTGTGCGTTAAGTACAGTATAGTACAGTATACATGAAAATATTTAAGGGCGTAGCTGCCATCAAAAATTAAGTCATATTCCAATTGGGCCTAAAAAAATAATTTATCGTATTTTAATTATTTATATTTTCTAGACAAAAACTGCTATAATTTTTAAAAGTTTAGTAATGATCACCAAATTATTTTTGGAAATTAGGATCACATATGGGAATACCATATTATATCAAAAATTTCCATAAATTTTATCATTTAGAAATTTTACACCAAAACAGCCAATGATTCTACATTTCAAAAAATTTGTTTGTCAAGTTACATTGAAAAATTTTTTTACATTCCATCAACTGTCAAAAAGCTATCTTAAAAGTTTTGTGACATGGTATTTTAGAAAATTATAAATTTTATATTTCTAACAAAAACAATTTATCTAATGCTATCCTTACGAATATAAAACTAATTTTTATATTCAAATTATCATAGTTAAATAATCTAGATTAAAGCTCGTGAAAGAAAACGAACGGTCTTTAAAGCGACCATCATTTCTATAAATCAAGAAAATTTTGTGATATTTAAATCACAACCGTATAAACCTTTTTTCACTAATTTAAAATAATTGTATTAAATCAAACCAGTTTTAGCAAAGTAAAGTGGTGTTACCTTTTCAGCTCCCTTAGTTAATCAAATTATCAAATAAAATTATTCCTAATTTGAAATAATGCATTTATTGATGGTTTCTTCTTCTTCCAAAAATTAGAATATACAAATTACCTGAAACGAAAAAAGAAATATCATTTATAGTATGTTCGATATTCATAATTGTAATGTAATAATTAAATAGAAAAGCAATTTGGTGAATTGTGGAAAGAAGATATAATTAAGTAATCAAAATTGTGGAAAAATATGTTTTGACGAAACAATTAACATGATTTAGATTCTAAAAAGAATAAGTGCTCTGTGTCGATGTTTATTGTTTAGTTTGGGGTAATTATTTATTTTAAAAATATGAAGAATTTTAAAATATTGAAGACTTTCAAGCTGACAAAATTTTAATGGTAAGAGCGAAAACAATTTTTTTTCCACAATTAATTGACAATTCATTAACGGCTTATTATGAACATATTTCCAAAAAAATTGGATTTAAAATAAAAAGGTATTTCGCTAAGTTGACAGTCACCATCCATTTTCTCCGTTAGAGTAAGAGGGATTAATTTTTTTTTACAGTTTTAATTATCGATTAATAAATGACTAATAATGAACATTTTCGAACTTAATTGGGAAATTATTTTTCTAAATCAACGTACATTAGCTGCGTCGTGTTTGTAAGATTGATGAATGTAGCTCGGTGTATTGCGTATAAAATTTGAGACCTTCGAAGGTTATCATTTTTAAATCTTCTTGGTTCACGATGGTCTTATCTCGTCTTTGATAATAATTCTGTTTCGAATTAACAACAGTTGTTAAAATAATCCGTGGCATTATATACAACAATATTCATACACCTGCTTACCCTATATAATACAAGCGATTTTACTTTGTATCCTAACGATGGATATTAACGACGGTACGACATCCATACAAATATATATACATACATACATTTTCATAAAATGAACAAAATTATTTTGTATCATCGCCATGCTGCGTAACTTAAACATTTCTTATTTAACATGTTTATTTTATGAAACGGACAAATATATTCTACCATAGACACATAACCATTCATTTCGTACGTATTAAACATTAAATATATCATTGTGGGTATTCTTCGAAGTTTTCTGTTACTTATATGTTTTCTTTATTTTGACTATTTCCCTTAATTTTCGTATAAAGATGGTTTTTCGTTTTAACTAATTGCATGAAAGAGAAAAGGTTATCAATTTCTTATATGGTTTTCAAACAGCAGATCAAAAAATTAACATGAAAAATGTTATAGTTTTAGTCAAAAGTTGTACTGGAAGTAAATATTGATAAAAAAAAAAATATTGGTATAGGTTACATAATTAGTCTATTCCCGGTTCGTACGTCTCCCGTCCAGATGATTCTAAAATGAAAAGAGTGCTAAAATTTTGATAGTGTGTTCTTGACCAAAACAATATTTGCTTTTTAAAACATTCAAATTTAGTTTGAAATTTTTTTTTTTTATAAAATGCTTGAATTTGTTCGCATATAATTAATACGGGGAGTAAGCGAACGTTAAATAAAATTTTAATTTATTGTTAATACCGCTTATAACTTTACAATCAGAATTTTAAATATTTGTGGGAGAATATAAACAGAATAATAAATATTTGGGTATTACAAATAAACCCTTATGTTCCGGAGAAAATTAATACTCGTGCATAAGAATACACATAAATATAAATGTTATGTAATGGTTTAACCTTTTTTTTTTATCTTCACGTCAAAACTAAGCTTATAAATTTTTTAATATTAAGGATTTCAACAAACATTTATTGTAACTGTATTTAAATTTAATTGTACAAAACGATCCAGTAAACGAATTCAATTCATTAAAAGATTACTCTGTTTTGATAAATGTGATCTAATGCTTCTGGTTTTTTACTAAATTTCTTGTTAATCATTTAGAGATTTTTTCAATCTGATTCACTACTTCAACAATGTTTATAAATAATCTTTAGTTGCTGTTATAGTTTATGAAAATATTTAAACGTGCCTTCTTCTGTTATCTCGTTATTTAATATTCACCGTATTTTCTACCTAATTATATAATCAAAAATTCCTTTCAAATATACCGTTAAATAAAATTATTTTTTGTTTAATGAAAATGAATATTTCCTTTTTAACTTTTACATCAACGCGTAAAAATCATAAGCAACTTCATAAAAAATGTCAATTAAAATTAATATCCAATAATTTTCTAATTTTCTCCAATAGATGTTATAGATCTTTGTAAATCTATATATAGCTCTTTTCTGAATACTTTCCTCTGTTGGAATAGGAGTAATTTCATTAAGTTATATTCACGATTTTAAAACTGACACATTGTGTACGTACCGTGGTAAATTAACACCACTCTTTTGGTGATTAAAATAAAAAGGTCATGAGCATACGTAAAATTAAAACCATCTAAGTCGGAATTATATATAAAAAAAGGAAATACATAATTTATATTTATTTTTGAAATAATAATAAAAATTTCGTACATAAAAAAATCATGCTTAAATTGGATAAATATTAAGCCTTATACAGGATTTTTTTTTTTGGTTTGGTGACGTCAGAAGAATCAACAAATTAATTTTCCCAATATCATCGCTAAATAAGGGCCGATTTGAGTGAATTTTTTTTTGAAACCAACTAATTTTAAGTCGTACTTTTAAATTTTAATATTATTAGTTCGCTAATTTTAACCTTTATATGAAATATCATGACCAGTGTCTGGGATTCTGGTAACATATTATTGTTATGTTTTATTTTACCAAATATTTGAAAACTACGACCAAAATTTAGTAGGATTACATACTTTGTTTGCCAAAATTGGATAAATATTGAGCCTTATAGATCAAAACTAAATTTTTTTGGTTTTTATGACGTCATAAGAATCAAAAAATTAATTTTCCCAATATCTTGGCCAAATATTGACCGATTTTTGTAAACTTTTTTTTGAAACCAACTAATTTTAGGTCGTACTTTTCAATTTTTACATTATTTATTCGCTACTTTGAACTTTTATATAAAATATCATGACCAGGTTCCTAGTTTCTGTTAACGTATTATAGTTATGTTTAATTTAACCAAAAATTTGAAAACTACGACAAAATTAAGTAGGACTAGATATTTTATTCGCCAAAATTAGATAAAAATTGAGCCTTATAGATCAAAACTAAATTTTTTTGGTTTTTATGACGTCATAAGAATCAAAAAATTAATTTTCCCAATATCTTGGCCAAATATTGACCGATTTTTGTGAACTTTTTTTTGAAACCAACTAATTTTAGGTCGTACTTTTCAATTTTTACATTATTTATTCGCTACTTTTAACCTTTATATGAAATATCATGACCAGGTTCCTAGTTTCTGTTAACGTATTATAGTTATGTTTAATTTAACCAAAAATTTGAAAACTACGACCCAAATTTAGTAGGACAAGATATTTTATTCGCCAAAATTAGATAAAAATTGAGCCTTATAGATCAAAACTAAATTTTTTTGGTTTTTATGACGTCATAAGAATCAAAAAATTAATTTTCCCAATATCTTGGCCAAATATTGAGCGATTTTTGTGAACTTTTTTTTGAAACCAACTAATTTTAGGTCGTACTTTTCAATTTTTACATTATTTATTCGCTACTTTTAACCTTTATATGAAATATCATGACCAGGTTCCTAGTTTCAGTTAACGTATTATAGTTATGTTTAATTTAACCAAAAATTTGAAAACTACGACCCAAATTTAGTAGGACTAGATATTTAATTCGCCAAAATTAGATAAAAATTGAGCCTTATAGATCAAAACTAAATTTTTTTGGTTTTTATGACGTCATAAGAATCAAAAAATTAATTTTCCCAATATCTTGGCCAAATATTGACCGATTTTTGTGAACTTTTTTTGAAACCAACTAATTTTAGGTCGTTCTTTTCAATTTTTACATTATTTATTCGCTACTTTTAACTTTTATATGAAATATCATGACCAGGTTCCTAGTTTCTGTTAACGTATTATAGTTATGTTTAATTTAACCAAAAATTTAAAAACTACGACCCAAATTTAGTAGGACTAGATATTTTGTTCGCCAAAATTAGATAAAAATTGAGCCTTATAGATCAAAACTAAATTTTTGTGGTTTTTATGACGTCATAAGAATCAAAAAATTAATTTTCCCAATATCTTGGCCAAATATTGACCGATTTTTGTGAACTTTTTTTTGGAACCAACTAATTTTAGGTCGTACTTTTCAATTTTTACATTATTTATTCGCTACTTTTAACCTTTATATGAAATATCATGACCAGGTTCCTAGTTTCTGTTAACATATTATAGTTATGTTTAATTTAACCAAAAATTTGAAAACTACGACCCAAATTTAGTAGGACTAGATATTTTATTCGCCAAAATTAGATAAAAACTGAGCCTTATAGATCAAAACTAAATTTTTTTGGTTTTTATGACGTCATAAGAATCAAAAAATTAATTTTCCCAATATCTTGGCCGAATATTGACCGATTTTTGTGAACTTTTTTTTGAAACCAACTAATTTTAGGTCGTACTTTTCAATTTTTACATTATTTATTCGCTACTTTTAACCTTGATATGAAATATCATGACCAGGTTCCTAGTTTCTGTTAACGTATTATACTTATGTTTAATTTAACCAAAAATTTGAAAACTACGACCCAAATTTAGTAGGACTAGATATTTTGTTCGCCAAAAATAGATAAAAATTGAGCCTTATAGATCAAAACTAAATTTTTTTGGTTTTTATGACGTCATAAGAATCAAAAAATTAATTTTCCCAATATCTTGGCCAAATATTGACCGATTTTTGTGAACTTTTTTTTGAAACCAACTAATTTTAGGTCGTACTTTTCAATTTTTACATTATTTATTCGCTACTTTTAACCTTTATATGAAATATCATGACCAGGTTCCTAGTTTCTGTTAACATATTATAGTTATGTTTAATTTAACCAAAAATTTGAAAACTACGACCCAAATTTAGTAGGACTAGATATTTTGTTCGCCAAAAATAGATAAAAATTGAGCCTTATAGATCAAAACTAAATTTTTTTGGTTTTTATGACGTCATAAGAATCAAAAAATTAATTTTCCCAATATCTTGGCCAAATATTGACCGATTTTTGTGAACTTTTTTTTGAAACCAACTAAATTTAGGTCGTTCTTTTCAATTTTTGTATTATGAATTCGCTTATTTTATCCTTTATATGAAATATCATGACCAGGGTCTTAGTTTCTGTTAACATATTATAGTTATGTTTTATTTAACCAAAAATTTGAAAACTAAAAAATTTGAAAACCCAAATTTAGTAGGATTAGATACTATGTTCGCCAAAAATTGGATAAATACTGATATAAAATTACAGTTATAAAGTTATTGTTATAAAGTTACATTCGTACAAACACATACATTTTATTCATTTCGTTTGTAGTATCAGGAAGAGTCTGTCCTAGAATTTTGTATTAACTCTAAATACAAATATATCTCGAATATTCAGAGCGATATTTTTGCTACTTAGTTAAGACAAGATATGTGTAGATAAGAAGAAATAACAACTATTCATATAACATACAGAGTAGGAGTTCTATACAGTTGTTGTTCGAGGTCTTCTACCTAACGTTTTAAAGATTATTTAGTGTAGATAACAAATATCCAAGTTAATTGCTTAAGTACCTTGAATATCAGAGTTTAAACTGTTTATTCAAGTGTATCAAAACACAATTTTTGTTACTTAAATTTGCATATTCTTGCGGTTTGAACGAAGGATCATAATAATCCACAATTTGATTCATTTTTATGTTTCTTTGTTTTATAATTGTTGTAGTGATGGATAGTTAAATACACGGGCGAAGAGTAATTAGGTGATATGTACTACATTGAATTACATTCAATATTTTTAAGTATGACAATTTTAAAACTAAATTTAATATTACTGCATATGTATGTTAGTATATAAAAATAATCAGTAATTATGCTTACATTGTATCCAAAAAATAACTGCATATTCAAAAGACCAGAGAAGGTTATATAGGATTCTGAAAGATCTATCAACTAGTTCTCAATTGGATTCATTGTAGCAGCTTTTCTTTAAGGGCATATGCGCATAATTTAGAATTTTTGGTATCCTCTCTATTCAAATTGTTGTTAAATTTCGTATTGAGTTAACAGTACACATTCATTAAAAATAAAGTTCTCACTTTTTCAGATGTAACGATTTTTATTGTGAATGCCTACTTCTAAGTAAGACATTTTTATAGTTTTATCCTCGAGCTTTAAAACTTTTAAAGCTCAGTAGATAACTGAAAATTATTATAATAATTTATTCTTGATTCCATTACTTGTAATTGTTTTTAAAACACTACTTTGTAAAAAAAAGCGTTAAAACAAAGAAAACTAAATTTCCATTTTATTCTTTAACTTCCGTGGATTTATCTTTATTAATTAAAAAGCTTACCAAGAAACACTTTTTACAAAATTATCTTACATTGAATATTTAAACTTTCACTCTCATATCGATATATCTATCAGCTTAGGGTCGATTAGGGTTCATTGAATTGTGTATGTACAATTGTGCTGAATGTGCCATGGTTACGTGTTTTGCCTGATTTCGGGTATTGCTTAAAAATATACTCGCAATAAACTAGTGATGAGTCCGTATGTATATAGGATTACAAATGTGCGAAGAAAGTGTAAAACCTTTCAAGAAAACAATGAGCAGAAAACTGTCTAGTTAGTGTTGTCCTGACATCCAATCTTCAAACCTATCCTTTGATACATTTTAAAGAAAAATATTTTAATTTTTCTAAAGCGAACAATATACAGAGCAGAGCTGCTGACACAATTCGTGAAATGTTAAGTAAATGTTACTAGCAAATAGGCAGCAGGCTAAAGTAACGGCAATGTTAAAATAAATCATAGTTCACTACTTGAATTTCCTTGTCTGACGACAAACATGAAACATTTAACTCCTTAGGGATTTTCCGTATAAATCGTCCGCACAATTCGTTCGTCGTTCTTACATAACGTGTATGGTATTTTGTTGGCCATTTGCTTATGCTTACTTACTTGATGCATACAATATAACACATACAATTTTAGAGGATGTCATCTTCAGAAGAGCTCAATGCTTCTTTGTATAGATATACTACTTAGAATGCCGTTACAAAAGCAAAAAATAAATTTGCTTTTTTATTAATAATTTATAGTTCGGCCGATTTTATTTTCTTAAAATGATAGTTATCTTTATCTCTTGTTATTTATTGCAGAGTTTTTCGATTACTGTCAATTACTTACAAATGGGTATCTAACTACTTCCGAATAACTACTACTGGCAAATTCATGCTGGGTAAACATTAACAATAATAAAACATAGAAAAAAATTTCATTTATTTTACTATAATAAAATTTTTAACAATAAATGAAGTGCAATCATTCGACAAAAAGATTCGATAGAAATTTTTCATAAACTTATCGGTATTTGATAAAAACTAAATAAATTTAATAATTTTGTAACAAAAGTCTAAAATGAAATTTACTCTTTCATATGTGGGAAAGTTAAATGACACTCAAGGAGTTATATTACAATTTGGTTCATATCGTTTTTTACTCAAAAAGTAATGTGTTCAGGTTGCTATTGTATAAGTTTTCGAAAATTTATCAATAATATGGTCTCAAGTATCTTTGTTTGGTCACTATTTGTGGTCTTAAATTTTAATATTCATAAAGTGGCCCCAGGTGGTCTTTCATCAGAACCATTTACTGTATTCAAAGAAAGTTCTTCACTTAATACTTACTTTACCGTCGTTTTTTGGATTAAATATCTACATACGTAAGTTATATATTATATATTTCATATTTCATCATATCTGTTTCCTTAACGTTATTTGTGTATTGTTTCACAAATACATATATATTCATATGGATACACATTCATATATAATAATACATTTACTTCCTTTTTAGAAGTTGTCGTTTTCACCCTGAAAAATATTTAAAAAATTCTATGATATATGCACAGTAGAAAATTTTGAGTAAAATCAACATAATTTCGAAAGTGTAAGAAACGTTAATTATCAACACAGGAAAATTTAACAGAAATTTTGTGTTAAAATTTTGTCTCAAAGAGGGAGGTGAAAGTGTTACAGTTTATAATGGTAACACAAAATGAGTGTCAATTATATAATATATTATATAATATATTCTAGTTTCAATACAAACGTAATAATTAATTTAATATAAAGAAATATGTATATAAAAAAAAAAGTAAAGTAAAACAGACAAAAAATTAATTATGTCAATTTTTTTCGACACGTAATGCCTTTCTAATTCTGATGAGTAAATAAATGATTCGAAAAAGTACTGCGAATATTTGAGAATCAGGAATTCGCTTTGGTAGATTTGAGACTTTTTACATAGCAATTAAAACGAATAAGATTGTAAAAATACGCATTGATGATAATAATTTAATTTTGTTTTATACATATTTATTCTTCAGTATCTTCTAAAAACAATTTTAGCATTTTAATCACTTGAATATAAACATCAGATTTATCAGGAAGCTAATAGTCTGAATATTACAAATAATATCCACATGGTTGTTTTCTTAGTATAAAATACACAAACATAACCCATATATGTACGAGTAATATATTTATTTTGTATAAATGAAACCGTATCATGAAGCACAAAAACTGGGAAAAGGATTTTTCATCATTTTATCATAAAGAGTAGTTTACGGTTTAAAGATTCTTTATTGTTGTGTATAAAGTTCATAAATTATATAAATTAAGAATATTTCATTATATAATATAGAAATAAAAGCTATTGCAGTTAAATGGTGGGATGATATCAAACCATTCAGTGGCCCGTATCTATATGTAAAATCCAAATAATGGAAAAGAGTTAATTGAAGAAATACCTCGGAACTAATAATAAAGTAAAATTCTTTTGTTTGAAAGATACATATCTCTGATTGAGTATTGTTTCTTCTCACGATTAATATGTGGAGGAAAAACAATTCATACATGTATACGAACAGGCATAGTGCTCAATGAGATGCGGGAACGCAGTATTAGCAAGACATTCTTTTAGAAACCATGTTAGGAAATGATATCGCGCATTAAAACCCAGCGGAGTAATGTCCCTCAATTTTGCACAGCTGCTCAAATAACACGTCTGCCCTAAACTAATTAGACTCACCATAATTTAAACTTCAGTATATAAACACATTTTGGTAATTACAAACTTCGCTACTTTGTTGCTTTTTCGTCGAATGCTCACATATGATACAAATACAAGATAACTTTCTAGCCCCTGTTCACCACGTTAGACGATGAGTTTCAATAAAAGAGGAAACATGTCTACCATCAATACTGTAAAAGAATATTTATGCAAAATTTGAAGTAGATTGGACCCAGGGCTCACGTTGTTCCATACAAACTTTGGTACCGTTTTCCAACCTAAAGAGTAGAATTTCAGAAAATCCTTTCTTATCGAATGCTATACGGGCAGCGGTTTATTCTTTGTCTTGATCCACCTGTCATTCAGGACAAAGAATTTTATAAGCATACATAGATATGTAACAAACTGATCATTATTATGTAACATTCTATTGGAACTATATAAATTGCATATTTATAGTATTTATTTAATTTACCGTTCGTCTCATTACGAACATTATTTATTATAACTGAGTCTATACGATTTTATTATCAACATTCTCCATGATACTGTGTACTATATACTTGTAGAATATAAAACCAGTGAAATAAAAGCGAAGGATTCAAATTTTTGCTTTACGTATTTATTGTACGGAATTCTAAAAAGTTAATATTATTTATTGTTCATAAAGCTTATTATGTTATTAAAGAGTAGATGTTTATTTTTATTATAAATTATAATTTTCACTTAGTGCGATGACAGTAAAAAAAAATTTTTATGTTTAAAGTATATTGAACTTGATAATTTATTATAATTGACATACTTTTAAAAAGAAAATTTTTATTTTATACTGTTCTTAGACTAAACTATTGTTTTTCCGAAGATTAATCTTTGAATGGAAAATGAATAGGAATATTAAATTGAATTCTTTGTCTAAATTATTAATATAATTACAATATATTAATTCGATACTATAGATAGATATTTATAAATTGTAAATATTGTTTTTAATAGCCCATATTTAGGTCCTATGTATATACAATCATTGCATATTCAAACACTTAAACTTCCAATTGTTTTCTATACTTTAAACACGAAACGTAATGTTTTAAATGACCAATCACGTTAAAATGGTACCGATTAATCAAATAAGTATACAATATGAAAACAGACTGTTTTGAATACAGAAATAATAACTTCATATCGAAATGAAAAACGAGTTTTTGTGATAACAACGGACAAGGTACATAAGAAATGTTCATCAGATTAGAGATTTATCTGTACAACAAAAACTAATGAAACTTCTTCGAAACAATCATGAACAAACGATACCATTATTATATAGTTAGTCGTTTAACGTTTTGTTTTCATATTGTAAAAGAGAGAAGGACAAGGGGAAGTATAAGTAAGATTTCAAGTAGTAGATACTACTATAGTATACCTATCCTTGCATAATTTAGTATTTACTCAAAATAGAACAAAAACAAAATCACATTACAACAGTGATGATGACGACGGTGAGAGAGGTAGAGATTGAGATATGATGAAGGTAAAGGAAGATGTTTGTTATTCTAACTTGTATATTTGTTATCATTAGCAAGAACAAAAATCCTAAGACGCTACCACATCATTACCAATATTACAATTATTTTTTTATGCCCCTTTCTTTCTTATTTATTTTACATTTCATCACTTAATATTTTCAACAACAAAAAAGTTTTAGATTTAAGAATTGACTTACTTATATTTAAAAAAGATCATTGAGCTATGATATTACAGGTTGAGCAATGAAAATCAACAAGAAGACGTTTTTATGTTCTTTCCGAATACCTATAAATTTTTCAAATGTCCGTCGGCTGAAAATTTCAAAATCACTTTTTTCGCAATTTTCAAATTGTTGCACTGGCTACAATCCGAAATATGCGCTCCAAAAAAAGAAAACGTTCTTCTTTAATAAAATTTTTGTGTGGAGGGGGAGAGATGTTCTAAATATTATTGGATCAAAATGATATTGGATAAAAAAAATTTATTAATTAATTTAAAAAAATATTTAAGTAATAATATTAACGTTTTGTTCCATTAGGAACCACATACACTCATTTATAGAGAAAAAATTGATATAATTATAGAAATTTAATACGCCCACTGTACTGTTCTTCGAACTTTTCCTTACTTTTGTCTTTAAAATATTGAATGATAATAAAATGTCCACTTTTTATCAAGCACAGCTGTACTATATGATCCGACATTATTCCCCATATACTAACCGATATAGTAATAGTATAGTAATTTACTCAAGTAGCAAGTAATTAAGTTTCTTGACGTGAGTGAACAACAAAATTTTAATCATGTGGTTAGTAAAGCTGTTCAATCAAGTAATTTAAGTAAATTCTATCTCTTATATGCAATTGGTACCCCCACCGTTCTTGTATCCTGCAAGCAGTTATGTGATATAATATAAACAATTTTATAATATGAAATTATAATACATTACTGTGTGTGTGTGTGTGTAAATAAATTACATGTTCCTTGACTAAATTATCAAATTATAAAGTTTGAACGATTTTTGATCAAATATTTAGTGTTTAGTAAACTACCTGATACTTGACTAAATTACTTGAACGATGTGAACAAAGCTTTAAAGTTAATTGAAACATAATCCTTTAAGTTAAGTATACCATATATATCATTAATTTGTGTACATTTTCTTATGATAAGCATTTATTTACTCTATTGGAGAAAATATAAATGTTTATCTTGTAATATACATACCTTTCACTTTTCACATTTGAATCAATCCATCAATCCATTTCAACATTCCTAATTGGTTAACAATTTTGTAAATATACACAATGTATACCATTCAATAGTATGAGACCTTACATAGTTCAAATATTATTCAAATGTTTGCAAAAATTAATAGAACAGTTTGAATAGTTAAACAAAGAGTACCGTAGATGTTGATTCATTTCATGTCTCCGGATAAACATATGTTTGTATTATAAACCGTTTAGAAATAAATTCTAGCTATAACAGGTGACTTTCCCAATGTGATGATTCAATGGCCAACGAAATAATCGTTGATTATATTAAATCGTTTGAAAATTTTTATAATTAATAAGTTTTAAATAGACAAAAAATTTTTGTTTGGTTAGCCAATTATTTTTCATTTTTATATCAATGGTCTTTCATCAGCGATAGTAAGTGAATTTTAATAACAACACTCGTAACCTTTTTAGATTCGGCAAAAAAATAAGTAAATATATTATAAATAAAAATGTTATTATTAATCAGATATCCTGTGTTATATAAGCTTCGGTTTCAATTTCAATTTTAATTTCAATCAACCGCTACCTGCACGTCAAGTTCCATCTTCAATAAAATAGAAACTCTCTTTACAAATACTACTATTGCTCCCTACCCCATACAATAATAAAATGAACAAGCAAATTGTAGCAATATCATCATATTTAGAATAAAATATTTATCTGAATTTAGACATAGGTGTTTATCTGTCAAATGCGGTTGGTCAAATTTATATAATACCCAAATTATGACATCACATAAAATAATTATGAATAGGTACATAGATTCATTCATTTTATTCATATTTAATCGAAAATTTCATTTCATTACTGTTATTTAATCACAATACAAAATTTAAAAAAATGGTTTTATCGAAACACTAGCTGATTCCCACCGCTTCGACGCCGTAGAAGTATAAACCAAATCCGATTTTATAATGTTTAGTTTCATTGTCAATTGCGTTGTTGTTTCTTTTTCTTAAAAAGATTACAGAGACCACAAAGAGAGAATATTTGGCCACCTGACAAAAATGAATTGGCTTCTTACCAGAATTTGTCCTTCGAAGACAGAGCTGCCCTTGATCTCAAGGTAAGTAGGGCCGGTCTTTACCCTATGAGGGTCGCTTGGTTCTTCAAGTAAGAAGACTCTCTGCATTTCTGACTTTGTTTTAGGCCTACAGCCTGGCCTATCCTTCGTGCTCGCTTAGCTCACCTCCTTGTATACAGTGAAAAGGTATTATCCACATGATCAGAAAATCTTACAAATAAGAGATGTAGAGGCCTTAATTACTGGCAATCAGATGAAGTTTCTAAATGATAAGGAAAACAGAAATTTTGCTCGTGGAATGACAAATTTTTGAAAAACAAAGCTTTTCAATACCTACGTATATGTTTTTAATACATACATACAGTTTCAAAATTTTAATTTATGATTATGTCTGTTCAAATAGGCTTAGTAGGTATTCTCAATTAAAAGGAAAATGTTTGATCTTCGTTACAATATGTAGGAACGGTTAGCACATTGTTTTAATACTACTTAATATTTGATATAAATTTGCCATTTTTTAGTAGTAGTATAGATTGTAGTCGGATGGGTAACACCTTGGGAATTATGATAATCTTTAATAGCACTTGCGAGTTTAAATAATATTTGTGTGTAAGGCACCGTAAAGGTGTTGTCAAGGGCTATGTGTAGGAATTATATATTAATAATATATTTATACTCTTACCTACCTTTCATTGTGTTGTTATGGTAGTTATTACAAGAGTAAAACTATTGCACGTACATGTACACATTATCTTTTAACCAGGCATCAAATATTGATTTTTAGAACGATAAGTTACTTTAACTTTACTTGCTCAACTATTCTATTTTTCTAAATTCTCATTACCTTACTTCTTCACCATGGCCAATCAATTAATTTAATAACATTCGAAATTTTTACGTTTCAGTATCGCTTTTCTTCGGGGTTTTTTTAAATCAAACTTTTGACTAAAGAGACTAAACTCGCAAAATAGATTTCTTAGAAATATATTGTAAAATTAGAATTAACAACTTACCCTTACTCAACGGGATTATTTTTATAAAAATTATAATCTCACCTCTAGTGAAAAATGGATCGGTTATTGGGGACATAGTTATCTTGACTTTATATTTCTTGGCGGACCCAAATACTCAAAATATGCTAGTTTTTGAATAATAAAAGTGTGTTTGTCTCAATGAACTATGGGCTAGGTTCTATAGTAGACATTAAATTCTCACCAATTAAGGAAACATACGTATTAAAACATCATTATTAATAAACAATGCATCGATGTTTTACAGATGTCAATATCGAAGTTTTGAAAACATCGATGTATCTTTTGTATACTTAAGTTCGGATACGCAATAATGATTTTGATGTCTAGTCAGTTATAATCAAATTTATTTAGTATATTTAGTCAGTTATAATCAAATTTATTTAGTATATTTAATCTTCTTAACTTTAAGGACCTATAAACCATTTTCATAACTATTATTAAGACATATTAAAGTTTTTAATTTAAAATAAAATTTGATGACTATATTAAAAAGTAATAAACCTACTATAAAAATATTCACACGCCATTTTTGTCCAAATATTTTCACGAATAAATCAAAAGAATTTATGGTGTATCATTTGCATAACCATAAAAGTTTAATCATTGTAAAGGACGAAAAAACTTCGTATAATACATATTTCATTTTACACAGACTTCATGTTATTTTATAAACTATTTAAATACTTTCACTTTATCTCTATACCTTTCTTTTTATTTCCAAGCATAAATAACTCTAGAATATTTCAAATCCTACAAAAATTCAACATATTTTAATAAAAACACTAGTACTCCTGGAGTGCCGATAGAAGTGAAAACAAACAAACAAAAATAGGAAAAATTGCAATATATTGATTTAACTTTTTTATTTTTATTATATTGTTATGTCATATGTTTGTTTCATTGAAAATTAGTAAATGGTACAATTTTATAATATGTCTCAAATATTTTTCTGGTTGGTATTTAAATTTGTTAATATAACCGGTATTTCGAGATGTCTGTGAGTAGATGATTAACCCCCTACTGCTAGCATTCCAAACATTCATTTAAAATAGTTATCCATTTAAAAAAAACAATCCTTTCCAATTTCCGTCTATCTAGACAGTTTGCAGCCAGGCAGACAAAAATACATTTTCATCAAAAAATAATATGTTCTTTTTTATTGGGAAATAAAAACTGGCTTTTTTTAATCCAAAAAGAAGAAGAACAAATAAAAATAAATTGTTCAAGGACTTATTTTATTTTTGAAATAAAAGAAAATAATACACTTCAAAACGATGAAATTGAGGAAGCAATCAAAAGACGAAGAAAAACAAAAAAGGAATAAATATGTTTTTGATTTTTTTAAATTGAACAAGAAATACACATAATATTAATTCATTTACTGATCAAAGTTTTTTCTATTGTAAAAATGACTGAATATATCGTTGACTTGTACCAACTTGTATTATTATATTTATACCTAAGAATCTCTCATGACATTTTTTTGCTCATATTCTTCGTTTACTCATTAAATGCAATAGAACAATAAGTCATCCTATATAGAAGTATACATTAAATTTTATACTTTTATACCAATATGATAGGGAAACCTATAAAAAACATGTTATGGAAAATTTAGGTATCTATCTATATTGTTAAGTATAATTTAAATGGAACAATAAATTATTATACTTTATGCCACTATAAGTAGAAACGTTACTTACATTACGGATGGGATTATTAATTTATTGTTGTAATGGGTAGTTAGAAATTGTACATGATAATCAGTATATATATATTACTATTTTTTAAACGATTTCAGATCTATAATTTGTTTATAGACATCTTAAATATTATTGTAAATATTGATTTAACTATAACGAAACGTACAACAGACTCGTAATTTTCAACCCACAATTAATATTTAAAAAAATTTAATGAAACTGATAACCAAGTCAGTCCGGCTATTCTTTCGAGCCAATTTTCAAAACTAATATATTTAAAATGAAAGATATGTAAGTTCAGATAAAGCATCAAGCATTGGATCTTTTACTTAATATATACAGTTCCAATGAAGAAAGTTCATTTTGCTCTAAGAGTCAATAACTCGACGCCTACTATTTGAGTTATTAAAAACTCACATGAATTAGTTGGAGATTGTTGAGAACACAACACCAATAAATGCATACAATTTTTTTAAGTAAAAGTTAAACTTTCTATATATCTAAAAAAGCATCATGTAATTTTAAAATAATAATAAAATAAAATACACATATTCCAGTAATAAAATTATAATTTAATAATTTGAAACTGCATTCAGTAGTACGTACACGTACAAAAGTAAATAGCCAGAACAAAATATAAAACAACATAAAAATTAAAAGCTTCAAGGAGTTTATGGTATACTAACTAGTTATTTTAAAACAAATGTAAGTTAAATGATAGCAAATAAAATAATTTCAACGAATGTATTCACTATAAAAATATATATAATTTACCAACGACTTTTTTAATATTTATTTTGTTTTTATTTATTTCATTATTATTATTATTATTTTCATTCAACGTTTTATCAAGTAACCTAATAATTGATACATTCAACACAAAGGGAAAATGTTATTATTATTATTTTATATTTTTACTTCCAGAGCAATTTTGGAGCTATCGGAGCAATTTTCGTTTCGTTTGGGAGATAATAATAATATATTATAATAGTTCTTGTTATTTATATAAGTAGTATAAACTTACTCACGAAGCTTGAAAATGTAATTTAAGAAAAATTCAAAACAAAATTTGTACATTCTCTTGAATCCTTTTTATAGATAGCAAATTCAGTTATATTTGTATGGAGAGTGACCGATCAAGAGGAAATAATAAGAAGAAGTTTGAAGTTACGCGATTAAATTAATGAATTTTAGAAGCTGAAAATTTAACAACAGCCACTGTTCTTCGGATATGGTGCGTTTTATGTACTCATCACGCGAATATCGAACGATTGATTTACTCATATATACTCTCAGTATCATATATACTCCTACAAATCGGGTTACAATATATAAACTATAGAAAATTATTGTGTATTTCAGCCTATATATCACTGGCAATAGATTAATTTTCAAATTCATGACCTAAAAAACAATCATTGCGTAACGAAATAATAAATTTTGGTATAAAAACTTGATTCAGTTTTCGTCGTACACTTACCCAAACACCATTTATTATAATATTTTAAATATTATTGGTATCATAGAATATGTGGTGCAGAGTATTAATTTTTATATCATATTATATTGTAATAGTTAAGAAAATATAACAAGGAGACTATAGCAAACTGTAATACGTAAAAGCATGAGTATCTTTTGGTCTTAAAACTATATATTATATTTAATAGCTAAAACAATATTGACATATAGAGAGACAACATTTACTTTAGATTTAATTAATTTCAACAAGTTACAATGTGACTGAGATATAGTTACGATATAATACCGTAAGCATTAGTTTTTAATATTTAACGTAATAATAGATGGAAAAAGTTATTTATAGTTTTAACTTTTTATACAAAGTATAATTTTATTTATGGTAAAGAATAAATAAATAATAATGTTTAATATTTTTAATCATACTTATGAATAATAACATGTTAAGACGGATTGAACTCCTAACATAAAAAAACACTTCTTTATGTAAGGAATATGAGAAATTTTTGCGCCTAAATATCATCATTACATAGTTAAGTATGGATTGGTTTTGTAACTTTGCCAACTTTTGCAAGATGTTGTATTCATAGTATAACTTTGAAAGGTAAAACAATCTTAATATTCATATGTTTGGTTTAAGATATCGATTAGCAAATAGTGAATTTTTTTTAAATCAGCTTTTACATGCACCTTTCCGAAAATAATTTATTTCGAAGAGTAGATACATTTTTTTTGAATATTTCTATAAAGTAGAAAAAAATATATAAACCAAAAAATTAGTATATTTTGTGGCGAAAATTATGTAGCATAAAATTGGATGCAGGTCATCGCGTTTTTTAATTATTTGAGTATACGGTGTAATCATTAATAATATTATCAGGTAGTTAAATGTAAATATACATATTTCGATAGTAAATTTGCGCATTTATTTTCAACTTTCGTGTTCAAAATTTGAGAACCTGTAAATTTTGTCAGTGAAAATAAAATAATAAGAGTTTATAAAGTTGGATATTATCTTTTTAGAATTTATAATATTATATTTATTAACCCTTTCAAATTTTTATTTTTTACCACGTGCGTTACCAACTAAGGGTAATTTGTTTGCTTCAACATAGCTGAGAATCATTTGTAATCTATCGACTTAATCCTTATACATTTATGTGTTTGTTTCTTAATCGTAAGAAATTTTACTTCAATAAAGAGCAAAATTTAAAATGATACTTTAAGCATATATTTTACATTAAATGTCTTGGATAATCAGTTTTTAAACTAATTTTATTATATGAAAGTTAAAATGTGAGTATATTGAAATAATATTTTTTAAATTGTAATTTATAATTTATTTATAGATTTGTGTAATAATGGTCGTCTAATTATATACATTATCAGTATAATTCATTCAAATTGAATGATTAACATTATTGTTTTAATTTTATAAAACAACATTAATTCTGATTACAATCATTATAATGGATATTATAGGTTCGTATAAATTTGTACAAACTGTAATTAATATCATGACTATAAATTTGAATATAATAGTTTTACTAAATACTATTAATCTTTTATTAATGGGATATAATTCTTGATAATATTTATTAAAAAAATAGTATTCAGGTTCACGGAAAATATGTTTTATTGATATAGAAAATACACTAAAAATATATACAGATATGAATGATTAATTTTATACAAATATGTTGATTTAATTTGAATTGATATAGTGTTGAATTTTGGTAAATCGGAAAATTTAAATCAAGGCTCATTTTTAAATCAACTTGTATAATTTTGAATACATAAAAGCAACGTGTTGGTGGTATTGCTGGTTATCAAAATATTTTTAAAGTAATATAATATGTTATTTAAGTTTATGTTGAGTAGACAACATGCAAGTCGGTACAATGCAGTGTACAACAGTTGGTATGAATCAATGTGTGTGGAATTGACGAAGATAAGTATAATAGAATACAGAGGAATAAAATGGAAGAAGATACCATCTTTTTCAGCGTCTTATGACAGCTGTGTTCGGCGTTAATAAAGATATACACTTTTATATAAATAGTTAACATTAAACAGATGATCTCAAAATGATTATACATCTTTATTTAGTATTTTATCCAAAAAAGTGGCTGGTTTTCATATTTCGACACTTTGAAGAATTGTATTCATTCCGCATTCATTTTATTATTCATTTCGATACCGATGTTCTGTCATCGGCCTTCAACAGCAGTGATTGCTGCTCGCACAAAGGAGACTAGGAAGCTTAACGGTTCAAAAGGTTATTTCGCTCTCTTCGTAATAAAGGCCAGTGGATTTTGAAATAATATGAATCTTGAATTTAAATCTTCTGATTGATACTCACACCTAGCATTAAAAATGAACCGCGTCCCTCAATTAAAGCTGCTAATCGTGTTTACGTATAACTTGACAAGAGAGAAAGGGAGATGGAGATCTTAATGGTTGATAGATTTCTTTTTTATGTTTAGATAATTCATAAAATAAAACCAAACATTGGTTTGAAATCAATTTCTAAATACAGTTCGGTATTATTTTCTGACTATTCTATATATAACGTGGCATATATTGTATGTATTCAACAGTATACTTTATGTTATATGCAATACACATAAGATGGCCGTTCCAGATTTTCACCACAGTCTTTCACAAAATCTAGTTCTTTTTATTAGAAAAAGCTCTTTATAAATGGTACCATAAAAAATTTCATTTAAATTGTCAATAATGTTAGCATTTTTTTGTTTTTTTGCTTTTTATGATATTTCTTTATAAATTTTCACATTTTATTATTATTTAAAGTATAACTTTATTATTTTTTAAAATTATTTTCATAAGACAATGTTC
Source organism: Chrysopa pallens (assembly GCA_020423425.1). Classification (NCBI taxonomy): domain Eukaryota; kingdom Metazoa; phylum Arthropoda; class Insecta; order Neuroptera; family Chrysopidae; genus Chrysopa; species Chrysopa pallens. The sequence goes on from CM035594.1 coordinate 46,798,438, forward strand.
TAAGTAAAGACTTGACACCATTACAGAAAACAGAGATGTTTATAAAATCACAAATCACTTACGGAGATACAAATATGTCGAGGTATTCTTGCAAACACCCTATATAGCAAAATGACTTCTAGAAGAATTCCTAAAGAATTTTTATTTACGATTTTTTATTTATCTCTGAAACAGCCTTAATTTTGGAATATAAGAATTTGTATTGAGACCAAAACATTTGTTTTATTTAATCTATTAACAAACCTTTTAGAAACACTCAATATATAAAAACAGTTCAAAAATTATAAAATGTAAATAAAACGAAAAATGAAAAAGTAAAATTTCCATATAAAACTGTTAGAAAGATAATATTTGGATATGTATTATAATATAAGTAAGTTTTTTTTTTTTAAGTGTGTTCTAAAAAAGAAAATCTCCTGAGACAAGTTGAAAAATAATTGAATATTTTAAATTCAAGGGAAATAGTATAACTGAATTTAATTTTGTGTAGATCTAGACATATTCCAGTAAAAATTTCAAATGTAAACAAGAGATACGAATAAAAAAATTAATAGAACACAGAAATAAAATGAGAATGAGATAAATATATTATCAAAGAAAATAATTACTATGCGCAACTTACCTATACAAACATTTAAAAAAAATGATGGTGTTTTACTCATTGCAAAACAAACAGTTAGGCAGCTTATCATATATCAAACTTTCTGATAGAGGGGTTATTTTTTTACTCCGGAAATTATATCTTTATGCTTTAAAATATTAAAGATATCTTTAAAGGATATTTAAATAGGACAATAAATGAAGTTTTATACTTGAAGATTATTTTCGCAAATATATCGTCTGTATAATAAGTGATATATTGAGTGTATATTAAGTGATATATATATATATATATATATATATATATATATATATATACATATATATATATATATATATATATATATATATATATATATATATATATATGTATATATATATATATATATATAGATTACGCTGTAAAAGTTATCATCACATCTCTGAAGTATCAAGTATCCTCTCTGAAGTATTAAGAGATCAGGAAGAGAAGACATTTTTTTCTTCACATGGCATCAATCCTAGAAACAATTTTTGAAATCATTGTCAAATATCAAAGAAAAAACCCCCTTCCTTAATATAAGTGGTGCCAATAGATTATCATGCCTGCAATGCAATGCAGCTTATTTTGGCCAGTAAGGTAGATCATTAACCACATACAAAGTGCACATAAACAGTCATAAAAGTTCTTCTAACTTCTCCATTCATCTTACATAATACAAGTTATAAAATAGACATTGAACACCAGCAAGAGATGTTACATATTTGCGACAAATGCCCAAAATTTCCTAAAAGCCCTTGAGATGATCAATAAATTAAATAAACACTCAATTTTTACAATATTAAATAATCAAATAGACCCTAATAACTCTTCTTTATTAAATTTGAAATTATAAATATCAAAAAAATATTTATCAATTCCACCCACAGTTTCTTCATTCACAATAATCTTACCTACTTTTCCTATATATTTCCAAAATAAAAGAACAATTATTAATTACTTGAAAATCACTATATTATGCCGAAAGTGCACTCAAATGTGTGTAATTTTTCAAAATTTGTATAAAATATTTGTGAAAATATTGAAATTTGTATAGTGAAAGTCTCAAAACTTAACAAACGATAACTAGAATAAAGAAAATTGGTAAATTAAATTTTATTATATTATAATAATTAACAAAAAATATGTGTTTTATACTATCTTCACCAAGAGATAACATTCGTTGAGCCTCGTATCGTCTATTACCGCCTGATAATCTCCAGCGATGTATCGAACGATGAAAAACGAAAAGCATTCATATTTTAAAAAAATTTAATATTCAGAAGGTTGTTGATCTCACCTTCAAAAATCCATATCCAAAATGAATTATTCTTTATTTGTTTCCTCAAACCTAAGAAGAATTTAATGTTAGTATGACAATTTTCCACTTACATATTATTGTACCTAAGAGACATAAATTTGCCAAATTTTTAGTCACCATGTTCTTTTTTGTTGTTTACAGTCGTGTTTAGATGTATGTTATGTATAGAGAAGATAAATTAAATTTGTCATAAATATACAGGAAAATTTCCCAACGGATTAAATAATTCATATGAAACATGGTGTCAATTTAATTTTTTATTTCATTTTTGTAACCGTTACACAGTTTTACTTTCAATCTTTCATAAAGTGGTTAAATAAAAATTATTATATAAAATAAACAGTTTGTATAATCTGCTTTTGACAGTTGATTTGTACATTGATGTGATAATTTAATCATTTAAGGTTTTAACATTCTTATAAAGACTAGATATTGAAAATTTATATCGACAAAAACAAACCATTCTTCAAATACTGAATCGCTTGAATCAGGACTCTTGCAAAGTTCAAGGTCAAGGAATAATCTACAATGATTTTTCTTTTATTATTTTGATATTTTTATCAAACGGGATAACCTCTCATATTTTTGTCATTCTTTTAGAGTTTTTTAAATATTTAATATCCTTAATTTTTATTTACTTTTTAAGGATCTAAATCATTGCAATCCTGATATTTTATTTTCAAAATATATTACACTTTCGTCTCAGAGGATGATAATTTTGGATACCATTCCATATCTGAAATGTAATAAAATTGTTCCGAAATATTCCGAAATTTCTCATTCATTGAGAAACCCTGAATTTTTTTAAATTGTGAATGAAACGTTTGATCGCCAAATTTAATTTTATATATTTAATTATATTTTCGTTTGTTTCGAAGTACGTTTTATATTACATATTAATTAAAATTACTAAAAATTTTTATTATGTGACGCCTACACAAATCTCCTCTTTAGGTTAAAAATACATTTCTAGTATCCCAATATAATTTAATAATGAAAATACAAAAACAGAAATCTAAAACAGAAAAACACTCAAAATAAAAATACTAAGTAAATCTACTCACATATACAGAATATAGAAAACTTCGTAAAAAAAAACACACATTCATTTAAGTAAAGAGTAGACAAAACACGAAACAAATAAAACAATTTCGAAAAGTATATTAATTACCACACATACACACAAGTTTCGAGAGAAAAATTGTCAATTGCTATTAATCAAATATAAACAATAGAAGAACGGCTTGTTATCTCAACGATATAAAACGGCAATATAGAAAAAAATAAATAAATAAAACTAAGAGAAAAAGATACAAAATATTTCTTTATCAAAATATAAAAAAAAAAAAAAAAAAAATTGTTTCTCTTGTTTCTCGAATATATGTTAATGTGTGTATATGTAGTTAACTATACCTTATTAACTATACAACAAATATAAAAAAGCTGAAAAACAACAATAACAAGAAACAATGGATCTAGTTAAATGTGGGTGGTGATGTGCGTTGAATATTCTAAACTGGGTTATTGTCACTATTTGAAAAATGAACTTGTCCATTTTTTTAATTTACATAGATATATTGAAATTATATAAAAATAAAAAATGTAATAATCGTTGAAAAAAAAATATTTCTTATAAACGTTAAAATGATTCAAAATGTGAAAAGAAGATAAATATACAAAAGCTAGGTCATGGATCCATTACACTCAATAGACGGATTTTGCCATTTCAGGAACTAAAACTTACCTTTTACGTCGGTCTAGAATATGTCAACAAATTTAAAGCGCGCTATCTCTTTTTGTTTTTAAATTGTCATAATAGCGGGCATATAGATGTATGGATTGACTAATTAGGTGATTCTATGAACACTTTAATCAAAATTTTGTTATAGACGTCAATATTTTCTAGCGTTACAAACATTAGGCTAAAATAATACACTCTGACATATTCTATATATATCCAGTATAAAAAAAAGGTGTTTGCAAAAAATGTTATGATTATCAAATCACTTGTAGTTTGTGACCAAAGAATAAAACAAAAATAAACAAGGAAAATACTGTCTGATTCGTCCGGTGTGAAAGTAAGACTTACAATAATAATAATAATGAATACGTACTCACTAAATCATAAAAAAAACTTTTTTTGATAGAAATTAAACAAAAAATTATATAGAAATAGAATAATATAATCATATATCTACGTTTGTACGTATAGTATTCTAAATGGTTGCTATTTTGCTGTTTTCTTTTGGGTTTATAGCAATGGGGAATGCGAGCCAGGTTTATTCGTTCGTATATCAAACATGTATATTGTGTATATACCATGTGTTTGAATATATGTTAACCAGGGCCAGGCCTTAGTTAACTAGTTTATTATTTATAATACCGAGACAGGTGGAAAAATCACAAATCAAACGGTTCGAGGTTCAAAACGTTTTAATTACTTGGATAAATCTTTATTATTTGTTACAATGAAAAATATTGGAATATTGATAATTTATAAAAGGGGAATTCGTACGACAGTATATTTGATACACGTTAAATGATTTATTCATTTCATGGTATTTTCTTACAAAATATCTCAGAATTTGAAGTCGAGCTGACGCACATCCGTAAATTACGTATTGGTTGATTATTTTCAAATTTCACCTGTGAATCGAGTTATAATACGCAAAAAAATCAGACATACGAACTATTGACCCAAAAACTATCTCCGCGGCTGAAAATCATTTTTTAAAGAGTTTAATCATGTGCAAAGTGCTTTATTGAACTTTTAATTATGTAAACTCCTGAAACTGTATCGCATAAACCTTCTTCAAGTGTAATCACAAGGAGAACTACATGACAAGTATCTCGTATGTCTTACAAAATCACCTCGAATCTTTCATGTCTTCCTCACTCAAAGTGGATAAAAAAGTTAAAAAAGTTGGTTGATTTGACCCAAACTCCAGTTAGGGACCTGTCACGACCAAAATTTGTTTGAATTGCTTTCTCTGAAAAGAACTGTAGTTTGAATTTGTTTATTAACATCTGTTTTAAATTCGGAGTTTTATTATCAGACTCAGACTATAACTTGGAATTCCACAGCTATATATATATTGAATCTCTAGGATAAAATTACAAAAAACTTCTTGGAAGCAAATTTTTAGCATCCCTGTACAAACTTATAGCTTAAAAAACATTTATTATATTCATAATATAAATTCGTATACAGAGGTAAAAATTCATATAGACCATGCTATATAAAAAAGAAATATAACATTTACAACCCAAACATTTCTCCATCTAATATAGTCGAAATAATATTGGGCTTACATGTATATGAATAAATTAATACTTGATATATAAGTTTAGAGTAAAGAAGCAAACAACCTTATTATCAATGCATAACATTTGTAAAGTATTCAATTTTATTACATATTTAGCAAAAAGAAAAAAGAAAAATACTTTCCATGTAATAGTAGTGTATAATAATGATAAAATTGATTGGGTATTTTTTGTTACTCAGCATTTTATATTAACCATCCGAAATTGTTGTAACATTAAATTGTAACATTAAAAGTCGCCGACTCACAATATATTTTTGAGTACATATTGCATTACAAATTCAAACAATTTTTACAGAAAAAAAAAAACTATTTTGTATATGTTTTTACAAGCTGGCCAAACGATAGCTTAAAGAGCCTTTTAACCGAAAATCATACTTATATATACTGAAAATGTAAGCAAATGTGTTCAGTAAAACAGAAATAATCAATTTCTCAATACAAAAAGTTAAATTTTTTTTCTATTCTACTCCAACATTAATCGATACATTTCGCGCTTGGGGAAAACTTTAAGGTGCAGTGAAGGAATTGACGCAAAAAAAATTTTTTTTTCATTTATAAAAAATAGTTTCACTGCCAGTATTGTCGTTTGTTCAATATTTTTTTTCACAATAATACTATATTAAAGCTTATATAGGCTATTTATATTCCATATAAACAATATTTAATCTATATCCAAAAAAGTCACTAATTAAATGTATTTTATATTTGATATAACGTGATATTTTGTTTCGTACTAAAACAGTATTAATACAGGGTGGTGCAGAGGAAACGCATGTTTTTCAATATTGAATTACTGGGACACAATGGGTTGAAAATAATAAAAACAAGTATTTAATGATAGGATTTTTAATGCCGTTTTTGAAATTATATAGCATATTTAGGTCTCTCCAACATTTCATTCGGCACGGCTTCAATTTCCTGACGAATGGAATTCTTAAGATCTTCGAGTGTGCGAGGCTTGTTGATGTACACTTTTGATTTTAAATATCCCCACAAAAAGAAGTCACATATCGACAGGTCGGGTGAGCGAGGGGGCCAGTGAACATTGCCAAATCTCGAAATCACATGCCTGGAAACATTTGTCGAACCACTGCCATGGATGCTCTCGCCGCGTGATGTATTAAGCTTTTTGTGTGGAGACCGAGTGTTTGAATTTATTTCCTTATCTTACAAGTGTATTTGTTCAACTTGAAGTCAAGCATATTGTTGTAGTCTTTAGTTTGATATAATCATCTCTATCAAAAGTGTGTCTTACAGAATGAAAATTTTTGAGAAATTAAAAGCAACAAATTTTTTTTTCATATTCAAAAGCTTAAAATTGAGTTTATTGGCGAAATGTATTGTTAGATAAGAATTTTCTTTAGTTCAAACAGATAGTCAAATTTACTAAAACTAAAATATCAACTTTAAAACAGATATATAAAATTATCCTCAAAAAATTATAAACAATGTAGCTATAAAACACTAACATTGATACCAAATCGACTACAGTTCTGTTAATGTAACACACAAATATAGCTTTTAATAAACATCATTATTCGATTTTTCTTTTTTTTTTTTTTACAAAAAAAAAAAAATATTAGTTACTTCCTTTATTCAATGCATTTCTATTGATATTATCTCACTTTACAGTTTTTGTATTATTATTAATATATACTATATGTTACGATATACATGTTTTTGTGGTTTTGTTTATTATCAATTTATAAAGAAAATTGAAAAATGGTTGGTTGATTTTTCATCGATAGTTCTGTTTACATATAAGATAGGCCATTTTAGTATTTAATAGAAAATATCTAGTAGAATGAGTTTGATGCAATAACCATACATACGTCATTGTTTCATCGATCTTTGAACAAGTTATAAGCTTACCCATAAAAGCCATTCTATCGATTGAATGGCGTAATATAATGAAGTATACGTTTCACTTCCAAATACAATTATTATAGTATTATTATTCCTTTTATACAAGCATTTATTTAGTTTCTGTGGTGTCTGTAGTCAAATCTTGCAGGCTAAATTTGATACATCAGTGGCTTTCGAAAAAAAGTTCACTCAAATCAATCGAAGTTTGGCTAAGATATCGAAAAAAGTTTTTGTACCTGATGACGTCACAAGATCCAAATATATTATTTTTGTTCTGTAATTCTCAATTTTACTTCAATTTTGACAAACAGAGTATGTAGTGCTACTTAATTTGAGCCATAATTAAAAATCGACTGGTTTATAAAAGAATCTTTAATACATTTAGAAAACATTTAATCTTAAAATGTAAAAAAAATATTTGCTTACAGATAATTTATTTTTTAAGATAAAACAAAATATACTTCAAGAAAAAAAAGTATATTTCGAGACAATCAAAAAAAAGCATGATAAGATATTGTGAAACAGTCAAATAAGGTTAAAATAAAAAGAAAAATAAACAAAAAATAAAAGTACTTGGATAACCTTGACAATTTTTATGTCATAATATCACCGTCCACCAATATATTTGTCTAGAATTTTAAGTGGTGTCATAATTATTTGTTAGTATTCTCGTAAAATATCATATAAACAATTATAATAAAAATACAAAAGGTTGACCAAAATATCGATTAAAACAAGAGTAATATAGAAATTCAGAATGGTGGTGTTATTAATTATTACCGTACGTGTTCATGATGTAAATATTTTTTATATTAATTTATTTATTTAAGTGAGAAAATGTTGAATAAGTTATATACTCATGAAACCAAACTACTATCTATATAATCTTTATAATAATAAAATATTATATATGTTATAATATGTACTTATTTATATTAGCTGTTTAAAAATTGTTTGAGGTGAATTTATTTTTGATTATGTAATTTGTTAAACCGGCTTTTTGGGTTCATTATGGGTACCGTGCTGCATTTTTTTCTTTCGTTGTTATCGTTACGAAATAGTGTTTTATCATCAGCTAGAAAAATTATTTAACGACTTCTGTCATATTTAGTATAATATAATAATAGTTCCTAAAACAGTTGTTCATAGCTGCAAACCTTCTCCGTCACTTCATATACCCTACCCAGTGATTGTTCTGTACTAGTGTGGTATGAATGGTTTAAAAAAGAATGTATAATGATGGAAGTATATTGATAATTGGAAACCTTGCCATTTCTAATGGAATACAAAACTAAGTATGTAGGTACCAATGTTCACATACATGTATATTATACATTAACATGTATTATATATATTTACAATATGCAAACATCATGTATGATGATAAACTGTGTGAAACACAGAACATAGAGTAGTATTATTATTCCTTTAAGTAAAATGTATAAATAGCTTTAACAGAAACTAAACGTAGTAAAATAAAGCTTTACTAACTACTTCAATACAGTTAGTACTATCTTGACTACTACATATAAACTATGTATACATAATACTATACTCCTGTTTAAGAATGCTTTCATATCAGTGGCATTGTATATAGGTATTAGTCCGAGAGGTGAATGTCCAAAAATGTAAGGGTTTTCTAAAGACTGATTTTTTGATATGGTCACATTTACGGTGTAGAGAAATGTTAAATGTTTGCTTTTAGTCAGTGTGATTCGTTAGTACTCATTGCAGAGCGGGAAATAAGGAAAATTGTATAATGTTGTGCAAAATCAGAGCATATTGCCAGTATTGTAGAAAACGGGAAATGCGGTATTCAGGTCGATTATATTATAATAATTACAAAAAAATTTCTTTATCGAAATTTTACTGTAATAGATTCTATTAGCAGTCACTATGTTTATTAAGAGTTTGCTGTGGAGGCGGGAAAAATTTTATTAGTTTAATTTTATTAGTTTCACTCCTATAATATTAGTAACAAATGAAAGCGCTTCTTGGTAAGAATAACTCAAAAAATAAAGTGAAGTGATCGTATTTTTTATGAGGTCGAAAAACGTTGAACCTCATTGCCAAAAAGTGTTCTTCATTGTCATAAAATATGTTACGATACTAATGACACAGACAATAAAAGAAAACACCTGTGCAATCTAAATATTATTTAGATTAAATTTAAATTAACTTTTGTGAAACGAAACCTACTTAATTAATTTTGTGTTTCGTTAATTATAACAAATAATTATCGAGAATATAATTTATCAAAGAATATTTAATGTCAGCATTTTTTATAAGAATCAAAATAAATATTTCACTACATATTTTTCAATCTTATTTATCACTACTTGGGGAAAATTCTCTTCATAATATTTTTTTCTATTATAGAAGGACGAAGGACATCTGGGACGAACTGTATACATATATATAAAATGTACACATAATAAAACGTACGTCAAATACATATATATATATATATATATATATATATATATATATATATATATATATATATATATATATATATATATATATATATATATATATATATATATATATATATATATATATATATACAGATATACTTACAATTCGATTGGAATATAAAGTTTGATTGAATTCAATTTGAATTTGTTCATCTGTTTGTGTTTGTTTTTACGATCAATTTACATTTATTGAATGTTTGACAATCAACATTACCACGATGAGGGTAAATGGTTCATGTGTTTTTTTTTTTTAAACAAGGTAAATTATATTTTATTACAGGATGTAATCACACTGTTATTGTTTCGTTTTCTATATTTTATGAACCGGGAATAATAATTTATTGATGTTTTACTTTTTTTTGTTGATGTTTGTTACGTACGATCAATTTTATGCTCATAATATCTATCCAATGTATCGAACAAATATTCATTTTCATATATGTAATGGGAACGGGAAATTTTTAGGTGCTAAAACTTATAAATAATGATTCACAGGTAAATGTTTAAAATGACACCAGAGCAATTTTCAATTTTAAATGTAAATGCAAATTGTTTTTCTTTTGGATAACTCTCTATGCTACAACATTTTTTTTGGCGTTTTTAGTTTTATTGTGGGATTTAATTATAATAAGGAAAGCAAATTATGATTACCCCGTATTGCAAAGAATGTAACACATGTCCTAAATACTAGAGGCTTTCTTATAGGTCTTTTTATATCGATGTGATCATCTATTCAAGTTGATTGAGGTGTATAGTCACATTTAATGTGAAAAAGATGGACATAGCAGAGTATGCTTTTCTAAGCAGGTCGATAGAAATAATACCTAATACAAATGTATATCAAAGCTCAGTAACAGCTTTATTTTAATACTTGACAACTATTTACACTTATACTGTCAAAGATTATTTACATATCACTCTAACTTCTTAAACGCCCATAGCCAAATAACATCACAAAATCCAAAGAGGATAATTTAAGAACTAAAAAATACACATAAAATTGACAATAAGGGTGGTAAAACTTATATGATTTATATTTAAATGATAATAAATGATTAAAGATTGGTTTAATAAAAATTTTTTGGAAAAAACACCACTAGTATGATCTCTGGACTTATGCTGAAAATAATAGACACGGATATTCTCAAAATATATTTTTTCATCATGCTTATAATATATTTTTCATTATTGCGTAAATACAACACACAATATAAATGAATTAGCTACGTTTATTACAAGCATGGATTATATAAATATAATATTTCAAATAATTCAGATTTTTTTATGTTTTGGATTTAAAATATTTATATGATAAAACGTTCCATGAAAATAAAAATCAAATGATATTTGACAGATTAACACAAAACAAAATTCATTATATACCAAAAAATATATTACATGCATACTTTGACTATTTATTGAATCAAAATAATTAATTTACATACCAATCAAAAATTCAAATGTATAAATATTAAATACATATTTTGTTCAATCAATTGCCATGCTAATTTAAAATGTACTGTCGAAATGTGTATACCCTGTGAATATGAAATATATAATCGAATAATATATTTAATCCTGTAATTAGGAAGTTTCTTACTGAGGGAAATGTTGGTTTTTTTTTTTAATTTTAAACGATTGGGATACTTATATTTGTAGCTTTAAAATTGATAGAAGTTATAAAACGGTTTCTATGCATACTAGAAATCAATTTTAAGCTGCCCGTAACATATTGAAAATAGCTTATTAGACAAAATATTTACCCAAAACTGTTAAAATGGCAAAATTATTAAAAATTTAATGATAATATTAACGAAAATTAAATTATTAAATTGATTGATAAAATTAAAATGGTAAAAACTTATTTTTACGGGGAAACAGAAAAAATACTGAGGATTTTAATATTTGTTGTATATTTCACCACCTAGTCTAGTCTTCTGTTGTTTGGGTTTACCTCAAACAAAACAAAATAGGATTCAATAAAAATAAAATTTCTACAATAATGCACGCTTACTAAAATTATTTCAAAATTGAAATTATAAACAAGAAAAAAAAAATTTTCACTTCATTCTTGGTTAGTATATATTTAGAAAAAGTAGTCTAATTTAAATAAAAACATTTTATTGATAGATGATTTATAAATATATACGAACTACATTTTCAAAGTGAAGTAATAATTCATCTGACAATGCAGTATGCATTTATAAGTTTCAATTTAATTACTAAATATTGTACATGCACAAAAATAAAATATATTCAATTTGTTTCTTTGTCAGAATAGAATACCAATTATAAATATTTGTACATATTTTGGTTTAAACATTCGTTTCTCTTTGACATATTGTACGGTTGCGTGCCTCTAAATTTATGTTTTATATTTAGTATCATAGGTTTATAGTTGAATAAATATAGAGATTCTTTCAAAATAAATATAAAGCATTTTTAAGACATTAGGGAAATTTAAAGATATACTGCACATTTTGCGAGTTTATAAATGTTTAGTTGTTACATTCCCTTATATTTAGTAACATACCATACGAGTATCCACAAAAGTTAGATATCTTTTCCATGGGTATAATATACGAGAAATATAATTGGGGTTCAGAGAAAAGGTTTTATATAGTTTTAATTTCCTTACCCCCCACTGAACTGGAATTTGACCAGAAAATTCTCACCGGAATTTGATCAGAAAATTCTCACCGCAATTTTATTTTCTGGAACTTTTTCTGCAAAATTTTCAGATAAAAAAATTGAATGATGATGTTGTAGGTAAAATTAAGTTATGTAAGATTTTCCAAAGTTCAAGTTTAATTTTAAATGAAAATACTTATCTCGAGTACTACTTCACCTAATATGGGTAATCACATATTGTGGTATCCATGACCCATCTTTCAACTCCAAAAATAAGTTTGTTTTATAGAAATAAACAAATATTATTTAAAACATGTTTTCATAAACTCAGAATTTCATAACTTCAACTAATCCAAACGTATGTATAAATATACTTATATTAAAACTCTGCAAAGCTGTATGATCACTTATTAAAAATATTGAATACGATGCATTAAAAAAATACCATTCCGATGATTTTTAGGGACGGGTATTAAGTGTATTTATAAATGTTAATAACTAAAAACAGTTGAATTAAAATCTTTAATTAGATAAATTATATGTTGTGTCAAAATCTTGTAAGCTAGATATTTTAATTTGGTTCGGAATAACGTAAACTTCGGCATAACAATAAAATGAATGATATCTCGTACAGAGGAGTCTCAATGGAATTCCATTAGTTCCATGTACTATTTACTTATTCTTGACTGAAGTAAATTTATAATGAATAATGACATCATATTACCGTATAGATATCTAATGAATTACAAAATTGAATGAAACATTTTCTGTTTATGTATGCATATTTCAATTTAAAATATATAGCATATGCTGCGCTTCCATATTTGGACACTGATATTGTACCTACAAACCGTTTACATTGTAATACAAAGCACTGAGGTCATACTGAGCTTGTCAATTACTAGTTCAACTGCCAGCCATCATAGTTGTTCGTTATGTGCCAGGCCAGTACATATGCGACGGTGATGGTGAGACGGAAAATTGTTATTTGATGTGACGCATGTATGTATGTAAAATTTGTTAAATTTTGGTGGCAATTATACTTCAAATTCACACATTTAAAATGTTAACCTGTAATACATAAAGACTATATTGCATTGCAATTTGAGAATTTACCATTGCCTAAGCTTAGTATAACGTGGGCACAATCATTTATAATGTAGGAGAAACTCTACTTTCAACATATTCTACTCATAAACTTAGCTAGCTTACACTAAGAAGCACTGTATGTTGATGTATACAAGTAGATTATTTTACGTAGTTACGTAGCACCAAGAGTTTTCATTGACATGAAGTCTTTTTATTCGAATATTATGAATGATAAAAATACGGAAGAATTTTTATTTAGAAATTATCTTGTCAAAATAGTTATTTCCAAAATATTTCACAATCTATATTATATTATATAAAGTGATATAATCCAGAACTTTTTTTTTTTTAATCATTAGTAGGTGCATGGAATTTTGCATACATGTCGTCTTAAAACTTTATCGGGTGATAGAACGGGATTTATTAAAATTTTTATAAGCAAGTTCTGTAGGAATGGTTTTTCCGATACTGCTTCAATGTCTCGGGATATACGTAGTTAGCTTATAGCCAGTAAAATTACACAATACATTCTTCTTTAGAATCAAGACTAAAATTTTTCTTAATTTTAAGATTTTTTCTTTTACTTGAGCAGAACGAAAGACTAGATCTACATAGCGTAGAACTTTCAAATTGAATATTGGTTTTCCATTTTCCGCAGTAGTACGGGAGAAGATCAATTTTTCCACACAATGTTAACTTTTCTTTAATATCTCAAGATCTTCATAATCTTGGACCTTCAAAAGTAAAACTTAGAACCCTCACACACATTAGTACCTAGATATTATACAGTTTTTCGATTTTCTATGTTCCTAAGAAGTACGGAAGGGGAACCAATTTCACACAATACCAATCAATATCTCGAGATCTACAAAGCCTAGGAGCATCAAATTTAAAACTAACAATCCTCATAAAAATTAAGACGGTCCAAGTTCCACAATTTTTCCATTTCCATATATTTTCCTTTCGGAATATAACCGTGAAGTTTATATGGCGAGCAAATTATCATTTACCTACCTTCCGTACATTTGAATTATGTCAGTATACCAACAATTTTTCTGAATTATTCCTTTCTAAGCTTCGTATATCCCCTTACAAAGAAAACTGCTACACTTCTTGATGACAAAGAAAGCATTTTCGCAAAAAAATGAGGTTCAAGATGTTTTGTCAACAAATATTTGGAATTTAGCGTAAAAAAAGTTACATAATATATTTTTGTATTTTATAATTACATCAAGCCACAACATATTTATTCAATATTCGTCAAAGTCTTTATACACACGTGAACATTTTCAGATCTGATAGTGGATTCACAATAGGTATAGACTATGCATATATACAGTGGAATGGAAGTGGTTCAAAATGGGTACACAATAACATGCATTATAATTTATGTCCTGTTTATGATTTATAGATAAATCATTCGTAAATATACGTCAATTTGACTATGGTATCATACACATATAACTTTGCTCTATACAAATTATGTAGATGTCCTTCTCAACAGGAATATGATTTGGAGATATTCTAATAAATATTATGATTATTCATGAGATATAAAATCAATTGAATGAATTATATTTTGGGTCTAAAGTGTTCAGTGATATACCATATTTTATTGTAAAACAACTGCACATTCCCTAATACATTATTTAATTTACTTTTTGAAGTGAAAATTTTTTTAGGCGTTTTCAGCATTTTAGAGATGGGAAAAACCATTCACAACATTGTAACCACTTTATTTAAGTATATATTTATAATACATATTCGATATTTATGGAAGCACCAGACCCTATGACTAGTATACTTGCATTTGAATTTAACGAGGATTGGTTCGAATTCTAGTGTATTTATTTAAATTTAATTTAATTTTTTCTAATATTTATCCAAAAAGTATTGACAATTGCAAATTATTTCTAATCATTTACTAATTTTTAGCGAAAGAAACAAATTATATTTTAGTAAAACATACGGGATAGTTCAAGTTTTCACGTCTGTCGGCACTCTCGGAATGTTACTGTTTTCTTTTTCTTTTCTTTCTTTGTAATCAATTGATATACTTATTAAAAAGGTGCATTTTATTTTTTTAAATTTTACGAATTTTTTATATTAATCAAGTCAAATTCAAAATAATAACTAGTATTAGTTTTGCCGAAAAATTATTATGGTATGGAAGATTGGAGGATTAAAACTTCGTAATTATGATTGAATTCCGTCTTCTTTATTATATTTGAAGCTTTTGAGCTAAGTAAAAACGAAGTTTAAATAACAGGAAAGCAATAATAAGATCACCTAGAATATAAATGGCGTTATAGATATGTAATTTGTAATTTTCAATAAATAAAAGAAATAAATATAAGAAATAAAAGGTCTCATATAATAGCATTTTCACAAACTCTTCTTACTTGTTTCCTAAAAAACTTACTGTCTACTCAGAAAAGGACAATACATAGCAAACAATTCTTCTTCCTATTAGAATGAAAATTAATTTTTTGATTCTTGTGACAGTTAAATAACACATAACTATAATAGTTTACCAGAAACTAAGACCCTGGTCATGATATTTCATATAAAGGATGAAATAAGCGAATTAATAATACAAAAATTGAAAAGAACGACCAAAAATTATTTGATTTCAAAAAAGGTTCACACAAATCTGTCAATATTAGGCCAAGATATTGGGAAAATTAATTTTTTGATTCTTGTGACGTCACAAAAACAAAAAAATTAGTTTTGCTCTATAAGGCTCAATACTTATCCAATTTTGGCGTACAAAGTATCTAATCCTACTAAATTTGGGTCGTAGTTTTCAAATTTTTGGTTAAAAAACACATAACTATAATAGTTTACTAGAAACTAAGACCCTGGTCAGGATATTTCATATAAAGGATGAAATAAGCGAATTCATAATACAAAAATTGAAAAGTACGACCTAAAATTATTTGGTTTCAAAAAAAAGTTCACTCAAATCCGTCAATATTTGGCCAAGATATTGGGAAAACTAATTTTTTGATCCTTATGACGTCACAAAAACAAAAAAATTAGTTTTGCTCTATAAGGCTCAATATTTATCCAATTTTGGCGAACAAAGTATCCAATCCTACTAAATTTGGGTCGTAGTTTTCAAATTTTTGGTTAAATAACACATAACTATAATAGTTTACCAGAAACTAAGACCCTGGTCAGGATATTTCATATAAAGGATGAAATAAGCGAATTCATAATACAAAAATTGAAAAGTACGACCTAAAATTATTTGGTTTCAAAAAAAAGTTCACTCAAATCCGTAAATATTTGGCCAAGATATTGGGAAAATTAATTTTTTTATTCTTATGACGTCATTAAAACAAAAAAATTAGTTTTGCTCTAAAAGGCTCAATATTTATCCAATTTTGGCGAACAAAGTATCCAATCCTACTAAATTTGGGTCGTAGTTTTCAAATTTTTGGTTAAATAACACATAACTATAATAGTTTACCAGAAACTAAGACCCTGGTCAGGATATTTCATATAAAGGATGAAATAAGCGAATTCATAATACAAAAATTAAATAGTACGACCTAAAATTATTTGGTTTCAAAAAAAAGTTCACTCAAATCCGTCAATATTTGGCCAAGATATTGGGAAAATTAATTTTTTGATCCTTATGACGTCACAAAAACAAAAAAATTAGTTTTGCTCTATAAGGCTCAATATTTATCCAATTTTGGCGAACAAAGTATCAAATCCTACTAAATTTGGGTCGTAGTTTTCAAATTTTTGGTTAAATAACACATAACTATAATAGTTTACCAGAAACTAAGACCCTGGTCAGGATATTTCATATAAAGGATGAAATAAGCGAATTCATAATACAAAAATTGAAAAGTACGACCTAAAATTATTTGGTTTCAAAAAAAAGTTCACTCAAATCCGTCAATATTTGGCCAAGATATTGGGAAAATTAATTTTTTGTTCCTTATGACGTCACAAAAACAAAAAAATTAGTTTTGCTCTATAAGGCTCAATATTTATCCAATTTTGGCGAACAAAGTATTAAATCCTACTAAATTTGGGTCGTAGTTTTCAAATTTTTGGTTAAATAACACATAACTATAATAGTTTACCAGAAACTAAGACCCTGGTCAGGATATTTCATATAAAGGATGAAATAAGCGAATTCATAATACAAAAATTGAAAAGTACGACCTAAAATTATTTGGTTTCAAAAAAAAGTTCACTCAAATCCGTCAATATTTGGCCAAGATATTGGGAAAATTAATTTTTTGATCCTTATGACGTCACAAAAACAAAAAAATTAGTTTTGCTCTATAAGGCTCAATATTTATCCAATTTTGGCGAACAAAGTATCAAATCCTACTAAATTTGGGTCGTAGTTTTCAAATTTTTGGTTAAATAACACATAACTATAATAGTTTACCAGAAACTAAGACCCTGGTCAGGATATTTCATATAAAGGATGAAATAAGCGAATTCATAATACAAAAATTGAAAAGTACGACCTAAAATTATTTGGTTTCAAAAAAAAGTTCACTCAAATCCGTCAATATTTGGCCAAGATATTGGGAAAATTAATTTTTTGATCCTTATGACGTCACAAAAACAAAAAAATTAGTTTTGCTCTATAAGGCTCAATATTTATCCAATTTTGGCGAACAAAGTATCAAATCCTACTAAATTTGGGTCGTAGTTTTCAAATTTTTGGTTAAATAACACATAACTATAATAGTTTACCAGAAACTAAGACCCTGGTCAGGATATTTCATATAAAGGATGAAATAAGCGAATTCATAATACAAAAATTGAAAAGTACGACCTAAAATTATTTGGTTTCAAAAAAAAGTTCACTCAAATCCGTCAATATTTGGCCAAGATATTGGGAAAATTAATTTTTTGTTCCTTATGACGTCACAAAAACAAAAAAATTAGTTTTGATCTATAAGGCTCAATATTTAACCAATTTGGGGGAACAAAGTATTAAATCCTACTAAATTTGGGTCGTAGTTTTCAAATTTTTGGTTACATAACACATAACTATAATAGTTTACCAGAAACTAAGACCCTGGTCAGGATATTTCATATAAAGGATGAAATAAGCGAATTCATAATACAAAAATTAAATAGAACGACTTAAAATTATTTGGTTTCAAAAAAAAGTTCACTCAAATCCGTCAATATTTGGCCAAGATATTGGGAAAATTAATTTTTTGATCCTTATGACGTCACAAAAACAAAAAAATTAGTTTTGCTCTATAAGGCTCAATATTTATCCAATTTTGGCGAACAAAGTATCAAATCCTACTAAATTTGGGTCGTAGTTTTCAAATTTTTGGTTAAATAACACATAACTATAATAGTTTACCAGAAACTAAGACCCTGGTCAGGATATTTCATATAAAGGATGAAATAAGCGAATTCATAATACAAAAATTGAAAAGTACGACCTAAAATTATTTGGTTTCAAAAAAAAGTTCACTCAAATCCGTAAATATTTGGCCAAGATATTGGAAAAATTAATTTTTTGTTCCTTATGACGTCACAAAAACAAAAAAATTAGTTTTGCTCTATAAGGCTCAATATTTATCCAATTTTGGCGAACAAAGTATTAAATCCTACTAAATTTGGGTCGTAGTTTTCAAATTTTTGGTTAAATAACACATAACTATAATAGTTTACCAGAAACTAAGACCCTGGTCAGGATATTTCATATAAAGGATGAAATAAGCGAATTCATAATACAAAAATTGAAAAGTACGACCTAAAATTATTTGGTTTCAAAAAAAAGTTCACTCAAATCCGTCAATATTTGGCCAAGATATTGGGAAAATTGATTTTTTTATTCTTGTGACGTCATTAAAACAAAAAAATTAGTTTTGCTCTATAAGGCTCAATATTTATCCAATTTTGGCGAACAAAGTATCAAATCCACCTAAATTTGGGTCGTAGTTTTCAAATTTTTGGTTAAATAACACATAACTATAATAGTTTACCAGAAACTAAGACCCTGGTCAGGATATTTCATATAAAGGATGAAATAAGCGAATTCATAATACAAAAATTGAAAAGTACGACCTAAAATTATTTGGTTTCAAAAAAAAGTTCACTCAAATCCGTCAATATTTGGCCAAGATATTGGGAAAATTAATTTTTTGATCCTTATGACGTCACAAAAACAAAAAAATTAGTTTTGCTCTATAAGGCTCAATATTTATCCAATTTTGGCGAACAAAGTATCAAATCCTACTAAATTTGGGTCGTAGTTTTCAAATTTTTGGTTAAATAACACATAACTATAATAGTTTACCAGAAACTAAGACCCTGGTCATGATATTTCATATAATGGATAAAATAATCGAATTCATAATACAAAAATTGAAAAGTACGACCTAAAATTATTTGGTTTCAAAAAAAAGTTCACTCAAATCCGTAAATATTTGGCCAAGATATTGGAAAAATTAATTTTTTGTTCCTTATGACGTCACAAAAACAAAAAAATTAGTTTTGCTCTATAAGGCTCAATATTTATCCAATTTTGGCGAACAAAGTATCCAATCCTACTAAATTTGGGTCGTAGTTTTCAAATTTTTGGTTAAATAACACATAACTATAATAGTTTACCAGAAACTAAGACCCTGGTCAGGATATTTCATATAAAGGATGAAATAAGCGAATTCATAATACAAAAATTAAATAGTACGACCTAAAATTATTTGGTTTCAAAAAAAAGTTCACTCAAATCCGTCAATATTTGGCCAAGATATTGGGAAAATTAATTTTTTGATTCTTACTAAATTTTGGTCGTAGTTTTCAAATTTTTGGTTAAATAATGTAATCCCTTTATAATTTCTTAATAAATAGATTTTTGTTTATAATATTGACAAAACCAAGCCTTCAAAATAATGTCGATAGGTAGTTACTGAAAATAGATCAAACATAAAAACAATGCATACGGAATTATTTCAAAAGGGGGAAATTTGAAAGAAAGCATTGAAAATATTACATATTTAACATTTGTATTCAAAATATTACTGATTTTACAATTCATATTACTGCATTGAAGGCTAATCATTCTTACAAAGGTATAACAAATAATATTCAAATGAGGGAAATGTGAAAGCGTGTATTAAATTATAATGAAAATTTTACAGATTAAAGAACCCTTTAAATACTTCTATCCTATTTTCCAATACGCTTTGTTTTTTACCCGGATTTTTATAATTGTAAACATGTTTATTGTGTATGAATGATAATTTTTTTGATTGGTGCCTGCTTCAAAAAATAATTGGTAATAAGTAAATTATTTATAGAATTTTTTTATAAATTTAAAAAATATTATTTGTTATTTTTAGTTCCAGTTTTTTGAGTTGGTTCAATTTATTGTTTCTTTATAATTTTTGAATGTATACAATCAAGAAAATTTTCCACTTCGGTAACATTAATGCAACAAAAATTTGTTTGGCAAAACTGTATGCTGAGTAGTAATGTAGAGATTGTTCTTGATGTTATCAAATATCTTATATTTTAACCTTTTAGACATTTTAAAGAATACCTTATTTTATTATTTACCGTTAACATCATTATTACGAATCTAATAATAATTCTATATTATTCTTCTTGGAATCGATCGAAATAGAGAATTCAGTGTTCATTAATGACTTCCTATACTACTACATTTATGATATGGCATATTAATATTAATGTAAAGTAAATATTTATTCACGATTATGCAGAATATCTTCTAAATATTATATATAATCGAAAGAAAACCAATTCGATGGTATTCTTTCGATTATATATAATATAGCATTTTCCTTCACATATTATAATAAATAAATTGAACATTAAATTATTTTATTCATGAAGTGAAAACGATTAATAAGGTATTTATTTCTTATATTTAAATCGAAAAAAATATTATTATTTTTTATTTGTATTATATGAATATTATATTTCAATATGAATGAGAAAACAGGGCCAGCTTTATATCCAAAATTGTCATCATATAAAACGGAGTTCAAACTTGTGTATAAACTCCAAAATAAAAAGTTGAACTATTGTTATAAGGATTCAAACTATGTTCTTATTATTGAAACTAGTGACCCACCGAATGTTTGATTTGGACCGAAGCCGAATATTCGGTGTTACTTCTATCCTTCGATCGAAGCCAAAACCGAATGTTTGAATTTAGTTAAAAATTATTGAATATTGGACTACTTATAAAATACTACTTATAACATAAACTCTATCTAACTTAATTAACCATAACCTTAAGATCATTGTGCGTTGATATTCAGTTGTTTTGTTTATTTGTATAGTCCGCATGCCGGTTAACACAGGTTCGTTTAAGTTCATCAGTTTTGTTCGGCTAATACAAGCCAAAATCCTGTCGAGGTCGTACATATAACTCAAGAAATGACCTATCCAAATGTTATGACATTTGCTATTCACAATACTGACATGAAAACCTAGTGCTTACCAAAGGCTTTTCCCGAAAAAAAAGGTTAAAAAATTGATTTTATATTTTGAAATCTTATACCAAAATTAAATTAATTCCAAATTTCATTTTATTTCAGTAAGCTTTTTTGTGTTGAAGAAAAATTGTATGATTCTAACAGCTGTTGATAGACACCCTTAAAAATTGTATGTGATATAAGTTAAGGAAATTATGTAAAAATTATCATGAAATCAGATTCCTCTGTTATTTAGTTGTCGTTAGAAAAACTTTTTAAAAAATATATGCCACAAATATGGATATTGATAACTTAAATTGAAAATATTGAATAAACTACGTATTTTGTCGAAAAAATAGCCAATAAATTCCGATGTTTTATTTTACAAATATGATGACAAATAACTATTAGTACACTACTAATATCGATTTTCACTCATCAAAATAATATTCTCTACAATTTTTTACCATTTCATAAACTCAATATATTAGATACGTTTTTACACTATATCGACAATGTAAATAGACATTACGTATATTGTTATTTGGTTTATACAATAAAAACACCAATAAATCAACAAATATCTTCAACTAATGTAACATACAAAATCGATATTATCTATATATTTCTAAGTTACTAATAAACTTCTTAGAATTATGATAGCATTCATATGAATTGTTCAAAAAAATTTATATAAAATTCACGTAATCTTTTGGGACTAATAAATGAGAATTTATTGATTAAAGTATGAAAATTGCATGAAGTATACCATGAAATAGTAAATAAAAAGACTATGAAATTATTTATCAAAATATTTATTACAAGTTCAGATTACTTTTTTATACAAAAGATATATGGGAAATTTCTTAAAATCTATTAACAAATTTAAATGAATAATTACTTATATTTATAAAATTTCACCGAAAACAATTTCTAAAGTTAAATTCAAATTTTATTTTATATTATAAATGATTTTAGTAAAAAATTATTTGATACGCCCTTCAATTTTAAGTCAAGATTGTACATACCAAATTTCATAATTGGAAACTGTTCGAGTTATTTTCGCTCGAAAATTTGTAAAAAAATACAGCGTAGTTTATACATTAGAGACGGTTTTTATGAAAGAGGTCTCGTTTTTTGTATCAGTTTCCCTTAAATAGCAGTATGTAGATGACTTAGATAACTTTTAATTTAGGTAGATCTTCAAATCATTTGTTTGCGCATGTGTTTTATACAACAGATTTCGTGATTATCAACCATAATTTATCATTAACTATGCTACTAGATCAGTTAAGTATTTGTAATTATAATTTAATTACACGCTTACATGATAATTGTTATTATTATTATAAATTTGGTGTTATAAATTATATCTCTTACATATTCTATAATCTATATGTTACACACATTAAATAGAGGCGTAGCTGTTCAAAGTGGTTTATCGTAACTAATTAATGATTTGTAAATGACATTAATTTCAATGAAATATTGTAGCTAATGAGTATGTCAACTTTTACAAAAATAAAAATAAAAAAATATTTAATCTCAATGTGAAAATATTGTTTTTACCCTTTCTAAAAGTTTTTATAAAGTTTATTAACGATTGTGAAACTACTAAGAACAAAATTTTGAGCCAATTTTAATTCAAATTTTTTTTTTTTAAAACTGACTTAATTGGGAATAATGTTCTGACCTAGATTCAAGAAAATCTGCCCAGCCTAAAGATCATAGCTCTTAATAAGTAATTAAATTTATAAATAACAGTAAATAAATCAAATATATCTATATTGTTACATAATTCTTGTTAACATCGGGATTTTTCTTCAATTTTATAAATTTTACATTTTTTGTAATTTTATATTTTTGGATAATGGATACAATGGATTTTGTATATCTTATAAGGTAGTTGACTACATTTTTTCATCAATTCGATCGAATCATCAAGTTATTTTTAAAAACTGACCTTAAAACATGCAAATATTAAGTCATTCAGATTTAATTTCGGGATGATTTTAATAACTTCCCATATAAGGAACTTAATAATGATACGGAACCCACTTTTTGCAAGTGAATCGTACACGTTTATGACTGTGCACTCACATAAATAACACAAGTGAAAGGAGAGAAAGAGTAAAATGATTTATATGTATGCATTAGATTTGTTTACTGACGTGTTTTAAAAGTCATTCAACATAATTTATGTCTTATATAAAAGTATACTTAGTATTGCATTTAAGTACATTTTAGATGCATGTGATGGTATAACATTCATTTCTATTATGTCTAAATAAACCTTAACGTATTTAGTTGTTGTGGAAAATAATATGAATAAGCATTAACGAAACGCATACCCTCAACATATTTGCTGCTGTAAATATTGTGTAACAAATTTAATTTGTATCTTAAAATGGAATTTGTTATTTCAGTTTAAACAGAAAAAATACAAATAAATGAAATACTAATCCAGTGAGCTACATTTTAAGTTCCGTACACAAAAATGAAATAAAAATTATGGTTCGACTATGTAAAGAAGCATTCCAAATTCAAATGTTTTGTAAGAATACGAAGATCCTCCATTTTTTTTTTAGAAAAATTATATTGTTATTTTTCAAAGAAATACAAACGTCTGATGATGAAAGAGAAATCCTTTGAAATATATTACCTTGTTAAAATAAAAGTATAAACAGTTAAACTTTTTGTAATTTAATATTTTACATAATATATCTATTATTCCATCTACCTTTTTATTTAATCTAGTGTTTTGAATATCTATATTTTTAATATTTTTGCACACTTGCTTCTTTTCCATACTCATGAAATAAAGTATGTTTTTGTTGAAGTAATAAATAAAATTTACTAAATATGTATACTTTGATCTTTTTTCACTTTTGATAAAATTTATTAAAGGAAAATTTTATAAAACTTAATTCTTTGAG
Organism: Chrysopa pallens; assembly: GCA_020423425.1. Taxonomy (NCBI): domain Eukaryota; kingdom Metazoa; phylum Arthropoda; class Insecta; order Neuroptera; family Chrysopidae; genus Chrysopa; species Chrysopa pallens. The sequence goes on from CM035594.1 coordinate 46,823,150, forward strand.
ATTTGGTTATTTTTCCACTAAATAAATAATTGATCTCTTTGAAAAGATCAATTAGACATCTATATTGCCCTATATTGAGGTTATAAAATCAAGCTAAAAGAAACTTTTATATGTATAATAATTTTTTTATAATATTTACGTATCAATTATTATTATTTTTAATCATATATTATAATTAGAACACATATAATAGTTCTATAGAAAACATTAACAATTCCTAATATTAACAATTACCATATTAGCATATAATTGAAACGTAATTATACTAACACTTAATAATTATAATAAAAACAAGAATAGTGTGATTGAATCACTCTGATGTCTAATGTGTAACGGGATAGAAGTTAATACTAATTTATGTTTAAGTCCTTCATAATATTGATAACTTACTTTGATGCGGAAAAATTGATGGGAAAAATAATTATTCAAAAAATAGTTATAGATTCGAACGCTGGTATACTTTGTGTAAATTTATGTTTACCTTTATACCATGGATGTTATGGATCGAAAATGTTGGATACGGATACGGATGAGGGTATATAATAAGAAATAATGTTATACAGGTTCCAAAAACATCACTTGAGGTATCATATCAAAAATTGAGAAAAAAGACTGCGATGAATGGTTAAGATTTTACTCTAGTTTATCTAAGATCTAGGTCTACGTATTATGTATTACAAATTTTCGAATATATGTTCATATAATTGTGTTATAATTAGAACTAATATCATTCTGAACCAACATGGAATTAAATGAATCATCCATTACATAATAATATATTGATAATACGATTGTTTTTCATTTGGATTAAAATATTATAATCATTATAAATTCTAACAGACAATGTAATAAGTGAAATCCATCCTATTATATATTTTATTATGTCTAAGCAAATGGTTGGATGAACTTTAATAGAATAGCAAATGCTCTGATATTTATTATAACGTTAAACTACAATATACACAAATCTATATAGAATCATAAGAAATAGTAATAGATCTAGGTGTAAGGAATTTTAAATATATTATTTCTTTGTCACTTTTAGCGGGGATTTATTACGGTTGGGATGAGGCCCCAAAAACTTCCAAGTGGGAATTTTCTTGGTGAAATTTTGAATTCAGTGGTGCTCCACTAATAAACGTTTTATTCGTCTTATTTACTGTTTTATCTGATATAATACCCGTATTATAAAAGAATTGTTTATTAAAAATCACATATATAAATCCGCTGTTAGCATCAAAATAAAATTGTTTTACTTTTATAAACAAACATACCATTCTTTTAATATAAATAAAATTAATTAAATCTTTAAGAATAATAATCATAAAACATCTCATTCTTTGTAGATATATCAAGTTGAGAGGTTTTTAGTTATAGATGATGTGATATGTAAAAGTATAAGCTTTTACAAGCATATAAAAAGTTAAGTGTAGTGTACATATGGAGTACACGTATTAATAATAAGCATACACCTACAATATATTTATTCATTATATTGTACAGTGAGTGAACTCATTACATGATACAGGTACTAATTCTTTATGTGTTGATTGCTATTACACAGAATGTAAATGGAGATATTTTTATTTTTGAAACGATGTTATTTATTGCTCGTTGCAGTAACAGGGGTCTACTCAGTAAAAACTGTGTCCAACAAGAATTCATTAATCGCCACATCTTGTCCTCTACACAGACTGCCTTCAGAAAGAAAGTAATCCGACTACTCGCACAGCACATTTATTATTATGTTCATTCTCGGACTGAAACTCACATTTGACAATTAAAATGCGTCTTCAAGATTAATTTTATTTAGGTTCCATTTCTTTCAACTTGGAGGTTTATTTCAGTACTACATTGCCACTAGAAAGTCTAGACAAAATGACGTAACGACCAACGAATTTTTGTTACACTTTTTGTTGGTTAGGCCTCTGTTACTGTAAAGAACCTAGAGTAGACTTCATATTTGTATAGATAAAGTACAATTATAGACATAATTTAAAATGAAGTAGACATACATACGTAGGTTTACATATATCAAAGCTTGTTATGTATATTATGTTATATACGTCTAAGTACAAAAGTAAAAGCACTAAGCAACAGTAATATCTAATAAAAAGCACAGATATTGTTGTAATTTGTTCTGGTACTTAAGTATATTTGTCCTGTACTTTATATATGTATATAATCACGTAATACAATTTACACATGGATACTAAGTTCTATTTATTTACACTTTAATCATCTATTCTACCTTTTATGAATACGGTTTGGTAGGTACTTGACATACAATAACTATCATAAAATGTCAACATTGGTGGCAACTAACATTGTATATTGTGTATCATATTATATTATTATAAATAATGCAGCACAATCTGAAGGTACTAGAGTGTACAGATATCGATACTGTAATTTTGTTCGGAATAATTCAAATTATAAAAATTTTGTTATTTTTGTTTTATTGCCAATTGCCATATTACAAACGGTTTTTTACAATTTTTATTTTATTTTTTTGTTGAAAAATAAGGTTGAAGTTACCAATTAAACATTACATTAAACACAAGAATAACTTTAGTCTAAATTGCCATAAAAATTACCTATCATTTCGTAGCTTTTTTTATTTTGTTTTTAGCTTTAATAATATGTAGCTTAATAAACAGTATGTAAACTAACGGTTCACAGTATACTCCTTGCTCATGGTTCAATGTTGCACATAAAGTAACGTTTAAATAAAATAATTTAGCATTATATTACCTAGTTTGTATAAGCACTACTTGGATGCCTATTTAATAAACCACTTGTGGACAATATTCGGGATAGGTAAAAGCTCAACTGCTGCGTATTTTTTGTTTTCACAATGGATAGTTTTATGAAATAAACTTAAGGTTTACTGTGGTACGAAGTTTAGTATTGGGCAATTTACCGTACCGTTCTATTGTTGATTTGTTATTTCATGCAAAAAGTGTCACCAGACATGTAACACGAACGATAAATGATAATTTATTACAAGCAGTGTATTAATAAAACATTGATAATATCTTGAAGTAAAATATTTTACATTTTATAGTTTATTAATTTATTTAATATGGAAACAATGTAAGTGGATAATAAAATTATGGAAAATAATTATTATCTATAAATTTTTTAATAACTTTCAAGTATAATTATATATACTATACGTTTATGTAAATTATATTTAATGAACAATAATTTCAGTATCTTTATTCAACATGTCATAAAATTTTCATCAAGTTGTATATGAAAACTTTTTATGCATCTTTGTTTAAATTACAAAAAATCCGGTTTTTCTTAAAAATAATAAAATAATATTAAAAGAAACATTTCAAAATGAACAAGATATGTGGAAAATTATCTTTTAAGTATATTGGATTTTGATTTGATCTGAGTAATAGAACAATGCAGGTGTATAAATTATGAAAACGATTAAGTGCTAAACAAGATGAATTGTTTGGGTTCATAATTTAACGTCATTACAAATATTGATTGAAAATTAAATTATTGTTGATTCGAAAACAAAGTTTCACTCTCTCAAAGTCAATCTGATTCGTTAGTGTTTGCACGGGGGTGGGGTTTATAGTTATACAAAAGTCATGTACGTTACAACTCCCTTCTAAAAGCTGAGAAATGAATTACGATAGCAATATATTAACTAACAGTCGCGCGTTAAAGTTGTAAAAAATCCGAGCTTTCCGCAAGTATTTTCTAAAACCTGAAATTTGGTATACAGGTCGAAAATATTCTTATAGATACAAAAAAATTAGCCAGTCAAAATATTACTGTAACAGATGCTGTCAATCGGCCTGTTTATTAGGCCATACATGATGTATTTTATCGAAAAGCATACTTTTTCTTGAGATTTTTTTTTTGTGATTGCCAGGAAACCTTAAAAAATCTCCGAAAAGTTCAAACATTTTTTTTCGCTGTTAATGGATTTCGAGATACTTAACATATAAAAATTCAAAATTACCATTTAAAATTCGACCGGTCAACGCTAAATCGGTATCTGGATCGAGCTTCTGTGACTCAAAAACTACACATGCAATTGTTAAATAGACATTATTGAAATCATCGAGTCAAAATATCCTTATTAACATAGTTATTTTCGAGATCCGATCAGTAAAATTATTTTCGAATGATGTATATATATATATATATATATATATATATATATATATATATATATATATATATATATATATATATATATATACAGATCGATTTTAGAATCACTTTTCATAGGGATATAGATAGTTTTTTACTGTCTAAAAGCCGTAAAGTGAAACGAAAAATTAGTGGTCAAATATGTTTGTATATATATATTTTTAAATAGATTAATATCTGAACTACTGAACTACCTGTTTTTTTTGTTACCCCCAGGTATCAATAAACAAAACTGATTTTAAATAAAAACTGAATTACATAATCTGTTCTTATATAGAGGTACTTGAATATAAGCCATGCAAAAAAGTACCGCCTTTTGTCCATCGACTATTAAGTTTTACGTTCTCTCATTTTTCGATACATTATGGAGTTCGGAATAATTTTAATGATTGAAGAAAAATAAACACTTTTGAAGATAAAAAAACATTCTTTTTCTTTCTCAAAAATTATAGGGTTTTAGTAGTATATGTTCTCGAACTGAAATCGCTTACAGCACGAAAACGAGGCATTTTTCGATGAAAATTGGCAAAAAGTGTTTATTTTTGTCTAGTAGTATACATAAAACAAATAATTTTAAGCTATTACATAGCTTCTATCGCGAGCCTTGAGCGCGGGGACCGAATCCAGAAATTCCGTAACGAAAAAACCTCACGCTCCCCACTACGACGGGCAAGGAGGTGTGGCTTGAAGACCATGCATCGTCTAACGTCGTTTCAGTTCGGCAGTCTTCGTCTTATCGGTCACCACGCTCAAAAAGTGTAACTTGAATTAATATCAAAGAAAAAGCAATACTGCATGAATAAAATAAATAAATAAAAAAAAAAATTAAAATTGCATAAGTTGATACAAAATGCTATGCAATAGCTTTACCGCGGCAGTCCCCGAGTGCCACACGTCTTTCTTTTTTTTTAACACTTCTGACTATTTCGAAAATGCTTCGTTTTTGTAGTTCGAAAATCCCAAATGCTATAAGGGAGTAATTTATAGTATTTAAGAAAATATTTTACTAGTATTTAGAAAAAAAATACATTGTTAAACAAACCTTCAGTAGAGACCGAAGAAATATTATTTAAACATGGCGTGTTTGGACTTAAATCCCTTATATCACAAAACCGAAACATTCTTCGAATAAATTTCATGAGTACAATAGTGTTTGTTTTTGTCCATTTTACAAATAACTAAAAAAGGGCATAAAACGGAAAATAATTCCAAAACCTATCCATAAAAGCAGGGAGGTCATAATAACAATTGGATCAAAAATTCGCCACCAAGCGGATCCGTAATATTTAAGCCATTCCACACACAACTTCTTGACAAAATTTACATACTCGAGTACCTCTACATCCTGCTTTATTAGGGATATTTTTGTCAACAAATCATAAATTTGTTTATATTTAATGTGCAATAAAAATAAATCACTACAAATAAATACCGATTTAAGAAATTTTTATGTGAGTGATTGAACTTTACGGATTTAATAAAATTAATCGATTCTCTAGGAATCTGAAAATAATTCTAAATACCAAAACTTTTTACGGAGTTTCAAATTTTCTACAGTATTTTTGTCAATAAACGCAATTGTTGAGGAATTATTAAGAAAAATTCTATTATTCAAACTTCTATAATTCAAAATATAATTTTTATAAGTTTTGTTTTTTTTCGCTTATATACTTTTGTTTGAAAATTTTCAAAACGATATTCCAACACTAGATGGGTTATTTTAATACCTTCCAATTCCGCGTAAATTGAATGATATACAATAAAAGATTTTTAAAAAGGGCTAAAAGAATCGTGTACATCTACCTATAAACGATTATATAAATATGATATTCGGTCAGCCTACTTGTAACTACCGGTATTCAATCATTTCTTTATCCCTTCATATCTTTTGTTTGTCATCAAAAAACACCTTTTATTATTTAAATAATAACTTATTATTACATAATCTATAAGAAGGCATACTCAGTAAATTTTAACTTCAATTGTTTTTATCATGATTTCAATAAACACTATCAACGAAAATGTTGTCAACGAATTTGACAAACAAATTAACAATACACGTTTCAATCGGTTTTGCCAACAACAAAATTATTGAAAATGAATTAACATAAAAATACGCAGTACAGAAGCAGCGAATGATAAACGAATTATCTTCCGCAGAATGTATTCTAATCATTGCTAAAACTGACTATGTCCACAATACTACGGTAGCTTTATCGACATTATTTTTAATAGATGTATACATACATGTCAGTACACAAAATCCCAATAAAATATAATTTCTTTTATCGGCTAATTGTGTTAATCTTTTTGTGAGAATTGTTTTGTCATTTTTGTCTCCAACGTTCCATAAAATATATGACAGCAAAAAACGTGTTCAAGTTTTTTGATGTCAAAATTATAATTTTAAATTATGTCTTTATCTAATTAACGAATAAATATTTTGGATTTTAATTAGTTTGAACTTTTAGTCAAAGAACTATTCAGATATGTATGTATGTAAAACAGCATGAAAATTTATGTAAATCATCTTGAGCATTGTTTAAACAAAAAAAATAACGTGTTCATTTGTAGGTTAATGAAACTTATACCTAGGTCAAATTTTACTTAATCCCCAGATATCAATGGATTTCATGTGCCATTAAAATGTACTGAATTTAATGAAAATTTCTATTTTTTACATATAAATTTTATACTGCCCAAATTTTTGGTGAAAGAATTTCAAAATATATTGTTATTTATGAAAAAATCATTTCTGACAAATTAAGATTTAAGTCTGTCTTCAAGTTAAGATGAAGACAGGTTATATAAGTGAAAATTTATTTATACCTGTCACGAAATCACGAAAATTTTGACATGAGTGTGAGAGAGATAAATGTCATCTTCATTATTTAGCGAAATATTTAATATTATGTAAAAATATTGCCTAAAATGATTTACATTTCACAGATTTTCCTAAACTATAAACAAAACTTCAACTTTTTCATCAAAAAACCATGAACAAAATTTTTAATCTATAATTCATTTTTCATTATGTTGTAATCTAATTATTCTAAATATGCCAATATTAAAAGCTTTATAAAATTTTTTGTGTCTTTTTAAGCGAGTTGCGTGCTTTCCAGTTTGTGTTTGTTAATGAAATCAAAAGTATTCATATTTGTATGCGGACATCAATGGAAGTATCATTTTCCTCGTTGACCATTTCGAATCTAAAAACAATGATTAAAATTAATTGAAAATAGATGCCTACAGTTTTCATTTCACATTTAATTTCAAACATTAAAATATCTTTTTTCTTGCTATAGAAGGTATAACAACTATATATCTATGAGAAAATTATGACAAGCGGTATTTAGTAAGAATCTTTTCCTGTTAAAACAATGAAATAAATCTGAAATCAACAAAAGCTTAAATTTTAATTGTTCTTGGCATTTTTGCTGTCTAAAATTTAAAAATTTTAAGGCCTCTGAAATAGTACCAAACTGGACCCCTGAGAATATCCGCCTCTGACTCTACTATAACTTTCCCAATGCAAATTTAATCTAAAATTGATCTCTCTCTCTCTCTCTAGGTATATATATATATATATATATATATATATATATATATATATATATATATATATATATATATATATATATATATATATATATTAATAACCTTAGCTACCTGATTTATAACCCCGTCTAGTGTCAATAAAAAAAAAACTGATTTTAAATAACAATTTAATTATATAATATCTTCTTATAGAGAAGGGTCCAGAGGTATTTAATTCATTATAAGCCATGCAAAAAAGAGTACCGCATATTATCACTGAAATAGTTTTAAGAATAGGTACTAGTAGTTCTCCACTTTTTCGATAGACTATGAGGTTTGGGGTCATTCAAATCATTAGGGAAAACAAATAAACACGTTTGAAGAAAAAAAAAAGTCAAAACACCATTTTTAAATATGATTTACTCCGATTTTACTGCCGGTTTCTTAATTTTCTTTATTTTTGAAAATACCTGTAAAACGAAGCATTTCTCGATGAAAATTTACTAGATTCCAGTGGTTATTCTTGTCTAATATACATAAAACAAAATGACTATTTCAAAAATGTTTCGTTTTTATATTACAAATTCAAAAAATCAAAATGCTATAAAGGGGAAACAACTCCATGAGGAAAAGAAATACATAGCATAAAATATAATATAACATTTTACTAGTATTTTCAAAAAAAAAAAAAAAAATACATTGTTAAAACTTCAGTAATAACCGAAGAAACGTTATTTAAAAATGGCGTGTTTGGACTTTTTTCGATTTTAATTCTATAAAAATTTCGGTAGAATTCCAAGAGTGCAAAAGAAAATGATTTTGTCCATTATACAAAAACCTAAACGCAAAATAGTTCCAAACCTAGTCAAGAGGGAAGGGGTGATGGCGTGTCGTAATAAAAATTGGATCAAAATTTGTTTCGGCAACATTCCGATCCTTAATATTTAAGCCATTCTACAAACAATTTCTTGATAGAATTTAGTACTCGATTTTTACATACTCGAGTACCTCTTCATCTTAGGTATATTATTGTCAACAAATCATAAATTTGTTTATATTAAAGGTGCAATAAAAACAAAACACTTTACAAATAAACACAGATTTAAGAAATTGTGGGTGATTGAACTTTACCGATTTAATAAAACCACCAGCTTCTAGGAATCTGAAGATAATTTTAAATGCCAAAACTTTTCATACAGTTTTCTTTTAAACTTTCTATATTTTTTTTTCAGTAATGTTTTATTCTCTTTCAAAATTTTGTTTGGAAATTTCCAAAACGATATTTCTACCCTAGAAGGTAATTTTAGTAATACCTGTAAAAAACCTGTATTTGTATTATACTTTACATATAAACAGTTTGTGATCTATTGACAAATAAATGTAAATGATAAATAATTAAGTTGTTATTTAATACGAAAATCACCTGTATTTATTGACTCGTCATCGGTAAATAGTAAGGTGTATAGACAGTTAGCTAACTTATCTTTTTTTTATTGTTACACGAGACTCTTTTTTTTAATTTTGCATGAGTATGCAAAAATTTAAAAAAAAAAAGGGTGAATTAAAAGATTAAAAAAGGCAACACCCCTTAAATTGAACAAAAAAAAAAAAGATTGAATTAAAAAAAGCAACACCCCTTAAATTGAACAAAGCAAAGTGTGCAACTACGTTTAGATACCTTGAAACGCATTTAACTGATTTATTATCCTAATAAAAATGTCCGATTCCATACCATTTATTACTGTTTTAGTTTCGATAGGGTTCTTAAAACATATTTCAAAAATTGTTTTATCATTCATTAAAAAAGACATTTATGAATAACAATTACTTGATTTTATAAATTTATTACCGTTTCTTGTTGAATAAATTCATCAAATTTCATTTTATTTAACTAACATAAAATAAACTCAACAAAATTGCTTCAAATTTGTTTTGGTGGATTTATTTTGAGATAAGCTCTTCTTCAAATTCATGTTTGATTTGTTAGATTCCTTTGATAAAACAACTCATATTAAAGACTAATTTTCAAGAAACATCGACTTATAGCTAAAATAATTCACATTGGTCCAAACTTGAAGTCTTCTCTGCGACGATGTTCATTTAGCTAGGATCTGGAACAGAACAGAGGAACAGACTAATAATAATTCAGAGTAAGCGACAATAACGAACCTCAATAACTAAGAAAGTGTGATAGGACAAAAATGAAAAACACCAATTTTCGCCTATTTTTCGAGTTATTGACACTTTTGTTTTATCACTTCATCAGTTTTTAAATACAACAAATCACAGTTTAATCATAGGTCGAACGTAGGTGACTAAAACCCAACCTAACCCGTACAAACTGTATTCCACAAATCTCATGGGTACTATAATAACAGGTTGAACGTAGGGGCCAAAAGTGTCGATGTCTCTTAAAACAGATGACAACTCGAAAATTGTTATTCCACATTTTCGTGTTATTTTGACTTCTTTTACCAATATACATAAAAAAAATCGTGTCGCCACGGGTTTCATATTGTAAGCCCATTTTATTATGAAAATACAAACAACTTTCAGGTGAAAATATACAAATTCGTTGCAAATTAACTTAACCCCTTTCAAGGAGGGCGCATCGAATAATCGATTCTATAAAGAAAGTCAAAACAACGATTTTGAAATACAGCTCAATACTTGTACCATGCAATTTTTTTCTGAGATTTTCTTATAGTAATATTTGGTATATAAACTATATGAATTGTTTTTTTTTTCTTATTTCGAAGTGGCCCTATTGATCGATTCAATTAAAAAACGAAACTGTTACCTGAGGCTTGTTAATTTTTTCCTTTTCCGTTAGGAATTTGTTAATAAGGATATGATTCTTTTAGTTTCAGCCGACTTCTTTAGATATAGGTGATGTAGACGAATACCCAAATTATATCTATGTGATATTGTAAACATTCACAAATTTTAAACTAAGCTTTAAGTTCTTGATTTCTTTGCTTCTTTAACGTTTTGCTTTATTTTCTCATTGAATTCAATACTTTCAGACGTTTTTACCATATTATTAAATAATGCAAACTTTTTTCAGACCTATTCCTAGAATAAAATTGTATAATTATTTAAGAATTGAATAAAATCAGATTAATATTTACCGTCAAATTTTTTCAGTTATCAATTTTATTGAATTAAAAATACAATTAAAAACCGTTCTCTTACATAATCTTCAGAAGATATTTTAAGACATGTAAATTTAAAAAAACTGCAATTCTTTTATAAAATATACAATTCACTTTATAATACTACCAATTGTAAAAACGCTAATTTCACATTATTAAATTTTCAGATATCACTTACACATACCATGGAGTTATAAACATGGATCATCACACTATTGATTTCATGGACATAAACTAAAATTCTAATAGACGTAATAATTGACGATTCACGTATTAGATGATAATTTACCAAATTTATATATTTTGGTCGAGAGTTCACTATAATGAGTTTGAACACTACTAGTTTATTGTATTTCTAATAAAAGAGGCCTTTGCTAGATATTTTACGAAACAATATGCCCACTGTTCGTTAGCCAAAAATATTTTTTGTTGACATTCGTGAATTTTGTGATTATTACGCAATTAACGATCCGTTCAATTGATAATTTATATCACCATGCATAAGAAAATGCACACTTTCGTGAACTTTGTACTTGATGTCTATGCTCAGTTTCAGTTTGCATTATTTTCACAAGAATTACACAAATTAATTTGAAGAAAACTGAGTCGATTTAATAAATTTACTTTAACAAAGGACACTCACAAACATTACAGTGAGAACTTTACTAATGAGACAAAATGCTTTATTTGTTTACAAAAAAAAAAAAAACAATTTGATTAAATTTTAAGGTTCCCACGATATGGATAATATTGTTTTGTTATAAAGTTGTTGTTGAAATAGGATGAAATTGGTTAGAACAGGCACATAATATTTATTGTAAATTTATTGTTCATGTGACAGCATATTTTTATCTACTGAATTCAATCTAAATTTCGTAAAGCTTAAAAAATATTAAAAGACTAATACGCCTAATCAGTCGATTTACGCCCACCTGTGATTATTAAAACGTCCGACTGATTTAGATAAAATTTTCATGGCGTGGTCTAGACCTTAAAATTGACATTGGGTTCTTAAACGAATATCGTCGGAGAAAATATTTCATGTTTGGAACAATGTCAATTATTTTAGCCTGGGTATTGATTTCTACAATCAAAAAATAGTTCAAACATTTTACGAAAAAATGTTGCAAACAAAAGTTGTTTCTTCTCAAAAACCAAACATTTGTTGTCTTTGAATTTTTCTTCTATCTTTTATGATTTAAAAGTTGGGTCATGGATCCAGTGGACCTAATGAATCGATTTTACGCATTAACGAACTTTTTAAGTCTACATAAAAGTACGCTTAACATGGTTTCACCGCTGCTCCATTTTATTTCGAGATGATTGATCTAATAAATATTCAATAGCATTTAACAACTTGACTTTAATTTATGCATATATTATATCCATAATGTATTTGATTTACTTCTGTGATAATTTTTGTTTTCACCTAAAAAAAGTATTTCCCTTGGCTTCTCTCCCCTGACGTATAATATTTAATTGAATTATTTATTAAATTTTGAATTGTTCAGATCTGTAAGATGCCAGTAAATTTAAAGGTTTTTTCTCGTTTTTTGAAGAGGCCTCTTCAAGGAGAAATACTGGATTTTATCAAACGGGCACTGTTCTTTGTGGGAATAAAAAGAAAAAATTCTTAAAAATTATGGACTGTCGTAAGCATAAAATTCGGTAAGTCCATGATATTATATCATAGATTTGAATTAAATTCTGTACCTATATTCAAGTCTATCGAAGTTATTCTATTTGCATATATATAAGATATTAAGCGGAAGTTTCATCAGTTAAACGTTGAGTTCGGAGTGAGTAAGTGCTAATTTAAAGTGTTCGGAATACTAGTTTATTTTTTATAAAAAATTCACATTTCATCCAAATTTGGTCAGTAAATCATTTTTATTTATCATACAATTCATCATATACTATTTTTTTCAAGAATTTTTTATTATATTCGCGAAAAATTAAAAATTTGTTACCTCGCTTTTTTGGAGGGAAAATATTCAAGAGTTCATTTTGGGCATTTCATGTATAAAATGTTAACTTATTAATATTGTATAGATGATTTAGAATGTTTTCACAATAATTTTAACGGTTTGGGATTTTTTTTTTTGGAAATTTTTATTAATTTTGATGAAAATTGGTTTAACCAAGAATTTTTGTAACGGTCGTTTTAGGATTATAGTAAGATATAAATCTATGTATAACGATTATGGAATTCAGAAATCAATATTCTTTCTAATAATTAAGCATCATATATTTTTATTCAAAAATTTCTTGTTATCTTCACAGTAAATTAGAAAATTTTTTTTCGTTATTTTGGAGGGAAAATCATTCACTCTAAAATGAATGCTATATTGCGCAGTTGTAACTGATATGTTAAATTAATGTTTTATGTAAAGAAACTTTTTTTTCAAAAAAGTATTTAGAATAATGGAGTAGATATATATATATATATTTTTTGAGTGATTTTTTTTTTTAATTGTCATTAATTTTTATTTAGAATAATTTTGTGCACGTTTCCATTTAATTGTAATTCTATCTACATAGAAGACATTTTAATTTTGGTCATGCGCACTTATCTTTATGTAAGTCCGTTGCATAACCATAAACTACGCCAATTTCATAACTATAACAAACCATGGCCGCCATTGGAAAAAAAATTTTTTTTCTTAAGTTATGCGGTTTTCTTAACTTATAATTAATTATTATTTATTATTATCTATTAATTTAATTTTTTAATCATTTATTTTTCAATTCGCGAATGATTTTTTATATTTTCCTAGTTATTTCTTTTTTTATTTGGGAGTATATATATTTTTAGTAATTTATGTGGGTACTAATTGATTGATATAATGCAATTGTAAATAAGATGTTAAATTTTTGTTGTATATAAAGAAATTTTTGTTCAAGAAGTATTTAGAATAATTTTCTAATTGAAGTAGATAAATATTCTTTTTTTTTTTTTTTTGGTAATTTTTATTTATTTTTTAATTGGCATTAAGTTTTATTTAGAATAATTTTGTGCGCATTGGTAACACATTGGTATAGGGTTGTCTGCCAAGAACTTGATCCTGTTAGGGGTTTGCGAATTTAAAAGATAACATTTTAACACAAGTGGAAATGTGTGACAAAGAGATCCGAGTTGAGTATAGAGTGTAATAATAAAGGATAAATACATAAAAATCAAATATATATATATATATATATATATATATATATATATATATATATATATATATATATATATATATATATATATATATATATATATACATTTATTTATTTATTTATTTGATGTTATAATGTTTAATATTTTATATATTGTTTAATATATATACCACTGCTCCTGGGTCACCCAGTAAGTTATTTTTAGTTTGTTTTTCTATATATATCAACGTTTCTTCCGTTGTTACTTAAGCCTCCTAATTTGACAAAAGTTTTCAAAAATACCAACTTTTTTTCAATACATTGTTTTATATTATTTGTTTTTTCATGTAATCTTATTTATATAATTTTAAATTATTTTTTAACAATGACTTTGTATCACAATATAAATACATAATCTATATTTATATTTTAATTATACCAATTGTAGGATGTCTAGTATATTGATTGAAACAAAGATTCTATTAGAAACACTGCCTGTAGATAATATTTATTTAAAGAAATTACTAAAATGGTCATTTATTTATTGTATTTCTATTTTAGCTAATGTTTGTATACAACATTGTACTCATATATGTATAATCACTTAAGTAAGTACATTTTATGAGTCATTTAGTTACTGAATCATTACACCTAGACATATTTTGATTTAAATTTTGTAAATACTGAGAAATGCGAAAACCATTTTAAAGAACTCATCACAAATAGAAATTGGTCGATGCAAGGTAACCGTAATTTCTCAAAACCAAATATTTTGTATGATGTGTTGTAAAGATTTGCCAATTAAATATTGCGCAATTTTATAAAAAATAAACTAGAAGAGCACCTTAAGACTTTGATAAGCTCTGGATCGATCTCGCTTCCCAGAAGTAAATGATTCTGATAAGTGTTGTGCGCGAGAGCCTTTAGCCTTTGGCAAGCTCTGGATCGGCCTTGCATCACAGAAGATAGTGCATCAATTAAGTGTTGTGCGCGAGAGCCTTTAGCAAGCTCTGGATCGACCTTGCATCCCAGAAGATAGTGCATCAATTAAGTGTTGTGCGCGAGAGTCTTAAGCCTTTGGCAAGCTCTGGATCGACCTTGCATCCCAGAAGATAGTGCATCTGTAAAGTGTTGTGCGCGAGAGCCTTTAGCAAGCTCTGGATCGACCTTGCATCCCAGAAGATAGTGCATCTGTTAAGTGTTGTGCGCGAGAGCTTTAAGCCTTTGGCAAGCTCTGGATCGACCTTGCATCCCAGAAGATAGTGCATCTGTTAAGTGTAGTGCGCGAGAGCTTATAGCCTTTGGCAAGCTCTGGATCGACCTCGTTCCCCAGAGGCTAGTGTTCCTGATTTGTGTTGTGGATGTCTGCATCTCTGGATTGGTCTCGTTTCCCAGAGGTAAGTGTGTTAGGTGTTTCAATACACTCATGAAGTCATCAAAAGTTCAAAGGTTTAAATTACGAGTAGATGTGCTTCTGGGTGATCCAATACACTCATGAAGTCATCAAAAAAGTTCAATGGTTTTGATTACGAGTAGGTGTGCTATTGAGTGGTTCAATACACTCATGGAGTCATCGAAAGTTCAAAGAGTTTGTTTACGAGTAGATGTGCTATTTGGTGTATCAAACCACACATAGAGTCATCGAAAGTTCAAAGGATTTGGTTACGAGTAGAATGGGCTATTGGGTGATTAAATTACACTCATGGAGTCATCGAAAGTTCAAAGGATTTGTTTATGAGTAGATGTGCGATTGGGTGATTGAATCACACGGAGTCATCGAAAGTTCATTTGATTCAACTTTCAAAATCATATATTTTATAATAGTTTCTCAATAATTATTTTAATAAAACTTATTTTTTAGGTACTTTATAAAATTTAATTTGGTAAAATTTAATTTCGGGGTGTTTCATTACCCTGCTTAGGATAAATACGATGGGTTCAATTCCCAAAAGAATTTCTGAGTGTCAGTACCCTTATAAATTGATCGAAAGTTAATTGGATTCAATTATCTAATATTATGCACTATTGAGTGTTTCAGTACTCATTTATTAATCAATTCCTAATTGAGTGAACTGAGTGTTTTTCAGTAAAAAAACGTCGTAAATACTATGATAATATTATGTTTCAATACACTCAGAAATACATCAAATTCAAATCGGCTCAATACCAAAGGACGTCAAAATTTTCTTTTTCAGAATTCCAAAGGATGATTACATTTTTTTACAGATTACCAATGATTCCATTTCCGAAACTAGTGGTACTGTTTAACAGACAATTTAGCCATAAAACTTAGAAACAAAACATTTCGGTTGAACTCAAAAATAATTATAGAGTGTTTCATTACACTCAGAAATACATCGAAATTAAATTGTCTCAATTCCAAAGGATGATTACATTTTTTTTCAGATTACCAATGATTCTATTTCCTAAAGTAGTGGTACTGTTTAACAGACAATTTAGCCATAAACTTAGAAACAAAACATTTCGGTTGAACTCAAAAATAATTATAGAGTGTTTCATTACACTCAGAAATACATCGAAATTAAATTGGCTCAATTCCAAAGGATGATTACATTTTTTTACAGATTACCAATGATTCCATTTCCTAAAGTAGTGGTACTGTTTAACAGACAATTTAGCCATAAAACTTAGAAACAAAACATTTCGGTTGAACTCAAAAATAATTATAGAGTGTTTCATTACACTCAGAAATACATCGAAATTAAATTGGCTCAATTCCAAAGGATGATTACATTTTTTTACAGATTACCAATGATTCCATTTCCTAAAGTAGTGGTACTGTTTAACAGACAATTTAGCCATAAAACTTAGAAACAAAACATTTCGGTTGAACTCAAACATAATTATAGAGTGTTTCATTACACTCAGAAATACATCGAAATTAAATTAGCTCAATTCCAAAGGATGATTACATTTTTTTACAGATTACCAATGATTCCATTTCCTAAAGTAGTGGTACTGTTTAACAGACAATTTAGCCATAAAACGTAGAAACTAAACATTTCGGTTTAACTCAAAAATAATTATAGAGTGTTTCATTACACTCAGAAATACATCGAAATTAAATAAGCTCAATTCCAAAGGATGATTACATTTTTTTACAGATTACCAATGATTCCATTTCCTAAAGTAGTGGTACTGTTTAACAGACAATTTAGCCATAAAACTTAGAAACAAAACATTTCGGTTGAACTCAAAAATAATTATAAAGTGTTTCATTACACTCAGAAATACATCGAAATTAAATTGGCTCAATTCCAAAGGATTATTACATTTTTTTACAGATTACCAATCATTCCATTTCCTAAAGTAGTGGTACTGATTACGAGTAGGTGTGCTATTGAGTGGTTCAATACACTCATGGAGTCATCGAAAGTTCAAAGAGTTTGTTTACGAGTAGATGTGCTATTGGGTGTATCAAAACACTCATAGAGTCATCGAAAGTTCAAAGGATTTGGCTCAATTCCAAAGGGCTATTACATTTTTTTACAGATTACCACTCATGGAGTCCATTTCCTAAAGTAGTGGTACTGATTACGAGTAGGTGTGCTATTGAGTGGTTCAATACACTCATGGAGTCATCGAAAGTTCAAAGAGTTTGTTTACGAGTAGATGTGCTATTGGGTGTATCAAAACACTCATAGAGTCATCGAAAGTTCAAAGGATTTGGTTACGAGTAGAATGGGCTATTGGGTGATTGAATTACACTCATGGAGTGTTTCATTACCCTGCTTAGGTTAAATACGATGGGTTCAATTCCCAAAAGAAGTGCGATTGGGTGATTGAATCACACGGAGTCATCGAAAGTTCATTTGATTCAACTTTCAAAATCATATATTTTACTAATGAGTTTCTCAATAATTATTTATTAATAAAACTTATTTTTTAGTGTTACTTTAGTAAAATTTAATTTGGTAAAATTATGATAATATTCGTAGTGTTTCATTACCCTGCTTAGGTTAAATACGATGGGTTCAATTCCCAAAAGAACTTCTGAGTGTCAGTACCCTTATAGAATTGATCGAAAGTTAATTGGATTCAATTATCTAATATTATGCACTATTGAGTGTTTCAAAGTAGTGGTACTCATTTATTAGTCAATTCCTAATTGAGTGAACTGAGTGTTTTTCAGTAAAAAAACGTTTCGTAAATACTATGATAATATTAGAGTGTTTCAATACACTCAGAAATACATCGAAATTCAAATCGGCTCAATACCAAAGGACGTCAAAATTTTCTTTTTCAGAATTCCAAAGGATGATTACATTTTTTTACAGATTACCAATGATTCCATTTCCTAAAGTAGTGGTACTGTTTAACAGACAATTTAGCCATAAAACTTAGAAACAAAACATTTCGGTTGAACTCAAAAATAATTATAGAGTGTTTCATTACACTCAGAAATACATCGAAATTAAATTGGCTCAATTCCAAAGGATGATTACATTTTTTTACAGATTACCAATGATTCCATTTCCTAAAGTAGTGGTACTGTTTAACAGACAATTTAGCCATAAAACTTAGAAACAAAACATTTCGGTTGAACTCAAAAATAATTATAGAGTGTTTCATTACACTCAGAAATACATCGAAATTAAATTGGCTCAATTCCAAAGGATGATTACATTTTTTTACAGATTACCAATGATTCCATTTCCTAAAGTAGTGGTACTGTTTAACAGACAATTTAGCCATAAAACTTAGAAACAAAACATTTCGGTTGAACTCAAAAATAATTATAGAGTGTTTCATTACACTCAGAAATACATCGAAATTAAATTGGCTCAATTCCAAAGGATGATTACATTTTTTTACAGATTACCAATGATTCCATTTCCTAAAGTAGTGGTACTGTTTAACAGACAATTTAGCCATAAAACTTAGAAACAAAACATTTCGGTTGAACTCAAAAATAATTATGGAGTGTTTCATTACACTCAGAAATACATCGAAATTAAATTGGCTCAATTCCAAAGGATGATTACATTTTTTTACAGATTACCAATGATTCCATTTCCTAAAGTAGTGGTACTGTTTAACAGACAATTTAGCCATAAAACTTAGAAACAAAACATTTCGGTTGAACTCAAAAATAATTATAGAGTGTTTCATTACACTCAGAAATACATCGAAATTAAATTGGCTCAATTCCAAAGGATGATTACATTTTTTTACAGATTACCAATGATTCCATTTCCTAAAGTAGTGGTACTGTTTAACAGACAATTTAGCCATAAAACTTAGAAACAAAACATTTCGGTTGAACTCAAAAATAATTATAGAGTGTTTCATTACACTCAGAAATACATCGAAATTAAATTGGCTCAATTCCAAAGGATGATTACATTTTTTTACAGATTACCAATGATTCCATTTCCTAAAGTAGTGGTACTGTTTAACAGACAATTTAGCCATAAAACTTAGAAACAAAACATTTCGGTTGAACTCAAAAATAATTATAGAGTGTTTCATTACACTCAGAAATACATCGAAATTAAATTAGCTCAATTCCAAAGGATGATTACATTTTTTTACAGATTACCAATGATTCCATTTCCTAAAGTAGTGGTACTGTTTAACAGACAATTTAGCCATAAAACTTAGAAACAAAACATTTCGGTTGAACTCAAAAATAATTATAGAGTGTTTCATTACACTCAGAAATACATCGAAATTAAATTGGCTCAATTCCAAAGGATGATTACATTTTTTTACAGATTACCAATGATTCCATTTCCTAAAGTAGTGGTACTGTTTAACAGACAATTTAGCCATAAAACTTAGAAACAAAACATTTCGGTTGAACTCAAAAATAATTATAGAGTGTTTCATTACACTCAGAAATACATCGAAATTAAATTGGCTCAATTCCAAAGGATGATTACATTTTTTTACAGATTACCAATGATTCCATTTCCTAAAGTAGTGGTACTGTTTAACAGACAATTTAGCCATAAAACTTAGAAACAAAACATTTCGGTTGAACTCAAAAATAATTATAGAGTGTTTCATTACACTCAGAAATACATCGAAATTAAATTGGCTCAATTCCAAAGGATGATTACATTTTTTTACAGATTACCAATGATTCCATTTCCTAAAGTAGTGGTACTGTTTAACAGACAATTTAGCCATAAAACTTAGAAACAAAACATTTCGGTTGAACTCAAAAATAATTATAAAGTGTTTCATTACACTCAGAAATACATCGAAATTAAATTGGCTCAATTCCAAAGGATTATTACATTTTTTTACAGATTACCAATCATTCCATTTCCTAAAGTAGTGGTACTGATTACGAGTAGGTGTGCTATTGAGTGGTTCAATACACTCATGGAGTCATCGAAAGTTCAAAGAGTTTGTTTACGAGTAGATGTGCTATTGGGTGTATCAAAACACACATAGAGTCATCGAAAGTTCAAAGGATTTGGTTACGAGTAGAATGGGCTATTGGGTGATTGAATTACACTCATGGAGTCATCGAAAGTTCAAAGGATTTGTTTATGAGTAGATGTGCGATTGGGTGATTGAATCACACGGAGTCATCGAAAGTTCATTTGATTCAAGTTTCAAAATCATATATTTTATAATAGTTTCTCAATAATTATTTTAATAAAACTTATTTTTTAGGTTACTTTATAAAATTTAATTTGGTAAAATTTAATTTCGGAGTGTTTCATTACCCTGCTTAGGTTAAATACGATGGGTTCAATTCCCAAAAGAACTTCTGAGTGTCAGTACCCTTATAAATTGATCGAAAGTTAATTGGATTCAATTATCTAATATTATGCACTATTGAGTGTTTCAGTACTCATTTATTAGTCAATTCCTAATTGAGTGAACTGAGTGTTTTTCAGTAAAAAAACGTCGTAAATACTATGATAATATTATGTTTCAATACACTCAGAAATACATCAAATTCAAATCGGCTCAATACCAAAGGACGTCAAAATTTTCTTTTTCAGAATTCCAAAGGATGATTACATTTTTTTACAGATTACCAATGATTCCATTTCCTAAAGTAGTGGTACTGTTTAACAGACAATTTAGCCATAAAACTTAGAAACAAAACATTTCGGTTGAACTCAAAAATAATTATAGAGTGTTTCATTACACTCAGAAATACATCGAAATTAAATTGGCTCAATTCCAAAGGATGATTACATTTTTTTACAGATTACCAATGATTCCATTTCCTAAAGTAGTGGTACTGTTTAACAGACAATTTAGCCATAAAACTTAGAAACAAAACATTTCGGTTGAACTCAAAAATAATTATAGAGTGTTTCATTACACTCAGAAATACATCGAAATTAAATTGGCTCAATTCCAAAGGATGATTACATTTTTTTACAGATTACCAATGATTCCATTTCCTAAAGTAGTGGTACTGTTTAACAGACAATTTAGCCATAAAACTTAGAAACAAAACATTTCGGTTGAACTCAAAAATAATTATAGAGTGTTTCATTACACTCAGAAATACATCGAAATTAAATTGGCTCAATTCCAAAGGATGATTACATTTTTTTACAGATTACCAATGATTCCATTTCCTAAAGTAGTGGTACTGTTTAACAGACAATTTAGCCATAAAACTTAGAAACAAAACATTTCGGTTGAACTCCAAATAAATATAGAGTGTTTCATTACACTCAGAAATACATCGAAATTAAATTGGCTCAATTCCAAAGGATGATTACATTTTTTTACAGATTACCAATGATTCCATTTCCTAAAGTAGTGGTACTGTTTAACAGACAATTTAGCCATAAAACTTAGAAACAAAACATTTCGGTTGAACTCAAAAATAATTATAGAGTGTTTCATTACACTCAGAAATACATCGAAATTAAATTGGCTCAATTCCAAAGGATGATTACATTTTTTTACAGATTACCAATGATTCCATTTCCTAAAGTAGTGGTACTGTTTAACAGACAATTTAGCCATAAAACTTAGAAACAAAACATTTCGGTTGAACTCAAAAATAATTATAGAGTGTTTCATTACACTCAGAAATACATCGAAATTAAATTGGCTCAATTCCAAAGGATGATTACATTTTTTTACAGATTACCAATGATTCCATTTCCTAAAGTAGTGGTACTGTTTAACAGACAATTTAGCCATAAACTTAGAAACACAACATTTAGGTTGAACTCAAAAATAATTATAGAGTGTTTCATTACACTCAGAAATACATCGAAATTAAATTAGCTCAATTCCAAAGGATGATTACATTTTTTTACAGATTACCAATGATTCCATTTCCTAAAGTAGTGGTACTGTTTAACAGACAATTAAGCCATAAAACTTAGAAACAAAACATTTCGGTTGAACTCAAAAATAATTATAGAGTGTTTCATTACACTCAGAAATACATCGAAATTAAATTGGCTCAATTCCAAAGGATGATTACATTTTTTTACAGATTACCAATGATTCCATTTCCTAAAGTAGTGGTACTGTTTAACAGACAATTTAGCCATAAAACTTAGAAACAAAACATTTCGGTTGAACTCAAAAATAATTATAGAGTGTTTCATTACACTCAGAAATACATCGAAATTAAATTGGCTCAATTCCAAAGGATGATTACATTTTTTTACAGATTACCAATGATTCCATTTCCTAAAGTAGTGGTACTGTTTAACAGACAATTTAGCCATAAAACTTAGAAACAAAACATTTCGGTTGAACTCAAAAATAATTATAGAGTGTTTCATTACACTCAGAAATACATCGAAATTAAATTGGCTCAATTCCAAAGGATGATTACATTTTTTTACAGATTACCAATGATTCCATTTCCTAAAGTAGTGGTACTGTTTAACAGACAATTTAGCCATAAAACTTAGAAACAAAACATTTCGGTTGAACTCAAAAATAATTATAGAGTGTTTCATTACACTCAGAAATACATCGAAATTAAATTGGCTCAATTCCAAAGGATGATTACATTTTTTTACAGATTACCAATGATTCCATTTCCTAAAGTAGTGGTACTGTTTAACAGACAATTAAGCCATAAAACTTAGAAACAAAACATTTCGGTTGAACTCAAAAATAATTATAGAGTGTTTCATTACACTCAGAAATACATCGAAATTAAATTGGCTCAATTCCAAAGGATGATTACATTTTTTTACAGATTACCAATGATTCCATTTCCTAAAGTAGTGGTACTGTTTAACAGACAATTTAGCCATAAAACTTAGAAACAAAACATTTCGGTTGAACTCAAAAATAATTATAGAGTGTTTCATTACACTCAGAAATACATCGAAATTAAATTGGCTCAATTCCAAAGGATGATTACATTTTTTTACAGATTACCAATGATTCCATTATTTTATTTTTCATGTTTGCGAATAATTTTTTTTTTAGAAATGTTCGTTGTATATCTGAAAATTGGTATTTTTGTGGATTTTTTAAAATAATGCTATTTAATTGATAACGAAATAAAATCAATAAGGTTGAAATTTTTCTTAATAATTAATATTGAAATTTATTTTTGTAAGTTATTAAAATTTATTTTTAAAAAAATCTGGGTAAATTTGTACTACAAAATATATTTCTTTGGTATAAATTATATGCAAAGTGAAGCTGCCATTTTCATAACGATCTATTCTAACAAATTCTATTTATTATACGCAGTTTTATTTGAAAGTTTGTGACGATTATAATTAAAGTACACTTTTTCTAAAATTTTAATGATATTAAAATTTAGTAAAAAATTTTCAGTACTGAATTGTGTTAATAAAGTTCCTTGATTTAATGTTTATTTCTGGCTCTGTTGAATGGCTCCCGATTAAATGTAAAATTTTATTCAATACATGCTTTTCTGCCTTTGTTCAAGACAATTGTTCTTAATATAGATTTTTTTCTGGTATGAATTTAAAAATTTTAAAATGAGTTGACATTGTCGTCAGTTTTATACATATTTATATTTTTATATAAAATGTAATTTCAAAACTCAATAAAAATCAAGGGCCCTGATTTTTATTAGATTTTACTGAAGCTACATATTGTATAAGAATTGTAATTTTCTATTGGAAACTTCGATGTTTCAACTATTTGTAGTTTTGAACTCAGTCAAAATTAAATCTAAAATTTTAGAATAATTGAATCCAGAACAAGTGCAGATAGGCATTCTATAGAATACAATTGGTGCATGTTAATTGTATACCGTGACTAATAACAGTAATAGACTTTGAATCCGTGGAACAATATTTACTCGATATGTGTTCAAAATTTAATTTATTATTTTTAATGTTATTGAGTTTTGGATAAAATTGTATATAATTTATAAATCATCATAAATTTTAAGTATAAATTTGCCGTTAAGTATAATGCTTCGATGTGTATAAATGGATTAATGAAAATCAAAATGGTGGTTTCACCAAGCTAAATTTATCTAAAATAAATAATATTTCGAAAGAAAATAATCCGAATTTATATAAATAAATTTAAAACTTCATTTAATGAAATACGATTTTTCATTTTAAGTATATTATCAACTTTTTGATTTTAATCCGTTTTCAATTATAAAATTTCATTAATCATTATCCATGTTAGTACATTTTCATTTCCAACTGCGAATATTTTTCAAGGGATTTTTCACAAACTGAAAAATGAAAATGATGGTAATTTTGGTAAATTTTGATTATTAGAAATTATAATCAATTTATTGGGTCAATTCCCAGTTCAGTTTCTACTACACTTATAAACTTATTGAAGGTGCAATGGATTAAAATCCCAATAGATATTTTACTGATAGTTGCCAAATATAGTCATAATTTTACATTAAATGTAGAAGATGTCTCGAAATTTCCATAACATTTTTCAAATGTGAATGTTTTTTTAGGTTGGGAGTTTTTTTTAATTTAATGAATTTTTTAGCTCCTTTTTTTACTTATTTAAATTCATCGAGATGTTTTTAAAGTGAGAAAAAAAAATAGGAAAAAATCGTGGATTAGGCCTACTGGGGACACCACGATTTAAAAATAAAAAAAACGCACTGATGTATCTTACCTCAAAAGGTGGTGTGGAAACGGATACAAAAATTTCGAATAAATAAAGAATTCTTTTAAGATTTTTTTTAGGGTAAACTCAAGCAAAGAACTGGAATTGTGGATGTTTAATTCATTGATTCAAGATTTACGGATTATCGTTAATGATTATAAATATTTTTCCTTTATTTAAAGGGTTTAAGGCCTTATAATAAACGTCGCCACTTTATTTCAATAAGAGTAAATTTGACAATAAATATACATCGAAATTTAATTTAATAAAAATTGATCAAATTTTATAGAATTCTATTTCGTAAAATAATCCCAAAATACTCAATTTTTTTTTACAGAAAAATTTAGGGTGATAAAAATTCGAGAGTTTTTAAATGAAGTAGTCCGTACCCAAATAGATACATACAAAAAAGATCCTTTCAATTCTAGGAACCGTTATAATTCATATTTCAGAAAAAATGCTTCATTCGTGTTATTATGATATTTCTTAAGTCTAAGACAATAGGGTACATGTATATTTATATGATATGTTACATATACAATGGACAGAATCACTCAAAACATAGCTCATTAATTAGTGCTTATTTATTGCTCATTAAATGCCATAAAATAAAATTTGATGCTCAAGCTGTTTTCCAAAAAATGAGAATACTGCTAGCGTTATATAAAGCTAGCAGTTAACTACTTTCAAAAATGGGCAGAATAAATAGAATGCTCAAAACTTAGCTCATTAATTAGTGCTTATTAAATGCTATAGAATAAAATTTGATACTCAAGCGGTTTTCCAAAAAATGAAAGTTCTGCTAGCTTTATATTAAGGTAGCAGTCAAGTACTTTCAAAAATGCGTAGAATCCCTCAAAACATAGCTCATTAATTAGTGCTCATTAAATGCCATAAAATAAAATTTGACTATAAAATAATTCAACATTATAATTTTTTATTATCTTTGTGAATTTGAATTTTTCGATTATACTCATATTTATTAAATCCGTGAAAATTTTATATCACTAGTATATCATTGTTTATTGGTAGTATTAAATAAACGTAATAATTAACCTTTTTAAATTATTTATAAATCAGTTGAAAGAATTGTATTTTCTTGTTTAATTATTTTAAAAATTTTGATCCGAAGAATGGAGTCGCAGTTAGCAGTAACACGTTTCAATTATCTATAAATGAATAAACAAATTTATACGCTCTCAAAAATTATTTTTCATATAATCTTTCACAAAGAAAATTTTTATGGAAATACGACACGATGAAATCATACATATTACCTTTTTTGCTTCGTAAAGATTATTGAACGTATTTATCTTGCATCTCTTAAGAATGTACCTTCTTAAGACTTAATTAAATTAATAAGAAATAATTATAATTTAGTCGCCTATTTTTGAAGATTATATACTCAAATCTTTTTTCTATTCGACCTAATCGGCCGATTTGGCTTATGAACGAACCTTAGCCTTTTTTTCTGGTCTTGAACGTCAACATGAATATATTATTGAGTTAATGGTGACGTAAAATAAAAATATAGAGTGGCGTCCTATGTGGAATGTAGGGTTGGCCTTTTTTAGTCCACAAGCATCAAGAAAAAAGCAGGAAAGTCGTTGAGTTTCATTAAAAATCACATTTAACATTTACGGTAATATTTATGCGCTTTTAACCAAAAAAAGCTTATCTAAAGAATTTATTTTAAAATAAAGTTTAGATATGCTGAACTATACACATATGTAAATTTTACATCGGAATATAACTTATATTTAAGTATAGCTTAAACACACTAACCATGTTATCGCGTTTTATACATCAATAAAGCCAATTTTTTCCTTACTTATTACCGTTACAGTCTCTTTGAATTTAATAGTTGATGGAATTCAAAGAACTATCGAATGTTTATCGAATGGGTATGTAGCCAATTTTGGGTATTTATATGCGATTCGATCTTAAATTGAGATTTATTCAGTTTTTGACTAATTGTAACTTTGGGGTTAAAATCAGAAATGTAGATAGGTGAAACGTAACCAATGACTATATTACAGCATGTAACTTCAAATTTTCCGATATTACTTGCTAATATTCTTAATATTAACGCCTTAATAAATTAGAAAAAAAGTAATAATTATCTATTCTAATTTTGATAGAAAGAATACTTATTACTTATTGATTCTGTGGATATTAGAACAAGTATTGGGATCAATCACTCTCTAGAGTCGCTGAAAATTCCAACTCCTAATTTACTTTAACAGGCTGAGTGCACTTGTATCATGCATACTTGAAATACACTAACCTATTCCTATCGTTATAATTAGTGAGTTTGGCAACGGTGGAAATCGAAGGTGCCGTGATAATTTTATTTTATTATTGTTTGTTGTATTTTATTTTTGATATTTATTGCTTCATGTAAGTCAACTGTTGAGAGTATCACAAGTATGTATGTTAGAATGCTACACACATGATATGAATGAATGTATAATAATAAAACACAAGAGCTTGTCACTGCTGAAGTTAACTTAGTTAACATGCCTAAAAAGTTTCTATTACATGCACATTGAGGTCACAGAGTGGTTGTACAGTTTTATTGTTATGTATTTTAAACACTGTTTAGTTTTTAAGCTATATATTATATTATATCTACAGTTAAAATGGTTTATAATGACTTTAAAACGATAAAATCATTTCGAATTTTAATGAAAATTACTCAAAAAGAGAAAGAAGTAATATAGACATTTTGGGAATATTTTGACTACAACTTAACGACCTGGTGGAAAAGGTAGCTTTAAGGATTCCTAAGAAAAGTCACAGTGTATGCCAAAATTAAAAAGATAATATGGGCAGTTTCTTTTGCACTTTTGACATTTTTTTCGTTTTTGTGTCCGGGAAAACTTATTGCAGAAAAATATATGCCAGATCGATTTGTATGTTTACAAAAGTATCCAATTTATTTCTCCAATTCCAATTCTTCTGTTTCCAGCCATTCTTATCAGTTTCCATCTAGAGAGTTTGTTTCAGTCGTAAAATGCGAAAACTGTCAAAAATTACGAACTATTTCATAAGGTTTTTCAGTTTTATTTACTTGTACCGTGAAATATATACCTTGTAGATATAAATAGTAAATAGAAAGGTTGTAGAGCATAAAATTTTCTGCAGGAATGCATTATTTTGATTCAAAAATCATTTCGAATTTGTCCGCCACAACGCACGTGAGCAATATATATTTTTTGATTTTATAATCTTATAGACCGCTATGGCGATGAAAATATGCTTTATGATGATATTTTTTTAATTTAAAGTAAGCATTCAAACTTAAACAATTTTAATTTTACAAAACCACAACATTCTTATCACATTGGCGGAGTTTTTATTTAAACGCGGATAGAACTGCTTTGTTAGACATTTCACAATTTGTTATATATTGTGTTATAAATACATATAATAATAATAATTATTGTAATAATATATATGTTTATTAGTGAAATTTAAGTTGCTTAAGGTTTGTCAAATCCAAACATTTTACGAAAATATATTTACAACAAAAGTTGTTCTTTAAAAATATTTCAAATAAAAGTTGTTTTTCATCTATCTATTATGGTTCAAAAGTTGGATCATAGATCTATATGATCCAATGGGCCGATTTTCCTGGATTACAAATTTTACTCTCATCTTGGGTCTTTACTCGCTAGGCCTTATCGATCGATATTAAATTATAATTGGCGTTGGCATGTTCTTTTATACATGGGAAATGTATATGAATTTTTACAAATAACAGTAAATTATTTTCACTTTATATTATTGTATGCCAAGCTACGCTCTACACATATGAGAGATATATTTGTGTCATGTTTCGTTATGTTTTGTTCTAGCATTGTGCTTTGTATAAAATTTTAACCATGAGTTTTTATGTCTTTTTTTTTGTTGTAGAATGTAGGTGGTGGTATTTTTCATGGAACAATTTTTATTTTTTACAATATTATTTAAATTGATATTAATTGTGTTTTATTTATGTCAAATTCAATACATAAACGATTTTAAAATATAAAACAGTTCAGTCGTATTGTTGTTCAAAATTTACGATGAAAAAAAAATTAACAATGCTTTAATTTGTAAATACTTTATTATGATGTCTTTTTAACAAAGTCCTTCCGCTTGTCCCTTTTTCACTGTGAATAGTATTTTAGCCAACAGAGATACCCGAGCTGATTTTATAGCATAAGAAGTGCTAGAAAAAAGTTTTTGTTTTTGTTGATTTATATAAATTTTCGTTGAATAGGAAAATGCACTATTTTTAAAGATTCAAACTATCCACACTTGTAAATTTTATATTCCAATTGTTAATAACTGTTCATAAAAATTGATATATAATAATTTTGGAGATGGATTTTTCTCAGTTGAAGATCGGAAAAAGTCTCAAAACATGTTTTTTCAAATATTGCAGCAACATCTTTTGTAAAATTTTAACTATTTGGAAACTATTTGGTAGTCTTTCGAAATTAAATCTCCTTAAGCACAAAAACGAAGCAATAAACCCCAGAGTTAATCGAAAAACCAAAAGTCAATGAGAAAGTGAAAACTTCTATAAGGATGAAAGTATGTAACGTGTAAACGGTATCATCTTGGGTTCCTTAACTGAAAGCAACCGATAGAAATAATTTTTCAAATTGATCTTTCAAATCCATTGAAAGAAGAAAGAACTATACGACCTACTCTTTATGTCGAACTCTAGAAGTATGGGCAATGCCAATTCTTTTCGATTTGAAAAATATGTAAAAGAAATAAAATTTATAATTAATATTAAATTGCATAAAAGGTTTACAATACAAACCTATTAAAAATAAAAATGGTGGTGATATAAAACTAAAATTAATTATTAAAAATTTAAATATTAATAAACAAAAATAATTAGTAAAAAATAGAAAACAGAATAAATCAAATAAATAATAATTTATTTATTTAACAGTTTTGTAAAAACAAAAAAAAAATCAAATAAACAATAGTTAATTTATTTAACAGCTTTGTATTTTTTGCTTGTTTGTTTTTATTTTAATAACTCTTTTTTTTAATTAAAAATGAATATTTATTTTGCAGTTTCATTATTTTTAATCAAAATCTGCTCTTTACTTTGACCTTTCACATCATAAATGTCACCCAAAATAATATACGTTTTAATTGGCAATTCATTACAAAAATAAAATTTTATGTTTACTGATTGGATATAATAATATCAACATTTATATAATTCTTTGATAATTTATATTTGTATACCGTCGTCTAATGAATTATTATTTTTATATATTTTTTTTTCAGACATACGAAAACTTCATTCGTATAAAACAAATATTTGTTCTGTAATAATAAAGAATCAACGGAAATATTTTTTCAATCACTTCGATACCAAACCACTGAAAAACCCATGATCGACAACTCAAGAACACTGGATACTTTTGTGATAAATTTCAATTGAAAAACCTCAGCAAACTTTCCACTTCTGATAATGGTCCATTCTTTTATACAACCGGAAGGAGTAAGTAACACATATATCAAAACATAATATTGCAAGAAGGTTATGAAGAGATTTCACGCAAGTTTGTTATCAATAAAAACGTTTTTCAAAACGTGCAATTATTGCTCACTCAAACTTCAAAACGTAATATAATATACATATCAAGAAAATATTTAATTATTTGAAGAGATTTTCATTTTTTCTTCAAGGTCTGAATAATACTTCAGCTACGCTTGAAGTGATCTGCTAATCACTTAGACTCTTAGAGAAATTATGTAGAAATCGTGAATGCTTACTGATTTTTTAAACATTTTCAATTCCATAAATGTTTTCCAGTTATACTTCTTTCGAAAATTAAATTTATAAAAGTCATTCGTTAACCTAGACCTAATTATAGAAATAGTGTATGTTTGAATTCTCAAATAGATTTTATAATCCAATATTACGTAATAGACATAACCGTTAAATTTTTGTACGTTTGGGACTTAGTTATATAAGTTTGAAATGAAACTCTATTAGTATAACACAATTTATGTATAACACGGATGAAAATTCTTATTTACTTTGTAACCCTCACTAACAGTTTGAATCGCATATTAGATGTACATTATCGTGTTACATAGTCCGATATCAAGCCTAAAAGATGAGTGATTACCACAATGAAGGTAGTTATTCTGCTACAATAATGTAAAAATGCATCATATACGCAATAAGAGTAGGTTTGTTTGTAGTAAAATTAGTCTTAACTTTTGCCTGAGACTTTACAGCAGGATATAAAGTGTGTACTGTTTGCGTTGTTTGTTATTTTAGGTTTTTCAACGAAAGATAAATTTTTTATTTTAGTATAAAGCGAAAATTTTTAACAGGTGAATCTTCAAAATTTGAATTGTATGCATCATAAAAAATTAATTTCTAAGATAATTAAGAACTATTGGATGTTTGTTTTTAACAGTACCAAAGTAAGACAAAGTTAGACAATGATATAAAAGTTTCTACAAACAGGAAGTTTTCTAGAAGTTCGAGCTATAAAAAGTGATAATAGTCAAAAATTTACAATATATAATTTGATAATCGAATATTGTTTAATAGATTGTTTAGTAAATTTAATCCAGAAAGAAAAAGCAAAGACTAGATTATTAATAACTACGGT
This sequence comes from Chrysopa pallens, assembly GCA_020423425.1. Lineage (NCBI taxonomy): Eukaryota > Metazoa > Arthropoda > Insecta > Neuroptera > Chrysopidae > Chrysopa > Chrysopa pallens. The sequence goes on from CM035594.1 coordinate 46,854,861, forward strand.
AAAGAGTTTTGTATCGCAAATGACGTTTGTGTAAATGGAACAACAAAAGGAAACAATTAAGGAAACCAGATATATGTTTTGTCAAATGGTTTGAGCGTTATAGACTATATAATAATGGATATAAATATCTGGATTAACATTGTAGATTTTAAAAAGCGGAAAGATTATGTGCTCTTTGTAATGAATGCATTATAAGTGTGCAGTATCTTTTATTAAAATGTTGAGGCACAGAAGGCGTACAATGGGAAACGGTTTTGGAATTAATAATCCAATCCAAATATTCAAAAACAATCTATGTTTAGTTGAATAATATCTTCAAAAACCGAAAAGTTTAAATTAAAAAAAGTCTGGTTCATGACTCAAAGTAGAATGAATTTGTAATTTTTGCTTTCTTCAATTTTCATTTTGTGTCTGAGAATAAATTATAATTAAAATGTATTCTAATTAGTTAAATTATTCTATTGAATATATTTGATTGTCCTCACGGGATATAAATAAATAAATTATATAAAAAGGTGCAGTAATACCAATACATAATAAATCTGCTTGATTTTTTTGAAATTTCAGTATGATGTAAAAATCAAAGATGGATACTATTTAAGTTAAAATCCATTGAATAAGCTACGATTATTATTTTAAAGAATCTCATTAATTTCTGGGGATAACCGCTAGATTAGATTCGAAGACGTCTTTTCAGATTAGATGCCGCTCTAATCTACAACAATATAATCTTTATCAACTATGCATATCTTAGTACATGCATGAAAATCTACGATAGCAGCAGAAATAGGGAGCATAACACATCACACACCAATGGAAATTAAATTGGTATGAGGTTTATTATACATACATACAAAAAGGAGTTGAGCACAGTGTGTGATGAAGTGATGAAGTTTAGAGGCACTAAGGGCCTATCAAACTCAAGTATGTTGTAGAGCCTGCCCTACGGGACTTTCTGCTAAGTATATATATATTGTTAAGTTAAACAGTGAAGTACCACCAGTTTTCTTAGGTGTTATACCACCAAACGATTATAACACTTTAGTAACAACATCTTTTCGAATATACAATATGTAGCTGAGATATAATATCTCAACATACATATTTAAAGTTGGTTTGTAAAACTTTCCAGGCTTTCTAGGTCTTTGTATTCAAAAGTATTGGCTCACTACTTTAATCAACTTATTTTATACAAAAGTTTTTTCATCTATTATTCAACTAGAAAAGGATGGTGGTGTTATTTGAAATCCTGGTTTTAATAGTTTAAAAATGTTATCCAGTTAATGGCGAAAATGTTCTACCCAACAATCATATCTAGTAGAAAACGATGCTTTATTGCCCATGTTGCTTATAGCCAAGGTGATAGAAATGAATAAGCATTAAATATAACAATTTACCTATTAGTTACGAAAATAATTTCAGTCTCGTACGGCCATCTCCCCCGGGCTTACCCTAGTGTATTTTTATTTGTTTCCCAATTTACAATATAATATAATTCGTTACATTACATTAAATAATTACATTACTTTTTAAATATATTCAATCAATGAATTGTTTTCTTTATTCGCATGATACGGTACTTCGATTGGTATTGGCAGAAAATTTTTATTTGTGTTTATTTTAAATTAAATATTAATTTTTTATGTTATGTTGTTGTTGTTTAATAAACAAACAAATAATTATTACAAAAATTAATATAAAATTTAAATCAAACAAACGTTTAATCTTACATATAGCTTTTTATATTGATCGTATTTAATTTTAATACAAATATACCCCATTCTGAAAAATACAAAAATTTTGCGTTACGAATTTAACTGAGATAAAATTATTTTATAAAACCAATAAATTTATTTATTTATTTTTTAATTTTGATGTAATAACAGTATCGAATAGAAGCATTCAAAATTATTTATGAACATATTTTGTACAGTTTTTTTCATAAAATATTTTTATTTTTATTATTTAAAATTCAATATAAATTAAATATTTTGTTATTTAAACTATTAAATAAAATTCAAACATTCCTCAACTTCATAGTTTAAATGCTTATAAATATTTCAAATAATGTTTCAAGAAATTTCATATAAACTTCTTTCTTACATTCACACAAAATTTTCCATTTAAAACAAAAATTGCGGAAAACAATACAAACAAAAATAGTAACAAATACAGATAACAACTAACAGAATTAAATATTTTGATATTTGACATATGATTGAGTAACACTGTTTGAACTATTTTAAAAAAGCTTTGATATAATATTCTAAGTATCCAGTCTATCTTTTTCTTTTATCTCTTCTGGTTACAAAATCATGGATTTATTTGGTCCAATAGAATATACATCGAAAATTTTATCTCGGTATCGTTTTTCATTTTTAAGGGCGGGCGGACGGACAGCAAAAAATGTACTAATTATGTGATTCGATCAAAATCTATACGGAAATTCTGAATGTGTCTTCAATATTATCTAGCTTAACAAAACTCAAATTAGTATACTCTGGCATATACTATATAGGTATGTCGAATATAATTTATTGAATCTAAGTAATTATTATTTGCTCATCAATAAAATAATAAAGAAACGTGGGTATATTCTACTAATATTACAAATTTTATTGAAGGAGAATCATTTACTTATTGATAGGGTTCAAGAGGAGTAGACACCAATATGAATAAATTATATTATAATACTTTATTCCAGATAAAGGAAACTGATATCCTTTTTACTTAAACATAATCTTTATAATGATATTCCATCTATATGATGGATTAGAATAAATTGAACTTCATATTTTCTTGATGTAAAATAAAAATAATAATAATACATAAATAAATAAATTAATTGAAATAAAACTGTATCCACACAGTCTCGATATCCATATCCGTAAACGGAATATATTCAAAAAAAAGGGTTAAAGACTTACGGGTTTTCAATATTATTGAAGTCAAACGATGAGTAAACAGGATAATGTAGTTAAAACAACAGGTGTAATTTTGTAATTTATGTTATTCAAATTTTGAGAAATCATAACGAGGCATTAATTGATTTCTTTTGAAATAATTTATAGAAATCCTTACATGGATTTATTTCTTTTCATACTACTGATAACTTCCGAATTATAACCTCGAGTATATTTAGTACATTTTACATAGTCCAGATGGCTTTTGTAATTCATACCTTATATCCTTTTATATATCCTTTATATTTTAAACAGATATGGAAAAAATATGTTTCAAAGAATTTATTGGTTAATCAAAATTTTCATTAATTTCTTCGGATAAATACAAATGTAGATTCTAATATGTGTCAATTCTGATAACTAGAATTAACGATAATAAAATATTGTTTTTTAAGTAGACAAATTTTACAGCTTATTAATAAATTTTGATATTTCTTCAATGTTCAATCATTATCCATTCACAAAGTTATAAATCCTTTGATTGATAAAGTAGTATTGCGTAACCATAAAAATGAAAGAAATTTAATTGATAAATTATTTTAATGTGGTATATTTAAACATAAAAAGAGGCCATTTACATAAATTTGTTAAATCATGTTTAGATCCCATTTTTAAGCTTTTCATTTTATATTTAAAATAATAATGCATTCACTCAACCTTTCCACGATAATTGTTCTTTTTTTCATATTCATATAGAAATTTTTCTCTCAGAAATAAATTAAAAAGGTACATGAAATACGTATTTATATTATTGTTGAAGAATATTATATTATTTGATATGACCTTTACAAGATGAAGAAAGTATGTTTTTGAGCCTTTTCATATGAAAAACGAATCACGTTTTTGATCTTTGATTTGTTATTCAAACATATGCTTATATATACCGGGACATATTGAATTTATATTCTTATATGATAGATATTCTATCTATTAAAATATAATATATTATCCTAGATACCATCCAGAAGCTTTGTATTCGTACTTTAGTAAAATTTTCCTTCAAAGCATGAATTAAAAATTTATTTTAATTTTTCTATATATATTATTTTCAACTATATATACAGATTCAACGCCTCCTTTACCGAAAGGATAAGAAAGGAAAAATATAAAAATTTAAAAGAAAAGAAAATTTTACATATAATAGGATTTTTTTCGAATATTACTAAACATAACGGAACTAGAATGTGTAGACACATCAATATATACAATTTACATACATATTATATGAATATAAATTGTATATATGTGTTTTAACTTTAAGACGTCTTTCGACCATTATTTTTAATAACAACATGAAAAGAGGTCGACCTAGTTTGTGTGAAATTGTATGTCCTTGTCACTTATTTAACTGTTGCGTTATTTGAAAAATTGATTGAATTAAACTTTAAAACACATTTAAGCTGTTTACTGCCAGAACGTGAAAACCGTACTCAAAATATTTTGTCTCATTACTGAGCAAATTGTCTAAAACTACGTTATAGATGTTACCCAAACTGCTCACGAGTTGTTAATCTATTTAGAAAATTTTTCTAGAATATTATTTGAATGGGTTTGAAAATATTTACTAATAAAAATGAGACTTTAAATTACAGTCGATCTAATACTGAAAAGTACAATATTGTAAATTCAGTATTTTATATATAATAAAAACAAGTTTTTATAACAACTAACAGAGTTAATTGTTTAGATACTCGATATATGATTGGATATCAATGTTTGCACTTCATCAAATAGCTATAAATATAAATATATATATATTATAATAATATGTATTTAATAGATAAATTTGAGCTAAAATTATGGTGAACCTAAGCATTAAAAAATAATAAATCAAACAAAACTTTTCATTTTTCAACATTTCTTTTACAGTTCAATTTTTGACCCTAGACCTATTGGACACAATGAACCGATATTGCTCATTTGTAAACTTAAAAAAAACTCAGTCTTTCTGTCGAAAATACGTCACCAAAATTTCAACTCGCTGCCTCTTTTCGATTTTGAGTTATTTTGATGCCGGACACATGGACGTACATCCGCAAATGGACAAATAACGTTATTGTATGAAGAACATATATACCCAAATTTTGCTTATCACTTCAATTAATTATCTAGTGTTACGTAATTCTGATTCTCTTTAAACAATTCAAATTTTATGCCTTTCACAAATAAAATACACAGTTTGAATACAAAAAACAGTTACGTTCGTTGATTTTTCAATATGTTTTTCGATTCTTTTATGTAGATATATATAGTATATATTTTATACAACAAATTTAAATTGGACAAATGAAATTTTAATTTACTTCACCAAAATAAACATATATTTGTGTTTGTAAAGTTTACAATACCTAACAAACGAATCCGAACGAACGAACGAGTATACATTTTGAACATGTGTAACGAACGAATTATTCGATTTGCGTGTTTTGAATTGGTAAGTTCATAGAATAAATTCAATCAAATATATAATTAGATTTGAGATTGATTTAACAAATTACAAATTCAATGACCTATTCTTCAAGCAAATGTATAAATATATTTACATAACATAGTAATACCCAAAATATTTCTTGCTTTTACCAAAGTTAGTATCGGCTTATGATAACTTAGCCTTTAGTCTGAGAGTTATACAAAATAAAATAAAAGGTATATCTAGACGTTGAATCCTAAATCAATTGTGTCTATCATGTTGTATAAATTGTGAATGCCTAGAAAGTACCTATCATTTCTTCGAAAAAATATATCAAAAAGGAACAATAAAATTTTAATTAATCAAGAAGTGAGAAAAGCTTGATTCTATTATATAAGAATATGACTATTTGTTGTTAAACCAATAAATTTTGGATAAGATAAATCATTGTTCTCATTGATATATTTAGAATAGCTATCCACTGTAAGTTATTATATTGGAAAAAGTTTTTGAAGAAAACTTTGACAGAGGATTAAAATTTGTATAACAATTATGATAATTATGATAAAAGGTGTACTAACAAGAAAATTTTTAAAAAATTGCTGTGAAAACCGGGAAAACAATATTTGAAAAAGTTGCATTTTAACTGTTTTTTAGTCTTAAATATAAAAATATAGTTAAAAAACTTAAAATTAAAACTTAAAAGAGATTTTCGAGTCTTAGACTTTTAAAATTTATTAATATTATTTATCATTAATCATCAAATACCGGTAGAAAAAATTGTTAGAAAAGTTCTATATTCGCAAGCCATGGAAAAATTTTCATCTGGGGTTCCCCTCCCTTGGTAGATTACCTAAAAAATATACTTGAATATTGCAAAAAAAAAATATTTGATAATACAATATACAAATTTTTTTTAAATACCTACAAAAATGAATTAATATAAATCAAGATTGCTTCAGGACACTTAAACTTGAAAATTTTGAATGAAACGCTGACATTGCTATTCCAAATTTTCTAATGACAGTGATTTTAATTCTCGAACAATTTTTGGCAAAAATCTAATTTCTTTTATTAAGTTCATTTTATTGAGAAGTGATAAAAAAAATCTTGACGGTTACGGGATCCGCTAATCTTGTTACAATTATGAATATAGTAGAAAGTATATAGTTGCCGTTTTATTTGCAAAGATTTGTAGTTTTAAAACCTTTCTAACCAATAAATCTTCTAATTCTTTTTTCGCATTTCATTCATGTTCTTTATTTAATTAATTTTTATTTCCATTTTTGAGATGGAACAATAATTTTTATCAAGCTAATAATAGATTTTGATGTGACATTTTACGGTACACTTTGTAACAATGTACAGTTGCTAAACTACAGATAGCCGCACAGACATTAAGTTAATATATTGGATAAAAGGGACAATGATAATTGTGGTCAGTATTATATTTTTTCGTTATATATATATATATATATATATATATATATATATATATATATATATATATATATATATATATATATATATATATACAGAATATAATAATGTGAAGCCACACACAAATTCGCATAAAAGATTTTATTGCTTTGAATATTGCGGATGAGTTACAAATTAACACACTGTCATGACACAATTTTGACATTGTCTAAATGAATGAGTTGGAAACAAATCATCAATATGAATGAAATAGTTTTACTGTTTGTTGCTTAGTGAATTATTAGTTGAAATTGGTGACAAAATACATTTTACTTTCTACAGCCAATATTGAATATGTCAATAATTACAATAATAGTTTTGTATATATAATGCCGTAACTTAGCAAATATTGATAATTTTTAAATATTACAAATTCTTTGAATATAAAATAATATATATTTTACCTTCTCCTTTTTATTTGTAACTGATTATAATTTTCTCACCTGAAACACAACAAAAAGTAATATATAAAACTTTGATATTTTCGATATCTTATAAGTAAAATATATGGAAAATTATCAGGTAAGAAATTTTAAAGTATAGCATTAAAAACATGTTAAAAGTATAGTTAAGGAAAAACTATAATAATTATAATAATTATAAGAATCTTACAAAAACCTTCGGTGACTATTTAAATTATGAATATTTAAACTAAAAATTTTGTAACTTCATGACTTAAGCCTCTTTTGAACCGCCTTTAAAAAAAGAGCAGGTTCTCAATTCGATTGTTCGACTGTTTTTTTTAATGTGTGTTTCCTCAGAACTTTCGATGAGTTGAACTGATTTTGATGATTCTTAGTCCTGATCTGATTTTCGCTAGGATAGAGAATGGCTAAAAATAATTTTAAGTGAATAAATTTCATCCAAATGAAAATGTTATCGTGGTTGTACATATCATTCAAGAGTAAAAAATAAAAAATTTATAAAATAAGAACCGCGTGCAAAAAATGGGCTTAAAAGTAAAAAATAATTTTAAATTTTTCTTATGACAAATTACTTTTCGAATTGGATGCCCATTTTATTCATATCTAAAAATTTGATTGATTGGCGTCGACTGAGAAAAGTAATAAAAAGGTCACAATGAAACATTTAAAATTATGTTTTTGCAGGTGGTTCTTTTTTATAATTTTTTATTATATTATTTTATAATCAGACACTGTGACCGAATGTCTTTAATTATTGTAAATATGTCCTCAATAATCTTTAAATTACTTTGAGAAATAATTGTAATTTTATTTCAATAAAATGCAACCACAATATCATGAACTAGAAGAACATATAACATATCCTTACACTCAATTAAATTATTTAATTAAATGCAAACTAATTAAATACTCCAAATGTCCGTAATAATAATGATTGAGTATGAATGATAATAAAACTATATTTATGTTTCTTGATATATCAACTGTGTATAATAAATGATGGTGATTTAGTTTATATTCTTCCATATGTGGTCTGAAATTTCAATGTCACGAAGGAATATCCATCGGCTAATTTAAAAAGTGGTGAAGTGAAAAATGCATTTTATAAAACTAAAAATAAGAATTAATTAACCTTTGAGATCATAAATTTATCATATGCTTTTATGACTCAAATTTAGAATATTTAAGAATATTTACACATAAGTTTTAATTTTGGCCAAACTACATGCTTTATTTTTCACTGCCAAAAATACCTTTTTTTTTTGTTGGTACATGTATCTATTTTCTTATACTTGCCTCGCTATAACTTTCAAAAACGCCTTATTCGATTTTGATAAAATTTGGTAAACACGTTTATCTAGCTCTGCAAACACTGCAACTGCCACAGTTACTACTTATATTATAATAAACCTGTATAATCTCTCGAAATGAAAATAGGTTTCTAGAAATGATATTGTAAAGCTCATACTTTTTTTAATAAATTTAATTTAATTATGTGCTTTTTGCATAAATTAAACTCTCTGATATTATTGACAAGCTTACCGTATCATTTTATAATCAACATTACTATCATTATTGCCATTATACTAAAGCTATACATAAAATTGACTGTTGATTTAATAATAGTTGGTAATAGAAAATCAATATAATGTTTATTATTTCATATCACATTATAACTGGCTAACATCGACCATCCATGTTTGCTAGAATATGATGTGTAAAATAGGTCAATTTTGTATATAATTGTTTATTATTAATTAAATTATAATCGTATATCAATTACTTCTCATTTTATAATGCAAATGTTTTTATATGATAGTGTATGTACACCTTTCTAATCTATATCAGTTCATTCTATGATTTCTTAACGTTACATGCTGTAATTGTCTTTATTAAAGAGAACAAATAATCATTTGTGGTTTGTAATTTAACGATAGATAATTATAGTTTAACAAGCTTAAGTAATGAAAGGCATATAGTTGGAAAATATTTTTGTCAATAAATAATACAAAAAGACATATTAGTACCTCAACTTCATATATAATCTTCAAGGATATTTCGAGGTCAAATTTGTTTTTTCCTAATTTCAAACTCAATAGTAAATAAATTGATTTTGAAAAAACTATTTCCAAGGTCACAATAAGTATTAGCATTGAATTCTCGCTGAAAAAATTTAAATTGATTTTCTACAAATTCACGTTTCAACAGATTAAAACATGCCATAGTATTTTGTTATATTGTTTCATTATCATTGACAAACGGCTTAGTACCATTGCCTATAAACTTTTTTTACTTATTTCAGTGTTCATGTGTTATAAATTTTCAATGAAGCCAATTTCGCATTTCCTTAAAAACTGCGGTGTTTTTAAAATTTACTATTCACTTAGTAAATTTATTAACAACGGTTGAAGCTTAAAGAAAGTTTCTGTTATGTGTCACTAAAAATTTAGGTGAGGCAGTAAAGTTTCTTTTATAATGTTGCCACTGTTCACATAAATCTTAGATGTGACTAAAACACTGTATCATTATTAACAACGACTTGAATGTTTGATGTATAATTTAGTGTATACAAGCCAATTCTCTATCTAACTGAGAAAGTATCAAACCAGCCTCTTTCGAATAACGCGTAAGTGTTACTCAGTCGACTGAGTAATCTGAGTGAGTAACTATTTCTATTGGTCGCAGAACTTGTACGCCTGTTAAATAAAATACTGCAAATGCTTAATAATATTATCCAAAATAAAAATTCTAAAAAAAAACATGTGTGACTAAATTACCGAGTGATATGAAATGCTATCTACCTTAAATAAATTTACATGAAATATTCGTATAGACATAAAATACTACATAGATTATAAATTCGTATTTAGAGCATTAATAAATTTTAATAGTGCCAGTCCAATAGTTAAAATGAGCATTTTCAAAATAAATATAGAAAAACATCATAATACAATATATTATAAGTGTATAACTAGTGTTTTATACAGACAAATATTTATCGTAGTAATCCTAAATTTTGAAAGTAGATACAAATATAAAATTAAGAATGCATAAGACTTGTTTACATCATTTATGAAAACAAATTAAAAAATAAAACACACTTGTCTCAAATATATCAAATCTCAATTGTGCATATGTTTACTAAAAGATCTGTGTATGTGCAAACGAAATGCAAAATCTTGTAGTTGTACCTCTGGGTTGATTACTCTCGGTGAATTTGTATCATATCATGAATGTTTCTTATGGATTTATAAAACAATTTTTTAATTTTTTCGCTTTTAGGCCCCCATACACACCATCAGATTTTTTAATGAAAATCTAAATAGGTATTTTATTTCTGATAAGAAAATCTAAATGACATGTATTTTATATTATACCCCGCTCTCGGTAAGATTTCCACATAAGACATCATAGAAAAGAAAATCTAATGGTGTTCGCATGAAAATAATACTGTCCGAAGTGGCATCAGAATTTATAGTCAGAATATCTTACGATGTAATCTGAAGTAGTCCATCGATTAGTCAAAAAAGTAATTTATAAATTTAAAATATTTGAAAGTTCATTTGTTCATTGTGGTCAGTATCCGATGATATTCGATGATATGCGCTTGCTTAAGATTTTTGTCTGATCAGATTGTCTTATAAAAATTTCTTATAAGACTGTCCGATGGTGTAAGTTAACCATAACAATATCTGGGCCATATTTGCAAGCTAAATTTTGAAAAAAAAAATAGCGCAGGAATCTACTTTGAATAATTCATAAAACCTCATTACAGTATTTTACTATAATAATACTATTTACATTATGTAGCATTTATAGTTTGAATTGAGTTTTGTAGAGACTAGCTTGTAGTTTGACTTCTCTACTCTTCCCCTATTAAAACAGGGTTATGATGAATGTTTTGTAATTAGTTTGGTAACACTTGGTTATTTGCATTCATATAAATTAAACAGAGAAAAAACAGTATAAAGTTTTGTCGATTACAGTAAAACTATAACACTATACTACTAAACAGTTATTATTTATGACCATGTTTTTTTGTATATTTTTATTTTTATTTATTTTTTTTGTGTGAAACATTCATTAAATAAATAACTTAATACTGTTCAGTATGTCTGTTGTCTGCTGTCTGACTCCATTATGTTAAAATGATACATAGTTTTAATAAATTAATTTTTGTATAATATATCCATTATAATGGTCAATTGAAAGTCATTCGAAAAATAATCAATTTGACAATGAACGCCCTTCGTTGGTCGGTCAGCTATGTCGTCAGAAGGAATGTACGATGTTTATATAGATTGCGGTTTCAATGTCCGCAGCCGTACCAAAAAATTAGTTATCATAGGTAAAAAAGGCTTAATTACAAAGCATATGTCTCTATTCAACTATTAGGCTACTACATTTGAGAAAACTTTTAAACTTATTAAATGAGTCATCTTATTTGATTTTGTTAATTCACATATTTTTGTTTTTTTGTTTTTTGTATAAGTAAAACACTGTCTCCTTATCTCACTAATAGTTAGTTATGCATGAAGCATTTATGATACATAATGAATGAGTTGTTCCATACCACCTAGAGTTAACATAGAATTAATAATTCAATTGAAAATTGTATTGAATAAGCTGTGGTTAGCGCTATCTCAAGGCTAGTGCGAATAACTCAACGTAGCGCAGCTAATATGAATCAAAACATCAAAATATAAGTAAATAAAGTATTGACCACAAAATACTACATTTAATTATATTATTTTTGCATACCTCAACTTTGAAAATATTTTATTTTTGAAGACTTTTGCTTTAATAGAAATATAGTTTAAAAATAATTATTGTATATTTCAACTCTAAAATATCTTATTGAAAATAATTCGTATCTCCAAGTTATCCAATTTACGTGATACCTCAATTTATAGGTTATTGAGTGTTGAGTATTGAAACTTAAACGTACTTTCTATGTTAATTCAAACAGGAGATATCTAACTTTGGTGGAGAACATTTCATAAAGAGTTGAAAGTCAAGTTGAATATCCGCGCCTTGATTTTCTTCATCTCATCTAGTGTTTAATAACTCATATAAAAGGTCTTTAGTCACTGAGTGTTCTTAGTCGAACAAAACGAACCCTCTATCTTCATCAGATCTAGAATTATTTTGAAAAAAACTATCACAACGTTTAAATATTACTTGAGAAAGATTATAGATAGATTAAATCTAATACTTGATGCTTCACCTTGACACAAATACTTTTCATTAAAAAATGTTTGCAAATTACTTGGATTGGGCCGGGAAGACTCAGAACAGCTTTCATCAATTTTTCTAATATATAGATAGTAAAAGAATGATCGGAGATGCATCGCAACTGATTTTTTCATTTATACACAAATTTTAAGTCAATGTTTCAAACCGTTACAGGCTTGAATCTCTATGTCCATAAAATCTGTATATTTTATAATTATCAATTCTTTTATTTTTAGTTAATATTTACTGTTTGTTTTTTCTTACTAATTAAAGTAATCAATTCATTCATTCCAACACAATTGTAAATCAGTACGAATGCTCTCATTTGAACATACAATAATTATCATTGTCATCGTCATCATAAGCTCACTTTTAAAATAAGCCGATTAATTTTATTTAAATATAAAAAAAAAAAAAAAAAAATTAAAACCGGAATGGTATATACGTGTTCGGATATCCGGACACGGAATAAACTGAAATAATAAATTATAAACAAAAATGATGTGCTATCATGATTGAAACAGGTTGTTTCTATTTTATTTATTTTTCCCTGACATTTTTAATTTATTGTTAATTTTTTGTTGTACTACACCGAAAATTTATAATTTACAGTGACAACATTTAAATTAATATATGTATACAAAATTCATATATGGGTTTGTAATACTTTGTTTATAATAAATATTTATTTTTTGGATGAATAATTTCTATACTCTTGTTATACCAGGTAAGTAAACTCAACTCGAAAAAAATGTGACACCTGAATTGTTCAAATCTACTAAAATCATAAAATACACGGTTTTTCTGGTGTGTTAAGTTATTTCTCGAATTTAATATGGTTTTTTTAGTTTCCGAGCTAATTTGATGACAGTTTTAACAAATTAGCGATAAGTATCATTTCAAGAGACAATTTAAGATTTATTTTAATAAGATTGTCAAGAGAGGTGACCATTTCGAAGTCTAGATACAAACATACATAATGATGAAAACAAATGAAGATAACAACTAACGTAGCTAATTGTATAGATACTCAAATTATCGTTGAATATCAATATTTCTCATCAATGATTAACATAAATAAAATAAATAACATAGTTATAAATGTATATATAATACTAATACGAATTATATTTATATACGTGCTGATTAGCTAAATTTAAGCTAAAATTGTAAAAAAATCTAAAAATCTTACGAAAAAATCTTCCAAACACAATCACAAACTTTTGTTAACAACTTTTTATTAGAAACCAAACATATAGTCATTTCATTTTTCTTCTATCCTTCATGCTTCAAAAGTTTGGCCATACATCTTTTGGACTCAATTGACTGATTTTACTCATTAACGAACTTAAGCTCAGTCTTTAAGGCTAAAATATTAACTAGCTATTTTTTTTCGTGTGTGAGTAATGTTGTGCAGACGGACAGATATACGAAAATCGACTAATAAGGTAATTCAATGAACACCCTTACCAAAATTTTGTTTGTGAAATCAATATATTCAAACGCTACAAACTTTAGACTAAAACTAATTTACTCTGACATATTATAGACATGTCGAGTATAAAAAATAATCTAGACCAAATCTAGAACAAATACCTACAATTTTCCATTTTTGGGAATATTGTTTAGGTATTGTTTACTAGATTATCATCTATTTTAATCAATTTTGTTTCTGACAGAATGTTTTATATATTATAAGCTTAATAACTGAAATCTAGTATCCATCAATGTTCGATTAAATAGTAAACAATTTTCATCAATTGAATAAATACTATGGAATTCTGAATTATAGCTAGACTGTTTTATTGTTTATACGGTTCATTTATATATAATATAATAGAAGTATCTACACGACAATACAAAACAGATGAGTCAATATTGTCAAGGAGATTCGGTTATCCTTCGGTATAACAGTAATTGCTGTTACATATCTAGAGAAATATAATAGTTTCTTGTTTATATATGTGAATATTATCTCAATGAAATTTCCTGTATGTGTGTTTAAGTATGTCGGAATACATAACGTACGTCCCATCTACGGTTCGTATGCATCGGTTACTGTATCTACAATATTGGCCAACAAAAGTTGATCGTATATGAGTAGCATAGTATTAATTATAAAAGCTATAGCTGAGATTAGTAGTAATGTTTAAGCATTCTGTAGATCTTAGACCTCGTAATCAGGCCATTCGTCTGTATAATTAATTTTTAATTGTAATAAACTAAGTACTATAATAAAGAGAGATAGAGGAATATAGCTTCATGACTTCAATAAAAAAAAAAAATTATTGAAAAATTATCTATATCCGTTTGAGCCTTGGGCACGATTCTCCATTTCTTTAAGATAGATAAACAAGCACTCTTTGTTTACTGAGTGACTTACAATATGCTCTGCACAATTGTATAGATTTATGTATATTGATTTATGTTCAAGTCGATTTAAATTATAATTGTAAATATGATTATTTCATTTTGTTTGACAAATGGCTTTTTCTTATTTTATTTTAATATTGTGTCTATTCAGCTGGGAATATCATTTATCGAACTTTAAATAAATTAGCAATAAAAATCTAAAATGTTTGGTGTTGTGTCAACAATTTTTGTTCTAAATTGCCATTTAAAATTAACTCTATTTGTTTAGCCGTAAAAGTTGATAAAAATTTTCTTTTTTTCAATCGTTTTAAATCTTGAATGAATGTTTGCATGCATTTTGACTATTTGCTCTGTTTGAGTGTAATTTGATTACACCCACTGATTCATATTTAAAGAAGAAACTATAAATGCTATTTTTCAAATAATTAGTTGCCATTACAATCAGCTGAAAACATCGAATTTCATCCTTAGAAAACATTAACTATTTTGTAATATTTTTAGATAAAAGAAAGAATTCATCAGATTCAAGTTTTTTGAAATTTAGTGTTCACCGATATATACTATTATCATCAACTTCGCCTGTCTGCACAGGATATGCAAAATTTTACATTGTTACACCTTAAGCACATCAATTGAAGGAAATATTACTAGAAAATACTTACCCATCACCATTGTTATATGAAATATAATTATTTAAATATAAATTTAATGATGAGGGTTGCAAAAAATATAATTATTTTTTTAATTCCATATAATATTCCTCCCTTCCTATGATATTTTATACAAGCACATAAAGCTAAGTTCTAATGTTAAGTAACTTTTCATACGTAGATTTAAAACGTAGGGTATTGATGAGGTTCAAAAACATTCGTGTATTTTTAATGATGAGTTAGTTGGTGGACTCTTCGATTTAGTCGAATATTTGAAGTTTTGCCAATATTTGTGTATTTATTAACTTTTATTTGTAAGGCTACTATTGTTGATTATTTACCAGATAACATAAAGCGTACCTTTTATGATTAGTCCAAGAGGTAGCGACTATAACATGCAAGCATTTTTAAAGGCTTTTTGATATTGTGGTACATATATGGTGGAAAGAAATAGTCTGCTGTCAGTCAGTCTGGTTCGGTAGCGTTTATCGTTGGGTGCGCATGGAAATTGATAATAACAATGTATGTTTTAGCTCCCTCATGAGCATCTTCCAACAAAGCGTGTGTACGCTTGTAATAACTCCTAAAATTGGATACACAGGTCGCAATACTACAAATCCAAAAAATAATTTTTCCACTCAGAATTTCACTGTGACAAATGCTCACAATAAACTTATTTATTTAACATTGTTATGGAGGTGGTATGATTTTTATCAAAATTATAATACTTACATTTTGGTATTTCGGCTCAGTTCTAATAGTTTTGTCGATTATCAATATTAATGTACACTAAATATGTACTTCTCCCCTTATACTTTCCGGCAATTTAATAAGATTAAAAGTATCTAGAATAATAAATAGACCTTAAATGGTGATTTTTTTTAAAAGGGATATTTTATGTGATTCTTTTACCTTGAGGGGTTTTTTGTGATAGTATTAGGAGCCGAAAAAAATCGTCGAAACATTCAAAGATTTTCTTTTGCTGTTTATGAGTTTTTTAGGATGATTTTGATCTAAAAAATTCAAAAATAACATTTATTTTATGATCGGTCGCCTAGTTTTTGCGATATTGCATGAAATACATCGGCTAAATCGACTTCTGAATCGGTTTTATGGTGATATCTCAAAAACGGCGCCTCCAATCATTAAATAAATGTTATTTTTGAAATCTACGAGTCAAACTGCCCTTATGAACATATTTTTCTTTTAAATCGGATAGAAATTTTTTTTTCGAATTTTCGCAATTTTTTTAAGGGGTACCCCTTTGAAAAAATCGAAAAAATCGAAAAAAAATTTTTCTTCTCGATTTGAATCATATATATGTTTTAGGGTAATTTTTACCCGCAGATTTCAAAAATAATATTTATTTAACGATTGGATGTGTAGTTTTTGAGATATCGCTAGAAATCCGATCCAAAGGCCGATTTATCGAATGAATTTAATGCAATATCTAAAAAACTAGTCGACCAATCACAAAATAAATATAATATTTGAATTTTTTAGACCTCAATTATCCTAGAAAACCCATAAACGGCGTACACAAAATTTGAAACTTTTCGTCAGTTTTTAATACAATCTCAAAAATTTCAGAAAATTTTAAAAACTACATATCCAATTTTTCATAAAATTCATCTTTAAAAATTTATAAGGATTAAAAAATATGTAAGTTTATTTATTTCAATACTAACTTTTGGTTAATTCATTACTTTCAATTCACTTTTCAGCTTTTAACAAGTAATAGCCACCACGTACATTTTTTCAAGTTTAATAGCCAACCACCTCCTGCAAACGGTTACGAATCAGACTGACTGACAGAATACTATTTCTCTACACTATAAATGTGTTAAATAATATCAAAAATTAGCCTTTAGAAAATATTTACATTTTTTGTCGTTCACCACATATTCAATCAAAGTTCAAAGAATGCGCCACAAGAACATAGATCGAACTGATAGGAAACCGATCATAACCGATGACACATATGCGCGCACATGCTTAAGATTTTCTGATCAGAATTTCTGATATGACTGTCTGATGGTGTGCGCCCGCTCTAAATGTGAAGTTTGATGCATCTTTTGGAATATGAAAAAAAGGACTCAAAAGTTAATCCCAGCACTATAATCAATACCACGGCATTGTATATACTGTGTATATAAAAAGAATAAAATTAATAACACAAACATAATTTATTTTTCTATATCTGTTTGTGAAAATTGATATACGTCAAAGTATAAAAAAAAAAACTGTTTATATGATCGTAAAATATGAATATAAAATATTATATAGGTCAATTCATAGTTTTGTATGAACCATAACACAAATTATTATATTGTTCAAATTCAGACATACACATAATCTCTCAAAAGACAAAAATAATATTATTTTTCAAGTTTGTGATAAAAGGACATAACATGAAATTTATATGGTTGTTTTATATCCATGAAATACTTTACGATCATAATGTTTGAATGGCTCTATCTCTTGTAGTATAAATTAAAATAATTTTTTTCTCTATTTGTCTGCATGGCCTTACTTTTACTCTCTGACAGATGTAAATGAATGTGGTTTTTATCGATGGCAAGCCGAATTATGGAATGGTTTCCGTGTATAATTTATTATTTTATTAATATATTATTTATATTTACCAAGTAATCACGTTTTTTCCAATTCAGTAAGTAAAGATATCAATTTAAAATAGCCGATTTTCAAGTGGAATACCGTTCCGTATAACATGGTAACATTGTGGGAATAAATTTAAGTCAACAAAAGATCTTAAAAAAAACTTCACTTTGCATAAAAAAAAAGTTCGCTAGCATTTTTTATCATTAGCATTCATTAAATACTCTAAATCTAGTCTATACAACTATAACTATATATTATAGTAATTTGTATTGAATTGATACTCAATAGCTGTATTTGAGCTAAGATTGTGACGAAATTAATCAGGAAACAAAAAAATGTTTCAAGCAAAAAATGTATGTTTTAAAAAAACAAACAGTCTTGTCTTCTAAAATTTTATTCTATTTTTTTAATTCAAAAGTTGAGTACTAGACCCATTGGTCCCAATGAACCGATATTACTCATTCACGAACTTAAACTCGGTTTTTATGTCATAAATATTTCACCTAAATTTCAACTCGCTAGCTCTTTTTGTGTTTGAGTTATTTTGGTGACGGGCAGTCGAAAAAGGACTAATAAGGTGATTCTATGAACAGTTAGTTATATCAAAATTTAATTTCCGTTGGTCAATATTTTCTTGCATTACAAACTGTAGACTAGAAATAATATAATCTGATATATTATGTATATGTCGAATACAAAAACAATATGAATAATATATAATATATAAAAAACGTTTTATGAATATAAAAACTAAACTATATTTTATGAAACACAATAACTACGATAAGTACTTAACTTTCATACATTTCAATATGTTTTGTGTTCTAGCCGTATAATCTCTCTATACACGAACAATTTAATTTATTATTATCAGTGTCAAATCTTAAAAAAAGAAAAAAAAAAGTAATAATATTTGATGCGTAGAAGAATACTTTTTTTTGTTTGTTATAATCATGAATAATTCCCAACACACAATATCCAATATATAAAAATGGGAAAAATGTATTCATAAAACATGAATGAATGATCTTATAACACTTTCATTCATCCATCCATATTCCATGATTCCATTTTCATTTCTCAGCAACAACAAAAAAAAAAGAATAATTTATAATATACAAAAAAAATATATGAAAATAATATAATATTTAAAGACATTGTATTTTCTCACTCACTTACTATATAGTAAATATAAGTTATATAATAAAATAGATCGTACATGTTTTATGCATCATGTAGTCTGGTTATGTACGTTATGAAAAATACGTGTTTTGAGTATCTAGTTATACTCGACATATATACAATACATGTAAGCGTATATTAATTCTAGTCCAAACCTTGTAACGCTTGAAAATATTCAAACAACATTTTTGTATAAATGATCATAGAATCATCTAATTATCCTATTTCCGCCCGTCCGTCATCAAGATAACTAATACACGAAAAGAGATGACTAATACACGAAAAGCTCTTAAATCATAAAAGATAGCAGAAAAATATAAATTCCAAAAAATGTTTATTTTCTGAAAAGAAACAATTTTTGCTGTAAACACTTTTACGTTACATATTTTGATGCGCCACAATTTTAGCTCAAATTTACTAATTAACACATATAATTAAAATAAATATTATTATTTATGTATTAATAACATAATAGACTGGATATTTAAAGTATTTTATGAATGCTTATGCTTAAAAAATAGTTCAAACTTTGATACTTTACCATATGTTGACTTATCACCTTACTTAGTTGTTATTTTAATTTGTGTTTTGTATTTTTACGTTCGGGTAATGCCCTTGAATTGGGTACTGTTTTTAATAGAGTCCCCTATAATAAAGATGAAGCCTAATGCAAAATAGCTACATTGTTTTAGTTTTTTCGCACTTAAAAACTCAAAATAATAATCCAAATGTTATGAAATTTGGCATAAACAAACTTGACTTAAAAACAAAGAGCGAATCGCCATCAAAAAATCATGAAATTTTTATAATTATTTTTTGAAAATACAAATATTTCCCAATACCAATTCCTAATCCCGATTTTCCATTAAAATTTTTAAATACTAAAAAACTGTAAGAAATGGAAAATTTTCAAAGAAATTTGATTAACATTTGGATTAAAATATAAAAAATTTTTTACTTTTAAGCTCGCTTCAAACACATGGTACCTTTATTAAATATTTACTTTTTATTTTTTGTTTTTCAAGAAAATTTGTTTTTCCATTTTCATTTTTTTATAATCATAAGATACAACATATGCGCATATCACTCATATAGTAATATCAATTTTGTTGAATCACAAAATTATTTCTCTTCTCAAAAAAAAAAAATAAATGGAAGAAAATAAAGTGCTTATATGATTGAAATAAACATTTTTTGCGGTAGATTCTTTATGTATCTAATGTAGACGACATCTATGTAATATCTGAAATAGGAATGCATACATATTTTATACAGGATCCTTCACTTCAGAATAATAATGCAAATGAAAGCATTTTATTGGCGACACTATTGTTCTCTTCTACATATTATATTGTCTGTCTGTTTTATAAATAAAAGTTATAACAATTATGAAATCTAATAATATGATCACCTTATCTCGATATACTAAAGAATGATTGACTTACATATCAACGCATAGCCGAAACTACCTGATTCAGAGGCTTAAAAATTGGTCAGAAAGCTTGAATGACTATTTCTTATACGACGTAAGTAAGCAATAAGAAATAATTTTGGGAAATTCAGCCTCCTAACGACCTAAAAAGATGTTCAAATTTTGATATATAAATCAATGTACTGCCCAAACCGTTAGCATGGAATTATCATCTTCTTGTAACGGGATTTTAGCATTATTTTACTTCTTTAGTCAGATGTCAGTCAATCTTTTTGCACCAGGATAATTTTGCACCCATACTATGCTGCTATCGCCACAATATAGATGATTCGATAAGTACATATAGCTTTATATCTTTTAACACATAGTCTTGAACATAGTGGAGACTCACTATGAAAAAAAATTGTGTGCAGTTCTCACACGATAGTAGTTGAACTTCAAGATAAGGAGATAAATATGAAATTTGAGAAGTTGGAAAATTGCAGGATATATATCTGTTGATTTTGATACCAAGTTCAAAATTATATAGCATTTTACTCTCTTACATACCTACATTACACGTTTCTAGTCTTCGAGTTTGTTATGGTGCCAAGCGCCCATACATACCAGCCATGTAATAAATACTGTAAAATGCCTTTTGTTCCATTCTTTCACACGTTAAAGTCAAAAAGTACTTCAAGCTCATTCGCTCGGGCGTTATATCCTAAAGATACTTCTATCTCGTTCTCCAGCAAATATTGTCCGTTATTTGTATGTACTTTTCTCTTTATACTGTCGCCTTTACGTTTCACGGAATTTGAAGCTACAACAGTCACTTCAAAAATGCTTAAGTGTGAATATACAAATCGTTTAGAAAATATAAAAACTTTATTCAATTTAAAATTTAAAACACCCCTGTAGGTTTGTACTCAAAAACAGAAAATATAATCGTATACCAGCATATAATTCGTGGAGTTTTAGTTGAAGATGTATTGGTACATAGAGTTGTAGTCATACTAGTGCTTTATATATAAATAAAATGATGTCACAGATTTTTATTATAAATGGTAGTTGCCATTTTATGGACTGATATGATATAATATAATAATCTTCCATCTTTGTAAACTTTAACAAATCATACAATTTTGTTATAAAATATACTGCTCCATATATGACCAGTCTACTGATCGATTGTTTTTAGTTTCACCCTGAAAATTAAAATCAATAACGTAAAAAAATTTGTAATAATACAGTAGCATAATAAAACAGATACAAAATTTACTGTAATTAGTTATTAACAATAATTGTCTACATTAACAAAATTTCCTGACTGCAAATTTATTATTTGAAATGAACTTAAATTGTATAAAAACATGTGAAGATGCTTCCATCAACACCGATATCACAATTTTGCAATTGTAATATTTTTTAACGTTATATTCTTTACGCTAATAATAGATATACGCGGGGATAACATCCTCAACCCTCATAAAATGAGGTATAAATCGATTATTATGCCCGCAATGCAATGTGATGATTATGTTTATCTGACCAGAGTACCCATTTAATAATCAACATTATTTATTTTCTATTCAAACTAAAAGAAAATTTCTAAATGTTTTAAAAATTATCAAAATCCCACTATTTATGAGCAAAATGTCTGACTAAATGTATACCTAAATATTCGTGCTAATATCTCCTAACAATTTTCTATCACTTCTCTTACTAAAACTGTTAGAAATTAATTTTGATAACAATAAAAATAATAATTTTGTTTGTAGAATATACTAATCTGACTTTGAAGAGTCATAGTTACTCTAACTTATTATATAAGCACATACTGTTTCTAACATACATATATAATAAATTATATACGTCTTATGTTTACTTACTGCCTACTTTTTCATCTGTTTTATTTAAAAAAAAAACTCTACAGCATCATAAAGAAACGAAAACAAAAATTATGAAAGTATATAGAGTATATTTTATAGTTTGTGTTTTAACTCGTAAATGTATTCATATGAAAACAAAACCATTATTATAAATATGATTCGTATAAATTTAATGAATTATTTCCACATGCGAGAGAATTATTTCATTTTATTGAAAGAGAATTAGAATTGAGAGCATTGATCATCTAGCCCTCGGATTGGGCGTCGTAACTGAAGTATCTCAAACTTGTTTAGTTATAGCATTGATGATAAAGAACTAAAATATTTTTATATTTCAGTGCAATAAAATAATTTTTAATTATAAAAAATTATTTTATGATGAAAGGTTTCGTAAAAGGACGCTAATTATTAACTATTATACATCATAAAATAAAATGGGATTGGAACTATGGATATAATCTTGTTTCAGATTAAAAAATCTTCCAACATATTAAATTTCAAAAAATATAATTTTGTAATTTTCCATCATTCCCGTTTAAAAAATATTATTCAAGAATTGCTAGATTTAATATTTAAATTTCATTTGTCATAAAATTTAGAAGAAGCTAGTTAAACAATCTAGATTCAGTTGAAATTAAAACTAGCTTAAATAAAAAATAAAAGAAATTTTCATCAGGTGATCAATCAACTAATGAAAAGTTAATGAAACAATACAAATTTTAATATAGTTCATATAAAATTCCGAATGACATTTTCCTTTTTTATTTCCAATTGGCAAAATAGAAACTCGAGAAGAAAACTTTTTATATTCAAATACATTACTTTTAATTCTCTACTTCAACGCTTTTTTTTTAGCATTTTATGTAGTGTTGAGAGTGTTGAAAATGGTATACGTATGCCTTTATGATACAAATAAACTACCTATGGCGGGTATTGTGGAATACGATCAAAGTGTACCATATAAAATTTTATTATCAACTTTTATAAAAAAAAATATGGCTCAATGGATATAATAAGCCTTAAGTATTTCGAAATGATTTGAGTTGAGCCAAACTGTTTTTTTTAATATTTTTTTTTATTTATTTTATTAAGAATTAATGATGCTGCACAATAGGGAAAATTTTCGTGAATAAAATAAGTTTCTGCAAATTTTTAAATGTTGGAAAAAAGTTACAGGTAATTTTCTTATTTTCCATGTTTCTTAAAAAATCGAACCTTAAATAATTTTATGCTAAGCCACGACTTTTTTCAAAAACGAAAATCTGAATTAGTATTTTCACCTAATCATTTTAAGATAATTAAAATTTTGGGCTATTAGCTCATTGTAAATTCTATTCAAAATTGTTTTGATTTTAAACAAACCTCAAATGGTTTTCGATATAAAATTTCTTGCCGTATTTCCTTAAAAAGTAAGTTTTAAAAATAACATTTTCTTATATTTAACGGAACAGATTTAAGAATATACATTATAATCATAAATCGTAATAGATACGAAAAAAATATTTTGTTGGGAACACATAATAGTTTCCTTAGTATAGAAATTCTATTAGTGTTAAAAAAAGTATTTTATTTTTAATGGTATTTTAATTCACATTTAGTGACTATTATTCAGTTACTGTTTACTGTAATTATTCTGTTTTTTTATTTTCAGTGTCTATAGAAAAATTCGAATGCAATAAATGCCAATATCTTCCTATAATAAACGTAATTAAGATCTAATCTGTTTTACGTTTTTATTCTTCTATATTTTAATAAAATGTAAATTTATTTGAATATTAGACAAATAACACTTAAATGTAAAAATTGTATATTTTAATTTGAAATTCGTTTAATAACTATACTGAATGGAATAAGATATTTTTAGTAATGCGATTAACTTTTTGCATTTTACTTAGTAAATTAAACATGTTTAAAAGTAAAAAGCCAATTTTTTACATATTTGTTGAGCTTTTATGATATAGAAAGAAAAAGGGGATAAAATAAGGGAGATAAAGTTGAATTGTTTATGGAAAGGTAATATTTTGAGTGCAAATAAAAGATTGAAATAATCATCACACATGCATAGGACTTGGTTTTTCTAAAAATATTTTTTCATATAATGCGTACAGTCTATTTTCAGAATATATAAGTAATCATGAAATTCTCTATTTCCGTTATTCTAGCGTGAAAATGAGTCCTTGTCGATACTTTCTTTTCAAATTTGTTATTATTATTTAGTTAAATATTTGTCGTACTTTTGGTATAAATCTTTTATTGTATGAGGTTCAAAAATCCATGACAGTACTATTAATAAAATGCGATTTTTTACTCGCATTTACGCCGTAGTCGTAGTCATAAATGCCACTTTTCCAAGTAGCAAGTATTCTTAATCGCTAATTTCATTCGTTGTGTACTTAAATTGAGCATACATATAAGCCTTAAGATTATTTAATATTTTCCTTTTAAAACACAAAATTCGTAGATATTTGATTGATTTTGTTTGATAATTAGAAAAACCTTTTCTTTTTACTGATTAAAGTTGCGGTTTACTAAACGATGAGATTTAAAAGGACTCGTGGAACTATTTTGACAAAGACCGTTTATATCTCTTGCAATGAAAATTAATTGCATAGCACCCGAGGAGCTATAAATAAGTCTTCATACAGACTTGTGTTTCTGTTGTTTCAAATATTATTAAATTAAAATACAGAAATTATGAATAAAAATTCAAATTATTTCATTAACATTCTAGATGATTACACGCTACAAACAATATACACTCAAAAATCTACGCCACGCATGAACACTTACATAACACGATGGTATACAATGCAAAAAAATTACTTGAAAAATATCAAGAAAGGGAGTAAGAAGCAGGGAGAAAATAGAGTAAAGTATTTTTTATTATATAGTAATAGTTTATTGGTGGTTGATTTCAGAACCCTTATTATCATTATCGTCATCATTAAATGTGTATTACTCTTTTTAGACAAGAGCAAAAAAAAACTTATTTTCTAGTAATAAGGGGTTAATATAAAACCAAGGGTGACAAGTCTTCAAATAAATTATCAATATTTGGAGAAACTTTTCCGTTTTGACGATAATATCTTTTAAAGCACCCATTTATGAGTAAAATTTATGTTTGATTCTTCAAGACAACTTTTTCAAAGTACTTGATTTATTTTTCTATTCTAAATAATGCGGTTAGGATATGTTTGATTTATTTAGCTATATTTTTTTCATATAGCAATAAAAACAGTTTAGTTCATTAATTTTAATTTGAGTGATTAATATAATGGCTTTCTATACTGGTTAAATTGGTAGCAATCAAACTTTCTTGATTTTTTTTTTTTTGTATCTTTAGTATTCTTTGTACATATTCAATATGTTGATAAATTTATGAAATTGTACAAACTATTGCAAAAATGCCACAACTTTTCTTACACAATATTCTATTGTTTTAATTCAGACACAGTAATTGGTTATGGCTCACTTTTTATGTTAAGTATGGAAAAAAAATGATGACAAACGCTAAAAATCATTAATTGTCAATCAAACTTACTCACTGGCCATATTCTAGATAATAGTCTTATTCAGATAAAATTTCATTATCTGATTCGATTGGCATATATACAAATTTTTAATATTAAAAATTGAATGGTTTCAAGCTAAGATAGTTGTTTGTTTTAGGATGATAATACATTAATTAAATAAAAGCTGGATTTTAAGAACACATTATTACAATGAAATCAATGACTTTTTCATAAATCAATAGAACGAACAAATTTATATAATATAAATATTTATAATATATAAATTTAATATATTATTAATATAATGAAAATATTGAATATACAATAAAACGTAATTTATAATAGGTATAACAAATAACGTTAGCATAGATATAATAGTCATATTTTTGTCTACATAAAATTACGTAGTCTTTGAGTATAATTAAATAATAATATTAAGAACTGAGAGATGTGGCTCTTAGAAGTTAGATTAGTAGCTTTAAAATTAAGTAAATTATTGAATTTATTCTAAAACGATTACAGGAAAAAAGTTGACTTTTATCAACTATTTATATACCTTGGGAAGTAACATTCATTGAGGCTGTAAAACTTTCGCTTTGTTAGGCTGACCAATGTTGGGTTAGATTTCTTTTGATTATAAAAACAGTTTCCGTCTTTTTTAGTTATTAAAACAAATTTTAATAAAAAAAGTTTAAATAATTAGACAAATTTATTACTCATTTCACTTCAAAAAAAGGAGTTCAACACTTATCAAGAATAGTATGACAAATTGTAAGATCATACTGAAGAACACTTAACCTCAAATAGATAAAACAAATGGGCAACACTAGAGACACTTAACTTAATAAATTTTTGCTGTGGCAATTTTCATATTTTATCAAACCACATCAACCGATTGCAAAAACGCTTCCTTCCTTGAATAGGAAAAAATATAAATTTTTGCCACTTTAAAAACGGGCAAAGGTTTTTCTATCACGGGCAAAGTCTAGAACATATTTAATGATCTTTTATTTAAACAATAAATTTGTTCCCATATAAATTCACAATGTAAAAATTTGACACCATTTGGGGTTGGCTACCTAATCCTGATAAAACTTGAAAGCCATCTATTAGAAAAGTATGTGACTTACAATAAAGAACGAAAATAGTTAATTTTGCACCAAAATTTAAAATAATTGATGTAAAACCTAAAAGAGAAAAAAAATTACGTAAGGTTTGAAAAAGCAGTGATGCATTTCATCGCGGATTAACATATATATTTTAAATTTCTCCTCCCTTATATATTTTTAATTTTATTATGATTTGTAGTATTTGATGTTATGACGGCAACAGAAATACATTATCTGTGAAAATTTAAAGTACTTAACTATCAGGATTCATGAGATTCAGCCTGGTGACAAACGGTTGGACATTGAACTGTATTCGATTTTCGAAATAAATATATTAACTTTCTATCTCAAAATATTAATAATAATAATAAATATATTATATTTTACACACCATTATATTTTATAATAACAATACAGGTACGAGTTTTATGAATGGTTGACATCTAAGAACATATATATTGTAAATTAATTTATGCCATTTTCAATTACGATAACAACATAACATAAAATAATCATTACAAATTAATTAAAATTGTAAACATTAACGTTACTATGATATTCATATTGTGTATTGTGTGTACGTCCATCTATATTATGTGTGTTCATACAAGATGGGTGTAAGCAAGCACTTGAAAGATACACACATCCCAGCTTCCTTTATACCTATTATATAATCATAATGTACAATGAAAATCATTTAAAGCTACAGTATTGTGTTTAGCTTAAAGCAAAAAAATACTATGTCAAAAAAATCTAAAACTAAACAGCAGTATCTCTCAGTATTGTAAAATAAAATAAATAATTTAACAAATCAAGAAACAGACTACAAAAAAAGACAATTTAAACATAATGCACTAAAATACCCGCATTGAGTAACAAGTGGGACGTAATTGAAAATTACATACCGAATAAAAATTAATGGGTCTCGCCTGCTTCTCAATTTATTACGGGTATTTAACTTAGAATTAAAATTTTATTTAAATTTAATCAATATTGTTTCGGTCGCTTAGTGCATTACGTTTAAACATTCTCTTTGCTGTCGGTTTACTCGATAGGTTTGGTTAGACTTTTTATATTAACATGTGACTATGTCGCTCCGAAAATCTGCCATTTTGTTTCCAAAAACTTGACTAAGTACACTTGGATGTTTAAATAGAAAAATTTCAAATCAATCTATTTAGATTCAACATTTTGAAATTTACAGGTTTTTTACAATAAGGATCCGTATTATAGAACCCTAGTTGATAAAATATGTACACAAGCTTTCAATGTCCTTATAAAAGTTTTTCATTATATCAATAAATGATAATAATAATAATGAATATAGTAGGGTAAGGTAGCCCATTTAACAAACACTCTGTTTTAATGAACAACCACATACAAATCACTTTTGTCTTCAATGAGTTTGTATTGAATTTTAAATGAAACAATTAACATTACATCCTGTATACACATCAATATACAGATAGCTACTCAACACATTATTACACAGGTATACTAATATCAATTACTTATTATAATAATTATCTTGTGTATTCATTTGTATACAGATTGTTTTAGGATATCATGTAACTAAAAACAAGGAACAGTAAATATGAATTAAAAATTGCATTGCTTTGAATGTAACTGAAAAAAAAGTTATATTTTTTTCAGTATGTAAAGTCAGTATTTTCCCGTCAAAAAAAACGCACCTGTCTGTTAAAGACATAAAAAACGTCTATTTTTTAATTTAAAAAAACATGAAATGTTCAGGTGGGTGGTTTTTTTTGGCCGGAAGTATAGGTTATGCTCGCATTTATACAAAGTGGGCTAAAATTTATTTTTCCTCCATCAATTTTTGTTTTTGTCTTCTCAACATAAGGGTGACTAAAGAATTTCATAGAAGCTTGAAAAATGGTAATTATCTAACTTAAA
This sequence comes from Chrysopa pallens, assembly GCA_020423425.1. Lineage (NCBI taxonomy): Eukaryota > Metazoa > Arthropoda > Insecta > Neuroptera > Chrysopidae > Chrysopa > Chrysopa pallens. Next base: position 46,884,038 of record CM035594.1, read on the forward strand.
ACGGGCGTGCATTGGACATGCGCAAGCCTTAAAATACTTCCAAAATAATATTTCGTTTGTAAGATGATGAAAAAGCAGCCAGTAACTTGACACTAGTAAAAAGCATCTTGATGACACTATCTTAATCTGCATACACTATAAGAATAGCAAGTCGTGTTTAAATTGGAAAAATTGATTGTTACGATAACACCACTTTTTTTTACTGTCGCATTGACGTCATGATCAAAGAACAACATAATGTCTAGCGTTTTCGGCATATTATGCGTAGAAATTTAGAATGTATATGTATTTTAAACGCGTTCAGTGAATTTACATTTATTTTATTTATGGAATATTTTGATCACGATATTATCAACACTTCAGATAATTTTCAAATAGAGTGTAATATTCGATTGAATACATACAACACAAGCATACCTGAATACCTAATCAATAAGAAAATTTCAGTACCACACAACATTAACTTATTGAAGACAAAAACATTTAAAAACATTTACATCACATCCATAATATTTTCTAAACTAATTTCAAGAAAGATATGTTTCGTTTAAAAAAAATATTTATATTAATTTAATTTCAATATAAAACGTATTCATTGAAAGAAGAAAATATTCCAATTTACATATGAATTTAATGAAACATTATGTACTGATATACCTGCATACCCATTGATTGTTAATATTGTATATATTGTTTTCCCCTTGTGATATTCAACTTAAGCGGAAATATTTGCACCGTCTACCAAACATCACCACCAAAGCATGTTTACCAATAACATTATTATACACCAACGGTAACAAGGTATTGACTATTATAATCTCATACCTTTGAATTACCCTTGTAGATACCTTACTCATATATATTACCAATTATATTGTACTACAGATGATGATAATGATATTGTTTTATCAATATTCCATGAATATTGGGTCATATTGCAATATCATCCAGCTGAGAAAATGAATATAGTAATCGTCAAATTGTACTCTAACGTAGATATGTTTAAGATATTTAAAATATTGATGTTTGACATTGTTTATCCGATTCGGTTACACGTTGAACATACGTAAAAATTTAACCAAACAACGGTCAATTTTGCATGAAATGTATTTACGCTTGTATATTGCTTTACTATTACTTTAGCAATTCAGAAGATGTAAATAGACACAGACAAATTTACTATTATATGAAAGCTAATCAAATGATATTTATAAACATGTGTAATAAACAGATTAAGTGGAATTTGACTATAAGCTTCTTCGCTATGAGAAAAAAAATTGAAATGCGTAACATTGTGTTTAAAACCACATCTTTACAATCGTAGTAAATCCATCATACTTTAATACTAATTTTCACTAAATAAAAATGTTTAACGGTATCTTAATAAATCTTGTAACAAATTACTCCTTAATTAATCACTGCTTAAATCAAACGTGTGAGTAGTTTCATAAACGGTGTCAAACGTATACTCGATATACGTAGGTTAATTTTTTACACTCGGGTTTATAATTCAATTGTTTAAAACTAAATTATAACCACTATTTACAGCTTTATTGTAAAATTGTAATGCAAAGAATAAAAAAAGTTAAAATATGTTTTTACATTTTATATAAATGAATATTTATAAAATTCTATAAAATAGAAAGCTTAAACACATAATTTACTTAAAGAAGATTGTTTTTTACAAAACAAGTAAAAATTAGCGGTTACTTTTTAATGAAACGTAACGTAAATATCTATAAACAAACATCATCCACATATATTCACATTTCTAGTTCATATCTAACATAACATCATACTTAAAACTAAAGGAAACTTTTCTATGTGGCAACTCTATATATATACGTTTATTTTGAAAGAAATTACCCTGGGGTTATTAAAATGAATCAACCAGTATTTTATCTGATAAAAGTTAGTTTTAACCATTATTTATCTACATGGTGTAGCATTTAGCTTTACCGACTGAAGAAAAATTTTGTATTATGTAAAATATTAAATACGGTATGCTTTGATGAAAGTTGTTGTTTACATTAGTTTATGGAAAATATTTTTTAGTGCAATCAAAACAGAGGTTGAATCTTAAGATAATATATGTAGTTTCTTTCATACATATAAATATGTCACAAGCAAATTAAATATCAAAATTAAACAGGTGGTGTAGGTGCAACACGTAATGAGGAGAATAAAAAATACAATGTTTATTATTTCGAAAATGAGTATTTTTGTCTTTTTTGAAAATGATATGCATCCTTACAAAATAAAAGTGGCTTAATTACTTATCTACAATAGCATAAGAAAATTTAAGAGAGGATAAATAATTGTAAACACCAAAAAATCACTTGCACGTTTGTACGCAGCTTAAAATTAAAAAAAAAATTTGTTTATGCTATGACTGCACAAAATTTTTGAACATGTTTAACTTGTTTAGAAGTAATTAAAAGGTTCAAATTATATATTCATCAAAAAAATTACCAGAATTTTAAAATAAATGAAAAGCTTCTGATGTGTAAAACAGAGATAACAAAATTATTAAAACTTCCATCATTTATTTAATTATGATCCTTAAAACACACCATCGTATATACTTGTACAGTTATTTTATACAATGCCTACACTTAACAGAGACACTTATTTTGCACCCTTCTGTTAAAAAATGAAATGTAGTTTCTATAATATACCTACCCATGTGGTTGGTTCATTGTGGTAAAATGAATACATGAATGCATATCATCTTGCACCTACCTACATACTACTATTGCCTTGCTTTTCCTATTCATATAATGAGTAATTGAAATTAGCAAAAGAGAAAAAGTTTTTGGTTCACTAACTTTTGAATTATATACGAAATAATTAAAGAAATGAATATAATTAAATTCAATTTGTAATGGAGAATTTCTGTTTGTATGTTATAAACACAAATGAATTTTATAAATTTTTTTAAAACTTTTTCTAAAATTAGAGTAGAAGATAATTAATTAAATTATTTGAATTGTTGAGTTTAAAACGAAATTTTTCACATTGGCCCATACATTATCTCAAAATTATGGAATAAAATTGAATGATTTATTTTGCAACTTTGACTAGATGCCACATGTAACATATCATATGGATATCGTTTGTTGTGACTATTCAAATTAAATTATTATAATAATATTAAGCAAAATAATAATAATTATATAACTATCAAAATTGAATATTTAAATCATTTGACTAAAAAATATAAAATAATCCCTATCTAAAAATTTGATCAATCATAATATTAAAAAAAAATTACTTTATTTAAATTTAAAAAAATGATTGAAATTGATGACTGTGACTGTAAATAATTTCTTGGCTTTGATAATTTTGAGGTTTTCTTCGTTACTAAAGTCAGGAAAAACAAGGTCATAGTGTGATCATAGTTACCTTGTTTTTATATGAAAATTATTTTAACTTACCATGACAGCATGTTCGGCTACTGTTATTTAATTACAAATTAGAATTTAAAAAAAAAAAAAAAATTAAAATTTGCTATTTATTAGATTTTATATTACTTACAAATGATATAAAAAAAAATTATTTTATGCTACTAGTGAGCCAATGGTGAGTAAAAATCTAGTAATGGTACTAAAAGCATGTGCAAAAAATTATTTTAGCTAGTGCATATATATTTAAGATTAAAAAATAATTTTAAAAAGATTTTTACGAAGACTCAACTGTTAAGCTGTAACAAACATGTACACATCTTCTCCACATATATTTTGTGTTTTGAAACATGTTTTACAATTTTAATATATTGTCTAATTATTTGTTGGTAAACAAACAAATTATAACTTACGTGAATATTTTCAAAGAGGCTATAATTACTTTAGATAATCTCACGATATTATGTGTTCTCACTACTTACAAAGTTTTAATATGCTTTTTGTAATTGTTCACTTTATATGTACATAATGAAATTCTATATTATTAGCTTAGTATTCAAACAATGTTATATACTACTTAAATTTTAAGCTTATTTTATCAGTGAAGTGGAAAATTGAACTATTACATTCGTGTATATAAGAAACGAAGTACTGTTATATGAATTTTGTAAAACGACTTCAAAAATGTATGAAATATTTTCGAAACAAATGTTCATCGCTTTTTATTATCAGTTAGTTCAATTTCCATGATTGATTTTATCGAGAAAAAATAATTGCTTGGAGTGGTCAATGGTTTCAAATAAATACTCACAAAAAAATAATGGAGTGCTCTTTCGACTTATAAGGTGATTATCAAGTTATAAATAATAATTCTTTTATTTGGAAATATATAGGGAAAGCGGGTAAGATTATTGTGAATGAAGAAACTGTGGGTGGAGTTGATAATTGTTTTGAAGAGATTTCAAATTTAATAAAAGGGCTTTATTCAAGTCTCTTTGATTATTTAAAATTAACTACCCTTTTTTAAAATAGAAATTACAAATATCGTAAAAATCAATCTCACAGTTTCTTCATTCACAATAATCTTACTTGATTTCCCTATATATTACATTAGAGATTGTCTTTATTTTGAAAGTATAATATTTTCCAAATTCTAAATCGTGTAGAGAACTTGAAAACGATAGTAAAAATAATAAATAAATTTTTATTGTAGTCATTTTAAAAATATAAGTCATTTAAAATAAAACTGCATATGAATTATTGAGAAACTCATATTAAAATTTAAAAAGAAAAAATTAGGTATAATTATACAAGTCTAAAAAATAAATTTTTTTTAAATTACAAAACGAACTATTATTATTATGTAATAGCTTACAACATTATATATTTCTGTATATTATATATATATATATATATATATTGCAATAAAGAAAATGTGTTGAAAACTATTTAATAAGTTTTACCATAAAACAGTGTTATTAAAATTCTATTAAATAAAAGTGAAGTTTATTTCTAATTGCTGTTATAATTACTTATAAAAAACATACAACCATTCGGGAAACTATAATAATTCGATTGCACAGAATGAACGTACTTTTATTATATAAATTAAATGAACGTATTATTTATAACGTTCAATATTTTAAATAATATTCTAATTAAGAATAACTTCAAGGTCTATGAACAAAATTACAAGCTTCATTTTATACCGGATGCTTTATAATTGGTCATATAATTCAAGGTGAAAATGAGTAACAATCGGATCGATTTCTGTTTCTTCTTTATTAAAATAGACTTAAAATAGAAATAGAATATTTTTGTAGAATATTCAAAATATTTTTGAGTCTTCCAAATCAAAAGAGGTTATAATAAATTTCAAAGTATTTTTGTTTTTAAATCGGGGTTAAGGTTATTATAACATTAAGATTTTCTTAAAATTAATCAAATTATGGAAATATCTAGATAACAAACGAATTTTATATATATAAACTGAAATAAAAATAATTCGAATTGGAAATAAAAATGTGTCTCACAATTTGGTGACGTATTCTTATTATAAAAAGTGAGTTAAAGTACGTGTGAATGAGCAAAATTGATTCGTTGGGTCCAATGGATTCTTGACCCAACTTTTAAACTATAAAAGGTATTTGTAATTTCAATACATATTAATATACCAGTTTATATAACTGTTTAGACTGGTTGTTTATAGTATTTTATGAATGATAATTAAAAATAGTTCAAACGGTGAAATTCAGTCATGTGCCGAGTATCTAAACACAGAACTCTGTTAGTTGTTATCTTGATTTGTTTCAGTCTATAAAGGACTCTAAACATAACAAAGCTATAGTATACAATTTTCTATTAAATTTAGTCAGTCAGTCATACTATAAATAATAAATCATTGATATTTAGTTTTTTGCTCACTATAGATTACACACACTAGTAGTGCACATCCATTCATATATATATTAAATGAACATTATCTTTGACAGTTAAAAATGTATTTAAATACTACCACAAATAAATATTATTAAATAAAGTTATGTGGTCAGTGTTCAAATAAAAAAAAATATATAAATATAAAATTTTATTCAAATATTATGAATTGGTTCAATTTATTATTATTTACTTCTGCTTTTTATAGTAGGATAATTTTATTTTTAATGGTGATTATTAATATCTATATTGTAGTGTAGCGCGGTTCCAAAAGTGTCCTTATCGGTTTTTTATAAATTTAAATAATGACGAATTCTTCGTGAATGGATAGCGTTGATTGCAAATAGGCACTCGGATTGAATTATAAAAGTCTCCATCCTACAGTTAAGCAAGTCTTTAAAACGTCTCTAAAACGTGTCTAATGTCTCTATGCTATGCGATTTTTAGTCTGCGGCCCATCTTGGCTCAAAAATTATGGCCCAAAACCGTTTACATAGACAATAGTGTGATTCAAATTAATTTAAAGTCTGAAAAATCCATTGTTTTTAACAAGCTTTTATTTAGTTTCACCTGTCCCGATTTTCATCTGTAATCAAATCCTGCAAGTTAAATATAATCCATTTCCCGATTACCACTTGAGCTAAAATTGGGATTACCACTTGAACTAAACAATATTAGGATATAATATAATAGAAAAAAAAAATACGGTAACGCTGAAATACTTTGTACTTCTTCATATTATTGCGCTCCCACCATTTGATAATCAATACTCCTTTAATTTTTAACTAAAAATTCTAAAAATAAACTTAATACCTTATTTTAATAAAATATTAAGATTCGTTATTACTTTCTGATAAAAACTCATCCCTTACCTTAATCAAACTTATTGAATTTTAATAATACAAAAGTAAACGCAGGACAATTAGTCAAAAGTATTTGAGGCCATGTTACTGAAAATTTTCAAGACTTAAACAGTTTAATCGGACAATTGAAAATTTATTTAAACATAAACGGTTTTTTTTAAACAAAGAAACACAGAATTTTCTCGAATTTTCGGGAAATTATTTAAGTTCAACAGAAAATATAAAAAAATGTGTATATAAGGATTTTCGCCAATGAAATATGGATGCTCTCTTCGGTTATTAGATCGAAATGTTCATTGAGACCATCCAACATAACTTTTACGATTTTGTGAAGCATACTTATGGAAGTCTTATTGTGTAGAAAAATAGTAAAGGTATAGATTTAATATATTATTATAACTTTTTATTTTTACTTTCTATATCTGTTTCTTGATTTATATGGCTAATATTTTCTATTCTAGGTATACATGATGGCATTTTAGTAATGTTACAGCCATTATTATTATTGTTATAGCAAACAGAATAGAAGAATGCTAGAATAAGTTACTAGTATTCTACAACAGATGAAATACATTGTATATGTTACCCATTACAAAGATACATATATAATATAAAAACCTATTATATAAAATATTGCATTGTAAAATATCTAATGGTTTTTACAAAAAAATGAAAAAAATGAAAAAAAAAATTAACGAAAAATAAAATATGAGAAAAAATAGACACTGTAAGAATCTTAATCAAAATGTAATGCGGTTGGTTTCTCATTTATTTGGCTACTTTGGATTCCATATTTATAATTTTTATTGTCAACTTAAAAATTTATTTATTTAGTTTAGTAAGTAACAATATCTTGTAAATATGTTTTTCCAATAAATATTTATCAATAAAATATTTTATGAATTTCTTGTGTGTTTCATTCAATTTTAAAAATTATTATAAAAACCAACATGACAGAGGGAAACAAATTAATCTATATAAATTATACATTACAAAATATTAGTCTAGGAGTAAAACTTCAAAAAATCAAGAAATTAAAATTTTAACCTCTTTCTTTTATAGTTAGTATTTATCAATTACACTAAACAATCACACTAAATAATTAAAATAGTTTTAAATATATTAATTTGTAAACAGAACAATAATTCAATAAGATAACAAGCTGAATTTTAGATACAATTCTGGCGAATTAAAGCAAAATTCAAAAATTATTTCAAACAAAAGTTGTTTGATTTGAAAAACATATTAAATACTTTTAAAATGTTTTAAATTCTGATAATAAAATACAACACATTTTCTTATTATTCCATCCATGTGATTGTAATGTAATACCATTAAATGATTTATGTAATGGTAGACCTAAATTATAATTTATAAAAACTTGTTTTCGATGAAAATATTTTGATTATACATGTACACCTTTGTAACTTACATTTGTTCATAAATAAATTTGATTTATGTGAATCGAAAACTATTTGAATAACCATCAAATCTCAAATGTCAAGACTTTGTACTGTTATTTCTTTGTTCATAAATTTATGAGTTTTGTATTCAAATATGTTCTCTATATTTTCTAACACATTTGTTTGAGGTTATTGATATACTAGATAGATTTGGCTCACTTAATTTCAATTTCAATTTAAGGATTGCAAATTTCAACTTATTTATTTATTTGAATAGTTCAAGGGAAAACATTATAATCGAAAACTTTTAATATTATTTTTCTACATTACCTAGCAAAGCTTTAACTTTCTCAAAAATGAAAAATTTAAAATGAACCGATATTATATTCGATTAATTATTTTCGAGCGAAATGTATGACGATTAGTTTGTGAATGTTTGAAAATGTAAAAGAAAAAATTGTGTTGTCTTGAACATAAGACCGCAATTATTTGTCAAGGGAAGTCATTTGATATATGTTTTCTGATTCATACGCTAGGAGCTTAAAAATATTTCCGGAATGAATTCGTTAATCATCAAATCTTTATCAAAAAATGTTGCCAATGGGGTAAAATATAAACACATATATAAACATTGTTAAATATGTTTCTACTAACAATGATATTATTTTCTCGTTCTATAATTATTTCGTATAAGATATTATCTTCTAAAATGTTGTAATACATGGTCGGACCCCTTGCTGTCAATAATCATAGGGTGCTCATATAACTATAGTATTATAATTTGCTACGAACTGTTGAAGAGTAAAGTTTTAACTAATCCACGCTTACCTAACGAAATTTCTACATGTTTGTTTAAGAACAGTATACTACAGACGTAAGCAATATTATAATTACTTTCAAATTTATACCTATTACACACTCTTAATTTAGTGTTATATGTCATGCATATATTTTAGTATAGACATTAAAATATAATTAATTTATTTTAATATTAGAAAGGTTAAATTTATGTCACTCCCGCAGATTGAAATAATTAAATGGAAAACTCATCATACAAGGGTTTGATTTAACAATTTAACATTTTTGATCATGATTATCTTTTATATTATTATTTGGGTGTTACGTTTTTAATATTTAAGTGTTACGTTTTTTATATTTAATAAATTTATCCTATAAAAAGAGATTCAGATTCAAAAATCTTATTTTGTTAATATTATATTAAAAAATGAATGCAACAGTAGAAAATTGATTTATTAAGTTTTATTAGATTTAGGGGGATTGAAACATAATACTAAAGCGCCCTCCATTATGTAATCTCAATTTTTGCGCTCAAATAACAAAATACTGACATGGAAACGGAGGACATATCGACGAGTTTTTCTCGAAAAAAAAATGTTTTTAATAATTATTTTGAATTTTACCTTAGAAATTTTTTAGAGAAAAACTCTTCAACAAGTGTTCCGCTTTCATGTTAATATTGTGCATACCAAATTTCAAAAGATTTGAATAATTTTTTTAAGTTGTTTCGACGCTAAAATTTTACGAAATACAATGCATATGGCACGAGATTTAAGCCTACAACTTGTTAGGGGCACACTCTTTTATTGGTCTCATAGAGAGAAAAACTATAGCGTTAAAACTACATTAGATATATTATTTACATATTATTTATATGGAGATCTGGTTAATGACATGATAAATAATATATTTCTTTCTTTTTTTTAAGTAGAAATTAAGAATGTACATGTCTTGCTTATTTTAAAATTTTTTTAAGAAATAACTTCAAATTCATGTTCGTAAATATGCTTCAACTGAAGTGTTAAATTTATGCATCTTCTCTCTAATCTAAATTTTGAAAAGAGTTAGGTGCACAAAATTACTGACTGAAAAATTTTATGGTCCAAATTAATTTGTGAATTATTGAGTGATTTTTGAAAGGTTGTTTCTCATTGTCTCTAAAGACTACTCACATTGAAATGTGAATTTTAATGAAACAGATTCATGATCAACGAGAGAACTAACAAAAAAAGAAAGCGAGATAAAACGACCGTAAAAAGATAAAAGAGTTCTATGTTTCATTTTTGCTATAATTTTTTTACTCGAGTCATCAGCTCAATTTACAATATAAATACCTTAAGATATCCATATTCCTAATATTTACAGAATCAAAATATTTAAATAGATAAACAGATGTATAATAATACGTAAATAATACAATATATGTTCTATACACCAATAATAATTATTGTACATGTATTTAAATATTTATATATATATTCCTAACTACATGGCCATACGTAATACAAAGTTTCCATAATGTTTCGAAACAATACAATTCACGTTATTGTTCGACAGTGTACTGCACGATATGCATGATTGAATACAGAGTTTCAGGTTACGTTATGTTGTAGTTTAGAATTCACTTGCGAATATTATATGTACATGCATGATTATTTTAAAATAGAATTAACAGATTGATTTTCATTGCTATTAATATTAGTTTAAAATAGAATTAACTGTGAGTTCGAGATGGAAATTTACCAAATATTTTCGAAGTCGAAAATTGAAATTATTTTATTTATATGTTTTGATAGTGAAAACAGACATAAAATAGTAGATCGTAGATCTCCGGAAAACCACACAAATGTATTATTTTACCAATTCTAATAATAAATTTTAATTGCCCATTTATTAATATAATCGATAAGTAGCGATTATTTCAAACAATGGGGACTATAACAACCAATACTTCACCAATTGACACGAGTCTAAATTTATCAAAACTTCTTTTATGTATTAAATTGAAATTCGCAAAGCGAATTCATGACTAGCTACTAAGATCCAAGAAAAGTTGTAAAATAAAAATCTATATTAATCGTGGTACAAAGTTTTCTACCTGAAAATGTAAAATGTTGGCTATATTTGTTCGTTTCCCATATACAAATATTTTTTGTTTTATTTAAAAATCATCTTGTTTATAGTTCTCTTCCATTAATAAATTGTATTAAATAATTGCTTGCATGTAGAATTTGATGAATCAATTTATTTGTGAACTATATTATCGCTCTGGTTTATATATTATTTGAAGTATGAAATGAAAATATAGTTAATGATTTCTAGTTTCGAAAATGTTATATATTAACAGAATATATAACAAATATAATAATGTTATTCGAGTATATATATTTAGATCCACACATGCATTACATAGTATAGCCAATTCGATAATTTATAATTAATTATTTTCCTATCTCATGACATTTTGCTCAATTAAATTATTCAAATATTGTAAATTTGACTACAAATACAAATTCAAAAGCCGCTATTCTTTTTATTTATCTTTGGAAGTACTGAACACGATTACGTTAAAAAAAAATTTATATTTTTCTTTTCGAATTATGGAAACTGTTATGTTAAAAAAATGATGAAAACGATTAATGTTGTTAGATGTTTTGCCTCAGATATGCAAAATAAGAACTTAAAATGATTTTCGATAAATTTGTAATATAAGTAAAACAAAGGTTATTTAACTGATTTTAAATTATTTTTTTATGGCTATATCCCATTTTTAACTCTCAAGATACCTACAGATATCCCATCTTTTAACAATTTTTTTGTTTTCTTTTTATAAATATATAACACAAAAGACCAAATATAAAAAATAACTTGTCTGCAATACTGTGATAAATAAATTCAATCGTCAAAAATTTTAAATAGAATACACAATCAAATATCAGTTAGGATTGTATCCCAATTAAATTAAAGTGCCTATTTTTTAATTTATTAAAAAAAAAAAAGTAGTTTTTTTAAGAATATTATTTACTTTCAATTAGGTTTAGATTTCAATTTGAAAATCAATTTGATATTTTTTTTTGTTTTTGGAAAAAATATAATTTCTCGAAGAGAGTTTAAGTTTTGAATCCAAAAAGTATAGCTTATTGGGGACATTACACTTTACAAAGCTCAATTATTTTATTATTGTGGAACTTTTCTGGAACATAAAAACTAAAATCCGAAAATGACACAGTTTACAAACGAAAAATTCGAAAATTCGTTAGTTGAATTTATTCAAGTGTGTTATTTTAAGATATGGTAGGTTGATTACGTGCTGGAAAGTGTAAATTTCACTAATCTGACAATTGGAGTTCGACATTGGTTGCGTGTCTTTTTTGCAAGTATGTGACACACCAATTCTCTTGCCTCATGCTCAAATTATTAAATAAATGTTCACTATTCAGTGCGTAATCAACATACAACGCGTAAAGCACAAGTGTCCTTGACTAAGGAACCACTAATTAATTAGAAATTATCATAAAATCTAAACAATAAACAGAAAATATTTTAAGAAACTAAAATACATACAGCTGTTATATGAAAACGTACTATAGTAAAAAAAAGAAAATCTTATAACGCAATCAAACAAATCGATATGTACCATTTATATAAATACTTAGGTATTTTATATTATTAGAATAATTATATACCTGAAATAAAAATACAAACTTGCATATAACGCGCAAAAAACATATATATTCCTTGGCAGTCAGTAAAAAAGGGATAATAACAATACAACGAAAAACAAAACTTGTAATACTCTTACAAAATATAATGAATCACAATTTAAGAATCGGCTACGTACGAAATTCAATTCGTATCTAAATAAAATCTGTATGTACCAGTTTATAGAACTGAAAAACATACATGTATATACTCTTTACAATTTATATTTGAAATGTGCAATAAACGGAGCAGACAGGATACGGCCAACACTACAGTTTTGATCGTTTCCGTATTTAATAACGTATATTGTATGTGTATATATTATACAATCATTTTACAGTTATATAATTTGTATATTTTGAAATATGTATGTTTCATTTAACAAATATTAAATTTTGTTTATAATTATTGTATGTGTATTCAGAAATAGTATACAAATGTTTTTTGCAATTCTAATTTAACTTAACAAAATTTAATTATTACTGGTATATATAATTAAATAATTTTGTGGTTTCAATTTAATTATTAATAGTGAATGGTTTATTGATTGAAATCAACTATTGGAATATTTATGGATTTTGAATTGCATCAATTCTTTTATCTTTAACAATTATTTTTAATTAACCCTTACGATTAAAATAATAAGCAAAACTAAGAATTTAAATTTTTTTACTTCATCTAATATGTATATAATTTTCCTACGATTTATTTATTTAATTCGGATATAATATAATATAAAAAATAAAATAAAATAAATTATAAGTAAGATTCAAACCGAGGTTCATTGAATTCAAAGTTGACTAAATATGTATGAAGCATTTATAATGATTTGAGCGTTTCACTGTTGATGAAAATTTCACGCCTCTCACGACTTAATTTTTTTGTGGGATCAATGCCCTAGATTGATGAGGACAGTGGTGTGTTGACTTAGTATCTATGACCTTTTAGCATTTAGTACATTATTATTATCTTTTTATACAATGAAGCATTGTTCAAAAAAAACAACTAAGTTAACAATATATTAGTAGAATATTGAGTCCATCTGAAGAACTTTAAGATTAAACATAAATATAAAATCGTTGATGTAAAAATATTTGAACATTTAGGTTCTCACTTATTTTTGTTTTAGAAAGTGTAAATAGATGCAAAATAATATAACACATTATATTAAGAAAGTGTATTCCAATATCTAATATAATATTGTTGATACAATTTAGCCTTGTAGTATGTAAACAGTATATGCTTAAGTATGTTTGGTAAATTTTCATTAGTTGCGATGTAAGGAGAAACATCTCCTTTTAAGATGAATATTCACTGAACAAGTTATTTAATTAATTTACTGTGAACATGTTTTTCATATGATTCATATAAGTTTGTATATCCATATACAACTGCTTGCATGTCGATGTATTGAAACACCTATCAGTAACAGTAACAAAATAATTTCCATTCTAAATCATTTTAAAACCATTTAAATCTCATCAACAAGATTAAAGCGACTAACGCTTAAATGAGAATCATAAAAAACTATTACTTGTTTACAATTACGAATATGTGTATTTTTAACGTTTTTTAGTTGTTCTACCCAGAACAAAAATTGGCGGGACCGATTGAACTATAAAGTCATAAAGTTTTAGCTTACGTCCTCAACGAAATTATTTTTACGTCGATATCTTATATCGAAACTCAATAACAAACAAAATTCGAAAATTAGATTAAAATTGATTCAAAAATAAAAAAGCTATGATCCTTAACATTGTTTTGCATGTCTTCTTTTGCATCTCTTTCTTGCAATAAACTTTTATGGGTGATTCTACGGTAAGCAATCGTTTTCTTTAGAAAAATCGCACAAAAAAATTTTTGAATATTAATTTTTTTACTCACAATCAACTCATTCATGCATACTAACATTATTTATCTTAATATATAAGTGCCATAGACATCGAATAGGACCTCGTATCTTAAAAGGACCCTTATGTACACTTACTATGAAGATGAACTTGTATGACGTCATTTAATGGAATCTCCTTCTTTGTTTAATTAAGAACTTTGAACGTCCATATTTTGGCTATTTTCAAGATTTTTATTAAAAGTGATAATTTTGTGTATCTTTCCTATTCATGTTTCTAAATTAACGCACAAAAGCTTTCATATAAAATTACACATTATTAATAAACGCTAATTGTATCATATTTTTGGGCTTGTCAAATTCAGCTCCATTAGCACCATTTATTTTACTAATTGAACATCATTTGAATTTTATAACATATTTAAATAAAATACAAAAGAGTTTTAGGGAAAATGTTACATAGACAATATACCCGGTTAACAATGGTCCGGGTTCTACTACCGACAAATGTACATTGTTTTTAATATTTAAATACACTCTCGTCTCATAAATTGTTAATGTTTAGTCGTTCAGAACTGTACTGATGTGTGTATATATTCCTTTCCAACCAGAACATGTAATACTTATTTATATACCACTATGTTTTCATTAAACTAACACATTACGTGATATTTAACTATTTTCATTATAATAACAATAGTTTTTATTATTATAAATGATAATGAAAATTAATAATTTTACTCACAAGACTTCTTCTTATTTACTTAGAGATACTTAGTTACATTCATTATAAAATCCACCTCCATTTGGTAATCAGGATTATCATCATAATGACAGTTAGTGTAAAGAGATACAATGTAAAATTAAGATAAGTGAATTTGGTTTTATTGTTTTTGATAATAAACACCCTAGTCAATTTCCATAGAGAGTGTTAAAAAAGGATTTTTTAAAACTCGCATGGGAAACAAAAGGATTTTTAAACGAATAAAGTCTACCATCATGGGAAGATTTTTGAAGACTATTAAGTTTTCCTTTTAGAAGACAACAAAAAGTGAAGCATGTTTATTGAAATTTATATAGTTAGGTAAGTTTAAAGGAATTATTGTTCATATTATTATTAAGGGTTTCACAGTATTTTTTTCGAAATGGGTAAGATGATCAAAACGAATTTAAAAATAATTTTCAATTTCTAGAAATTTGATACATTTGATACAGTCATTCGTTAAAATCCTCTTAACAGATACTTAACAAATTTCGGAGATTTCAAATAGATATAATTAGAGATAAACGACAATGCCAAAGTTAAATTAAAGACATTACTTAATTAAGACTTAATAAAGCTTGTTTAGTTCTATTTCTTGAAAATATTTTGTTAAAGAATTACCCTATACGATATTATTTATTAAATTACTTATTACACTTGAATAATTAATATTTTATTTTTCAAATTTAAACGTTACTCAATATAATATGTGATTTTATAGAGTATTTAATAACTGTCATTATTTTACCATATTTTAATATGGTAAATAATAATATATTACATGAACCAGTAGATAGTAATCCCATTCATTCATTTTATAATACTTCTAATGGTTTCCTAAAATCCTGTACGAAAACCACAGTCAGATAGTAAATTACTATGGTGTGTCTATTAGCGGTGTAAAACACATACAATTTAGATATTTTACATCTATAATATAGTTAGCGTTTATATATTGAACACACAACATGACCAAGTAAGGGTATTATCTATCCGATATCAATACAGTAAAAGTTACATTTATATTTCTTACGAAAAAAATTTCTCTAAAATGGAACTTGAGTTCGGTAACATAAACAGATTTGGATTGCATATAAATCCAGGATTTTACTATCAAAGGTTTGGTAATATTTATTTTATAATTGATTTTAAAATTTTCTATAAGAGTAGATTACTTTGAAATAAAACACATGTAAAAAAATCAAAAAAAAAATACAACTAATAAATGGTGTTGGGCTTCATTTTTCTTCTTTATATATTTAAACCGGAAAGTGCAATTATGATACTTGGCAATCGGTACTTGTGTGATAGCGAGTAAGGCCTGCTTTCGAATATTTTTTAAGTTACAGTTAAAAATCGAATTTTGAATTTTCAACTATTGCGCATTTCATTTTGTTTTTTGAAATAAAATTACTGGTATATGACAAGTTAAAAGGAAACCAGTACTGTGAAAATTTTTATCGAATTTAATATAACATTGATAATTTCTTTAGAACTTTAAAAATAGCATTCACTATTTTAGATCGTTTTTAATACCTACATAATAGATTCAAATCGTAAATTATATTATAATCAACTACTTTACGATAAAATTCAAACAAATTATCATATATTCATTCATAGATTTTATTATTTAACTCTAGAAAAGAAGTTTAAGTAGAATATTATAGAGATTATCATTTTTTAATTTTGCTAGCTTTAAAATAGTTTCCTTATAAAATATAAATAATATAAAATATAAAATATAGACTAGATTTTAAAATATTAAATTATAGAACTATCGCTCTGAAAATAATCGTTTATTATCACAGAAAAATATGTCTCCTAGTGGTAAATAAAAATTAATTGTCAACAGAAAATGCCAAATTAAAAAAAAAAAAAAAAAAAAACATTAATTAATATGTATAAAGTTAATTTTCAATCCAATAACATATTTATAGAAAGTAACAATAAAAATATAAATTTAATGTACAGAATGAAATAAAAACAAATCAATATTAATAATATTATAAATAATTAAAATAAAACAAACACCACACTTTAGAAAGCTAAAAACGTTTTAATTTATAAAATAGAAGTTATAAATAAAGTAAAAGTGATTAAATAGTATAGAATCCATTTAATTTAAAGAATAAAGTTTCAAAACAAAACTGTAATAAGTCACAATTAACACTATTTTGTCAACACATAACAATGAATTATGCTCACTGAAATGACTACACAAATAAAAGATTTGATGGCTAGGATTGTATACAGGGAGAAAATTGTTTTGTACCATAAACGATAAATACCATTTCATTTGTAATTTGAATTCATGCTGTGGTATCAAAAAAGGTTGAAGATTTACGTTTCAAAATCTAGGTTACGTAGCGGAAGGAATTTAAATTAAAACTGGTTTCTTGGGACAGCATCTGCAGGGGATACGTTATATCATTTGAATCCATAATGTTTCAAGCAGAAACACAGCATTTTATATCGAAAAAATATATAAATTTTTGGTGTTAGGAAAAAATGACTTTTGAACTAAAGGTCGAAACTTTGGAAACTGTCCATTTTTCGCATGCATGTATGTTACTTCGTTTGTATTTTTCCTCGTACATAACTCCACATAGTATATTTTAAGGAAAATTATCTCCGTGTATGAATGTCGTTGATAGCACAGTAGTAATAAATTATCAACACTCGATATCTCAAATAATATATAAATATAATTTATATCCATTTTATTCAGTTTTTTGTTTTTTGTATGTTCCCGGAACCAAAAAACAAACAAACAAATGAATAGACCACTAAAGCAAAAGTAAGCATGAGCAAAAAGTAAGCAGCCAAGAGCAAACAAGGCACAACAATAAACGGTTTACTGTGATGTTGTTTTTATGCACAGAAATGAACGATATCATGCAGAAATGTATAGCTAACTCGATTGACCTCTATCTAGTATTAATATACATATCCTAATATTAGCGTATAGTAACTACACTTCTAGTACAATGAGTTCAGTAAATATTGAGTTTGTATAATTTTATAAATAAATATATGAAATTCTTAAAGTGGTATGTCTTAAGTTTATAACCCTTAATAAATTGAAGTAACAAGAAATAATTATAGGTGCTCGTATTTACACTTAATCTTTATATCAAAAAAATTAAAGTTATCCAATTTGAGTGTTTAATAACTCAAACAAAAGTTCTTGAGTCATTGAGTGTTCTTAGATCAAAACAAACCCTTTATCTTTTTTGAAATGGAGATATTTGAATACTAAACTATCTCAACACTTGAAGGAAGAAACGCCCCAAAAGAAATGGATATTATGTTATTTGGTCTTAGAACACTTAGTGACTCAATACCTATCATTTGAGCTATTAAACACTCAAATTGAATGAGTTGAAAATTGTTGAGAGCACAACACACACTAATCACCTTTATTGTGTAATTTGAATGATTAATAACATCAGAACTGTCTGGAAAATGTCACAATTGATTTCAATTTAAGATTCAAATTTAAGCTATCAAAAAAGGAACCAAAAAAGCATATGGGTCGATTTGTTTTTAAAACATCAAACAAATTTGTATGAAACATGTTTCGGTGTTCGAATCTTATTTTTTCAACCGTAACCACCGTTAACAAGTATTATCATTTACTGTATTTATATTTTGTCCAATCCTGTGGCACTCAAAAATTGTAGTTATGGAACATCTCCATGCAAAAAATTGTAGTTATATTTCATATTTTGGACAGTCTATTCATGTGTGTTTTGGATCCATCCAATCGGTAAAAATATCCTGATCCTAATCATTGTCATCCTTGCGATGACAAAATAAAAGAAGAAATGCCTATTAGTCAAAAAAGAAGGAAGGTCAAATAAGTGTGAATATTAGGTCTCAATTATTTTTCAAAAATATTGAATTTTTATAAAAATTAGTGTCCTTATCTTAAGGGGTGATAAAAACTAGTCTAATTCTCAATATATTTCAATGAAATAAAATTAGTTTATATTATATTAAGTCTTTTAGTGGCGCTTTTACGTTAAAAATTCGATTAAGAGTATAAATATGGCTAAAATACTATATAAATATTTTTGTAGATAGTCAGCTTTGAAAAAAAAAATTGGCACAAAATGGAAACGATTCTCGCATATGTAACAATAAACACCCAGTATTTATCGTATAATGTATATATATATATATATATATATATATATATATATATATATATATATATATATATATATATATATATATATATATATATATATATATATATATATATATATATATAATAGTATTATCATCGAACTAAATGACACCCACCCTCATAGATAACAAAAACGAACAACAAAATAAAAATTATATACAAATTGAGAAATATGGGACCATAATAAATATTCAGATTTTTATAATACTGTTGTGTAGAATAAAACTTGTTAATTTACTGATTTAATGGATATAACGTAGGTCGATCGTTTTGTTTCATTTATATAAATCGAATGGTTATAATTCATATTAAAAATTGTTGTTCAATATAATACTAAACTGTGTATTTATTTATATTCAACATATGTTATAAATCATAATACAATATGATGCTAAGCGTATCTATCTATCTATCTGTGTATATTGGTTGGCCTTTTTATACTCGACTGCATATTATAAAATACGCATGAGAAACGCTAGTAAATATTGAAAGCGTGTGATAAAATTTTAGTGATGGTAGTCATAAAATCCACAAAGTAATTTCTTTCATCTGTTAGTCCATTTCGCCAACATTTTTTATAAAGCAAGCTCAAAAATATATTATGGGATATTCTAGATCCTAAAAATGAGTTTAAGCTCAGAAAATACAAACACTAAGCTTATGTAAACGCTTTCTTTGAGTGAAAAAATGGGGAAACAAATTTCTCTTTTGGGGATTGAATATGGAAAAAAAATTAATGGTTAAATAAATGAGGAGTTTTGAGAAAGGTGTCAGCAAAACGTGACTAGATCTTCTAATGCAACCACGGTTTTTATATTGTATTAAAGTGTAAAAAATCTTATATCATTATGATATACGACTATTTTCGGTTTCGATTCCATAAATAATTCCTTTTTTCCTTTTAATGTTTTAATAACGACCCAACAATCCATGCATTAAATAAGCCATTCATATTCTTGTTGTTCGCTTTGCAAGAGCTCACTTCATAATTGCATATAATTTTTTGCTTTTGAATATTATACCTTAATTTATGTCTGTGTCAGTAAATATTAGTTTCAATTCTAAATGATCAATTCATTTTATTTTTTTATTTTTTATTCCTGAATAATTGTTATTTACAATCTATACAAATTTATTTATTTATTTACTTTATCCAATTTATAATTTATTGCCCACTCAAAAAATGTTTACATGAATAAAAAAATACATGAAATATGAAAAAAAAATTTTTTTTTAAGTTTTAGTTATATTTTAATTTTATGAAACAAACAATACATAATGAGGAAATTTGAAAGAGGCCATTGTTTGATAAATAGATCGTTAGTATTAAAACAAGTTTCACTTTCTGTGTAGGGTTTTACCACCAAAAATGATCACTTGGGTTGTAGAATATGAGGTCAGTTTGATTAACATTCTTTTCTATGACGCTGTAATTTTTATCAGAGAAAAATCATTGTATGCGAAGTACGGAAACTACACTCTGTCAAAAATCATACCTACTGGTCATCCGGTTTTGTGCATGTTAAGGTGGTGAGAGTTGGGTTGAGTTTAAAGAATATGCAAAAAATGGTTGAAATAAAAAATATAGAGCATAGTTTTTACATAAAAAAGGTTCTTAATATTTTTTGACTATTATCATAAAAATCGAAGATAGAGCGTACAGAAATTTTCCCGCTTACTCGCACAGAATTTTATGAATTCGTACCTCTTATAGTTATTTCTGAATATTCCAGAATTTCTGAATATGGTTTTACGTTTTTCGAATACATTGATTCATCACAGAATGATCGCGTTCCCCAGCGAACTTCATTAAAGTGGCATTGTAATTTTTTCTTTAACAAAGGTTTCAAAAAAGATCTTTAATAATTGTAAATTTTATTTGAAATAAGAAATTTCAGAAAAACTGTGTTATATTAATATTTTTGTTTTTGTTTTACTTTTTTTTTTTTTTATAATTATAAAGTTTCATTTAAAATAAAATTTCTTAAATTTCATTAAGTACAAATCAAATAAATAAATTAACGATGTAATTTTATAAAGAAATAACGAAAAAAGTCGACGATGCAAACTACAAACTAGGTAGGTACTAAATATACACATTCTGAGAAATTGAAAAGTATTATAGTACATGCACAAGTGTAACAAATTCTGATAATATCTGGACGATTTGAATCGGATTTCATTTTAAATTCGCGACTTTATTGAATACGAAGTTGACTGTCAAAAATTACATTCAAAATTGCGCAATGTTTAAAAATTATTAGGAGCAACCCGCAAGGTCCGCACAACCAACTTCCCAATGAGGTGCGTAAAACTAGAATTGTTTTTATATTTTGGTGTTTTTTGCGTGTTTTTTTTATTTTTAGTTCAGTATCCTCAAAAAAACATAGCTGGACCGATTTTGCTGAAAAATCATTCAGTTTTATAACAATTTAAAACTGAATGATTTCGCGTCGAATAAAAATTACCGTACATCGATATTATTGTTTGCTCTTGAAATATTGGAAACGGAAACACGTACATTTGAATAATAAAGGCCTTACACATAAAGATATATTAAAATTATGTATTAACAAAATCAGCGCCGTTACAGAATCTTCCCACAGGAAATTATCAATTTGTATCCTAACCAAAGGTTTCGATAATGAAATGAAAATGTCTAGCATTATACTGATCACCTAAAGGACACCAATTTGGGTTGCTTCTTTTAAATGAGACTTACTGTATTTTTACAATTTTGACCGTAAATAAATTAACATTCACTTGTGTGTTAATATAGCTCAAAATACCAAGGTGATTACTCACTACTTACTGATATACCCAAAATATTTTACACAAAATAATCCGATTATTTCGAAACAAGCCCAAATTGTCCCATAATTGTATACCGATATCTGCTAGACTAAAAACCAAGTCAAGTATTCAAGTGTAGAAAAGAAATGGAAGAATGAAAATATACAAATGAAAATAAAATTCTCCCCTAAGGCAACCAAAGTACGAACAAATTGCTATAAACAAAAAAACAGGAGGAAAAAGTACACAAAATAGAAGTATAGTACTCGTTGAAATGAGAAATTATTTATTTTAAACATACAAACACACAAACTTTTAAAGATATACACAAAAGTGTAGATAGATTCGTGATGATTATAATTGAAAAAAGAATTGAAAAAATGTGAAACAAAAGAAAATATCATCAGTTATGAAAGTAAAATATACAAATTCTTATAGATAAATTATTCCTATACAGCTTTTGAATTCAATTAGATAATTATTTGTTAACTGGACTAGTTAATTTTTATCTGTTTTTATTTTTTTCCCGCACGTGGATTTTCACTCTAAAAAACTATAATTTGATTCAATCTATGGACATAAAAATTATTACAACGTAAGATATACAGTGGACATGCTATAAATCCTTGCACATGTAATATAAACAAATTAATTCGTTTTCAATGCCGTGTTTACATTTATAAGTATAAATTGACATATCCTCATATACTACAGACTATATGTTAGTAGGTTTCTATACATTATTTCCGAACGGAATATCCTGCTGTTGAAACACTAATGGAGAATTTATTACATAACAAGTTGACAACGATTGTTTTAACTAACTTGAATAATCTACAAAATGTTAAATATTGTATTATAAATAAAAATCAATTTATTTTATGCTTAACATGAGCTAAATAAATTTTCCATAAGATCTACTAAGCTCTGACTTATTATTTAACTCCCATAAATTCATAGATATAAAAAAAACACACACTCTAAATAAATATTAACTCTGAAAATGAGAATTAAACTTGAGTGAAGTGAAAATAAAAATATTAAAGTTTATATTTTTTTATGATTTTTTGAAGAAAAATAAAAATAACGTACTATATGATAAATGTTGAACATGCAACTAAATTTGAACTGAAATAATCGCAAATATTAACAATTTGCGAAATAATGTTTCAAAACTTTAAGAGAGGAATATGTTAACAATTACTTAAATACATTTTGTTTTCCACACCATAGTTTGTATTTAACTAAACGGTTTTATGTTACATGTAAGAAAGATATCAGCAAAACAAAAGCATAAGCTTTTATAATGTTAGAAGATATGCATATTGTATTACAAGCTGATGAATATTTAATAAATAATATTTTAATTAATTTTAAACTTATCGGCAATATTGAGAATGCAATATAACTGTGAATTTTTTATGCTGTTAACTGTTATACTGAATTTCTAAGACATTAAGTAATTTTTACGAAATTTACCAAAAAAATAAAAATTGAAAAGAAAAATGTATATTACCTTAGAGATTGTCTATATTGAAGATGTCTCAAAAATATAGCTCATCTTAAGACTACTTAAACAATAATTTTACTTAAATTACAACAGATTGCATGACTAAAGTTTTTAAAATTGATGGAAAAAGAAAGAGGCCCTCGTATATTTTTTACGCATATTTAACTTTTTGCAGGATAAGCCGTTGCATGATTCTGTTTTTATTTGTTAGGGTATACTTTGTAAAATTTCAGTCCAAAGGAATCTGGGGGTTCAAAAAAATTTAGTGATCGAATATCTCAGTGTAGTCAGATTTCAATAATTTAATGGTTTTTTTAACGGTTCTACTTCACATGAGGAATGTAAAAATATGGTGCAGTTAGCCTGTGAAAATTAATGATAAGTTATTTCAAAAAGAACCAGGGTGTCACTGTCACCTTACAGTCTTCTCCTTCCTCATTAGGATACCATCATAGTATTTTTAACTTTTTAGTTCATTTTTTTAAGGCAGATCCTTTTTTTATTTTAATTTTTTATATTTGTCGTTTTCTTCTCACACTGGTAATCTTGATTGATAATTTGTTTAACAACATTTTCTACGTCTAAAATTACTTGGCCAATGTCTTTTTTAATAATTAAACCTATAACAGCATTTTGGACTTCAAAATTTGCATCTATGGGATTTAAATAAATTATTGAATTCAATATAATCTTACTTTGCACGATATAATATACCTTTCTATATAAAATTATATAAATTGAATGTATTTTATATCATAATAATGTTTAACGATAGGTATTTGATACATTTGCTAATGAATCAATACAATATTATAATAATACATTTCATAGTATACATTACATTGCACTAAGTGTATTTAGTTTCAACTAAAACTATGTTGATATAAAGTTTCATGTTCTATCTATTTTAATTTCATGATATGTATTTATTAGCATTATCTTAAAAATAAAAAGATTACAGTGATTGCCAATAAAATTCATTTGATTTTCAAAAACCGTGCATGATAGTATTATTTTTTTAACTTTGAGTTATAAAAAGTTTTGGTTTCTTAAATTTTTTCATATTATCCTGATAATACAAAATATATATATATATATATATATATATATATATATATATATATATATATATATATATATATATATATATATATTTTGTATTATCAGGATAATACGAAAAAATTTAGGAAACCAAAACCTTTTTATAACTAGCGAATCTTGATTCGCAGATTTCAAAAATAACATCTATTTAAAGATTGGATGTGTAGATTTTAAGATATCGTTAAAAATCGGATTTATCGGATGTATTACATACAATATCTCAGAAACTAGTGAACTGATCTTAAAATAAAAATTATTTTTAATTTTTATTGACTTCAATTATCCTAGAGAATCCATTAATTCGAAAAAAAAATTGAATTTTTCGCCGATTTTTTCGGTTGATATTTTTCCAAAGTCACACATAAAAAAAAACTATTCATTGTTTAATCTGTGAATATTTCTCATATACAAATTATTATTTTTTTCAATAATTATTTTCACGTTTATACTCAGATATTCACTATATATACATTTGATGATGCATAAAAGAAGAACATACGTATATAATATCGTTCTTCAACATTAAGAATCTGTTTAGTATTAGGAACAGACTTATGCAGTGAACCATAATTAGAATTAGTCGAACGATGTGTAGGTATAGGTATCCATAGTTTTCGTATTTATGAACCCAGTCGAAGAACAAATACTACAAGTGATTTTCCAGACCATTCATTTTATTATTGTCAGAGATGTTTAGAATCATAGATACACGGTATATAGTAAGGTACACGAAAGGGACACGGTACATAGTAAAAGTACACAAAAGGGAGATGTAGTGTGTAGATGTAGTGAATATAGTGACAAAACTAACGAATATATACACATGTAGGACTCTGAAGTTAGTTAGGTACCGGTTAGAAACTATTGCGTGAATTAAGTTTGTAAACTTACAGAATATTTTAGATGTTCTACCAGATAAAACGAAAATGCAAAAACAATAAATATTTGTTGTTTTTTTAACTTTTATTAGAAATATTTTTTCATAAACTGTTTAGATTCGCCACAAATTATGCTCAATACGTACTATTATTATTTTTCTATTTATAACCGTTTATACTCGGCAGTAATCATATATCAGAGTATATTAATTTCTGTCTAAAGTTTGTAATGCTTCCTGATATTGTTCATAGAAACATCTATTTAGTCAATTTCCGACTGTCAGTCCGTCCATCGGTCATCACAATAACTCAAAAACAAAAAGAGATAGCGAGCTGAAATTTTAGTAACGTAGTCTAAACACAAAAAATCAGTTTAAATTCGTAAACGATCAAAATCGGCCTCCATTGGGTCCAATAGATCCTAGATCCAATTTCAAACTGTAGATAGATAATAGTTCAAATAAAAGAAGCGTTTATTTTTTTAAAACAAACAACTTTTGTTTGAAATATTTTTTTGAGTTCTCAATCTTAGCTCAAATTTTGGTAATAAACGCATATAGGTAATAACAATACATATAATTATACATATATAACTGTATAGACTGGATATATATAGTATTTTATGAATGCTAATTAAAAATTGTCCAATCAATAAAATCAATCATACGTCGAGTATCTAAACAATTGATTCTGTTAGTTGATATATTTACTTGTTGTTATTGTTATTACCATAACTGCAGTTTTTGTGGCACCCTGTGTATATAGATAGATATGTATTTTATGTTCTTACACGGAAGAACCGGGTAGGCAGAAAGAAGGTAGGTAAGGTATATTGTTGGAAGGTAATAGGTACAAAGTAAATCAACGATGCGACGCGACGTATCGCATGTAGTAACTACTAGTACTGACTATAAACTACTATTGTTGTTATGTAATGTTCTGTTGTTGTTATTGTAATTTCCATAAACAGGATATATATTTAATTTTCTTCATGCTGTTCAATTTGTTGTTACGTTTGTTCGATTTTCATCAAAATTTTACAAACAAACATACAAGTGATTTTATTATCTACCTATCTCAAGTGTTATTTTCATATGTTTGGTATTCTGTGTTGTTATTCATTTGTTTCTATTCTTACGGTTTTGAAAGAGTATGAAAAACATGCACATTTATTATTATGTTATAATATAAAGAGTGTTTACTGTAAAAAATTTACTTACGTATAAAAACAACTAATTCTATGGTGATGTTGTAAAGAC
Source organism: Chrysopa pallens (assembly GCA_020423425.1). Classification (NCBI taxonomy): domain Eukaryota; kingdom Metazoa; phylum Arthropoda; class Insecta; order Neuroptera; family Chrysopidae; genus Chrysopa; species Chrysopa pallens. The sequence goes on from CM035594.1 coordinate 46,910,992, forward strand.
CTCCGTCATAATTTTCATCGATGATAACGTTTGATTTTTTTATGTTGAAGAAATGAAAAACTTGAAAAATTTATTTTTGTACTAAAAATTATCATTGAGTGTAAATAAAAAGTAGGCAGTTTGAACTAATTAAGCCTTGCTCGTGCTTGATAAAACCATTTAGATAATATCAAGAGCGAAACCGTAGCTGCGGCCCTTGTACCTAGACAATTTGGTTCTCTTATCCGTCCTTTAGAACACTCCATCACCTGAAGGTAATGGATATCTTCTACCACAACGAGACAATTAAATTTTTTGATGTTACAAAGCAACGACAATGTAATCAACCTGACAGTGTGTTCAATCATTCTTTTTTTTTTAATAAGTGATCAAACTTCCGCTGTCTGAAACTCGTAACCTTCACTCTAAGTGCTTTAGTATAATTAGTATATCTAAGTGCTAATTATAATCTAAGTATTTAGTATAATTGTTTAGCGAAGTAGTTAACTTTTTATTACACTAGTGGTGCCTCCACCACTCTACGATTCCTGGCATATTAAAATAAACAAATGAAGGAATTTACTTGACGTTTTGTTGTTGTTTGTGATTACACCGATGCTTAACATACACATGAAAGGTCACGGTCATATAAAATAAACAGTACCATTAAATAAAATTATATTATATTAATGTCATCATTAACAGCATAGTGTTAAAACCAGAGTATATCGACTAATGTTTACATCAAATTTAAAACCGCTATTAAGTCAGCTCTTGAAGACAGCGGCCGCAATTGTCATTTTAATCTATTGCCACAATTCCTCGAAAGGTAAAGCTTATGAAGATGTTGTATATGATGAAGCTGTGAGAAATACATCTTTTCAAAACCGCGCCTGTTTCTCTTTTAATGAATCATCTGAATTCTCAATATCTCGAAAATGCATCATATTTAGTTCGTATTTGTCAACAAATAGAAAATTTATATAAAATATCTCTTTGATAACCTGTTATTAATAAAATAGTTTAAGAAAATTATGTCAAATTGAATTAAAGCATTAAAATGTTTAATGTGGTATGTGGTATATGTAAATCCCTGTAATTGTAACCTTATAATTACAAACACGATGCCGACTAATTATGTTATTTTCATTATATGTAGCTACATACGTTTAATAATTATGATCCGCATTAAAAATAGACAGACGTACATAATTAATAAATAATAATATAAACATATCTAATGATAATCTACATTGAAACACGAATGGCTTAAACGTTCTTAAAATTATTGATATTTTCAACTTATACAAACTTTTGAAAGAATTTTATATATCTTCATTATATTTCAAATATGTCAGATAAAAAATTTCAAAATATAATATTGATAAATACGACTTTAAAAACATAAACTTCATTTAAATTTCTGAATTTTATATTTTATATATTATGAAAGCAGCGCACTCATAAAACGTTCTTTTATATTTTCAATTACATGAGTAGATAAATAACTTAGACAAAACAAACGTTCACAATATTATAAATATTACGAATGAAAAAGTTAACTCAACAGAAAAAAAAAACAGTTGCAAAACAAAAAAATATATTTATATATTGTCTTTTACTTGAAACAATACCAAATTATACCAATATTTTAAAGATTCTGTTATTATGAAGTTCATATAAATTTTTTCAAATATTTATGCTATAAACTTGTTTTTGTACAGAGTGAAACGATTATTTCGTTTATATACAACTAAATGTGGTCATTTCTTTGGTCATAGTTACTTAAAGCTTTGCTATTAACTATTAACGACAAGGCTTTAAAAATAAACCTGTGAGTGCAAGAAATTCTGTGAAAATTTAGTTCACCAATCAAATTATCTGTAATGCAAGATTTTTTAATTATAATTCACATCCAATGAAAAACATAGCGCAACGCTTTGCCGACATTACCCAAATTTTGATATTACATAAATCAAAAAAGAATCACCAATGATATTGTATTTATTGAGGATCCTGATTATTTCCATTATGATAAATAAGCAAGAAATTTTTATTTTATGTTTTAACTGTAAATTTAACAGGTTTAATGCTGGAATTACTTCCGTTATCGGATAAAATGTCAAACAAGTTGCATAAAATTGCATACACAGACTCTGGAGAAAATTAAAGAAACAATAAAAATAACCACATTGTTTAATGATGTTTAAACGACTGTGTCTCAGATCAAAATGAACACACGGTGTTGAAAAATACATCGTTTTGAAGCTTTAAACTTCTTCTATTGAGACTTTTTTACCAAATTATTTTATAACTCATTACATAATCTTAAGAATATTCAGGAAACAAATTTTAATTATTCTGTTTTTTTTCTTTTATCTCCACTATACTTTGTTGAGATATTTTCATTTTAAGAATAAATTTTCTTTTTTTCTTTATTCTAGTTAGTAGTTATTTTATTCTACTTTTATCTTTATTAGATTATCTTTATATTCCTTTACTGTAGAGTCTTAAAAAGCTGCAGAGAAAGATACATAATTTCAAAAATACAAGTAAATTTGCTGAAGATTGATATATTCAACCCTTGAACTTATTATTATAAAACTGTCAACAATGTTACATAGTCATTATGAAAATATTATCATTACTATGAACAAGCAAGATGAACAAAAAACAGTCTCTGGAAACTCTCTATTGTCTGTTAACTTATATGCAAATGAGTGATTGCTATAAGAACAATACTTATAAACAACAAATGTCTATGTATCAGATAATTGTTTTTTGTAATAGGGGAGTGGCTATTACAAAAAAACAATTATCTGCTGAATTTTTTAAAGTAAAACTTTAATCACGCTTGACCTGGAAAGTAAGGTAATGAATGCGTGACGAGAACTAAGTAAGTGACGATATAAAGAGTCAGAAAGTATAAGCACACATATGTAGATGGAGCTGCAGTATTTTTACTTCAGTCGTGGGCTCTAAAGCACACTCGCATTTTTTTCTAATATATGACTATTAATGAAATATCAACAATTTAAAAAATATTAAATCAAAAATTAAATTTGTTTATCAACTGGTTTAATTCTGGTGCATATAAAAAATACACAACAAAAAAAAAAGAAAATTGTAAACCACATTCCCAATTGTGTCCATATATTTTAAAAATTATTATTTTAATGGTATCTGGCACATACCCAGTGATATAACTGCACAGTAAGAATATTTATATACCATATATAACTATATATAGAAAAATCAAAACATCATCCAATATCTCGAATCATATTACCACTTTGCCTGTGAAGCTTCAAAGTAAAATAAGTAACTGGTTATGATGCTAGTGCTTGATGTGTTTTACTTTGCTAACATTTCATTGCATACATTGGCATTCAAAAAAATTGTACTTATAATGAAAAATCTTATAATATTCCTATTTAAATTATTTGATGTACTTTCGAATAAGATAACAGATTTAACGAAAACATCTGATGCATGAAACATCTTCATTAGGAAAAAATGTACTTATATGAAGAGGTAAAACAGTGCTAAATTCTGGAAAAAAAGAAACTTCTGAAAATAAATGCCTTTTGAACAGCTAACTTTCTGAATCGGAGCCAATATTTTAGATAAAAATATTTGATTCATTGGCGCCAAATTCGAAAGATTATCGAAAGATCAAATTCAAACTAATTATTGAAGTTTATAATTATTTAAGATATATTATTTTACTTATGTGTAGTTTTTTATGTAAGTTTTTACCGAAAATACAATGAGCAACGTTTGTTTTAGACGCCTCATTTCTTTAAGAGCTGAAATATTTCCTCCTCAATTTAAGCTCAAATTAGGCTAATAAATACATATGTGTGATAACAATACATATTATTATAATAAATTGATTAGACAAGATAGTATTTTATGAGTGCTACTTGATAGAAGTCCAAACAATGATATCCAACTGTATGTCGAGTATCTAAATCTGTCAAGTACTCATTTAGTTGTTATTTTCACTTGTTTTTATAAACAATTTATTTTCTAATATATGATGTGTATGAGATCTGATAATTTCAATATTTTTCAATAAAAATGTACATTACATATATACACTAAAATTTACATTACATATATACACTAAAATGAACATTACATATATACACTGGGCCTGATGAGAGTAGCATTATGTATATAGTACATATTTCTTCTAAAATTACGCCTCACTATATATACATATAGCATACGAACCCATAACCAACACCACTGACTGTAAACCATAAACTTACATTAAATGGGCTTTCATAAAATATCAGTACATTACTTCTTGGCCTTTTAACGGGATTAAAATTTTATCAGAATTGAAATATATCAAAGATACTTTTTAGAAAAATTATAACGTATAATCTTTCTTTTACACGTTTTAATATTGGCTACGAGACGGAACGACACAAGCTATGTTGCTATTATTTAATCTTTTATCTAACCGTTCAGTTTTGTTAGCAAGCATAATATGTATACGAAGAATACAAGGGTCTTACTTGTGTCTGTCATCACTGTATTTACATTAAAGATCCATGAGTCATTGTACTACTCAACTATTTATGAACCAATGTGCTTTGTAATAAAATTAAAATTTTCGTTATTGATGAAATCGGTTTCGCTTAAAAATTGTATTTTTAGGACATTTAATATTTTTGGTACCAATTATTTATCGAAAGGGGTGTTTGTCTAAAACTCTAAAAATAAGCCTACTCTAAAAATACGGCCACTTATTAGTTTGATTTTCACAATTATCTTCAGTGTTATTTCAAAGTCAATTTGTATTTTATTATGTTTACTCTTACAGTTTTCTGAATTTATAACTCTATGTAAGTCATCTGAGAAACACAATTTATACTCATAAAATTACAATAATATGGGTAATTAGTCTAAGCTTCTATAATAATAACCGTAAAATAATAATAGTTTTGGATACAAACAAAGTAAGTATAGCTTTGGACTTAACTCTTTCAAGCATATTTTATTTTAAATTTTATAAGAGGAATAACCAACATTTTATGGATTGTGGAAAATTCATACCAATATTCCCTTAGGTTGCGATAATTATTTCAGTTTACCTGAAACAAAAAAAAAAATACTTTAATTTTATAAGTAGATACATTTTAAATATAATGATAATAGACTATCTAGGTAGTTTTAAAAATTTAAGTGTTTCTTTAAATACTACTGTATTCAGATAATTATATTTGTTACCTCTTCACAGGTCGGAAAATTAAACATAAAATCCTTAAATCTTCACTCCTATTTAATCAAATATATTCCTCGTTTTTATATAAAATATATTACCTGTAATTTTAAAAATATATTATAATTGTATATTGTCTTTTTCATTAATACATAGGAATATGTTATTTAATAAGAACTTATGAAGTAAAAATATATTTTTTTAAATACAAGATTTTATAGTTTTAAGAGGTAAATGAGCTATTAAAAAGTTTATTCTTGAATTGAAATTAAGGGCGTATTTAATATCAAATGGTGGAAGAGCAATGAAATAAAGATAAACAAATCTATTTCAACGTTATCATATAATTTTTTTATTACATTATGTCATATTATTGTATTGTCATCCATTTTACATATTTATGCCCATTTTGAACTCAATCGGCAAGAGGAAAAAGGATCAAAATTAACTTACAATATATGATTACAGAAAAACATCGGGACATCTAAATAAAAGCTTGTAAAATCTGGTCTAAACAGAAAAACTTATTTCTATAATTGAGGACAAATCAAAAAAATTTTCTTGGAAAAATAAACTTTAAAATTAATAAATAAACTTTATATTTTCACTACTTTTTTAGGTGTTAAATTATAACAATACAAGTGAAGATAATCTCTGGTTTGCTAAAACGTATATGACACATAAATTTTAACACCCATCGTTCCAGAATAATAATCCGTTTAATTTATTTTATAATAATGTAAGTCTAACTTATATAAGAAACAAACGCAAACACGTCAACCATATTCAATTTATAATTGCAGCAAACGTTCCCTAAAATGAATTATTAAATTGATCTATATGAGTAAGAACCCTTATCATATATTTTATAAGAAAATGATAGCATCTTACCACACACAAACACATACATACACGCACGTATATCCTTAGTAAGAAGAACATTTCAAATCATCTATGAGTTCACTAAGCATACGTGCTGTTAATATATACTTTGGTTTTGAATACATTAATATCAAATATACATACAAACAATATGGATATAAAGAACGTCTACATGGTTCAATTTATATAACAGTTATTCGTCTTGTGGTCAGTTGGCACTGGATAAATGATATAACAGTTTATAAAATACAAAGTATCAGAATTGTCTGTCACGCCATAATCGATACTATGTAGAATATTTTAAGACCAATTCAAAATTGCGTACTTTAAAATTTTCAAACAAGTCTATAATTATCTACCTGTCCAATAGTTTTACAGAAAATAGTGTATTTCCTCACCTGATAACTTAGTTTTCTTATCCAATGACAACTTTTGAACAGCTCCTGCTATTGAGGGAAAATGCACGGAACAATTTGAAATTCACCAGTTAATACAACTTTGCTATGATTGTTAAAAGAAAACACCTGGACAAGGCATTCGGTTGCCGTCTGAGGCAAGTAAATATACTCTTTATAAAGTTGGCATGCGATAGTGATCTTTTTTCTGCCATTTTTTTTCTCTTCAAAATTATTTTTGTTACGAAGATGTTCTACAGTTTATGTTTTACAGCCAAGTGCTACATAAAAAACAAAAGTCGATAATTTTAATATCTGAATTCATTATCTTTCAAAATTTGCTCTTGTTATGCAATGTTTCTATTAATTTAAGGGAGAAGAAAGCCTAACATTTATTTATGAATAAAAATTAAAGTAAGTTCATAAAATCTAAAAAATATTTCTCATCAAACATTTAACATGGCCAATAATATTAAGTTTTAATAAAAACTAAAGAAAAGTTATGGGTTAACTTTTAGGAGTTTCGAATAGGTTATTATATATAAGTTCATTTTTCTTTTATATCTTTGATTTATGTGAATGCGTAGTTTAGAATTTGAAATTATTATAATAAAAAATGCAACGTAATGGGAAAAAAACATATTTTCTTTAGGTCACAATAAAAAATTCAAATCAATATTTTGATCTTCACGATTGATGTTTGACTTTGATGTTTGAATGATTGATATTGATTCAAATCAATATTTTGATCTTCACGATTGAAATAAATAAGTAAAATAGAAAAATTATGAGAAACTGCAATCACAAGCTCAACTATATCTTATTTTATTAACAACTAGACGTTACTAATTCGCTTACCTGACAATTCACACTATCATAAATAATTAATTGTCATTTTTCATAAATGACTAATTTTCAATGAAATAAAATACGTTTAATAAAACAAATATATAATATAACACATTCGCATAATTATTAATTTTAAGCATTAAATTGCAGGTTTTGTAAAACACACATAGTAGTTCAAATTTTCACTCCAGTCGGTACTCCCACAGTTTTTTTTTTATTTAATATACTTTTAAAGTGCATCCCGATCTATAAAATCTTCTTACCAGAAATAGTACATAAAATGTAATACTATTAAATTTTAACATGATCTGCAATATTTTTTATGTATTATAAAATTACTATCATATGGATTATTACATATTAAAATGGTCATAGCATGGACATAAGTTATAGACATATATCAATTATTATCGAATTAAAATATCAGAATAATATTATGTGTTAAAGTACGTATTCAGTTGACAGAATATGTTGTATTGTAAATCATATAGTTTTATGACCATATTTCAATATTTTTTACGATTTATTTTACTATTTTCATAATAAAATTTAACTATTCCATATAAAACTTTTTGTTAGTATTTTATATTCAACATAATTATTAACGATTACCGTTTAGGTATAATAATTAAAAATGATTTTGATTTTATACATCTTAAATGGCAATAAGAATTTGAATTTAATAAGGGTCCACCAGTGCTGAAAATAATGGTTTATTTTGTTTGTGATTTTTTGTATTGTATTTTAAAATAAATTCAATGATTTTAAATAATGTCCATGTAATAAATCTGATTAACTCCCTCAAAAGTATTGTTGAAAAAATATTAACGATTTTTAAGTCCAAATTCATTTAATTTTTTTTAAATTTTGGTCGTTTAACCTCTGTTTATGGATATGCAGAGATTAATTGTCACTAGTAAGAACGGATGTCTAATGAATGAAATTAATAAAGTCTTAGCTGAGTTTTCTTCCATGAACCAAACTTTGAATGCTAAGACTTGGTTTGTTTTGAAAGAAATTTGGTATTCTAGTTTTAAAGATGTAGTGTACACGGGAAATATTTGATACTAGTGTACATTATCGGTGTTTCTTTCGAAATATCTCGGAAAGTGAACTACAAAAATTCGTTTCAAGAATTTCTGTGTTTTTTACAGCAATGAACTGTGATTGATAATTGTTTAACTGATACAATTTTTACTAAAGTTGGGAATTTGAAAGCATAAATAATGCTTTACCGAAATTTAGTAAATTGAGAATTTTCTACAATGAATTTGGAAAATTCAATAATCAATGAAAATTATAATGAAGACGAACTATGACTCTAAACGAAATACTATAGTTTTTAATTCAATGCTAATTTAAATAAATTAATTATTGAGCTACGTGAAACGGATTGAATTAATAATATGAAACGGATGGTTTGTGAATGTCTAGGAGGGTGCATTTGAATACTAGCATATGGCAAGAGGTTTGATAATGTCACGTATTGTAGCTTCAATATTTTGTTAGAATTATGTCAATATTAATAATATCATGTACCAAATTAGTTAGTATAACGTTAAAGGATGATTAGTTTATACAACGAATTGACGACATTGCAAGAGAAGATAATAAGTAGTGTCATTTCAACGTACAAAATTCGATGTCTTTGTTTTGAATACGATTTAAACTTAAAAGCAACAGAATCAATACATAAAATTTAAATGCATTCAAAACATACTCGTATGAATTCGAATGTTATTCGTCAATTTTTAAAAACAATATAACCAAGAGGGGGAGATTATAGCACACTTTTTTGTAAACAAGTGAATGGTATTGTTTGTTCTATTTATTTATATTATATGAAAATATACATTACATAATATTTATATGTTCATGGTGTCATCGATAATAAATAAAACAAAACAAACAAAAAATTCAAACAAAAAATAATAAAAAAATTTCGTTATTTAGAATCAAGAATAATTCAAGGATTGAAGGATAATTAAGGTTTAAAAATTCAAAAATATCTATTTTACTAGGTTGGTCAACTAGTTTTTCGATTTTATCAAGGGGTACCTTAAAAAACTTCTAAAATTCGAAACAAAATTTTCTCAACGATTTCAAAAAAAAAAAAACTATGATGATCAAAATAGTTCGACCCTTATATTTCAATAATTGCATATATTTTAAGATTGGAATTAGATTTAAATTTTCATAGAAATCTCATTACACCGAAAAGAAATTTAAACTTCAAAGAATTTTTTAAAGTTTCTTATAGTAGTTCATAATCTCAAAAAGTATGTTTTTCGATAAAAATCACCATTTTAGATCTAATAAAGATTCAGGATACACTCAATCTTATTAGATTGCCAGGGAACTTAAGTGAAGAAGTACACAATTATTGAACTTTAATGTTGATAAGCGTAAAAAACCTTTTCAAACTGGGCCAAACCACGAAAAATGAGCCTTACAGAACAGTGAACCTTAAATAGATGATCATGAATACAATGTAGTTATGCGAAAAACACTGAAAAATATTCAGACTTTTCCAAAAACGTATAATAGCCAGTGAAGATAACAATTGCCAGTGTCTTTGAAGATTTTTTGTAGAGAACAATAAAATTGAACATCTTGTATCTAACAATAGTTAACTGAAACTTGCACCGTGTCTCCCTTTAATGTATTGCTAAAATTCTCAATATGTGGTACTGAAGTAATTTTAAGCCATTCCATGTATTTGGTAATATTAGCGTTGGAAATGGGTGATTCGAATACACACGTAAAATATATTGTCAACATACGCATACCTATTAAGTAAATATAAAAGGGAAATAGAAAACGCAGATGGGTTTCCCTTGATGATGAAACAATATAAAATTTTACACATTTTTCGGTATAAAAGTATTTTGTCGTATTATACGTTTGTTTGTACATAAATATGTGAAAATATAACATAAGCTATTGTTTTACATAACAAATGAGCATTTTTTTGTGTGTTTCAATTAATTTTTAATCATTTTTTAAGTATTATTATGAGAAAATGTTTATCTCAATGAATTATATAATATGCTTTTATTTAAAAAAACAACTATATTGTAGAAAAACATTCTATAATGGGGTAGTTTACATTTTTCCCATGGCATACATATTATGTAACTTATATTTGTACATCAAGAGCCTTATCAATTTACAAATGCATTTTCATGTTATCCATCAAATATGATAAATATTAATTCATATCATACAAGTATATAGATAGGAATAAATATATGTACCCATACAAGAAATGAGGATCGGCCCATTAATGGGCCAAGACAGGCAGCCGATTTAAAAGTATCGGCCAATGATCCGAATATATCATCGGCCCAAGACTGGGCGAGTATCGGACTGTAACGCCATGCCGATATCGGATCCTATGATCGGCCGAGCATAGGATCCTATGATCGGTCGATCATAGGATCCCATGATCGGCCGAGCATAGGATCCAAGCATCTGCCAAACGTACCGATATCGGATCCTATGATCGGCCAAGCATAGGCTCCAAGCCTCTGCCAAACGTACTATTATAAATATTTATTTTTAATTTAGAAATAAAAAAAATTTTTATTTAGAAACATTAATCTTTATTCGATAAATATATTAATTTATTATACTAAATTATTTTTTATTTTAAGAGTTTTAAAAGAATATTGCACTGCAATTATAAATATAAGAAATACAACATTAAGTGAGTTATTAAAAAAGAAAATAAGTAATTTTAGTATAAAAATTAATTATCACTGTTGTCCTCGTTATTATTATTATTATTTTTATTATTATTATTGTTGTCTTGTTGTTGTTGTTGGTTGTTAATAGCTCGTTGACGGCGGCCTCCATCCCTGTCTCCTGCATTAGTAAGAAAACTGCCGATCTTTACCCTTAACGATTTGGATTGATCCGAGTCCCGAAACTTTTCTTCAACAACCTCTGAAATTATAAATATTTATAGATAAAACATAACTTTATTCAGGTGTAGATTTTAAACATATATATCCTACCTTTTAAACAAGTGTAAGTGCAAGTAGCACTAAAATTGTGTTTCCCGATACCACGTACTTTCTTCCCAGTGCCAGAATAATTCAATTGTACGGTAGGTGTTATGACCTCAGATAAATTTTTTCGTATTATAGTTACAACATCTGATTCCCCGTACATAACTCTGAATAAATTCTTCAGTTTCTTTTTTTCGCCGTCAGTTTTCAGGTCGTTATCAAAAAAAAAAATTGCGCCTTATCGTTGATGGAGAATATATTTTTATAAGGCTCCATAGCAGTTGTTTTAGAAATGTTTGGAACATTTTCCCCAGTTTTCATTAAAACTTGAGTTTTAATTCGTTTAGCTTCATTTCTTATGACATACTCCATGCTTATTTCAAATGCATCCAAATGTTCATGTAATTCGTCAAATTTCCCATCAATATAAGTCTTTATACGATCTAAAACAACAGTAAATAGTAACATATACAAAAATATGATGAGTAATTAATAAAATAAGTAATTAATAAAATTTATTAAGAAGAAAATTAGTTAGAAAAATCTTGACTTTTCATTTTAAATAATCATTATTTTTCTCAATAAAATACTTGGAAATAAAGTTAGCAAATTCGATGCATGTAAATACAGATAAAATATTCATTAGTTTTTCTCATCGTAATTAGAGAATACCTAATTTAATTACATGCGTATAAATTAATTGTCATGTAAAAAGTTGGAATAGTAAAAAATAATAAATGGAAACAAATATTTTTTCCGCGATACGAGCAATATTCAATTTGTTTTTTTAAATAAAAACCATAAACACTTACCAAACAATATACCATCATAATTAATATCAGTTGAAATGGCTTGCTGATTTTCTGCCTTTCCCCATAAAGGTATAATAAACTTCTATAATGAAAAAAATCAATAAAAGATATTGTATAATTATTCAACTATTATAAACATACCTTTGACCTTAAATAATTTTGCATGTTTATTTTTGTCTGAGCATGCATCTGTGCTCTGACAAGCAATCGAACTCACTGATTCCACATGATTGAGTTCATCTATAATATCATCATTTTAACAGCTGATCTAATTTTCAATACACTTGCGCAGTCAAAAAAGTATCATATCATCGGCCAAGCATCGGCTGACGATCGCAAATTATTATAGAGCGTATACTACGGCGGGCGATGATAAGCCAGCCATTGGCCGTTAAAGAATGCCGATGCTTGGCCGAGCATTGGTAGCCGTACCTTGGCCGATCAACGGAAAATAGTTGATCATCGGCAACTTTGTATGGGTACTATAGTACATTTGCATCTATTATAATTGAACATCACCGAACATTATCGACAGTCGTATATCATTACATAGAACGTAACGGTTTTTATATATTTTGTGATTATAACCCTAAGTAATAATATGTCTGTCAATCAAGAACTTTCATCAATATTCGATTTTACTCCATATACAAAGTAGTTTTAATATATTGGATGTATTCAACATTATAGTTTTCACAGAGTATCAGTACTTAGTAACTGCAACTTCGTAGGTTCAAAAGCTCAAAATTCCTAATTTGAATTAAGTGTTTTAATTTTGAAGAACTCCGATGATGATACGTACTGGCATCTCAAATTTTCCGATACTTATATTAATTTTGTACATTTTACACTTAACTGTAGTAAAGTACATTTTTGCATTTTAAAGACGGCCAATTTTTTGTCTTTTTCATTTCAGATATAGAATTTTAAATACTAAATTTCTTTCGAAACGTTACTTATCCGAGACAAATTATTCTACTGGATGATTAACAAGTATAACTTGATTTAAATAAGGTTACAATAAAGGACACTCAATATTAACCATACATATGCCAAAGCTTTGTTATTTACAAATGTATGATATTTCCATTCTGTGAATGTAATTTTATATAATTCTCTTTGATTTGCAAACGTAATACAAGATTTTTTTACTTCGTATAAAAGCATAATATTGGAAAAAAATTTATTAACGGGAAAAATTTATAATACAAATATTACTGAAAACAAAACCAAATTAATGAATATGTTTTTTTTTTATAAAAGTATTATTCTCCAAATTAATTAACATGACAAGCACAAATCAGATTAAAAGTCCTTAAGCATCAAATATTTAATATAACTAAAAAATAAATTTAGACAGGGTGGGGTCAAAACGACATCTGTAAGCAATAATGTCCCATACGCATTGCAATGTAAATATGAAAAAACTTAAATTTTATCCAAGGAAACTATGAGATTTTTCCAATAAATTTCGATTTTTTGTCCCAATTATCTAGATCAAAAATTTATGTCTTTTATAAATACGTATTTCGACTAAAAATTAGTCATCATCAATATGAATTAGCTAATCGTAATAATTATTCGAGGGGATGTTACTCGTTGTTAATTTAATGACGGTCTTCATAAAGGTATAGTGGTAAGTGCGCAATGTATACTTTCCAAGTATCCCTCAAATTTCTATATCAGCTTTGGTCACGTGTTTTGTATTCCACCAATGATATTAAAGTATTGGGCCACGTAATTTTGACAATTCCGTTTGAATTGTAATAATTAACCTAATTTTGTAATCCTTATTAAACTGGAATATGAAATAGGTCCTTAATCTAAATACATACTTTTTGTCTACGAATATTCCGAAACCTACGGTTTCCTTTTTGGAGCCTGAAAAATATTCTATTACACCCACATGAAAGAAATTATGTTTTTTTTTTTTAATTTTTGTTGTTGTTATAATAGAAAGATCAAAACTATACTGCCCCAAAAACTAAAGATCAAAACAATATTTGGTAAAATGGAATGGAATAGCCTTTACCTACAACATCAAAATTGTAATTTTTCACACTATTCAGATTGTTGTACAACGGACATGTTGTTTCATCTTGTGCCTGGCAAAATGGTTTTAATACAATAACAAAAAAAAAAACGTATGGTCGTTGAGTTCTTGATACATTCAAAAATTTTAGGAGATCTGAAAAAAAACCACGCAGTTTTCCAGGTTTTTTTAGAAGAAAAAATTTGACACAAACCAAGCCTATGATACATAATTCAAAAGAAAACTATTTTAGCCATTTTTAATATATTTAATATTATTTTTTATGTTATACGTCTAAAATATAATTCCATATTGTAATAAAAATTGTATCGCAGAAATAAAAAATTAATAGTTTGCTCTCTGTGTATATTATTAAATGTGTGATCACATTTAATGATTTTTTTTCGACCAGTTTTAATCGTATTCAAATTTTATTACTCGAACATTCCAATATTTATTACATCACATTATATAATATCTTTACAGGTCTAGACTTGAAAATATCAATTTTTACTTTTAATATGTGTATACTAGTAGATTTTCGATCTGAAGATTTCACTTATAAAAAGCTAAACCCTGGAGCTTCAATTTTGATGCACTGCATATTTAGTGTATGTCAAAAGCTAATGATTAGAGCTGCAAAATACGTCGCCATTTTTGACAGGTAGGGCTATTAGCTGTTATTTCCACCTACTGCAAATATTTTCCACCACATGTCTACAAATAAGGAACCGCTCGTTAGCGTCTTTTTTAAACAAGTTAATTTATTATAGCCCACATAATTCAATGAATTCGAATAATTTTACATGTAAAACTAAATGATGATTTTTTTTCAGTTAACCTATAAACAAGCAACTTCATTTTTTCAAATGAAACAAATTTTATTTTCATCCATTTTATTTAAATTTGTTTCAATTAAACTTGGTAGAAATACGAAATGTATATTTATAATGAACATAATTTAGTTTTATGGTTCAACTTATGAACATTTATAAATAAATATGTTTAAACTTTTTTGTTTACAACATGACATAAATTTTTCATAAAATAAAAAGTTTTTAAACATGTATTATAATTGTTATAAAAATATTGTGGTATGTAAATTATGCACTACTAGACTAAGAGCTAATGTCAAGAAATCCTATGGTTTTTTTTCTCAAACTATTAAATTAATGTTTGTACTGTAATGAAGGGTTAAACTCATTTCGAAAATCCAACAAATTATTAGCATCAAGAGATACAATAAGCGCTTACTTGATTTTCTCGAACTTGCCTTTATTACTTATTAACCCCTTTTCGCTGAATTAATTGTTACATCAGTAGGAGAGATTATGGTTCTAAATATAAGATGTACAAGTATGGCACATCTGAGCTTACCATCGTACTTAATTAACACTTTCCCATTATGGCACTCTATTATCATCCAGTTATGATTCAGGTTGCAGGCTTATATAAATAGCAATAAATAATCAGTGTTGTAGGTATTTCCTCCTAAATATATTAAAGAGTACAAATAATTTTAACCACACAAGCTCTTAGCCTAGAGCTAAAATTTTAACAATTACACCTCTCCTATCTTCACTTTTCTACACCTCTCCTGTCTACCACACATATTCATACACACAATTCATTAATCATTCAATTGAAATGCTTTTAAATAATTCTAAGCACATTTATATGAAAAATTATATATTTTTTTACATCAGCCTTTAGAAAATGCTAGCTTTATTTGTCACAGATCGATCGGACTATATGAACAGTTATTTGAATAATTTTCAAACTAGTAACAACGATTTCACAATAAAAAAATTTAGCTTAATCCTATACTAGAATATCAAAGTTGCATGTTGCCAATACTAAAATATTAACACTTATTTGAAAAGGGTTATACACAGTCATGAGAAAACATAGAAAATTCATCTTGGAATAATTTCCAATATCACACAGAGAAAATAATTTTTATATGAGTCATAATAGAAAAACAGGTAAAATAAAAAATAAAAGACATAAAAAAATATGGTAATGGAATTGTATCGTTCTTCTACAAATTTGAAAATGTATAAATATTTGTAGTTCATGCATCAAAAGTATTTATTACGGATATGAAACACAAGCCAATGAAAGTAAGTCATTCAAGAAATATTTCGAATTTATAAATATATATATATATATATATATATATATATATATATATATATATATTATTTCGTAGTAACGTAATGTTTTGAACGTTCCATATACATATATAATTATATGGCAGCCTCAAACCGTTCTTAGTTATATTTTCTCCAAGAACTTGTCGTATTCTCAAAGATTTGCAACATTCAAATATACATTATTTGTACAGAATGTACTAGTGTCTAAAATGTTATGTATGTGTATATAATACTTAATATAGTATAATTGTGTGCTAATATTCACCCAGCTAGTTTTCTCTATCTAATCATATATCCATCTAAAGCTTCACAAGAATACAGAGCTAAAACAGCAGTATAAAACCCGATTATGATACTTTGGTGAAAGATAATGACATTTCCCAATTAAGCAAAGAGTAAAACTACAACGTATAAATCAACTGTAAGTATAAATTACATGTTAATCATCGTTTTCAAGAAAGAGAATAAAAAATAACCTTTGACAGCTTATAAATTATTTTTGAATCAATTTTAATTAAATTTTTGATTTTTTTTTTTTTTTTTGTGGTATTAAGTCAACTTTCACCATTTGATGTGAAATATAGCAAATTTAGAATGAATACTGGTACCATATTCGTTTTGATGACCATTACGCTCATTTTATTTGCAATTTAGAATCTCTCACAAATGAAAATTCAAAACATATTTATAACAAAACTTAAAAACTTAAAGTCCTAGCACATTCTGTATACGTTGAAATATTTTGAATAGGTTTGCATTTTTCATTTTATATTTTTGTATGGGTTGCCACAGTTGCTATTATATATGTATGGATATAATATGTATATGCCGTACACAACACAGTGAGAAAAACCTTCATCCGCATCGATTTCTCGTTAGAGTAAATAAAACTAGAATATACATGATTTCCTGAATTTTATTTCGTATACATTTACTGTTTTTATTAAATTTTTAGATGGGTAGTGGCAACCGTTGTGAAATGTTTCTAATACCTCTTTTATACTTTATCTAACATAAAATATATTGTGTTATATACGGTATAGGTGTATTCGTTCGTTTACCACCGAATGCAATTTAAACATATTTTACAATAGATGATGAACACATTAAATCCTGTATTCGATAAAAACAAAAAGAAAGGTATATAAAACTCATCGGTTTGTAACATTCAATTCGTTATTATTTATTAAATATTTCAAAATATCAATATTTCTATTCAAACTCAGATATAGTCAAGTCAAATTGTTTTCATACATTGAACTTATCGTAGAATAGCATCCAGTAGATTGTTATGGACAATTTTATGGAAAATAATATTCGCCAAATGATACGTCTAATATGAATAGATTCGTTTGAATCAGTTACATCTTTAGCAATGAATTTGATAAAATGGTTCTTGATATTTTTGAAAACGATTATAATTTAGTACGTAAAACCTTAAAATAATCAACATCAAAAACCATATTAAATTTTTCACTATTGTTAAGTTTTCTTGGGTAATTAAGGTCTGAGAAGCAGCTCAGTCATATTTTTAAATTGTATACTTTTCAGCACGTAATCAACCTACCATATTTTAATCTGACGTACTCGATTTAATCCAACTGATTGGCTCTCCTATACGCACAACACCACATATAGAGCTAAGATTTGGTGAAGATATTGAACAATTAGCCAATTATCTCCCTCGCTCACTCGAGTAAATCCAAAAATCCCCACATGAGATCCCCTATCTACACTGAAAATAACTATTCATTTCATAAACTCTCAACAAATTGTTATGTACATACATATGACAATGGTATGTGTGTTATGTTTACTCAATGTGTATATACCTACTACTACCTACTTGTACAATATATAAAAAAGTACAATCATTTTGAAAGTGATGCTGAAAAGCAATCCGGAAGGAAATTTAACAAAATGTTGTTACAATTTGAAATAACTTTGTAGAATTTTTAAGATAAACAAAAATTTATACTTTAACAAATACAATGTGATACAAATTGAAAAGTATTTAATTTTGTACTATATGTTATATAAAATAGGTTTGTGAAAGGAAGAATTACGTTCAAATATTTTTGTTATTTAATATGTTACTTTAGTACTCATGGTAAAATTAATTTTTCTTAACTAACTGTGATTTTCCATGTAATCTTATGAAGAGATTCGTTAGCCGAACAAATTCAATTTATTTTTATGAACTGAAAAAGTGGGCCAGGTATTTTAACATTTAATAATATTTTACCTGTACTCAATGGAACTAATTTAGCATAAATTTATTAAAATTCACTAAACGATTTTAAAAATTAAAAAATAGCCGATTATGTCATTTTTACTGAAAAAAACTAATTAATATATAAGAAATTCTGGCACCACTGTCGTCAGGTGAAATGAATAGTCACTAGCAGTTGTTCGTTTTAACTCATTTTAAAATCACTACAGGCATGATTTAGGTAAGTTATGAATTTAAGATTTTTTAACCAATATTTTTAAATGTTATGGTTTGAATTTGACAGTTAATAGATGAAGAATTTATGATATAACAAACACAATGTATTAAAGAGACCGCAATATATCATCTTATACCAACCTTAGACTTATATTACTACTTTACAGTAGTCCCTAGATTTCATATAAGAGAATAATATCAGATTTAATTTAATTAATGTATGCAAATAAATTTAATTTGTAAACAAAATATAATAAATTATACTTCTAACAATTCGTGCTGTTTTCTAAAATAATGATTGATCTAACAATTGATTATTGTTACCAAACATAAATGCACTTTTCCCACTACCTGTATCTTTCAATCATCCTTAAGCTTTTTCTAGCACATTTTCAAAATTTCTATAATATTTTAGCCTGCCAAAGTCATTGACGGACATTGTAAATTGAATATAAAAACGATATAAAGTAGTGGTTTCAAGTTTTATACGAATACTAGTGAAACATATAAAGATTTATGGACCAAACTAAATAAAAAAATATGTTACATGAATATAAGTGATCTGATAGTCAAATTTGAGCTTGGATTTTATTGAATTACTATTACAAAAACAAATATAAGAAAATAAAAACTAAAAATCGAAAAATTTGGAATCAATAAAACAAAAAATTTTTATGAACATATATAAATATTATGTATTAAAATAAAAAATCGATATTGTACCAGAATCATACCTTGAACTCTTCTTTGATGTAAGAGTTTATCTACAGGCAATTGAAACCAGATAAAACGTTTTATAATACAATTTTTATATGCAAACAAAAAAAAGTGTAAAAGTCATTAGAACAAACCACTAAAATTTTACTCAAATTTCAATTAATTGAACCCAATTATAATGAAGTTTTGGGTCAATTTACTAATATATGAAGCTTCTTTTTGAGTTTGATGCTTCAATAACTCTAAAATTAGTGCTATTGCATGATACAGAGTCATGTAACAGTTTTTATTACCAATGTTTTGTACTGCAAACGTTATACCTATCTTATAATTAAAACTCATCGCAATACTGATGATAATTAAATCCTTCAACGAATTAACTCTAGTGCTGTGTATGTTTTAAAATTTATTTTCCTTTATTTCAGATCGGGTAAAAAGATATTTTGCTCACAAATTACTCTTGTACATTCGTTTCAGAACATTTGTTTTGTCATTATTTGAAGACATTTATTTTATTTTCCTGAGATTTATGTCATACATTAAATTTATATTTTATTTCTTTGAACCATGTCTTTGTTATAATGTTAATACATCTTCCTCATGGTTATGTATATTTGTATATGTTACAGTACAACACTTAAATACATTGCTACTAATTATTTCTTAAGTGTGCAAATTTTCATTATATGAAAAATAGAATATAAAATTTTTTTTTTTTAAACATGCATTTCAAATAAACATTTTGTGAATTCATATAATAGATTATTAATACTGAATAAGCTATGTACATTGTACATCAAAAAGAAAATACCAAAGTATAATCCGTAAATTCAATATAAATCGATTCAAAAATTAAGTGGGTGGAAGGGAAGATTATTTTCGATCCATTTTTTGAAAATATAATTTACATGTAATCTCTATAGCAATACTGATTGGTAACGTTACTTTTAAGTATAAGTAGCGTTGTTTAATCAGGTATACTAAGGATTCAAATAAAACGTTATTAAAAAGTTCGATTCGGACTCGTGTATGAAGGGTTCCGTACCATTAGCATTAACCCCCCCCCTTTTGAATAATTTTATTGTGTTTTTTAGTATTTGTTGTTACAGCGATGACAGAAATACATCATCTGTGAAAATTTCAACTAGCTAATTATCACGGTTTATGATATACATCATTGTGACAGGCAGGCAGACAAGCAGACAGGTAGTGGAGTCTTAGTAATAGGGCCAATAATGCATACAAAACTTCCTCGCGATGTAAAAATATGCAGATTTACATAGCTAAATGTCTAGTACATCTTCAATAAATGAGTTGCAAAAATTTGGCCCGGAATATATATTACAAATAGTAATAAATTTTTCAATTAAATGTCGAAAACTTCGCAGGTGAAGATTTAATAAATTCACCGTAATAAGTTCCTATAAAATTTATCTCAACAATTTGTACTGAGTAAATATTTCTGAACCGGATATTACCAAGACATTCAATTAGTATCAGCTTATTTTCACATTTTTCATTTTTTACACAGCGTTTAACCAACCTTCACTAAAATGCATCATACATACACACATTAATTTATGTTTTATAAATATTTCTATTTTAGGTTAAGCTAGGTTAGTGTGTTGTCGTTTTGTTGTTCGTGACGTCAAAGTCAGTACACTGTATAGATATAATAATAGACGTATTATTATATGGTATTTGTAGCTCTTTATCCTATTGCAGATATCATTATAAACATATGGCGTCATAGAAGTAGATGACACGATGAACGCTAGCAGTGCCAACCAAAACCAAGAAAAGCTACAACGAACGTACACAAAATTGTATGTACATGTAAAACCAACAACTATTTTCATGGAATGGTGGTATCTGAAAGTAAGAAAATAAATTTGAATATGAAAAATAGATCTTCAACCATATATACAAGATGACATAAGTAAAAGTAACAACAAAAACTTAATACAAAATATGAAGTGAATTTAAAACCGTTCGGAATTCATAATTTTTAAAAACGTACTAGTGTGGAAAATTTTCGATTTAAATTTATTGTATCGTAAACCATGTTGTCAAAGGCATTTAACTAGAAAAAATTAATTGTTTTCAAAAACTCGTTGTAGAATAATTGATTTGGATGATTTCAGTAAATAGGTGTTTGGGAACCTATCGGAGATTATTACACGCAAAGGAAGGCGGTTTTTCAAAATTTCAATACGTTTATTATATAAAAAAAAGCGTTTTTTAATAAAAACCAACATATACAATGTATACAAAGAAAAGTTAAATCATTAAAACATTCAACTCAAAGCCACTACTTGTGTAGTTTCATATATACGCATGTTGAAGCTCTATGAACACACCAAGGTACAATATATGTTAACAAATTTGTTTATGATACGTATGTAAACGTTAATTTTGCATCCACTTTTGACATTGTGGAATATGACCACAAGTTAAATGAACTTCATTTTACCAGTCTCATTGGATTTTTGTGTATTTAAAAAGAAAATAAAATTGCATTGCCTATGTGGGCAAACTTGTTTTTTATTACTGGCAGGCTAGATGCCAATTTGTGCTAGCGATCAACTTAAACATTTATGTGTGGTTTAATTATACGTCCCCAAATGCATTTTTTGACGACCAAAGCTAATTTTTCTCATCACTACCAGAAATTTACTTATAAACAAAATTATTTATCTAATAGGCACCTGGTCTTTAAATTATTCGTATAAAATGAATTGTATTTACTGTGATTATGTACCCAAGAACGATATAGTCGAATAATTGTAGACGGTAAACTACACGAAAGTATTCCAGGTTGTTATAACCTACAAACATTACAAAATTATATCATAAAATGAAGTCTCAACAGTATTCTTTATAGATTATAACCATATTAGCCTTTAAATGTTTTATAACTTGGATGATGTTGTAAATATTTATCTATCTGTTTCGTTGTTAATACATATTAGTTAGTTGTTTAGTTACAAGAACCAGAGCCAATAACAAGTAGGATGCTGCACAATATTGTTGTTGCTCGTTGCTCTACTTAAGTACTATTATTCAAGCTATAATACGATAATAGGAATATAGTAGTTGTACTATAGTGTAGTGAAATTAGGTAAAAATTAAAAAAGAAACTAGTATATATAACAACAAACAGAGTTAATTGTTTAGATATTTGATATATGATTGAATATCATTGTTTGGGCTATTTCCAATATGCGATAATTAAATTTTTTTTATAAATCCTTATCATTTAACGAATTTCCAACCAAAAATTGTTTTTTTCAAAGAATTTTTAGTATTTTCTTCTATCTTTTACAGTTTAAAAGTTCAGTCAAGGATCCATTAATCCGAAGGAACGATTTTACTCATTCACGAACTTTTACTCACTTTTTATGATAAGAATACGTCACTAAAATTTCAGTTCATTATCTCTTTTTATTTTCGAGTTATTTTAATAACGGACAATCGGAAATGGACTAATTAGGTGTTTCTATGTACACCTATATCCAAAATTTAGTATTTGCTATCAATATAAGGTAGCGCTACAAACTTTGGACTAAAAATACTCTGATATATTATGTCGAGTATAAAAAATATAAATATACGTGTCTATATGGTAACCTCTTTCTTTTTTCTTACGTATAAAATATTTTAATGATAATATTAAAAAATATTCATTTACGGAAACAATTATTTTATGGTTTATATTCAACTTTGTTTATTGATTCATACAGAAACGATTACATTTACCATTGTCTTTGTTTTTGTCTTGATGCTCGAATCACAGTAAAAATGCATAACCCATGCCGTTTTTCAAAATTGCCACCTGAAGACTTTTTGGTCTTTTGCAGCTTAAAATTATCTTCGATCTGACTATACTATACTAGTAGGTCATACATAAAAAATAAATAAATACTTAGTACATACGTATACCATTATAATTTATAATGTTTTTACTCTGTTGTAGTCTACACATGATAAATAATAATTACATAGACTTATACTATACAGTCTATCATGCACAGTATATTTCACAAGTTCGTCAACACCCTTTGGCTTTATTATATTTATTAGACTTTGCAGGAGGCAGCTATAAAACTTTTTTTTTTATCATTAGATATGCTAACATTTTTTTTGATTGGAAACAAAACTTAATTTTGAATGTTGATTTTTCCTACAAATTACGAATTAAAGATGGTCTTTTCTCAAAGAAGATATTTGACTTTTAAAACATGATGCTTACCATTGACATTAAACTATACTCTCTTCAAAAATATAATGCCATTTATCGAAGAGATATTTTGGAGTGGCTCATTTGGAAAAGTAAATTTTAATTTTTTAAACGAGTTTTAAAATTTCAATATTTAAAAAAAATTGTTATGACTTTTATCTGACCTGCCACAAAATTCTTTGAATCAAAAATAGAAGGTAAAAAATGCTAAATACTTAGCGTTTTTGGGGATGAGGTAAAAATTTACATTTTGAAATTGCATTTTTATTTTATAAAAGTCTCTGTGACTGTGTTCAAAGATTTTTTGAATAAATCGATTATTATAAAATTGAAATGATTTATGTAATTCGTACCACGTATGTTTATGCAAAATTTAATCAAAATCGCATGAATGGGAACTTAGTATTTTAGGATTTAAAGAAGAAAAAGTGGTAAATCTACAGCGCTCTATCTATAGAAGTGGGTTTGATCGGTGAGCAAATAACTATCGTAAGCCTATCAATCAAGATGTGAAATGATCATAATTTTTTATCTCAAGATCAAAACAAATTACATGAATAGGATTTTTTTGTCCTAAAACACTTTTTCCCAATCCGTTTTTTGAGTACCACGTATAGAAACCCAGTTATTTGGGTCCATCGATTAAAACGGGTTTCCTTATATACAACGTTTTATGGAATCAAATTTAATTTTACAAACAGAAACCCAATACTTGCGATATCGACAGTTATAAATCGAAAGTACAATTAGAAAAATTGAGTTTTTTGTAGAAAATTCAATTATTTTAAAAACAGTTACTTTAAATTCATTTGTGTAAAAATATAATAAAAATTTGTTTGTTATAAAAAACTGTTTTGTAAATTTTTGAATAAAATCCTTCTCCCTGTTCTTCTTGTTGAACAGTCATTGTATACAATCTCTAATATAATAGAAAATACACACAAATAGCTATGTTGCATTGTAAATAATAAAAAGATGTATTGTTTTTGTAGATAAGAGAATAAAAATCGTTTGTAATACATTTTCAAATAAAAATGTATAAAATACGTATAATATATATATATATATATATATATATATATATATATATATATATATATATATATATATATATATATATATATATATATATATATATATATATATATATATATATATATATACTGTATTTTTGTGTATAAATAATACAATGATAAATTGATATAAATTTTTGTAATATAATATATATTGTTGTATTTTTATTATTATAGACGTAGTTGGTTTTGTTTAGTTTATCAAGATTAGACACACCAACTTTATTCTATTCTTTCATTTATTGAATAATGTTTACCAGGATAATGTAGCAATTAAATTCCGTGCTTTTTAATTATACCCGTTTAATTGTTAATGGTTTATATAACATAGTATAATTCTATAAGATACTAAGATCTCCTATCGATGTCCATGGCACTTATATACACTTATATAAACTTTCCTTCAAAATTTCAGATAAATTATGTTAGTATACACAAATGAGTAATAATTACATTAATAATCAAATATTTTACTTTTTCTATAGAAAATAACCGCTTATCGTAGAATCACCCATAAAAGTTTTTTTGCAAAAAAAGATGAAGAACAATCTTTAAGAGCCAACAACTTATTTGAATCAATTTTATTTTAATTTTCGAATTTTGTTTAGTATTAAGTCTATTTGATGGAAAAATAGAAAATTGATCTCATTGCATCCTCTCTTTTATATATGTGTTAATTAAATTAATTTGAGCTAAAATTTTGGTGAATCCAAACATTTTACGAAAGATCTAAACATTTTTCACTTGTGAATTTTTCTTCTATCCTTTATAGTTGAAATGTTGGGTTATTGGTCCAGTAGAATCAAGTGACCAATTTTACTCATCGAAGAAATGGATATTACTTTTTATTTATCTATTTTCAGTTATCATGAATTATAACTTGATGACCGGCGGACGGACACCAAAAATAAGCCAGCTCGATGATTCTATTTACACTTTTACCAAAATAATATTTGTATGGTCAATATTTGTTATCGTTACAAACTTAAAGTTACAGACTATAACTAATCTCTGACATAATATTCAATGTATGTGTAGTATAACAAGTGAATATTAACGAACATTATTTCAGTACCTAGCATATAGTGAAGTGTCAATGCTTGACCTATTTATGATAATTATTAATTAAAAATTTGTTTTTAAATAACGTTCAATTTATCGAAATTGTCGAACCAAATTCATTTAAACTAGCCTGAAGCGACATTCCATTTATAATGTTTAATTTTAATATCGTGAAAATATATAAAACGTTTGTAATTATTTTTGTCATAAAATATTTCGTATTTTAATATCAAAAACACATTTCATGTTTATGAATGAAAATACAAATGAAAATGAATTATCTTTTGGTTTTTTGATCGTTGGGAATTTTGCATAAAATTAAGATTATTTGAAGAATACGTATACACTAAATGTAAAATTAATTGTTTAGTATAATTTTAATATTCTTAAATAACTACTTGGTGACTGTCTACCTGGTGAGTTTTGTAAATTGTTTTATTCTATCTGGTGTAAATGAATAATATATTTACATAACCCCAATTATAAAACATACTTTTTATACACTGTCCATTTATTAATATACCAAATATAGTATAATATAATATACATCAATAAATAATTTAATAATTTAGTTAGACCCTCCACTGACTTAACGTAGTTATCGCTCTCAAAAGTAAGTCGAAACTGCATAAGTCGAAACTACACTCGTAATTTAAAAAAAATTTCAAGTGAAAATTAGACAAAGTTAAAAGTTTCCACTATTATTTAATAAAAGCTTAATTTTACGAAACGTGAAATTTTAGACTTTTCAGATCAATATCTGTGTGTTAAAAATTTACTAAACATTCTTTAAAATGATCTTAAATTAGATAAATTTATATCAGTTATATTACACTTAACAAAAATCAATTTGGTTACTATATAAAATAAAAACAAGCTACACCATTGAGTTTATAACTAAAAATATAATTCAAGTAGAAGTTATTCCTAAAGGTACATTTTATCAAACGTTATTATAACTAAAAAAAAATTGCTAAAGTTTTTCGCTTTGTTTGGGAACAGTTGATGATATAGAGAATAGTATATTTGTTATATATCATGTATGCAAAGACAGTGTGTTAAAATAAAATTTATATGGTGTAGAAAACTCAGGTAAAAAAGTGGCCTCATAATAAAAACGCAGGACTAGTGAATGTGTAGTGATATATGTGTTCAAACAAATATTAAGACAGAAACTGTACAAAAAAAAACTTCAATACTGGTGTAGGTAAGTGAATGGACCGTCACCATTTTCCTCCCAAGCTCCAGTTTTATATAAATTGTGTACTTTATTTAACTACATAAAAGTATTGTTTAAAAAGAACTCGACAAAACATCGATAATGTCGTCTCTCTTAACAAGACAAATATCTCTCTTTGGTATTATATTATTGAAAAAGTTTTAAGTACACTTGTTCCAATTGGAGTGTATATTATTATTTTTATTAATTTAAAGAAAAGTAACATTATGCTAACCAGTACCGGAGTGTTCAATCTATAAGGTTAAGAGACATTTAGGTCTAGCGCTTATTGCGGCGCATGTGGCACAGCGCTATGCGACATAACGCAAGTGACATGACACGATCGCGCCAAACGCATCATGTTGGAGAACGCATTTCGTCAAGCAGTTTTCTCGCCCAGTAGACGCATATTTTTTTGTATTAGTTTTTATTGGTAGGTTCGTGAAACATGCGCCGCGTGGCACGTTAAAGTGTGTCTCAGGCGCTGTGCCACTCGTTTGTCGCGTCTCGCCAGACACGCTGCTTAGCGCCGTGTCGACATTTTTCACTCACCCATTCATTTGTATCTGTTACAAAAAATTGCGCTGTGTATGCACCAGGCGTTACAAAAAAAATGAAACCTCTATAATAAAGACATCACTAGTGTAAAAAACATTGTTTTTTTTTTTTATTTCAATATATTTATGTCAAGCGAAAAAATTAATCTTTTTGCACACTGTGACTCCCAATAACATATTTTATTATTTCACTAATTCAGCAAAACTTTCAGAACTCATAAAGATCCTTTTCTTCCAAATGGTACTTATATCCATATTCTTCAAATGTTATATTTAAACAATCAAACAATCATTGATAATTGGTAGTGTATTTTCTTTTGGTTTCAAGAAAATCATATAGTCAGTTTCAAACATAAACTAAAATTTAATCAAATTACTTTGGTTGTTACACTGAAAATAATTTTATAAAAGAATAATAATTTTTTGAAAAAACATGTATACAGTGCGGTTTCACAAGCACCTGAAATTTATTTTAATAAAATAACCCACAATAAGTATACTATTCTGGTCGGCTATCCTATACGTGCGGTACGGCACCATATAGAGGTTAAGTTGTGGTGGAGGTTCTCAACAACGTAAGGTATTTCCCATATCTTAATCTGACTGCGATCAAAATCTGCGATTAGGATCCCCTACTATTGGAATAGTTGCAAAATGACCTTTGTTACTGAACCATTCCATACACTTTTGTAGAACTATGGTTTAGAAGAGAAATTATTATATTTTCATTTCAAAATTATACGTATTTACTCTTTTGTTTTTATAATATAATTGCATTATGTTGGTATACTTAAGTGGATCTTTATTTTTATATGAAATATGAAAATAGTTTAAAAAATAAGATAAAATGATTCCATTTAAAGAGAACTAAATGTGTCACATATTTATATGTTTATTTTTAAGGTATTTTATAAGCCATCTGAAAAACAATGGTTTTTGTCCTAATTGGAAAGATGAAATTTAAGATTTAAAACAAAACACTTTTAAGTTTTTCGTTATAATTAAAAAGTTGAAACGTTCAACAACAAAAAATGTTCGTCTAAGTACGGAGTACACCCGATAGTTCGGAGATAGTTAGGAGTACCCGGATATGCCTGTGCTTGGAGTAACTTCCTCATATGATGTATATTAACCAATTTCAATGTTGATATTACACTCAGTCAGTCAGGAAGATCATTTTTAACCAGGTACAATGAGTACATAAAGAGTCTTAAAACGTCTACTTACTTCTTCATTCATCTTACCAATACAGGTCATAAAATTAATATTGGATACAAGCCAGAGGTGTTTTATATTTGCGACAAAAGACAAAAATTAAATTTTCCGTAATTCCATGAGGTCAATAAATTAAATAATAAACCAAATTTTACAATTTTAAATAAGCCAATAGGCCATCATTTCCATCCACACTTTCCTCATTCACATTAATCTTACCTATTTTTCCTCTATGTTCTCACATTAAAGGAATAATAACTATACATTACTTGATAATGATTCTATTCGAAGGTCCATTCGTAATTTTAAAAAATTTGTAATTTTAAAAAATTAAACGAAGCTTTTATTATTATTTTATAATTATTTAAATGAAGGAGACCTTGAAAAATTCACTCTCAATTACAGTATGCGTATGTCTTCAAAAGTCAAAAACATCAAATAAGTCAAGTTAACATTAGAATTTTTTTAAATAAAAATTTTTTGTTAAATAAAAAATACCACTAAATAATTCATACATAATAAAGTGTAGAAACTTTTATGAAAATGTTTAAATACGATCATACAATTTAGTTTTATAGTTTTTTCTTCAAAGTCAAATGAAGCTTAGGTACTTTTTCTTTTTTTTTATCCGTTTAAAACTTATGATTTTTAATAAACTACACCATTGTGTAACAACACATATCATAAAAGTATGTCTTGTTTAAAATTAAAAATGTAACGAATTTATTATAACTATATATAACTTTTAGTTAAGGTTTGAGTAGTAAATTATGGTAATTGTGTGGAATTACATTATTGTAATGCATATAAATTTAATACAGAATTGTACAAAAAAGATTAATAAATAAAAAATTTTCAAAATAATAGAACAAACTTAAAAAATAAAAATTAATTTTAAATTAAATTTACTTCTAGTTATAATTTCTTTATAATCACTTACCATTGTAAGTCAGCGTTAATCAGTGTGTTAGCAAAACATCGTTACAAATATATTACTTTTGCAATTATACTACATTCATTGATAATCTCAATGAAAAGTTAAAACTAAAAAATAACTAAGGTTCGTTAGACCTTAATAATGGTAGGAATATGAAGTAAGGTTTTTTAATCTTCGTTTATTTATCGGCCCATCGATTTGTAGGGGTGAGTAGGCTGTAATCGATATAGTATTATAATATAGATGTTATTTTCATCACTTAAACATAGAAAGTTTAATCGAACAAAGACCTTTACACCGTTGAACTTTGAACGGATTTCAACTATTGTTATCTGTAATATAAACATCGGTTAACTTCTTAAAGTTGATTAGCGTATACAATATGCCAAATTGGACAATGGGAACAGACAAAACTTAACGAATTTAGTTAAAACTTTCTTGTTAATTTGCATACATTTGTACAATTCATTATAATACTTGGAAAGAGCAAGTAATAAATAAGACTATTTGTTGATAATAATTAAATGTATATCATACCATCATTTATTCAACTTAGTTTCAAGTTAAATTTTATGATAATATGATGATGGTTTTGCTTACGTTAATAATTAATTTATACATTAATATAATAAAAACTGTGTACTCCTGTTTAGGAAAATTGGGCGTTCAGAGGAGTATGGTATTTATCACATTTATAGTTTATATAGAGAAGGACTGGATAATGCCAATATTTCTTTTTTCAAATTATATATAAAAAAGATATTAAATCAATAATAAAACATTATACACACGCTATGACACACACGTATATACGAGGTGTGGGTTATATTATACACACTACCATACAACACATATGCACTCTTTTGTTTAAACATAGTGTTTTGTTTAAAGGCACGCATGTATACTGATTTGGTTTAATATAGTGAGATTCACTTTTGAGTCATTATATTCTAATTTCGACTGCTATAACGGGGTCTAGTATATATAAACGATTTTCTAAAGGTTGTTATTTTGATATTATAACATATTTATGGTGTGTATAATAGCCCGTTGTAAGTCAGTCTGATTCGACAGCGTTTGTTGAGTCAGTCAGTCCGTTTGTCCGATGGGCGGGCTTTAATATTTTAAATAACCATGTACGTTGCAACTTCTTTATAAAATCTGAAAAAGGTTAGTAAGCAATCTATTAACTAAAATTTATTAGGTAGTGTTTAAAATTTTTTTAATACACTATTATTATTAAAACCTTAAAATACCGCCGAAAAGTTAAAAAAATTTTGTTCCCTGTTTATGCATTTTCTAGACTAATTGAGGTCTTTAAAATTCATAAATAATATTTATTTTACGATCGGTTGACTAGTTTTCGAGATATTATATATAATATATCCGATAAATCGGCCTCCGGTTCCGATTTTTAGCGATATCTCAAAATCGACTAATCTTATCGTTAAATAAATATTATTTTTGAAATCTGCGAAACAAAACTAGCCTAGAAACATACATTTATCCAAATCGAGATCAAAAAAACTTTTTCGATTTTCTCGATTTTTTCTAAGGGGTACCCCTTAAAAAAATTGCAAAAAATCGAAAAAAAAAATTTTATCCGATTTAAAAAAAAAATATGTTTATAAGAGTAGTTTGACCCGTAGATTTCAAAAATAATATCTATTTTACGATTGAATGTGAAGTTTTTGAGATACCACCAAAAATCCGATTCAGAGGCCGATTCCGCGGATATATTTCGTGCAATATCTCAAAAACTAGTGGACCGATCTTAAAATAAATGTTATTTTTGAATTTTTTAAACATTAAATTTCTTAGAAAATCCATAAACAGCGAAAAAAAATTTCAAGTTTTCGACGGATTTTTAAACTTTCTTATAAGTATTATAAAGTTCTTATACAATCACAAAAAAACACGTCAAGTAAATACAATCTCAAGAAATATGTTATTCAACAAAATTCAACATTTAAAGCCTAATCAAGATTCAACTTACACCAAATCTTATAAAATTGTTTTAAAGGAACTGGATCAAAACACCAAAATTAACCTTAAACTTTTTTAAATTACTTCCGCCCCCATAGTAAACTCTAAATAAACAGGCTGATAGCATCTGGTATCTGACTAATGTTTTCAACTTTTCAGGTTTTAAAATATACTTATCAAATGCTTGGATTTTGTACTACTTTAACGCTAGATTTACGCACTTTGTTGCAAGTTGCTCGTGACAAACCAGGATCAAACTAATTTTTATTTAATATATTGCTCCCAATTCACTTATCAGTTTTAATATAGAAAGAGCAAATTACATGAATTTTTTACAACTTCTATACTCGCCTCAACGCTAACATTACAGATTGACTGACAGATGGCAGGTTCTTTACACCACAAATGTGTCTTAATATCAAAAAAAAAAAATAAATAAAAAAAAATAACATCATTTAGAAAATACTTGATATATAACCGCATGCTTTATATGTCCAAAAAGAATATTTACAATGTCTTAAATAGATTTTACTGTAATAAATTAAATACAAATTTAGACAAATTTATACATCAAATTAAGAAAGCAAGCTCTAAACACAACACATTACCTTAACAATTTATTTAATAATCGCTCTCTCTGCGTGATCTCTTGAGATTTTCATAAGTATACCTACCGTATAATATCAGTTGTTTACAACTTAAAAACTTCTTTAAGAAAATAAATATGTGATAGACGCCGTAAATAAAAGATGATATTCTATTCTGAATGAAAAGATGAAGATCGTTTAAACAGAGATTTGATGACAATTTAAGAATAAGTATCAAAATGAAAAATGTCATGAATGATATTTTAAATTTTAGTTTAACGCATGTATATATTTTGTCAAATTATTTTATTTCTTCAAGTTGTGTCGTTCTTCAAGATCAAATTATATCTTTTCATTTCAATATTTTATAATATAATTATTCTTAAACAGGCACTTTATAATAATTTCTTATTTTAATTCAACTTTAGTCACATGTGACATGCAGAAACAGCATAAAACCGCGTACATACGTGCAACATTCGCTTGTCGCGTAACACCGTAATGCAACTTTGACGCGTTATAGGAACCTTTGTGTGAGCATGAACGCGTAAAACCTTTGTGTAACAAAAGTTGATACGCGACAATGTCACATTGCGTCCCACAAATTATCGGTAAATTTGAATCGCATCAAAAGATGTATGTATAAAGAATATTTGGATTTGGAGTGGAACGAACAAAATACAATACAATTTATTGAAATTTATTAGCATAAACAAATATTTAAAGTGAAGATGCTTAGTAAATAAATGGAACGTTATGCAACACCTACAATATATTGGTCTCGTAACACGTAACAGTACATATTTACAATACGGTGTTACGTTACGAACGAATGTCGCACGCGTGTACGCTGCGACATGTGTAATTTAAAATTTTACATGTGTAAATATTATGTGTAATTTAAAATTTTATTTGTCTGAACTAGGCTAGGTATTACTTACTAAAATATTTACGTTTCCCTGAAACACCCTGTTTACTGGTAGATTGCACACCAACAATAACTTTAGAAATAAACATTTTAAAATATATGTTATAATTTCATCGTAAATCTTATAAATGTGAGTGATTCCATTAATTTCTCCGAGTAAAGATGAATGATTATCGATAATAAATTTTGATTGTAATTATATTGATTTCATTTTGTTAGATAAATGGATTTATGTTTTGTTTCATATTATTGTATGTATTTATCTCGGAAACTAATTTATCGACATTTAATGTACCTCATCATCTAAGTATTAAGTGTATTCCTCATCCTGAAATGAATAAGTGACAATCGGGAGTCATTTTATTATTAGTATCGACTGGTATTCTTAAGATAAGTTTTCTAATGTTCAATTTGATTTGCACAAAGGCGAATACTTTATAAAACAGCCATGCATTCATACCTTCCTCTTTCCTTCATATGACCCATCTCATTATTTTGTATCGAGAATGTATTGTTTAAAAATAAATTAATAAAGTTTGAATTGAATTGAATAGTATATTTTTACTTATCAATCATTAATTCTAAAAATTGTATGTATTATAAAAGAATAAATAAAAATAATTTTATATTTTATTTTGCTGGGATTATTACAATATCGCGTGGTAAATTTCATTTCATATTTTGTATTTATATATCTATTCAAATAAATTTGAAATATAAAAATCATTAAAATTTATTTATATATTATGATCATGCAAATTGAGTTTTTTATTTGAACACTGTCTTTATATTTTTAGGATTATATATCCTAATTATTTTTATGATAGAAAATACAAATTTGGTTTTAATATATTAAGTGATTCAAAGAGTCCAACCAAACATTTTTTAATTTGTATGTTTAGTAATCAGTATGCAATACAGTAACGCGTATTAATAACGCATTTTTATAACCTCAATTTAATTATTGAAATTCAGCGGACATTCAGAAAGAAATCAAAATCCTAAATTTTGTTCCTGATCTTAAATCGACTGTCCAATGAGTAGCTAATTTTATGAACACCAACAGTGTGTCTAAAAACAAATCCACGACTATCAAACAATACAAGAACTTCGAAAAACGTCGGGAGAGTGCAGAAGGCGGTTTTTAATCCACGTAGGGACCTACACGTATACTGCTACGATATGTTGCTTTTCGATTTTCTGATTGTACAGTGAGACAAATATTCATGAAGATCTGAAATGATATCCATACTAGCTGTGGGTTTTAAAACTTGGACCCGGCGATTTGATTTACACGAAGACGGGCGTGTCATACTGTCGTTGTAAATTTACCTTGCAAATCATACCTTATTGGAACAAATTTCCGAGCACTCCATGAGTGACCCCTGCATGCATAATCCTGTGACTTTTTGGTGTGAATTATTATAAGAGCATGGTCTTTTAAAAAGAACAATAAGGCAGTTACGGTCACTTCTGAGATGGTTAAAGGATTGAACTTAATTAAAAAAATTTTTTGCATTTAATTATATTTAGGATATAACGAAACACTCATGAATCATGAAACAAACATGAATCCTCTATGCTTGTTACACCCTTAACAATGTTTGTAAATTTTATTTTTAAATTGTTTATGAAGTATATTAAGCAATTATTGTGACGAGCTATTTTTTCAAGTAATCAATCAATGATGTCAATGGATATTTGTTTGAGCTTTCTTTTCTTTCATATTTGTTCTTCAAATGAATTTACTTCCAACATAAATGACAGTAATTACTTTAAAACTCAAAGTATTATTAATAATCTTTGTTTATATATTCTAAATTTGTTTATGTACTTTTTCTACTAATAAAAAAACTTGATTGGTTTGTTATTTAAAGCTATAAGGATAATCACAACAACAAAAATTAATCATTTTCTTCAAAAATTCATAGTGTGTTTTTATTAATGGTAGGTTTAAAAAATCGGAAAAATTGGCAGTAGACCATATGTAGACGTATAGAATTCTGCTTTAATTGAGAAAAGTCTTTTATTTTTAAATAAAACCAGTCACCAAATATCTAATAGTATGGTTTTAAGTGATGGAACAGTCTAACACGTGGTATTGTTGTATTTTTTCTACTATCTTTAAAATATAAATGTGAGAATTTTAAAATTTGAAATTATAATAATAATTTTTATTTTTTTTTTTTTAGATGAGTTCAAAATGCGCTATAACTGAAGTAACGCGCTTTATTAAAACTAGGAATAATAAAAGAACAAAAATGAGAAATGCTTTAAAGGTAACCTTATATAACATCACATATTCGATATATATCGGATATAAAAACCTACGTATACAATTATTTAAGTACTTAATTCATCAAAAAAAATAATAATAATATCAAAAAAAATTAAAAATAAAAACTATACAGAAACTCATAAATCATGTTAAAATGTATAACAAAGGAGGTTGAAAATTTAAAAACATTCCTTTTCTAACGATCGTTTCACAAACACATACACATGTAATTTTAATTTTCTTTTTTTTTATCGAAATAAATAAAATGTTAAAGAAAAGGACATTCAAAGAACACTTTACATCGAAACTTACCACTTTTTTTTTATATTCAAATTTTTTTCTCAACAACGGTACAGCACAAAAAAAGACAAAACTATGAAAAACGCTATTCACATTCACAAAAGTGTAAAAAAATGTTTTTACTTATTGGGTGTACGTGAAAAGAATTAAGTGAAATCGGTAATGGTGTGTAATGTCTAAACATACACATTGCTATAGGAATGAAAACAAGTTTTAAGTAAAAAAAAATATTTTTTGAAATACAAGCTTTTATAGTATTAAGATTTGTTTACAACTATGAATCGGGACAGGTGAAACTAATTAAAAGTTTTTGCAGTTTTGGTACAGTGAATAGAAATCATTATTTCTCTATAGATTCATAGGAAACAATATTGCTATTAATCAAGTTTTAATGTCAAAAATTTTTATGACTTATAATAAAACCTTAAACTACTATATTGTATTAACAAGAAAAAGAGCTTTAATTATTGAACAACAGTTAAACAAGGATAAAGTTTTATAAGAGTTTTATATGATTGTTTTATTATATTTTATCGTAATACTTTATTGCTATTTCATTAATATATGTTGAAAATCAGCTGAAAAATATAATACTTTTAATAATACTTTTAAGAGTTGGTAATATACCCAAAGACAACGAGATGTGTGAAAAAATCCGTCATAATTTTTATCTATTGACTGGCTGGTTCTCTCGCAGAAAAAGTACGTAGAATAAATATGATCTCCGGGAGGTTGCTCGAAAGAGAGGTAAGCAATATCTTTAACTTTGTATCTGACTCCGACGTGGCATCTGTCTTCGGCCTAAGTAATGGTTTCCGTCATAGGTAATTGACAGCTAATCGCATAATTTTCTATAAGATTTCACTATTTTTTAAGATTGATTCTTTGTGTAAATGAAACCATATTAACGAAATGTTCAGAATATGTTTAGTAATACTAATAATTGACGGAATTGAATTATTCATGTATCAAGCCGTTGATAGAAAATATTTGTTGTATTTCTTATCATTCTTCTAAGCTATTTCTTCGTTTTATGAGTAAACGAATTTTTTTGTCTGCATTTGCATATTTGTTATTAAATTTAAATTTTTCTTGTCAAATGAACAATAACAAACAACTTGTATATATTTATTATTATAATTTTTTTTTATAGAACAAATAAATATAGAACAACTAAAAATGTTGGTGATTTTTTGTTTGATTTTCACTACATTTGATCTACGAATATAATAAACATTTTAAATTATAACATTGTATATCATATTCAAACAATTATTGAATTAGAAAATAATATAAATTTCTTTCCGTTACTTTTACTATCCAACAAACATGGAAGCATGTAAACATCTATTTCATTTTCCTCGACTCATCTCCCAACTCCATATTGTACCTTTTACTTTATTTATTCCCCGCAAATAATAACTGAAAATAAAGAATACATGTCATTTTTTATTTGATCAACAAAACTGGTTGGTGAGACCACAAAATCTATAAATAAAATGGTTTAATAAAAGCCACAGAAATGGTATGCTTATTTTTTTCAATAACAGCTGCTTTAATCAGTTACTAAAATTTGTATTTGAAAATTTTTAAATGACATTTTATCCCAGAAACCTTAAGATAATATTAAATCAATCATTTTTTAAATATTCCTACTAAGTTTTATTATTCGATAATTTATGCTATTAAATCATTTCAATAAATAGAATCCAATTTGATATATTATAATGAACTCATAAATTTTACATTCAGTAATCTAAAAGTCAATTATTCAGCGTAAATTGAAGACAAATATAATGAAAATTTATTTTGTACAAACTCTCTCTATAACTTATCATTTATGCAATATCGATATCAATATCAATCTATTCAATATAAGTAAGGGACAACCAAAAAATTTATCTGGCAAATTGGATAAATACGGAAACAAAAGTTTGATAGAATATCAAGAAAATTTGAACTTTATTGAAATTTAACTGTTTTTTTAAAGTATATTCAAAGTACCAAAATGATTATCAGAAAACTGATCTTCTTTTGAACAATCCTATTATTAAAATGC
Source organism: Chrysopa pallens (assembly GCA_020423425.1). Classification (NCBI taxonomy): domain Eukaryota; kingdom Metazoa; phylum Arthropoda; class Insecta; order Neuroptera; family Chrysopidae; genus Chrysopa; species Chrysopa pallens. Next base: position 46,948,953 of record CM035594.1, read on the forward strand.
TAATACGGAGAACTAATTCCTAGTAACAGAAGCTGTTTTACAAATTCATGAAACACACGATGATGCCTTTCACTAAAAAATAAATGAATAAAATAACTCATTCCTTATTAACAGAAAAAATACGAATGTTTGATCTTTGCGATCCACTAAAAGCAAAAAATTTTCGTATTAAATTTTTCTAGAGGCAATCAATATGCTTCGATACTCTACATTTAAAATCAGATCGATAGATAGGAAAACTTTTCATTTAAAAAAATTACAGTTTAATCTGTTTATAACGACATTCAGAAAGAAGACCATATAATAAATAGGGCTTTATCCGTTACTCCTTAAAATCTATATAGGTACATGCCCAATAAACAGTTCCAAAATCTCAAACTAAAACAAAATATGCATTATTCATAAATGAATTTCCTAAAGATAGGCTCAAAATAATAAGTAGTTATATAATTTTGTGTTCCTGAAAACGGTGGCTGGTATACGACGTATCGCTTTTTCCTATGTACAAAACTGGTACATTAAAATATATTTATATAATGCAAAGGGCTTACATTTTTTAATGAAAATGAATATTTCTTAGAGTCAAATATTTAAATTGCAAGCTGAATTCAATTCAATTTCACTATTTCAATGTAGTTGAAATTTGACATATTGGTTCAGTTCCGCTGATAATGCATTTAAATATTAAGAAATCTGCGAAGAAATATCCATGGATTATTAATCGATATAATGAGGGCAAATTAGTGTAAAAAATTAATATTATATTTATCCCGTCCTTTTGGGGAAAACCTTCAATACTAAAAACATTTTTCTATGCAAGCTAGGATAATACGATTTTCAATCGATGGAAAAATGATAAATAGAAATCAGAATAAAAGAATATCTTTAATTCCATTGCTCATTAAAAACAAACTTTTATTTAAACGTTCTAAAAGAATTAAAATAAACTTTAAATAAAAACTGCGGTGCATATGGCACAACGCACCCCGACATGACGAGATTGACAATACGCGATTGCCACGCAGTTATTTCACCCAATACCCCCTTTTTTATTATTTTGTGTTTAGTTATTGTTTATTAGTTTTTTATTGGTAGATAAGTGAAATGTACGACACATGGCACGAGAAACTGTATTTTGTGCCCATGTTAGACTTGTGTTATGTCGCGTCGCGCTATGCTACACGCGCTGCAATATGCATTAGTTCTAATATCCGACTCACTATTTAATATATTCGATTTCACTATAAACGTTTTCTACTATATATACAAATTTGAAAAAAACAAGAGAAGGAATTGAACAAAAACTTTAACGCAAAACAATAAATTAAATGTATAACATGCCCGTAAGGCACAAATGTTAATTATGTGTATAGATAATAATGAATCCCAACTTTCCTCTATCGATTTATATATAAATACATAATAATATTATGATAATCATAATATATTTTCCATTGATTTCTGTTACGTAAGCATTATTATCAGTAAATATATTATTTGTTGTATACTGATTATTATGCATATAACGTATAATAATATATTCGATATATATTAATATTACCATATTGAAGAAGTATGTTGTTATCTCACTACCTACTACTATTACTATATAATATAAATGCAGTTCAAATACCACGTCAGTAATTATATTGGAATCAGTAATTTATATTTTATTGTAATATATACAAAATCTGTCTGTAACTAAATATGTTACTGAGTACTACCAAAGATATATTATTCTATACATTGAATTGTATTGTGTATATAATAGTTCAACTATTACCGACTGTATTCGATCTAATAACATTCTGAATACATTCATTATTTTCAAATCTATATATTAATAGGCAAACAAGAATTTACGATCACTTGTTTCGATATTTACGATCAAAAATTCAACGATCGTTATACCATTCGATGAGTATTTTGACATACTATTGTAGAGCACTTATTTGCAGTGTGTTTACACTCAGCAACTTGGTCGAATATCGAAATCACTTTTCGACAAAATTTAATATATTTATGTTTTTAATTGGCATATCTATTATATTTTATATGAATAAGCAAACGAGATTTCAAATTTTGTTATAATCTATGTTTTAAAAAAATGGATGAAAAGTTTAATGGCGCGTCTTCCATCTTATCCAGTTTGAGTGTTTAATAACTCAAATCAAAGATCTCAAGTCACTGAATGTTCTTGAACCAAACAAACGTCTTTTTTATAAGAACTGGAGACATTTGGATACAAATCTATCACAACACTTAAAAAACGACACACTCCATAAGAAATAGATATTATATAATTTGGCGTAAGAACACTCAGTGACTCAATAGCTTTCATTTGAGCTTTTAAACACTCAAATTGAATGAGATGGATTTTGTTGAGAGCACAAGACACCCACATCCTAAATTGTGAAATGTATTAGCGTAGAGTTAGTAGGTAATTTGAGCAAATCATAGTATAATAATAGAGTATAAATCATCTTTAACAATATCCAAGTATTTGCTGAGTTTCAGTTACGCCTATTAATATGAAATATATAAAATATATGAAATGGCATAAATTATAAATTTGAAGCAATATTATACAAACGACTAAATTATTGTGTTAGTCTCCTTTACTCTTGTATGATGTTTTTAGGTATTGTACATGTGATTGTATGTGTTAGCGCTTACTTGTGCTATATTACTTTATAAAATCAATTGAAATATACTGCATAATTAATCAAAATTGGTTTTTAATGAGATAATTATAATTTAATGATAATGGAATTATTATCATTATTTCATTAATTAATATGCTTCCTAAATAACATTTCTCTGGGTAGATATATGTATAATGTAACGGAAGCGTAGAATGTATATATTTTATAGATCTGGGTAGAAGCCTTTAAAAATGGTAAAAAGTAAAAAAAATTTGAAAAGGAAGAGAATATATAAATAAAATGAAAGAGAAAATAATTTATGGGCGATCTTTGACCGGTTGGTGGAAAGGGGTGAGTTTTTAAGCGTAAAATTTTTTCCATTAGATTTGTAGTTTTGCAAAAATTAATTTAAACCGTGTTTAACCCTTAAAAACTCACTACTTCCACTTTTCCTTTTCATTATTTTTCCTTTCATTTTTATATTCTCTCCCGTTTCCAATATGTTTCATCCAACTATTTTTTTCGTTTCTTACATTATCGACCCTGGTCTATTGTGTTTAGGTAAAATAATTTCATTCTGAGAAATAAATAAGGTAATCGAGCACCATCAGCATAAAGTTAATAAAATAAAATTTTTATTTAAAAAAAAAAAAAAAATTTTTGTCTATGAGTTTTTTTCTTCCATCTCTTATCGTATTCTTAATACTACCATGGCTCCCTTGGACCCAATGAACCGATTTTGCTCATTCACAAGCTTAAATACACTTTTTATGTCTGAAATACGTCACCAAAATTTCAGCTTACTATTCCTTGTTGTTTTTGACCTATCTTAAGTAGGTGAATATACCTACTATTTTCTAGCTTAACAAACTCCAGGCTAAAATTGATATACTCTGAACATATATAAAATCGAGTATAAAATAAGAAAATTTCTTGAAATTTTTAATTTTCCAAACTTGGATATCTCCACAGAAATGTTTCAGGGTTGATAAAAATCCATTAACTTAAATCTAAAAAATTTTAAAATATTTTATTCAAAATAAATTTTCTATTTCGAGTAATCAATATACATTTTAAAAAACTGTTTCAAATATATAATTTAATTTAATTTAAATAGATATAAATTGAGTTACAAATAATAATCTAATAAAAATAATCTCATAAAATCATTAAAATCAAAGTACAAACGTGTTAAAAATATTTTATGCCATTTATAATTTTATTGATAAAATTTAACCTACATTTGATAATGTAACTTTTTTTTCTCTATACTGCAAACACAGGTGGTTAGAGGTATTAGTGACATGAATCCTCCGGGAAAAACTATGAACAACATATACCTACATAGAAAATCCAGCAGAACATTGACATAGTACAAGGTAATTATATGGAATTATATTGCAGATATGTTTTGCGAGTTCAAAATATTTTCAACTTTTCTGTGGTATTTTGTACCTGTCGTTCTTTGTTCGTGGTACTTACTAAAAAAACGAAGTTTTTGTTTTTTTTTTTCGTCTTCTATCATACAATTTAACTACTTTTATATAAATTGCATACATTTTTTATACTACAAAGTCACTTTACTTTTTCGATTAACGTGGCAAGCGCTGATATTCCACAAGATAATAATTCTATTTTCACTAATGAGGCCTTATAGTACTCATACTTAGAAGTAGTACTCATACTTAGTAATAACGTAACTTAAAACTGAATGACTTTATCAAAATCAGTCCAGTCGTTTTTTGTTGCGAATAAAGAAACTTATAAAGAAGACAAATAATACACATATTCGTAATAATACATTTATTATTGTCTTTTTAACCTCAATATCGGGTAAGTTTCAGTGTGGATTTTACTGGTCGAATCCAGACCATTTGTTTTAAATTGTGTTGTGAATTGAAATTGTGATGATATCAAATAAATCAATATGTATTATAAGTAATTCGTAGCATAATGCACATAAATATGGACAACGATTGCAGTAAAGTTATTAATTAAAAATAGTTCAAGTATTTAACACTATTAGTTGGTAGTACTTAAAAATGGTTAGGATAAACAAATAAAATTTAATGAGTTCAGATTTTTAATTTTTTTTTTTTATATTCATTTTTTATTAAAATTAAATTAGTTTGTTTAACATGAACGTTGTTTTAAAATCTATAGTAATATTGTGGGGAATTTATCCATAGGGAATACACTTTTAAAATACAGAGTGATATTAAAGTATTAAAAATTTAAATAATTGGTCTCATGTTGAAAAACACATAAAAATGTGAAAAGTTTTTATAATAAATTCTGTTTTGCATTAAACTTTTTTTTTGAATTCGGATGTGATGAGCTTCAGATAATATTTTCACTGTTATAATAATATTTACACTTATGGTATAAAATAAACAAGTTTTTCAAAATATCCAAAGATACATATTTTGTTTTTATTTAATTTCTTTTAAATTATTATTCTTATTTTTATTATGTTGTACAAAATAAATACGATATGGAAGGTTGATTACGTGCAGAAAATTGTACATTGTACAAATCTGAAGATTTGAGCGTGATAAAAAGAGAAAAAAAGGGAGGGTCACACATTTGATAAAAAGACACACAGGAAACGTCATACTCAAATCATCAGATTTGTAAAATGTACACTTTTCAGCACATAATCAATCTACCATATCTTAATCAATCGTTTTAATATTCTGATCGACTATTTTAAACACGCAGCACCTTATAGAGAGCGCTCAAGTTAATGCAAAAATCTCCACAGGGGCTTCCCTATCACTAGGAAAATTGTTATTTGAAAAAGAAAATCGAATATACATAGTTCATTTATCTTATACACTTCATTATAGATCTGCTCTTATTTTCAGAACTATACAAAGATCCGTCTATAATGTCTTGAAAGATTAACTGCTTAATTTTAACTGAGGTATGGTAAGCAGAAACTATAAATAGTACTGGTGTAAATTATTGTATTCAGATAGAGTTTAATTTTTAAATAAAGTGAAATTTTCATAATGACAGAAAAATAGTTTTAGGCAGTATAAACGAACCCACCAGCATTTGTAAATTCTGCTTCAAAGCAACTACAAAAAGTTTTCTTTAAAAGTAAAAACTACTTTTTAGTTTAATGCTATAGGAATATTTTTGGTGTAATAAATTACCTTTCGAGGTTAGCACTATTATATGACTTCGTTAGCACTATTATAATTGCTTTCAAGAAAAATATGTAAGATTAGTATAGAATTAGTTGAATTATATGATGGAAACTAACTTTAAGGTTTTAAAGTTATGATTGAATACATAATTTGTTTAGCGTTATACTATTGTATATACAATGAATGAATATTCTTCAAAATAGCTTTGTTTTAAAAAAAAATTGAGTATTATGAAGAAAAATTGAAATAAACAAATCAAAGAAAAAACTTACAATAAAAATGAAAATTACTAAATCATTTTATAGAAAACAACAACTATACTAAAGGTACAGTATGGAACAAAACAGTACAGTATCATATTTCAAAATTATCTTTTTCTTCTATCATTTTTATTTGAAAATGAAATAATATTATATATATATATCTTATATTTTTCCCATTTATTTAAAATAACACTATAGTTTTTCTACATATACAATAGAATGTATGTATATCGAAAATAAATAAACGAAAAATATATATAAACATCATTTCCTGTTTCCCATTTTAATACTGGTGCCACAGCAAAAGCAACTGAGATTTAAATTATAGAAATATAAATTCTTAAAAAAAATACATGTTAACCACCATTTTATGTTTCAATAAAAGGTGCTCATTGTGAATAATATTTTTAGAGTTAAAAACCTTTTGCATATTTTGAAAAAATTAATTTGTATAAAATAATCTCTGTTGAAGGTTATTATAAATTTCGCATACAGTCCATTTTCCTTCATCATTAAAATGCAATGTATTTAATTTCCAGTAGGATAATAAATGGGATTTAAAAAGTTATCATATATACGTAATCTGGTCCTCAATGATGAGTCTGTATGCCTGCAAGTCAAGTTTTCGAAACGCTTACTAAATTATAATAAAGAAATATTAGAAACAACCTTCATACAAATATTTTGATACGATGATATTCGTCAATTATCTACAAAAGTTAAATATAACTTATTCGAATTTTCTGTACTCGAATTTTACTTGCAAGAATTACAAGTGATTACTCATTGACTACTTCGATTGATTTTGTATATCATATTTCATGGCCATCTACAAAAATTCCTTGTTATTTCTTGATTTTAAGACCGTATATCAGAGAATAATATATAAGTGTCTGTCTTAATTACAACACTTTGAAGTTCCAAATGGCCAAAAATGAGTCAGTGTAGGTATTCTATATAATATTGCCGTGGATTTTCTAAAATTTAAACCTGCTCTAATCTCGCTGAGATCAAAGTATATTTTATTTCTGTTACAATAAAATTTTTAATTTTCTTGTGTCCATTAAATTTAACAAAAAGTAAAAAAAAAAGTATGCTGTTTATGAAATAACAAATTATAATGCCATGACGTAAGCACTTTTTTTCTTAAGATGATGTAAGACATCAAAGTTATTATGAGTAAATAGTTAATAATATTAAAAAGTTTAACAAGAATGTAACTACATTATACTCTGTTAAGAAATACGCGTCATCAGTAGTGATTTTCATCTTAAAAAAATATTTAAAAGTAAAATGAGAATCTATTTACAACCAGAAAACATTATTCTTATTGTCATAAAATTATGTTTTCTCTTACAAAGTTAATGGTCTATAAAAAAGAAATTTACTCCAAAGCAACGATAGGCGCTTCACAGTGTCATCCACAAAAACGTTAACACTCCAATTTTATTTATTCCTGCGCTTTAATCAAATCTTAATATTACTTACATATTATTATTTTCCGATGTTCGTCTAATATGGAATTTTGCAAGAAAATGTAAGTGGTATTCCAATACTGTTGTAACAAAATAAACTGTAATCGGTATACAACAGTGGCACTAGGTAACTTAATTGTATTGATTTTCCCAACTCATGTACCCGTATTTCAATAATTTATTTTTAATATTAAAGAATTTTAATTGTACTAAAACATAAATAATAAGTTATTTCTCAGATTTTGCAGTAAAATTAATATGGCTAGTTTTAAAACTAGTGGCGTTTAATTAAAAATGTTAAGAATAATTATTAGTTTTCAAGCTATTATATTAGCTCCCCTGGCAAATTTAAAATCTGGTAAAAATTTAAAATTTTGGTAAAATAAAAAAAGTACACACTCTTTCTAGATTAAAACATTGTTGTTTTACACATGCAGAGTTTTGTGTATACAAAAAAATCGAATCTTTAATATTTCCGGATTACCATTAAAACTTTTTCTAAAGGCTACTAAATAGCTTACATCAAGAAATAGTAAACAAGTTTTTGAATAAATCACTCAATCGGAGGAAAAAAGAATGTCACTTTTTTACGAATGACACTGTTCAGTACTTTTTAACAACTGTAACACTGTAATAATATTCACCACCCTTCTAATTGACAATCATTCAATCATGAATATCCCTTATATAAAAATCTTTGTAGAATATGTATAGGAATTAATAATACAGGAAGACAAAATAGAGAAAATTGTCAAATAATGATAAGTCACTTTATGCAGAACCCCAATTTGAATATCGTATCTTACAGGATAAGTGTATCCTTGGATAAGTAAATATATCTATAAAGAGGGCACATTAATAATCTCATCTTATAAATCTTCGAGATAAATTTGAATTGATTGAAATGTTCCACTTCATATTCAATTTTTCTCCTTTCATTTCAATTTTTATTACTCATAGCCAAGTGCATTCTATTTAAACCAATGGTTGCACTAGTGATTCATTTCCTAATAAATTAACTAGGGTTTTCCCTCCGATTACGATTCTACTACGCCGCTAAAATTGGCGCTAACACTATAACATCTAAAGTTAACAACAAATTATACGGAACTTTCACTTTTAAGAAGCTGACTTTCACTTTTAGGTATTATTACGCTGCAGGTATTGGAGGTTTGCCTCAATTTAAAAAAATGGTTTTTATATCAAATATTTTATAACAATTAAAAATAACTTTCAGTTTATTATACTAGAGTGATAATTTTCATTTTGAAAATTAATCTTAACACAAATTTCCTTTTAGCACTAACATCCTTCAAAATGATCCGATATCAATTATAAGATATTAAATCCGATTTCACTCAAAATATCATAGGAATAAATATTTTGATCTGACATGTTTTTGTAACTAAACTAATCTTGAAAGTAAACATAGAAAGGACAATATTTATCATTCATCCTGTACATAAGGTTGGATACCTTTATACATGAATATAAAATGGTAGAGAATCACTTCATGAATTATTTAAGCCCACCATATAAAATTTAATGTTACTTTACCGTATAGAAAGGATTGGTCTTCGTGACCGGTGCCGGCAAAGAATATTTTCGACTAATAATGCCGATGCCGGAAAAATTAATATTTAAATATAATTTCCGATGACGTTTATTTTATTAATAACCATCAGTTGATAGGTATCAGTAATATGTAATAACGTTTTGTTAATTTTGACAGTTTACAACGGTTGCAATTTCTATCCTATATTTATTTGATCTTCTTTGATATTATGAACGATAAGTACTCTCAAAATCAGTGATTCTTCAACTTAACATTTTGTAGAATTTATAGAAGAACGACTAATTTATATTAAAAATACTTTCATTGAATTCTGGATGACTGCATTAATTTGGTATAAAACCCGTAATGATAATATAAATAAGCCATAAATTTAAAAAAAATTAAATGCACTAGATATTTTAATGTTTTAAATACTTATGGCTGTAAAGTATTCTCTAAAAATAACGTTTTATCCAAACGGAGAAATTAATTAAAGTGTTATAAATATTGATTAATTTATATTCAATGTCTCTAAAATTTGCAAACAAAATTAAGCATTTAGACCATCAATATCCGTGTTTTAGACACATTAGATGATTATCTCTTTAATTTTACATTTTTCTAATCCAAGTAAATATCATAATAAATTAAATTTTCATTTACGATATTAACTATCAATCAATGAATTCCTTTTTTTAAGTTTTCCTATTTCTTTTATCTTTTATAACATATTCTTTGAAATTATTTTTCTTATAAAATTCCAATTTTGCTATAAACTTTTCATAGATGTTAAATTTTTCGCCTACTTCAAATTTCCAGGGTTAATTTTGAGTTTTAATCATCAAATATTATACAGAAATCTATTCAAACTATTATAGATTAGAAACAAATGTTTTGTATGAACCGTATACAAAAAACCACGGTTATTACTAGTCGGCTATTAATAAAATGGCCTTTGAGCTGCTGAATATTCGTTACAGAGAGAGTTCGTTTATTCGGCGCGGTTACAGAGACAGTTCGTTTACTATACAGCTTACAGAACTGTGAGGTATAATATTATTTTGTATACCAACTAATGTATATTTGGGTATTATCATTATTCACCCTAGAGAATATTATCTTGGGAATATAAAATGAAAATCCGTGTTAAGGGATACTGATACTAACTGGATGATACTCACGCTCACCAAATGGCATATACATATCTAATAACAATCTATCCTTTCATAAAATTCATTGTAATTATCATCTTTGAATAAATGCCATACCTAAAACGATTCAAAATCAATTTTAGAGTGTAAAACAATACTTGTCTCAAGTGGTTATTACCATGTGGTCACTCAAATTGATTCGTGGTTAGAGGTTTAGTGTTGATATATATATTATTACATCGAATACTCATGTAATTGTTATAGAATATTAAATATAGTAAATACATTGAATTATATTCACAAAAGGTGGGCTCTTGGCTTCACAGAATTATTGAGTAACATATTATATTGAGAAATGCTTGTAAAATTCGTATGAAGAATGTTTCTTCAAATTTTTGCAAACAAAATCACGTTTTTGACTTCATAATGAAAAGTCGATTTACAACTTACTTGAAAACCATCAGCTTGGTTTGATCAAATGATTTTCATTATGTTTAAATATTTTTTATTAATTCATTCATTTTTCATTAACTTTCAGATCCCTTTTTTCGAAATTTATTCTAAATCAGCCAAAAGAATGCAGAATATTAGTTTGATGTGTGATGTAATTGTAGAGACAATCGCACATAAAAATAAAACAATTTGCTTGTGTTCATAATAATAATTTGATGTAAATTAATTCCCGTTAACTTCAATCAAATATCAATTCAACTAAAAATAGAAAATTTCAAATCTTGTTGTTTTTTACCTTTTAATACATTAATAAATTCCCTAAAAATTAAGAAAACAAAAGAATATAGCACCTTAAACAGTAAATTGTTTAGATACAATAAATAAAAAGAATATACAACAAGAAATTCATTTTCTTACCTGGTATATGTGCTGAATATGTCGTTGGTATAAACACTATCACCAATAAACCAAAAAACACTAAAAGCGGCCAACTTATATGTAATAACATTTGACTTTGATTATTTTGTCCAGTTAAATAAAGCTGTGATGAATTTCTACGATAAATATAATCAACTACCATTTTGCGTTTTCTTTCAAACATGATTTGAATTGTTTATTTTAATTTTTTATTAACACTTATAATATTAATTATAATTGTATTTATTGCAATTATTATTTGAGGTTACATTTAATCACTATTAATGGGAAATGTCACGAAGTATTAAGTTGTTCATTTTTTCTAACTTATGAAAATCCTGCAACAAAAGAAAAGTATTAAATTAATAAATGGCTAATTTTTATAACAATTTTCATTTTATTTTAAATAAATTTTATTAACAAGTAAATGAATTTTTAAATACTCGAATCTAGAATTGCTTGGGTAATTTCCGATTGGGATTTTATGTTTTTGGCAGATAATTTTTGTGATATAAGAACACTGCCCATTTAAATTTAATTTATTGATAAGGTTAGAGGCATAGCTCTAACCGTCTTACGTCTCAAACTTGTTTATAGAAAGAAAAAACATATATATTAGAAATATCTATCAAACTAATTTGTTAACAACATAGTCATTTCCTATCAGGACTATAAAGCATTCGAGTTCCTTTAAAATCCTTTTTAAAGTTCCTTTAATCTATAAGAACAATTAATTAATTGAATATATTAAACTTCATTCGGAAAGCCATATTATGGTTCGTGGGCCCGGCGAGTTTACCGGAATGATAAGTATCAAGTCAAATGTTGCTGAGACTTAATTTTTATTAGTGTTACAACATTTTCTATGTGATTGAAATAGGAAGAGCATCTTTCTATTACAATATCAAAACGAATATTTGGAGCTTATGTTCCAATCAATAATTTTTTAGGCTCTGAAAAAAAAACGGACCATTTCTAAGAATTTTCTGGGTACAAATAGTAATGATTTTCATTAAGTCACATACACATTATTATTCTAATCGTTTTCTAGATTCCAGAAAATAACAATAAAATTGTGAAATGTTCAACAATTATTTAACAACCACCGTTTATTAGATAGGTAGGCATTTATTATTGGTATAACAGCCAATATATCAGATATATACAATATATTTATTTTGATATTATTCTAACTACAAAAAAAAATAAAGTATCTCATAAAATTTTACGATTTTATTATAAAAACATTGAAATATTTAAAACACGCAACAGTAATAGTATTGTATAGTCATTTTGTGTATACAGTGAAAACGGTTTGTCAAGAATCATTCCCATATCTGAATTTCTTACGCAGTCCATAATTTAAATAAAAAATAACATATAAATTATTCATTATCCTTGTATTTTTACATGAATAAGTTTTTTTCTAAGCCGTTCCAAAGTCATCTTATTCTTGAGTATGAAATTTTGATATAAGTGTGAAACGGATGGAAAATAATGTTTTGCCAAATTAAGTAGGCATAGGATTATTAAATCCTATTTATTTAGTTTTAAATATGAATTTAAAAAACTTTTCGCACAAATAAGTAAAAAAATTCATTGATATTTGGATTGTTATTTTTTTAGTTTGTGATCTAGAATTGCAAAATTGAAATAAATACAATGTATATTGCATTAGTTATTGTCTTTATTATGGATGTGTCTTTTGGTTAGTATTTCTACTAACTTATTACTAAAATAAAACTTTACAATACTATATTATACTTAAGCTTTTAGCGATTTTAGAAATATTGTTACAGTTCAAAATATTACATACAGTTACGTATGGCAGACATTCTTAAAGATACCCAACAGTTATGACAGCCTTGTAAATGAGGTTCACTGTATTGAAAGTATTATTTACCTTCTACTTCTATTTACCTCCCAACCATATCTGCTAATCGTATTATTTATATATACACAAATATGTAAAAATATTTTGGCATATCAAAAATATTATTATATTACCATAAACCACATATAAACACACGATGAATACTCGTTGAAATAATAACAGAAACTTCTAAAAACTTGGTGTACATACTTGTCTTGAAGACAAGAAACTCTTTCACCCATTCAAACGATGCATTATAACACTTTCAGTGAATTATTATAGTATATAGTATTTATTTATAAAATAAGTAAAAACCAAAAATTAGTAAAATCGAAATCTTTAAAATAAGTGAAAAACCAGAATCTACGACGATAATCTAAAAATACAAGCAAATTTATAATGATCTTATTGCTACTGTTCACACAAATTTTAACGGATGGCTCAAACACTATAACATCGTCGGCATGTGCTTTCATTATCAAAAATGAAGTGCATAAACTTAAAATGAACTTACTTGCCTTTATCTTTACCGCAAAAGCGGTTTCCATATACAAAGCAATAAAATTTTCACAAAAAGATACAGCCAACAATAAGTTTCTGATAATTACAGACTCCATGAGTGTCTCAAAAGATATAAACAATACCACAAATAAAACAGACTTTATACAGCAAATCCAACACTACGCTCATCATTTGCTCAAAAAAAGGAAAACAAAAGCTTCTATGGGTTTCCCCTTGTTTCCACTGGAACATAGGACATCTGTGAAACGTCTCCAAAGTGGTGGTCGACATACCAACACCACGATACCAAGTATATGAAATAATAATATTTTCCATAAATAAAACTACCTAATTGAACTGAATTTTTATTATTTATAATTAATCGATTAAATCTATTTACATACAAAATTCAATTTCAAATTTCTCCGATGAAGAGACACGATAGAATATAAAGCATCGGACTAGAAAATATATGCATGTTTAAAATACATAATATAAATACTACGGCACTTGTGTTGTAATATAAATACTATCCACAACAATCTAACGCTATAAATATGAATTAAATCAATTTTATTACAATATCAACATTTTTACGATCTAAAGAAAATATATAACACATCATCATCATCATCATCATGATGTGTTATACCATGATCGTCAGACCAAACCGAGAATATAAATAAATAGACAAAATCATTCCTCGTTCATTGCCACACAACATCACAACTTTTGAATATAGAACTATATTTTACAGAATTTACTTACAGGGTGTAATAAAAAAAAAATTATAGTAGGATAAAACCCATTGGAAATGGAAGAGAATATAATATATAACAAGGGAGTGAGTTTTTATGGATAAAACACGATTTGTCTCGATTTCTAGCAAAACTACAAATCGTATGGAAGGCAAAGTTGCAGGTAATAAAGAGATCTAGAATTTTTATTTATATGGCTTATGATTCAATTGATTTTTAACACTACAAGTGACTATAGATTATAGCCATAATGAACAGTTTAAAATTTAGTGATTTTGATTCAACATGCAAACAATTCTACATTCAATCTTAGCCTCAACTAGCCTGTACGAATAAAATATTTAAAACTTTCCTCCCTCTACAGTTTGCACCAAATGTTTCATCCAGTTTTAATAAAAATTAATACATTTTGTATATGAAATAAAAAATATATTGCATATACACAAATACTGTACTCTTACTGATGACAGTTTAGCATAAAATTTTATATATTTACTTATTTTTCATATAAAATATATATGTTTTCTTCGAACATAGTTTTTTCTTGGTTTTTTTTTTTTTTTTTTTTAATTTCTGGTTTCAGCTACTTTTAGCTATACAGCCATTTTTCCTGGTTATACGGATTTAAATTTTCTAAGTTTTGCACAAAATGTATACAACAAACATGATGACACTTCTATTCTATTATACTATAAATGAAAACAATTAAATGTAAATACTGTAGCGAAATAATATAATGATACTCTCAGATTTTAATTTTTCTTAATCTGGTATAGATTCAGAGCTCGTTCGCGATTTGAATAACAGTCTTTCTGAAGTATTTATTAAGACTTCTTTAAGATGTCTCCAATTATGACGTCGTGATATTTTCATGAATTTGAAATCATGTATAAAACATCTCATTAAATGCCACGTTTGGATCTAATATTTCAAATAATATATTTTACAACATATTTATGATAAGAATAATAATTTTTTTTAAATAAAATATATATTTCTATATAATATCTACGTGTCGTATATATTGTATATAATATCTAGAAAAACTTTTATATTTATTTCATAACATAATAATATTATGTTAATAAATGGATAGTTTATATTCTTATTATACATACAACATATAATTCTAACTACTTATTATATACAATACTTACTTGAATATACCACTCGTTATTAAAGTAGGGCGAACAATGTTAAACTATTTAAAATACCAGATTGTTCGACTTATCATATTACTTGTATCAACTACACTATTTTATATTTAAACTAGCTGACCCGGCAAACGTTATTTTAACGTATAATTTATTTCTAATACGGATGATAATTTTTAATGTATATATTTAATTTTTAAGAGATATCATTTTAAATCTAATGCTTATGCAATTAATCATTTAATGCTTATGATTAATATGGATATACATGAGATCACTGAATACTTCAGCAAATAATTAATAAAATCGGAATAATGAATGGGCATGTAAATCCATAAACTGGCGCCATGTATTCAATATGTAACTTAATTATAAAAATTGTAAATAGTTGTCATCTAAATAACAATTTTCTTTCTAAGTTGGCAGCAACTTATCGTTTAGTAAAAAAAATTAGGTCGACTTACTCTTATCACTTATAGGCACAGAAAATAGTTTACGACTTATTCTCAGATCTGTCGAATATACAGTTTTTTTCATAAAAATCTGTCAAGGCGTTTAGGACGAAATTTGTTACAAACTCTGTGACAGGAGAATTTTATATATAAGATATATATGGTAAATATAAACTTTTAGAATGTGCTTTCAAATAAAATAATTTAAACTTATTTTTAAATATTGTTATACTGAACATGAATTTCAAATAACAATTGATTTGTTTAATACACACTCAACCAAATATTTTAAATTTGTTAGTACCCCAGACATCGAATATTATGTATATCAACTGTTTTGGTTATCATTTAACATTCTCCAATATAAAAAAACAATTTTTTTTTTTGAAGTTGAATGCGTATTCTATAAAAAAACTGAATGAATGGTATGAAAAGAATTGAGAAAAAAATATTTTTAAAGCTTTTTTTAACGTATTTTCTCATAAGCGTAATGTTTTGGTTTTGATTTTTATCAAATAAATAGATTTTTAATTATTAGAACAATATTATTTTAATTATTAGAAATTAATCCGCATATCAATGAACGCAAACAGTAATTAAAATTTATGTGCTTTGTTCACGAGCTATGTTCCTATAATGAGCTAGGCCACCCAAAAACAAAATTAATAATCAAATTACTAGATAAAAATAAAATTGTAATTTTTTTTAATTTTTAGTATAATTTTTCGGTTTTAAAATGAAAAAGACAAAATTTTGTTTGAACTTATTCAGATGGGAATTTTATACATTAAAAAGCAGTTGATCCAAGATTAATTTCACTATCTTTTTAATGAAACCTGAATTGTATAAATACAATTCCTTATAGGTTCCTTAATATCGCTTCACTAAAATGGATGTTTCAAAATATGTACACTATTTTCAAGATATTGTAATATTTTCTTTTCTATTTCATATCAAGGTGGCGTACATGAGTATTTACTTTACCATTAATTCATATGTATTTTTCCCTCACATTCTTCAATCAGACGGAAAATTTAATTTAACACTAAATTTGCTTTTATTAATATACATTATATACGTTTATTCCCGAATATTGAATGATCCCCTATCAACACCGTACAAGTGTTAGTAAATATTTATACGTAATAAACTTTTGAATTAAAAATTGTACTAGTTACTCTGTCAGTTGTAATAAAAAACAAGAAAAAAATTCTTTACGATGAGTTTTACTACAAATAGATCCTTTAAAAATGTCATTTTGCTATTTCCTGCTTTGTCACAAAGTATATTAAAAAAAAAAAACTTATACGAACCAATACCAATGGCTTGCTTACACGTCGATATTGAAACATTTCTGATAGAAAAGTAGGATTCTACCGTATCTATAGACATAAAGGAACTGCATATAGTCCCCGAGAAACAACTGCTCTCATAAAAGGTAATTGAAGCTTACATAAATTATTAAATTTTACCATAGATAAAACAAGCAAACTGGCCGACATAGATAAAATTCCGCTATTTTTCATTGGATTTAATAATAATAATCCATTAATATGCAGATTAATATTTTAATAGTATCAAATTTCATTATCATATGCGTGTATTTTTTATTCTTATGATAAATGGTATTTCATTTACATATTAATTTTAAATAAATAAATAATTGATAAATATCTGTTTAATCTCTCTACTTAATATTTTATGCGTAGACACAAATTTTCGGGTTTAAATTTGTGAATAAATTTTTGTTTGTTTTGCTAAAGTTAATGATTGTACTTTATAAATGTCAGTTTAAAAAAAAAACATATTTATGTATATTTTTAGTATATCTATACTCAAATTTAATGATAAATTATTAGAAAATATAAAATATATCTTAAAACTATAATAAATAAATATACCGATTGTTTGATGAAAATTCTGTATAATGAAGGATAGTATTTTTAGAAGATGCAGGAAAATTTATTTTACGATTTACACATTCAGCAGCTTATATTGAGATAGATTGTAGAACCTTGTATCCATCAAAAGATTACGCCATGTAGAGTAAATAAGGGCTTTATTTGTTTCTCTAGTCTTGACAAAGCTTTGTAACTAGCTTCTTATTGTGTCTCAGTCCGAATAAAGCAAAGACAGATCGTTAGATTCTAGTTCAGAACTAACGAAAATATTTTTAACTGTGTTAGCATTACACTGTAATGAGGAAAAATAGACAATGATAAAAAAAATAGAAATTAATCCAGGCAATCGAGAAGTGAACAATCTGTAAGGCAAATACATATAGCGATAATACAAAGCCTCCATAACCACCATCACTTTTATCAACACCACATGTTTTAGAGTGTATATGTGAAACACCCGTAGCAGCGTAAATGTGCGTGACATACGCATAGTGTACATAGACAACAGACAAATATGATGAAAGTTACATAATGATGATGATAGATCCTTTTATGTTTTACATTTGACACACCTAAACTGTCAACAGATTTATTGTTAAAATAAAAAAATAAAAATTATATCTTTATGCCATTTAACAACAATCAATTTTTTGATAAACAATCTTAAATTGTAATAAATTTTGTCTTTGCGATAAATGTTAATAATTTGTTGATAAAATGTATGTATCAATGAGCTTTTGGTGAGATGAAAAATTATATTTAAGTTGAAATTCAAGAACATGTCTTCTTATGAATAGCTACGAAATGCTACTTCATCAATGAAATGTTAATAATAAATTTATTTTTCTAAATCACACGTAAATTTGAGGCCACTCAAAATTTGAACATTTTTTTTTCGTTTTCGCTAATTTTTGACAAAATTAAATATATAGCATTATCTTTAATTTATTTTAATAAATTGATTTCATAAAATGAACAGCTGTCAAAATTTGGGAAAAAAATTTATATGTGTCTTTAGACTTGGTTATTTAATAATCATTCACTTTAAAAGAAATTTTTCAAAATTATTATATTTATTTTGGCTCATATTTGGTCACTTTTTAATTAATATGCCATATTTAAATACTTTGTATTTGCTCTAATTTCCCTCCCAAGATGGAAGCGTCTACTTGCTTTGCATCGGAATATTTTTTGTGAAATATTTTTAACTATAGAAGAACGTTTGTATATCAAGGGACAAGTGATTTTCAAACTTTTTCCCTGCAACTATCACTTACATAAAAATTTAATTTTAATGTGTTATACAGCCTCAATTTCATTTCAAATTTCAATTAATTTGAACTCCCATTTCAATAACTTTTTTATATCAACACCAATCTATTTTAGGATTTATCTAATCGAGATGCGGATAATCTTTGGTGTTAAAAAAAGAATCGTTATCAACGATAATTCAATTAAAATACCATTCACAAATATAAATGGAAATCGATAAGGAAACCTATTTTATACATTTGCCTATCCGTACACATAACCACGATACAAGAGAAGAACAATTTTCAATATTATATTAAAAATTGTTGTCTATGAAAACACATAGTATAACATATGTACAACATTTATGGTATAGGCTGACTTATTATAGCAGAAACAATACGATACGATCAGTGATGTTTGTCCTATTCATGTGATGTTTGTCCTAAGTCTTAAATGGGTTTCTTGTTGAGTTTTTTCTTAGTTATAAATATTTTTAATACTAAATTTTCATAATTTTTATCTTAAAAATAATAATGTATTTTATTTTATTTCACTCGTAGAACATTTATATTACATAATTTTCACAGATTAACACAAATAAATTCTACAAACATATGCATTTTCTAACAGGATCATTCAGGACTTTCAAATTTTTATTGTATTAAAACTAAATAAGCGATAGTAAATTTTCAAATAATATTTCTAAGAAATATAACTTAAAAATGATCCGAAAATCAAACTTTTGAATATTAAAAATCAAGAGAAAAGTGTGTTAATTATTAAAATACTCGACCTAAGATTGGGTATCATCAATATATTTTTAATCATTATCATAAATAAAATATACAAAATATGCGGTCTATAAAGCTATTAGAATTTGTTCGCTCATAAATGAAAGTACGTATCATTTCTGGCAAATATTAAAAATACTTCACGATGAGTACTATTAATTTAAAATGATCATGTTTTAGATTATTTAAAATTCTAGATAAATAGCTCTTAATGTGATTTTATCACCAATTTCTGAGATTCATTGAAAGTTAATGTTTTCGAATAAAAATTATTACAAAATGAGAAACCAACACTCGGTTACAAACTGTAAAATACAAATAAATCATTTATATGAATTATTAATAAAATTAATATTAAAAAACCTATTATATTTATTGACCTAAAAACTAAATAGGCTGGAACACACTGTCCTATTAAAACCATATAACATATTACATGGTATATATTTTCACATATGATTTCATATTTATTTTTATTTTTATTTACGTAGAGTACTAAAAACTATTCACACATTGTTATTTAAATTTTTCGAGTATATGTTATATAGAAAATTTAATTAAATTCGAATCACTTCACATTTGTGTTGGTCGGCATTTGTTATTTTTAGACTAACAATGTAGGTATAACCAAACATGGTTATAAAATTTTAGAAGGGACTGCGTTGCCAGCACCATTATTTCTTCCGAGTTATATGTATCGATATCAAAATTATTGTATTCTGAAAGTTTTTTTGAACTTCAAAAATTTTTATATAGATGTTTGATATCTTTCTGAGCAACATTTATTTCGTGTTATTTTTAATTTTGTATTTAATTTTTATATTTACATTTTCATTCTAGGAATTTCAATAAAAGGTTTTGAATACCCGGGTTAAATTATTCTAAGATCAATAAAAATAAACAATAATTTGTTTTTCGATAACATGAAAAATAATAAAAAGGCATAAATGAATCAATTACAGACAAAAATATATTTTATAGATATAATTGATTTGCCTGAGCCTGAAAGCTATAAAAAAATGATTATAATTAATAATACCTTCTTTTGAAATCATTCAAGTTGTGAATTGATTGAAATTAATTATAATTATTTATAATAGAGAGAGGAGACATTTTTCGTCATGTGTGAAGCAATAATAATTAATAGAGGTTCTTTCCGTTAACTTTTTTTCTATTTCGTATTTTTAAATTTATATCAAAATTACGGTATTGATACTAATATAAGTCTCATCGATTCCATAAGTCAGTAAAATTAGTAAAATTGAAAAATTCCGTTACATAAAAACACACATACACGACAAACAATGTTAAAAGCAAGTTGAAAATTGGGACTCAAAAATTATAGAGCAACTGAAATTGGAAAGTATATTTTTGATTATGGACACAATTGGTTTTTGATTACATTAAATAAATTCTTATTATTTTCTAGAAAATTAAAATAAATGTTCATTGAACATCAACAAATCATTTATAAGATTTGCCACATTAATTGAACAGATATATTGTAAATTTGTTGTCTTGAAATTTGTTATTTGTGACATTGAACCCTATTTCAATTAATAACTCTGTTATAAAATAAACGATACCTAATTTTAATGATAATTGATTATCATCCAATTTTCTCTTCACTCTTTTTTAATACTATACGTAAAAACAAAGAAATAAAATATTGATAAAATAATAATAATAATAATAATAATAATAATGTTATTGTAATAAAAAATTTATACGTTCTTGTAAAGATTGAAACTTTTTATTGAAACAAAATAATTAATTAGGGATTTAACAAACAATAATTTTAACTATCAATTAGCTATTATACACACTATCTGAATAAAATAATAGTATACATAGATATCTACCTTATTCCGTTTTTATACTCGGCATACGAGGATGTGTTACGAGTAAATTTAATTTGAATCCCGTCAAATTGTAAAATACAAGTAAACCATTTTAATCGATGAAACCAAAATCCTTCCTTTATATACTTAGTGCGAAAAAAACGACAAAAGTTGTTCAGACAAAAGTTGTTCAGGACAAAAAGTCTATCCATGCAATTTGTTTTAGCCTTGGGATAAAATTTCAAGGTTACTTCACGGTCAGAGTAATTTTTTTAAATGGAAAACCCTATTTTTCAAAAAGAGCGGGAAATTCACATATTTTTTTGACACTCTTTTATAAACTATTTTGATAAGACTTTTATTCTGTTTAATATTATAAATTTTATAATATCGGTACAGAATAAAAGGATCTATAGATAAGAACGGGATAGAATGAAATTACATCTAAGTTTTAATTCGACGATTTTGTCTATAGAGCAAATAGAATCTATGAATTTAAAAACGTGAAAGTTATGGAAATTTCGCTTAAGACACTTTAGTTAAGTTGAAAGTTTAAAGAATTCTATGGGATTCAGATAGAGTAAACGATAATAAAAAACGGATGTTTTTTAAAAAGCTCTTCTATTTTTAACGATTCGCCATTTTTTTTAACGATTTATAAAATAAAAGACTCTTAAAAAAAATACTAGTAAATTAAAAATATTATTATTGTTAAAGATACCTTTTAGATATACTTTCAATCTGCTTAAGAAGAGCTGTGAAGAATTGTGTATCATTCTAAGAAATACTTTTGCATAGCCGACGTAGTTTGCATTAGGGCTTCGATATCATTTTGTATTGCAATACTGTATTATGTAAATTTAATGGTATTGATTGTTGATTCAATTATTAAATTTTGTGAAATAATACAATGCTATAGTTGACCTATTTTTCAATTATTTAAATCTATCTAATTTCAAACAGAACATAATTTTTTTCTGATTAAATGTATTGTCGATATCAATCTTTCCATAGCATTATTTTCTTGAAATATTTTTTACCATTGATATTTATATACTTTCATGTCACATTTTTCAAAAGATCAATCAAC
Source organism: Chrysopa pallens (assembly GCA_020423425.1). Classification (NCBI taxonomy): domain Eukaryota; kingdom Metazoa; phylum Arthropoda; class Insecta; order Neuroptera; family Chrysopidae; genus Chrysopa; species Chrysopa pallens. Next base: position 46,971,682 of record CM035594.1, read on the forward strand.
ATACATTGTTTTATTAAAGCTATTTTATTCAGATGTATAACACATTGTCAAATTGTCAACATTGAACAGAGGACATTCTGCTGATGAATACGTTTACTTAAGAAGGGCTAGTTTTTTGTCCGAAATGGCTTTACACTAACCTTAAACCGTTAAGATCTGTTCAAATTTGGGATTCAATAAATCGGCCACATTACAAGAAGGGTCTCTACTTTATCAGTTTTCCTCATTCATGTGTCTATCTTAAATGAACTTCAATAAAGCTGAGAGCTTTCGACTAATGTATATACTATCAGGTAATATATGATATCCAATATTCTGTAAGCTCTACTATTTAACTATTAGGTTAATGCATAATATCTATCTTATGATGAATATTTACGAAGCTTACACATGTTAGAGGTATATAACGTAATTATAAAATTTATGGAATATGATTAAAAGAAATGTACGGTACCTTTATTACATATATTCTTCGAGTTTGTTACCACTTGAGAGCACAAAAGGTTCCACTTAAACTTGCCCATCAACCAAAATATTACATAGTTTTGTATTATAGCAAATCTTAGTAAATATGACCGATAGGCATCATATCAATGCCATTTCTATTACAATATTTCAATAATAAATGCAAAAATAATTTTTTAAGTATACGCGTTAATATGGAATGTACATGTCAGTTTTCCGAAAACCGCAATATACCTATTTTTTACGATTTTCAAAATTTTTACACTTTGTTTTCTCAATAAGAAATTATTTTTTGGTTTATTCTTGTTATATTATTTAAAAAAATTCTTTCAAATTTAACTCTTCTACTGATGTATTTTTAAATTATATTATATGATTATGTCAAAGCAAGACTTAGGCTAGAAGTTAAATCTAAAACCTAACAAAACATAAAAAATTCACAGTTTTTATTTCAATTTTCGGGCAAAAAACAATGACTCTCTACTAGAAAGTTAATAATAATAATAATATAATATTATTATACAAAAACTACGTTGCTAAATAGATTCCATTTTAAACAGTTAAAATGGTTAATTATAAAAGTTTTTGTTTTAATAACGTTCATCAAGAGTGCTTTTAATTAAACTTAAGTAATCTGTGAATGTATGTCTGTTAGATGGGTGTGTGTGCATAAATGTTGTTAAATATAAAGCTTATTATTTATATTATGGAGAGCATAAAAAAAAAATTAAATACGATTAGTAATTACATTTTTATAATTACAAGTCTGTTCATTTACATTATCATATTAGTTTAGCCGTGAAACAAAAATAAATATTTGGGAAAGAATCTAGCACTATGTTTTTAGAAAAAAAATTTAATTATTGGACGTACGGTAACTGGTCTAAATAATTCTTAATTTAAAATTATTTTTACTCTGAATTAGTTTTCTTGAAGTTTAATTTTTTGACAAATTTTTATTTTACTTCCTAGTTTGTTATTTATTATATTCATATTTGTATTAAAAAAAAAAGAAGTTATTTTGCTCTGATTTCAAAAATGTTTATTATATGTGAACGTTTTGGGACTTCCAAAATAACAATTATTTCATGTCTGTCTGTATGTAGGTCTGTCGATCTATCAAATCAGTTCATAAACAAAACATAAAATGATTCAAAAAAATATATGTAAGTAAAAAAAAAAAGTGAGTATTCAAAAAAAAAAAATAACAAACGAGCCTTACAGAACTTGTAGATGATGTGTAATATCTGACCTCTCATTTTATTAATAGACAAAGTAAACATTTTATCCTAAAACAATTGAAACGTAACGAAGAATAATTATTTTTATTGAAACATTTTATTATGATGTTTTGTTGTATTTTTTTTTTTTTTTTTTATTTTTATTTATTTTATACAATTTTTAATTATTTAATTTCAATTTTTTTTTAAAATGATTTTTAGTTATTTTATTTCATTTTTTTATTTTTTTTTTTCTATTTATTAATTTTTTTTTTTTTTTTTAATTTATTTATAACTTTTTACACATTTTTGTATCATGTTACATATGACAGGTTACAAATTTTTACACAATAACATGTTACACTTTTCATCATTTAAAAAAACTTTTAAAATTTCGCGCATTTTCCTAGCTTCCTTAGATACGAAGCGGATAGATGTTACACATCGAAAAGTTCCAATTCAAAAACCATGTCCCAAATATTAAGGCTAATAACCAGAAATCAAAGTTTTGCATTCGAAGATGTTTTATCACTATTTTAACTTTAATATTATTCTTCTGTTTTCTCACGAATATCTCCGTAAATATGCATTTATTCCAAAAACTATAAAAACAATTTGAAGAAAACCGTAAATTTATTGACATTTCAACGCATATCCGATGACTTCTGATAAATATAATGAAATTTAATGAACACTCACATTTGTCAATATTTTAATAAAATTAAGTATCGATTGATTGAATACACAGATAGTAAACACAGTCTTATCAACATCGAAAAACAATCACGACATCCGTATACATCAGTTGTTTTCAATATTTTGTCGAATAATAAATATTTCAGAAAATATAAGTAGAAAATAAAGTATAAAGAAAAATACGATACCTTACAAATTGAATTTAATTTACAAAAAAATATTTCTTCCAAAATCATGTTATGAAATAAAAATAATATATATTTTTCTGGTAGGGGAAATTAAGACAAAATTATTTCTTTAGTTAAAAGATGTTTTGTGATAATTTATTTATATTTAATTAATTCTACATCATAATTATCTAATTTTACCTGAATTAAAATAAAACGATTCAAACTGGAAACAAGTAGAGTAAGACACATAAGATTTGTTTATAATAGTGAGAAATTATCAAATATAACCATAAAACTACTTGGGTCATTTAAAATAACGCAGTAAAATTGATTAGAAATTACCTTTTAAATGTGTTATAAATCTATGCTGAAGCTTATCTTATATTTTTTTAAACAGATTTTTTTATACACGACATATATAGAATATGTTATATTAATTTTAGTCTAAGGTTTGTAGCCTGAAAAATATTGAAGTCGAAAGTGAAATTTTGTTAAAGGTGTTACCAAAATAGGCGTTACCTAAATATTCCATTTCCTCATATCCACCCGTCATCAAGATAGCTCAAAAAAGAAAGAGATTGAATTTTCAAGCGAGCTGAAATTTTAGAGCATAAAAGATGGATAATTTAAGTATAAAAATTTTTGCTTTTTAAAAATAAATAACTTTTGTTTGAAACATTTTTCCGTAAACTGTTTAGATTACGACAATTAAAGGTCAAATTTAACAGAACGAATATTTACAAAACATATTATTATAACTGTAAGAACACTAATACTGAACAATATATCGAGTTTCTAGACCATTTATGTTATTAGTTATTAATTTTACTTATTTTTAATATGATGTATTTGAACTTCTGTCCACAGACCCCAATTTCCCACATCAAAGAAATTCGTTAAAAATATAAAATATTCTTAATTTATTTAAAACAATATTCTCAAGATTTATATCATTTCCTTTGTATCAGATTGCTTCTTTACAATAAGGAATTTTGAATGTAATACCATGTGACATACTTTATTAAAACAATGTTTTTGGTATGCATAGTGTCTTATGATAGGGTTTGAGTGAAATGTTTAACGATCTTAAAATGATCATAAATTAAACCTCATATAATCGGTATGTCAAACATTAATCTAAAATAATTATATTTTCGATGTAAAATATTTATAAACACGAAACATAAAAATTAAACTAATATTAAAAATATAAAAATATGTTATATTGTGGAATTTTTTATGCTCATAGTCTTCATTTTTATGCTTAAAGTCTTCAAACTTTATTTTTCATTCATGCATCAACAAATGAACATATTAGTTACGTACATTAAATATTACTTTAATTTTAGTTTCAAAAATATGGTGGGAGCGCAAATAAATACACAATCAATATTAAGAACTCATGTAGTTTATAAATAACTTGCGCTTCCACCATTTACTTTACACATAAAAGCATATAAAAATACAAATATATTTTTTATGTTTTTTTCTTATGATCTAAAACTATTTAAAAATGAATACAAATATATATTTAAATGGCTATAATACAGAAAATTAACTTCTTAAAATTTTTCAAATATTCTTTATAATATGAAATTTGAATTAATTTGTTTTTATACTTTATTTGCACGTAAAATAATAATATAAAAGAGCTCAGACGATAGAGGAGGCTTTTTATTAAATATGAAAAATTGCATTAATTGTAAAATATCAACAACACCATTTAACAAAAGTGATTCATGGATAACAAAAATATTTGCTCTTTAAAGTCCATATCAAAAGTGGTGTTAATAAGAAGTTTTAATTAATGTATTTTATTTTTATTAAAATATTTACTTTTGATTTTTGATTCATATGTCAATAGAATCTTTATTAATATATATTAATTCTTTATTAGAGTTACTACGTTTTAAAAAGATTTTGATTAGAGTATCCTCTTTCCATTGCTATTTTATCCAGTTCCATTGTTAAAAAACCGTTCGTTTTAGACACCTGTCATAATAGGCATGAATCTAAATATTTCTAATTATTAACTTATTTCCAGATTATTATTACTTACTCTTCATGTTATTATTATATATGTAATTTTAACCTGTATGAGGTAAGTGCTAAGTGTATTAATTAGATACTCAACCACCTGTCAAGTATCTAAAGAATTAACACTGTTAGCTAACATTTTTTTAAATTAATTTAACTTTTCATTTCACTATATAGATTTTGTAAATTCAATTTCCAAACAATAAAATAAACAAAATTAAATGAATTAATCTTTATAATTCGAGTAATTTAATCCTGGAATAAAACACAAATCCCAATAAATTAATACTAAATTTTTCCCATGTTACATATAGGTATATTAAATGATAATTGAAATTAAAGTAATTTCATTAGTTTTAAAACAATTAAAACGATGTCAATATGATAAAATAACCCTATACTAAAACGAATAAATAGTTTCAATACTTCCATCCACATTTACATAGTTTTCTCAACTATTTATAAACTTATATTTCATAATATTTTATTAGTTCGGACTCACAGTTTAAATAAAAATACTTACAATTAGTAATTAGTAAATATTTTTTCCCGTAGAAATCTTATCACAAATATTCACAACACCAAACACATTAATAAAAAACCACTGTTAATAAAACACTGATGGGTAGCCAAAAACCATATTAATCTATAGAGATAATCACTTCACAATTGTATTTAAATTAACCGAAAAAAAACTGTTATCAAAAAAGTAACTCACAATACAATAAAATAAAACGTAAATAAATTTAAATAAAAACACTTAAAAACAACACGAAAAAATTCAGTTGAATAATATTTAAATACCAATAAATTGATGAACACGCATAAATATACCGATAATAATCATATTTTAAATCGTTTATTTGACATATCGAAGTATACTCGAATCGAACGAGAAACCACTGTATACAACAATATTACACTATATACGTGATTTTTTTTTCTAGTTCAAACTTATCGGTGTGAGAGTATAAACACACGGTTAGTTCACAGCCGAAGTGAATACGTTAACCGTAGCTAAAGGACTGTTTTGTGATACAGTCCTGATCCCGGGAAGATTCCCCTCGTACCTCTCATCTAACATACCTTTTGCCTACATTGTATATGGAACCAAGTTTGAATGTGTACAAGTAGTGACGCACCGTGTTCAACATTATAACTACTTTGAAAACATATATATAATATTGTTTGGCAGCGTGTTTAGTTGAGTTACTTGTCAGACGCGTATTATTCGACTACTCTTCGATGCTACATAGAATTGTCAAAATATACACACGGATACTAGTTCTCTTTGTAAATGTTCTGTTTGTTGTGTACTAGTTTTTTTTCACTGCTGTTAATTTTTTTTAATTTAAATTTATTGTTATATATTTTTCAATATTTACCAATTTGTTTAGAAAAAATTTTGAAGTTAACAAAGCAGGGGATTCGGAAAAAAAAGTATAACCCATATTCAATATTTTATTCAATATTTTCTTTATATACAGATGAATTTTATATTTTAAACCGTGTTCGTTCAAATATTAGGCAACATCCACAAAATTTTTACATCACAAAAATTAAGTTTTTAAATTTTATAATTTTTGTTTTGTTTGTATTATTTGAGTGAAAACATGCACGATATTAATTAAAATTAATTAACATATTGTGAAATAATTACGATTATTTGTAAATAAAAGTTTAGCACAAATGAATCAGCTGCTGTCTTCATTTGAATTTTAATGGACAATAATCTCGAGCTTTAATAAATGTTTTTCTTATTACCGATTTCTATATTCGACCTATATAAAATATGTCAGAGTGTATTAATTTTAGCCTAAAGTTTCTAAGTTTCAAGTTTTTAAGTCTAAAGTTTCTATTATATAAAAAAAAAAACTCACAAAAGTAAAGAAATTGCCTGTTTCAATTTTGGTGGCGTTTTCTAGACTAAAAAAGTTAAATTAAGTTCGGAAATGAACAAAGTCGATATGTTGGGTTCAATAAATTCATGACCTAACTTTTAAACCATAAGAAATATAAGAAAATTTCAAAGGCAAAAAATTTTTGTATTGTAATAGAAATGTACACAGGGAGTTCTAATCATCACATAAGTTCTATACTTTATAAAAGGTTTCCGACTATTAAAGGATAATAAAGTGAAGAAAAAAATAAGGATTTTTACGAAATATATTTGACAATAGTTTTAGTTATATGTTTCGGTTTTTTAATATATATATATATATATATATATGTATATATATATATATATATATATATATATATATATATATATATATATATATATATATATATATATATATATATATATATATATATATGTATATATATAATATTATTTACCAGTATAATAAATTTAATTTTATATTTATAATCAATAGATTTGAATGTTATTTTGATAAAACTGTACATGCAATTTTCATTAATTACAAATTTCAACTTTACAAATTTTAACTGACATGAACAGTTCAAAGTGTTTACATGAAATACAGAGTTACTTTTTATAGCAGAAATAACTTTCATATTATATGTATGTTTATATACCAATACCCAAGAGTAAACAGTTCTTTCATAGAAATAAATCTTTGATCTTTAATAAAAACAAAACTGACAGTAAAATTATTTTCCTAAATTAATTAAATTATTTAAAAAATACTATGGTAAAATTAAATTCAAAAATAAAAGAATATGTACTTACGTTCTTTTTTCTTTGAACCAAAAAATATTTTAAAAGAAGTTCAATTTTTAATTTTCTTATACTTTTTTCTTCTCCAAAAACAAAACGTCAAATTTGTTAATTTTTAAACCTTTATTCTGAGACTAGAGAACATATTACTTATTTAAAGGAAGAAAAGTTTTAAAGTACTATTGTACAGTTTTAAAGTCTATTATTATTTTGAATTTATTACCACTTTTTAAAAAAAGCCTAGAACCCGTCTCTGGATATTTTATTATGTTCATCTAATTAAGAATTATGCTATCACGGCAAGATGTTGTATGCTGAAATTAATAAAACACTTGACAATAAACACCTACAACCTATTCTACGTATACGTTCTGTATACCGCAGATATGCTGTAAGAATTTGAGCAAAGATTATCCAAAATTTTAATTTGGATGGTTCGAAAGACGCTCTAGGTCTGTAAATCACGAATGTATATATATATATATATAATATAACCAGCTAGTACCCATATATAATATATATATATATATATATATATATATATATATATATATATATATATATATATATATATATATATATATATATATATATATATATATATATAAATCTAATATTACTGTAATCAATAACTTGGTAAATTAAATTATTTTGAAAAAACAAAACATTTTCCAAAAATTTTTCTTATACTATAAACCATTCAAATCACCCAAAAAAGCTGATGAGTGTTTGTTGTGCCCTCAACAATCTCATCCAATTTGAATGCTTAATAGCTCAAAAGAAAGGTCTTGTGCCACTGAGTGTTCTCTGAAAGCGAACCCTGTATCTTCATTAGAATTGGAGATATTGGGATACAAAACTGTTACAACATCGCATTTGAGTATAATTTGAGAAATGCAAAAGATAGATGTAACCCAATACTTAACTCTTATGTTATTATTGAGATGATACTATGAACACCTGAACCAAAATTTTGTTTGCGCGGTGAATATTTTCTAACGGTACAAACTTTAGACTAAAAGTAATATATTCTGGCGTATTGTATTTATGCTGAGTACAAAAATTGGTAAAATATGCTATACCCATCGTATTTAAATGAAAAATGGAATTGTTATTAATTTTAATCACTCATAATTTCTGAAATAAATGTTTATACATATTTAAATATATCTGTTTTAGTTGTTCTTCCATACGATAGAAGAATTTATATTAACTTTGGATACTAACGTTGTAACAAGAATGCCTAACTTGCTTTGATAGTATAATATATCGTGAATAATTAAATTTAGTTTAAAAAATAGCTAAATGGTTTAAAATAAGAAAATCTATTATTTATATATTTACATTCTTGTTGAATTGTTGGTATGAAGCAAAAAATAAACATAAAATAGTAAAACATTCCAGCCTAAAAACGAACAATACAGTTTATTTTATTTTATTTATTTATTATTTTTTTTTATTTGATAAAACAAGCAATTTACGTAATGATTATAAAAAGAACCAAAAACGCACATAACAAGCAAATAACCATAACGCTTTTCACTATTAAGGTATAAAATATACCTATAGCAATAATATAATTAGTCCAATTCATTTTCAATGGCACTCATCATATTTTCTTGAAAAATCTTAAAAAACAGGTTCAAGAATAAAAGTTATTCTATACAGCTCATTAAATAAACTTTTTTGTTTTTTAAACTTTATTTTATTTTAGCTTTTTTTTTTTAAATTGACAAATTACGAAGCACAGAAAATTTTCAAACTGAAAGTTTAAACTTTACAAGAGAGAACATTATTCTGATTATTATTGTCTAAACTTTTATATAAAACTTTTTATTAGAGTAAATATTTTTTAAAAAATTCTATATATTCTGCTATATACAAGATTATTACTATTACATATTATATACAAAATATAAAAATAACAATTTTAAATTTTAAATCAACTTATAAATTCTCTATGAAAATTTAATATAAAATACTCTTTTCACTTCTATATATTAATATCTAACATTCGACTTTGACTTCGGCCAAAAACCAGCCAAAAGTTTGGCCGACGCCAAAGCCTTATATTAATCGAAGAAAAATCAGATATTTGGTCGGACACTAATTTTGGTATACATAAGGCAAAAATAGCATATGACAAGATATATTAGTTATAGTCTGAAGTTTGTAATGCTGGCAAATATTAAATGTACGAACGAACCTAAAAAAACCTAAAAAAACCTAAAAATACTTTTATATTTGTATTAACATCTATCATAAACACTTAAATGTTCCATTACATAAGTACAACAACATTATAAAATTTTTCAAGGATAAATAAAATTGGATTACGTCAAGATAGATATCATTAACTATATACATAGAAACTGACCTTTCTATAACATATATACATTACCCTAATGCGGGTTTCCCATATTTACGGGTATAAATTATTTGTAATTCTATCCTGCTATAATAATATACACATACATTCTCATGTGTGTAGAAGGTGTCCCAAATGAACATAGAAAGTGCCAAAGAATCATGCAGTACACTGTTTAATTATAGTTCTAGAATCTTTAGAAAACTGACATTAAGAAAATAGGTATATCTAATATAGTAATCCGCCAAGAAATGATTTTTGGTAAAATTTTAAAGGTATAGAGAAATTTCTTTACTAAAAATAAAATGGGAAGAGTAGAATGAAAAATTTCTAGAAAAAAAATGCCCACTATAAATTTCCAATAAGAATATTTTGAGCCCTGTACTCGATCAAATTATTTGTCGAATTTTTGCCTGGCTAATTTTTTGAAATTGTGGAATCTTGTTTGACGTCTTTGTTAAACAATTTTTATTGACATTGTATTTGAAAAACCTGTTTAATAGTTCGGAACGGTGTTTTTCAATAAAGATTTCAGTTCTACTTTGTTTGACAAACATGTCAAAAAAGCTTGAACTATTTCGAAAAAACAACAAAAATTTGACAAATAATGTTACTATGTACAGGGCACTTAACAAATTTATTCCAACTATTTGTTTAATCCTATATGCTTATGTTTGATGAAAATATGAAGTTTTGCAAACAAATTTGACCCTTCAACTAGTTGTAACATTACAAAATATTTATTATATTTTGAACTAAACAAAATACGTTCGTTGATGGTATCCAGAGAATTAATTTTTTTTTTTAATGTTTCGGACATTCTGTATAATGTTCTACATTACATAATAAAACTATACCTGGTTTTATTTTGTTTTGAAGTCGGTTAAAAATTAGATTTATATTTTTATCACTGTTTTATGTTATATGTATGTTTATATAGTACTGTAATATTGGTATTTTATATATTTTTATTGTTCTTATATTATAATATATGTGTCGAATAAGATATGTTATATGACACAATAAACGATAGAAATAAATAAAGAATCAAACAACAAAAATAAAAATAATATGAAACAAAAACAATATGTTTTCATAGACACACACACACAAAATAATCATAATAAAAAATTGTTATGTTATAGAAAAATATGGTTTTTGTACTCAATACATTTTATTGGTTTATACACAGACCAGAATTCTAGTTATACTTACTTTTAAACAACGACCGTACATTAGAAGGACTATTCACATATTTATTCACTTTTACTCGTATGTACTCAAAATTCAAAAATAGACTGTAGTTTTGACTATAAATTTGACACACATAATTTGACACACACCTAAATTTGACACACATAATTTTTGTATAGGTGTTCATAGAATGACATAATTTGTCAATTTCCGTATATCTATCCGTCCGTCCCTTAATAACTCAAAAATGAAACGAGATAAAATTTAGCTAATAAGCATATATATAATTATATATAATGTACATATTATTATATTATTATATATTTTGATATATATATATATATATATATATATATATATATATATATATATATATATATATATATATATATATATATATATATATATATATATATATACATATATATATATATATATATATATATATATATATATAAGAAATCGCAAAGTGATTATTATATTCTATTGCCAATATAAATTATAATCCATTTAAATTTGTTAATAAGTTTTGAGAAATATCAACGTATAACATGAAATCAATGAAACAAAAAAATTTGATAACGAAGCTCATATGTTGTTCAAATTATTTGATTTGATTTATTTTATAGTTCTTTGGTGTTAATATAACATTTATCTAGTTTATTAATTTGTTAAATTAAATTGTTTATTACATAGCTTATATTTAATTTCTCTGGTTGTGCCGTTTTGACTACTACGATATCTAGTCACAAATCGGAGCTTCTGCATTTTTGTATCAACTCTCCTGGATAATGCTATTCTATGATTTGTGCTTTTACCGAACACATAAATGAAATGTTAGTTTATTGTTTTTACACATCCAACACTATAATGACTCTTGTGCAATTGTTCTTTTACAATCTTATCGTAGTATTTTCAAGATAACAGAAATATACGTCGATTAATTGATTGCGTAAACGTACTCTTTATGTTCGTAATATATGAAAGCTAACTTAAATTCAATCTACCGGTTTATCCATTCCTTGACAAAAAGTCAGGTTCGCTAAATGGGGATCAACTTAATTTCTTTTAAGTGGAACCCTATATGATTTGCTTGCAGCTTCTAAAAAATATTAAATTTCTTAAAATTTACAGATTATTAGCTTCCCATTTTGAAATTTTTTAAATCAGGCCGATTTTGTAAAATTGGAATCGTGTCTTTACGTTTCAAGGTTACTAGAATCTAAATCCAATGTTTTTAGAAAGATGTCTGAATGTGTGAACGTACGTGTATGTATCTGCGTTCAGAATTTTTCCTCTCAATTATCTCGAGAACAAATATGAAATCGCCGTGGAAGTACGTGACCTAAAACTTAAGAACTTTTCAGAAAAATTGGGCAACCGTTTTTTGTTTTGGAAAAATAATAACAAAAACAAAAAAAATTAGACAAAAAATACCAATATTTATAATAATAAACAAATTATGGTTTTCTTATTTTCCTCTTTGGGTCTTTAGAAAGTACGTTGTGTGGACCTTGCATCTTCGCACATAAACTATTTATTTATTATATAATCAGTGTTTCAGATTTGTATTCAAACAAAAATAATTATTTATATACGAAAACCAGAGATTTGTAAGAAAAATTGAAGAAAAAATGCTTAAGTTTTAACTAAGAATCTATGAGTTTTTATCAAATTTTCCTTATATAGCAATTAATCATTTATTTTTTTTTCTTTGTCCCAAATTGAAAATCAAAACTGCATGAGAAAATTTCCATAAATTCTCAATAATTCTGTGTTAAAACCTAAGTAAAACGGTCTAGTCAGAATTTTTATATAAATGTCTGTTCATGTTTGTTTTAGCCATAAAAACTACCCATTTTAGAAAAGAAATAATAAATAAAATGAAAATTTAAAGATTACGTTCCTTTCAGTTAGTTATCATGAAATTCATTTTGTTTGAAAAATACTATGGTCATATGGTTTTAAAGTAAGTAAAATCAAACAACACGAACATTTTTAGTACCTACTAAGTACCAATAATATAGAAACTAGGAAACTTAGTTCAGTTCTGTTCATATTACGAAACTATACTTTCAATCATTATTTTCTTTTCTTTTCAATTAAATTGAATTACGCGAGGAAATAAAAACTTCCATTGTAATATATATATACAATATATACAAGTAATGTACTGGAATATTTCTTGCTAATATTATAGTTTTACTATCTACTCAAAAACTTTATTCAATTTACCAACAGTATCCAAAATAAAATCTTGCTTTAATCAATTATAAATGTATCGTAATTATTAAGAGAAGAATTTTTATCATATATTTGAACAAAATAAGTGTTATCAAACGTATTTGTTATCAAAATATTTAAGCAATAACTTCAACTTTTGTGAATTGTAATTTGTAAGCATTCAATTACTTTGAATCGAATATAATTTTTATAGTCGACATAGATATATAAAATATTTCAGAATATATTAATTTTTGTCTACAGTTTGTTTCGCTATAAAATATTGTAGCCACAAACAAAATTTTGGTATGGGAAATCATAAAATCACCTAGTTAGTACATTTCCGCATGTGCGTCCGTCCGTCTGTCCATCAACAAGATAAGTCAAAAATAAAAAGCGTTAGCAAGTTGAAAGCAAGTTGAAAGCGTTATAGATAAATGTTTTTTATAATAAAATTAGGCCTTGCAAAATTGTACTGAGCCAATGGTATAAATACAGGAGGTCTAGTTAGCACCACTGTTCATAATACTTGCTTGCTTATAAGCATACAAAAATATAAATAGAAAAAAAGAATTCAACTCATTATTGATTCTCGATTGTCAGGCATCGTCATTCTCCATATTCTTATCTATTTATAAGTAGATATAACGGATAATAAAACCATATTGTATAGTTTTCTTTAGATAAAGTAGTTAGATCACTTAGAAAATAATAGTTCTAAGATAGTAAAATAAAAAAAATAGTTAGAAAAAAGACTACTAAACACTTTATATTGCAAATATAGAAGAACGATGAAGCATACAGTCTTTACGTAACTATAACGAATCGAATAACTGAACGATGTCATCGTCATTTTCTATTGGTTAGCACTTCCAGTGGTACTTATCATAACGAAGGATCAAAATATATACCATTTTCTTTTATATTCAATTAATACTCCTTCTTCAATATCCATTAACATAATTAATTAAGTAAATGATATTTTCAAGTGTTATTACTTTAATTAATAAATTTAATTCAATTAGTTTTTGTAAAATTGTTTAATAATTTGCTGCTTCTTTTGTATTCATATTATCGTATTAACAAGAACATTCAGAAAATAATAGCAATATAAATAATTTTCTAAAACACTTTTTTAATAATTGGTGTATAATTTATTAAACCCCGGAATATTTTTCAATGCTTTATTTACTTCTACTACCAGCCCCAAAATTAGAAGAATGGGTTAATGACAGTCAGTGTACAATGGCGGTTGGCATCATTACTCCAAAACGGAAAGGGTTAATAGTGCTAGATTAGTTAACATACCTTCGTATTACAGCATTTAGCATGCCAACATTTGCCTGTTTACTTGCTGCTACATTTTTATTCTTATATATACATCCGAAAAACATTTAAGTGCAATATTAATAGATATTTGCATTTTTTGTTAATTCTTATTTCACATTTTAAAAAGTAAAATAACAAATTCCAAATACCAAATACCCAATTTCATGAGTGTTCCTTTATGTATTTTATTAGATAATAATAAAAAATCGAATATTAGAGATACATGGAGAATATAATTAACCTTAATAATTCGTTTCTGAGAAAATATATATATCAAAACAGTAAATAATACTGAAAGAAAACGTAATAGAATTTTCATCTAAAAGGAAATGCTTTATACATCCGTTCAGTGGCTTACATTGAACAACGTTGAGACCGACTTGTATATACACGACATGTTAAAGTATTTTCTTATTATTTTTGTACAAGTTAATTGCTTACATTTTAAAGAACCGGAGTTGTTGTAGAAATAAATATTTTTGATGAATAGTTTCATTGGACTCCTCCTGATTCCTTTTGAAGTAGACGCCAGTGAATCGATTTTTAGATAAGGATAATTCTGATGCTAGCGTTTAAGATATGGTAGGCGATTGCATCCACCCCATACTCCTTGCAAGACGGATTTTATAAAAAATGAATTTGTTTTACGTTTCGATTCAATTCGAAATTATCTTGTTTTAATAGAGGCCTGAATTTCAGTTGGCCAATTTTACGCAACATGGTCGTATATGAGACTATGAAATATCCAAGGACATCGTTAGTACAGAAATATAATTTAAAAAATACAAAAACCTTTTGTTTACCTTTAATTTATACTTATTTATAATTTGGTGTTTCTTCTTAAAATGTTAACTGAGGTTTTAAGTTTAATTGGTATGTGTAAAATATTTGTGATCATATTAGGTATATAAATATAGCCAAAAAATATGGTTATTATTATTTTGAATAAAATTCAAAGCGGTTAACAGCGATTATATAAAATAGTTTTTATAATAAAAATTATTACTACTACTTTTTGGTTTAGCTTGCAATTAAGCGTTTGTGGTTTAAACTTATATACTAAAAACTGTCAATATCATTCAAATTTCTATTTTGAAACGTTTTTTCGAACTACACTTTGGTACCAATCAAGTAGTTGCTATCGTACTATAATTGTACTATATCGTACTACAATTGTATAAATTGTATCGAAACGTGTTTCCTTCACCTTAGACCATTCGAGTTTTCTGAATAGGTGAAAGTAATCTTATAAATATATCAATACATGTCGTCTCACAACATTGTTAAATAATTCTGTAACAAATTCAACATATTCGAATTTATAGTGACTATTATACTTGAAAAGCTATCTTTTCTATTCAATACAAATAAATTTCTAATTTCATTAATCAAACAGTTAAATTAAATTTAGCTTTATAATATTTTACAATGAGTTGAACAAAACATCGATTGAAATCGAATGTTGAAATAAATTAATGTACGTATAAATTTATTTTAATTGATATTCCTTCGTATTGATTTCTTAAAACATAAACAATTTACTGTCGACTACATAAGTTAGAGGTGTTAAAGTGAAATTTAGCTTAGGTCATACATTGATTATATAAACGAGTAAACCTAGCTGAGCAAAGTATTCAAAATTGAATTTAAATATGCTCAAAATTAGGTGCATTCTAGATGCTATTTATTTACTGCTAACTGCTAACTGCATTTCTAACTTTAGACTAAAACTAATATGTTGTATGTATTCCGAAGATAAAATTATGTTGCTAAATGTACCTTTGAACTGATTTAACCATCTTAATTATCCTAATTCCACCTTCATCCTTACATTCCTTTCAAAAGATAAAATTAAAACAACAAAATAATTTGTATCTTTTTCTTTTAAATAATAATAATAATTTTTTTTCATATAAAAATACAAATGTTTATATAAACAATTTTTATTTTATTTTTTATATATATAATATATAATTTAAAAATTTAAATCAACTTAAAAGAGAACATTGGAGCATAAATTTTAATATACATAATTGTAATATGTCTTTATATAGAGCACTCCACTCGAAGCAGGTACTATCAATCGCAAAATCCGATCTTACATTTCCCATTACATCTAATATATTTTTAGGCTTTACACATTTGATCTTAATATTTTGAGTCTTCATTAAATATGAATACCAAATAATTATTTGTTCATGCTTGATCAATTATAAAATGCATTTTCAGAATAATATTTTCCTTTCCAAACGACACAAAATAAATATGTTCTGTAGTCGACCCTTATATTACTTTTGTATCCCATTTAACTTTGAAAAAAAATTCAATCCCATTGGGAAGTTTAGTTTTAAAATCAATTTTGATAAAAAATATTTCACTCTCATGTAAAAAACACGATCAAACAAGTGAAGATAACAACTGACAGAGATAATTGTTTATAAATACTATAAATATCCAATCTACTAAAAAATTGAAATTCGATGAATATTTTTTATTAAATAAAGAATATATTTCTTTAATTTTTATCAACACAATTTTTGAAGTTATACTTCTTTAGGCGCGCTATGAAAAAATGATGACAGTGAAATTGTTCGATGCGTGCGCATTACAGTCACACAAACTTCACAGGTTGAAACTGTTGTTATGAAATTTATGTTACACTTAATGTAAGAAAATTAATATTTATTTATTTAATTTTTCTAATTTAAACTAAGCTTTATTGACTGTGATGACTCCAGTGCTTTTATTATTTAATTGTCATTAATTATTTGCATGCAAATAAAAATTGTTTTTTAATGATGCCAAAGAAATTTAACTTCTGACACGCGTACATCAGTACACGCACCCATTTGCATTGTACCCGAATAAACAATTTTATTCAATTAAAATGCGTTTTCGTAAATTTACAGTTTCAAAAACAGAATATCCATAAATTTTTGGAAACTAGGAACAGAATTAAACCATACAACTATTTCCAGATGCGTATTTTTCAATCAAAGAAAACGTCTCATTCTATGTCTACACTAGAATGACTCAACTAATTTATATTTGTGTGTACATAAAATAAGTATAATAATTATAATAATTATTTTTGAAAAATAACAAAAACAAAAACAAATAATAAAAAATATAAAAACAAAAGTACAAAAAGAGATGAAACTCATAAACCAACAACGCGTATCGCCGAGCAATGAGAGTGTGAGTATAAAGAAAAAAATTATTTTTATTGATGAAAGATTTATTTTCAAGCTGGATAAGCAAAAATAAATACAAAATCTGTTGATACTGTGTTTGGCTCGTCGAACAACGTTATATAAATTTACGCTATTCATTTTTTATATTTTTGTAATAATATTGCCGTAGGCTTCGTCTCATACGATGCAGTAAAATTAGACTTTATATTCTAAAAAATTAACACCCAATTTAACACTTATTTTTAGAAAATCAAATCAAATGTTATTAATCCACGAGAGTCCATCAATATTATATCTGCCAATATCATCAACATTTCGAGGAATATAATGCAATTAATTAATTACAGCTTATAAAATTCTTATAAACATTAAATCAAGACTTTTCTTGATACAATCATTGTTGTACAAAATATAAGGTAAAGAAGTAAATCTTAGTTATATTGCAAATATATTTTCTAGTATATTAATTTCATTGTAATTGACTTTTATAGATTGGACATTAGACCCAAAAATGGGAAATTTATATATGTTGATTTTGACAACATATATAACGATTATTACTCTGATACAACAATTTTACTTCGATTATTTTCATTTACTATTACTTTGCGATTATACCTTGTCTAATCTGAATCAAATTATCTATATATAAAACTACCTATCTATATTTCTTTATATTTGAATTCAATTTTGAAATGGTCGGGAATACCCATAGAAAATTTGTTAACGTTTCACCTTAAAATAAAAATTTTGCGTAAAAATATATTAAATCGTATGACACATCTGGAATAAAAATGCTTTAAGTAAATCAATCGTAGTTTATTCAATATCAAGCAAACTTATAAACATAAGATCTTAACTTTTATTTGATATTTAAAAGGTTATATTTGTATATTTTTAGTTGCCGAGGAAGTTCCAATAACGGAACGAAACGTGCAACAAATAATAAATGGGTGGCTTTTGTTATTTCTCCATCTCCATGGTATTTATTTATTCAATTTACCTGTGCATCATTTAAATTTTATTTATTTATTAATATTATTAGTGCCTAAATGTATTAAAGGCTAATTTGTTTATTAAATAATATTAATATGACAAAATTTTTCAGTCATACCTTTGCAAGTTAATTTATACCTCTATAATAAGTTTATACTCTTTAATCTAATATATATTATATTTCTTTCACGAAACCTAGATTTATACTTACCTGAAAACGGTACCCGCCAAAAATTGTACTGTTAATTAAGCCCCTATTATTTTATGCCTACGACCTGCTACAAATTAAAATCGGCAGTGGAGAAAAGGGAATTTTGGGAAATAATTGTTCCATATTCATCTTATACTAAATCATAACTTGTGAAAAAAAATTACTCACAAAGGTAAAAACTATCATTTATTGAAATTATTCATATGTACACATTTCACTATACATGCATGAATAGGCCAGATTCTCTACAAATCGATTTATTGAATCAAAATGTAAATATATGTATGAATGGTCAAATGGGCTTTTAACAACGATATAACCAAATACAAAAAAAAAATCTGAAAGATAAAAAAAAACCGAAAAACTAATAAATAACATAACATTTCAAATAACTATCTAAAGTTTGTTTCTATTCATGTAATACACTGTTAAGCTTTTTAATAGAAAGTTGTTGTTTTCGTTCTGAAATTCAAAATAAACATCACTTCTTAACGTTTTCTTTCCGAACTTTCAAAAATAGCTTCAATCGATTTTCACTGAAATTCACTGAAATATTTATGTTCCATAATGAAAATGTGAAATTTTAAATTTCTCAGTTCAAATTAGATTTAACATAAGCTATTTTTTCTCATTTATTTTATTTTAAGTAAGACTTTTTATACAGAAATATTTGCAATCTTTAAATTCTTTGACTAAACATTTTAAAGATCTCTCCAAAACCAAAAATATTTTTGTTTTCCATAGGGAAAGTTGTAGAGAACAGAAGTTTATCAACAATACAATAACTTGCATAATCAGAAATTTATTTATCAGATATATATGGGTTACATTTACGACCGCTTATTTTCTTTTCAAACGATTAAATTATCAATACGAAAACATTTATATTAAAATAATATGTAGATTTTCTTGTCTATTGATTTTCTGATTGTATTTGTTCGCCAATCAATAATACCAATAAATTTTTGTTTAAGACAGCAAATTGATTTTATAACACGTCTCTTATGTATATAAATGTGTTAATATTTCACCAAAAAACTGCTATTTCATTTTGATTTTAACTGAAACTTTGGGGAAAAAAATCTGAAATTATTCTGAAATTTGTGAAATAACATTTTCTATTTAATTCGAAAAATAATAAAGTATCTTTTTTCCCAAACTTCATCTCACCAACATTGCTTGTAGGCTTAGACACAATAATTACGCTACTGTCAAAGGGTTTAATAATACATCAAAAACATAATTTATATATATTTACTTTGTCATAAAATGCTAATTTCATCTCTACTCAAAATAAAGATATACGAATTCAATGAACCACCTCAAGGAATTCCAATTAGTTTTGCTTAATCCACCACCTGTTTTGTTTATTTGTTATCATTTCCAAGATCTTTACACATTTCAAACTAAATGATGATATATTTTGTACAAGCACAATCAATAAACAAACATTTTACAAGTTGATCGATTGGAATATCAGGAAAATAATAAAGGATGACAAATTTTTGATGAATTTAAACACTGTTATAATAAAACTGATCGGAGAGATGTTTTAATGAAAATATTAACTATGTTTTATTGAAAGAGGGAATCGAAAATTCAATTACTCGATACATAATAATGTTTGTATCAATGTTACAGAATATTTTAAGCTAATTCCTTAATTAGGTGAAATTTTTTTTTAGAAGTTTTGGAGAACCACTGTATACTTGTTACCACTGTAAACCACTGTAGAAAAATTCAACATCAACAGTAGTCTTGTAATTTTTATCAAGGTACATAAGTGGCATTGGACATCTTCGATCGATAGGACCTCTTACCGTAGAATGACCCTTATGTATAACCACTATGGAGATGAACATTTATGACGTCATTTATGCAAATCTCCTTCTTTATTTAATTAAGAATTTTGAACGTCCATATTTTGGCTATTTTTTAAGATTTTTAAATAACAAATTCATGTTCGCGAAGTAAAGACGCGTCAATTGAAAAGATAAGAAAAATTTGTACAACTTAAAATAAAAAAACACATACATACACCATAATTCATGAATTATAGACACAGTTCAACCCTAAGATTAACATTAATACGCATACCTTCATAAATTGTAAATATCGATGTAAAAAAAATGCAGTCTAGCATATCACACATTAGTATTAAGTATGTATATTATATTGAAGGAATGAGAACATTTTCCAAAGAACGTCACCCTTCATTGTCGCGTCACTGAAGAAATAATTACAGTTCGTTGTTATCTTTACAATCTATATCTTTGTTGTCATCGTCATTATATCGACAAATATTTTTCATTGGCGGCATATTCCAAATACCTTTTTTACAGCATTGGAATAAATTGATTAGAGAAATATAAATGGAGCTATGTAAAATATTTTTGGAGTAAAATTTCTTTACTTGGGGGAGAAAACTGGTGAATGCGTGTCGAGACCGTTACGAAAAGTGTTCGACGAGGCGAACGTAAGTTGAGACGGAAATATAAGTTAATGAAGATGGAAAGAAAGATAGATTTTCAGCAAAATCATAGTTATGTCAGCGGCTTTAATGATTTGACGCGGATGATTCTTCCTGAATTAGTTTTTTTTCTATTGATTTCAATAAGCTCTATTTACTGTAATTTTTTTCTACAGGAATTATTTGCAGTTCTACGAGCTATGTTGAAACATTTTTACTTTTTTCATCTTCTGCGCTCCTCCATGATCCATAGTTTTTATTTTGTCTTATTTTTAAATTGCATTTACCTTTTCAAATTAATTTTTATTGCTTTCTTTTGACAACCTTTCTTCGATTATCGATCTGTATTCATTTAGTCTTTATATTTTTCTTTTAGTTTTAGTAGACTGCAGCGATACAAAGGGTCTTGGCATTGCTTATTTTGCTTTGAAAAACGTTTACAAATAAATATGAAGTTACCGAATTTATCGTTTGGTATCTACTAAATTTAAAAGAAAGTAATGACGATTTCTAATGTGAACACCGCCACTGGAATATTTCATTTCGAAAGATACTAAGTTATCATAAACAAAAGCTTTGACAAAGTATTTAATATCTTGAAGAGTTTATATATATATATTTTTTTTTAACTTTAATATACATTTACTAAATAATAATAATAAACTCGACAATGAGAGTAAAGGGAAAATATATCTACATACTGTACAAAACCACATACAAGAAAAGTCACTCATTTAGTTTTCTCGTTGCCGATGGGTCAGTTAGTCTGTTGAGTATCACATAGAAGCGAAATGGTAGAGTACAAATCAAAAGTTAACATGTAATACAGCCTTGTATCAAGATTTTTTCCTATGATCCCCATTTTGCACTCATCACTCAGTGAAGTCTAGTATGTTGTATAGATTATATAGCGAAGACTATTTTATTTCCATTATAGTCTATATTTAAGAATATAAATGTATTATCTTCAACGGTGTATTGATTAATAGCTTTTTGTTAAACATAATTAAGACGTTTCAACCCGTGTTCGAAACGTGGTTGAGTGGTTTGTTCATAAACTAAGTAACTTTACGATCCGTTTGTACACAATAAATAATATATTCTTTTAACTCAACTGTTTTAGAGAAAATCCAAACTTTCGATGTTTAAGATCCTGTCTGCTCAGTCTTAGAATACAACTCAAGTATTTGATTTCCAAATTAAATAAGTGAGAGTGGGAAAATAATGAAGAGTCTGATAAAAATTCATATGATGCAATAATTTTAAATTTGACAAACCTACATCTGAAATAAATAATAATGATCTGTTTGTCTTAAATATGTCTAATCTCTCTTCCAGGCGCGAAGAGAGATTTATCTCCCTGCCTTTATTCTAAAGATTTTAATATTTAAATCAACTATCCAAAATCACTCTCCAATATTAAATTTTACGATCCCTTATATTCTATGAGGGACCCCCCTCTATAAAATCCATTTTCTAGCTTATGAAAATAATTTATTCACGATTATTTCCACTCCTGTTTATTAAAAATAATAAAGAGGAGAGTCAATAGTAAAAATAATGTCACAAATTATTTTGGCTCAATATCTTCACATTCTCTTTTTTATTTTTCTTATATTATTTATTTTCTAATATGTTTATTTTAATATTAAGTAGTGAGGATAACAACTAACCGTGTTTATTGTTAAGATACTTGTCATGTCATTGAGAATTAATGTTTGAACTATTTGAACTATTTTCAATGATGAACATGCATGCAGCTAAATTTTGGCCTGGAATTTGTCGAATCTAAATAGATTACGAAAAAATGTTTCATATAAAAGTTGTTTGTTTTGGAAGAACAAATATATTTTGTCCTCGAATTTTTCTTTTATCTTTTATGATTTAAAAGTAGCATTATGGATCCAGTGGATGCAATGGATCGATTTAGCTCATTCAAATTAGTAGGTTAAACTTAATTTTTAGATCTAGAATACGTCACCTAAATCTCAACTCGCTATCTCCCTTACATTATTAGTTTATCTTGGTAAATTCTAACTCTATTACAATAGCTTTTCATAGTCATTTTCTTAAAAAAATAAGAATGTTAACATTAAACAGAAGTGATGAAGTCATAAAACACTAAGAATGAAGTGTATATATATATATTAAATGATGCAAGTCTAGCACTGAGAAGAACTGAACATTTATTTTACATATTTAATTTATTTTATTAGAAAGCACTAGGTATCTATCTGTAAACACATACTTTATGTTTAAATTTTACAATACAAGTAAAAGCACATGAAGAAATGCATACATCATCGGATGGATAGATTGATATACCACACCTATTCGTACTGTGCATAGTACGTGGAAGGGACTTCTTAATCGATTGATGCGCTACGAGTATCTAAAATTGGTAATAAAACATTCACATTCTAAAAGATACAATTATTTGTTTAATTGTTTGCATGTAAATTGTTCAACAAATGTCAAACAAAAATAATTGAATAACTACAAAAAACAAGACATTTAATTGAAGTTATTGGATTGAAAATTGTAAGAATGATCAAATAAATTGCATTAGAAAGGATTTTTAATTGTAAATGTAAATAATTATTCATTTAAATTGGTCAATAAATTTTGAGAATTGTCTATATTAAATCATACTCTATTCATAGACATATATATCATCAGATTGGTACAGTAGTATTTCGTAACCATAGAAACGAATGAAAACATTTTGATGCATGATGCCCATACGTACTAGTGTAAATGTATGTTACATATGTCTATGTGTATAATAAATATATCTATGGCGGTGAAGCTTTGTAGACTGATTTTAAGAACACTTGACTATAATTTACAATAGGTAAGTAAATGCAAGAATTCAATTTTACAGTCACTTCAACACTTTACTATCAAGTGCATAACTAATGGAAAATTGTATTTTATAGTTTGAAGATATATAAAACTAATGCTTATGTCTATATAGCTTATATAACAGGGTTGGCCAAAAAAATTACCATGATGGACCTATATAGAACGATGCCTATTGACACAAGAAATAAGACTTTTATTGGACATTGATGCGAAGGCCCTAACTACCGGTATAATTAAGAACTATTTAGAAGCACCAACATTTATACACCATAGACATAAACCTTGCAATTGATGGAGTGTTTCATAATAATGTAAAATACAGAACATTACAAAAATTAATCACATTTTTATAGAATTTGGAAAATAATCAGCTGAGAGTGTTATTATTTTTGCTACTATTACGCTGAAATCTTAGCATGAATCATAAAAAAAATTATCGGATAAATAACTCAAAAAATAATGTTATGATCTTTGGTATGCATACTCTTATTATTTCTATAGAAATATAAAATATCTATAGATATATCCGTTTTCGTATGTATATAATTACAATTAATCGCATGTTTAAAGTCTATGGAAACTAGTCAGATAAGTGTAATTTTGAGTTGTTTATATTTCTATGGCGCTGAAATCTCAGCATCATTCTTCCGTAGCCAATTTCTTCAATCGTTTTCCACTTAGAAGTTCTATTTTGAACAACAAACCATTTATTTTTTATATTTTTGCAAAAAAATAACCAAACAAATTCGCAAATTATACAGCTTATAAAAAAATCGCAATTTTACAATAAATAACATATTTTCTTTGTTGCTTGGGCGAATTTCGTAAGAATGTCGTTAGCTACAATTATTTTATGTCGAAATTCACCTTGACGTTTAAATTTTGGCCATCCCTATTATATACGAATACCAGTCTTTACGATTCTTTTGAAAATGAATCTTCATTATCATGTTTAATGAATATCATATTTTTTACTAATTAAAAATTCAGATTTCATTAAGAAAATAAAGTTTTTTACAATACACAATTTTTATGCAAAAATAATTTTTTATACGAAAAGTACAGCTTTTTTAAAGCAAACATCGTGGTCCAAAATTTTTTGATTATTTGAATGTAATTCAAGGATGACGGTAAAAAATATATTATGATGGTTTGCGCGTAACGTAACGGGGTGTTGTTAGCATAATCTTGGTAGGAAGGTAAAACCGTTAGATTAAGAGAATCTCCTTTAAATTAAAAGATTTTGAGTCAAAACATTCAAGGCTAGCTGAACTTCCCGAAAAGCTGGTACGAGCGGCATCACATCCAAATTCTCTGCATTTTGAATGTAAGGTTCCTTCGGGTTCATATAACATTTTCTCTGAATATCTGACAAGCTCCAGTAAACTTTTTGTTTTCCTTGTGTCACTTTTTACTTTCTTCCATCTTATCTAGATCATCACAAAACTCAAGTAAATCCCCATTTAACAGCATGGATTCGTCTGACATTTGTTAGAACTGTACCTACGATAAAGCACCTTATAATTGAAAAGATAAAACAGATCTAAAATGTTTATATTATTAACTGGTTTGAGGAAATATCATTTTATGTTGCTGTATATAAATAGATCAACAATCACCATCTTACACATATCTAGGATAAAAATAATAGTTATTGGGAGTTGGAGAGTTCAATCAGTAGTTGGTCTAGAAATGTTAAGGGAATTCACAGAAATACCTAGTTGACTGCAACAAAAAAAAAACACCTGCAACCAATATGTACCAATATCACAAACAAAAAAACAATTTTTCCACCTACTTTTATTTCTAATTTGTTTTCTTGTTTGTTCTCTGTGTTGTAATTCATCCAAACATAATATATTACAACACATAGAAAAAACAAGAAAAAAATTAGAATCTTAATCTTACACGTAATTTTTAATTAAAACAGTTTCATAAAGCTTAGATATGATATTTTAGAACAGCAAAAATATGTCTATGTATATTAGTTTTAGTCTAAAGTTTGTAAGGCCTAGCAAATTAATTGAGCGCACAAATAAAATTTTAGTATAAGTGTTCATAGAATCACCTAATTAGTCCATTTATGTTTGTCTGTCCGTCCGTCCACCTGTCCGTTATCAAGAATGAGGTAACTGAAATTTTGATCGCGTATTCTGAACCTAAAGTGATTGATTAAAATTGGTCCATTGGGTCCAAAGGATTAATGACCCAACTTTTAAGCCATAACAGATACAAGAAAATTTCAAAAACAAAAAATGTTTTTGTGTATACAAAAATTAACAGCGTTCGTTCTTCATGTTCTTTTTTTTTTTACAAGCGGTATAAAATTATAAGTATTGCATGAAATAATATTCAAGGTTTATGAAACGATATAGCATCTGTTTTATTTATTAGGGTAATTATTAATTATACTTATTTCAAAAACTCACCCACCCTAACTTTTTTATTTAAATTGCTTAGAAATTAAATTCAAACAAAAATTTGTTAGTTTCGTGTAAATTTGTTGCAATAAAATATTGTTAAGGCCAAATTTAGCATATATAGAGCATGCAATGCTTGAGTTTGAAGTGCTAAATATTATTTTCGGCATTTTTGTATTAATTTTCAATAGTCTAATAGTACCTACTTTTAATTGCATTAGTTACTCCAATTCTTTTAATTTTTAGTATCTGTTTTTCTGTTGCAAAAACTTTATATCGAATTTTAATCCCTTTCCGGTAATGAAAATTTGCATGCAGGCTCGGTGCAACCCCACATACACATCACTTGTAGTTTATTATTGTTTAGCATCATTATTATTTAAAACTAAATGTACAGTGATATATGTTTGCCCCCATTTGAACCATACCCATAGGTTTTTGATAAAATCATTTGTTTGTCTATGAATAATAATCATCAAATGTTGTGAAAGCATTTAATATAGTATTTATGAACATAACATCGAATTGTGATCTATATAAGTGCAAAATCTAACCGAACTGAACGATAAACGCCGTTATAGTGAAATATCCCTTGGGATAATTCAACTAACTTTTCAAGCCCAACATCTGAGTTGACTTTGAATTGATATCTAATACCTTTACAAGCCAACGAATAAATCAACTTTCAAATTTAATTTTTTTTTTTTCGTTTACAATTTTCTATATACAGGAAAAAAAGAAAGTTTGAAGGGAAAAAACTAAAAAAGTTTAGAAAACTATGAATCAGTTAATAATAAAATATTAATCTCTGTATATCAATTATATATAGACAATATTTTTCACCTGAAAATAGGATTATGATATTTTCAATAGATATTTACGTTTTAAGGTTCCCCGATTCCAAATTTACCAGTTTGAACCCAGTGATCTGTAATTTGATATATATGTGTTTCCAGATTAATTCCAAACAAAAAGATTTAGTCATTCAAACTTCAAATTTTTTAAAAAGTACAATGGGTCAGAAAAGATTTTCAGCTTTTTGTCTATCGAAGCAAATATACCATCTAATTTGAACTATGATACAAGTAGAAGAAATGTTTCTTTAATTGTTTTAATTTTTCTTTAAAGTTTATCAAGAAGCAAAGTTTATTTACTCATAAATAAAATTTAGGACTGTTTTAAACCAGAAGAATTTTTCTTGCGTCACCAGAAGAACTCGAGAAATGTATCTTGCCCACATTATATTCAGATTATGGCTCGCCACTCGGTATTTGTTTATTAAAGGAATAAAAAAATACACTGTTTTAAAAATAGTGATATAGACCGAAACATATGTCAACTTTAATTAATAAAAAAAAATTGGTGACGCTAAAACCGCAAAGAAGTTTTTATTTTTTATAAATAATGTTTCTCAAAGGAAATCTCCAAACCATACGAAAAATAACACTTGGAATTAGATTGTGTACATCTTTAAATATAACCAGACAGAAATATATAAATTATTCTTTGAAGGGCTTAAAATGGCATATTTGGATTTGACTTGACTTGATCCCCCAAGACAGTGAAAATAACCATTAGAGAAGATCTAATTATCATCAACCATAATTAATTTTAATAAGAATGACGCGACAGTTAGTCATTACCATGTTAATTATCGGTCAATAAAACAAAAGAATATACATCTAAATTATATATGCTTTGCCTTTGAATTCTTCTTGATTTTTACCTCAATAACATATAAGTAAAATGTTATTTGTATTATGATAGGCCCAAAAAGAATTCTATAATTGATACATTATTCTTTTTATCGATTTTTGTATGAAAAATAATATCACTCTCTCACAAAAAGCCATTAACTATGATCGAGCAGGCTTTGGTTACGATCTAAAAGGTTATTTATACACCTATTATATATTAATATTTAATAAATCATCAAATTAAAATTAGATAGTTTACATTATCAAATTACTAAATGTGAAACATTTTCATATTATTATCATTAGTAATTATTTTTAATTGCAAATATATACAATTATTCAACTAAATTTTTTTAATAAATTTTGAGTAATTTTCTGTTTTTCTTGCCTCGAATTCTGTTAATGGAACTGTTATAAGAATTTTTCATATATGAGCTGTAAGGTTTGGAGTCATTTTAATAACTGTCTTATGAAAAATGAACAAAAATAAACACAGAACTCTTGTGATTTTTAAAAAAAACTGCTCACCAATGACCAAAATTCTATGAAAAAAACCTTCGCCAGGAAAAGAAATTATAGCATGAAAATATAAGGTTTTAAGAGTATTTTAAAGGAAACAAAATTAAAAATCCTGCAGTAGAAGCTTTTCGATTTATTTCGACTATTTTCGATCTTATCGAAAACGGAGCATTTTTCGAAACAATTTTTCAAAACTTCAAAAGTGATTATTTTTATCCATTTTACATAAGACAATCATTAAAATAGTTAACTACCGATCTTTTATTTAATAACATTCATAGAATTTTCAACAAACATGCTGTTTTTGTATATTGATTTAAACACACATATACAATGATTGAGACATCATTATTCATTACCAATGTGAAAGTGAGAGATACCATGGAAACTTTATTATAAATATAGACCAGTAATATATTCTATGATATAGACTTACAAATAAATAGTCAAAACACTATAAATTTTATTTATAACTTGCTTCCAGGGTTTCTTAAAAGAAATCAATCTTATTAGTAGAAATACATAATAAACAGATCAAAAAATAAATAATAATAAATACAGAAAAACAAGTAAGTGCTTCACTTTTATAAAGTATGCATGAAAACTCTTCCTGACTTTTTAAAGTTTATAAGTCTATGGTATAAACATGCCATAAATGATTATTTGGGGTTATATTATTTAGTTAAAATTCATCCAATACAAATTATTCCCGCGTTTAAAATGAAGCCTTCCCCAGTTATAAAAGTCCTACATACAAGTATTTTGTGTTTATTCATTCATACGCTTTACAAAGTGACGTTGACCGTTTCGAAAAGTAATTAAAATGCCTCAATTAGCTAAGTCAAACGACGTAGAAAACCTCAAGGAAAATATGGAGAAAATTAACATGAAGTCAGAGGTAAAATGTGAAATATTTTCTTTTATTATTATAATTCTATAGCTTATACGTTTTAGGAAATTGGCGGGAAGACAGATAAAGTTTTAACCGAAAACTCAGTTAATATAATTAAAAACGAGCAGAATTATATTAAAACAAAAAATGTTGAAAGGAAAACTGAAGAGCAAGCTGATTTTGATCCTCAACTTGAACCTTTACTACGAGAAAATCCACGTCGATTTGTGATATTCCCTATACAGTATCCTGATATATGGCAAATGTACAAAAAGGCTGAAGCATCATTTTGGACTGTTGAAGAAGTTGATTTATCAAAAGTATGTTTTTCTATTAAAAATTTAAAAAGAAATTTGTTTGACTCTTTATTTGTTCACAGGATATGAAAGATTGGGATTCATTAAAAGATGGTGAGCGTCATTTCATTTCCCACGTATTAGCATTTTTCGCTGCATCAGATGGAATTGTTAATGAAAATTTAGTTGAACGCTTTAGCCAAGAAGTTCAACTTCCCGAGGCAAGATGTTTTTATGGTTTTCAAATAGCTATGGAAAATGTTCACTCTGAAATGTACAGTCTTCTCATTGATACATACATTAGAGATCCCCATCAAAGGTAATGTATTGCCCCCAACTGTCATTTTTATATTAATTAAATAATGGTTTTAACTTACAGGGAGTTTCTTTTCAATGCAATTGAAACTTTACCCTGCGTGAAACAAAAAGCTGACTGGGCACTTAATTGGATTTCTAGTAAAAATGCAACATTTGGTGAAAGAATTGTTGCATTTGCAGCTGTTGAAGGTATTTTCTTTTCTGGAAGTTTTGCAGCAATATTTTGGTTGAAAAAACGAGGATTAATGCCAGGTCTCACTTTTAGTAATGAGCTTATTTCTAGAGATGAGGTAATTCTAATAAAATTTTAATAGAAATTAAATACTTACAATATGTGACAATCTAGTATTATGAATAAATTTTTTTGTTTTCAGTTTGTTAAATTTTATTTAATGCATTTAACATGAAAATTTTCTAAAATACATTTAATAAAAGCTTAGAAAAAGGTTTTATTCGTAAATAATAATAAATTTTTTTTTCAGGGGTTACATTGTGATTTTGCTTGTCTTATGTTCAAATATTTAGTTCAAAAACCTTCCAAAGCTCGTGTAACAGAAATTATTAAAGATGCAGTTGTAATAGAACAAGAATTTTTGACGAACGCAATTCCAGTTCGTTTATTAGGCATGAATTGTGACTTAATGTCTCAATATATTGAATTCGTTGCAGATCGATTGTTGATGGAATTAGGTTGTTCCAAAGTAAGTGAACAAAACAATTCCTTCATGTATTTTATACTAATATTGTTATTTTATTTTTAGGTTTATAATTCACCAAATCCTTTCAGTTTTATGGAATTTATCTCTCTTGAAGGCAAAACAAATTTCTTTGAACGTAAAGTTGGAGAATATCAAAAATGTGGTGTGATGACTTCACGCCTTGATAACGTGTTTAGATTAGATGCAGACTTTTAGTGGAGTACAATTATTGATAGAATTACCTATTTTACGTAAAGTTTTTTTTAACTTGAAATCGAGACTACACATAATTTCCCTTTTTTAATTATTTTTAGTTATATTACCGACAATTATAAAAATATTTTAATTTCGATAATCGTTAAAAAAATTTTTGATACGATCAAAAAAAAAATTGCTAAATCTGATTTTAGCTTGATGATATTTTATGTTATGTTTTGTCTTAATTTAAGTGTATTTGATTTGCGAGTCTTGATTTATGGTAATCTCGAGTGATTTGCAATTTTTTCGCTTCAATTTGTTTGTTTTTAATTTATCACTTCTCGAAATTAGTACTCACACCATTTTATGATTATTGCTCTTGAGTTTTAATTAGTATTTGAGTTTATTCTCATAATAATAAGAATATTTGATCTTGTATATATGATTTAAGTAAATTATAATTCTAAAAAAATATAATTTTATAGCTTTAACGCTATTTTAATTTTAAGACATTATATTGTTAATAGTTTTTAATAAATATGTTTAAATATATCGAAAAGGCTGTTTTTTTCGACGAAAATTTTTGTTAATTTTATGGTGTCGTCAGGAAAATAATTATAATAGAGCAGAAACATGAAAGAAAAATTTGTCTGGTGGTAAGTTAATACCGATGAATTGATATTACCTAGCGGTGAGTTAGTTTAGAGTACCGTATTTAAAAATGAATAGTTAACGTATAAATTTGTGCAATTGTGACTTTAAATATCTCGCTCGCGGACTTCCCATAAATATACTTATAAAATTAACAATTTTTCATTAAAATCAGCCAAATCAAAGATTTAGGCATAATAGTCGATTCAAAAATGAATTTCAAAACGCACATCGAAGAAATGTATAAACCAAACAAATAAAATATACTTCATTCATAGACATTCCACAAACTTTGAACCATACTCCTTAAAATTATATTACTCATTGGTTCGACCTATTTTGAAATAAACGACATCATCATCTGATCTATAAATTACACCACGGTTAATAGAATAGACTTAACAGCTGCTTTGGCGGTTATTAGCTGTGGTACACCCTCAGGCAAAATTAATTATGACACAATTTCAAATTAGTTCTTTGTCTTTCAGGAAAAATACTCAGAGCCTGGTGTTTCTTTATACATAAGTAAATAATATTATAGACTGACCCCAACTGTTGAAACAAATAAATTTTATACTCGCCATGCCTGTCCGGAATACTTGTTTTTTTGATCCTGAACAGAATGATGAAACTGGCATATCAAATCTTGGTCATTCATTTATTCAGCAATTTTTCTAGTTTCAAAAAGTCAATTATGACTCAAGAATGAATAATTTATTTATTGAGTAGAATATACCAAATTAGAATTAAAAATGTGCTGATTAGAATTTATTTTTTATATACTCATTATTACAATTACTAGTGTAACTACTTGGACGTTTATTGGAGTTATTCTGTTTTTTGAATAAATAAAAAATGTACGTTTAAAATTGATGCCCAAGTAACTAGGACGCTCTTTTAAATAGTAAGAAATAAAATAATCAGGGCGTAAAACCTAATGTTTAATTTTAGTAACGAGATTCGAGGCTTCTTTTCTAGGATAGGCATAATTAAAGGGCATGCAATGTCAAAGCTGTGTTTTTAAATATGCTCGCGATGTTTTTATTAAATATCGTATTTAATATTAAAAGCATGAAAATTTTTCCTTGGAGGTGAAAATAATTTTAAATACAGCGCTTTTGTAAAATATGGAAACGAAAAATTCGATTCAATATTTTAAAAATATAGTAGCTACTTAGACAAAAAAAAATCGCTACACGATTAATTTTCGGTAACAATTAAGAATTTAACCACCGAGGGAAGAATTACAGCATTTTTCAATAAAATGTCTATATTGTATATTAGTGAAGATTTGATTGATTAATGTTAGCTATAAGACCGATTACCGATACGAAATTTAATCTTAAAATTTTGTTCGATAAGATCGTATAACTTTTTATGAATTATTTTGCCGAAATTATTAGATTAATTACAAAATTTCTTTATATTATTTCGACAAGTATCTTGAAATTTTATGTCAATTCAAACAAATTTGTTTACACTTTAATTAATTTATAAGTTAATTTTATAAGTATATTTATAACGTGCTAACATAGAAACATAAAAAACGCAATACTTATACAAAATAAATTGAACATTATAAATCAAATTTAACCGCTTCTATGTAACATTACTACCAACATTCAAAAACCACTAATAAAATTTTATAAGCGCAAAATATAAAAATTTGACTCACATATATAAACATAATTTTGTTTGTTTATTCTATATAAATTAAATTAAAAATTTTTTGTTATAAACTGCATGCTTGTAATGTTGGTTATGCAATTATCTAATTATAATGATGAAAATATTTGTAGCAAAATTCAGCTAATTTTCTGTCAACTCGACTGTAGTGCCTACAGTATCCGATTCTGTACAAGAATATTTTGTTTATCATGAACGAACGTTAGATAATCAAAGGAATAAACAACAATTAAATTCCAATAGTTTATGAATCTACATGTATTACTTAACGATTAAAAGTGGTGGTGGTTATGAGTTTCCAACGTTATTTTTTAAATTATTGCTGTTTAGTTCGCAGTGATCGACTGACATAAAAATTTGTGTCTACTTTTCTAAAGTACACGTATAGCGTCGAAGAGGTTAATTGTTAAAGTATGTTATAAATTTCTCCTAATTTCTACTGGAATAGAAGTTGAGAAAAATGTACGAGGAATTTAATTATGATTTATTTAATGAATATAACGAATTAAATGGCAATTCAGATTTAGGTTAATCCACAAGACATTTTGATTTGATTGTGCAAATGTTAAAATTTTTTATTTTTTCAGAATTGACTAAAGAATTGAGAAACAAAGTATCTCAAACTCATACTGAAGATGGTGTACCAATACGAAAGTTGTATGTGGGAAATTTACCAAAAAATGTGAGTTGGAATTTTAATCATGAATCGAAATTTGTTCAAGTTTTTACTTGTGATTACAAGTTTCTTTAGTCATTTTATTTTTAATTCTTATAAAACATTAAGGTTTATTATACTAGAATGAGAAAAATGTTTTATTTAAATTTTAAAGGCACAGCAGTGTGAAGTTAAAAAATTTTTTGAAAAATATGGAGAAGTAGAAGATATTATAATAAGGAAATCTCGAAACAGTTCAAAGTTTGCTTATGCCTTTGTTACATTTTCAAACACAAATGATGCCGTCAAGTGAGTATATAATTTCAAATTGAATATTTTACAAAGGTTTTATAATTCTTTTTATTTTTAGAGTATTGAATGACAAAGGCCTCATAATATATATGTATAAAAAACTTAGAGTTTCTCCTGCAGATTCATGGCATCAACCGGATTTTGCAAAGGAAACAAAAAAAGTAATTTTTTTATATACAAAGTATTTTGATTAAAAGAATGTTTTATTCGTTTTTACATAACTGAAGTTCAAATGTGTTAAATCAAAACCCACGTTTGATAAATTGGTGATAATCTATGAAGTTTAGATTCCAATTAAAAGTCAGATGTATTTGTGTAGTTCATTCTTAAGTAAAATAATATTTCCGCTTGTGATTGTTTTCATTAAATTGTTTAATTTCAGGGTCTACAAGATGCTGAAAAATCATCAACAGAATCTGAAAAACCAGAAGCACATGTATTTTCAGAAACAGATCCAACTTTGGATTGTTTAAACGATGATTGTATGCTATACATATTAAATATGCTTCCATTAAAAGATCGAATTATAGTAGAGCGTGTTAGCAAACGTTGGCGGACATTGTGTCATGTTTTATGGAATCAACAACGAATATTATGTGTGAATAGTGATTCATGGAGTTCATGGCATATCAATTTTACAACACAACGTTTACGTAGTGTTCTTATCAGATGTGGTCATTCCCTAACAACATTAGATATATCAGAGAAGTCTTCGAAACTTAACACACGGACCTTACAAATTATTGGAAAATATTGTTCTAATATTGAAAATCTAAATATATCAGGTAATACAATTTTTTAATAAAGAAATATATTTGCTTTGTAATTTTTTTAGAGTATTTTTTAACATGACTCACATATTTTAATTTGTGAATTAAAATATGTAAATGATGTTAAAGGTTAGGTAATCTCATAAACATATTTATAGCATTATATCTTCACCTTACACGTAGGTAAAGGGCTTAATAATTATATTTAAAGTTGTAATGTAGCTATGTTTATCATAAATCTGAATATTTTTCAGGATTAACAGTATCCTGCCATGCAACGAAGTTTTTAGGAAAATGCTGTACTAATCTTCGTGAAATATCCATGGAGCATTGTCCCGGTATTACAGACAATGATTTAAAACATTTAATTTTAGCGAACGATAATATAGAAGTATTAAATTTATCAAGAAATTCAAAATTAACTGGAGCATGTTTTGATTTCTTAAGTCCATCTATAAAACATATAAACGTCATGAATTGTACATCTTTAGAAGGTGAACGTTTTGCAAAAAATTTAAAACGTTTCCATAATTTATTACAATTGAATTTAGATAGTTGTGTGACATTACGAAATTATACAATAAAAAATATCGTTGACAGTGTTCCGCAATTAAAACATTTATCATTATCAAATGATATGCCATTAGTGGATTCACAAGGTACAAGCTTTTTGAATAAGCTGGAAAATTTAGTCAGTTTAAATTTAAGTTTAAGCTGTTCCGTGAATGACAATACTTTAACATTAATATCAAAGAGTTGTTTAAAATTAGAAATGTTGGATCTCACATGCTGTCGAGATGATACTGCTACTGTTAAAAGTGTAATCACAAATAATGGTATTGGGGCATTAGCAAATTTGCCAAATCTAAAAACCTTATTCATAAGCTATTTGAACTTTAGCGATAATGGTTTAGTATCTTTATCAAGTGCTGGAAAATTAATGAAATTACAATGTCGTGGATGTCCATGGATTACAGATCAAGGCACTTGTACAATAATGAATTTTTGTGAAAATCTAACTGATTTTGATGTTAGCGGTTGTGATTTAATTACTCGACGCACAGTCGATTACGCGAAACGTATGATGGATTCCCGCCAAGGAAATTTACCTTTATGCCTATATGTTGGTGGTACATGTGTTCTTCAAGATCAAATACCAAAATCACTGCCTACATTACTAAAAGTGTCTTTGATAGATTTAAGTGTGAAACATTTACGTCCAGACTTTAGCGATGAATTATTTAGTAATAGTGATTTATTGCTAGATGACTCTTGGGCTAGTGATTGTGAATCAGGTAATTTTATTTTAATTGAAAATAGTATCAGTAAATAAAGGCATCGTAATTGCAAACGTAGATTATACTCTGACAACACAGCAATTAATAAAACTGAATTCTCATAAAAACAATGTAGCTATGACATTTCAATAAATACTAAGAAATCACTCAGGCTTTATTTTGCCTCGACCATGATTAATAATAAAAAATTTTAAAGTCAGAAACTTGTGAAAACGAATAGAATAGTAATTAATTATTTCAGGATTTAAAAAAAATAATAATAATTCATCGTTTTGTTAATAAGGTTTTGCAACTGGAAGTTCAACAATACAAAAAAAATATGCTAGTTGTATGTAACAAATAAATGATTAGTGCTGTAGTTGTGTGGTTAACTTTACAAACAACACAAACAGTATACACAGGCTGTACTGTTGTACAGTATCAAACATAATTGTACTCATTTTTATTACAAGCAAACCTACTCTTACCGTGTACATAATGCATAACATTTTTAATTGTAGTTGAACAATTACCTTAACCATAAAAGATTAATTTTTAAATCTAGCGTTGAAATACTCTTCTATTTAATTAATCTACGTAGCTTTTATTATCACTAGGAGCAAATGGTTTATTTTTAAGTTATAACATATATTTAGTCTTTTTTTTGTCTTAACTTACATGCTTTATTTTATTTACAGATTGGGACTGGGACAATGAATATGATGATTATGATTATGACCCAGACGACGATGATTTATGGGAGCAATTTCTTTAAAAACAATATGAAAAACATTTATTTATATTTCGAATTTCTTTTTAATTTTCAACTTAACAAATTTTTATATAATTTTAAAAATTCTATTATGTTTTTAATTTGTTTATAATTAATTACATATCTAGTATGAATCATAATTTAAAGCGAATTCAAAATATTCGACCAGTTGAAATTTACAAGTTTCGTAGTGAAGATATTTTTCTTAATTTATTTTTGTGTGTTTGAGAGGGCATTTATCTTGTAAAATCGTTTTTCAAGATAAATATTTTTTTATTAAATAAATTAAGAAAAATAGTAATTGGATCGCAGGCCTGATACAAATGAAACATTATAAAATTCAAAGAGAGGCAATCTCTTATTTTTTTTTTAATTATTTGATTATAAAATTCTGATACAAAGGATAAAAATCCTGTGAATGTTTTTGTGTTGATTCTTATTATAATTTGTAATAAGTTTTATAACGTTATTTTAACTTTGTGTTTGTAATTGAATAGAAGAAATATTTCGAAATATAATTTTTTCATAATAAATTTTGTTTTTTATTTTGATATTTTTAGGGCAACATATAAAAATAAAAATAGTAAAATTACGTTTGCAGCGAGAAAATAAAATATCGTGTTTTTTGTATTGAATCAAATTTTTAATAATTTTCAACTTTCGGTCGCTTGCATTTGCTCTTTGATCATTGAACTATTAACCCGATTATGACAAATATATAAAATCAACAAAATTCCGTGAAGAATACCCAATATTTCAGAGAACAAAATCTACGCACTTGGAAATCAAGCATTTATCAAGATATAAAATTATTTTTGATAGATTTAATAAAATCTTGGATAATTTGAAATTTAATTTTCTTTTCTAAGTAAGCCAATCAGAGAGTATTATTTTCAAGTAAACCAACTCTTCTATAGTAAAATAAATCTATAATGTAGTATAATTTTCGCACATAACTAAAAGTAATTACAAAAATGTTAGCATGCACAAGCTTCACAAGAAAATAGAGGACTTGTCAAGATTGTGAATGCTAAATTTCATTTGTATATTTATTTTTTGAATAATTTGTATGCAAAACAATTCAGATTAACTTTTTTAAAGATGATCCTTTTTATATTCGAATTTCTCTTAATCTTCTCTTTTAAATATGTTTTAAGACACGGTAAATGAACATTTATTTATAGTTTTTTCATTAATTATTAGTAAAAAACTAAAGGTTATTTTTATATACTCCGAAAAAAAAACTCGTTAAATGGTATAATCTTAAAAAATTTCCTTTGAACAAGTGACGTTTCTTCTTTTAAACAAACAGAAAATGTACATTGTTGTATCACAGGATATATACCTATACTTTGGTATATATTCTGTGGTTATATAACAATATTTATTAAAATTAGGTACCTATACGTGTTATTTGCCTAAATTTGAACTAGATTTGTAGCAAATTTAATAGTTTATGAAAAGTATTTCCAGCAAAAGTTATTCGAATTTTAAATTATTACGATTATTAAAAGACTGCGTGCTTATGGCAAAAAGTTATTGTTCTACGCGAATATTTGATCAGGCAAGGATCAACGAAAAAACATCTAGAAATTTTATTAATCATTATTCAAGATCAGATTACAGTGTGTGCAAGAATTAACGAAGAACGAACGTTATTGGGTTGAAATGTACATAACACATTTCCAATAAACTATAAAAAAATGAAACAAATACAATTAAATTTTATTTAAATTTATTCTATGTATTTCTAGTAAAAATTTTGCAAGAATTTTAAGGTATTATCCATAGTTGAATTTAAAAGGGATTATACATTGTATTGCTTTCAATTTTCGCGGACAAATAACTAAAAAAATACTTATCTAAATATTTTGAAATTTAGTATGCACAATATTAACATGAAAACGGAGGCCTTGTCTAAGAGTTTTTCTCGAAAAAAATATTTTTAAATATAAAATCGAATTTTCATTTTTACCTTAGAAATTTTTATTTTCGATAAAAACTCTTTGAAATATGAAAAATATGAAAACTCCGTTTTCATATCAATATTGTATATATTAAATTTCAAAACATTCGGAAATGTATTTTTTGAGTTATTTATACGTGAAAATTGCAATAATTTTACATAAAGGGGTGTGCTTCTAGCAACTGTGAATAATCTCTCGAAAGTTGCAAATTTGATTAAATTTGTTCCATTAACATTTTATGTAAAATAATAAATAACGTTACAGTATTTAAATTTTTTTGTTTCTTGGCAATTTCTACATGATTACCGATTTTATATGCATTTCTTTTTAAAAAATTTACATTTTGTACTCATTGTCAGTTTTTTTGCTATCAATGAGCCACACACTATGAGACCTAAATAGTTTATTCTTAAATTTTTCGAAAATTTTAATTTACCAAAAATAAGTTAATGCATTTTGGTAAAAGTGAAAATATAAATCACCAATCTCTTCAATTATTCGTAATCAATAATATTAATGATAATTAATTGCAAGAGCTTATGTACGGTAAAGACCATATGAATGCTCTTTAATAGAAAAGTAATGCCAATATAAAATAGGTATAAAAATTTTAATTAATTAATTAAAACCGAAAAAAAATAATAATTGGTGCAAAAATTAAAAAATTTAATTACACGTGCTGGTAATAGACTATATATGTATCCCGCCCTTTTCTTGAAACACAAAAAAATATTTTTTTATCAAAGTGTTCGAACTGTTTATTAAACAGTTAAATACCGGCATATTTACTAGTGATGTCAAAAGAATATTTAACAATTTTTTTAAAATAAATATAAGTTATTCCAATAAATTACAACAATTTTTACTTTATATTATTAAAATGAGTTCTGAAGATATTATAGATGAAACTCAGTTAGAAGGTATTACATTTCTAACCTATATGCACAAGAAAATTTTGTGATAATTTTTATAAATTTTTTTTTATAGAAAGTCTAGAAGTAGATGATGGGTTTAGTCAGCGATTAGTTTTAGAAGAAAGTTTATCTCTAATTGAAAATGAAAAATCTGAAACTCAAAGTAAGTTAGCTTTATAGTCTTTTGTATGTAAAAATCGGAATTAACAAGCATTTGTTCCCTTGCCAAGCAACTGCTAGATTATAATTTCGTTAAAAAATTTAAATGTATGTTTCTTTTTTAAAATGTAAAATATAATTTTTTACATTTCAAATTGCTTTATTCCCAAACCTCGAATACCGGTCCGAAATGTTGTTTTTTACTTGGAATTTATTCATTACAAATAATGTGAGTTTTATAAAGTAACCTATTGCAATTATGCATATACTCTCTGGTATTATTACTGTGTAAATAATTATTATAGAAGAAATATTCAATGTAGTATATTACTCTACTTTTTAATTAAAAGACGTTTTATTAAATATTTTTGCCATACTTCTGTTGAAATGTAAAAGAAATGTTTAGCTAAAAATACTTCTGTAATAAATGAGTAATAAAAAATAGAAAAAAAGTATTCCAATTAGTGTGCTAAATTAGTGAAAAACAAAAGAAACTTCGGTTTCGGTTTCTTCATAATTACAAAAAATGAATTCGAAATTCCATGTACAAATAAATTTGATATTGTTTAAAAATGAAATTTGAAAGCAGCTACACTATCATCTTCATTTCGAAGATATTTTACTGTCGATATAAAGAATATATATATATATATATATATATATATATATATATATATATATATATATATATATATATATATATATATATATATATATATATATATATATATATATATATATATATATATATATATATATATATATATATATATATATATATATATATATATATATATATATATATATATATATATATATATATATATGAAGTACGAGTTTGTGAAATAAAGGTTTCCTTTATGAGATATATGCCAAAAACTGAAAAAAAGTACCAATATTTGGTTAAAAAGTGCCCATAAAACAAAATTCCGGACCAAATTTTTGCCCGTAAACTTCAAATTTGTGTATAGTGATCCAACAAACATGGAAGGAGAGAAAATCAAATCTTCAATCTAAGCTCCAATTATTTTTCTAATATATACAGCTGATTATGGCGCCAAGGTCATTTTTTTAATTGTTTAAATTTTTTTAAATAAAAACGATATATGTAGTAATTTTAAAAAAAATTTAATTTATATAAAAGAATCTGTATTGAAAATTTCACAAAACAATTATTAATGTTAATTTTATCAATATTGTATTGTTTTTTTTTTCGATCTACATATTATCTTCATCTAAATATATTTTCGTAATGTATATTAAAACATTTAAAATTCATTTAAAAAAATATCTTTGCAAAAATACTGAAAATTTTAAAAATTAAGTTTTTTTTTTTAATTTGTAAAAATTTAATAACAATTTTCAACTTTAGGTGTTTTAGATTCTTCAATAATAGAAAATAAATCCGTTGAAGAGAAAGAATCCAAAGTTATAGAAAACACAGTACATCAAGAAGAGTCGAAAGTTACTGAAAACAAAATTAACGAAGAAGATTCTAAAATTGTAGATAATAAAATGCAAGATGAAGAATCTAAAAATGAAGAAAGTAAAACTATTGAAGTAGAACCTAAAAATCAAGAAAATAAAGCTATTGAAGAAGAACCTAAAAAAGAAAATATTGAATCAAAAATTACTGCGAATGCTCCAGAAAAGCAACAAGAGGATATTAAAGAGACGGTAGTACAAGATCAAGAAATGCAAGATATTAATGATATTGACAGATTAGAATCTCAAGATATGTTTGAGAACGAGGATAAAATTGAAACAATCGAGTTGGACAAATCAGAAAATCAAATAGTAGATAATGAAGCATCAAGAAAGCGAAAAGTAGTTGAAATTGAGCCTAGTTCACCATCCAAGCAAAAAAAAAGTAAATCTGAATCTGATGATAATACATCAGTTGATATTCAAAATCAAGAAAAAATGAAGGATTCAAAATCAAGCGAAGTAGTAAAAAGTAATAGTAGCACTGATTCAAGTGTTTCGTATTCTTTACTTTCTGGAAAAATTAATTTAAATGAATATGAAAAATCACTAAACAATTCTGCAGAAGTTTCATCTAGTGTAGAAATTATTGAAAATTCTCCTGAGCATCCAAACGATATAATAGATTTGGCCAAGGATTCAAGTAGTTCATTAGAAGTTGGTAAAAGTGAGGATGTAGATCCACAAATAACAAACGGAGAATCTACTAATGGAAAAATTGATGAAATGATTCAAGAAGCAGAAACAGAACCTGTAGAAACGGAAAATTTACTTAGTTCAAGTTCGAATATACTAAAAACAGTGAACAATGAAAAACCGATGAAAAATATTGAGATACCAGATAATATTTCACCAACTGTGCATAAAGATAATTCAGTAACTACACAAAATGGTGGCACGCCCAATTTAGAAAATGATCTAAGTGATAGTTTTAAGCTAAAACCAGAAATTTCTACAAAAAAACATATTTTTTATGTTGAAGTTACTTACACTGTTTGTGAAGATAAAGATGTAAAAAAAGAAATATCTCAAGTTGTGTGCGAAGACATTTCAGAAATTAATAGTTATAGCAAACGAATCTCTGATGTATCATTAGGTGCGTTAGGAGATGTGTCCAAGAATACTTCTCCAAGTAGTAGTATTAGTGTTCCTCCCTTTAATTTGCCTAATCGTTATTCTTTATTGTCTAATACTTCTCGACTATCGACTCTTTCCCGATATTCCACTAGTAGCACTTCGTCTATGATTAGCTCAGCTAGCGCATTAGCTGGTCGATCGTCAATCATTCATAATGAAGAACATTTTTTAATTCCAGAGATTCCTTTGAATAAAAGTAAAGATAAACAATTTATAGATTCGAAAAATCTTACAACTGATCAAATATCATTTATTCAATCACATTGGAATAATTCTGAACAATTACTTAAAATTCTTGATGCAATTGATCATAGTCCATACTCAATGAACGTAGCTGTGAATTATAATGAGAAAACATCTCCATCAGCTGAACATTTAAATGATGAAGATCTAATAATTGAAAGGGAAAAGCTGCGTAGTCCAGAAAAAAAACTAGAAAGTATTATCGAAATGAATACTCCTAAGAGTGAAAATCGATCTACGCGAAAAAAACGTGTACCCAAAGCATTAGCCGATAATGCAGAGACAAGTGAAGTATCG
This sequence comes from Chrysopa pallens, assembly GCA_020423425.1. Classification (NCBI taxonomy): domain Eukaryota; kingdom Metazoa; phylum Arthropoda; class Insecta; order Neuroptera; family Chrysopidae; genus Chrysopa; species Chrysopa pallens. Next base: position 47,015,166 of record CM035594.1, read on the forward strand.
ACAACTACACCTAATAATCGTGTTCGTGGTGCACGAAAAACAAAGCGAACGAATACTATTGATCAAGACATAGATAACCAAACCTCATCAAATAATATATCTGATATGGCAATTCAATCTGGTAATATTTCCGTAGGCCAAACTGTATTTGCTCGTTGGACCGACCGAAAATATTATTCTGGAGTTGTACAGGAACATGTAAAAGACAACAAATGGAATGTCAAATTCGATGATGGAAGCACAAAAGTTTTAATCGAGGATTACATTTTATCAGGATGCCACACGTTGCTGAAAGGGCATTCAGTTTATGCACGTATTAAGAAAACGGGAGAATACGAAACGGGTATTGTAACTGAGTTATGGGTTGAGAAAGGAAAAGTTCGTTATAAAGTAGAAATTGATGGAGGAGCTGTTGTAAAAGCATTCGTTGATGAACTATTTTTAACCGAGGATCAAGCAAAAACTGTAAAAGAAATAAACCGTATTGTTACTCCACCAGGTACTCCAAAATTAGGACTTGTGACATTAGATAATATAGTAGAAGGAAAAAGAGCTACACGTTCAAACAGAAAATATGCTAATACCGCTTTTAGTCCTAGACCTGGAGTTTCTGGAACAAGAAAAATGACACCACGTAAATTAGATTCGGAAGATGAAAAATCAATCGATTCTAGAAGTGAATGCGCTCTAGAAGAAGTAGGTGGAGTTGAACCAGAATTAAAAAATTTTTCCACTCCAGCAAAAGCAAATAAAGGTCCGGGTAAAGTTAAAGGAACTGTAAAAGCCGCAAATCGATTACCAAAGTATAAATTACAAGATGATATATTTGGTCCTATTCCCGAAAATAGTAATATTTTCAATGGACTCTCTTTCATTTTAGTGTGTAGCAACTCGTCACTGAGAAGTAAAACTAGTGAAGAGAACAGTGTTAGTGAATCTGATACTGAAAATGAAATGAGGGAGTTCGCCAAAATACCATTTTTAGAGGAGCATCTTGTACAACAAATTAATGGAGGTGGTGGTATATTGTATCAACATTTTGAAGATATTCCTTCAAGTGATTATGACATGTGTAAATTAATATCAAATCGTCCAAATAAAACTGCTAAGTACATTCAGTGCGTTGCTGCTGGTATTACAATTTTAAGTCATGAATGGATTGTACGATGTTGTCGTGAGAACAAACGTTTACCATTCCAAGAACTTCCTATTGGATGGTCTTTGGAGAAAAAGAAATTTATTGATTCATTTCATCGAAAGAAAGATAAACCGTTTCAAGATTTATTAATATATTTAGCACCTAATGTTGATCAACAATTTCTTAAATTTTGGGAGCGGGTATGTTCATTAGCTGGTGGTACTACTATTGTTATGACTGACGAAGATATAGATTTTTCAACTGCAACATTTGTATTATCCGATAATGAATGTCCGGAATCAATTGTTGATAGGGCTTTAAATTGGGGTATACCTATACTATCTACTAATTGGATTATTCAATCAGTCATTCATGGTGAAGCTAGACCTTTTGATGGCCATTCTAAATACGCATATGATTTTATAGATGAAGATGTTTAACTTCACATTTTTCACATTAAGTATATTCCAGAAAATATGCATATATCGTGTACTATTACTATAAGAAACAATATTTTTAAATTACTATATATAAGTTTTTTTTTTAAGATATATGAACAATTTTGGTAATGAACAATATTAAACTTAAAATTAAAATTTTATACAATTTAGTAATATGACTAGATAAAAAGAAGTCGACGTCTAACGATTATGGTACTTTGACTGACGTTGATCGTTAGAGGCTTGGTTTACATTGTGATAGCTACAGTAATAATTGTCATGGATAACGTAACTATGACTATTAAGACTAAACCAAGTTTAGCGGCTTATAATATATAAATATTAGTTTCACGAACAAACAGTTTTGTAGGCGTATAAAAATTTTAAGTATAAAAAATTGAAGTTAAGGAGATATGGAACTGAAACATCATTATGATTATCTGTTAATGTTATTAACATACTATGTTAGAAACGGTTTTTGACTACGTTCCACTAAGCACACAATAACTGCGGTTTATCCCGTAGCTAGTGAGCATTCCAATCATAAACACAAGAGGTAATTAAATTTTGTTTAGATGGGAAATTAAGATTTATTTGAAATCGCATATTTTAATGTGTACTTGATACGCATGATGAACAAATTTCTTCTAGTACAATATTTAGTTTGTTACAATTTTTTTTGTTTTTTTTTTTTTTGTATCACTCCTACAAAAATGTTAAACGTTACGTACTATCAGTTTTTATTGTTTTGCTATTTTTTTTAAATGAATTATTGTTAGTATTGAATATGGTTATATTACAAAATATTCAAGATACTGTGGAGCAGAATCAAAAATTAATTCTTAGTTCAGTTTTACCACTTGTAATTAACTTTATTCATCTGTTAATGTTTCTATTCTACCAACAAAATTTTATTTCAATGTTTTATCTAATATTTTACTGGTAGATTTCAAAAGATAATCAATTATTAAACTTAATTAACTTTAATAATGCAACCGGACTTTCATGTTCGAATTACTTTTAGTTTTATAATTTTATTTTATATTTATAGGTCTTTCTTTTGAATCTTAAACTGTGGACACACGAACGTTAAAAATTAATCCATAATAAAATTACTAGATTCGTGTGCCTCCGGTTTTAAGTGCTCCAATATATGTCATTAATATATTATGTGTAGTTGAAACTAATATGTAATTTTTATTTTCGTTTGATTTTATAATCGTTAATTCTTTTTTATAAAATTAGTTATCCAAACATGCATTTTTTTGATTCACTAAGATGATCACTGTTAAATCAATAGATAGATATCAATGTAATCGGTTTTAAATTAGTTAATTATAATATGTAGTTCAATTATTCGCTACATTGGCGCTAAAATATGATTAGGAATTAATATTAGAGATACGTTAATATAAGATACTTTTTTATTTATCTCACATTTTGATTACAAACAAAACAAGACAACTAGCCCAATTTATTATCATAAAATGTTTAAATAGTAATATAATTAAGATTTTTTTTAAACAAGTTCGTAGATAAACAAAAATTTTTTAAAAATTGTTTTTTAAAAACACCTCAAAAACGCGTCTATCATTTTAAAATTGAACCACATCATAATTACATTTTTAAAAAAAGCTATAGAACCATAAAAATGATTTCAGCCCCGTATTTAATTGTATGGACTTATTAAATTGGTTAACATGTTTTGAAAATCAGAAAATTTTTTTTTTTAATTATCGTATGTATATAGTTACATAAATTTATTATTATTTTTGGTGGCAACTAGCGTATTATATTAACTCTTTCAATTTTTGAGCAAATAAATATTTGCTAATAAATTTCGATTTTTTGCTCCAATTTCCTAGATTACATTATTTGTATTTTTATAAATACGACTACAAAGTAGTCATCATCAGTATGCATTAGGTAGTTATAATGATTCTCAGAGGAGACGTTACTCGTTGAACCACGTGGTTCAATACTTCAATATCATTAGTCGAACACTTAAAACGTGATCGATGCTGATTGGTTGACGTAGCAATTTGATAGATACTTGGAAAGTATAAATTGCGCATACACCAACATACTGCACACATCTGACATACTGACCGTCACCAAATTAGCAACGAGTAACCTCTCCTCAGGGAATCATTAAAACTAGCTAATTCATACTGATGATAATTACTTTGTAGTCGAAATACATATTTATAAAAATACAAATAATTAGATCTAGGAAATTGGGGCAAAAAATCGAAATTTATTCGAAAAATCCTAGAGTTCTCATTAATAATTATAAAATATTTGCTAGTTATTAATTGTTTCCCATTTTAAGAACTTCAAAAATTGTGTTAATTAAAAACAAAAAGTTTCGGTAAATGTATCATTTCCGTTAAAATATTTAACATTTTATAAAACAGTAAAATTTTGTATTAAATTTTAAAAAGTCTCTCGAACATTTTTAAACGTTAAAGAATCTATTTTTACACTTTTTAATATTAAGATGTAAATATTGTAATATAGGTATTTTTACGAATAAAATTTTATTTAAAAATTGTAATGGTTTCTTTTCATAAACATCATTTGTTCTGCCGAATTCCTAGATTTAAGAAACTTTCTCTGATAAAATTAATAATGCTTATTTTTTAAGGAGTTAATTTTTAATTTATAATATTTCATTATCTTTTAGTTACGAATTCTTTTGAAATGACGCTGAAATAAGTTCATTTTATAAAAAAATGTCCAGCAAAATGTTTAGAATCATTTTTATTATTAGAGACGAAATAAATTTGGGGTATTGAATCCAAATAAAAGTGATTTTGAAGATAAATCATTTTAGAGTTTGAAAATCCATTAATAAAATTTCCGTAAATCATTTTTATTTCATTTTCGGAAAAAAATATGGGTACATATAAAATTATTATATTTTAGCAAATGTCGCACTTCGCTGTACACATAATTCTTTGTCAATAAGTTGATTTTTGATCTTTTGTGTAATGATTACATATAAAGATCAGTAGCATAATACTCCAAACAATGTTTTTAAATGTTTTAGATGCAAATTAACAATAGAATGTATAAAAAAGAGATGGAAATTAATAAATTACCAAGAATGTATAAAGTAAAATAAAATTTATTCAGTTCTAAATCAATCATTATACCAATCTAAGAACAATAACGAAAATGACATAACTAATAAAAAGAATAATACCCAAACTCTTAAACCAGCATTTCTTTGAATTGCTTGCCGAATTTGATCATTTGCATCACGAAGATTTTCAGTAGCACCTATTACTGTTGTTGAAATTCTTTCAATATCTTTCTCTTGCTCTAAAACTTTTTCTGTAAATATTTGCTGCAATTCTGATATATGCACAACTTTATTTTCAATTTGTTTCACCTGAAATAGTATTTTTTTAATTATAAAATAATCGTTTTTAATATAAATAAGGTTGCTACATCTTCCAATATAAATATTAGAATCTCGCTTTTTCTGATTTAAAAAATTCAAATTAAGTATTTTCAGTTTTTATACTTAATAATTTCATTAGAATCAGATCATTTTGAGTAAATATAGCACATGACTTCTCGAATTAGCGAATACGATATGTGAATATGAATTTAGTATTCACTGAAATGTCAATTCTCCAAATTTATTTACAAATAGATTCAGCGTTGTTCAAAATAAGTATTTCCGTTTAAATTTCAAAAGGTATATTTTTAAAGATTGAAATGTATTTCAAAGTTTTTGTAAAATAAAAAATTACCTTAAGATGTATAATGGAATACAAAAATACATTTGTTGTTATAATTATGTTAAAATAATGTGGTACAAACCTCTTCATCTAAATTATTTAAATCACTATAAAGTTGTTCATTTTCAGATTCAAACATTTGAATTTCTTCCGCAGATAGTTGGTTCTCTTCACTGGGTCCAGACGATTCTAAATTTACATCTAAATTATCTAATCTATTTTTATCATTTTTTTTAGTATTTGAAATGTCTAATTCGTTTGTAGGCTTATTAGAAGATAATGTATTTTGAATTTTATATGGATCTAATTCTTTAAATCTATGTTCTAATTTGGACATTTTAAAAGTTTCCATAGCTTTTTTAACACGCAATGCTCTTATATCTGCGAAAGTTTTATTAACTGATTTTAAATAATTATCTATTAGACTAATAACTGCATTTCTATGCTCCAAGTATTGAAGAGAACATTTAATTGTTACAGTCTCCTTTCGCAAATCATTGATTACTGTTGAACAAATATTTATAATTTTTTGTGATTCAACTTCAATTTGGTCACGTTCAGCATCTGACATTTTATTAATATTATCTTTAAGACTTGTTAACTGCAAATAGGCTTTTTTATTCTCTATAAGAAAGTCGCGTAAACGAGTTATTTGCGTGACCAATGATTTTGATTTTGTAATAAATTCATCTTTACGCACATTTTTTTTAAGAATTCTGTTTTTATCACTATCGTCCCCAATTGATAAATTATATGATTTATTTCTAGTGCGAATGGTTTTCACACATGCTTTAAATAATGTTGTTATATCCATTTTTAAAACTAAATAAGGACACTTTGTTTATTATTCAATATCAATGTGGTTTTACGTGTTCATTGACAATGTGTCAAATGAACTGTCATGTTTAGTCAAATTGAAGTTTATATTAATAAAATTGTTAATATTGTGATTTAAGAAAAAATTCCACAAAAAATAATTTAAACTTAAATTTTGTTGAAACAAATAATAAAATATATTCTTAATATAAATACAAAAAATTTATAAAAAATTAGATTATATTTTGACCTCTATGTTGATTCATGCATAGCAAAAAATCGTGTGTTAATAAATTTATTAAATAATAATTATCTCAAAGCGATGAGTAATGGTCTTAATCCGTAAAAATTTGTATTGTATATGTATTGGAAGAAAACATCATCTATTACCTACATAAAACACTAAAAAAATTATTTTGTAGTCAGGTTTGAGTCTAAATACGGGTGTAATAATGGTAAAGTAGCATATTATGATAGCATAGATGTTACTGGCATGCATAGTACATTGTGAGTATATGACATAGAATAGTATAGGAAAAATAACCATGAATTTTCGCGACGACGCTCGAATAGATTGCACGATTGAAACCATAAAAAACGATTTCATAGATATTAACCCAATTATATTGATAATGATAACAGTTTGAAATTTTTAAATTAAGATTCGGAGATAAATATATAACATGTTAATTTAAAATTTGCAAAAATGTCATTAGATGATTTATCATTCAAAAGAATACATCGCAAATATCAGTCGCTGTGGTAAATCGCGATTGAAAAATATCACAGATCGCTTTTCGTTGATTGGCGTACATTAGCCGTCGATACTTTGCTACTGTATTAGTGTGTTATTATTGAATAATAATACCCAAAAAGTGTGGTTTTAATTGATTCTTTTTCTGATACTTTTTGGTTAAAATTAACAATTTTGTAGAAATAAAGACAAAATATAATGGATTATGTACAGTAAAATTAATATAAATCTTAAAAACAAATTTTATTTCAATAAGAAAATTTATTTGATTATTTGAAAGTGTTCGTTTATAACCTCAAATTAAACAATGTTTCGAAAAGTTTCATTGGATTACATTAGTAGAATAAGATTTGTTACAACCGAAGCGACTGTTTTAAAACCAAAAGAGGAAGTGAAACAAACATTTAAACGCAAATTAATAAAATATTGGACAAATTTGTATACAGATTATACAGAAGTTGCCAAAGATGTAATAAAAGAAGCAAAAGAGCGACCTTTCCGGGCAGTGGGAATCCTTTGGAGTTTAGGATTTGTTTACATAACTGCTTCGATTAATCCAGATGAAAAGCATTTCATTGAAAAAATGCGGCAGTACAATAATGGTTTTATTCTAGTCTCAGAAAAATTACAAAATCCAGAATCGTTAGCTCATTTGAAGTCTATCGAAAATAGTATAAATAGTGGCGTATTAAGAAGATTGAATTTGGGAGTATGTTCAATAATGTGGATTGATGATTATGATCGCGATTGTAAATTATATAAATGTACTTGTAAATATTTGCAACCACGCTTAAACAAATTTTATGATCGAATTATTGATGTTGGATTTTGTAATAAATGGTTTATTTTAGATAAAAAAATGGTAGATTATGATATAAATTATTGAAATGTTTTTGTTTTTCAATTTGTTGATTTATTAATAAAAATAATTGTTTATTGAATTTTTTTCTTTGGATTTAAGCTAATTGTAATCTCTGAAAGGACCGTAATATTAACTTTTATAATTTTAATTTTATACACCGCTATATCATTGCACAAGCGGTTGGAAGTATTACTTTTCCTATAGGTTACCAAAAGATTTATTTTTTAATCATCACAATTAAAAAATTTTGAGTATTTTCAAAAAAAATTGTGGAGTTTTATTTGTATTTCAGGATTCTATTGAATGGTCCTAACATTATTTTTAATTTAAAAAATGATTTAACATACATTCGGATTAAAACCTCACAACCACTCACAACATAAACTTCGAGACTTCCCTGGTGGAAAAAATTTCAAAATTTTTATTAGAAATTAGTAAGTCAAAATAAGTTTCGACAAGTGAGAATAACTCAAAGAGTTGTTTAGAGTTAATAAGATTTCATCAGAATTTCATAAGAATTTTTTTTACTTTTTAAGAGTTATTTTCAAGATATTTCCACCAGGGTTGGCATTCATAATTTTTTAAATCAGGGCCATGAAAACAGCTGAAAAAAAATTGTAATATCTAAAATAGATTTTATTGTTCATGCTAAGCGCATCGCCTCGATCGATCATATTGTTTCTGGCATACGTAACACACAGAGTACAATACTTGTTTGCTATCACGGTTTATATGACTGAGATTACTTCAGTCCGATTATATGGACCAAGTTCCCTTCGTAAAAGAAAGCATCTGATCGGTTAAAGAATGAATTTTATTCTTAAATATATTTTTTATAGAATTGAAGTATACGTCGTAAGACTTTTTGTCCCAAATTGTTAACAGTTAAATTGGTACAACAATAAATAACAAAATTTGAACCATCTTATCAACCCTTTAACAATAAAAGAAAGAAACAAATATTCTTATAAAAAACAGCCAAAGATAGTTTTGTATGTGTAGCTGTACCAACCAATTGTTTTAATTGTTGAATCACTCAACTGTCACTGATGGTGTTTAAATTAGGCTGTTAAATTTTGTAACAAGTTTGAGACAAAATGTCTTACGGTATGTGTTTTTACTCTAGAATTACTATCTTTTCACTAAAGTTTCTTTTTTAACAGATCAGATACCTTTTATTCAGGTGGGCTTGTATATAATAATCAAACTGCCAAAACATAGATCTGAAGTTAGTCATAAACTAAATTTAAAGCCCCATCACATGCATTTTGACAAAAATGTAGTAAGCAAATTGTGCCTAGATACATACTATCTTGTCTCTCATTTCAATATTCTCAATTTAACAGAAGAATTCATTTTTGTGTCAAAGAAAATGTAGTCTGTGATTCCTTACGCATTCTGTCTAATGCGTTTTTAATATCACAAGTTCGGAACGTAGCCAACAGAAATTTTATTTACGGTTGTCTTTTTTTGAAAATTTTCATCAAAAAGAAGATTGAGAGTGCGCAATAGATATTTTTATCTTGAAAATGCATAGCACGCACTCTCCTTCCCCGTTAGGATGTAAATCGTCGAATCGAAGAATATCAGAGAATATGCAGATTTAATGAAGGAAAATAGAGCAGCCTTGATAAATGATCACAAGTATAAATTTAATAATTTAAACTTTATTTGAATATTGTTGTAAAATACTAGAAAGCAGCTTCCAGTTTTTTAATTTTTTATTTATCTAATATTTAAATTAAAGTACAAAGTTTTTAATCATCTAAATTTATATTAAAGTGTGAAATAACAGAAATAAGTAATTGAAATACATATAAAACAACATTATAGAGATTCGATTAAATGAATGACAGGCAGCATGTGAGTCATTCGGATGATGTCGAATATTATGAAATCGAAATTGAATTGTGTTAATTTTTAAATGATAATGAAATTTATCATTTATTTTTTGAAATATTATCCTGATATTTCCACAATTGGATTCCACATAATCGAATCCCCACAGTATTTTTGATCATTATTGGTGCATTCCAAGTCGTTTAGCTAAATTGTGTAGCAGTCCCGGTGGTTTTGGCATTCCTGGTGGCATTGGTATATCAGGAATTTGCTGAAACAAAGTATGACAACTATTATTCTACAATATTAAAAATACCTCGTCAAATATTACTTTGTGGACAATTTGCATATTGTAATTAATTTTTCAATTGTTATATGTTAAAAATTATGAAAAAATATAATAAAAGTATGATGGAAGACATGACTGAATTTATTTATTACGTGTACTTTTACTGTATTGGAAACATAAAAACGATATTTTGAACGGTCAAAATATCGATAAAATATTACTTTACATAATTTATAAATTTTTTAATGCTTGTTTTGTTTCTAAAGAATTCGGGATTTCAGTGTCAAACATTATAAATTTTTTCAATAAAATAATGTCTGTGTTCCTTTAATAGCTTTGTAAACTTAAGACTAAATTTCATATACCGTCGTAAATTGTGTATGTACGTATGCCGCGTGCAAAAAATTTATAAAGAGTAATAAAAATCATTTTATTATAGGTAAAAATTTAATCTTAAATATAACAGGTACAAACTTCTATGGTATAATAAAATTGAATAAATTTTAAATCAAATTAAATACCTATAATAGACCTGTATATAAGCCTAGAAAAATGGTAAAAGGAGAATATAACAAGAAAAAAAGGATAAATTAATTTCCGCGGGATCTGAAGTCGGGAAGTGGAAGGGAGTGAGTTTTTAAGGGTATAAAAACACGATTTACCTCGATTTCCGGCAAAACTACAAAGCATATGCAAAAAAGTTAAATGGTAAAGTTAAAAAAAAAAAAAATGAAAAATTAGGATGTTTTTTCGATATTTATTCAAAATAAGGTATAAAAATAAATGTTTTAAAGACCTACAGCGAATTTAAAAAAATGAAATAATAAAATAAAAGAGTAATTTACTTACTGCGACACTAATATCTACGAAGTTGAATAATACAACCATCACTAATATCAAACAACAAATTAAACTTTTGGTCATTGTTATTGATTGCAGTAAAATGATTAGAATAATATCTAGAATAAATCACAATATTACAGCCGATTTTATATCATAGCATCACATGTGAGAAAAACAGTCCATGAAATTATCATGTTTATCGAATACAATAATATTCCTTGTTTTACAATTTTTTACATGCAATCAATATTGTTTTTTTATAACGATAATCTTGTTGGAATACTATGTTAAATTTTTAATCATTGTTATAATGTTTTTTTTTAAGTTAATTTTTCATAAAAAAAGTTAATTTAAAAAAATAGAAAATAAAATAAAAACGCGAATAATATCAGATAGTAAAAACGAACAACCTAATAATACCTATTGAAATTGAATAGGAGAGTAGAAAAAGTTTTATTTTTTGTTGATTACAGCAAAATTAAAACAAAATTTAACTCGGAAATTCCTTTGACCTTCAACCATCAAAATTGTATCTTTTATAATTTCCGTTTGTGTGGGCAGATAAAAGGTTAGCTTTGTTTAAACCATTAAACTCATTGCTATTTAAAAAATTCTACAACTTTTGGTTGAAAAAGCTTTCATAAAATGTTACAAATTGCTGTAGTGGAAAACTTGTTCATGTAATTGCTAACTAACATCCATTTCTATAGGGTGTTTAAAATGGTATAAAAATGGACTATATGTATCCTTGGAACTCATAATTAAACCATTTTATTTATTCACAAACTCTGACACGTTTGCTCATTCAATTTTTAGGTGTAGAATGATATTGAAAATTCAGCTTGATGCAAAATTTTTTAGACAAATTTAGACGGAATTTAACACATACTATCACGTTTAATTTTTAATCAATATATTTTATACGAAGCTAAGAGTTTTATAGGTATTTTGAAAAATTTACAGTTAATTTGATTAATAAGTCTATGCTTTTATCTTTCATTAAGTAGTATTTGTATTTCGATTCAATACCTTTGAGTCAAGATTATATTATTTCATAAAATTATTAAAAATAGGAAATAAAAACCGAAAAATATTTAACAGAAAATTTTTTGGGTAAGTACAAAAGGTAGTTTAATCAACACTTATAAATTTCAGAAACAGCAAATCCTTTACAAAAAAGAACAGAAAAATTTATTAATTTAGAGTCATTCATTAGACAATTTAATTTATTTCGTTACATTTAATTATGCAATATTATGTAAGAATACTACCTATTTGTATTATAGTTTCTAAAGTGTCACCTTGACCTAATAAAAATATTTTTTGTATACTTGAAAGTGATTCAAATATTGTTTTCAGTGTGTTTCCTGTGAATGGTTGTTTTGATTATTGTGACTTCTTAAGATTTGGTTATTGTTGTGAATTTAATAATATTCAAATTCAAATTAGTTCCTTTTACTTATAACTAACTTCATGCAATAACAAATGTCAAATAGTAAAACACGTGTTGAATAATATTAGACAACTGTCAAAATAGGTTAACTTAAAGTATTCACACATCTAGGATTGTTTACATCGATACGCTTATTAGTGAATTGTGAAAATGCGGGTTGTATCACAATCGAAATTAGTTGAATTACAAAATAAACCATCAAATATACGAAATATTTGCATTTTAGCACATGTCGATCATGGAAAAACAACTTTGGCGGATTCGTTGGTTGCAAGTAATGGTATTATTTCACAAAAAATGGCAGGGAAATTACGTTACATGGACAGTAGAAAAGATGAACAAGAACGTGGCATAACTATGAAAAGTAGCTGTATAACTTTATACTTTTCGCCGTTACCTGAAACTGAAGTATTAGTTAATTTAATTGATTCACCAGGGCATGTTGACTTTTCATCTGAAGTGTCTACAGCTGTTCGTTTATGTGATGGTGCTATTGTTGTCGTTGATGTCGTTGAAGGCGTATGCCCACAGACAAGAATTGCATTGAAACAAGCTTGGTTAGAAAATATTAAACCTATTTTAGTTTTAAATAAAATAGATCGATTAATTACAGAAATGAAATTATCTCCATTAGATGCTTATATACATTTAACACAAGTTTTAGAACAAATGAATGCTGTTATGGGAGAACTTTTTCTTACTGAAGTTATGGAAAAAACAGACACCATAGCTGAAAATAAAGTAACTACCTCAACAAATGAAGATCAAACAGATGTTTATGATTGGAGTTCTGGTGTCGAAGATGTAGATGATTCGAATTTATATTTTTCACCAGAAACTGGTAATGTAATTTTTGCTAGTGCTGTAGACGGATGGGGATTTGGTGTGCAGGAATTTGCTAAAATGTATTCTGAAAAGTTAGGATTTAAAGAAGAGCTTTTAAATAAAGTTTTATGGGGTGATTTTTATTTGAATTCAAAAACAAAACGGGTTATGAAAGGTGCTCAAGAAAAAGCTAAAAAACCACTTTTTGTCCAACTGGTATTAGAGAATATTTGGAATTTGTATGATATTTTAATTTTACGTAAAGATAGAGAAAAAGTTGGTCCTATTGTTGAAAAATTAGGTATCAAATTAACAACACGAGATTTACGGCTTACTGATATGCGATTACTTTTACAAGCCATCACAAATCAATGGCTTCCATTAGCAAACGCTGTTCTTAATGCTGTTTATAAAAAACTACCATCACCTTTGGAAATTACATCAGAAAAAGTAGAAAAATTGATGTGCTCCCAGAATACGAGATTTGATTTCTTACCACCTCAGACACAAGCTTTAAAAGAGCATTTTTTAGCTTGTCAAAGTTCCTCTGATGTCCCAGTGATAGTTTATATATCAAAAATGTTTCCTATTGAAAAGAAAAGTTTACCAGAAAATAGACCTAAACCTTTAACAATGGAAGAAATTGCTCAAAGGCGAGAGTTAGCACGATCGAGGCATGCTCAAAAACAATTAGACATTGAAAATACAATACCTTTGGCAGAACAATCTGAAGTGGAGAATGTGCCACAAGAACCTGAAAAGGTTGACGATGAAGATGCATTTATTGCATTTGCTAGAGTTTTTAGTGGTATTTTACGTAAGGGTGTTGAATTGTATGTTTTAGGACCAAAACATAATCCTGCTGATGCTTTGACCAATTCTAGTGATATTGATCCTACTTTAACGCTAAAAGATTTGAGAGGAAATCAGCATGTGACTAAAGTCACAATTGAAAGCCTATATTTACTTATGGGGCGGGAGTTAGAGATATTAGAAGAAGTACCTTCCGGAAATGTTTTAGGAATTGGAGGTTTGGATGAACATGTTTTAAAAACAGCTACTCTCTCAACTACCCTATTTTGTCCTTCATTCACCGAGATGCAATTAATGGCTGTGCCAATTGTACGTGTTGCAGTAGAACCGAAAAATCCTGCTGATATACCGAAACTTCGTAAAGGATTACGTCTATTAAATCAGGCAGATGCATGCGTTCAAGTTTTAATTCAAGAAACTGGAGAGCATGTTTTAATTACTGCTGGTGAAGTGCATTTAGAACGATGTATAGATGATCTTCAACAACGCTATGCGAAAATCGAACTGAATGTTTCAGAGGCGATTGTACCATTTCGAGAGACTATTGTGGAACCACCAAAACTTGATATGGTAAACGAAACCATTGAAGTAACTAAAAAAGAAGAAACTGATACATTAATTACGATGTGGACTCCGAATAAACAAATGTGCCTATGCTTACGGGCATTGCCATTACCACAAAATGTTACAACTCTTTTAGAAAACAATAACGATCTCTTGAAAACGATTGATAAAGTTTTTGGTCGTAAAAAAATTGTCGAAAAACTAAGTGAATTAAAAATAAATGAATCATTAGCTGAACGTACCTTAAAAAGAATAAATTCTCTAAAAGACGAATTGGAAAAAGAATTTATGCAAGATTCCGAAAAATGGAAAGGAGTTGTTGATAACATGATGTGTGTTGGCCCAAGAAAATGCGGACCAAATATTTTTTGGAATAAAGTAAAAGATTATCCGCGATCGTCAATGTGGCAAATTTTCGATGAATTATCCGATCCGCGAATAGATTTTGATGCTAGTTTATTAAACGGATTTCAATTAGCTACATTATCGGGACCAATGTGTGAAGAACCAATGATGGGTGTTTGTTTTGTGTTAGAAAGTTGGTCGTATGATCCAACTGTTATTGATACTGGTGTGTACGGACCATTATCGGGACAAGTTGTGTCGGTAGTGAAAGAGGGCTGTAGGAAAGCGTTTCAAGCACAACCTCAACGATTAATGGCAGCTATGTATTCCTGTAATATTTTAGCAAATACCGAAGTATTAGGTAAGTCTTTATAATTATATGTGAAATAAGAGTTACGGTATTAGGTCTATATCCAGGACCGTAAAAGTTATATTACATATTCATACATATCAAACTATTTGAAATAATTCAAAATATATTTTGTATCTTAGTCTGATTATATTCTGTCTCTATTAAAGAAAATTGAATAGTTTAAAATACGATACTAACACGGTGTAAATAAAATTTCGTGTAGATTATTTTCTTATCATTGACTTAATTGCACATTTTTTGATTCACCAGAATGTTCAGTTTATACAGATTTTAGTTATACAGAAAAAAAAGCAAATTTTTTTATATATTAAAATAATTTATTTTCACATTTTTTATGTATTAAAATCATTATTTGCATGAATTTAGCTTGAGGCGAATATAATTTTTTAAAGATTAAATTCCCGATCATTTTTTCGTGTCCAAAATATTTACAGTAGGTTTTATTTAACAATTACATTCTTAATTATTCTTATAAAGCATTATTTAATGTTCGAATATTAACGAGTCAATCTACAATCGTTGTGATAGGAAATTCTTACATTTTAATATAACTGAATCATATTCAATGAATGTCAAATGTTAATACATTTTATCAAAATTATTTGAATTTTTGGTTTATGTAAAATTGAAAGAGTGTGCCCACGAAATAATTTCTCAAGGAAGCATCTCATTCCGCCCAGAAGCTTCTTTAACATTACAAATATAAAATCTATATTTTCATTTTAATATGCAGTGCTTCTGTCTCCGTAGTTTTGCAAAATAGTCCACATTATATCAAAGAATGAGAATGTGAAAAGTTTGCTGCTGTTAATCTTCCTACTCGCTTTACTTCAGCCGATGCCGATTCTGAGGTATTTTTTTTCATATCCGAATTAATATAAACTTTTACGAGTCATTGACAAGCTGAAGACGAGTACATGATGATTAAATCAATCTCAGAAAAATATTAACAATCCGATTTTTGGTCTCTTATGCTACCAATAAAATTTTGCAGTCCTAGAATCGGGCCTTACGGGACTAAGTGGAAATCCAGCAATGAGAATATCTTCATTAATAGTATGCTTACCAATAATTTTAAAGAAGCTTTCAAAAAGGGATAGAATAAAGTAAATATCAATTAATTATAGTTGTATTTTTCAAATCACAATACATTGTTAAATTAAAAATAAATAAAATTATATTAAATAAATTACGATCATAAATATTATTATATTTAAAAAAAAAATCTATTCTAAACAAATTCGTACATTTTTGTTTCCAACTACAAAATTTATTTTATCATAAATATGGCTAACTTATTATTAGTTTCTATTAGTCTTTTCTATCGGTTTGATTTTTTTGTTTTACATTATTATTATGTAAGTATATATTTAATTATACAATTACTAATTATTTATATATAATAAACTAAAATTGATTTATAATGTTAGCAATTAAAAAAGTATAATAAAAACAAAATTTGTTTAAGAATTATCTGGTTTAAATTATTATTAATTTGTATTGAGTTTATGAAAATCCTTATTTTAATATGTTTAAACAGTTTGACGTTCATTTTGGAAATATATTGTCTTAAATATGTGCGGTAACACTAGCGTTTATTAGCATAAAAAATGACGCACTTAGAATTCGATATACGTTTTATGAACATTGATTTATGTTATTTCCCTTTATTTGCCTGATAATTACTGTATTTCGTGTGCATAAAAATTTTTTTACCATTATTTTTTTTTTAGACGTTATTGTAATAAATAACACATTAGCTTACATTAAATATACGTATTATTTTCGCTTAAACTGACGTCTAAATTAAATGCTTGCATGGCCTTATTCCACATTCCCTCAACTGACGAGTAATTAAAATCCGTATTGAACAAAATTTATCACCAAAATTCACGTTTGAAAATTGTAATTAATTTTTTTTTTTTATTTAAGTAAGTGCATTTCCATAAACTCATTGAATAAAACTATAACTATTCCACAAAACGAAATATATTTAACCTTCCGTTAACCGCTGGTATTTAAAGTAAAGTTTTAAATTGTTTTCGCAATTTCTGTATAAGTATATTTTTGTGTACACAAATAGACAAATTAATATGTACTTAATTTACCCTATTATGTAATTAAATTACCCTATAATGAATCTTGAAAAATCTCCCTTAACCACTAAAGCTTTCATTAAAATTCGAAAGAAAATTACCAAAATGTAGTTTTTTAGAAAATCAAAGATTTATAAAAATTAGTAATTGACTTTTCTGTTTTAGAAAACTATGAAATGAAGGAATAGTTATTTTCGCTGTGTAAAATATCCGTTTAAGATCCTCTGAAAAAGAAACGGACACTGATGCGGATACGCATCCATTTTTTATCCGGATTAGAATACGGATATCCAGCACATCTATGCTGACAGCTCCGTTCTTAAAATCCACTGAAAAAGATACGCTACTGATCTGTTCGCGGTTACAAGTACGGATACGAATATCCGGTACCTCTGCTGACAGCTCCTTTGTTGAAATACTGGAGTTTATATTACGTGCATTTTTTAATTTAATAAAAGATTTTCTTTTTAATATTTTGTTATTCATTTTGGAAAAACTATTTACTTTTTATCAATCTTTGAATTTTCGTAAAAAGTTACCATATATTTATTCTATGTTCGTTTTGTAGAATTTAAACTATGTACGATAGATCACATAAAACGTTACCAATTTTTCTCAGAATAATTTTTGATCTTAGAATTAACAGTTTCAAACAGAACAGCAACAGTGGATCATAAAATTTTAAATACATAATCGTAAATAAATAATTCATTAAAGTGGAATTATGATTTCCATTTTGATGTATCTTTTATGCCATACTGTTTGCCAAAAAAGTAATTAAGAGTAATAATCGAAAGTTCGTTTACTATTGCACAAATATTCGATGGTTACTTACAAATTTGTTGATATATGATCAGAATTTCTTATACGTCTGTTTTATAATGCGCGTTGTACTTAAGGGGAATTGATATTTAATACCGAAGCACCCTCCATTATTAAAAAATCTTTCAATTTTCGTCAAATATCCCCAAAAATAATTATCCAAATTTTTTAAAATTTGGTATACAATATTAACATGAAAATAATTATCAAAGAGTTTTTCTCAAAAAAACATTTTTAAATATAAAATCGAATTTTGATTTTTAAATATCAATTTTCAAAACATTTGAATAAGTATTTTTTGAGTTATTTAGGCGGGAAAATTGAAGGAAATACAATGCATATTATATATAATTTAATGCATTATTGTCTTCGTGAAAATCCATTTTTTACAAAATAATGAAAACTTCTTACTTTGCCTAATTTTCACTTTAAAATTAGAAGAATTAAGAAAATGTTCACGTGAAACATTTGTTAACAAACAATGGACTAACGAAAACGATTAAACTATAGATACTACGTTTAATTCCAAAAAAAAAATATGGAAAATGGTAGCTTCATGTGAACTAACCCATAGATTTGCTTATAACGCTTATACAAACGATTAAATTGGTAAAAAATAAAAAGCGATTGTTTTTAGAACTAATTTGTTATTCAAATCTGAATAAATCAATTAATAAGCTAGATATTAAAAAAAAAAATAATTTTGAATTTGTTGGCTAATTTTTTGTAAATCCTGTAAAAGGTACACAGGTGTTTTTAGTCTATTTTTTTAAAAATAATACCATCACTTATATCAAATGTTGCACTAAAATTTTTTGCTTCATTTATGCAAAGTTATATGAGTTATTAATCATTCATTTGTGTTGTTCCTAAATCAGTCCCAAGTAGCATTACTTATAAGATGATTTAAATGACGTGTTGGAAATGGTGGCCGAATGGATCTTGCAAAACGTAATGGCCGTGCGTCACGTTTTCGATTATAACCAATTAATTGGACACACATCATGCCGTAGACTCGTATACCCGGTACACTTGCGTATGTTGGTTGATCGTGGCTTATTGGACCTTCTGTAAAATTTAAAATGGCATTAATAAAATCGTTAAAAAATGGCGTATGATTTTCAGATGAAAGGCCGATACCTTGGGGCCTTTAGTAAATATGAACAGCGGGACCCTTGAATGGCGCGTTATGTATTGAAATTAAGAATGTAAATAAAATCGAACATTTTACAATACTACTTTTCGTAATTAAATTTGGGCAAATTTGGAAATATCACCCGCGCCAAAAAATATTTTGAAGTAAATCATTTTCCATAAACGGCCTTGACCCATTAGAGTCCTGCATGTAGGTTTTATAGAGTACAGAGAGGCGGGGCGTCCTTTGACGCGAGGCTCGTAGCATTTGCTATTTCTGCTAGGCTGTTAATTTGGTAATAATATTAGTATGATAGGAAAATATTGGTATGAACATATTGTCGTGCAAAATATATTTTTATTAAATAATCCAACAAGCAGCCTATTCTGGAAGAATTGTTTTTTATTATACTTGCCTAATATACTATTTTCGGGACATCGACAGATAACCAAATAATGTGATTTTCCAGTACGAATATTTTGTAATGCTAATAGTGACCAATCTCGTGGTGCTCGACATTGTCTCATTTCGGATGTTGGTTCACATGTTTTAACTAATGTTAAAGCTCTCTGAAAAAAAAAAACATTATGTAAAATTAAGTGATTATAAAAATTTTATTCTAAAATGATGATTACTCTTACCCTGCCATTTGGATCTGTGATTAATTCTGTGGTATGAAGGTCATCTGAATTAAGACTAGCCGAACATGGATCACGATACCTTGATGGACATGCACATAATGGCTGAGTATAATTTAATCGCACATACACGGCGTTACACACCTAAAAATTATTATTATTATTTATTTAAAATGTTTTTTTTTTTTTAAGACGATATCACTTTAAAAACTCGTTAGTGAGGAATCATTTTTATAGTTTACCTGTTGTATTGCACATTCTGGTAGCAAATAAATATGTTGGTTATGTGGATAATAATGGTATTTAGTCGGTTTTACTAATGCAGCTCCGGCTCCTGCTGGCAATGGCACTAAATTCTGAAATAAAATGAAAGTTCAAATTAGTATCGTTAAAGTATGTTATCGATAATATTATTATAATAATTTACGCATTTTCAATTTTTTATTTCCACCGTGTAAATTATATGTATACCGTGTATTGTTATACACTAAATGAGATTTTATAAAGATTAATATACATAATATTTACGTCTCTGTAATATCTATTGCCTATAATGTTTAAATAACATCTTTTATACATTTATTTAGATGTTAAAGTGGAAAATTGTCTACTGTGGTCATATTTTTATTAAAAGAACGTTAAAATCATTAATTAATTATTGCAAAAATTAAATCTTTATATCGTCGGCCTGATTCGTTAACCTGCTAAGCCCATTTCGGAATAAAATGAGTTGTTGTACTGACTAACAACTTCATTGTATTATCTACCATTTGATATCAGAAAAACGACGACATTCACTTATAAAGAGTGCAAAATACTAGGCACGAAAAAATGCATTTTAACAACGAAATGCTGCTTAATCCTCATTTAAGCAGCTACCGGTACATTCGAGTCATATTAATTCTCGTTTTAATCAAATATTTGAGTAAATTTTTAGTATATTATAGTTAATGAAACATATTATTATATAAAATAAAAATTTTGGTACGTTGCTAATCAATTAAAAATTACTCTCTTCATTGATCGACAAGATACTCAAATTCTTATATAATAATATGTTTCGTTATCTATAACATACTAAAAATCATTCATTATCTACGAATTTATTTTTTTTCTATTATTACAAAGAGACTTTCTTTAAAGCTAAGCACAGATGGCGATAAACGATATAGCGCGCAAATATTGAATTGAAAAATTTACATGAAATTCAGATTACTGCCTCGTTTGGTCATCTTAAGAATTCATAATACTGGATCTATTGTTGTCAATAACAATAAACAAAAAATAAAATAAAATTAACCTTTTATTTTTATTAATCAGTTTCATATAACTATTGATTTTAAATTCGTCTTCACTTTTTTTAAAATTAATCAAAATTTAAATATAGATTTCAGATCGAATTTTAATATTACCATACATTTTTTTAATTTACATGTTTTGAATATAAAAAAACATATATTTTAATAAAGTCACGTCTAATGCTTTTTAATCAATGAATTTTTTTTCAAAGAGTTATTTAGAAAAGTGGTTTTCAAATGATATGAATAAAAAATAAATAAAAAAAATGAATAAACTACATGACAATTCAAATGTATCTATTTGTCAATATTGTCAGCTGAATGAAATCTTGAATAATTGGCGAACATTTTTTATGAATAGAAATTATCAATGGCATATTTTATAAAATCTTTCTTTTTCTTTTTCCGTAATCAAAATCAATAGTTCAATGTTTAGTGTAAGGTGTACTACATGTAATGTATGTTTCAAAAATTCTCTATAATCAAGTAACGAAATGAAATTCTTTAATTTTATTAATAACATCGTAATCGATTTGGGTGGTTAATAAATGTTGAACAGAAGACTTTTGGTGAGTGATTTCAGTGACATAGAACAACTTGGCATATCAACAAATTGTAGGTCTGTTGAACCGCATCTCAAAAATTTGAAATAGTTGTCATTTGTAATTAATCATCTTTTCAAGTCGATCCCGACAGCACAGTACCTATAATAATTTCAGTAGTTATGCAGGCTAGAATCTTTGTCCACAAATTTCGTGCATTAACATATCTTTTGTAGCCTTTCCTTTGTATTTTTATCGATGGCAGCTGTGCGTCGCCAATCTCCATATGGTTTCTTTCTACTATAGTAGCTTTGTACAATAGGGTAGTTTACCATGTTTAAAAAACTACTTCAAAATATTGATTTATTAATAAAAAGTAACAAAAAATAAATATTTTTGCAAAACACGATTTCATGCCATAAAATTACATTAAAATTGACACCTTTTTTATTCCTGTAAAAATGCTATCTACCATTTTTAGTGACGTAATATCGGTATGTAATGAGAATATTTGTATAACACACCAAGAACAAAACATAACTTTAAACTTAAAAAAAAATTTTACTAATTAAGATAACTGTCTGGACTGAACTGACAACGACAACTAATAGTTTTTACCAAAATGACGTCGCACCATGGCAGTCTAGATCACGTGATATAAAGATAAAAATATCGATTTTTAATTTAAGATAAAAAATTAATCATCATATGCTTTTATGGCTCTAAGTTTAGAATACTTAAGAATATATCTACATAAATTTTAATTATTGTCAAATTTCATGCTTTATTTGAAAGTTGCCTATTGTTTTTTGCTGTTGAGTATACATGAATGTAAACAGATTCACATTTTATGTAAGAATTTCTAGATAAACATGAATATGTTTTTTTTTCTTCATAAAATGTACGTTTTGTTCATCGAAGCATATCATCACGATTTACATTTCCTCCTCATACAAATTCAATATCAAAATAAAATATAAAATCCTCTTCTCAATGTTGCATAAATATGTAATATCATGTAGATATATTTTACAATAAATACACACACGGTATGTGTGTGCGCGCTATTCACAAAGACGACACCGTATTGTAATCATAGACCGGGGTTGATAATTTTTGAAACCAAATAAAATTATAGTAGGATGAAAGCCATTGGAAACGGAAAAGAATGTAACAAAAATTAAAGAAAAAATAATTTACGGGCGATCTGAGGTCGTGAAGTCGACGGGGGTGAGTTTTTAAGGGGAAAACAGGGTTTATCTCGATTTCCGGTAAAAGTGCTAGTTAAATGGCTTAAAAGTTGTAGGTAATATAATTTTTCTATTAATGCTTTTTTCATATAACCTCAAAATTTATGTGAAAAATTCATATAACCAAGTGCTTGGTTTTTTATTTCTATCTTTTACAAAAAAAATTTTTTTTTACGAAATTTGTTTAAAACTTACCTTTTTTATTACCTACAATTTTTCCATTTAACTTTTTTCTATAGGACTTGTAGTTTTGCTGGAAATCAAGATAAACCGTGTTTTACCTTTAAAAACTCACCCCCTTTCACTTTCCCATGTGCGATCGCTCGTAAATTATTTTTCCTTTCATATTTTTGATATTCTCTCCTGTTTCCAATAGTTTTCATCCCACTATATTTTTTTTTCACTTTTTATCATTTTTAAAGGCTTGTGGCTTATCATTTTTAAATTCTTTGATAGACCCTGGTCTTTCAAAATTTTTATCATTATTGGTTTTACCATACCAGACGCGATTATTTAGAAAATAATATCTCGATTTCAAAATACAGGTCGTAGAGATATGCAGTTTTTAACATAATGCTCAGAAGTACATTATAAAAAAGTCAACCCATTGTGATTCATTATTTATTTATTTATTTTTTTTGATTATGCATGTAAAATGCATACAAAAGGTGCAGAATTTTTCTCAAATCTCTAAAAATGAATAAAAATAAATATATTTTTTATAAATTTTAAGAAAAATAATGCACTTTTAGCATGCGTTTTATTCATTTTAAATGAAAAATAAAAAAAAACAATGAATCACAATGACTAGACTTTTTTTCCGAATACATCTCTAAGCATAATGCAAAAACTGCATGTCTGTACGATCTGTATTTTTTCAAATCCTAGTAAAATTGAACTAAATTACCGAGTCTCTACGGAGGCTGGTTGGTATTATCTTGCAGAATGAACGATACTGGTCGTTAACGTTTTAATAATACCATGTTCCCACTGTTGTGATAAATTGAATTTTAATAGTCATTTTATGCATGTAAATTATATTTCTTTGTGTGTAAAAAAAACTTTAGTAAATGATTTTGATTTTTTTTAAATTTATTTTTTAATTACTTTTTGATCATAGCTACTATTAAGTTGATGGTCGCATATAATAATAATCTCAGTCAATCAAAACAAAAATCTTTGTTTGAAAAAAAAATACTTTTCAAATTGACGCGAATCGTACTCTTCTAATAGCAGGAGCCTGGATATGTTAAAGTTTATCGTGTACTCGATTTCTTGTATAAATATGTTTCGATTAAATAAATAGGCGGTATATACTTTAAATTAAAATGTTACATCGGATGACTTTGCGAATTCAAATATTTGTTTGTGTGTTGAAACAATCGTTCTTACGAGAACGTAAAATTACATGTTGCTGTATACAATATGGTATGCACAATATTGATATGAACACCTAGTGCTTGTCGAAGTGTTTTTGTTAGAAAATATTTCTAAATATAAAATCAAATGGTTTTTAAATTTTTATGTCGATATTGTGCATACCAAATTTCATAACATGTGGATAAGTATCTTTGAGCTATTTAGTGCTGGAAATTTGAAAGAAATGCAATGTATATTATATGTTATGTAAATCAACAGCTTTCCAACATTCAAATTTTTAATTATTCATTTCAAATGATTAGTTGAATTTGAAAATTAAATTTTTTATAAGAAGCATTGTAGATTTGACTAGGTTTTTTCATTTAACCATTTTTCCCGCAATACTTTTAGCGAAATAAATCTTCGTTAATTCAGAATTTATTCAACAAGTGAATGTTCTATTTTTAATTCGATGATTACTAAAGGTGGGCGCTAATTTGGACGGGAAATATAACACAGTACTTGTAAAGGTGATATAAGAAGACTAATCTAGACCATGTATCCATTTATGTGTTGAAAAACAGATTTATTTTCAAACTCTTTTTAGTTTTATGATAATAGTAACTTAAGTATTTGAAAAACTAGGAAGTATTGTAGAACATAATTGTATCTATGTAATACAATATAATAATAATATAAGAATAATATTATGATATTCCATCAGTAATTTTAGTTTATAAATAGAATTGTAGGTGCAATTTTATTACATGTAAAATGTAGTTCGGTGGATTCATCGGGAAAAATTTTAAAATGATTTCTAATGAATTTCATTGTGAAAATTGACAATATTTTGAGTTTGGAAACTTTTAACTTTGTATAATTTTTACTTTCGACTAAGAAAGTCATTATCGAGTAATGAATAAAATTATTCTTTTATTTTGGAAATATATAGGGAAAGTAAGTAAGATTATTGAGAATGAATAAACTGTGGGTAGAGTTGATAAAGAATATTTTTACGCTACAATAATTTTAAATTTCATTTTCTTTAATAATGTGGACTTATTAAGGTCTATATGATTATTTAAAAATTTGGGTTTTTATTTAATTTATTTATCTCCGAGGCTTCTAGCAAATTTAATGTTTGGTTTTTATCGAAAATTTTGGAGCCAATTGTTGTTGGATCAATTTTTACGACACTTTTCCATTTCGATGGAGTATATGCAGGATGTCTATTGATCGGGGAAAATCTGGAAACCTGGAAAAATCGTAGAATTATTAGAGAATTTATAAAATCGTAGTATTCAGTGAATTTTAAAAAATTTACTGGAATTTTTAAATATTTATTTAAGAACGTTGTAAAAATTAATTTTACGATGTTTTACTAAATCTTGTGTCTAGCTACGAAAATTGCTTAAACGTACATTGTTATGTATACACAATTTTTCCAACTGTATTACCTGTTATAAGTACATACATCCGTTATTCATTTTCAAAACACCAAAAACTAGACTAAAAGTAATTAACTAATAATTATAAATTTTACGAGTGTCAGTTGATAGGTAAAAGAATAATTATATTAATTGATAATAATAATAATATAGTATTAATTAATTTAATTATTATAGTTCGATAAAATTTGAAACAGAAAATAAAATTGTTTTCTTACAACAAAATAATTATAAGATTGAATAATAAACGTAAAATTTAATAAAACATTAATTTTATAATTTAATGGTATGCTTTCTATTTTTTATTTTATCTAAATTAAATTTTCTACATAAATATGAATGAATTGTCCTATATCATCTAGAGAAATTTATTATTTTTCATTTTCAATAGATTTTATGTAGATAGCTTGTGCCAATCCAAAGCTACTCTCTCACCAAAGAGCGGTAACATTTCGATTAGGCCTTTACAAAATGAATTTTGGTTCACTCAATTTTAGTCATTTTTATCCGACTTCAAAAAGAGGAGGAGTAGAAGTTTGGTTCTCAATTCGACTTTTTTTATGTTTGTTACTTCAGAACTTTCGACTAGGTAAACCGATTTTGATGATTATTTTTTTATTTGAAAGCTGATACTTGCTGCGTTATCCTTTTAATTTGGTCCAGATCTGATATTTTGGGTTTTACTTTTTTATTCTGAATCACAAAATAAATTAATTGCTCATTCCAATTATTTTATAATTAAAAAAAAAAAAAAAAATGTATTTTTGTATGTTTTCTGTATTGCACCAGGTGGGTAAATCGGTAATATTTAATATCGCATTAAAATCAACACATTTTTAATTAACTGTATATGTATATTCATATAGTTTTGATTACATATTAATTGTTTAATACATGTTAAATTAAACTGTATGAATTTAATACAATTAAAAATGGAAATTAAAGTATGTCACGCAATTTATATAACATCTACTGATAGTTATCTATAATACCTCACATAACTTTCATTTATCGATTAGCCTAAGTTATTAAAAAATTGAATATTTTAAAATTTTCTCGATTTTCACAAATAATTTACTAGCCATTGATTGTTTCTTAAGAAATAAGCATAAAATCAGATTTGTGCAACCCAATGTTCGCGTTACAGTTATGTTATATTTAACCTTAATGTGGAATTTCGACAAATTTTTGTTTTCTTTTCGTACAGTTTTGCTTCCAAGAACAAAATTAGGTCAAATATTGTTACCAAGCGGCTCTGTCAATTTTTTAATTTGGCAACTCGATTTAAAAAAAATAAAAACATTTCATAGAGAGTAATAAAAAAAATCCGTTACTAAACAGCATCTCCGTTGTCCGTTATTAATAATTTATGGTTTTTGCAAATGCTAGCGAATATAGTTAAACATGTAATAAAATAAAAACGGAATAATGTTGATCTGCAAAAAATAACGCCCATTTATCAAAACTTTCGTAGAGAGGAAATTTGTTAACTCATTAACAAATGTTTAGATGATTATTTCTTACTGACATATGCTTATTGGGATTTTATTATCTCTAAATAAGCATAATATTGATATTTAAAGTTCCTAATTAAGCAAAATCGGTGCCGTCATAGTCTTAGGTAAAAAATTGATTAGTTTTCGTCGACTGAGAAAGACAATTGTTCACTAGGAAAAATTTAAAATTATTTTTTACTTTTGTCATTGTATTTTTTTTGAAATTTTAGTAATATGCATTTTAGCATGTTGTGATTTAAATTTCATTATCTCATTCATGTTTGTCATTACCATCATATGAAAGTTACAATAACAACTGTTACTTTTTGTAGATAAAATAGACACAATAAAAATACATATATTTATATATAAGTACACACATATGACATATATTAACAATAACCTGCTGACATTACGCTCTGATTGGTATATGAATGTGCGTGTGTGACATTGTACTTGTGACTAAAAAATAATATCTTCAGTAGTGGTTAATACTACCGATGATCTTCAAATGTGAAGGCGGCGATTAATTATATGAATTTTATGTTTTTGTTCAGAATGTTTGCTACTACGTTAATATGACAATTCACATTCTACTCCTGTACTGCTAATCTGTAATGTGTATGACTTATGAAGCAGAAAGTTTTACCCACCCTTTTGCTAATAATTTCTTCTATCTACCTTACCGGGAGGGGTCGTCATATTTTTGTTAAATGCTTCTATAATAAAAACTTAATGTCTTTAATGTTCTAATGAAGATAGAAGATTCGTTTTGATCTCAGTGGCACAAGACCTATCAGTTGAGTTATTAAACACTCAAAATGGATGAGATCAAGGAGAGCGAGTCGTGGCAACTGCGTCTCTTGTACTTAAACCTTTTGGTCCTCTCTACCCTCCTATAGAACACTCCATCACCTGAAGGCAGAGACATTTTCTTAGCACAAGGTGACAATTATATTATTATTATGTTATTATATCGTTGGTGGAGTCGGTTACTTCGTCCTTATCTAAGTGACTACAGTGTGGTTAATCATCCTTTGAACTTTTTTTATTATAATTGATCAAACTACAAAACCTGGATGCGAACTCGTAACAGAGTGAACATTTTGATATCAACTAACTTTCATAGAAAACGCTCTGTATAAAAATGTCAACAATAGTAATTTGAATGTATAATATTATAATAATAGTTATTATAATTTGTATTTGTTTATTTAATTGCAATTCAAATATAAACATTATAATATTTGAATCGGAATATAATGTCTTGTGGCACGTGATGTAACTCAATGCACCTTAAAATTAATAATATCGTATTATGTTTAATAAAACAAGTGGTTTGATGTGACCCGCAAGGTCCACACGACGAACTTCTTAATGAGGAGACTTAAAAAACAATAGATAATTTGTATCTAGTGACGTAACAAAAACAAAAAAATTAGTTTTGCTCCATAAAGCTCAAATTTTATCCAATTTGGATCAACAAAGTATGTAATCCTACTAAATTTGGATCAAGGTTCTCAAATTTTTGGCTAAATTAAACATAACTGTAGTACCATTCAAGATACTAAGAGCCTGGTCATGATTTTTCATATATGGGTTAAAGTAAGCGAGAAAATAATATTAAATTGGACAAGTACAACCCAAAATTAGTGGGTTTCAAAAAAAAGTTCACACAAATCGGCCGAAATTTGGCCAAGATATCGGAAAAATTAATTATGTGAATCTAGTGACGTCATAAAAACCAAAAAAATTAGTTTTGCTCTATAACGCTCAAATTTTATCCAATTTGGATCAACAAAGTATGTGACCCTACTAAATTTGGGTCAAGGTTTTCAAATTTTTGGCTAAATTAAACATAACTGTAGTACCATTCAAGATACTAAGAGCGTGGTCATGATTTTTCATATATGGGTTAAAGTAAGCGAGAAAATAATATTAAATTGGACAAGTACAACCCAAAATTAGTGGGTTTCAAAAAAAAGTTCACACAAATCGGCCGAAATTTGGCCAAGATATCGGAAAAATTAATTATGTGAATCTAGTGACGTCATAAAAACCAAAAAAATTAGTTTTGCTCTATAACGCTCAAATTTTATCCAATTTGGATCAACAAAGTATGTGACCCTACTAAATTTGGGTCAAGGTTTTCAAATTTTTGGCTAAATTAAACATAACTGTAGTACCATTCAAGATACTAAGAGCGTGGTCATGATTTTTCATATATGGGTTAAAGTAAGCGAGAAAATAATATTAAATTGGACAAGTACAACCCAAAATTAGTGGGTTTCAAAAAAAAGTTCACACAAATCGGCCGAAATTTGGCCAAGATATCGGAAAAATTAATTATGTGAATCTAGTGACGTCATAAAAACCAAAAAAATTAGTTTTGCTCTATAACGCTCAAATTTTATCCAATTTGGATCAACAAAGTATGTGACCCTACTAAATTTGGGTCAAGGTTTTCAAATTTTTGGCTAAATTAAACATAACTGTAGTACCATTCAAGATACTAAGAGCGTGGTCATGATTTTTCATATATGGGTTAAAGTAAGCGAGAAAATAATATTAAATTGGACAAGTACAACCCAAAATTAGTGGGTTTCAAAAAAAAGTTCACACAAATCGGCCGAAATTTGGCCAAGATATCGGAAAAATTAATTATGTGAATCTAGTGACGTCATAAAAACCAAAAAAATTAGTTTTGCTCTATAACGCTCAAATTTTATCCAATTTGGATCAACAAAGTATGTGACCCTACTAAATTTGGGTCAAGGTTTTCAAATTTTTGGCTAAATTAAACATAACTGTAGTACCATTCAAGATACTAAGAGCGTGGTCATGATTTTTCATATATGGGTTAAAGTAAGCGAGAAAATAATATTAAATTGGACAAGTACAACCCAAAATTAGTGGGTTTCAAAAAAAAGTTCACACAAATCGGCCGAAATTTGGCCAAGATATCGGAAAAATTAATTATGTGAATCTAGTGACGTCATAAAAACCAAAAAAATTAGTTTTGCTCTATAACGCTCAAATTTTATCCAATTTGGATCAACAAAGTATGTGATCCTACTAAATTTGGGTCAAGGTTTTCAAATTTTTGGCTAAATTAAACATAACTGTAGTACCATTCAAGATACTAAGAGACTGGTCATGATTTTTCATATATGGGTTAAAGTAAGCGAGAAAATAATATTAAATTTGACAAGTACGACCCAAAATTAGTGGGTTTCAAAAAAAAGTTCACACAAATCGGCCGAAATTTGGCCAAGATATCGGAAAAATTAATTATGTGAATCTAGTGACGTCATAAAAACCAAAAAAATTAGTTTTGCTCCATAAAGCTCAAATTTTATCCAATTTGGATCAACAAAGTATGTAATCCTACTAAATTTGGATCAAGGTTCTCAAATTTTTGGCTAAATTAAACATAACTGTAGTACCATTCAAGATACTAAGAGACTGGTCATGATTTTTCATATATGGGTTAAAGTAAGCGAGAAAATAATATTAAATTGGACAAGTACGACCCAAAATTAGTGGGTTTCAAAAAAAAGTTCACACAAATCGGCCGAAATTTGGCCAAGATATCGGAAAAATTAATTATGTGAATCTGATGACGTCATAAAAACCAAAAAAATTAGTTTTGCTCTATAACGCTCAAATTTTATCCAATTTGGATCAACAAAGTATGTGATCCTACTAAATTTGGGTCAAGGTTTTCAAATTTTTGGGTAAATTAAACATAACTGTAGTACCATTCAAGATACTAAGAGACTGGTCATGATTTTTCATATATGGGTTAAAGTAAGCGAGAAAATAATATTAAATTTGACAAGTACGACCCAAAATTAGTGGGTTTCAAAAAAAAGTTCACACAAATCGGCCGAAATTTGGCCAAGATATCGGAAAAATTAATTATGTGAATCTGATGACGTCATAAAAACCAAAAAAATTAGTTTTGCTCTATAACGCTCAAATTTTATCCAATTTGGATCAACAAAGTATGTGATCCTACTAAATTTGGGTCAAGGTTTTCAAATTTTTGGCTAAATTAAACATAACTGTAGTACCATTCAAGATACTAAGAGCCTGGTCATGATTTTTCATATATGGGTTAAAGTAAGCGAGAAAATAATATTAAATTGGACAAGTACGACCCAAAATTAGTGGGTTTCAAAAAAAAGTTCACACAAATCGGCCGAAATTTGGCCAAGATATCGGAAAAATTAATTATGTGAATCTGGTGACGTCATAAAAACCAAAAAATTAGTTTTGCTCCATAACGCTCAAATTTTATCCAATTTGGATCAACAAAGTATGTGATCCTACTAAATTTGGGTCAAAGTTTCCAAATTTTTGGCTAAATTAAACATAACTGTAGTTTTATTCAAGATACTAAGAGCCTGGTCATGATTTTTCATATATGGGTTAAAGTAAGCGTGAAAATAATATTAAATTTGACAAGTACGACCCAAAATTAGTGGGTTTCAAAAAAAAGTTAACACAAATCGGCCGAAATATGGCCAAGATATCGGAAAAATTAATTATGTGAATCTAGTGACGTCATAAAAACCAAAAAAATTAGTTTTGCTCCATAACGCTCAAGTTTAACCAATTTGGGCCAATAAAGTATGAGATCCTACTAAATTTGGGTCATAGTTTTCAAATTTTTAAATTAATCACAAATAAGTCACTCGATTCAAAATCGTCACAAAATCCAAAAAATAATAATAATTTTATCATAAGCTTTGATCTTTAATTTTGCATTTCATTAATTTTAAAGTTATACAAATTTAGACTGCTCTCGATAAACATAACTCATCCATATTTATTAAAAATAATAATTTTTTAAATTTATGCAAAAAAAAAAAAACATATTTTCTGAAAACAATAAAAATAATGTAAAAATAAATTCGTTAAAAAAATATGTTTGTATGTCAATGTATTTTAATTACTGCCATCATTAAAATGTAAATAAGCTTTGTAATAATTAGTATTTACTCTAACTACAATTATATTTTATTTTTTTATGAATAAAAAAAGTTATTATGATAATGTTGATTCAATTGACAAGAAGTAGCATCGTTTTAAGTGTTAACCTAACACTTTAATTATCACTACTTTACATACAGGGAAATTAGAAAATGTTTACTGTGACGTATTACATTTAAAATTGATATATAACGATAGCAAATGATTTGAAATATCGTAAAAACCTAGAAAAGGCTCCTACCGACAACTGATTATAAAAAATTACGTATCTATTAAATATTATACAATTTTTGCTGTTAGAATCGAATTTTTTGTTTTTTGTATTTTTATACTCGAAATATAAAATATGTAGGAGTATATTAGTTTTAATCTAAATTTTGTTACGCTTCTTTATATTGATCAAACAAACAAAGTTTTGTTATAAGTTCTCATGGAATCACCATTTCCCTTTGTTAGTCGGACCGTTATCAAGATAACTCTAAAATGAAAAAAGATCTCGGGCTAAATTTTTGGTGGCGTATTCTGAACCCAAAAAGTTAAACTGTCTTTTTTTTTGTGAATGAGTAAAATTGGTTCACTGTGTCCGATGGATATAGGCCCAACGTTTAAATCATAGATAATATATTTAAAAAATCAAAAAATGCATCACTTTTTTGATTTGTTATTTTTACACCTGTTTTAAAATCATTAAATAATCCCATTATTATGTTGTGTTGAATTGTTTATTAGAATTAATTTGGTGTATGTAAAAAATGGATAGATTATTTTTCAAGAAAAGAATAAATAATAATTTTCTATAAAATTGAAAAATTATATTTTTAATCTAGAAAAAACATTGTAAAATAATTTTCATGTGACGTTGTATATATATTTTTTATCTCTTAAAAAATGAAACTTTTTGTTATTCAGTGCCATGAAGCAATGCAAAAAATCAATAAATTGAATATTTTCTGCATTTCTTCAAGATGTATTTTAATATATTTGGTCATCATCAATACTGTGAAATCATCCGTTAGAACCAGAGGTGTGATTTAATCACATGTGATATTCTTTCAAAGAGTAAATAGAAATTATTAAGTGCAGAATTATAATATGCATTTGCAAAATGTTAGTGTAAATGTGAAGAGGAAATCCTTTAAATGAACTATTATTTTAAGTTATATTTACATATTTATGTCTTTTTTTCACATGAACATTAATATCTAACTAGGTACAGCTGATCTAAAAAGTATTTTGTTGGTATAAACTAATTTTGTATCATAGTTTCCATATCTATTAATTAGTAATTCTGGACGTATTTCGATTACAAAGTAGTCATTAGTAGTATGAATTAGCTAATATCGTAATAGTTCTCTGAGGAGATGTTACTCGTTGACGTTCTGATCAAGAGTATTCTGGTACATGCGTAAATTATACTTTCCAAGTATCTTTCAAATTGGAGCACGTAATTTTGACAATTAAAAATCTCAAATATAAAAATTAAACTTACAAAACTAAAATTTAAATTATTAAATAAATTATATAATTTGTTTCAATTTTTTTTTTCAATTCATGTGGCAAACCTAATGGAATTTACATTTGTTGAATTTACATTGAATGGTCTTCCTACTACAAAAAAAAGCGGCGGATTTCTGAAAATTTGATACATTTTTCAGAATTTTTGTAGAGAAATAAGTTGTTACACTAAACATAACTAAGGCATTTACAAATTTTTTGAAGTATATTTGGCAATGATATATGTTTGTGGGCACCAAGTCTATATGAACTTATGAGGAGTCTATATGAACTTATAAAGGGTACTATTTGTCATTGTAAAGACGTGGTGAAATTGAGTTCTATTGGTAAAAAGTATGATAAGTAATTTGCTGTCAACAAACTTTACTTGTAAAACATTGTTTTTACAAACTTATAAAAATTAAAAAAGACACTTTTTACGAATAAAATTTTTAGAATACATAAATTTAATTATCGAGAAAGAGATAGTTGAAAAAAAAGTAAAACGTGCACATTACACAAAACTGCACAAGTTCAATTATAAAATAAAGTAAGAACTTTTTATTATTTGTAGGAAAGTCGTGATTTTAAAATATATATATAACATAATAAAAATCTCTAACGGGACGAGAAAAAACATTACTTTATAGTGTACATAATATCATAGTATTATACGATTACCTTGATACAGTGATAATCCGTTGCCGCGAAAAATATTGTTATATTGCTATTCGTATACTGAGGTGAAATGACAGCGTTTTTTAGACTAAAATTGTTAGTTTAAGCTTGTGAAGAATTTAAATCCTCAAGTTTGGTCCCATTTCAGTGTAAAAAATTATTAAACACAAGGTATCGAAATGTGCATTTGAAATTATGAAGTTGCAGTGCTCCTGAGCCACCCTGTAAGTTTTTGGAACGAAGTCCCTTACGGCAGGCTTGGAGGGGATAGGGATTTTGTTGCGCGACCGAACTGAAAAAAATGTGATAGTAAAACCGTAAGAAAAAGTGCGTGGAATAAAACCGTTAAATGAGATGTGCGCAGGCGCGATAGTCGCATACACAAGCGAGTAGTGTATAATACCTTTCTCTTTCTCCCTCTTTCTTTTCGTTCTCTCATCCCTTCTCGTTCTATTACCACTCCAATTTTTTTTGCAATTTGTGTCGATTCTACATTAGCCGAAGGAACTTCGTTCCTACCTGGTGTCCCACGACACCACATCATTTTATTATTTTGAAAAAAGTGTCACGATTTTAAACTGAACTGAAAAACAGAGATACTCTGCCGGCCCTTTTAAAAAAACCCTGTCTACAATATGCCAGACTTTCATAATTTTAGTCTAATAATCATAACGCTACAAGATATTGAAATCCCGAACAAAATGTTGGTATAGGTGTTCATAGAATTCATCACGTAATTAGCTTATTCTATTGAGTAAAAAAATACCGAATTGTTGAAACTGAAATAAATCGATTGAATTAAATTTTATCCATCAATTCGAAATTGATTTTTATTGGCGACGGCAAAGGAGTCCCTGTTTTTTTTCTAGATATTGTATCTAATAAATAAGTAGTCAAGTGAAATGATTGTGTAGTTATATATTTATGTAGGTTTATTATGTTTTGCTAATGATGTGTGTAAGTACACAATAATGAAACTAAATATCAATTTAATATTGATCTTATTCACTATCAGAAAATATGACCTATTTATTAACTATCATCTATTCTTCGTAATAAGTGTTTGCAATAGAAAAATACGAAAACACAGCAAACAAATATTTATACATTGTCTAAAAAAATACTTCAAAATATTAATTTATAATAATATAAAATTACAAAAAATGAATAATTTTGCAAATACTTGTACGGAAATGCGGATAGTTAAATAACTAAATTTTCAACAACCTATTCTGAGATTCTTAGGCGCGATACAGTTGACATTGCCAACACACAACGCTGTGCCGCCGCCACTGTTGACATAAATAGTACAAATATTTTGTTACTATAAGTGGGTGTATGTATATTTGTACGTACGGAAATAAAAACAATTTTTTTTGCAAATTTAAAAGTTCATATGGGTTAGTAAAACAATTATAACTACCAACTGACATTGATGACATCACAATAGTTACTTTATACGCATACTTATTAATATAAAGCTACTTACATGTAAGAATTTCAAGGTCATGACTTTAAGTAATAAATCAATTCTTTGATTGCCAATGACATTTCGCTTGTATACATACATACAATGACTTACTTGTTGTTGTTGTTGATATTATTTATTTGCAAAAATCAAACGATGCAACATGTTTGTTAATAGAAACTGTATTTAAAACAAAAATTGAAAATAAATGATGAAATAATCAAACTTTGTCTGTATTTCGAAACTCTGCTGATATTATTGGCCAGTAAGGCATGATGTCATCAAATATGGTATTTAAAACGTTGCTAATTTACAATATTTTGACATCATACCTTCCTGCCCAGTAATACCGTAATTTTTTTGAAACATATAGTTTGTGATACTTTCGATTGCATTGAATATTGTGCATCAAACAAGTGCCTGCCTAGGGGCGACACAAGATCTTATTTGCTGGTAAATATTTCTAGTTTTATTTTTGTTTATTCAATTTGTGTCGAACTGAGTAAGAATTACTGGCGAAAATATGGTGCCAATTGTAATGGTGCTAATTAAATGCATTTTTTTTTAACTTTTCAATGAATTCTAAGTAATAGTTGACCTGCAAAAACATATTAACGTTTCTCGGTCCAAATTCTTATATGAACTCTATGAAATCACAGCATTGTGAATGAAATCAGAGGCACTGCCAATGATGATTTGTAAGCCTAATTTATTACCTAATGGCTGGTCAGGGATGAGTTTAAATTCTACTTGGGTAT
Organism: Chrysopa pallens; assembly: GCA_020423425.1. NCBI lineage: Eukaryota > Metazoa > Arthropoda > Insecta > Neuroptera > Chrysopidae > Chrysopa > Chrysopa pallens. Next base: position 47,051,752 of record CM035594.1, read on the forward strand.
TATGAATCTTTTTAAAAAGTAAATATTCTGACTGACGTGCAAAATGAACAATGGAATAAAAATAACATAAGAATAACGGACCACCTGTGTAAAGTGAAATTTTTATCAAGTTAACGTTGACATTAAAAATTATTTATTTCTTTAAAAAAAAATTTGTTATTTTTTTGTTGTTGTATTCTCATACATCAAATTGCATTATGTATGACGAATGTGAATGTTGACGAAAAAAAAAAACAGTTAAATTAAATGAAGTCACATAATACAAAAAAAAAAAAAAAATCATTTAATTTAACAAAGTGGTTTGATTATAAACTAGAAGCTCTGCGAACTGTAGACCTCACTCACATGTAAATATAAATTTGTATCTTTCTTGCTTGCACGGAAATGAGGCAGGGGGTGGTGATAAAATAAAACATAATTTTTTCCAATTTTCCCCTTATCATATTCATCTTATTTAGATTGCAAGCTAATTAAAAAAATTTTTGTGCTTTAGCTCTCATAGAAAACTCTTTAATATTTTTGAAGATTTGCCAAAAGGGGGTAGGTGTGTTATAGACAATTAGAGTTTTTCAATTTACTCTAATCTAAAAAAAATTTTATATCATAGCATGCAAAAGAGATATGTAATTTTTCTTAAAACTAGTAAATTATAGTTTCTACCAAAGTGCATCATAATCGGACAACGAGCTCGAAAGTTGCAGCGGAACAAACAAAAATACAGTCAGTCATACAGTGAAACGTAATTCAAAATCTTCCAGTTAAAACATAGACCTCACTTCGTTTGGTCAATAAGTATATGAATACATATTTTATTCAAGATTTTAAACTGATGTGATTTTATCAAAATTTTGTTTATATTGTGTATTACTTTAAAGCTATTTATAGATTAAAAAGAGCACATGATTCCTTAAACTAAAGCAAGTAGTCTCATATACCAAGTTAATTACTAATGGTTTAAGAACCAGCTGATTAAAAGTGCTATGGATCAAAGAAATGAATTGGTGTGTGTGTAGCAGAGATGTGCCGGATATCCGAAAAAAAGATTCGAATCCTTATCCGTTTCTTTTTCAAAGGATCCTAAATGGATCTTTTGGATTATTAAATTTCGTACATCAATTTATAAGTTGCAATAAAATACTGTTAAATCACATTAAAATCGTTATTAAATTGTTCTTTTATAATATTTCTCATTCTCGAACTTGGTCTTAGTTTTTAGGTCTAGAATGATCTACCAAAATTACAAATGGTTATCTATTTTCGTTTTTGTGTTAACTTGATGACAGACGGACGAACAAACGGAAATGGACTACTTAGATGACTCTATGAAAATCTATTTCAAAATTTTGTTTATGCGGTCAATATTCTTACCAGCGTTACGAAAGACTAAAATTAATATACTCTGGCATATTATACGTATATGTCGAGTATAAAAATAAAAATCTTTAAATTCGATTAAATTAATAAATTTTATATGAGATTATAAATAATAACTTGTTGAATATAATAAATCTTATAAAAAAACACGGAAAAAATTTTCTACTTAACATCAATTTGTTTTCAATTATAAACATAAACATTAAACAAATGACTGTGTTAATTATTTTGTATAACATAATTTATTATTTTTAATTAAAACAATTCTTTTGTATTTATAAAATATACAAAAAAAAAAAACTATACTTATTATAATAATTTTGAATTTTAATACATATTTTTTTACACACTACAAACATATTATTAATAATCTACAGGTTACATTTAAGGTAGGTTGGTAGCCAAATGACTTAAAGTTAATCCAATATTTTTTTGTGTTTATTCGTGTTAAGATTATAATTAAAGGCAATTATAGAAAAAAAACAGATTAATTTTACTACACCGTTTAAGAGATATAATTAATTAAAGTTTTGCAAAAATACACGAGCTGTTATGAGTGTCCTTGTTCAATAATACCGAAAATGGAAGGTTTGTAGAAAATTGGCAAAAATGACCCCGCAAGAAAAACTTTTAAATTGATAGATCTATATCCCAAATATACACTGAAAAAATTTCAGAATAATTTACCACGTACTTTCGAAGTAATTAATTTTTCAATATTGACATGTGGCTTCACTCTCTCTTCCATATTAACTAGGGGAATAATGGAGGCTCCATTAAGCGCACTAATTTCAAATAGTAACTAGCGTTTTTAATGGTATTTAATAACAAAAGAATATTGAACATTAATAAATATAAAAATATTTTTTATAATATTAAATTTCTTTTCTAACGAAATAATTTATTTATTTATATAAAAATTTAAAAAAAACATAAGGAATTTGCGATATAAAAAATAAAGTTGACAGTTCAGGGTTATGTTTTGAAAATCATTTAAAGTTGTAATTAATTATCTACTGACAGTTGAGTACTGGCCAAATAATATTTTATTTATTACATTATTTTAATTATTTAATTATAATCCGTGCTAAATTATATCAATCAAATTCTTATAAATTTTTGTTATTTATTGAGAAACTTGTGATACTTTTTGTGATTGTTAAAACTTGAGGTGATTTTTGTGGTTGTATAAGAGACCTTAAAAATCGATGATTAGTTCAAAATTTTTTTTTCGCTGATTATGCGTTTTCTAGGATAATTAAGATCTAAAAAATTCATAAATACCATTTATTTTACGATCTGTCGACTAGTTTTTGACATATTACATGAATTACATCCGCTAAATCAGCCTCTGGGTGGGATTTTTGGTGATATTTCAAAAACTGTGCATCCTATCCTTAAATAGATATTTTTTTTGAAATCTGCGCGTCAAACTACCCTTATGACCATGGTGTTTTTCGAAATCGGGTGAAAAAATTTTTTTCGAATTTTTACAATTTTTCTAAGGGGTATCCCTTTGAAAAAATCGAGAAAATCGAAAAAATTATTTTGCTCCCGATTTGGATGATATACATGTTCTAAGGTAATTTTAACCCGCAGATTTCAAAAATAACATCTATTTAATGATTAGATGCGTAGTTTTTGAGATATCGGTAGAAATCCGATCTAGAGGCCGATTTATCGGATGTATTTCATGTAATATCTAGAAAATAAGTCGACCGATCGTAAAATAAATATAATTTTTGAATTTTTTAGATCTCAATTATCCTAGAAAACCCATAAACAGTAAACAAAAAATTTTGAAATTTTTGTCGATTTTTTAAGTATTATTTATAGACATAATCTTCGAAAAAAATTTTTATATAAGGATTAAAAAATACAAAACACTTTATTAATTGAACACTAATTAATTAAGTTATATTGGTCGTAATTCACTTTACAGCTTTTTGTAAGCAATAGCAACGTACATGGGTTTCTTACAACTTCAATACCTGCCTTCGACAAACGGTAACGAATCAGACTGACTATTAGCAGACTATTTCTCTACTCTATAAATATGTAATAATATCAAAAATTAGCCTTTAGAATTTTTTTTTGTCGCTCACCTCTCCGGTTATAACTTTCTTTGAGAAATACAAAACGAATAAAAAATAATATGCGGATTGAAATACGAATGTTCTCTAATAAGGTGAGTAGACTACAATATAAAAATAAAGATAATAAATAAATTCATATTAGACATCATATATGTTAAAAATAAATAATTATATTTACTTTATATTAGAACAATATTAAATATAGAAGAAGTAATTAATTTATATCGTGTGACTAACCTAGCCTAGCCTAGCTTAGCTTAGCTTCATCTAACAAATATTAACATTGTTTTTATTATCTATTTATATATCACATTTTTCTTAAATAGTATGGTCATTTTAGAAAAATGTGTGAAGAAAATAATTTATTTACTGTTATTTAAAAAAAAAAAGTCCTCCTTATGACACTCATAGAAGATAAATAATGGCGGGTTGCACAAATAACCACAGTTAATTTATTATAATTTTCAATTTAATTAAGTCTTGGTTAACGCTAACTCTAGGTTAGTGGAATGGTGTAACTCCATCAATAAGTACAGTAAAACTTGGATCAGTGAGAAACCTCTGCTATTGGTAATAATATTCTGATACTTTTGCATTAAAATATCTGTTTCTAGAAATAATTAAAGCTCTATATTTGATAATTGAGATTTATTTTTCGGTTTGTCTATGTGTCACCTCGATGTAGGGGTTCATATTTCTTTTATGTAGATGGTGATAAATTTTGAGAGAATCTTCTTCTTTCTAACTACTATAGACAATGAGTTTTGTTCTTCCTTTTTCCCAATTTTTTTAATGGATGTGTGTATCCCTTTGATAAAAATCAAGAAAACCACAAATAATTTTATATCAGAGTGGAAAAATACGTTATTTCAGGTAATTACCATTTAACGTCTGGAAAAGTATCATCGATTTAATGCGGATCGTGGGCATTTTATACTTGAAAACTAGCCACCAAGTTATTTAATGGTGTGCTTTTTTCAATTTTTGGAAAATTCTTTGTGTGGACGTGTACGCGTAACACCGTCTTGTAACAAAGTTGATACACGACGATGTTATATCGCATCTCACAAATTGTCGATAAATTTGAATCGCATTGAAAGTGTTGCTAGATGGGGTTACAAATAGTGTGGACTCATTAACGTAACATTTGCAAAGACAAGACGTAAATATTATTCATTTTTATTTTAATTCTATTTAAATATTTCGATATGGATTAGAATAAAAATTATTGAACAGGTGGAACGCTATGCAGCACATAGCAACATCGTAACATCGTAACATCACAACACCTACAAATTGTTGGGATCGTAACACGTAAAATGTAACACGTAACTGTACAGATTTACGATACGGTGTGGCGATACGTACGTATATCTGACGTTCGTACGCTGCTTTACAATCAACATCCATTTTAATGTCCTATTGTTTTAAATTTACATTTCTATCATTATGTAAATTTTTTTCAACTTTTATTGTTACGCGTTTAATATATATATGATGAAAATCTTCATCAAGATAAGCTATTTTTCAATTAGTTGAATAATTTACTTAATTCACTGGTATAATTATTTCATCTGGTTGATTATTTGCATTGCTGGTATAAAAAATAATTGTAAATTTTGCACCATAACGTCTATTTACTTCCGCGTAAGATCATAATATTGAGTTGTACCCACATAATTATCTGTCAACGGAGTATACGATTAATATACTCGTTGTTACCAGTGATGTGGGCTTACGACTGAAGTATTAATTTTTATTTTTTACGTAAAGAATATATATTTTCGAGTGCAATGAAAAGTATCTAGCGACGACCTGCTCTGATTGGCCGTCACCATGTGTCTCGATCAATAGAAGATATTTTTATGCTCGACATAGGTATTATATACAATAATGTGTCAGAGTATATAAATTTTAGTTTTTAGTTTGAAACGCTAGAAAATATTGATTGCACAAACAAAATTTTAGGTGATCATAGAATCATCTAATTAGTCGATTTTCGTCCGCCTGATTTATATAGATGTTGATTTATAGTAGCGAACAACTACAGCTATGCGATGTTAGACGCCACTCGACAAAACCCTTCGTTCGATATAAATTTAGTTCATGTATCTTATAAAGCAAGATGCCGCTTAAAAGCATAAACCGGAAGTAACATGCATGCGAGTACAGGGGACTTTAAAACGACTGCCTATCGAACCATTTTATTCAACCGATTTCTTGTTTATTTATAATTTAAGTTGATAAATGGCTGATCTTAATAGTAACAGCATGTACAATATAAAATATATTATGTATAAAATATAATTAATTTATTTGAAATTAAATTTTATTAATTATGATAATTTATGGTTTATTATAATACTACTTTAAACTTGTGTTGAATTGTTTTTAATTTTATAAAATAATTAAAGCGAATAAAAATATAATAATTTTGTTATTATTATGTATTATAAATTATTTTTTATATTTACAAATGGATGTTTAGTGTTGTATTTCACTTTTTATTAATTTATCTTAAACAAATTCATTATAAAGTATTTTAAAGGCGCCATTATATTATATTATAATTATATTAAATTTATTTGATTTATTAATGTAAACTTTATGTTTAATTTTTTTACTTCTGAGTTATATCTATCGATATCGGAAGTATTGTGTACTTGTTTAGCTTCGATTTCAAAATTTTTATAGTGAAATTTCGTTAGTATTGTCATGATTTTTGAATTGTTTAGATCTAAAAGAAAACCAATATTGAGCGAAAAAATTTGTTTAACTGATCGTCGATTTTTTAAGGTTTCAAATACAATTAAACCAAGATAAAAGAGTGACAAAGCTTACCATTTAAGGCCTAATTAAGTTTCAAGATGCACTAAATCTTAATAAATTGCCAGGAAGCATAAGCGGAGAAGTAAATACTTCATGTTGACAAGCGACAAAAGCTTTACAACAGGAGATCAAAACACACAACATCAAAATCAAGCTGTTCCGGGAATAATGGGTCCGGGAATAATATAACTAAATATATTTTATAATGGGTATTTTTACTGAAATCTTTAAAAAAGTAAGATAATTCTTCATAAAACAAGAAATAGAATCTTTGTATCTTATCTTTACTACACATACTTTATATGGCCTTTTATACGATCAATACTTGACTATCGATAATATTAACAGTCATTAATATTAAAATAAATGGGGCATTTAATATAAAAATTATACTTAAGAGAAAATCTGTATAATGATATTTTTTATCGATATTTTTAAAAGATAAAAACAACTGCCTATTAAGATATTTATGTATTTACGAGGAGAATTCAGGTTATATATTATAATCATAAAAACAATTACTTTGTAGAATTTATATAAATAGGTATGAAACCGATGGCATTTTTGCATATTTTTATATTTAACTTAAGGTAGGTTTCCATATTTTAACCTCTTTTTTCCTCGATGATAAAGACAAAGTTTAATACAATATACATTGTCTGAAATTTGTCTGTAATCAAATTTTTGTAAAATTTAACCCATTTTCCGTTTGAGTTTAAATAATTTTCGTTAATTAATTTATATAAAAAATGTTTAATATCCAGCCAGATTTCGTTATAATGTTTTATAAACATTTGAAAAATATTTTGTGTTCATTAGAAACCATTTAGACAAACACGCAAATTTTTTAATATTTTATATTAGGAAACCTCGCAATTATAACTTCAAAACAATTTATACAAATAATGATAATAATCCACTAAAAATATTTTTAAAAAAAGTTGTAGATAAAAAAATTATTTTGGTATATTAATATAATATACGTGACCTCTTAATATTCATGTTGATATTTTAATTGAAATAAATATAGTTCAATTAGGCACTCGAACATATGTTGTGTATTTTGAACAATAAATGTTTACCTTTGATTATTAGTTTATTTTTAATTTGCATATTTTTAAAATTATAAGTGGATTATTATAGTAAAACTATTGCTGTCTTCAATTTTAACAAATAACTGTCCAGTTTCAATTTTTAGAATATACGTACCGTGCACAGTACGGGGGAAAGATATCTTAATCTATTGATGCGTCACAAGTGTCTAAAATTTGTAATAATACTTTCTAGAAAATATAATTATTTGTTCAATTGTTTGCATGTAAATTGTATAGCATATGTCAAACAAAAATCATTGAATAATTACAAAAAATTACATTTAATTGAAAATTATTAGGTTGAAAATTGTAAGAATAATTTAATAAATTACATTAGTAATTTGTAATTGTAACTATAATTAATTATTCATTAAAATTTGTTAATTTTTGAGACATTGTCTTTGTTAAATCATATACAATTCACAGACTTATATATCATTTGATAGATAAACTAGTTTTTCGTAACCATAAAAACGAATGAAAAATATGTTGGTGCAGGGTTTCCATAGATCATCTATTATCTATATTTTCGGAGTGCATCAAATGGTTTTCCGATATTGCTATGGCTACGCAGTACAATTTCATATATGAAATATTTTATAAGTGTGTGGAAGATATATGATTTTACATTGAAAAATGGTCAATATTAACAATGCCATCCATCCGTTTATAAAACCATAACTAAAAAACGAAAAGAGATAGAGAGCTGAAATTTTGGTACGGTATAATAAATCTAAAAAGTAAGATCAAGTTCGTGAATAGGGAAGATGCACAAATTTTTCTTATTGCATCAATTGAAGTGTCTTTACTTCACGAACGTAAATTCGTTTTTTAAAAGTCTGAAGTTGTTTTTTAACGTCTTATAAAATAGCCCTCAATGAATTTATGACTCATCGTTTGGACATAAAAAACCAAAGATAGATTTAAAAACAAAAAATTGTTCATTCTGCAAACAAACAACAAATGTTTGAACCATTTTTTCGTAAACTGCTTAGATTCACCACAATTTCAGCTTATAAACACATATATAATATATTAACCGTATGGACTGCATGTTTAGAGTATTTTATGATTAAATATAGTTCGAATATTCATTCTCATCCATATTTCGAGTATCTAAAATATTGTTAATTGCTATTTTCATTTATTTTAAATAAATTTTTAAGAACAAGTTTTACTATATAAATAAAATCAGTCAATCGTTTTATCTCTATCATAGTTAATGATTTATTTAATAAATAAATAAATGCATATCATAGTTTTGATATCTATCACACAAAAATAATAATTCGGATCATTGAATGAGTAATCATAATAATAACAGTTTTTGTTTATTTAATATTTGTTATTGAAGTGTGATGCGATGATGGTATGACCACCACATTTTACATTTTTTTTTTTTTTTTTTGGTTATTATTATTAGTGTCAAAGTGTGGCAAATAATCCTAATAGTAATTATACCGTATAAGAATAAAACAAATAGGTATATACTGACAGATTAAAATGAACAGTTATGATAAGATTAATAATAATATTATATAATTAAACATATGCTAAAACCACACCATTTTGAACACATATAAGAATATAAAATTTTTATTTGAAGTAATTTATTTGTATATTTTTTTTAATGAAATATTGTTTTAAATTAATAATTTATTTAAAAAAATTATATTTTTTCATTTTTCATACTGCATGATTTATATTTGATATTTATTGTTTTTGCATCTGTCGAATATTACAACTGAATGTTGTTTTTAACATATTTCACGTTGTTTTAGAGGGGGGGGGGTTGTAAGTAGCCTAACTCAATCTCAAAAACATAGACTTATATCAAAACTGGGGATTCATACTTTCTGAGTAAGAGTACTTTTGAACCCAGAGGGACACCCGCTTTTTGGAAAAAAATTGTAACGTATATTTGCTAACGTTGGGTATTTCAAATATTTATCGACATTAAATTGATAAAATAATATTAATTAATGCATAATAATTATACGTTGATAATTTCTCTTCAGTTGATAAGATTTCCTATTTACATGGATGACTTATCCAACGAACAAATTTATGTTTACAGATAATAACAATTTTTTCAAGAAATTTTGTAGGCGAAAAAATAACGTTCCGCTCCATATAATTATGATGTTAAATGGTTTTTTGAAAAATTTAATATTAAAATTATTTATTAATAAAAAGCTATTGATTTTATATAAACTTGTTTTCCTAGATGGTAAATAATATTTTTTTAAATTAGTAGTGTTAAGTTTTTTTTCATTATTTATTTATTATTATATACTGGTTTATCAGGCTTTGAGTATAAAATGTAAGGCATTGGGATGAATGAAAGTGAAGTTTGTTTTACTGGTGATTTTAATTCGTTTTATATATGTGGAATTGTATTTTATCAAGATTATGTAATAATTATTATATCATCGAATTCTATTTTAACTTAATTTCCAACAGGTTTTAGGATTACCCAGCAAATTTACTATTATATGAAATATACTAAAATATACTATAAAATGTTTATTTTAACACCTAATCTATGATTTTTAAAAGTTATTAAAATTGTTTAGAGTATATTAATTTTAATCTATAGCGTTACCTAATAAATTTATTTTATTTTTATAAATTTGTATAGATGTTTATAGAATCACCTAAATAGTCCATTTATACCCGGTTGTCCGTCCCTTCGTCCGTCCATCATCACGATAACTCAAAAACAAAAAGATACAACAAGCTGAAATTTTGGTGACGTATTCTTAACATAAAAAGGGAGTTTAAGTTTGTGAATGAGCGGAATTGGAGCGAAATCATCATATTTATATATATATATATATATATATATATATATATATATATATATATATATATATATATATATATATATGTATAATTGTATAGACTGGATATTTATAGTATTTTATGTATGCTAATTAAAAGTAGTCCAAACAATGATATTCAATCATTTGTTGAGTAGGTATCTAAACAATTAATTCACTGTTAGTTGTTATCTTCACTTGTTCTAAGACTAACAGTTCTTAGTTGATATTGATTACTGTAAAAAAGAACCATTCTCAAGCGATTGTTTTTTATTAACAAATACACGTTATAATATCGACCTTTGCATTTGTTGGCACGATCTTGTAAACAGAGATGAAACCGCAGATGATGTCTATCACCTAATCATTACCATTATGTAATTATTATAGTAAATAAGAGATAGGAAGATTCGTTATGAAATATTAGCTGTTGTATTATCGATTGCTAAACTGGTAAGGATTAGTAAAGCTAGATTGAATCTGATAAGATTTACGAAAAAACCCAAAATAAGATGTAATTATAAAAAAGTTAAAATTATAATCTAAATCTAACAGTAACGTGAGCCATGCCAGAAGTATTTTCCAGAATTAAGTATGATAAATTAATGAAAATTAAGGAATAATCAATCACAAGGTCCACATGACGTACTTCTTAATATTACAACTATATTATAGATATTTATGCCTTTTTTGTAGTTTTTCATCCTGAACTAAACTGGACCGATTTAGCAGACAAGGCATTTAGTTTTAAATTAATTACGTCGATTTCATTATTTGTTATCGACATAATCGAAAAATTAGATAAAAAAACGTACGTACAAAACCGGTCCCATTGCAAGAACTTGATTGTGAGAAGTTTATAATTATTACAGTGTTATAAAACTTGGCATGCTCAATCTTGACATGGATACGATGTACGATGTGAAGTCAAAATAAAAACCAAATTTTGTTTTTATAGTTAACAATTTTTTTCGCTTAAAACGCTCCAACACGCTTACAGTTTTCATATTAAGATTCTATTAGACTTTCGATATATGTTTAATTTTTCTTTATTAATAATATTTAATTAAAAATATCTTTCACCCAAAAAGTAGAATAGTGAAGGAAGAATCTCGTAATTCGTATCTTATTCTATAAATAATGCTATTTTATTTTTTTGTCATAATTCTTTCGAAAATTCTTCAAAAATTAACTTTCTAATAATTACCATAATTGAGCTTAAAATAAACTCCATTTTCTATTCAGAGAAACTAACAGGGTGTTGTATATTTTTGGTTTTATCAACGATTTAATTTTGTATAAAAATGAAATATTAATTATGTGAATATACAAGCAATCAGTTTTATAGTAGTTAGTTAGTTAGTACTTATACAATATAGTTGTAGCTGTTGTGTACTAACACGTAAAAAACGTGCTAGTTTTAAGTACCGTTTGAAATGTTAGCGTAAAAACGCTTCTTCTTCACCAACAACCAACCATCAATCTCAATTGTTCAATTATAATAATATAATTTATATACATTTTATATCTTTGTCTAATTACATGTTACTTTTTTGAATTGTTTTATAATAAATTTAGAAAAAGGCCGTTTATTATATATTTATATATATTTCTGTCTTTATATGCATACAGGGTGTAACAATTTGGATTTGATTTATTTTCAAATAATTATTTGTTCCATATATAGTATATACATGAGCCTAGACTCATGTCATTCATATATCAATATGACTTCTGGAAGAATTCCTAAAGAATCTTAAAGTTATCTTCAACGACAATCCTTTAGAAAGTGACGAAGATTTCTTTATAAGAATTATTTTGACTACGTAAATAAATTCGGCCTCTTATGAAATCAGAAAATAGACTACTTAAAGAGTTCTAATTTGTGACGTCCTAATTGAGACCACTTTTTAATCAAGAAATATCTAGGCTATAATCGTGAGACGTTTTCCAGTTATACAAATTGGCATATTTTGGTCTTTGAAAATTTAATTTTATTGCAGAATGAATATACTTATGATCCCATCAAAGTAATGTAACCTAAATAAGATACTTAAAATTCGAATAATAGGAAGTCTACGAATAACTTTTGTACGGAAATCAGTTTGATATCTAGTACTTTTATCTTCAAGAATTCTTTGGTTTTGTTTGTGAGATTGAATTCTGTTTTGTATATATTAAGTTGGCGATGGTTGACAATAGGAGTTGACTAGTAGAAAACGCTCGAGATCTTTTTATACGATAATTTTCTATATTCTTATTATATGCTCTAAGATTTTCTCAAGAATAATTAGCCATTTATGAACATTTAGAACAGGTATCTTAACATAAGTAGTACTTTTTTGTCATAAGGCGTAATAAACGTAGATATTTAATTCACATTAGTCTATAGGTTTTTAATAGTGTAAAAAAGATTCAGAATTTTTAGATTTTGTTTCATATAAAATTTGTTACACATTGTAATTGTACTCTGTTTCCTGTTCAAAATATTATTTGAAAAGAATTTAAGTTTTTTTTTATGATATTATTAAAAAGCGTCAGAATAAAATTGTTCTTATCCTGTTTTGAAAGAATTTCATCTTACTGTTAACAAATTTTTATAAATTAAAATAAAATTCAATTATATTTTCGTTTCTTTACAATTATTTATAATTAATTATTAACTTGGTATATTTTTAATTTTTTTATATATTATTTGAGTAAAATATTTTTATATTTTGTCGCCTACCATTTGCTTTTGGTCTACATTTATTATTAAGATTCATTGAACCATGAAAAATGTTTTATCACATTAAATTTCCTTCGGCAATAGTCAATGACTTTGAAACATAAGAAATGTTTTTTGTGCTGCCAAAATAGCAAATTGGGGATTATACACATAATTAGTTATATTATCATTAGTTGTCACGTTTCAAAAATTTTTGAAAAATAGTATCAGAAACTTGTCAAAAATTGTTTTTACCTTTCATTTCTCAAAAATGTTCAGTTAGTTCGAAATTGTCTGCTTACCTGTAACAATATAAAAATAAAGTTAATTATACTCAAAACGTGCATTCGCAAGATAATTTCGTAAATCGTATTACATTTTTAAAACACTGAAGTATACTAGTGGATTTATAAAATTTAGTCGGTAACGCTAGAATATATTAATTAAATTTTGGTAAGGATTTTCATAGAATCATCTAATTAGTCCACCTCAACCGTCATCAATTCAACTCAAAAATGAAATTTTGGTGGCGTCTCCTAGACTTAAAAATGATCATATTCCAAAATTCCATCTAAAATTCTGCTAATATACATATATATAATAATTGCAATATATTTTATTAGGTATTTAACAAAATATTATAAATATTTTATGAATGTTAATGATTAAAAATATCATCGATAGTTGTTACATTCATTTGTTTTAATAATTAAATTTAATCTTAAGCTAATAAATTTTCACATTATTTTCTGCCACATTCTGAATATCTTATAATAAATATTTTAAAAATGACTCAATTGTTAGAAAATTGAAATATATCTATATCTTAAAGCGAAGAAAAATAGAAACATTTTGAGTTATTTTGTAGAAGAAAAATAAAAACTAGGTATTTCTTTTGCCATTCGAAGCTATTCACTTATATATTCAGGTTATACTTAAAGTTTAATACTGTAGTTCAATGTGTTATTAGTGCAAAAATCCGTGTGTATTTTTTTTTTTTTTAATTTTAATTTGTAATCAATTATACACAATTATTGAATATTACACAAATGCATTTAGAAAATATGTACACACATTATTGAAATATATTTACAAAAATTACAATACAATAGCGTATCGGAATTTTCTCCCATCATATCGGTTTATTTATTGTAAAAATAAGGATAACTGTGACTGAGTTGAAACAGTTATTATATGTTAAACGGTTTGTATTAAAATATTATCTTTTCTAATTCTAACGGATTTACTGCAAAAACCTTCTGATTATTATTTAATATGAACTATAAACAATCAATTATTTTTATTGATCAAGTAAAAAATTCAAATGATATGGTTTTTACGAGTATAATTAGTTTGTGTGTATACAAAATATTATATGAATTATTGCGGTTATAAAAGGCGTTTAATATTAGAATATTATTTATAAAAAAATTGATGCAGTGTATTTAAATTTATTATTATTATGGTTTTTTATTAAATACATGTTTTGTTTCTTTACTAAATAGATAGATTTAATTGGTTTTTTTTTGTTAATAACTTAAACCTCAACTGATCTAGGCTGTATTGTTATACTATAAGTATTTTTTCCTATGAGAATAAAAAGCTCTCGGTTACAAAAACTTGAACATTAATAAACACAGATCCTGCCATTAAATGCATACAAATTTTCCATAAATAAAAAATTAAAAATATTGCGTTTTTTAATAGAACTAAAAATTAAAAATATAACTAAAAAAATTAATTGGTTGGCGTCGACTGATAAAGGTAAAATTTAAAATGTTTTTTTACTTTTTAGTTCATTTTTTTGGAGGTGGCTCCTTTTTAAATTTTTTTTTGTGAACATATAATACAAATCTGATGCTATGTGTGCCAAAATGTCTATCAATCAGCTTAGTCATGTAATTGTTTATTCAGGATAGTACACAAGCACGTGTTGGAATAAATCCATTTTACATAATATTGAATTGTAGTACACATTCACGTCAATAATGAATGAAATATTTTTATTTTAAAAATAATTGTATGTGGAATAAATTCAGTTATCAATTGATGTAAATAAATTATTTGAACTTCATGTATTGAATACATAATTTATTATTCAATACTTATTTATATCAAATAAAGCAAGTAATTTTATATTATTTTTGGTTATAAAACTAGAATGTTATCATCAATAATATCCTTTATCCTTTTTGATAACAGAATATCCTTTATGATATCTGTGAGAAATTCATTATATAATGATCAATTTATTGTAATTATTTGGTTTTGCCAAAAAAGTATAAATTAAGGCTTCCTAATATTAATATCTTAAGTTTCGTCATCCACCCATATGAATATCTACAGAATTCAAAAAATATATATCAAAATCACAAAAAGTAGTCATGAAAGAAAAAAGTTTTTTGAAAAAATAAAAATAAAATACAGAAAAAGGGCCTGCGTAATTAAAACAGTACTTAGTAAAACCAGCTACATATATACAGCAGTGATATTCACTTTTGAATGATTATGGTCAAATTTTGACAGCTGTAACGGATCGTAATTTGATACCTTAAGCATTTTCCGGTTTTGTTAATATGAATATTTACAGCCTTCATATAGGTATGTTATCAACCTAAAATATAATTTAAATGCAATATAAAGTAACTTTATTAAAAAAAAAAAAAAAACTTAACTTATTAACAACAATAACTAAAATTTATTGTATTTTATAATTCAATATCACGTTAAGTGGGTTACAAGAACATTACTTGTAATACATAGATGTATGTATGAAGTATGTGTTATATTATTTATTATATGAATTATAATAATAAACGGTTCATTTTTTATGTATATTTATTTATTTATATAAATAATATATTTTTATTTATTGTTTGTTCATCATCCAATTATTTATATTGTTCATTAACTATCCACGTAGTATAGATAGGTAGGAACTTGAGGAAGATTATTATACTAGTAGTTCTGTGAACTGTAGACTGCACTCAGAAGTAAATTTTAAGTTTTATTTTTTTTTTAAGAATCAAGTAATTTTTGTAGAGGGGAAAATGAAAATTTTACAATAACTATACAGTGAATTATCTTAGTTTGATCAACGGAACAAACACAGGTAGGTATATATAGAAAAATGAAATGCAAAATCGTTGGTATACCATGGATTTCGTTTCGTCAAAAATTGTATACCCAAAAATGGTTTTTATTGGATAAAAACTAATATTTATATTTTATTTCAAATTTAAGTGGTTAATAATATTGATAAACATGAATAAAGTTTTAAAAAGATATTCATAGATAATAAACTTTTAAGAAAACACAGTGTGCTTTTTTTGTGACTCGCCTTCGTACTTGTTAGTAGCATTATTTTACAATGAACTATATAGTAGATTATAAATCTGTTCTGTTTTCTTATTTCACAATTTTAATTTTGGAATTTTATTTCCACAAAGGGACAATAGTAGGTGAAACTGCAGATACATAGTGACTGGAAACGAAATATGATACCTTATTAGGGATAGAACATAAAAAATCAGGAAAAATATCAACTCTAATTGTTAATTGTTTAGATACCCGACATTTTTTGCGTTATTTTGATGATGGATAGACCATTGGGCGGATGGAAAAACGGAAATGAACTTATGAGGTAATTCTATTAATATTTATACCAAAATTTTGTTGTTGCCTTTCAAATTTGTTAAGGTTTCAACCGTTAAATTAAAACTAATATACTCGAACATGTATTTCTATTTTCGAGTATAAAAATTCACAAAACAGTAAAAATTCACAGATTTTTAAGTGTAATAATGAAAAATTCTCCCTGTATACAGTTTTATAAGAAGAATTGCACCATTGTAATATTTTTAATTCACACACATTAGAAAAAAGTAATAATTTTTATTTGTAATCATCATTTAACATTATTGTTGATTAGTAATAATTTTAATAGATTCTTCTCTCTCATAATATTTATAATAACTGCTTCAGTTTTTTTTACCGCCATTCAATTCATTGTATTAATATTATTTGATATATTATATTTTAATTGAGTGTGAAAAAAAGAAACATAATAAACAGCTTCTAGGGGATAGTAGTAGCCATGGAGATATAACGGAAATGAACAGTAATGAATACAATAATTCATTGAAAATATAACTATTAAAGTTGCTGAAAATTGCACAAACATTTTTATTAAAATATCCCAGCGTTTTTAGTTTTTATCATCACTCGTGTCAATATTATGAAAAAAAATTAGCGGTGTATTTAATGATGAATTGTTGAGTCTACCAAGTGACTTAAAATTATCCATTTTAAAACTATATTGTGCTAGCTTTTTATTATTAGTGATGAGGGATGTAACACGAACGTCAAAAAATGACGAACGGTGTTTTAACAAACGTCTTATGATTGTGAAACGTCTTACACTTGTTAAATTTTACTTTTTTAATTGCGCAACTACAGATAAATAGAAAAAATCAAATTTAATTGATTGATAGATACAGTGATTGATTTGTGATTATAATTTTTTAATTAAAACTCAATGATTGATTTGTGATACTAATTTTGTAGAATAATCGATTGTCAAAGGTTAATTAAATTAGATAGAGTTTTTATTTTATTAAAAATCTATTCAATGAGTTTTTATTTCTGATTGTTTTTGTTATCGCATTTCAATAATCGGCTTCAATTCGATCGGACACAAATAGCATTTTATACTCGTGCTTTAATACTCGACATATATGTGCGTATAAAATATAATTGAGAGAACCTATACTATTTTAGTTTGGTCTACTCAAATAGTAACGCTAGCAAATATTGAAAGCACTAACAAAATATTGATATAACACCCATACAATCAACTCATTAGTATATTAGATTTTTGTCTGTCTGCCCATACATAACTGAAAACCTAAAAGAGGTGACGAGCTAAAATGTTCTAGACCTGAAAATTGAGCAAAGTTCGTGATCGAGCAAAATCGGTCCCATTGGTTCGAGACGTTATGAACCGTGAGAAAATAAAATTTAACTATTGATTTAAATTAGAAAATCTATAATTTATTTTCCAATTAAAATTTCGTGTATACGTTAAAGTCACTGTAATACTTTAAATCTGCATTATGTAAACTAGCTCAATATATTTTGCTTAAGAGTATGTAAATCATTAAGTAATCTTGGGTGAAATAATTCTTGTTTGCTAAAACGATGTATGTTTTGTCCTCATGTATTTAAAAATTGACTGTAAAAAATGTCAATCACCTGATATAAAATCTAAGTAACTTAGATAACCTAAAAAATACCTAGAAATAAACATTAATGACCTTGGTTAATGAAACATAAATATAATTTCTATAAATACAAAACTAATCAATAAATTATTATAAATAAATTATAACATATTTTTTTTTATAAATATATTTCACTTTCATTATAATCACATCAACAAGTTTTTTTATTATTATTATTTTTAATTATGAAATGAAAGTCATCTTATAATTATTACTTTGCAAATTAAATATGATATAAAATCAGTGTGTTCTTGTTTTTGTTGTTTATTCGTTTCAACTAACCACTTTCAATGAATTGAGTTTTACTTATTTGTTTGTATAACTCAATTAATTATTTTTTTATGTTTTTAAATAATCATTGATTTGGTAACGTAATGATGAATCTATACCAAACACGTCAGTTAAAAACATGCTATGTATTCATTATATATAAAACACACGATACGTATACAATTATAAATAACAAATTATTAAGTAAATTTTTTTAAAATACAAGATTTTTTGATATTGAGCAGAAAATAACTATTAAAAATAATTTTTTAGTGTAAAAATAACAAGTCGTATTCACAGTTAAAATATGGTGGAACCGTAACGAAGCAAAAAGAATCAAGTTTACAAAGCGACCATATTGACAAAAATAATTTATAAAATTAAAATTTCTACTCGAAGGTTTTCAAAGAGGAGATTGACAACTTCAAATCTTAATTAATATTAAAATCGTGATCACAGACTCCCAGACTATAGATTTTTATTTAAGTATTTTAATTAATTATTATTGAAAATTGCAAACGAACTTGGTTTATCAGGTTTATCCATACTTAACGCCTGGCCAGAAAATTCATTTGCATTTAAAATTTGGAGTATATTTTTCAAGGCACCGCCTTAAATGATTTGGAGAAATTGAAGTTATAGTCAGATTTTTGGTAATATCTCAGACACTATTCGTCTAATCGTTAAATAAATGTTTTTTTTTTATTAAAGTTTTGTAGACAGGTTTTTTTCTCCAATTTTTTAAGGGCCCTTCGAAAACATTTATAATAAATAAAAAAAATATGTATTAGATTGTGATAAAATACACTTTACTTTGACTCAAATAACCACAAATAAAATTCATTTAAAGAAGAAATTTTTGTTAGGTAGATTTTACGGATAATTTTTTTAAATTATCTTTATTATTCAAAAACAAACTTATTTACTAATTTTAAGAGGGGAAATTACGAGAAATTAAAATCCTGGATATTATCGAGGGCATTCAGATAGAGAAGCAAAGACTCTGTTGTTATAGATGAATAAATATTACCTACTAATGGGTATTTTTTACAAAGATTTAGAAAATGTTAGAAAATATCTTATAAATGTATTCTTAATAAAAAATTAAACTATTATTAATAATAAACATTCATAAATTGTATGGGCAGCATAAATGTACTAACTTACATCTATTATTAAATCAATTTACAGAGTGTAACAATTATTATATATTAGTACATTATATACAGGTGGTTATAATTTTCTGATTGAAAAATTGAAAAGAACAATAGATTTTACATACAAACCACTACACTTAATTCATATCGTTCTTTCCATCTAGAAGTACAAATAGGCTGAATATGAAACAATTTCAGAATATAACTTTTTGAAGACAAACTTCTTTAGTGTCGTTGTGATTTCAAACTCAATGAAACGAAAAAGTGACAACTACTTACATCTATAACATATAACGTGTGAGAGTATGAGATAGAAGTATCTATAGGATATAACGTTTGGGAATATGTGATACTAGTATCTATAGGATATAACGTGCGAGATAATGAAATAGAAAGCATAATAAGTGTGATATATGTAGGTGTTTACACCTGAGTGAGAAACGAAGGACTAAACAATTATATATACAACATATGGATGCGGACTTAATCTGTGTATACAAGATACACGTTGCTTATTTTTTTGTTCAGAATTCTAAAGTTAAAAATTACAATAAAATGCATAATACTTGATATCAATATCATTAGAAATAAACCCTACAATTATCCTACTACTGAAATTTTATATTTGTGTACTTATCTTGAGGTTTCATTTCTGTCGTGTGATCTCCCTTACATGTTTGTTTTTTGTTTATTACGCCCGCTTCTCGTGAATTGCTTCGTAATGGGTATAGACAAAAATCGCCTGTATAAAATTACCTGGTACATAACACATTACATAGATACGTATGTATACTTCGTTATAATAATATATGTACTTATAATTTAATGTATAAATGTAAGTAACCTGTTATCTGGTATTGTTGTAGGTATTATATCTACCTAGGTTTCAGCATTATTCGTATACAATAAGTAAGGTAATTGTCTTGATTAATTTATATAATTTATAAATATTTTTAACTTGTTGAAAATGTATTCAATGTCATTTATATATTTCTGTACAATTGGAATTTTATTTTTTAGTTTAGTAGAAATGGTATTAAAATTTGATCACTTGGTTTCTTAACTATATAAGGCTTTTTGCATATATAACCAGTATATTCGTAGGAAAGTTCTAATAAAATGCGGAGTAGCATTGAAATGAAACGTGTACGGATAATAGTGGGCTAAATTGAGAATTTTTGAATTGGTAACACACAGTGAAATAGCCACAAAGTTTTTGTTAGGAACGGCACATGCAGTTATTTCCAGAAGGAAAATTAAAATAATTATAAAAATTTAATTATCTCATCGAATTTGGTATTTTAATTTTCTTTTGAGCTACAAAAGTTTCTTTGTTTTAGTACTTTTCCAGTAAAAGCTTGAGAATTATGAAAGGTGTTTGAGGTAAAATCAATAAAGCTATCTTATTAACATCTGTGAAAAACTGTCCTTGAATCTGTCCGTTATCAAATCTTGTTAATTTCCCTATAAAATTGAACTTAAATTTTTCATTTCTTAACATAAAAGCATGATTTATAAATTTATTTTAGCATTTTTTCGTATTTTACATTTGATAGGTTGGTTAAATCGAATGAATTTTAACGATTTATCAGCTATTTTGAACATGAATTTTGATATAGCTCCTAGTCTATTTTTAAATTTATCAGATAATTAATCTTCACGTGTAATAATTACATTTTGCAAATATTACAATTGCTGTTATAATAAGTTTGGTGGCATTAAAATGCTTGTCATTTTAAGTATAACCCAGTTTTTATGACTGTCATGATAACCTTGCAAAGTTATTAAATTCTTTTCTTATTTAATGATTAAATTATTTTATAAAGAATTTATTGTTATTATTGTTACTTTGCGCGCTTTATACGTGGAAATCAATAAAGTTCATCGAATACTGACACTGTGTTTGCAAAAAACATCAAGATATAAATTCCATTCACTTATTAATTCTCTTTTATAAATTCAATATTTTAATAATAGAATCTTATTTGTAAATCGTTCAATGCAGCACATCATTAAATACATTTTTTAAATGAGTATCAATTAAATTGTTAAAACTGTGTTCACAAAGAGTTGACTCTTTTTCCATTTCCCTTTTTTTTTTATTCGTCCATACATGATGAAACCCAGGTTTCGTATCTATATCTAAACTTTTATGAAAGTTTTACACATTTGCATTTTATACTTTTGATTGATTGAAATAAATTAAGTTTTAATTATAATTTGCAAATACTGCTTTGTTTCCATTCTGAACCTGCTTATAAACCCAATAAAAAAATTTCACACCTAGTACAAGTAAAAGTTCCTGCACTGTTTTAGTTCTCGAATATGTCTCCAAAATCTCAAATTGCTATTTGTGTTCGGTTTTAAGTATTGACGGATAAAACACACGAAACTGAACTGAACCCCCATACAAAAATTTAGTGTCCTATATTTCAAATTAAATTTAATATATATAATTAATTTAGTTTATAATTACCCTAATTAAAATTTAAAATTTTTTTTTTAAATTCTAGGTTATCAATAATATTTCGAAAAATATGGTTATATGTTTTTGATGATAAGGTAATTTTGAGTCATTGCGTGTAGAAAATAGTTCAAATGAAATAAAAATTATGCAAAATATATCAGTTCATTATTCAGTAAAAATATAATTTTATTTATAGATATACAATATTAAAAAGCATATTGTTTAATTAATTACAAGAAGTAATATTATAATTAAAACATCATAAATTCAATCTGTTTTTATTTAAATTATGAATTCTTCATTAATCTACTATCTACATATGTGCTTGTTCGTAGAATTAAAATAGCTTTGTTAATAAAGCGACATATTCTAGTGTTCTACTACGCATGTATAACCATACCTATTTAATTAAGATTAAAGATAAAAAATGTTTGTATGTTATTTTAAACCTTTAATTATTGAATAATAATGCATTGTAAACTTTCAATTTATAAACGTTGTTTATATATTTTCATATAGTAAATATACACACACAGAACGGAAATCCGTTTAAACGTTTAGAAAATTGCATTATTTTGAATGTGTGAAGCGTATGGATTATTCAAACGAGAATGAGTTTACGAATGCATTCATCTTATTTCGACAAAAATCATAATGTTTATAAAATATGAAAATCATTTTTCATATAAAAATTTAAATTGTTTATTACATCGATTAGATTAAATTTCTGTACTAAATTGACTACGCTATCTTGTGGTAATCACAGCTGCTGTATTATTAGGCATATTTTTTTAATTACTTTATTAAGGGGGACCTATGTAATAAGCGCACTCCTTAATGTTTTATTTTACAATTTTCGCGTACATATAATTCAAAATTGGATTAATCCAAATGTTATGAAATTTGGTATGCACAATAATGACATGAAAGTAGAGGGCTTGCTGAAAAGATTTTCACGAAATTCAAAGGTAAAAATCATAATTAGATTTTATATTTAGATATTTATTAACGAGAAAAACTCTTATGTCAAAATCTTACCAAATTATATAATATTTGGATAATTAAGATATTTACGTGCGAAAATTGAAAGATAATAAATTTAGAACTGTGCTTATTACACAGGCAACACTGTTTAACAGCTTAACTCTACTGGGCAACACTTCGTTGATTTTATCGAAAAATAGTATAATATAATAAAAGTCATATCACCGTCATCAGAATGGATCGAAATAGGAGCGGAGTTACTGATAAAAGTTTAAAGAAATACCGACTAATTATCGGTGTTTCAGTATTATCCATTAAAACAATATAGATAATTATTGTGAATACTTTTGAATATACTAGAAGTAATACCTTCTCTAGTATCATTAATTTAGTTCAGTGTCTACCTATTCTATGAATAGATAACACATCTATGTGTACGTCTGACGGGTAGGATATTGTTCTTTTAGTTATATACTTATTTATTTTATCCTTTTTGCATTCAAGAACTATTTCGTTTATCACTTTTTATATACTGGAATTAATTTAAGCTGCTATATAAACAGATTACTTATAACTGCATAGTCATTTGTTTTGCCGTATTTTACATACCGAGGTTTTTATAAAGAAGCAGTATAATTTTAATATCTTTGATCAAAACTGTCATGCTGATCTGTTATAATAAATAGTTAATAATTTATTACAAATAGAATATATGAATTCAAAGTGGAAAAAATGATATATTACTCATTTCAATAAAAGTAAAAAGAAAAACGCACAAGAATTCAGAACATAGGACTATAAGAAATTTTAAAAATGATTTGATTTTAGAATTACAAATTCCAAATTTAGTAATTTGAGTCGTTATCGTACATAGATTTTTACACACAGAGGAGTTTTAAAAGTGGTTTTTAAAAAATTCGTTGTACCGTGTATAGTATGTGGAAGGGGCTACTTTATTGAAAATTGATCACCTACATGTTCTCTTCTTCGTTATTGAATGAGCAAAACCGGTCCATTAGAGCCATTTTTAATATCAAGCGTTAAATTTTTCGGTTTATTTGAGTGTTCTACAATATTTTCAGAATCAAAATTTCATTGAAAAAATTGTTTATAAAATATATACGTTCTAAAAATATTAAACAGGAAAAAATTTCCAATTTTTTTCTTTTATTATTCAATATTATTGATAATTATAATAAGTGTGAACGTTAACTTTAAGCTAACCAAACATAAAATAAAATTTATAACAACACAGGTATAAAATCAAGGAGAAAAAAGCTCATTGCTAGATAATTTCACTTAAAATAATTCGAGCAATAAATAATTAATTCTTCTCTTTTAGATCTACTGAATACGACTGATAATGATGGCATTAGTTTAATTTTTCTTTTTTAAATGATGCTAATTAAGTAATGGTCAATAATCTGCTATCCTATACTTATTGTTTACCTTGAACTGAATAATTATTTATTATGCTAATATTATATAAATTAAATAATTCCATCAGAATCAAAGAAGTATAAATTTATTTCCTCTTGGTTGAATGTATTTTAATATGTTTTTACTCGTGTAATTGTTTTTTTATGAAAGTGGAAAATCGGTATGAAATTATGTAGCTTAAGATTTATCTATTGTTCAAATCTTATGAAAATTAAATATTGGATGTTTATATTTATTAATTTAAAAAAAAATTTAAAATGCGGTCTATAGACTCGGTGCTCGACGTAATCAAACATAGAAGATTATTTACTAAACAAGAGAAGATAATAACTAATAAATTTAATGGTATAGATACTCGACATATGATTGAATATCATTGTTTGAACCATTTTAAATAAGAATTCATAAAAATACTACAAATGTGCAGTTTATACATTTATATATATTTGTATATTAATATGTATTGTAATTACCAATATGTGATAATAAGCTAAATTTGAGCTTAAATTGTGGCGAACCCTAACATTTAACGAAAAAATGTTTTAACGAATAAATGTTTTTTAACAAATAAATTGACAGTAAAAAATAAATTTTTTATGATTTATTTCCATTTAAGAAAAGCTAAATAATATTTCGGTTAGCCTTTAAATAGACTCATTAAAAACCGACCATAGGCTGTGTACTTTTAATCGTTTATTGTAGTTAATTGAAATTCATATTGTTTTGCTCTATGATTAATTAGATAATACTCGAACTTCCTACGGGCACAGTTTGATTCATGCGATAAAGGACTGCTTGATAAACCATAAAAAACATATTGTGAAGCGGAAACGCTTAATAAAAACAAAAATCAATCATAGAAACATTAAAAAAATGGTAATAACACAGATGTCATAAATAATGATAACTAACTACTATACAAATCGTTTTGGTTTGCGCACCGATTTGAAAGATGCCAGAGGTATTTGTTTATATTCATCAATTTTGATCGGTTGATTGGATCTGATAATCATCATCATCGTAATAAAACTGTGATTGGATGGAGGTGATGCGTTTTAAAAAAAAAACATTGTAAACACTGTAAGTATATTTTGATGTGATTTCAATATGATGATAGAGTCAACATAATATTAATACTTCATTTATTTCATATAAGGTACTTGTTTATTTGCACGTTATCATGCAATATGAATGCACAAATCCCTTTTTTTTCACTTCAATTAAAGCGCCTTTTACTTCACAAACTTGAATTTGAAGATACAATTTAAAAATTTTTAAAAAATAGTCAGAAAATGGACGTTTAAAATTCTTCATTAAACAAAGGAGCAGATTTTCATAAATACCGTCATATATATGTTCATCTCCATCGTCATTATACATAAGAAGTCCTATTGATGTCTATGGAATTTATTTACACTTTCATTTCAAATTTACGATAAATTCTGTTGGTATGCACAAATGAGGGGATTGTGATGAAAAATACAAAAAATAATCAAACATTTTGTCGTGCGATTTTTCTATAAAATCACCACTTTTCGTATAGGGAATAGATTAAAGAGAGGGAATCACAGACATTTTTCGTTTTATAGGTAGGACCTTGTAACATTCATTGTAAAATCAAATGACCTAGACAAATATTCTCAAGTGACACTTTTTACCACCATAATAAGTATCACCTGGACTAAATCCAAAGCTATGTAAGCATGTGAATATACTAGATAAGCGTTTAAAGCGTCTTACAATATGCCTCTGGAGAGTAAAATTATTTTACTATATTGTGGAGGCGGTAAATTCCAACATCTGTGTGTATGTGTCTGTACTTAGGATAGATTAGTACTCTTCATACAAACACAAAATGCAATTATGATTCAAGTTATACGATCAATGGCACCACACTAGCTAGCTAGCTAGAGCTTAGCATGACTTTGTTCCGGATCACTTGTTGTTGTTCATAATATTCTTCTAGGTGCATGACTCTGACTTCGCTTCATTTAACTATACATATTTACAATATGGCTTGAGTTAAAGCGTCAATATATGATTCTTTACTCCATGATTGAATTAGTAGGAGAGAGAGATAATTTTAAGTAAGTTTAAAATCAAAAATGGAACATCTCGTTGAAGATTAGTGGTACTTAACTTTTAACATTGTCAATGTCATATTTACGCTTTATTACTTACAAGTTCATTCTCTGTCCTAATTTTATATCCTAAACATTAATTGCCGGGACCCTAGCTAACCCTTAAATGGGTGCGATTAAAACGTTACATAAATAATCTTGAAGTAGTATTTGGTCATAAAAATAAATCACGAAATGAATGCAAAATGAGTCTTTTATTATTTAGAATATTTCAACTAACATGTTAATTAATTTTTAAATTTCTGAACATAAACAGAGTAATAAAGGTTAGTTTTTCATCAGATTTTTGACAGACAACAATTATTTGCTCAGTCATACATGTCTTTGCCTAATTCACTTGCAATTTGTTCAGATTCGCGCGGTTACTATCTAAGAGTTCATAATGTTTAGAGACATTATCGATATCATTTTCTTCATATCGCAATACCTGATTTATAGCATAAAAAACGAGTTATTCTGGTAAAGGGCATTAACGAAACTAATGAAAAAAAAATCAAAATAACGAAAAAAAAGTTCTGAGATGTATGACACTCCACGTGATCTATTAAGGGTTAGGACAAAAAATTTAAATTTCACGAACTAATGCGAACTAAATAAGTTGAATCAAGCTTCATCAAGTTTCCAAAGAAGTTAAATTGTGATACGCTGAGATTCCAGGAGTCAATTTTATAGTAAGACGAACAATAGTAGGACTGAAATACTCTTTTGAGATCGTAACATTTCTACTATCTTTAGCCTGAGCTGCATTTTTTGTATTCCGTTTATTTTCAGTTCATAGTCCAGAAATTGATTAGTTAAAAGTTTTCTACGATTATTTTAAACTCTTATTTTTTTTCATCAAATCAATTTATTAATTTTGAGCCTCATCATTGACTCTTCTAAACATATCCAATAGACCTTTAGTTTTATCTTTAAGCCAATTTAAATCTAAAATCGATACTGGTTGTGGCGTTGTCCGCACATATCAAATTCTGGAATGAACAGAATTTACTATTTATCTTCAAAAACCGTTTTGTAGATATTGTGAGATGTGTGTTTAGATGTAATTGCAGTTTTCAGTACTGAATTTTTATGAGCCCACCAGTATCAATCATTTTATTTATAGTGAGTGCAATAATACGTGTGTATTTACTCTGTATAGGTAACCCACACACATATTATAAGTATTTATTAATATTAAATCTACATATTGTTTCTTGTTCACAATGCATAAAACAAGAAAACGTCATTTGCAATAAAAACTCTTATATACATCATCATTCTTATATACTATTATATAGTACGGTTTCTTAGTTAAAAATATGACTTTGGGCGGACAGTGTGCCAAATCTTGAAAACTGTATTATTTCTCCATGTACTTTCATAAAATTTAGCAATCGAATCCAATTAATCATTATTAGATTTATTCCGATTAGTAGGTGATGACTAGTCAGTAAAGTCGACTATGTGGTCATTTTAATTTCTCGGCAACTATTCGGTAAGCATACATAACCTAATCAAATTTGACACTTACCTACAAAAGTGCCTTCTTCAATTTTTTTCAATGTTCAACCAGACCTGGCCGTATCACTTAGACGACAGTCGGTACAACTCTAATTATACTATTAATTAGAATAACAATAATAATAAATGTTTTGTTGGTCCGGGGCACGCTGGAGTTAAAATTTCCATGCTTTTTATAGAAGACAACTAAAGAGCCAACCTCGCCTAATTCATATATTCCAATTTGCTCGGTGAAAATTAAAATAATATTTTACCTGCTTAGTTCCCGTTCGCTTCGGAATGCAAGGATAATAAACGTCTAAGTCACCCGAGGATATTGTAACTTTTGAACGGTGAAAGAATTTTTCAAATCGGTCCAGTAGTTTTAAAGTTTATTTTTTACATACAAAAATGCAAATGTTTCTCCTTTATAATATTTTTATAGATATGGTCTGTCTATGAATAAGAAAATTATATTGACTATGTGTTTTGGGGTAAAAGTAAACCCTATAAACGTATTGGCTACCGATTAGTAGATTAGTCATTTTCGTAAAATCTTAAATGGCGTGGTAGACTGATCCAAAAATCATTTTGCAAATTGCACATTGTTGACCACCTGTTAGGAGATGTTAGTTTTTAGTTATTATGTTGAACTATGTGGCTCTGAGCAAGTGCTTTAATTGATAGCTAGAAGTGCATAGGACCATTATTTGTATTCAAGAAACTGCATTATTTCCGTACTACTATTCATTATTGTAATATTGTTCAGAGTAAAGTACTCTTCAATAGTACTCGTATTAAAGTCGTTCACATATAGATTATATACTTTTTATTATATTATTATTGTGTACATGATACGATTATAGTTATTTCTATTTATAATTAATTTTGTTTATATTCAATTGGGTCTTAAAGTTGTTCAAGATAAACTATCACAAGTACTTTTCTTTATACATAAGAAAGACATATTACTCCAGACCCGACTCACTTATTGTTGTTGTTGTATATTTTACAATGCTTAATTTGAATTACGTCAATTCGAAAAACCACACATAGGTATTCGAATTGTTTTAAGTAGTTTTTTCTATTTTCTTTGACTAATTTTAAGAGAAACGGTGATAAATTTTTGAGGAAAAAGTTTGAAAATTATCGAAATTCAATAGTTTATCATTTTTTAATTATTTGTGAAATATTTGTTTAATAATATAGAAACGGAAACTTACTTCTTGAATTCCAAAGCCACGAATGACTTCATTAATAAATTAATTCAATTTGCCTGCTTTACAATGGCAATGATGATGTATTTTGTTAGTTTAATTTTGGATAGGAATATTTAGAATATAATTAAACAAAACTTTTTTTACCTTTCATTATTCAATATTTTTCCAATTCTGGATATTTTGCTTACCTGAAACAAAATAAAAATAAATAAGTATATTTTTTTAAAAAGAAAAGATAATAACAAACCAACCAACAATTTTTGTTGAAATTATTTTTAAAAATTTGAGCAAAATAAAATAAAATTTAAGCAAAACGAAAAGAAAGAGGCAGGGTTTGACAGGGATGGCTTTTTACTTTAAAATTTATATTCTATTAATTTTTTGTTGGGTATAAAAAAACCATCACGTTAACTTCGTGTCTTAGAATTTGAAAACATATATTTTGCCTCAGACCATGCTAAAATTTGAATTCTAGATTCAAACATATTCGATAGACAGATAAATTATCGATTTAGATCATGCATATTATGTTATGTCACAAGTGGCTGCTTTTGTAAATATGATAACAAAGGTCTATGAAATCAATAACATCTTTGTAATTTTAAGTCGATTATATAGAAATTTTTTTCATGATACTATCATAGCCCAATATTTAAAATTCATCACGTGTAGAATCATTGATAATTTTGTATTCGGACAATTCCATATATTTTTTTTTGCGAGAGCCTAATTGTTAAAGAAAATTTCTAAATGCCATTCCGAATGGAATAACACCATCGCCATATTTTTCTGAGGCGGAGACAAAAAGTTTGTCCTAAAAGGCACTTCTTAACTAGACTACTATTGAATCTGAAATATAATCAAACTAGATAATTTTTTTAAATAGCTTTCGTTTCAATTAAAAACAATAAATCTGTTCTGATTTTTATGTAAATGAAAATTAACAATCTATTGAATATATTGAAATTAATTTATAGTGTATTTGTTGTATACAATGATTTTAGATACTTGTATAGTTTGAATTAGCACATAATAGTTAAAAAAATAAATGAAAAAAAAAAAAAATTATAAAATTCAATTCAAATTCACATGAGTTCGATACATTTGTTTAATAGCGGTACGAATACAATTAAATAGAGAAAAAGGTGCGTGACCTTTGTTCTAAAATTGTAATGAATTTTAATGAATTATAAAAAGGGAGATTTTTTTTGAATAATTTAAATTTTTGAAATTTACTCTTTTACATCATATTGTTTAAGAGTGGTGTTATTATAAATTAAAGGAGTTTAAATACTCTAAGCAGTAATGGATATTGATATCTTATAATTTTTAACTAACGTCAAGAAAGGAAGCGGTTATTAATTCGCCTGTTTATATTTTTTTTTATAGAACGACGTAAAAAATTATTTTTGCATTTGGATTCAGTATTGCTTCAAAGTGGTTCCATAATAATTTGAAGAAAAAATTCCAGTCATAAGAAGAAATGGCATATACAATGCTAAAAAAAAAAAATAACCGACTTCCAAAAAATTAACTAAAAAGTAGTAATAATTTCAAATTAAAAATTTCTATAAATAATTTCCTTGAGCCCAAATACCTTTTGAAATCGGCGCAAATCATATCTTCCGGTAAAGGATTGATTCGTTTATAAATTGTTTATGGGAAGAGAAGTTTAAATCTGTTCAAATAATTTTTGCCGGATGGTAGGTTTGGCTAATGAAGTGTAATAAAATGAATGATAATTTATTTGCAAAAGAATTTCTTCTCCCCTACGTATTATCAGCTGCAGTACGGAATGGATTTATGAAAATCAAGAAACGACGTAATAAAAAACGACCATAAATTAAATTAATTAAAATTTATGCAAATTTTTTACTGATAACTAGTATTATTATCTGATATTTTGGTTATTGTGAATTTTATTATTTAATATTTGAACTTTTTGGAATTTTATTATTTGATATATCATAAATGTCTTTATTTGTTTCAGGTAAGGATATTTTTGAAAATAAAACGAATTTATGACAATTTTCATAATAATGTAAGTATTTTTTTGATTTTTAATTGTTTAACGATATTTGAACAAAATTGAGTGTTCTTTCGAAACAAATGTTTTTTGTTCTCAAGAGGAATTGACAGAAAAAAATGAAAGCTCTATAATAAAGACAATCTCTTATGCAATATGTATTGTATTTCTTCAGATTTTCGAGCACAAGTAAGTAAAAAAAAAAAATAATTATCCGATTGAATTAAATTTGATATGCACAATTTTGACAGAAAAAGGACATTTTCACGAATAAATTTTAATAAATTTAAAGTAAAAATCAAAATTTAATTTTATGTTAATAATTTTCTTTTATTTATTTATTATTATTATTTTTTTTTAATGTTTTTTGGCGATCTTCCGGTTTTATGTCAAGTTTTACATACCTAATTTCATTACATTTGAACTATTTATTCGCGAAAATAGATAATTATTTATATTATAGATAATCCCTATTTTAGATGATTCGTTTTTGTGCTCCTCTTAAATTCCTCTTAACTTATTTTTGTGTGTATTCTTCTATCTATGTGGTTTAAAAGACGAATCATGGATCCATTAATATGGATAAAAAATTCAAGGTGTTTAAGGAACACGACTATTTTCATTTTCTAAAGTAGCGTGATCTAGGGTAGAGGAACAAACAAGTGAAAATGGGTAAATTATGTGATTCATTAAATCTTATACCAAAATTTGATTTCTTCGATATTTTCAAACGTTACAAACTGTATATATTAAACTAAATTTATTTATTATAAGATAGATATCATTAGAAATAAAAACGTAATTATTCTCCTATAAAATTATAATTATCCAATGCAAATCTTCATTAATTTACTGAAAAAAAATACACTTTTATTTTTAAATTTGTAAAAGTGAATTTGAATTCAAAGGCTCCACCATTAGTTTTTTAAAAAGATACAAACATCACGTAATTAATTTCGATCAATGTCTATTCTATGAATCGAGTCTAAAGTAGATTTTTAATTAAGTTCTAATCAACAAATATAAAGTAATAAAAATTTAGATAACTTAATCAAAGAAAAAAAAATTTAAAAAAAAACGGTGCATTACTTTATTTAAAAAAAAAGCGGCTTTTTATATAAGATATTGGAAGATATTTAAAAAAAATAAAAACATAATAATTAACTAATTGTAAAATAATAATTATCTAATAAAAATCTTTAATTTAATGTATAAATAAAATACACTTTTATTTTCAAAAGATAATTTTTATTTTTAAGATGGAATGTTGTTGTTATGGAAGAAACAACAAGCGCAAACGAACAACTAACTATACATCGATCTATGTAATTATAATTTAATAAAAAAAAAAAAAAAAAATTAAATAAATAATCTAATAATAATTTTATAAAAAATTTTTATAGATATATTCAATATGTATTATATCTTCTTTATTTTATTATATATTTGGATCTAATAAACCTATGATTATTACATCATAATGATATATTAATGATCAAATATTATGTCGTAAAATATATGTATTTTATTTACTACAATATGCTTCAGGTATATTCAATTAATTCAGATGCATATTCTATCGAAATCTTAGAACCATATTAAAAAATTTGCAAAGAAGAATATTAAAAAAAGTTATTTTTATTTTATTTTTGCTCCAATTGAGCAGTTTTGTCCATTCACTAAATTAAACTGATTTTTTAAATCATCCAAATTTCAGCTTGTTCTTTTTTTCATTTTTGATCTGATGACTGACAGAGGTCGGGAAGAGATTGAAAAATTGACTAATTAAGTTATTCTATGAAGTCAAATTGTGTTCAATATTTTTTAGCATTATAAACTTTAGACTAAATTTAATTTGCCTTCAATTGTTCATATGTTGCGGATGTAAAAATCCAAGCTATTTTGCCGAATACTTTACGAGAAATTTTCAATTTAAATATACAAAATAATAGTTTGTATATATTATTACGAATATGGTTATTTTGAAGTTTTGTTGTTCCTCCAGAAACGGTTTGTTCCACGTCGATATCATTATTAACTGACTTCAAAAAAACAGGTTTGTCAATTCGATATATATATATATATATATATTATATAATTTGTGTTCGTGGATAGCTTCATCGTTTATGAACCATTTTGATGAATTTTTTGTTTGTTTGAAAGGAGATTCCAAGGGTGAGTAAGTACCATGATAAGAAAACCCGGATGAAAAGAGGCAAAATCAATTTTTTAGTGATTAAATTTCATCCAAATGAAACATTTTCCATGGTTGTATACAACACTCAAAAAACTATTAAATAAAAGAACCGCCTTCAAATAAATGAACTTAATAGTAAAAAATAATTTTAAGTTATAAACTTCTAAAAATAATTTCCTTGTGCTAGAGGCAAGGGTAAATATATAAAACAACTGAACATTTTTTGTCGTCTATTAAAATAAGTTCGAATAAAAAAATAATATTTTTGAATTTTTACAAATAGTATTTTTATACACTAATATAATTATCTAAACAACATTGAACATTCTGTATAAAAGCAATTCGAAAATATAATTTACTTCTCATTTGTAATAAAGGAAGACTACAGAGTAAAAAAAAAACTTTGTTTTTTTTTTGTAGTATATGCTAAAAGTAATCAATAAATTACTTATTAGGCAGAAATTGAACAATAAAATATTAAAGTAAGTATATTATTTATTGTATATTGGTGTGAATACCCTGTTGAGATCATCATGAACTTTACGTGTAAATAAAATAAAAATCCATCTTTGAATTGACAAGATTAATTATTTATCATTAAAATCATCTATAACAATTAATAAAATTACGGTAAAATTTCTGCATTACATGGCAAAATTTTATTTATATTACTTGGAATTTGTTGTCCACGATAAATAAATATCCTATATCGTTAAGTTTATTCAAACGATATTGTGCCAAACAAAAAGTGTTTTTATTTGTCGAAAATTTAGCTGGGATTCAGGGTCGTTGTATCAACTACTTAAATCTGTTATATTTGACCTTTTATGCTAGAATTTGATGTTAAAAACTGAGATGCTGAACATTAACTCCGCTTTAGCGATAACTAAATAAAATAACTGGAACCTGGAATTTAGCGATAGCTAAAAAATAAAAGATAAAAGATAAATAAAAAGTTTTTT
Source organism: Chrysopa pallens (assembly GCA_020423425.1). NCBI lineage: Eukaryota > Metazoa > Arthropoda > Insecta > Neuroptera > Chrysopidae > Chrysopa > Chrysopa pallens. Next base: position 47,086,302 of record CM035594.1, read on the forward strand.
AAAAGCTTTTATTTAAATGCGCAAAAGAAACAAATAAAGTTTTACGTTAAAACTTTTACTATCAACTTATAACGTCATTACTCAGTTTATATGTTAGAAGAGTAGATAAACAAGGAAATTAAATAACTTGATGTTATTGATTTCAACTATTAAAATTTTTCAAACTAAGTAAATGCGAGTACTTAAATCTTGCTACAAGCTTTTATATCATATAAATTGTGTAAAGATGTTATAAGTTAATAGTAAAAGTTTTTTTTTAAGCGTCTTTAAATAAAAGCTTGTTTTTCAAGAAGTTTTTACCTTTAATTCATTTATCTATTAAGTATGAGGAAGCGATAATATATTGCCAACGAGCGTTTTTGAAATAATGTTGTTTCAGAAATATAAAGTCGAGTGTATTCAATAAAAAGTCAAAAGCTCTTTGTTTAAACCATTTTAGAACATTTCAAAAATTTTCGTCTTTTATAACTATTTTTTAAATGCGTTAATTTAAATATTCTTTTTATGACCTTTGAAGAAGATGTAGGTTTATACAACAAAAATAGAATAATCTCTGATAGTATTGTGTCAGAGTTTTTGAAAAATTATGTACTACGGACCCATTATTAGTTTATACTACGATAATAAACAGGCAATTATTTATGCAGTTCCAAAAAATCATTTTTATTGTTTCTGTTATTACATCTATTATTACTAAAAATATTTGTAAATTCGAGTTTTCCTATCAAAAATCCAGTTTTGCTAACGTGTAATTAGACACAACTAATAAATATTTCCATTCATTATTTTATATAAATATATATCATTTTGTCATTATTTTCAAAGAACATTGAAAACCTTGTTGTCAGCTTCACTTGTTTGTTGTTTACAGAACAACAAATGGCAAACAGTATAATTTTTATCATTATTATGTCTGGTTTTTGTCATCATCTATCACATCGTTAAAAAAAAACTTTATCTTTGCTTGAAAGTAAAATTTTTATAATTAGAATTTCATTATTCGTAATTTTATTTTCATCATTCAATGTAGAAATCGAAACTAAAGTTTTTTCTTGATTTCATAATGTTTTTTTATAAATAAAGGCTGACATATTATTATTATCTTAGATAAAATTATGTACTGTCTATTTCTATTGTTTCCATATTTGAAATTTTGGTATTAGGAATTTCAATTTTGGCACTTTTTCAAAAAAAGAGTTATCCGAACACTTTTCGACACAAAAAATTGTTGCTTAGTTTTTTCGGGGTGATAAGTATCAAGCTAAAAATTTGTTGAGATTTTATTCAGATTTGTGTAACAACTTTTCCTTTTGTAAAATAATGAAAAGTAAGCTGGTTTCTTTTTTTGAGTCCGAAAAATTCTCGATTGCCCCCACAAGCTCAATTTGAAGGATTTTCATTTTTGTGTATAATGGGAAGATTATTCAATAATGAATTTGAAAACTACTTTGTGCATTACGTGATAAAATTCAGTGCCCATTGTTCTACAATCTGCAAATTAATTTCAAATTGCCGGTCAACGGATATTTCATTTTTCTTTGTGTCGGGCAAAATTTTTCTTGACTTGATATTGAATGATCTTCCATAATGCAGGAAGACCAAAGAATTTGCATTTTTAATGAATAAAAAAACAAATAAATATCCATAAATTTGCTGCTTGTGGGCGAAATCGAATATTTTGAAGATTTGAAAAAGAAAACACTTTTTACAATTTGTAAAGAGATCTAATAGTGGAGCGCCGTAAGGTTTATACCTCGGAATCCAGGGCCAGTAAATAAATCTTTTTATAAACTATGGCAATGTGTTTTTAATAGCATATAGAAAAATGTTAAAAAAAATATTTTGTCCGATCTTAATTTTTTAATAATTATTATAAATAATTATTATTTTTTTGGAGTTTTCCTTAAGTTATATTAGTGTAAAATTAGATTTTAAAAAGAAGAACTATTACAAACTTCATGTTGGGTCTCAAGGGACTGCAGGTATAACGATGAAGGGTGGGGAGGGGAATAGAGGGGGCAACAGCAGCTGTTGGGTGTTGTTAACGCGGGCCCTAGCAGAATAGTACACGTGACAACTTACTAGGCTTCATATGTAGTTGTTGTTTTTTTGACGAATCAAAAGGGACGACATTGACGTGAAAAAATTGGAAGAATATTTTATTCAACATCCTCCATTCCCTGATGTTGGTGTCATTATGTCTATTGCAACTGGAATAACTGGGCAAGAAAACGTGAATTGCTACGCAGCTTTTGAGCAAGGTCTAAAAATAATGAAGAAAATTAATGGAATAAATTTCAAAGAAGTTAAGTTATCAAGAAAAGACAAGATCATTCCTTTGTTGGCATCCACTAGCAAAATCAAAGTGAATGATGATATTATTCCAATTGATCCGCTATTATTATTTCAGCGTATATGCGTATTAAAAAAATCTGATGAAGAACTAAAAAACTACTTGACTTATGAATTAGCTCCTTATCCTCTTGCTCTCTTTGAAGATGGTGAAATACGAAAAACAACAAAATCTACATTTTATGACATATTCCCAGAAGTGTCAGTGGATGTGAACGATGTACGAAAATTTTCCTACGTCATTGATGGAGGGATGTTATTACATCGTTGCAAGTGGCAATTAGATGAAAATTTCGGTACAATTTGTCAACATTATGTCAGATACCAGAAGAATGGGGTTGGAAAGATGAACGCGGAATATTGATACCGCTAACAATGACGCAGCGACCAGCTCCAGAATCTTTACTAAAAATTATTTTTTGCGCATGCAAAACAGGATGTGGAGCATCTTGTGGGTGCAGGAAAAGTGGATTAAACTGCACTGCAGCTTGCTCAGAATGCAATGGTGATAGCTGTACTAATCCTTTACCTACAATCTACATCAACGAAATCGACGACGACGACGACAATAATGAACAATAATGTATATAGTTAAGGTTAAATTTTCTTTTGTAAATAATTTTTTTACGAAAATCTAATAAATTAACATTGAATTTACTCTGCAAACATAATTTATTACATATAAAATTAATATCTTTACTGTAAACATTTTTTCCCCCTTGCGCCTTTCATTTTTCAGTAAATTGTTTATAAAAATTGTTGTAATCGAGATCGGCCAATTTTTTTTTTTTAACTTTTTTATTTGCGGTTTTAATAATGCAGTCAAACACTTGTTATACAGATTCATTGACTGGCCCTGGGTTCCGAGATTTTACCATTTTTATGTCTTACGGCGCTCCACTATAATTTCTTATGGCTTTTCTTAAAGTGAATGAGCAATGGCGAATTTTTTGCCCTAAAATAGACAAATCTCATACTGTACTTATATCACCCTATTATCACCCAAATTTTATCCAAAATTATTGAATTCTTAAGAAGTATTCAACATTTATCATACTAAAAAAAATTAAAATTTCTAAATTATGCGGTCGAATAATTTTATGATTCATAAAAAATTATAAAAAGTGATGATAGATAAACATTGTCAAATTTAATTCAATTTACTACACAAAGCATACTCTCATATGTTATGTATGTATGTATGTACCTATATCAAATATGAGCGACCTTCTTTCATGCATATAAACGTGTAATTTACTACGCTTCAAATGACTTTATTACTTAAAAATTTAATTTTTATACATAAAAAGATACAATAATACTTGCTTGTATGATATAAAGATAAAACACAGATTCCATTATATTATTTTAAGTACCAGCTCTCAAAATTTAACTTTCATTATTATAAAAATTTTAGTTATAAATATTTTAAAAAGTTAATATAATGATTATATTGTTTATAGACAAAATATATGGTAATTGTGAATTATCTACTGTTTATGTTGTTGCGGTCAACTTTTGTTTATTATTTTAATTTCTGTTTAACGGATATATTTGATTTGTAATTTAATCATTTATATATATTTTATATCATTTTTAATATATTTATTTTATACAATACCAGAAAACGTATACTTTATTTAAATCAACATAAAACTCAAGAAAAGATTCAAAATTAAGCGTTGAATTATTTTAATAAAATTTATTCTGTGTTCAGTGATTGCGTTTGGTTTAAATGTGGAAACTAATGGTCTTAATTTATGTCATAAATACAATTAATTTTTGTTTTATGTTATAATTAATTATTCAATGAAAACATATTTATGAATATTATTCAATATATACTTAAATAGTTACCATAATATACAAAAATGATTACTCCAAATTAATTAATGGATTTTCATTAATTATAATTCTACCTTCGAATTTAAAGTTTTCAATCTGCCAAACGTCTCAAACATTCAACTTTTTTTTTAAATTTTTATCATTTTTTATTAATTAGTATATATTTTTGAGAAGTTTTAGGTGAAAATTTTTTTTGGAAAATACGTGCATTTTTTTAAATTTTACACAATGAATTTTGGATTCTCTTAAATTTTATGTTCCGTTTTTATTTCTATAATTTTACCCAGTGACATTAGAACAATAAAGACGAATTTAATGTTTATCATTTATCAAAATTGGTTGAGCCTTTTAGTAGTTACGGGAAAATATAGAAATGTTTATACATGTATACAGATCAACCACATCCCTCCTTTTTAAGGTTTTAAAAAAATAAAATTTATATGATTTATATGTAAACAATTGAACAAATAATTATATTTTCTAGAATGTGAATGCTTTATTACAAATTGTAGATGCTTGTGGCGCATCAATCTATTTAGAATTAACCCTTCCGCGTACTACGCACGATAAAAGTTGTTCATACAGGGATATTTTATATTGCTATAGTGCTAAAAAAATAACGTTTAATTAAACTATACGGATTTATAAGTTAGATTTCATTAATTAGAAATTTGTCTACGTATATTATAACGATTGCGGTATTATATAAAGGAATCGTCTATATTTTTCAAGAACAATATTCTAATTGAAAAATTTTTTTTTAAGACAGTATTTATAACAAAGAAAAGACAGTTACGTTAGTTGTTAATCGGATCGATTCATATTGTTTTAATAACTCTCTAACATGTAAGAGAAAACAAAACGATTTAGTTCTCACAAATTTCGCCACTGACTGTGTGTAAAAGTGTATTATTAAGAGGAAATACTCATGATTAATGATTATTTTTAACCTAAGAAGATAAAATATATTATTTTTATTGTAAATATTTTGTTTATACAACAAACACTAGTAATCAGAGTAACAGCAACCAACATTCACTATTAATAAACATATAGAAGAAAAAAAAAACGGTAGAAATATTTTTAGATTTTATTATTGATCATTAATCATTTTACAGTTCACATTATGTGAGTAAAAATTTATGGCAAATAATTTAATGTGACAGCAAACGTATGTTTTTAATTAATTAATGATTTTCATATTAAAAGAGTTGAAATAATAAGTGTGTTAAACTTTATTCAGTTTATTGTAATTCAGGGTAATGAATGAATTTATGTTGAATTTTCTATATTTGACTACATTTTTACACTCCTCCAGAAGCAACTAAAATTATTGGTATAACTGGACGATATTGTATTTCGTTTGTATCTATCACATAAATTTTGTGACGTGAGGTGTTTTTTGTGATTGTATAAAAAACCTTAAAAAACTGGCGAAAAGTTCAAAATTTTTTTACCGCTGTTTATGGGTTTTCTAGGATAATTAACGTGTAAAAAATTTAAAAATAACATTTATTTTACGATTGGTAGATTAGTTTTTGAGATATTCCATGAAATACATCCACTAAATCAGCCTCTGGGTCGGATTTTTGGTCATATCTCAAAAACTGCGTATCCAATCGTTAAATAGATATTATTTTTGAAATTTACGGGTCAAACTACCCTTATAAACATTATTATTTTCAACATAGGATAGAATTTTTTTTTTCGAATTTTCGTAATTTTCTTAAGGGGTACCCCTTTGGAAAAATCGAGAAATCGAAAATTTTTTTTGCTCCCGATTTGGATGAAATATATGTTCTAGGGTAAATTTAACCCGCAGATTTCAAAAATAACATCTATTAAACGATTGGATACGTAGTTTACCAGATATCGCTAGAAATCCGATCCAGAAGCCGATTTATCGGATGTATTTCGTGCAATATCTCGAAAACTTGTCGACCGATCGTAAAATAAATATTATTTTTGAATTTTTTTGACCTCAATTATCCCAGAAAATCTATAAACAGCGAACAAAAAATTTAGAACTTTTCGTCAGTTTTTTATGGTTATCTTTACAATCACAAAAATTTCGGATAATTTAAAAAAACTACAAATAATTTTTATGATAAAATTCATCATTTAAAATATATAAGGATTAAAAAGTAGTTAATACATTGCTCGAGTATTTCAATTTCCAGCTTTTAGAAACTTATTGGTTTTACGTATACTCGTGAAATCAAAAAATGCTACAGTTTTACCTATTTCCATTTTATTACCTATCTTATAACAGTAAATATCCAATTGTTATGTTGTGTTAAAAAATTATAAAATACACCATAAAATTAATGTTTTTTCTAATTTTAAGTAGAAGATTCAGATCATGGTTGACCTCTGCGGATATTAGCCATATAATATACAATACTTTTAATTTTATATAAAAATTTGTGCCATGTATTCATAACATAATTTTTATTTTCAATTTTATTATTTAAAAATTTGTTGTTTTTTTTTGTAATTAAAATCATAATATTTATGAATGTGAAAGTAAGTATATGATAATGAAAATTTTGCATGGCTTGTAATATAAAAATTATATTTTAATTTCATTCTACATTAATTTTAAGTAAGTTTTTTTTGTTTACAAAAAAAAAAGTGTAAACAAGTATAATAATGATCTTACACTTTTTGTGTGTTAATTAATAATGATAAAAAAAATTTAAGTAGATCGATTTTAAATTTTTTTATATTTTATGTAATTAATTACCTAAGTTTCCTTGTACTTCACCGGACAAAAAAACTTTTGGTATAGGTGTTCGTTCATAGAATCATATAATTAGTCCAGTTTCGAATGTCTGTCCTTCATCAAGGTAGCTCAAAGTGAAAAGATATAGCGAGTTGAAATTTCGGAGACGTAATTAAGACATACAGACTGAGTTTAAGTTCCTGAATGAGCCAAATCGGTACGTTGGGTTCCATGGGTTCATATTGGATACATTTTAAAGACTAAAAATGTTTGTTTTTTTAACACAAACAACTTTTATTTGTATCATTTTTTTTGTAAAATGCTTATGTTTGCGAGAATTCTAGCTCAATATAAGTTAAATAAATACAATAGATTTGATTGTAATATATGTATTTATAGTTGTATACACTGGATATCTATAGTCTTTATAAAAACGTCAAACATTGATACTCAATCATATGTCGAGCATCTAAACAACTAACTCCATTAGTTTTTATTATATTCCCTTGTTTTAATACATTTTTAACGGTATCCATATTTCTTTAAGATAGACTGTGGAGTCCAATAAATATTAAACTCTCTGTATATGATGATTCCAAGCACGTTTTAAACTGAATATATATGTTTGAATTTTTATAGATAGTAAGTTATTTGTAAAAATGTAGTTTTTTAAATATCAAAAGATATAAGATGCGGATTTAGTCAATAACTATAATAATAATAATAATAATAATAAAAATAAATTTATTTGTTAATGTAGGTTACACGGTGCATAAATCAATTACAGTTTGAATGATGCGATACGATTATAATAAGGATATTATTATTCATTTTATCTTTATAAATAAATATATTTGTATAACATTATTCGTATGTATAAATGATTCACATATGTTCACTTCAGTTCATATCATTATTATTATTATTATTATTATTTTATTATTAAATAGATGGTATTTTCTTTGAAAATTATTTTATAATGTCAACTTTCACATATCTTTCTTAGCTTTTTATTTATTTTTATAGTTTGTTTATTTTTTATTTATTTTTTTGAAGATTTTATTATCTCTTCTTGTACAGAATGTCCGAAAAAAATATTAAATAATTACTAATTTGTTGTTCTGTTTATATTTCTGTTTTATCTGGATTTCGTGAATTAATTTTCTAAATATTATGGAGTCTACACTGATTTTTTTTCGCAAATAAATGATTATTACAAGTATTTTAACGACTTAAATAAATATAAGACGAGGAAGAGTAAATTATTTAAAATTTGTTTCATATGAGTAGCTAAGCCATGAGCCAAGAGTAGTAAATCTTTGGACCTAAAACTTGACACCTCTAAAATTATCAAATTTTGTCTGCATACTTGTTTCTGGTTGGCGCTTTCGAGGCTTGTTACTTTTTAACCAATAAATATATCCGACGACATATGTTAACGGGAAACTAAGACTGGTCGATAACAGCCACTTAAATTTGGTTCATGTATCTTATAAAGATGGTGTTGGAAAGAATCCACTGGAAGGTATATGCATGCGGATAAAGTTGGCAAAAAATTGATTCAAGAAGTGAAAACAATTTTTGACCAAGATTTCGATGAAATTTCAGAGATAGTGACAGAAATTCACCGCAACATAGCAAGAAGAGCAATATGAAATAATTTTTCAATTTAAAAAACTTAAAATTTAAAATATTTACAAAATTTTTTTAATAAGAATTAGTTGCGGTAGAGTAGAAAAATTATTCATTTTTAAACAAAATGCAAATGCCGCAATATTACCTGGTTGTCTTCTTAAAACCGATTAATAAACTACATGGAATAATCTAATAACTTTTTTTATGGAATTTGATAAGCTAAAATTTTCTTCTTAGTCATTTTCCTCGAAAAATTCATCTTTTGAATATAATCGCAACACTCTCTGCAACACTCTCTGAAAAACCACCCACGTACGAAATTGAGAATAATTTTTACGCTATGTTTAGGAAAATTCAGCTTGTATGTTTTTTTTTTTTTCAAAGTTCGATTCATATTTTGTGTATATTTCCTTGGCTGCATATGTAGCAGGTGTGTCGGGAAATAAATGTGTTGAAATATGTGTTACTCCTACGATATTTACGATTATATATATAGTTAATATTTTATCTTTAAAAAATCTTTATAATAACATTAAAAATCAATTTATTTAGAAATCAAACGTTTAATTAGTAAAAATGTATTTTTTCACAGTAGGAGGTTAAAGAGCAACATTTTGTTAATTAATTTTTATTTACAGAATAAAAATTGTAGATATTTGTTTTCTATGTATTACCAAAGAAATGGTTAATTTATTAAGATTCAATAAATAAAAATAGGTAATTGCATTTATTCTCATTTTATGGTTTTTATATAAATATTTGAAATTAAGGTATTAATAATATTTTTTTATACATACTTTTTTTTAATTATCTTAGTGTTAAAATTTATTTTTAATGTACCTGTATATACAATTTGATGAGATGAGATTATTAATTCATGGATGTCGTTTAATAGCATTATAAATAGTCAGATGTTATATTCGTTTAAAACAAATAAGAAAAAAATAATCTAAGAGCTCGTGGATGATTTGAGTAAGGATTGAATTTTTTTAGTGATGAATCATAGTAGGTGACGTACGGAAACCCTATTCTGACAGGAATCAGCCCAGCATCTCATCTGCTTTTATGCATTATTTCACATAAAAAAGGTCTGTTATCGTTTTTGGTTATTATTCAAAATAATTAATCCAAAGCGTCTCGAAGTTTGTACACATATAGAATTTACATATATGTGCACCGTGCATCAAAATATTTTGATTTGTTTCTATGGTAACGAAACAGTATCAGTCTCAGTCTAATGATATATAAGTCTATGAATGGTATATGATTTAAATAGGTAATTTCTCCTAATTTATTAACAAATTTAAATAAACAATATTATTGAAATAAATAAAAAATTACTGTAATTCATGTGAAATGCACATATGTATGTGTGAAAATTTCTAGACATTCTAGCTCATGTATATTAATAGCCAAAAAGGCATTGTAAAATTTTTTTGCTCAACATTTTTAATTTGAAACTTTTTTTCTTATTTACGCAAAGATCAAATGAATAGACGTGGTCGTTATATTTTCTTTAATTCTTAATGATTTTTAGCTACTTCCGAGTGAAGTCTATAAACCACAAATCTACCATAGTTTGTAAACAAAAATCTCATGTAGACTTTTGTATTCTACAATTTGATTGGTTATTTGAAGATTATTAAATTTGTTTGTTAATAATAGTTTACTATTATTTATAGTATGCAATAAGGCACAGTACATATTATATATTTATAATATAATATGTATTAACAAAAAAATAGGCTGGATAAAACAAGCCTTAATGTGATCTCGCAGGGAATGCATGAACAGTGGACTAACGAAAACGATTCAACTTTAATAGGTAAATACTGACTTGCTTCATAGTCATATCTTATGTACTCATATAATAAAAAAATTTTGTGCCATATGATGAAACAAGCATTAAAGTGATGAACATTAAAATGGATGATATAAAAAGATTATTTATTACAGATAATAAGCTGTTAAAAGTGTTATTTTTAATTTATGAATGATGTGTGTTTATTATGCGATTATTATTATTCATTTTATGTTAACTGATTTGAATTGTTTATTTGAAATCTTTTTATACATGAAAATGACAAGTGTTTCAAATCAAATGTGATCTTGTCCACTTGTTGTGTGCTGAACTATATAATACACAGTTTTAAAAAATCTATAGCACCAAAATTGAACTCGAATATTTGCCAAGCGTTTGATCCATTCAATAACCTATATGTATTTTAAAAGCTGGGCAGTTGTATAATTTTTTAAACTGAATGATAAACTGACTGAAGTTAATCATCAACGAACATGATGGCAAATTTATCTATTTTGTCTTTTAAACGAATGATGTAATTTTAACTAAGAAAATAATGATAAGAACCCTTTTAAATGATAAGAAGTCTTTTAAAATATAATATACCTTTGTATGTATAAAAGTCTTTAAAGACTTTAATTGAAATCGATGATTTTCAATGCGTCTCCTTAGGTATAATAGATTTCGATTTCGATCATTCACAAACTGAAACTCAGTCTTCATGTCTTAAATCACCAAAATTTCAGCTCTCTATCTCTTTTCGTTTTTGAGTTATCTTGATGACGGCCAGACCGACGGACACGTGGAACTAATTAGGTGATTCTATTAACACCTATACCAAAAGTTTTTTGTTTGTGTGGTGAATATTTTCTAGCGTTACAAACTTTAGACTAAAAATTATATAATATTATGTATATATCGAATATGAAAATGGTTCAAACATTGATACTAATCCATGTATCGGGTATTTATATAATTAAAGCTGCTATATTCACATTTATTAAGACAGATAACAAGTTTTATTTGTTTGTATGATTTATTTTCAGTAGAAAGTAAAACATTTCTACTTTGATATAATGAATTTGTCAAAAAAAAAAATATTAATAATAATAATAATTTTTAAAAATATAGTTCATGTCAAAGTATAATTTGTAAAAAATTAATAATAATAACGGTATTCTACAATAGTTTACTTAAAAATTTAAATGGCAGCTTAATTAATTATAACTATTCAAATATTTCGTGTGTTTCGTTATTTCTTATCTATATCTATTAAAAATTTAATTTTTTTATATTTATATTATTGTCAATATTAATATTATTTACACACCCATTAAAAATATAAATATTTATTCAAAAAAAAAAAAAAACTTGAACAAATCATTTTGATAAGTAAGGATTATAATTATTTATCCACTTGGAAGCTTGATTATAATACATTCATTCATAAATTTTACTGAATTGTAACATAATAAATGAATATTTTAAATTTTTATGCAAAAAAAATCAAATCAAAGTGATTTGCTCCTCTTTTAATCACCATAATTAACTGTATGAATGAACTAATTGAAATATATATTTATATATTCAAATTGTTGTTAAATTTCGACAAGTCTTGCCAATTTGTTTCTGTGCGTTCCCAAGATTTCAAACCCATAGACTTTTTGGGGATACTTCAAAGACAAAGTTTCCCGCACCCAACCAAGAACAATTAATGCATTGCAATTGGAATTTCAAATATAATGTCGCGATATTCCTCTCATTATCTATTTCGTGATGTTTGCGAATCTCTTGATACGCATTATCAGCCTTGTCTGAAGAATAATGGTCATCAGTTTGAATATTTACCAACATGATTCTTCATTTACACACACTTTCTGTATTCAAAGGTATTTAATTTCAATGTATGTTAATTAATAATATTTTTCTCGAAAAATTATTCGAAATTTTGTAAAGTAATTCGAAGTTTGAGTACATTTTTTTAAGACATTCTGTATATGCATCGACATAAGCTTTTAACTCAATTTTAATATTCAATAATAAATACATCCTTAATATTATGTATAATATATTTTTGTTAATAGCAACATAACACTTAAAAAATAATTACAAATTATAATAATTAGTTTCGGATTTTTATATATTTTTTATTGCAAATTGAGAGAAGATCAATAAATGAATGATAATCGTTTTCTGTTAGTTGTTAATCGCTTTTCAATTTTTAAATTCATTTTATATTACAATGTTTTATTAAACTGTTTTTTTAAATTCAAATTGATTTCTTTGGTAAAAACATTGATCTACCTTGAATTTCTTTTTATTGATTGATTGATGTATGCATATCAATTATATATATTTTTGGTGTATTTATTATGATTATTATATTCGCATACAAAAATATATAAAGCTGTTGTTAAATTTAGCGTAAATATTGTATTTTTATTGAAAAACCATTATTTTTGTTATGCCATTTTATTAACAGTAATATATTCTGTAGTCCAATCATATATAGTCTATTTGTCTTCCAATTGCCTTACTTAAACTCGGTGATTGTTTAAGCCAAAATTGTTTAAAGAATTGCAAGGATAAAAACTCCATAACATTTGGATAATTATTTTTTGATGAAATTTGAATAAAAAACGTGATGATTTTTATGATACAGTTCATATTTTGGAATTTTATACTCGACATATTTATACTATGTCAAAGTATATTAATTGAAGTCTAAAATTGGTAACACTATAAAATATTGGAGCCACTATCAAAATTTTGGTATGGGTGTTCATATGCTTATAAAGTGAGTTTAAGTGGGTATGTGTTTTTGATAGAGACCTCTACAGGTTTTAATAAAGATAACATAGAATGATCAATCAATCGTTAAATGAAAACGAAGGCTTGTCGAAAGTTTTTCCCGAAAACAGAATTCTAAAGTTATTATTTTATTTTATATTTAGAAATAATTTTTTTGCGACAAACTCTTCAACATGCCTTGCGTTTTCATGTAAAAATTGTGCATACCAAATTTCATAACATTTGGATAATTATTTTTTTAGATATTAGTGAGCGCAAATTGAAAAAAAAATGCAATATATATTACATTACAGATTGTCTTTATTAACAGAGCCTTCTCTATCAAAATTACACACCCACAGAAGTTCGTGAACCAGTAAATTGTATCCAATATGAATCCAACTTTTAAACCTCAAAAATTTAGAAAAAAATATGAAGGATTAAAATTATTTCAAACATCGATTCTGAACCATATATCGAGTATTTAAAAAATTAACTCCCTTAGTCGTTTTTTAAAATTCTTTTTAATAGTTTTAAAAAATACTGTCATATTGTATTATTTGATTACCGGTGTAATTTCGAGATTATTTTTAATTAATAACTAAAAATTGGGTGAAGAATTTTTATCATGTAACGAATAATGATTTGATTTGATGATGAGTAAATTCCAAATAAAGATACTCCGATGCTGACTTGCTGAGAATATTCACAAAAAGTAATAAATGCACACATTTATATGTATGAATAATCTATGTGTGTAAAATTATTTTTGACTTATCTCATTGTAGTGCGTGAAGAGGCGATTTGGTTCATTTACTTAAAGTTACTGCAAGGCTCTTTTCTAAAGCAGATATTATCTATGAGGAAAGTGTTATCGTTAAAATATATTATTTATACAAAATTATAGCGAGCGGAAATGATAAGTGAAAAATGATTGTTTAATTATTGTTAAAATTGATAGTCTGTAATTATATCGTTTACATTATAACTGCATTTTAATTTTTGTATTTAGCACTTGGCTGTTGTTTGAAATGAATATGTATTATTTATTTTATTATTAAATTTCTGATGAAAAGTTTTTGTTTACATTTCGAATATCGAAATCAAATATTTTATGATTATTTACGTTTTGAGATATAATGTTGACATATACTATTAACACAATCAAGGTATACTGGAAAAACAGCTAATTAACAAACAGATTCCGTCATTTGTTTATTTTTTGTTTATGACTTGACTAAACAACTTTACTAAACATTTGACTAAAGTGTTCCTAAAATAATAATGATAACTTTTTACTTTGTCTAATTTCACTATAATTTTTTTTTAATGTAATTTCGACACGTCATTATCAAGTAATGAATAATTATTCTTTTATTTTGGAAGTAGATAGGGGAAGTAGGTAAGATTATTTTGAATGAAGAAACTGTGGGTGGAATTCATAAATATTTTTTCGATATTTATTAATTCAAATTTAATAAAGGAAAATTATTAAGGTTTATTCGATTATTTAAAATTTTTAATTTTGATTTTGATTTTATTTAATCCAAGGGTCCTAACAAATTTAATTTTTGGCTTTTGTCGCAAATATGTGTTCAATATATAATTTTTGGAACGTAATAAACCATAAATTCGTTACCATAATTTTTTATATATTTCCAATATCAATTTTTGCATTTCTCAATTAATACTTAATAAAAAATGAAAATATTTCAGCAAATTAATTTTTCTTTAAAAAATTATTGATATACCCTCTAAAAGTCATTACCACGCTTATTATTATTGATACTTACTTTTTGTTGTTGTATTTTTGTGCATATGTTTTATATTTGTTTCTTATACTATATTCATCATTTCATTTATAATAAGTTAAATAGCCTCGTAGATATTGTATCAATGTGGTGTGAATAAAGTTTTATTCTTAGAAATAAATAAATATATTTTTATATACTATATATTTAATCAAAAGTTTATTATTCCAAGTCATGTTATTTATAACATTAATAGTCAAAACCCGTTAATAAAATATATATGTATATATATATATATATATATATATATATATATATATATATATATATATATATATATATATATATATATATATATATATATATATATATATATATATATATATATAGATATATATATATATGTAATTTTATTTATAAATTATAGTTTTTATTTTTATTTTAAATTCAATTAAAACATTTTTAAGTGATGTTCATGGGAGTATCGGAATCTGTTCAATTATATGTATATATGTAACGTTGAATTTGCAGCATGACTGCGTTAAAAAGGTGGTATTATTGAACACTAATAATTTTTTTTTAATATTCTACACAGTAAATTATCGAGTAAATTATCGGACACGCTGTTGTTCTTTTAATGAAATCCTACAATTTCTTTATTTCATATTATGTTTAATGATGTAGTAATCTATATTATCTATAGTATACCTAACTAATGTGGCCATAAATCTCCATTTGAATGGATTTTTTTGTTCCCCTTTTTATATTTTATTTTAGAGCAAACTATTATAACTATAAATGGTTCACATATTGATACCATACTCCGGGTATTTAAACAATTAACCTTTTTTCTTTTTTTCTAAATAAAAACCAACATTTCGCAAATAATTAAAACTATGCAAATTTTTTTAAATTTGACCTTGTGATTTTGTTTCGATTTTTTTTTTATTGTTAAATGGAAATGATATACTTTTTATTTTCAGGTGTAAACCTTTTATTATTTGTATTATTCTAATATTAATGTAATAAACATTTAATCTGTGATTCTAAAACCATAATATTTGAAACGTTTGATAATATTTTCCCATAATTTAACACAATTTTTCAATAATTAAAGAAGCAGGAAGACTATTTGAAATAATATTTTTATGTTCTTCAGCATTCTAAATGTAGTCTGATAGTTTGTATGTTTACATAACATATTTTTTATGAAACACTCTGTGTAATACATTTTGTAATTACACTAAAGTTTGTAATTATAGTGATTTAATTGTAATAAAAGTATAAATTGAAAATTTGTTCTTTTTATTTCCAAATGACATTCACATTATATATATATATATATATATATTATATATTATTTATTTATTTGATTAAGATACCAGTTAATCTTAAAGATGTTTTACACCGTTAACTTAAGTATAAATTTTGAGCAAGACAAATATTTCAATTTTTTCTTTAAGTATTTGATGAAATTATCTCTTTTGCTCAAACTTCGATTTCAATAATGTAATATTAATTAATAAATAGATTGAAAATAAAAAAACGTGAACTGTGTATATCCAAACTCACAATACTTAATATACAAAACTTGTGTTTTACTTTACGTGTCAACTTTGATGCCTGCCGGGTCCCTTGCAGGCCAACTTTTATTTATTTTTTTGCTAACATTTCAAATTATATATTAATTTTGTAATTATCTTGTAAAAACATTTATTTGGATTTTCTAGTCCTGAATTTGGGACAAAACATACATTTTTGGAACCATAAATCCACCATTTTGATAATATCTATATACCCTAAATTCAACAACATCTCATTCATCAAATTCGGTTCAGACGTTTAGTAGTTACGAAGGACCATACAATCAGAAAAACATATATCGTTACTCCTGTACTTACTTACATGCAGGATTTCACATTTACTTATTTCAATAGAGTAGGTCTAGAAAAACTCTCTTTTTTTAGCTTTGTATATATAATTAGACAAATTGTATACTGCTAAACGAACCACAATGAAAATAGAAATAATTATCAATTCCAAGAATATGATTTATGTAAATTAATGCTCTTATTCTTGTATATATAGACGAGGTTATTTAGAAAATAATATCTCCATTTCACATTAGAAAAAAACCTACCCATTGCTAATTTGATTTTGTATTTTTTTATATTTTAAGTCACTACTTAGGTCATACAGTGACTACAGTAGGTATATTCTATACAACAACAGCACACAACATTCCTAGGCGGTCATCAAGTACTGTCTGTGTCTGATGTTGCTTAACTTTGGTGATCGGTGGAGATCTGAAATTAAGTTACTTCAGTGGGGGTTATGATTTTGTATTTAAAATGCATTATTTTTTAAAAGCAAAACATGAAAAAAGTTATGAAAATCAGTAAATAATCGTTTTGGAGGTCGCTAATTACGATAAAAATGTTGATAAGACCTAAAAATTACTTTAACTGCATTTATTTTGCATTTAAATGTGCATTTGTGTATATATTTTCCAAAAATCTACAAAAATGAATAAAAATTTATGAAACTGAGTATTTAAGGGTTCTCGAGGTTCATGATGATGATAAAAACGCTCATATTGCAGGTTAATTTTTCTAATGTTTTTCAGAGCATTATGCAATAAACTACGTGTCACCATGACCGGTAGTTTAAAATCGGGATATTTATTGATATTAAAAATGATCTATATTGCCGCGTCTAATAGTTAATGTTTATATTTTAAACATTTAAAAATAAATAATCATTTACATGTGTTTGTTTGTTACAGGTGAGTGGAAGACAAAAAAGTGAAGTTTAAATCGAAGTCATATCATCATCTATTACAATATAATATCATAGTTAATTACCTACATAAAAAATAAAAGGGCGCTTTTTGCATGTGTAATGATATAAACGCCTGCATCAATGACCTTGAATGTTATAGGCGTTCTTTGGCATTCTTTACGCTTGGTATTCATGTAAGTACAAATGCACGTAATTTACTGAGTGCTCACAAAAAACTATATATAATGTTTTATATCAAAATTTTTTTTAAATTCCTTCAATTTTCGTTCGAGTCTAATATCTCTAGCATCTGGATTTTTTAATTATTGTACTTGTGGTAATTTAAATTAAAAAGAAGTAACCAACTTGTGTTTGCTTATAAAAATAAATGAAAAAAGTGTGTTAATTAGAGCGGTAATTAAACCTATTTAAAAGCAAAATTAAAACTATTCAAAAGTTAGGTTGGATTCAGTTGATGGCACATTTGCCTCTGTTTTTGCAACAGATTATAATTGGCTAAACGAATTTAAACGTGGCCGTAGATTAACTGATGACGAACATCGTGCAAGACGTCATATAGACGTAAATACCCCAGAAATGATCAATAAAATCCACAATATGATGTTTATTGTCCTAAGAATAAAATGTTGCAAAATAGTTGAGGCAATTACTCTGAAAATCAAACGTAATCGCAATTTTAATGGATAAAATTGAATAATTGAAGTGTAATTTGTTAGACAATCCACTGTATTTATCAGATTGGATTCGAGTAGCTTTTTCTTATTTTCAAATTTAAAAAAATTGAATCAGCAAACTTAATATAGGCTAAAGTAAGATCATTGAAAGCGTTTTTATTATTTGGAAACATTTTTGACGTAAATATAGAATTTTTTTAAGAACACCCAGTTTTTATATAATCATTATGTTATGTATTATGAATAATGATTTATTTAAAGCTATTTATAAAGCAGGATATATATATATATGTATATATATATATATATATATATATATATATATATATATATATATATATATATATATATATATATATATATATATATATATATATATATATATATATATATATATATATATATATATATATATATATGTATAATGACTATTTTGTAAACAGTTAATCTAGTATAAAATTTATTATTAATTGCTACCTATTAATAAACTCAACACACATGAATACATGAAAGAAGATTATTACATATGAAGGATTAAGTTCAGTTTAAACTTCTCTATCTCTAAATTTAAAAGACTTTACAAATTTCTGTATAGATTTCTCCAATTTGTCTTTGTATAATCATTTTTCTTCTTAAAAAGACGTCGTTATCAAAGTAAGTTTGTATTTTAAACCATTCATAGAACTATTCATTTATTGAAACTTTTAAGTACGATTAATGTTCATTTACAGATACATTTCTTGAATTGTTTCCAGAATTTTGGTATAATTTTTGGAATTTTAAGACATCATAAAAACCTCTAATTACGTAGTTTTCCAATTGTATCATTGTTGATTACATTTTCTAGTTTATTTTCAAGTTCTTATTTTTAATATTTATTTCTTTTCAAAATTTTTTTTTTCGTAAAATGTTAGGATTTGACACAATTTAACCTAAAATATAGCTAATTATCACATATTGGTAATTACAATACACATTATTATTATACAAGTATAGACCCAATATTTATAGTATTTTATGAATGTTAATTTAAAAAACTGCAAACATATGTCGAGTATCTAAACAGTTAATTCTGTTACTTGTTATCTTCATTTGTTTTTGATTACTTTTATTTATATGATGAAACCATATTTTAATTATAATTTTTAATTATAATTGTATATTTATTTGTTTTCGTTTTTTTTGTTAAAAGGATAATACAGATATTTTTGTGCTATAGCAGTAACCAGTGAACATATTATGTATAATGTATTTTAAACGTATACGATAATATTTAGTAATGTTAATGTATATAATTATGGTTTATTGCAATTATTTTTTACTGAGTAGTGCACTTTTGTTTTGTTAAAATTAGTTATCCACAAGAAACACATATAAAAGAATTGTTGGTTGGTTGGTGTATAATATTGTATTCATCCAGCAACAAACGATTATCATAAAATTGTAGGAAAAATAAAAACACAGCGATGATATTATATGACTTTAGCATGTAAATTGTATTTATTCACAGTAAACTGAGCTATACATTATGAAAAATTACATGTACAATGTTTTTTTCAATTGTAAGTAATAATAAGAATAATGTAAAATAATGTACTTTTAAATACTTTTCTTACATGTTATCATTATTTTATCTTTTAGTGTGTATTTATGTAGAATCTTTCTATGTAGTAGTACTCTCTAATCGATGGGAGCATAAGTTATTAAAAAATAAAGTGAAGATAACAAATAATAGAGGTAATTGATTTGATACTCGACATATAATTGAATTTCATTATTTGGACTATTAATGAGTATTCTAACTTGTGAATTTTGTGTGACAGTGATGCGTGCGCATCTTAAAATTTCACTCTCATCATTTCTTCATAACGCGCCTTATGAAGTAATTCAATACTATAAATATCCCGTCTAAACAGTTATAAATGTATACATATATAATAATAATAATATGTATTGTTATTCCGTTTATTAGCCAAATTTTAGCTGAAATTGTGGAGAACTCAAACATTTTCCAAAAAAATATTTCAAACTAAAGTTATTTGCTTTAAAAACATAAATATTTTTTGTGCTTGAACTTTTCTATACTTTATGATTTAATAGTTGGGTCATGGATTCCTTGGGCTAAATGGACCGATTTTAATCATTCACGAACTTGATTTTAATTTTTATGCCTGAATTATATCACCAAAATTTCAACTCGCTATCTTGTTTTGTTTTTGTTCTTGTACACGAATGGTAGGAAATTGACTAATTAGATGATTGATACTATGGACACCTATACCAATATTTTGTTTGTGTGATTAATATTTTCTATCGTTACAAACTTTTGACTAAAATTAATATACTCAGACATATTACGTGTGTCAAGTATAAAATTCTTAACATGTAAAAGAATGAAGTTAAATTAACATGGATTATTATTTTTTTAAGGTAGATACTTTGATTTTATGATATGGCATCATCAAGCAAAATGCATAAACTTGTAATTTATATTTAAACTTGTACGTCTGACTAAATAAATGAGATTATTTCAAATTACTTTCATTACATAGACATGATAATTCTCAATAGTTTTGGTTCAAGTACCTACCTACCTATACTTAATAGGTACCTAAGCTTATAACCACTTCTTAATGCAATTACTCTTCTGATATACGTGAATAGTTTTGAACTTTCAAGTACAAAATGTGTTTTTTAAGTAATCAATCTCGTTTAACTATTAACTTATTATTTATTATCATGTATTTTTATGAATAGACGAACTCATTTATCTAGAATTAAGCTTGTTGATAAAAAATATTCTTTTTTTTTAAATGTATCTACTTTTAAATATTTCTAGTTTAATTCTATTCTTAAAACTTATATTATTTAAGAAATCTACTTGAAATCGAATAAAATCTACTTTAGTGCCTATATTAAAAATCTACTTTATCTTATACATATTTTTATTTTGAAATACATTTAAAGATTTCCACTTAAAAATTTAAAGTGTCATAGAATTAAATTTCTCATGATTTGTCTTCAAATGAACTTCAGTCGTTTATTTGTTTTAATATATATTTAACAGGTCTCTACAGGATGTTCTGAAACTAAGTGACCAAAATGCACGAAATATTTCTTCACTTTAAATGCAACAAAAACTATCATATCGATATTAATCAGCAACGCCGTTTAAGGCAACATCCAAATTTTCGATTTATTTGGGTTTATTAAGTTTATGTATTAAACGATCTTATAATTTACGTTTTGTTAGAGCAAATTTAATTTTATTGTTGAAAAGGTGATTAAATTTTCCACTAAAAACTACCATTATATATATATATATATATATAATTTAACTTGGTTTTATAAAGTCAAGCTGTATCAATTACTTTTTGTATCCTGAAGTTTTAACTCAAAACTTCTAAGGCTCACTTTTATTTTCCGTTTTCAATGGTGTCCTAATTCATGAAAAACATGTAAGTATTAAAAAATGTAATTATTATAGGAATAAATTATATTTGCATAATTTATTTGTTCAAATTGCCCTATTTAATGGCACAATCTCAACCTATGAAAAATCTCTAATGTAATTTATTTTCCAAATTTTGCGCTCAAATAACTAAAAAAAAAAAAACTGATCCAAATGTTATGTAATTTGGCATCCACAATATTTACAAGAAAACATTTCCAAATATGAAATAAATTTTTGATATTTTTTTAAATGGTTTTTCTTATTCACTTTAAGAGAGTCACGTGTTATTAGTGAAATAGATCCTCATTGAAAAAATGGATTCAGGTTTGAGTCATAAATGTTATACATTAAATCACAGACCAAAATAGAAGCTGATGAAGTGTTTTTAATTATAACTTAGTGTACGTACCTTCTATAATATTTAAGTAAAGAAAATTATTATTATCTTTTGTATATCATTTTTATAAATATAAATATAAAATTTGTAATCTAAATATATAACAGTAAAACGTACTCGTATACAGTGTGGAAAGATTTGTATGTCTTAAAAAAGTGGTAAATTATGTAACTTAACAATACCGTTTTGAAATCGATAGATAATCAGTCTATACATTATATTTCCGAAATTAAAAAATGCAAGATTTCCGTCCGAAGCTCTCCACCGCGAAATTGGACACCCACCTATTTACAACTTTATCCTATCAATCTCAAAATTCTTTTTCCTATCTTCCCGTAACAATCCTTTCTCGGAAATCGGCAAACTGGGTCAATTTGACCCACATGCGCTGCTCTTCAGGAAAAGATTTCCCATGCCACACGATTGCACATAATTCCGGGGTAATCTTAATTATATATATTTTCTATATGTTAAATTATTTATTTATTTTTAAGTTAGTTATAGGGATGGCCTATCAATCCGCATAGGTTAAGTATGCTCTCAATGGTTTTTATTTAAATTTTCCATTTTTCAAACGATGTATAAAAAATTGTAATCTCGATGTAACTAGTATATAAGATGATGTATTGTAGAAAAAGCTTAGGCTAGGTGCTATAGTTGTGAGCCGATTTGTATTTATGTTATGATGTTAATAAAGAATTATGAAACTAAAAAAAGGCATCTGTATTTATATTATGATGCTAATAAAGAATTATCAAACTAAAAAAGGCATCTGTGCCTTCAAATGACTGGATCGGTATAACAAAAATATTGGTGTATAAGCAACCATTGGTTTTCCCCATAAGATATAAAAATATTTCCACACTGTATATTGGTTACCTGTACCTGGTATAATATATTATTTTATCTTAACTTTACTTTAATAAGATGGGATATAAATTCCGTTACAATCATATCACATCATTCATTCGACTGATTCTATTAAATAAAATTTGTATTTATGGTATATATTTTAAGTAAAAAATTATACTCTTCTTACATACATTGTAATTTATATTAGACACATACATTATGTGATGTATGTGTAGTTATGTTTTATATATATATATATATATATATATATATATATATATATATATATATATATATATATATATATATATATATATATATATATATATATATATATATATATATATATATATATATATATGCAAAACCAGTGTTTAATATAAATCATTCAATTTATTAATATTATGTACAGATAATATTTCGTAGGCGTCATCAAAAAAATGTTTTGTTTTAAAATTTCGTATATAAAGGCGTCGTATATTGGCGAAGTAGAAGTGGATGTTGGGAAAATTGTACATTGAGAGAGAATTTTAGAATAGAAATTTGTGCTATGCGCCGTAGTCTTATAGTTAATTTAAAATAATTTTCAGAAGATGAATTCGAAAAAAAGTTGTAGATCATACAATTTGGATATATATATTTTCATACATTTTATCAATACTGTTCATTGCTGTTTTTAGCTATTATCAATAATAACGAAGACACATCGTATAGAAATTGAAAATTTGAGGTTGTTTTAAATTTTACTTTTTTCTCGATAATTTAGAGGTTATGGTCAAAAATATCCAATAAGAAAGTTTTAGATTTTTTCATTATCTATTTAATTTTACATTTACTTTTTTTCGATTTTTCCTTAATAACTTACACCATTAACTACATTTTTCGACCACTTGTATTAATTTTTATTGTTTGAAACATGGTTGACCCTGGTATACTTTCATGGCAAATCTTATATTCATAATAGGTCGAGAAAATTTTTAATACAAAAACTAACAACTTTTTCCATAAACTTTATATAACGGGCAACTTATGTATGAGACATTTTTTCATAGACTTTTTAGAGCTACAACATTATCAGCAATGTAAACAATGTACCAAAGGTGTAATATTTTCATATAAGTAGTAAGATTTTTCTAATGAGTACATTGGACATGCATAAAAAATTTTTAAGTTTTCAGAAGTACGAACTACTAAAGCTGATTTGTAAAGAATTTCAAGGAAGCTTCCTAAATACATTTACACAGTACCTGAAAACTTGAATCGAAAATTTCTTTGTAAAGTTACAAAACTAAGACATTTTCTCTCTTTTAATGAACAGGCAACCTAACATTCAGGACTTTTTTTATTTCACATTTGTAGACCATATCAGCGTCAACATTTGAGTAGCTGTTGTTTAAAACGAAATATACTTAATAGTATGAATTTATCTTAAATTATTTATGTAACACTAAACAGCTGTTCCAATATTATTGTTATTAATTGAAAACAGAAAAAAAAAATTAAATTTAAAAATAACTGTTTTTCTAATAAGATATTCAGTACATTATAGATATTATTTTAACTATTATACTTTTTTTTTTCCGTGAAATATTAGATTTTTTTCTAGACTCTTTCAAATATTGTTTGTTAAATTAATTGATAGGTAATTAATTTATTTATAATATGAAAGCAGGTGTATTTAAAATTGCACGGTGTATGTAAAAAATTGAAATTGTGTGATTATTTCACAAAAACAATGTGTTTTTTTGATCAAATAGTACAGGTTCTTCGCTCAAAACCGTATCGTTTTCATTTATAATTAGTTATTCATATGTGGATTAATTATGGTTAGTGTAACTAAGAACTGTTTACTTCACGAAAATTCTGAAAAGTGGAGTATTCTTATTTTCGGATAATATCTCTTTCTTATCATGGTGTCTAAAAACCATTATGTTCAACATTCGCAGAAGCGGAACTTAAAAACAGCTTTTTATTATGATTTTCAGAGTGAGACAACACATATCAGGATTTATCACGTCTGGGAAAGAAAAGTTTTTTGCATTTTTGTTAATGAATAATCTTCGTATCACAGTCACAAAAAAACTAATTTCCGCCAATTTAAAGTTTGTGATAGCTAAAATACAATTTAACGGGGTCCAATCATAAAAAAACGGCACAATCAGTATTTTTTTAGATGAAACCTTGAATATTATCAAACACTAGGATTTTTGGAATAAATTTCTATTTTTTTGCCCCAATTTCTTAGATCAAAAATTTATTGTATTTTATAAAAACAAATAATAATCTTAAATCGGAATACGTATTTATAAAATATTTTGATCCAGGAAATTGGGACAGAAAATTGAAATTTAGATGAAACATTAACTACAATTATTTAGTCATGATATGTTTATAGATACCGGGACTAACAATTCTTAGTGTTTATTTTTATGATATTCATTTTATACGCTTCATATTTGCTGTGTTTTTTTTATATTCTTTTTTAGTACAAATCGACCGAAGTATTTTTATGTAGTAAGACTTTTTAAATGGGGACATTCGACACGCATTATATTTGTTATATTTCAGAAGCTACACGTGCATACTTTTCATTTAAAAGTAGGTCTATGTCAAATTCACTTTGGTTTTCAACATGAAGCAATTAAAATGGATATTTTTTTGAAAAAAATTTAATTACGGTAGTGATTATTCGGTAGTAGATGTTTCTAAAGGTTCAAAAATGATTATTGTCACTTAAAATGTACGTATGTACAAAAATAGGTGATTGTTCATGTCTCTATGTTATAGAGAATTTTATTTCGCAGAAATATAGGTTTTAGAAACTACGGTACCAGGTAAATACTTTTACGTTAAGAGTTTTCTGGCTTATTCAGTTCTCATTTACTCAGGTTTGACTGTATGTTGATTTCTCTCCTCTGCCATAGTATTTTCATTATAAACACTCCTATAGAATTTTGACATTTTTGATGCACTTAGAAAAGTTAAAGTGACTTCAATCTGATCCTGTTTAAACCGCTAACATTAAGCTGTAAAATGAAGTGATTATAAACAGACGTGTGAAAAAGTATTTTGAAATTAAATTTTTTTCTCTAAAATCAGTATCTATTTGGTATTGGTTGAACAAAGGTTCATACTCATTTCAATTTAAAAATAACAAATTTTAATATTTACAAATAATGCTTGAAATATAATGGCTGATTAATAAAAAAAACAGTGACATACCTGACTAATATTTGTTTGAATTTTCACTTTTGGCTTTTCTTTTAATTTTTGATGATAATACGTATGAATTCTAGAAGTTTCATGCGTTGTTGATGTACTATCAGTTGAAGAATCATCGGCGACAGTCGACGTAGGTTTCAAAGTAGTAACTTCTTGTATACTCGATGATGTTAATTTATACGTTGGTTTCGATGAAATAGTTTTTTGTGTTGTAACTGATGGTTTTTTGGATGTATTTTTATTTGAAATTAATCGTGGTGTTGTCGATGTTGATGACGATTGCACAATAATCGGTGTAAATTTTAATCGCCCAGTTGACGTACCAGAAACAGCACCAGTATTTGGAGAATTAATTGTAGTTATTTTTGTAAACGTTGTTGTTGTACGGCCACTTGGAGTGGACGATGGTGTTGATGTCGTTGTGTATTTATATCGTGGAGTTGCTGTTGAATTATAATGTGGTATGCGTACACCTACTGTAGTTTCAATTTTCGCAGTTGTCGGTCCAGTTTTTATGTCAAGTACTCGTGCTTTTCGAGCATATTGTTTTGGTTCATCATAATATTTGAATTCACGTGAATATTTACTACGTCGCCATGTTTGTTGTGCTGCTTCTGTTGCGGTTTGTGTATGACTTACATTTTGTTCAATTATACCAATAATGATTAGTGCAATCAGGTAAATTGCAATTGTCGATATAATTGTAGTCATTTTTGTTTTGCAATTTTTCTTGTGGCTTTATTGGTGCATATATTTATTTTATTTCTAGGTTATGTAGTAGAAAAGATGTTTTTTTATTGATAATATCCGGTAATTATTTTGTTGTTTTTCTTTTCTTTTTTTTTTTTTTAATAATTTAACAGTTCATTATTATAAATATTTTTTTTTTTTGTTAAATCACTTGACTGTTATATTTTAAATAATATTTCACATTAATTTATTAGTAAAAATTTATTTATTACTGTTTATCATTAATTTTATTTTTACTTCTATATACAAATTAAAATGTAAAATTTTACTTAACGGGTAATATTTTCAAGAAAAAACCTCTTAAATGATTACTAAAGCGGTCAGATTAGTATATATTTAGGCAATACCGGTCAGATCCCCGATTAACACATTACATTTTTTGCAAAACATAAAAAATTTTAAAATCAAAATTTTAATTTTTAATTGTTAAAAAAATCTCAATTTTTGTTTGTTTTTTAATTTTTTAATTTTATTATTATTCAAATTATTGATCTCATCCATGTTATTAAATTATATTGTAATTATTTTAACTAAATCAATGTTAGTGAAAGATAGCTGCTAAGTTGTCTTGAACAATTGTGTAATATTTATCTGATGAACTTTTATACACAAGAGTGTTCATCTTAAATTTTGCCTGATGACGAATTTTTAAGTCCAAGTTCCCGATAATTATAGCTATATAATTATCATAACTATTATTATTTTTTGTGTAGTGTTCAATTACCTGAAATGATCATTTCACCAGACAAAACCTGCATGGACAAAAATTGCTAAAAATGAGAGTTTTTGAGATATGGTGGAGGATATTTTATATGCACAAAATATATCCTTCTTCTTCGCGATATCTATAAAAACTTTCATTTTTTAGGAATTTATGTCCATGAAGGTTTTTTCTGAAGAACAAAAACCTACAGTTTTCAAAAACTTCACTATTTAATCGAGCGATTTTATATCTATGATTTTCAGATTTACTTGATAACAACTGGATAAAAATATACAGAAGCCACTTCTATGCCTCGTATGTGTTTTCACCCAAAATATTATTGAAATATACGTTTCATGGAGTATCTAAGTATCCCATTAAATTTTAATTTTCGCTTTTTTTTTCAAATTTGATTCGATTAAATTTTTGAATGATTCTGTTTGAAAATTAACAATAAAGAACCAATCCTATTTTACAACTTACATGATTGGTTGGTACAATTTTAATTTGTATATAGAGGTTATTTGTGTGTATTTCAAAGTTTTTTTTTCGTTATAATTAGTTTAATGTTTTCTTCTACAAATAGCCTTTATTTTGTTTTAAATTAGATAAAAAAATATTTTTTTCCTAGTTGTCAGAGATTATTAATGATCATTATGTTTAATAGCTCTCGACTCGACTCGACTCAAAAGTCTCTTTCTCCATTAATGATTTATTTTATTAAGCATCATAATATTATTGTGGATATGAAAAATCAGTGCATTCTTTTGTGGGCAGTGTATTTTATTCATAGTTATTAATAATATTTTTGTTGTGGTTTCCACGTAATTAGAGTCTATTAATTTTATAATATAACTGACCTAAAACTATGTGTTTTAAATTGGTAATTGTCTTTGTAAGGGACATTGATATTTTTTCTTAGTTCTTTATAAAGTTTTATGTTTTTAAATATCATGATTATACTATTTTTAATCATTAGAATTCAAAAAATACTCAAATTATTCTGCCTATACAGTTATCAATACTTATTTAATATTAATTTATATATGTGTTTATTAGCTAAATTAGATCTAAAATTATAGCGAATCAAAATGTTTTATGAAAAAATAATCCAAACAAGATTGTTTGTTTAAAAAAAAGTATTTGAGTTTTCAATTTCTCTTCTTTTATGGTTAAAAAGTTGAGTCCATTGGGGTCAATGAACCGATTTAGCTCATTCTTGAACTTAAACCATCTATTTAGGCCCAAAATACGCTACCAAAATTTTAGCTGGCTATTTTTGTTCGTTTTTTATTTATCTTGATGACGGCCGGGCGGACAAATGGATTTGTTTGTGCGGTTCAAATTTGCTACCGTTTTAAACTTAAGACTTAAAATAACATATCTACTTTGACAAATTTTGTAGATGTTGAATATAAAAAGCGTCAATATATTTCCAAATATATTTAGCAAATTTAAAATAACTCCAAAAAAACTATTGTAATGTTATGAAACATTCACAATTAGTAACAAAATTTCATTAATAGAGAAACTCCTCCATCATTATCCGTCAAGTATTAGATAAACTGCAAAACGAATTGTTTACAAACTATTATTTCGGAAATTATAACAAAAAAAGTAAATTTTAAAACAAAAAAAAAGTATATTTTTTAACTTTTGTTTGAAACATTTTTTCATAAACTAAAAATTTACCAAAATTTCAGCTTATATTATTAACATATCTAAATGTCATTATGAGCATAAGCATATTATTTAATCAATTAAGTCTGTTAGTAATTATATTTATTTGTCTTATCTGGCTGGATTTTATGGTGTTAGTGGCGTTAATCTAAATTCAGTTACTTCTTTTTTTATTTCAATAATTTTTAATATGAGCGGTTAAATTGATAACAAACCTTTTAAATTTGCAAATATTATTTTTCTAGGTTAAAAGCAAACATTTAAATCGATCAATAAATATTTAGTAGCGATGAATAATCAAATATATTTATAAAATTTACGTATGATAAAAAATATGTAAGTGAAATGGTGTTTTAATATATTTAAATTAAAATTGGGGCCTTATATGAAAGTAAATGCCGCACCTTATCAAATGTGTACAGCCATTTAGTGCAACATATGATGATGGTTGATGAGCTTATTGTTTTCATTATTGAATAAGTAAATACCGTTAATGCCATATGAGTAAATTTATTAAAAAAATATGTATATTATACGATATCATTATTATTATACCTATGATATTATTAATTTAAATAATTAGGTGGTATTAAAAATATCAGACAATATTTAACTACAAATTATTAAAATGTAATTTGATATTCAAATTTAAAAATATGGGTTTGATAAGGTACATGACTAATTTTTTTTTTTTTGATTTTAAAAGACTATATAGCTATTAATAGAGCAGGGACTAGAGGTACTTAAGTATACAGAAATAATGCACTGGACTGTGCCAGTAGAATTGTGTTAAGAATGGATAAAATATTATAGTGGAATATTAAGGTTTCGAATATTGGTGGCCCCATTTTGGATTCAATTTGTTTTGTACCAAGATTTTGGAGCTATTTTAAGTAAATTTAAAACAGGTATTTTTAATTTTTAATTAAATGAGTTAATTAAATGAATTAAACTCATTTTTAATAAAATGAGTTATTTTAGAGTTCCTATAAGTTTTAAAAAAATTCAGTAAAAATAAATACTTTTCGTGCTGTAAATCCAAGAAACTTTTGAACGATTTTCAGAAGGACAAGCCTGAAAACAATTGTACAAAAAATTCTTATGAGTACATCGGGGTCCTAACATTTCGACTATTTTTAGCACAATTTTATTGACAGAAGGCGGTGCTTTATTTTAGACCACTAAACTACCTCTAAGGCCTGGTCTATTTTTGTTGTCTAGTAAATTATTAAGTGAATATTAATTGAACTGTCCTGATATTTATTGAAAATGACAAATTTTCATTTTTTAAATGGATCGTTTAATTAATAAAAAGGATTGAAATAGAAAAATGGAGTATATACGGGATTATGGTCGAGTAAGTAACAAAAATCAAACCAATATTTCTTTTAATAGTAACAAATTCTTCTAGTGAACTATTTTCAATATGTCTTGGATATTTATAATATATTCGGATATACATTTGTTTGGTAACTTCAATGCACAAAGAGGTAATGAACCCTCAGCATTTAGAGATTCTATTTTTTTTTTAAATATTAGTAATAATAAACCTATAATAATATTAACATATTTTAATCATTGATACTCAGAAAATATTTATTATAGAAAATTGAGACTAAATTTTCTTTATAATAAAAAAATTATCAGATATAATACAAAATTATGCAAATAATATGATTTCTAGTTCAAATGGCTCGTTTGTTCAGATCATCAACAGATTAAAAGAAACAATTCTTTTTTTTTTAAACAACTAACTTGAAATAATTACAATTGTTTACTTCTATCTTGTACTATAAAAAATGATTGTATTATTATCAATTAAATTTAATAATTATAAAAATTATTAATTAAAATAGTTTTCTTTTCTATTAGAAGCAAGTAATTCGATTTAAATCGTACTACATATTTAAATTTTGCCTTCTCAAAAGAACAGATCAATTTTTTAGCAAAAACGTTCACTGTTTATGTCTTGCTACCAAACACTTATATTTTTGCATATTTGCTTAATTCGAGAACAGTTAACTTTTCAATTGATTTTAATTCAAAACAAAACAGTGTTATATTTTCAATAATTTCCAAAATAATTATTCTACTGTCATAAAACTTGGCAATCTGAATATCAAACTAAAAAATTTGTTGACGTCTACTTAATTTTTTTTAAAATAAAAATCGATTGATTTCGTAAATGTGTTACTAAATGTTTCCAGTTTTATGAAATGTTATGTTTTTGGCTTTTATTTAAAGATTTGGTAGAGACATTTAATGCGAAAAAATATCTAGCCTCTGGATATTCATCATTATTTTTATACTCGCCATAAATAAATTTAGTCTTACGCCAGCAAAAATTTTTTAATTTTATTTGTAATGCTTGTTCATATAATCACCTAAATTCTTCATTTTCGTTTGTCTGTATATCCGTCCGACCGTCTGTTGATCACCAGGATAAGTCAAAAATGAAAAAGTATATCGAACTAAAATATTGGAGTATTCTTAATCTTAAAAGTTAATTTAAATTCGTAAATGAGCAAAATGGGTCCAGTGGTTCCAATAGATCCATGATTCAACTTTCAAACCATAAAAGAAAAATTTTAAAGCAAACATTTGTATCCCATATTTAGCTCAAAAACACGTATACTTATTATTTTTAATATATGTATTTATATTTTTATAGACATTTATCTAGTATCTAAACAATTAACACTGTTAGTTGTTATCTTCACTTATTTTTAATAAATTTTACCATATATTAATATTGTCATAAAATAGCTTGACTTATTTTAATTTAGTGGGGTAAAAAAAGAAAAATACTCAATTGTTATAAATAATATCGTTATCAACTAATTTATAATTATTATTTTTTTTAATTTTTCCTATAAAAAATGGAATTTTAACTGTGAACTATCGTCGAACATATTTTTAATGAATTTTTGATATTAATAATAGAATTTTTAATATGTTTTTTAACTGTAAAATTTTATTCAAATAATTAACTACGATTAAAAATTATAACAAATATTATCAAAAAATAAATAAATTAAATATCATCATCCATGTATTTAGATGATCTGTAGTATAAAAATGATTTTTTTTTGTGTATTTACAAAAAAAACTAATTTTTTAAAGATTAATAATTAAATTTCAATATAAATTAAAATTATTAACGGCTACTTTATTTTATAAATTATAATTTTACAGTTAATTTTCATCGACAATACGAATATACTCATAATTAGCATAAAATTTTTAATTTCAAATAAATACCAAAATTTTCTATTAAAAGAATCTAGAGTAAGTTTGAATTATTTTGTTGACTTAGTAATCTAATTTTCATTTATTATATAAAATGACATTACTTAAAGAATATTAGCGAAGACAAAAATTTGTAATGGGTAATTTATTTTTAATAAAAAAACAATTTTAACCTAAATATTCAACGTGCTATGATGATGCTTATGTTAAATAATTTTTATTTTATGTAACAAAAAATTGTTGACATTATTTGTTGTTTGATATTAAAATAATTAATTAAAATTGTTCATTAATTAAAAATTTGTTATTTGTAGAAGAAAACATTTATTTATTTTTTATTTTTTTAAATACAAACCCAAAAAAATTTTAATCCAAACACTTTAATGAAAAAAAACAAAATCACTGCAATTTCGAACTAAATTGTTTTGAATATGAAGACAAGGTTGTAAACGCGCACTTGAAGAACTATTACAAGAAGTTTTTTTAGTTCACTTACTCTTTATTATTATATACACAATAAAAACACTCTTTGTATCGTTCGTACTACCTATGTACTTAGAGGTTCGTGCTATTACCTTTAAGAGAGAGATTCGACAATATACTGCAAGAATAAAATGTATACAAATGATAATATAACTATCATATATGCGAGCATTATACCACAGCAACTCACCAGGAATCCCCCGCTTCTGAAGATGCTTCTTCTATTCGTGTCTTCAACAACCACGAAACAACCTACTTCCGATTTCTATTAGTAAAAGTCATTCAGTTTGGTGGAAATGACAGAGCATTTGTTGAATATAGATTTTTATTTTATTTGTTATTTTTCATAAATAATTTTGTTACAATTTAGGACGAATTTATTTATTTATGATTTTTTTTTTCATTATTATTAAATTTTTACGAATATTGTTTTGTGGCTTTGTGGTCGATTGTCAAATTTGCATACTGAAAATTAGTGGTTTACTTTTTCATTGATTTTATATTTTTTATATCGGTTAAATATTATTTAATTTCAAAATTATTATTGTTATTTTATTTTTTTTTTAATTTTTTTATAGTAGGTACTATATTATTTGATATAAGTATTAATTTTTTTGAATTTCATCTGCTTTTAATTTGTTTTATTAGTCTAAATTTTTTTAAACAAATTTTCTATGAAATGTTGTCAATTTTTTATCTTAAAAAACATTATGAACGTTTTGGATCGCATATTTAATTTCCATAGAATAGAGAAAAAAAATAGAACTTGTAGTTTTGCCGCAAATCGAAATAAACTGTATTTTACCCTTAAAAACTCACCACTTTCTACTTCCCAAACTCAGATCGCCCGAAATTTATTTATCCTTTCATTTTTATCATATTATCTTGCGGATCCAATGGGGTTTCATCCTACTATAATTTTCTTTCACTTTTTACCATTTTTTAAGGCTTCTACATTGGTCTACAAGTTTTCAACCCTATTAAGAACTTAAATAGTTTCTAGATTAATTATTCTCTTGATATTGTCTTTGGATCATAAAATTTAGATAGTTTTTTTTTTTTTTTTTGTTATGAATAATAATACAGCCTGTATAAATATAATAATTTTAAAAATTAAGATAAAAAATGAATAGTTTAAATCAGGTAAATATTAGGTATATAATTCAAGTATTATGTCTAGCGTAAGAGTATTTTTTAATGAAATTAACATTTTTTTAAATTACAGTTTTTTCTCTTTTTTATATATTATTCCATTTATTAAATGATTTAAATGTATGATGTACTTCTTTTCAAATACTCAGCCTTTTCAAATAGTCTAGTTAGATTAGATTAGATTATAACCCTGTTTGGCAAAGCCCTCTCCCAGTGTAGTCTAACCTTCCCTATTCATAGCTTTTCTAATCCACTGACTATTCGCAAAACTATCAATCTCATTTCTCATGATTATTTAAAAAAATTAGAATTCGCCTGAAGCGAACATTATGATAATGAATTGTTATTTTTTATGAATTTCAGATATCTGTAATAGTTCTTGAGATATCCAAAACAAAACCGTTCTCTTTTAGTTTACAACATTTTTTTGCGGGTCACCAATGTTTTCTCAATCTTTCTAGACCATTCCGAATCGAATTATATCATAATCATAATTTTCGGTTTAGTCGAACTCCAATTTTTTTTAGAATGGCACAAACTATAATTCATTATCGTAGTCCATGCACAAAGAAACGAAACTACTAAGGTAAGTACTCTTATAACGTTGTTACTACAAGTTTAAGCTGAACGTATTACTTTGTGTTTAATCCACACGTTATAATCAGCATAGTACTTGGATTACTTACTTAGTTTGGATAGGGGAAGCTACGGTAGAATCAAACTTTGTGCGAAATATTTCAACAAATAATTTTAGTTGGGCATTTGAATTTTTTCCCTCGAGAACGCCTTCTTGGGCTGTTCTAAACTAAATAAATTAATACCTCTCTACATCTATTATGTCTGGACTATAATTCTGTCTCTCAACATGATGATTAAATATGAAAAAACAGTCATTATATAACAACTTAATATTCAAATTATTTATTCTAATCATAATAATCACGATGAATTTAGTCGAAAATTATACAGTAGCAACATATTTTTTATGTATAGGTATCATATTCTTTTAAAATTGAAATATTATCTTTAATTTTGTTATTGTCTGTGGCTTCTAGATCTCAGACTATTTTTTTGGAATTTATTCAACGAAGGTACACAATTATTTAAAAGGACTTTTTCATGTAGTTTATTTATTCAGTTCCTTTATTGTAGTTACATGTGTTGAAAAAATGGAATTTGAAAATTTTCTAAGGTTCTTTATAATCAAATGATTCTTAACTTATACCTAGTAGAGGTACTGTCAAAGAACCTGCTGAACTAACATACACTCCGGCAAAATTTGATGAGCACTGGATAGTTTTCAAAGGTCGAAATTTTAACAAAAGGACGTTCCGCAAATTTTTCTGACGTGATGTGTATATAACTTAAATGTTGAATTTGGGTTCTTGTTTATATCTATCATTGAAGTCTCCATATACGTTTAAAATATATTGTTAAAAAATCGAATATGTATTATTACAAAGCTTTTATTATTCGCGTTGTGCATCAATTAGTACTTCATATTTTCATCAAAATAAGAACCACCATCAAAAAAATTAATTTAAAAGTAAAAATTTTTTTAATTAAAAACTTGTGTAAATAATTTCTTTGTGACTAAAGACCCTTCTCACTCGCCAATGAATTAATTGTTTAGCTGAAGATATATGATTGGCACCAACCTTAAAAGGTAATTGGTCACAAGGAAATTATAGAAGTTTTGAATTAAAAATTATTTTTACGTTTTTGAAGGCGGTTTTTTGGTTTGCAAATTTATTTCTATAATACAATTTAATAAGTCACTAACGGCGCTTCGATCGATTCAGTTCATATATTATGGGAATATTGAAATTGCATTTTAAAACGTGTCAGTAAAAATTTGACCAGAAAACATAAGTTCCTTTAGGGTAATTTTGTACATGGAAATACAAATTAAAGATAGCATTTCTTAATTTGGGATAATGCTTAGTAACGGAATACTAATTCCTAATAATCCTTAAAAATTTATTTCCAATTAACACTGAATTATTACTACGATAATTCATCATATCTATTAAAAATTTCACTTTTATTTTTAACATTTTTTCTTAATTACCTATTTGTTTGTTATTTGACATAGATTTTTTTATTAAAATACCAAAGTTACACACAGTTTTGTTGCACTATTATCTGTTGATTAGAAAGAATAATAAATAATTAACCAACGACACTGAATTATTTCACGTTGAAATTAACTTTCTCATAAAAAATGGTGAATACATATTATACATACATTCTTCTTAACTATTTTACAACCAATTTCCAGAATAATTAAAAATTCAACAAATGTTTTTCATAAAAAAAAACAAAGATAAATAAATACAGTATCTGTTGCGTAGTGTGTGTAAATACTAACTACAATGTTTTATGTTTAATTAATCTTTTTATTTTTAATTTGTTTTTGTAATTTTATGCAGGGTTTGGTAAAAATACACAGTACAAATAAGGCCTTAAAAATTAAAAGGTTCATTTTAAGACCAGGGTGGAGGCCAAAATGGTTAAAAGTGAAAGAAAATTATAGTAAGATGAAACCCTTTGGAAACGAAAGAGAAAATAACAGAAATTATTTACATATAACTTTGCAATTCAGTTTATTAATGGATTTGTGTTAAAAATTTCTCAAATATTACGAGCGATTGGAATGATTATGTACGGAGTGTACATATAACAAACTGTTGATTTTAACTACATGTAATATACATTGCATTTCTTTCATTTTACGCGCAAAAATAACTTAAAAAGTACTTATCCAAATGTTTAGAAATATGATATTCACAATATTGGCATGAAAACGGAGGGCTTGTCGAAGAGTTTTTCTTGAAAAAACATTTGTAAATATAAAATCGAACTTTGATTTTTACCTAAGAAATTTTTTGTCGAGAAACACTTTGACTAGCCCTCCGTTGTCATGTCAATATTATGCATAGCAAATTTCATAACATTTGGAGTTATTTGTGCGCGTAAATTGAAAGAAATACAATGTATATTACATGTTATTTAAATCCACAACGTGTTAGATGTACACTCTTTACATAATGATTCCAATCCCTCGTGATATTTGAGCAATTTTTAACACAAATCCATTAAAAAAATGAATTTTTTTTATCGGTTTTTGCATACTCATCTGGGGTTGTTTAAAGTTATCAATAAAATTATTTAATCAAATATATTTTGCATTATGATTTAACATTTTCATTTCATATTGCCAATCTTTTACCGAACCCTAAATACAAAAAGTTGCATTTTTTTTGCTGATTTTTCTAATTAATATATGCTACACGATTATACACGTGGTCTTTTATTATTTCAATAAGTTTTACATAAAAACTTTCACAATAACATTTTCTTTTTGCTTTGAAAATATTATGTACATGTCATATAATGATTTTTAATTAATAAAGTTTAATTGAAAGATTGAATAATTACGTTGAATGTCTGTCAATAATCAGTTGGATTAAGAAAAAAACAAAAATTACAATTCTGATGAATATGGACAAAATGAACAATGGATACGGTAGGGAAAACTAATGTATAA
The DNA here is from genome assembly GCA_020423425.1 of Chrysopa pallens. NCBI lineage: Eukaryota > Metazoa > Arthropoda > Insecta > Neuroptera > Chrysopidae > Chrysopa > Chrysopa pallens. Next base: position 47,124,169 of record CM035594.1, read on the forward strand.
AATTGGACAAAATTAAAATTTATGTAGAAATATTTTTAAATGTTCAAAATTTGAGTCATAAAAGTATATGATTAAAATTCGATATTTTTATCTTTATATCACGTGATCTAAAACTGTAGACTGTTATTTTGGTAAAAATTATTAGTTGTCATCTGTCAGTTCAATCCAAATAGTTCTTGTCATATATGTCACTTCAAGTTCAAATCTTAATTTGTAAAAAAATATATGAAAGTGTTAGGTTATGTTTTGTTCTCAATGGCAGTATTCTCAATATTATATACCAGTATTACGTCATCAGAAATGGTAGACAGCGTTTTTACAGTAATAAAGTTTAAATTTTAATGCAAAAATATTTGTTTTTTTTGTGACATTTTATTAAAAAATTCAAAATTTGAAGTAATTATTTACATATGTTAAACTACCCTAAATAAAGAAATTTGTATTTGTGTTTCTTCTGAACTTCATTACTTTCTATTTTTCAATACAAATAGCCCTCTTCCTTGCTAATAATATATAATAAAATATATACTCATAGTAATCGTACTTTTGTCACGCAATGCTTAACGAAAACGATTCAAATAAAAGTAACTAAAAATGCTAACCACGAATAAAGGCGTGGGAGAAAACATACAACAAAAAAATAGAAATCATAATATTTATTTTATACCGCATGCCTTAAAGGTTAAATTTATTAATACGTTTCTGATTAATTGCAATTTATAATTTATAACAAATATTAAAGCTATTTTAGATAAAATATTTATCAAATTTTTAAACAGTATCAAATAAATTCTTCTCTAAAAGAAATTCTACCTAGATGTATTTCATAGTTATTGTTAACCTTAATTTTTTAATTTTGTTTATTTATTTTTTATAATAAATATTTGTAAAAAAAAATTTATGTCATTGATAATAGCCATAATTATCATTCAATAAAACATATAACAAAATATGAAAGACTTACAAAATATTTTATTTAATTGTTACTTTTGATGTATTTTTATAAAATTTTAATCGCGCACAATAGTAGTGGAGTCCAAGCGGGGATTATTGGATTTAATCGAGCGCGTCAGATTAAGATAGGGGAGATTCCTTATCACTTGTTGATTACGTCCACCAAAACTTAGCTGCTCATATGGTTCCGCGTGTATAGGGTAGCCGATCAGTATTTTAAAACGAAATCAATAGTTGCAGAGAGCTTCGATTCCCGTTGCAGAATACTTGGCTATTTAGATCGCCTGATAATCAAGCTCAAAGTTCGCGATTTCGAGAGTGGGTTCTCATTCAAAACGTATTCAACTTGCTGTCTTCCCAATTTTTTTTAATAATTTATCACAAAAAACTCTTCACTGGATTGATAAAAAATGTATAAAAAAATAAGCAGAAATGTTTTAAGAATAAGTAAAAAATAGCACCACGTCGTTTTGTTCTCGAAATATTAGAAAGAAAAATAATAAATTGATTTGCACTTTTCCTGCTATAACTTAGATGACACAAGAGCAATTCTTACATCTTACCCATAAGTTCAAATTCTGATCCAGAAATTTTTCTTGGTTTATATTTTCAAAACTCTATACTTATCTACTTATAACATAGTAAAACTTCTAACTATGATATTTATAACGTTGTAAATGCTTTAGTTATTAACATTTATAATGTAGTAAATGGACTATACTATACTATATGGTTTCATGCCGGAACTACCTTAAGTCAATAACAAAGAAAATATCAGTTAAAAAATACTGAAACGTAAATTTAAGTTTCTTTGCGTCTATTGACTGATTATTGTCCTCACTAAATGAGGTATGTTTGTTCTGCTCTAACAATCTATCTACGTTTGTTCCGCTCTAACTTCCAAACGCCTTATTCGATTTCGACGAAGTTTGGTAAACGAATTGATCACTCGTTTCCTTCTTCGGAAAAAATCATATTAAAAATAATAATAATAATAATAATAATTAATTTAATAAAAAAAATTAAAACAATTTATAACCGGTTTCGAACACGCGGGATCCTATGTTTTCTCACCAATAGGCTTCTGTACTATGTATATAATGTTTTTCTTTTTATTTAATAATATTATAATTAATTTTTTGGCATAATATTGAATTTATCTAACTAAGATCATGTTTTAGATTGTGCCCGATGAGTTAGGTCTACAGTTCACAGCATTATGTATTTATCATGATATGAATAAGAGTACCAACGATTTCCTATAGTTGTATCTATCATATATTTTGTATGTTATAAATATTTTTTTTTTATTAACATGTGTGTATTGTATTTACAATTATTATAATAATTGTCATAGAAAACAATAATTTTTTTATTGAGTTTTCATAAAAAAAAAAAAAGTAGAAATTCCAAATTGAAAGAGAATAAAATCTTTTACTATGAAATAATAAAAGATTATAACAATTGAAAGTCACCAATCACTTATGTGCATACGTAATTAAGGTCACATTATAAATATTAGATTATAAATTTATAATGTAAGTCAGTCAAAAAGTCTTTTGTATTAAACTTCATATTCATCTAACATACTGGACATTAGAGAAGTTAGGTACTTTTCAGCTAATAAAAAATAAAAAAAGATCTATAATGGCGTATTGTTACACTAACTGTACAGAGTATTTGAAATATTACGGAGCTGTGAATTTTTACCGTAAAATTATCTTATAATTTAGTAAGTACTTATAATTATTAAAGTTATCTTAGCTTATCACTGTTATTTTAGTTATCAAACTGATATTCTAGGTACCCAAAACAAAAAACCATCGAAAAAATAGGTCTTCATTTTGTTTCGTTGAAATTTTGTTTTAATTTCTAGTTAAATTGTTAACAGCGTTTATGTTAATGTATGACATTTCTTTTTTTAAATGATAGTTATATTAACTATCCAAACTTTTTTTTTTTTTAATTGTGAAATAGATCAAACTTTTTCATTACAAAATTATACCATATTAAACTATTTTCCTATAATACTAAATTATATTTATTGATTTTAGGGTGACACAAAAATACACGAATATATAATCAATAGAAATCTACAAATTAAAGCACGTTTAAAGTTGCAAAATTAACGGAATGAAATTTTTCTTGATTGTGGTCGCCACTCCGCACTAATTTTGTTTGTTCCTTGCGCTTCCGCTACTTTATTCATACATGCGCTTTTAAATTTTAACTTAAAATTCAATAAAAAATTATATTGAACCTTCTTTGTCTTTTTATTCTTGTTATATTTAATAATACAGATATGAAGAATTTGTTATATAATAAATATGTATTATATATGGCTTTAAGCTAGAATTACGACAAACGATAAATGTTTCTAAAAAACCAACATTTATTGTGTTTGAACTTGTTGCCGAATTCGAAGATATTCCTTTTCACTAACGTCATAGAAATCTTATCCAAATTTCCGCACCATACATCATTTCGTTTTTGAGCTATCTCAGTGATACGAATCATCAAGGATATAAAGGAACCATCCGGTGCCAATATTTCTTCAATAATTGTTTCAAAATTCAATCTATATTTATTATACCGGCATATATATTTCATTTATATCCAAACACCCAGTAGCTGGTGGTAATAATGTATATAATTTTTTTTCTAAATTAATAAAAAAAAGACAATAATTACGTTTTAATTCAAATTTAACGACACTTTTGTGAAATGATAAGTTTTTATATTTATTTATTCATTCATATTTATGTCGTTTCAATTTTTATATGTTGACGAAGAAGATGAAAGCAAATCGTTTCACAGAAGCTGTTGCAAGTACACAATAATTAGTGAGTAGTTATTATTGAAGTTCCGGTCCGGTTGGCTAAGCGATATGATTGATGTGTGTGTTATGAGAAAAATGAATCTCTTTTTTGTTGGAATAATTGTACATTTATTTGTAGCATGAGTAGTAAATGGAAATGAAAATGAGTAGTATTTATATTTCATAACCATTACAATGCCGGAAAACTAATTTGATTGTACGCTACGAATAGGAATAGAAGTAAATGTAACGACATACAACTGTGTATCGCCAATTCAATATCAAAACTGAAGTAGATAATGGAAGTAGATCATTCAAACCATTTTTATCTCAACACGGGTCAAATCCCAAAAGTTGCAGTTACAGGTTTTAACTGTCAGAAGACCCGTTTATTTTGCATGATAATTTAAATTAAATTTAATAACAAATATGTAACAGATTGAATAGTGTGTATTTTGATTATAATATAACGTCAATTATCGATTTATTTACTATCTGTCAAAAATTCCTTAAAATTTAAGGATTATTTCTCAAAATATATTTTTTAATTTTTCATTACTCAGTTTTTAATTTATTACAATATTACTAAAGTCTTATTACCGGAAAATTGCAAATTGAAATGCTGAATTAAATGTTTAGAGCAAGTAGGATAAATTTCTCAAACATTTCATGAGTCTTTGACACATTTATTCTTAGATAAGTCAATAATTTAGACACCATTTCGAGAATATATTTCGAATAATTATCAAATTTGAAAACTTTATACTTCATTTTTATTCATTGAAATTTGTTACTTTCTCGTACTAAGTAGTTACATTTATTAAAATTAATCTATATAATCAATTTAAAGTAATATAATTGAACAAATTATTAGACTCATGTAGTTAGCCTAAAAAATATTATAACAAATAATTATAACAAGTATTTATTTAATTTGGACTTTTCTTTCTCTTTATTTACTAATTTATAATTGTTTATTTTCATTACTTAAAACAATTAATTTACTTACTAAAAACTAGATTTCAAATAATAAATAGAAATGTCTGTGTAAATATATTAGAGAGGATATCTATTTGAGATAGTAATTTAGTACAATCTTTAAGTTCTGCTTAAATGCTCGATGTCACAATTATAAATTTTCTCTTGAATAAAAAGTCAACTTTATACTTCTTGACATCTCAAGGACAACCTGGATAATTTTACCTTGAGAATCTTTTGGCTTATAGGTGATGATTTGAACGGAACAAGAGACCAATGACTAGACTCGATTAAATGAAAAGGATACTAACACCAGAATGATCTAGAACCTGAAGAGAATGATTCAAAATGGTCATTTAACATTCTTTAAGATGGGCATTTACAAAAATAGAAAATTATTTTATCCAATATTTTGCTGACGGAAGTTCAGACTAACGAAAATGGACTAATTTAAAAATTTATAGTGGCTTCAATATTTTCTATCGTTACAAACTTTAAACTGAATTTAATATATCCTCATATATTTTTTATATCTCATATAAAAAGTGAGTATGAAAATTTTAAATAATACATTTAGTAAATTGTAATGAAAAATTCAAAATTGAAAGCTGTATGTACATTCTAATAAGCAGTTAATCTGACAGAATTTAGAGTTTTACCAACTTTAGCCATCTAAGTGATTAGTCGGTCAAGTGACTAGCCGATTAGTCGGCCAGATCGATTATAGAAAAAAAATTGAAAATGATTAAAGAAGGCATTTTTGTATGTGTCAAATTTAATGTATGGTTATAAAACTGATAATCTAGGTTTTTGAAAGATGTTTAGAATTTTTTAATTTTTAATTTTTATTCTTTATACATCATTTACATGTAATTTTGATTCAATATTACTGATATACAAAAATAATAAAATATTAATTAACAATAAATGTTTTTATTTAATGTAATACCTTTAATTACCTTTAAATAAATTTTATTAAGAAATCGGAGACTGAGTTATCGCCGACTTAAAAAGTGGCCGGATAGTAAGCTTTACAGACTGGTCTTTACGGCTGACTTTATGGAACAAGTCTAATAATTATATTACGCTTTTCAACGGTAAATTTTGGATGTAAATTTAAGTAATTTTGTACTTTTTAGTGCATCAGTTCACATTTCAATGAACTGTATTTTCTTTTAAACTGTAACAATTTTTTAAACCATTCACTGCTACGTAAGCAAGCAGGAGTAACTGTCTCTCCTTTCTTATGAAAGAATAATGAATATATATTAAAAATATTATAATAATGAAAGATTCTGTGTTCGTTCACACGACATTTTTCAATCAATTCAAATGTCTTTTTCAGTGTGAACAATATTGATATAAACTTCAATTTGCATGTCAATATGTCAGTATAAAATAAATTCGTGTCCAGACCACCATCGTCTGTTGTAAGTTTTTGCGAACATTACTGTACTTTCTTGTAATTCATAATAAATTTAAGTACAATAAATGATGAATTTTAAATGAATTTTACAATTTTGAACGGATTTCAGTATTGCATAAACCATACCAACTTTTCATTATAAAAATTGTGTTTGCTGTGGTTTATTTTTTTAACATACAAATATAAAAAATATGGTGTTAAATTCTCATATGACCACTGTAGTTAAACTACATTAAACTACACTTGAATTGTTGTATAAGCAACCTTAAAAATATATCAAAAAATTATGGCCATCGTATAAGAAGATAATAGATTTAAAAAAAATATATTTCACTTTATTTAACCTACATTATGTTGATTTCTCGCAAATTACTCGAAATAAAATGTAATAATTTTTGGAATTTTATCTGATATTCAAACTCACTGTGATCGGTGATAGCTCCAGTTACGTCACTAGCTAGTAAACTATATTACATACGTATATTGTATTAAATAGGGATGCCATGATAGATGCTGTACTGGGTTGTTGTATATATGAAATGGCTTATTAGCCTGCTACGTCAAAGGTACAACGTGACACATATCTTATCAAAAGCATCGCTTTTCTCGTTTTTTTTTTTTTGAGAATTTAAAATTTAAAATTGATTTTCATTGGTAGTACTGTAGATTTTCCGGAAATATCAAAGTAATAACGAATTATTTAAAATGATTCCCAAAAATTAGCCAAATAATTGTAAAAATAAGAAAAGAAATCGCCAAAGGAATATTTTTTAATATCTGCTAATAAATATTCACCATTTAAGGATAAAAAACTTTAACGATAAACGAAAGCCGGAAAACAATTTATTTACCGATCAATATTTTATTTATTTGTGCTATAAAATTTTTACCATACATATAGAAGTAAAAAATGTATATCATTTTAAACAAAACCGTCACGTATTTAAAGAAATAAAAAAAAAAGAAGAAGAAATTATTGATTAAATAACTGTTAAAATTTATTGTGTGAGGTTTAAATTGAAATAACATTGACATTTTGAAAAAATAATAATATTAAATTATTGGTGCAATAATGTTTATAATAATATAATCTGTACACGCAAATCAATTTATTGATTTAATTTCGTTACAATTTTTAATATAACAAAATACTTTAAACAAAATTGTTATAATTTGATATTAGTCCAGGAAAGTTTAACTGCAACAAATCTTCATTTTTTTTTTCTCCGATTACTAATTTTAAGTTTGTCCTTTAATTTAATTTATGAATCTATGTTATTTACCTAAATACCTATCTATATATCAGGAACGTTTTCACTGAATGAGTTGCAATTTGGGTATGGATTTTAACAACAGGTTTTCCTCATTTTTATTCCTTTACATTTTCTGTTGCAGCAAGCTAAAAACATTCTTTTTTTTTTCGATGTTCAATTACAATTATATTTTATGTCAGAATAATCGATATCATCTGTTCAATATTTCAATTAATGATGAAAAACTATATCATGTGTGTATACAAAATTTTATCAAAATGGTGTGAATCATTTACATATATCGGTGTTGTAAGTAAAAAATATATTTTGTATGTCTTTATCTCATAAAATTTTGACATTAAGCTAACTGCATTTATTTTACAAAATAAACATCCTAGGTGAACGTATACTAAACATATATGTATAAAATTTCATTAAAATCGAATGAACGGCTCATCATGATATTCGGCATTTAAGAGTCTAAAAATATCGAGTATATAATTAGATTTATTCAGAGAAAATAATTTATTGCATCTTTTCATTTCCATGTTAAATAATATTCAACTTCCGCAATATATTTCGCGTACACTTTTTTGTTCATTTTACTCGGACTATACTGAATATTGTTTTATATAGATTACTTTTAAACTGTAATGTTTTGACAGACAGACACCCAATTTGACCTTAATATAATATTATTTTTAGTTCCCATATTGTGTTTATTATTAAAATTTGTTGATTTAATACTAATTATCTGAATATCGATTTTAATTAGTTTTTTTTCCAACTATTAGTTATTTTATTTTTGAAAACTGGATACATATTTATTCTTCTAATAAAATTGTAATTGGTCAACTTAAAATCATAGTATAATGTTGGCTTACTTTTGTTTTACCTTTAAAAATTAAAAAGTGTTTATCGTGGACGGGACAAGAAATTAACAAATTTTATTTAATTGTTAAATTTTGTATACTATTTGTGAAAAATAAATTTGTCGTTCTTTCTATAACAAGGAAATCTTAAGTTTTGAATTTAGCTTTCAAGCTTAGCAAAACTATTTCCTCAAATTAAATTCGAATTTCGATGTTTTTCTTAGTTAAAATATTAGAAAAAAATGTGTGTAGTGTTTATGAAAATAATGAATTTTTATTTCTAAAATTAATTAACGGCTTATAATATAGGCTTATTCCAAATTCAATTGGAAAAAGAAAGAACATTTTAAATTTAATACCTTGGTCGAAGCTTTAGTGTTTTTATAGCTATTTTCGATCTATCTGTATCTTTTTGAGGAATGTTAAGTACTTTTTCATTTTCTTTATTTTCCTCATCAATTGAACACAAACAAACTTTTTCAGTGCTTAGGCCCAATTATATTTCAGTGCCTAGACCCAATTACATTAACCTATTTTAGCAGAATTTATACAATTTTTCCTCTGACATTTCAAATAATTGAATTCAACAGTTTAATACTCTTTTAGATACCTGAGGTTCCCTATCACACCTGTTTCAAAGTGAATCAGGGATAATGGAAAATTAAGCCGCAAATTGCAATTGCATATAGAATAACAGTTGCTAGTTCGGATTGATACATTTGAAGTAGATTCGTTAAAGTTTTAAATTTACCTATAAAAATACAATACGTACTGGAGTCCTATCTAAATTGCTTCTCTTTACACCTTGAATTCAATAAATCTTCGATATTATTTTTAACAGATCAACATTAATTTTATGTTGGGCAGACTAATAGCCGCCGTCAGTCGGCATTTGTCTATTATAATAAAATAAGTCGTGTTTAATGGTTAATTAAACAAAGAATCTCATTAATTATTATTGTATTAATATAGGTCTGACCGTAAATATAATAAATCATAAAATTTGAAATAGATTTATATTGTACTTACATTATTAATATAGTTAATCAGGATAGATAACAACGTAATTTTTTTTGGAATATATATATATATATATATATATATATATATATATATATATATATATATATATATATATATATATATATATATATATATATATATATATATATATATATATATATATATATATATATATATATATATATATATTCTTTTGTCTTTGGACGTTGGAATGTCATGGGAAATATAGTTCAGGTCATAGGTAACTAAGTACGTTTAAATATACATTATTTGTTAAAAGCAGATTCATGTTTTGAATAAAATATTTTAGTTATGAAGTGGTAAGTACGTAACTATGCAACATGAGTAGGTAGTAGTGGGTTATAAAAAATTATATAATATGCAAGTATTTTACCAATTACGATATAATCGCAGGGTCGGATTTATTTCTTACATACTTCGTAGTATTTCGAAGTACTTCGGGTATTTACCTATTTTCTTTTTATATTTTAATTCAAGTGTCTTTACGAACAGGGAACTGATACTATTGGTTTTTACTAGTTTTAGTCTAGTTTCACCATTCCCGATGTTTGCAATCAAATTTTGCAAGTTAAATTTGATCCACTTCCCTGTTACCGATTGAACTGAAATTGGATACACATATGAAAATCGGATGACAATACAATATTATGACATAATACAAATGAAATATGGTATAAAAACTTAGTTCTTCCTTTTTTCATTACGCTTCCACCATTTGATATTAAATACGCTTTAACTTTTATACTTAAAATTCAAGAACTAAGCTTCTTTTAATAGCTCTAATCGCTTAATAATATAAAAAGTTATTATTGTTCCAATATTTATAAAATAAATATTAGAGTATTTATTCAATATTAGATAAATTTTTCGCTGAGTAAATTTTAAATAAAAAAATTCTTATTAATTAAAATAAAAGCAAATGCGTTTAAAATTTATAGTACATCTGTTGACTCTACATTTTCTACACAGATACCTAGATAACCCATAAATATTATTAGTATGATTTGTGGTATTTTGATTTGACCTAAACAATATTTTTGTTTTTTTTATTGAATTAGATACAACAAATTTAAATTAAATTTTTGATAGTACACATAATACAATAATCGATAAATCAAAAGTACATATTGACCGTATAAATATTTCACACTAGTTACAGTCTAGGTGTGTTTATGTTTTTTTGTTTCACCATGCAGTCAGTCAGTCATCAAGTCCAATCTTGTTTCGTATTGATTTAAAATTTAAAAATAAAAATGAGTATATACAAGAACTTGATTTATAATATATCACGTTGATGAAAATTCTATTGTATGTTTATTTGTGGTAAAATTATTATTATTATTATTAGTTATAAAAAAATAATTTATAATATTGGTATTTGATATTACTGGCATAGATACGTTTATATTTATTTTTATTGTAAAGTTTGTTTTACATTCGCCTTACTTTTCATTAATGTTGATCATTAATTACAATTTATAACAAGTATTTAATTTCCAGTAAGAGCTTCTTTTTGTTATGAGGCCGATTTTGTGAATCGGGAATTTGGATATTTCTTTACGTTTTATGAGAACACATATTTAGAGATATATTTGCGTGTATGTTTGTCTTTTGTCTGAATAACTTGTCGCAAATTTTACTGAATAACTTTTCAGTAAATTTGCGATTGTATAATACTTGAAAAATCGACGAAAAGCTCAAAATTTTATGTCCCCTGTTTATAGGTTTTCTAGAGTAATTAAGGTCTAAAAAATTCAAATATAATATTTATTTTACGATCGGTCGACTAGTTTTCTAGATATAGCATGAAATACATCCGATAAATCAGCCTCTGGATCGGATTTCTAGCGATATCTCAAAAACTACACATCCAATCGTTAAATGGATGTTTTTTTTGAAATCTGCGGGTTAAAATGATCTTAGAACATATATATCATTCAAATCGGGAGCAAAATAATTTTTTCGATTTTCTCGATTTTTTCAACCCTTACAAAATTGCAAAAATTCGAATAAAAATTTTTTTATCCGATTTCGAAAAACATAATGTTTCTAAGAGTAGTTTGACCCGCAGATTTCAAAAATAATATCTATTTAACGATCGGATGCACAGTTTTTGAGATATCACCAAAAATCCCACCCAGAGGCTGATTTAGCGGATGCAATTCATGTAATATGTCAAAAACTAGTCGACAGATCGTAAAATAAATGTTATATTTGAATTTTTTAGACCTCAATTACTCTAGAAAAACCATAAACTGGGAACAAAAAATTTTGACCTTTTAGTCGATTTTTCAAGTATTATACAATCGCAAATTTACTGAAAAATTATTCAATAAAATTATTTAGCGATTTAGCGGATGTATTTCATGTAATATATCCCAAAAATTGGTAGACCGGCCCCGTAAAGACTGAATGTAATTATGGTTTCAGATCTTTACTACCCTAGAAAACACACAAAATATCTCAAGTTAAAACCACCAAAAGTTTGTTTTCCGATAAACTTCGCTATTTACGGCCGAATTAAGATTCAAGATACAATAAACCTTATTAAATTGTCAGGACACTGGACAATGGAGAAGTACATACTTTTACTCTAAAGGTTGATAAGTGAAGACTGAACCTAGGAAATCTGATTATGATTACTTTCTAGATATTATAAAAATACAGACAACAATATCTAGACTTTTCCAAAAACTCAAAATTTCCTGATGATATAATAAAACATCAAGATAACAACCAACAGCGTTAATTGTAACCTCAATATATGACTTGACTAAGCATCCATGTTGGTACAATTTTAAATTTATTTCATTCTAAAATAATTGGTAATGAATGATAAAATAATTAAATACTTTTTAATTAATATCAATATAATAAAATATGTCTACAAATTTAATTTATCTTATTGTTATTTGTTTCAGGTAAGAAGAATATCCGCACATTTAATTTTTATTTTAATTAACTAAAAGGTAAGCCAATTTTTAATTTCAATATTTAAAATCCTATAACTCAAAAATTATAGACATAAAAAATATTATGTGTTCCTTTAAACAAAACAAGACATTAAACAAAAGTATAGTAGTGTGTGTAACATAAGCCACACCTGTCATATGTGTGTGTCATAGTGTGTATAATGGTATTGATTTAATCTTTTTATGAATAATTTTAAAAAATAATAAAATTCTCCAATCCTTCTCTATATAAACTATAAGTGTGCCAAGTTTCATATTCCTCCATCCGCCCAAATTTCATAAAATAGGATGCAAAGTTTTCGCGTCACGTATTAATAAGTTTATAATTGAAGTATACAATTTAATTGGTTACTATGTTATAATATTTGTTATAATATTTATTGGTTTATATGTTATAGTATTATAGAACTGACATATAATAAACACTGTAAACCAGGCATTATAATTTAAAAAACTAATATTGATTATATTAAAAACGTTAAAACAAAATAGGTGTTACAAATGAATTTTTGTAGGTATTTGTTTAATAGAGCGTATCTAAAAATGTATCAATGTGGTTTGCCGAAAACCAATCACGATCGAATTGATCTCTATGCATTTTTTATTTACATTTTATGATTCTTTTATTATTATATTTTTTTCATATGCTTAATTTTCTATACAAGCGAATTTTCTAAGCAAAATGTGACTACTGTGGTTGTGCTAATCATAACCATCGTAAAATGTTTATAAATAATTTCATTCATGTTATTTGAATAATTTTTGTTTATTTTTCCCGATACTAAATATATTTTATTTTTTAAGTATATTTTAAACAAATTCACCATCAAATTATTTATCTAATGCGGTTGGCAAATATAATATTCATAGTATATAAAAATCCCTATACGACCCTAAATTTTTTATACAATATCAAATAAATATAACTTTTATTTTTATTGTTTATATTTATTGAAAAGTAATGAAAAATTACATATTATTTTAGTCTTTTCATTTTTATAACTGACATATTTGTAATATATAAAGATATATTAAATTCCGTTTTAGTTTATAAATTTATAATTTGTTTATAGCTGTTCATACAATCTTTTAATTACTTTATTTTCGTATGTCTGAAAGGATGTTTTTAATTAAAAACCTCCTATAAATAATTTCCTTCTGACCAATTACATTTCGAAATCGGTGCCAATTAAGTCTTACTTAAAACATTTGATTCGATTACGTTGATATCGAATGTTAATTTGAAAGTACTAGAAATAATTAAAAATTGTTTAATCATTTTTAGTCCGATTTTTTAAATTATTTATTATTATAAGAAATTTAACCTGCACGATATTAAATTGTTAAAAATTATTGTAAATCTATTGAAAGAAAAATTTATTTCATTTTAAAACTGACATGGAAATTCTTAAGAGAAACTACTGAAACTTTTATTTTTTATTTTTTTAAATTCAATTTCTTTATAACATCTTGATGGGTAATTTAATATAATTGAATTTAATAAATTAAATTAATCTTTTAAATTAAATGTAAAAGTATATCAACAATGCTTTTATATTTAGATTTTATTCATTCATATACTGAGAACCGGTCGTATAAAAGGTGTGTGTCTATTACTATAAACCTAAAAGTCGACTATTATTATCAGAACAATTATGGTCATCAATTTGAACATTTACGAACTCGATTCTTCAATTACATTTATCGTCTTTAAAGAACTAAAATCTTCGGAAACATCACTTTTCTTATTTCATAGAAGAATCATTTGTTTCGTAATTTTAGAATCATATTCCAGTAGTACGATTTTAGTTTTTTATATAACCATCCCTTTTTTGAAGCTGGTTAAAAGAATTACTTAATTTGATGTTTTTTTTTTATAAGAGAATGTTTTAATTTCGAGTGAAGTACAGAAATGAAAAATTTTATGAAATAAGCTAGCTGATGAAAGTGTGGACAATACCAAATCAATAAATCATGTGTTGAGGAAATTAAATTTCCTCAACTTAAAATAATCATTAGAAACAAAACAAACAAAAAATAAAGGAATAAAAAAAAAGCATCTCGATGTAAAACAAATACTTTAATTACTAAATAATGATTTTAGAAGTTCAATAACATATTTAATCAAAAACAAATAATTAACATTGTCTTAAACAATTAAGTTTAATAAACTTAAAATCTATATTGTACATTATTTTTAATTAAAGTTTGTTTCTAATATTTAAAAAAAAGAATCGGCCATGCATGTGACATTCGATATTAAATTTTTTGTCTATATTTTTTACAATTTAAAATTAATATTCAAAGTTTTACGTTTAACCTCTATGTGAAGATTTGAAAGTAGTAAATAATCCGCCCTGAACAAAATAAGAAATGACAAGTAGGATACGTAACAGTTTATAATAAATCTGATTCGGTTCAAAGTGCTCTGGATTATGAGACTCAAGCCTTGTTCATATTGATCTAGTAATTTAGTCAAGTAACGAGTAATTTAGTACTAAACACTTGACACATGATCAAAAATCCTGCACACTCATAATTTGATAATTTAGTCAAGTAATTTATTAAAACTGTGTAAACATTCACAGTCATGTTACGCAATTTCATATCATAAAACTGTCTTTATTTTATGACTGTGAATGGAACAATAATTAAATGCCAAACTGATTCTTTCATTTGTTGTTATTTGTTTGTGATTGTTGAATGGTGGTGGTCTCACTTGCACACAAAAAAAATAGAATTGTACTAAACTACTTGACTAAACAACTTCACTAAACATTTAACTAAAATTTTGCTGTTTTGCTAACGTTTTTCTTGGCGTCCACTATCCCGTTTGCCGTCAAACTGTGTCCATGTATTACATTGTTTTGCCCAACGGTACTGGTTCTAGCTACATGACTTGGCCAATTCAATAAATTTATACCATTGCTTCTGTGGCATCTAGAATTCTTTTTCTTGTTCTGATATTTCGTTTCGCATATTTTATATATATTTTATTTCCAAAAATCTAATAGTCGTGATTCTGCATGAGCACCTATCTACGGTCAAATTCAAATTGATGAAATTCGTTTTCCTAGAAATCATGTTACAAGAATTTGACACATACAAACTCAAACATAAGCACGTACGTACACCCTAAGATGAGTGTTATTTTCTTATCAGGAAGGTATTAATTTTATTCCCATACCTAACTTTTTTATTTAAAAAAAGTAATTGAAACAGCCAATTGTTCTTTATAGCTACCTACATACGGAGGTGTTTTATGGCTATTCACACCATAATTTTTTTTTTATATAAATCAATTTGATTTGATGTTAAATGATGACGAACACACAGTTAGTCAAAAGGAAATGAAATAAATAATATTCAAATCGACAGCTCATAACTAATGAACTAAAAAAACAAACAATTTTTTTAATACAATTTACTAAAAATCAAATACAATATTGATTAAAAAAAATGATATATTAACAACGGTAAAGGTATTCGCTTCTATGTATAATTATCATAAAATTATTTTATTTCTTTTCTTACCTAGTAAATTTTTACACTCGACATATTATGTCAAACTAGCAATAGCCGACCCCGCTTCGCACCGGTATTACTAAGTTACCTGCATTCGAAAGACATAAAGAACTAAAATATAACATTATAACTTTTAATGAATATTTAGTATAAAATATCCAAATTTTGCAAAATCAAATATTTTCTCGTATCTCAAATCGTACGAGCAGCTTTCTTCGTAGTTTAAAACTATTAAGCAATGCATTGATCAATAGAATAAAATTTTAACCCTATTTTCATCTCCTTGGGAGACAAATTTCCATAAATCGTTTTTTAATGCTCACTTACGTCATGTAAAATATCGTCATGCAAAATTTCAAGTTTCTTAACCAAACGGTTTCGATTCAAAAGTTGATATATTCTACTCAAAAAAATGTTTTGAAATGTCTGAAAATATACGGTGTCTCTACCACGAAGAAAACAGTGTGTAGTTTTAAACGTGTTTCAACCCAGATGAGTTTAAGCAAACCGAATTATAAATGGTACATTTAGGACAGCTAGCATTTTTGTGGTGTATACTGATGCAGTGAAACATTCATACTTTTAAACACCCAATAATAATCATCCAAAATGAGTATCATAATGTGCTTCTGTCTCTAGTGGGTTTCCAACGGACAATCTAAACTTGAAATGTTTATAAAACCGTGGGATTAAACATTTGATATCAATAAAGTAATTAGCACAATATGTGTGGTGTATTAAATTTAAATAGATAATGAATAATTTTTATGTACTTAATAAACTATTTACTATAAATAATTGAATATTTACTTTAAATATTAATTAAATTTCAAGTATTCCATTATTTAGAAAACATACGGTAAATGTTCAAGATTATTGTTACGTTTTATATTACATTTTGAAGAGTAAATAAAGTATGTTAATTTGAAAATTTCACAAACATAAAGATTACAATAAATAGTAAAATTAAATTAGATTAAATTAATATTTGCGAAAGTAAATTTTTCAACAAATCTGTGAGACAGAGTTGTTAATCACATTATAGCTAATGGGATTTTGTAAAATCTAGTAATAGTAACATAATGTTTTCTCAAATGATAACTGCTGTCCAAATTTCCGCTGTGATAGCTGTAACTGCTGTCCAATGTAAATTATTTACTTTACAAGTAAAATTTTTAGATTGTACTTTGTGTAAGTTTTTATTCTATTTATAGAATAAATGACTTAATTTTCGAAAAAAAAAATTAGGACCGACTTGTTGCCAGTAATCCCTAAAAATTTGTCTTATGGGAAATATAAAATTCAGTTCGCTCATCCTCTTCCCCATTAAAAGCAAATTTTTTATTTTATTTTTTTTTTTTATAAAAATTGCCTGTTTCTAATAATAATGAAATTGTCGAAAACAAACTATTCTTTAAAAAACAATGCAATCAGTTAGGAATTAGTTACACACTTATCTCGAAAATTACTGGACTGATTTCCTTGAAACTTACACTGTTTCCTAAGTTGAAAGATGCATTTATTCAATAAAAAATAGGAATACAATTTTTAGTTTCTGAGAAATACTAGGACAAATATACAACACACATTTAGGCAATTTGATATATCAAAAACCAGTTTTTATTTCAAAATTTTAGATTAATTTCAGTTGATAATATTTTTAATAAATGTTATCAAATGAGAGTTATGTTAAAATATTTTTCAGAGTTTTCTTGTTGAAGAAATTTAAAGTAACAAATTTAAGCACAATTTTATTCCTTTTGTATAAGTTTATACATATAATGTACCGTTTTTATAACATCTTTTAACAGCTTTTGCGTAGGGCAAGTGATAACCATAATCACATAATCGAAAAGTTACACGCAATTTTTAGTAATTGTTTTATATTATTTCTTTAAGAATAAATTTGATATAATAAACAAAAAACAATGACAGATAAAACAAAAAATTGTTGATAATCAACTCCTAGTTGATTCAAATACATTTACGTCCTTTTTGAAACACATACAAATCTAAATTTCGAAATAAAACAATTTTTCATTTTTGTGTAAATTTTCTTAATTTATTCCGAATGAAGCTTTATTTAATTTTTTTGATGTTTTTGAACATTTTTTCGTAAATTTTTATTTAAAAATAAATATAAACAAATTCTTAAGTATTCAATCCTTAACAAAATCCTCAAGAGTAACTACATTTTACTAATGCAATAACAACAGCTAATTATATAATTCACACTTGATTACTTACTATAAACTATGTACAAACAATTGGCGAATAGTTGTCTTTTCTCTAATATTTATGTTTGATTATAAGTTGCAACTTTATTATTTTTGACTAATTACAAAATAGAACCATTAGTAGGTATGCATCTAATGCACACTTGATTATTAAATTTTTTTGCTATTTAAAATATAAATCATAAGTTACAAGAATAATAATGAAAACGTAGAATAATTTCATGCAATTTCACGTTAATTTTTTGTGGTAATTTATTCATTCTAATTTTTTATTTCATTTCCAATCATATAAAATATTTCTCTCTACCGTAACATCATCAAAGAAAGATACACACGGAAACACATTCTATTAATTTTTTAATCAAACAAATATAAATCGGTTTATTTTTTCAATTGTTTTAATTTTTTTTAATTAATTCATTAAAATTTAACTTTGATTTAAATAATTGTTTATGTTCAATTCAAATGTAAACGAACGATTCAATCAATGCTTGCGTATATAAATCTAATCAACCGTAAAATCGCGCAAAAATTAAGTAAATTGTAGGAGTAGGATTAAGAAAAGATTTCTATTTAATAACAATTGTATCAATACGAAGAGAAGAAAACATGTAGCTGTTATTATAAAAAATATTTGGATTTCAAGCCTTTTTGATTTTGATGTCCATTCACTACCATTTTGAAGAGTGAGGACTGCCAAATTTTGAAGATCCAATCGCTAAAACTTTTCTTATGCAAGCCATTAACTAACCTATAAGCAAAATCTAGATACATGAAAGGTTATTTACAGGTTATACGGGATTTAATCAATTCAACAGAAATACTGAAAAATGAGTATTTTCAAAGCTCACTCCTCGTGTTGCTTTGTTGTCTAGATGAAGAAAATTAGAATTGATTAGAAAATACACTCAAGCGTTGCATTAAAAAAATGTAAAATCGTCGCGCAACTTTGGTACGCCCGTTCCAGTTTCTATCAAAACCGATTTCAATGAAATTCGACAAGAGTGTACTGCAGTTTTATGACCTCTATTAATTTCTTTCTTGGGAAATTACTATTTCTTTATGAAAACGGCCTAATCGTTAAAAATAGATATTCTGTTAAGGATAATTAATGGCCAGGTCCTCAATCAATCGGTGTAATACACTAAACTAAAAACCAAACTAAGATAGTAATGGTGGAAAAGGTTGTGGAAAAAAATTGTGTAAAATAATCCAAAATGAAAGAATCAGTGCCAAAATATGCCAAAAATTTGTGAGACTTGTGAAGATAGCAGAATGCTAAGAATAGTCCAAAATATAATACTTATCGCTTTATTTTCCATAAATAATTTAGTTATATAAAATCTTATTCATTGAAGATCTTAAAGATGTAGGAAGGAACAAGTAGTGTCGTCTATTGTAATCTTTAAGAACTATGCGAAGTATTGCAATCTGTAAAACGAAGAAGTTGATCTGATATATGTAAAACTATTATACTGAATATTACATGCAATAATTATGATGCAGGCAACTTGTAATACATAACTACAATAATTTTACGGAACAGAATAAATAAGTGTTAATAAGTAATAATAATTTATTGATATAAAAAAAAAAGCAATAAACATCAATTTATTAGAATAATTTAGAATTAATAAGAATAGTTTTGAAATTAAATAATATTATGTAACAAGACATTCAATTCATATAACAAAGAGTTAACATTGCTTACCAATTAATTATGCATTTGATTCTTTACCAATTGTTAAAATTTCTACCCATCAATCTTATGTAATGTGCAATAAGTTCATTTTGAGTATTGAATAATATTATTTTAAGAATTAAAACTTCGAAATAGTTTAACCATTGTTTTTGTTGAACTATTTTCTACGTATTCTTTTCACCATTTAAACACACAGACAGAATATAATAACAATATAAAAGCAAAGTTTTTATAATTTTTCTAAGAATATTTTAGATTCGTTCTATTTTTGATAATCAGAGAATTGAAGTTTTTTATTTTCCCCTTGGGGGTCTTAAACTGTCGAAGAGGTGCATGAACAAAGGAAAAGCATAAATACTTTTTGATGAAAAAAATGAAATGAAAATGAAAAAATCCTTTTTTTAAATTTTTATAAATATATAAGATTAATTTTAATATTTTAGCCCTAAAATGAAATTAATATAGTTTTATATAATATATAGTTATAATATATTGGGGGGGAGGGTTGATTTCAAATAATAAACTTCCTACGAGAACCTATAAAGAACTACAAAATCTCCAAATATTGAAATCCATATTCTATCACTGAGTTCAGAGATAAAAAATTATTGCACTTAGTTTAAAAGCATACACCATCGTATTTTCACTTCTGAAAAATAACCTGAATTATCAAAATTTTATTTCCAAAAAAAGTTCAGAAATGATTTCCCATTCAGTTAATAATAACATTCAGATAATAAGTGCATATAATTTGTGTGATAATATTTTTGTGGTTAAAATTTAAACACAAATCAATTATTTGCAGGAAACTGATTTTCAGGTAGATAATCAATGTCCTAATCCCTCTTATGGTATACTTGTTTTCCAGTTGCATTTTTACGGCTATTTGTATACTAGAATATAACTGATTTTCTTAACGGTTGGACTCACAAATTCATTCATTGAATGGAAATAAGAAATGAAACACAAAATTTCGATTTAAATTTATTTACAATATAATTTATTGAAAATGTTTTAATATTTTTAATAATGAAAATTTATACAACGCAATAAAAATAATAAAAATTACGAAAAATGAAAAACAATGCAATAATAATATTATTTATCAATAATTATAATAAAATAATTAAAAAGTTGGAAGAAAAAGAGACGGTCAGAAGAAGATAGACAAAAATAAATTTGTAAAAATCTATAATATATATATATATAATATATGTTTGTATTAAATTATATAAAACACATTTGACAATTTTTTTTTCTTTATATAAATTAACAAAAATGAAAACATAATATAATAATCATAATAATAAAAATAATTAATAAAATTAACGTTTTTAATTTAAAATTAAAAAAAAAAAAAACTAAAATTGTTTAAAACAAAATCAATGAATGTATTTTGTTTAAAACAAATTTAATTATAAGAGAGTTAATTAGAATATCAAAAATGAAATTAATTCTTTTTTAATGTTGGATCTAGTTTCGAAACAAAAATTTACCAAAATAATTTGTATTTATTTATTTTTTTAAAATAGTGTCGTATTATGAGAGTTTCAATAAATTATGGTCTGAATGGTCAATGGCTCTTCATTGAATTTTTGTTTCGAATTTCGTTGTCTATTTCTCTTAAAAGTCTATTACAAAAAATTACATTTTTATTACTCAACTTTTAACATTTCACATCGAGAATTTTTTTTAAAATAATTTTTTTTGTTTTGTTTACAATTTAATTTCCAAAATTAATTCGGAAAATTAAATTATTTCTTATTTAAAAAGGAATTTGTTGTAATAACTACTTTTTTGTAACACAAATTTTATTTTTGTTGATTATTCCTCAAATTTCTGTTAAAATTGGTTATCTTGCGATGAATTATGTTTTTGGTTTAATTAATAAAATAATTTCAATATATTATGTACATTAACTTCCGAATGATAGAAATTTTCTTATTTTTTAAAATATGTATAAAGTCTTTAGAGAAAATTGACAAGTTTAGATACAATTTTTCAATTATTGATAGTGAATCATTTATTAATAGTATGTGCAATGGGATTTGTTAATATAAATTAATGAAAATATATAAATCATTAATTTCACTCTTAATATTTTATAAACTCTCTTGTTAAAAAAAAAACAAACTTCAATCGTAATTGATATTACTTATTGTTAGTGTAATATATCATACCATTCATCGCCATCATTTCAATAATTATGTACACAGATAAAAATATTTAAATAAAATCGATTTAAAAATGTTTTTGTAATGGAATTATTTCAAATCGATTAAAAAATTGGAACCTTTTTTTTTTTATACACTCAAATTTAGAAAGTATTGTTTCTGAATTTGAATGTATGGATTTATAAAAATATATTTAATAATTTATGTAACATAAAACAATTTATTTATGAATATGAAAAGTATTAATTTTCTTTTTATATTTTTATGAAACAAGGGATGCAGCGAAAAGATAACTTTGCCTTGTTTTTAATAAAATTTTTAATATTTTTTAATGTTTTTTGTTAATTATTGAAAGAATAGTTTGTTAATGAAACTTTTAATATTAGCAGTAATTTTTTTAAAATAAAGTTTGTTCGATATTTTAAAAGTTGTCGTAGGCAAAAAAAATTTTTTTCGCTTCACCCTAATGGAAGATCTATAATAGTAATAATAAAAGTTATAATAATAATTATGAAATAATATTTACATTATCAGAAGAAAATAACATTAATTTGTTTTATTTATAAACGTTTTTCTACTTAATTATTAAAATTAGTTTCAGGTACAGAGGTCTCTGCATATGATTCTTTCAAAATTTACGAAAAAATGTTGACGCAATTTATGTTTTTGTAAATATTTGAAAGAATTAATAGACCTCATTTTTGGAATGTACAATCTTTTAACTACTTCAAAATAGTAGTAAAAAATTAATAATATTTTTTTTAAAGTTTTTTACATTTTAACTTAATACTTGATTTTTTTTTCTTGTTTCATCGATTTTTCTTAAGAAATTCGCGAGGTACCAGGAAAATTGCGCTATTCTATAATATAAATTTTGTAACACTGTTAAAATTTTGATGGTATTTGACAAATTGTTTTAAAACACAACATTGAATATTTACATGTTGGAATTTAAATTTTTTGTAGTGAATTTTTTTCGAAAATATCGATTAATTTTCGATACTGTGAAATTATTATTTACAATGAAAAACTTATAGTTTGTTGCATTCATGGTACTTGAATGTTAGTACGTTTTTAATATATTTTGATTTAAGAAGTGCTTCCGTTACTGAACAACAATTTTTTTATGTGATTTTTAAAAATTTCGAACATTTTAGAAATATTTTTATTTTATACACAATAAAAAATCTTCTTTATTTACGAGAAAAACGGCCTGTATTAACAATTTGTATTTTCCAAATTAATTTTGAGTGGGCCGTTTCTAACAGTTAAATTGTGTTGATTTACACAAAATTTTTAATGAATAAAACAAACAATACGTATAAAAATTGGATAAATAAAAATATTTTTTCAAAAAAATGCCAAATAAGTTGTTTTCTAAATCGGATTTAATGGATGTATGTTAGCGCGTCTAAGCATAGACTGACTTACTTTTGTCCAAGTTTTTTTTTCCAATAATACGGTTTTCCAGCAAAAAAATTGTAAAAAATCCCACGGAAGCGCTTCTTTGTTCCTAATTCTTTTACCATTTATTTTTTATTTTAATTTTTTTACATTTTTTATTATAATATTTTGTTTTTTTTTATTTTTTTATTTTTATTTTTTATGTATTCAATAAATCAAAACAAATACTTATTTTTAATATCACATAATCCGATAAATTTGTAACATTTTGAAGTGGACCAAATTAATTATTCTTTTCTTTGTAAATTGATACCACTTGCAACAGATTATAAGTTATATAAAATTAATAATAATAATTATATATTAATAAAATTAATTAAATATTTGATATTACTATTTTCGATCAAGTGGATTAATTGGCATACAATAACTACTATAAGTTCTAATTGCTTCTTCTGTATATGATTTTCCTGGTAATACACCTGGTTCGGTGTGATGTCTAGGACAGTGATGTGCATGTGGACATTGGCACAATGTGTTTGTGTTGACCTCATCTAATAGTTCTTGACGTTTACGAACTGTAAACAATCGACATGGTTCTTTTCTTTGACAGCGTAATCTCTGTAAACAAAAAAAATATTATATTAAATTTTATTAAAGGAAAATCACTATAGGTATTGTAGTTAAATTATTTTAAAGTGGAAATATTATATATGAAAGTAATTTTTTATAAAGTTGAAATCAATTGAAGTATACATCTTAATCTTAAAAAGTAGAAAAAAGTTCATATTAAAAATTTAAAAGTGGCCAATTAGCATTCCTGAATTCATTTTGATTAGTTTGGGGGTTGTTTTTTTTAATATAAAACAAAGCCATTGGAATTTTGACGAAATGGTGCTCACTTTACTAAAAAAAGGTCTGTATTGTTAAAAAATTTATAAAATAAATACTTACACTTTGCGGTGAACATGCGAATGAATATTTATAACCCAATTGTCCATTCGCTGTTTCAAATGCTTGACGTTTAATTAAATATGTGACAGAGTTCTTTGGACAATGACAATGTACTATCTGTTCGGTAGCATTATCTGAGCTTGATATTAATGTCCATGTTGCATCACGAAAATATCTACATTTCGGTAATTTTTTAATTGGTTCACATAATTTATAATGACGTGTTTTATCTGATAATGTATGTCCATCATCGGCATGTGCACTTGTCGAGCATGTTCGACGTCCTGGACAACGACATTGACGTTCTAACCATGGTGTATCATATAAGTCAACTTTACTGCATACAGCATGTGGACTACATTCAGGTAAATCGGCTTCAGAACTCTATTGGAAACAAGAAAAAAAAACGAAATTAATATTTATATATGTAAAATATAGTTTTTATGGATTTATTTTAAATCAAATATGCACATGAACAGATTGTCTGATTTTTTAAGGGGTTAAATTCTTAACTCCAGAAGACAGTATTCTCAATTTTATTTATGAAATCATTTTTACTGAAGTTGTTTAAAGATCTTCTCCGTCTTTATAGTCATCTAATAAACTCATACATGTATTATAATAGAAATCAAGTATAAATCAATTTATTTGTGAATTTATGTATTTTGTGTATTTAAATAATGTTAACAACTAAAATTAATGCAAGTATTGATACGACAGCTTATCCTAGTGTATCCAAACTATTAATTGTGTTATGATTACTTTTTAATTCTGGATTATTAGGAATAAGAAATTTAAATAAAGATCTGATTTGACTCAAATATGTATAATCTCTTTTCGAAGTTTTTGAAAACTAATGTATTTTAAGAAACAACAACCCTCCTTTTCGATACAGCTGTGAAGTGCGACAATCATTCAGTTGTTGCTGGTCCCAAATTAATGAAGGAATTATTAGCTTGAGAAAATTATATGTTTTTTCTTCAATGTTATACATTCATTACTTTTATACATAAAATACCTGTGTACAAAAAAAATACGTCGAATATATTTAACATTCGCAAATATTCTACATACAAGGCTTCAGGCATATAAAAGAATCTCATTTTTCAAATATTCTTTTTTTTTCGTTCAAGGTAAAAATCATTTTAAATTTGATTCTTAGAAGTTGATGAATGTTTTAAGTTAGCAACAAGTTTTCGTTTTATATAGAAGAAATAAAAAAAAGTTACATTCGATATATATGGGTCTCTACGTCAGAGATATATATGTGAACAATAAATTCTTCTTCATCTCTGGGCCATATGCTGCTTTATATTTTGTTTTTTTATCAACAAATATATATATATATATATATATATATATATATATATATATATATATATATATATATATATATATATATATATATATATATATATATATATATATATATATATATGTCGTTCTACTGTTACACTGTTCTACACTCACATAATGTTGTAGGTGTTTAAATATATTACCCATATCAATTTCCGGATTGATTGATGTAAGAGAGTGTATTTGAAAAAAAAAACGTGAATATGACCTTTAGAGGATACCTAAACAGGATATATTCATAAAGTTCAAATTATGTAAATTATAGAATTTCCATAGCCAAAAATTTTTATGAACAAAACAAAAAAAATAAAAATTAAAAACCTTAAAAATGGTAAAAATTAAAAAAAAAAAATATAGTAGGATGAAATCCAACGAAAGACAGTATAACAAAAATGAAAGGAAAAATAATTTACGGACGATCTGTGGTTGCGAAGTGGAAGGGGTCAGTTTTTAATGGTAAAACACGGTTTATCTCGCTTTCCGACAAAACTAGAGGTCCTATGGCAAAAAGTTAAATGGCAAAGTCACCAAATTTTATGGAAAAAAAATTTTTTGGTAAAAGCCAAATATTGGTTATTTCAATTTCTCACATAAATTTTGAAGTTATCTGAAAAAAATATAAATACAAAAGATCTTTTTATTATCTACTTTACCATTTATCGCCCATAAATAAATTTTCCTTTCATTTTTGTTATATTTTTTTTTTCATTTCCAATCGGTTTCACTCGACTTTAATTTTTTTTTCATTTTTTATCATCTTTTTATCACCCTGGTCTTTAATTGCAAAGCAGAACATTTTTTATATAAGTGCAAGGAAAAAATATTGAAGTTGCAATATCGTTAACAGGTTTCTTTCTATTTTGGGATGAAACCAATAAATACCTATCAGAATGTTAAAAACTATGTATTAAGGGTAGGAGGATGAATGGATGAATGGATGATGAATATTGTTGCAGCACCTTGCTTGCACATGCTGCATGCATATAGTTGCATTGACAGACCGTGGGAACGGCACCGGGTGCATAGTGCTGCAGTTACATATATTACAGCACCCCATATCTATATAAGTTTCGTGTGCACGCCACGCGAGGATTCATTTCCATTCATACACAATTTTTTTTTTTTTTTTTTTGGTTGTATTAAAAATATTCATTCAGTTTGTTTTTTTTTTTTTTTTTTTGTTAATAATAATGGTGGATAAATGAATTGTATGTTACAAAACCAAAGAGAGGAAATCTCTTCAATAACCACCAAAAAAAAAACTATATATTAATACAGGATAGTATTCAGGTATATTTTAAATTATGGATTCATATCTTTATTTCTATATTCGTATTGTATAATTGTTTCCTACACGATAAGTGAAAATTGTGCATACGAGGAATGATGAGAAAATAGAAAATATGAAATTTTTCAATTGATATTGGATAAACTAAATATTTTTAGAATAAGCACTTTTGAGCGGTAATTAAGGTATATTTTACGATTTTTATGTTTAATTTAATATTAGCCGATATCCGCACATTCAATTTGTTTTCACGAAATAACAAAAAATTAAAAAATAAACTCAGATCAGTTCTTATATTTGCATATAAGCAAAATATTTCTTATTTTTCATAATATAAAAACAAAATTCTCTAGTTTTCAAAAAAATTTTCTATAAAACTAAAGCATAAAAAACTGCTTAAAGTTTGAAGAAATCCTTTTATTTAATTAAAGAAAATATACATCAATTTATTTTCATATGATAATTAATGCTTTTTAATTAGATTTTAAAGTTAAAAAGCTTGGGATATTCTGCAGTTTTTTCACATTAGGGTAGTTGATTGTTACTGAATTTTCTATATTTAACATCAAAATGTGAAATTAGACAGAAACAATACTTGAACATTAAATTAAAATTGATCCAACAAAGAAGTTCTAAGCTATCATAGATTGTATACATCCACCTCACTCTTGAAAATGATGTTTAACATGTAATTTATATGTAGATAGAAACAGTTGACGTCATAGTTCCATTATTGTTTAATTACAAATTTTGAGCGCCCATATCTTTCTTATTTTTTTTAAGATTTTGAAAAATTAACTTCAAACTCATGTTCGTAAAATAAGCTTCAATTGAAATAATAAAAAAATTTAGTGTAGCTTCAAACAGTCAACTTTTTATAGATTACATTTAAAATTAAATTTTGTACTTTTTAGTACATTTTTTAATGAAGATTTTTTCATCATTTTTTTTTTTCAAGAATGATGTATTTTTTATAAATTTTGTTTAACAATTGTACTCTGGTTTAATGTTTTATTTATTATTAACACTTTCTGACAGATGTGTGTGTATACACACAAAAAAAAAACAAAATAACAAGAGCCTTTTCTTGTTTCGTCTCTCCAAAGAACACCTGTTCACTGTATCTAACTTTGATTTTTAAATTGATCAGCATCTTCTCGTATAAACAGATTTTTTTTTTTGTTTTGTTAAAAAAAAAACTAAATTTTGTTAGAGATTGTGTGTGTATGTAAGACGTACTTATATGTCTACATATATATATATATATATAGATTTATATATATATATATATATATATATATATATATATATATATATATATATATATATATATATATATATATATATATATATATATATATATATATATATATATATATATATAACCTAACATCTACTCTAAAAAAATAAAAATAAAAAACTGAACAGGAAAGAATTGAATTTAATGTTAGTAAATTAACTATCTGGTTTCCTTTAATATTTATAATGTTTTTAAGAAGTAACTTTAAAAGCAATTTTAAAACCATTAAAATTACAAATAAAATATTGTATATTATTCTAAACAACAAATCATTCATTCCATATTAAAAATGAATGTTGAAGTTTCGGATATCGACCATTATCGCACTTCATTTTGGATGGTTCTATTTGATTTTATATTATATTAGTATGTATCCAATTGAAAAATCATAGTAATTCTGTACGGGGAAATATTTGTCAATTGTATATGCCCTACACAAAAGTGTATAATAAACCCACTGAAAATTTGGAATAAACTTTTAAATAAAATTTCCAATAATGAGTATAAATTAGCTGAATTATTAAAATTACTTTAACATTGTCTAGTCGTCATTAGTTTGGTGACTTTTGAAACAGTTTCAATTGTTATTTTTCAACCTGTTTTCTGGCTTTTTGATGTGATTTCGTAATAATTTATAATAATAATAAAAATTAACCATGAGTGCGGTAAATGTATAAATCCTATATTTCATATGAAATATAGTATTAGAAATAGGATCACAAAAACTGTCACTAAATATTTGTACACCGGACATTAAATGATTTTTATTAAACGTGCAAAAATAGTGAAAGTTAAATTAAAAAAACTTAAAATTTAAATAATATTTATAATTTATTTCTCAATTTTCTCTATGTTTAGATTCAAAGTGATGAGAAAAAAAAAGCGAAATTGAGCGAAAATTTATAGTGTAAATTTTCATATAGATTAATAAAAAATAACTTAATTAGTCTATTTCATCTATCCTTCAGTTCGTATGTTTGTAACAAGAGTAACTCAAAAACGAAAAAGATAGCTAAGTTTAAGTTCGTGAATGAGCAACATGAATGCAATGACTCCATGACTCAATTATTAAACCACAAAAGATAGAAGACATATTTTAAAACAAAAAAATTAAACCGCCGAAAATCAAAAAATAATTAACCTTTTTTATTTAACCTTAACTAATGTAAGTATACCTAAGTATACAAAGCTTTTAATTAACCTTCTTAATAACTAACTAACTTCTTAAACTCATGTAACTACACCGTAAGTAATTTTGAGTCAGCCCCAAACAAGGAAATTAATTAAGTAAAGCGTGATGCGCGACCACCGACTCAAAATTACTAAGGTTTACTTGTATCAGTTTAAGAACTAAGGTAGGTTAATTAAAAATAATTACAAAAATTTATACTTAGGTATACTCACATTAATTTAAGAACTTAGTTATTAAGGTTAAATAAAAAATTATTATTTTTTGCGTTTCAATTTTTTGGGGCAGTCTTTTATATATTTTTTTTGAATACTTAACATTTT
Organism: Chrysopa pallens; assembly: GCA_020423425.1. Taxonomy (NCBI): domain Eukaryota; kingdom Metazoa; phylum Arthropoda; class Insecta; order Neuroptera; family Chrysopidae; genus Chrysopa; species Chrysopa pallens. The sequence goes on from CM035594.1 coordinate 47,153,938, forward strand.
TTTATTTAAAATTTGAATAAGTATTTTTCTAGGAAGCAACAAGATTGAATTATTTGAATTAATTTTTCCGTAAAAACATTGGTTTTAAGATATTTATTTATCCAGAAAAACAACAGTTATTTACAGAAATTCCATGTTTCTTATAGAGTTACATATTTATTGTATGTACGTAGTACTTATAAATGGTCTACGTTAATAAAATATATTTATGAAATATGTATGAGACTTGAATTTATAATAAAATAGAAGATATCTTTGTTGAATATAAGAAATAAATATTTTTAAATTAGATCATGTTTTTAATATTTACATAGACACGTGTAAAACTTCGCTTACCACTCACTCAATAATATGATGTTAATATTTTTTTATTTTAAAAAGAAACATTGCTACACATATTTTAAAAACAAACTTCAATAGAGATATCAGAATTTCTTAGAAAGAAAAAAAAATCACGACCGATTGTTTGTTTATTTATGTTGTTATAGGTTTGTTGTTTATCTCATAAACTTCACGAAATCAAACAATTTCTTTATTTTTATTCAATACCTGTAGTTTTATTAAACCCGACGTACATATATATTGTGTATTAAATGTAATCTATAGTTTGTAATTTTAGCAAAAAAAAATTGAAGGGAGTTTGGAAAACTTTGAAAAATGTGCACGTAGAATCATTACTGTTAGTCCTTCGTAATAAAAAGAACAAAAATAATTTTTTTATTTTGACGTATTTGGTTTCTAGTGACCTGGAAACAAAGTTATATCAAAATCCGTGAATGAGTACAATTAAGCCACAGTTTCGTAGTCAAATATGAAACGAAAAATGTTGGGTAAAAATCTTAAACGTCAATATTGATAAATATAATTTCAAAAAATGATATTTTTGTGAGTTTATATTTCATAATATCTCCATTTGATTACCTTTTTTATGTTTGCAAAAAAAAAAAAAACCATAAAATCTGATTAAACATATGCTGTTCAAAGAATATTATTAGTATATTATTCTATAAACAAAATACTTATATCTTCTTCCGGCTTTATTGCAAGTCTATGTGTTAACACTTCCGGTCCATTCAAGCGAAGGAACTAAAATATTCATTTTTGTTTTCTGTTCATTCATAAATATTTCAAAGAAAAAAGGTCAAAGTTTATTTATGATTTTATTTTATTATATACAAACATAATAATACTAATACTATATACTCTGAAAGGCGTAGAAAGTGAGTAAACTTTGCCAATTCTAATCAACTTAAACGAAAGTGAACATTCCGTTTTTGTGAAATGAATCGCTTAGTGAGATACAAGCATAAATACATCCATTAATAAAAATTTGGCATAATTGTTTAGAAGACTATATAGACTAACATATATTGTAAATTTTCCATAGTATTATATACATACTGGTGGAATTGATTACTGGCACCGTTTAGGATGCATAAATACACATATATTATTAAAAACTTGGCGTACTTGTTTAGAATCACCATATAGACTAACTTATACGGATATTGTATATTTATTGCATACATACGATAAGCACGTTTTAGGTAGTTGCTTAAAAACAGTGCTTGAATTTCTATATGCACATTAACTTTGCAAATATGACCCAAGATTAAGGTTTATCTCCTTGTTTCTAATATTATTAATATAATTTAAATAGTTTTATTTACTTTATAGAAATATTTTACAACTTTTAAAATTTATTTTATTGATTTTTTCAGTTAATGTATTTTTTTTTTCTTAAGAATAACAACATTCATTGATAAAAATTAAAATATTTTTTTTTTTATATTTATTTATTTAATTTTGAATGAATTCGTGTGAAAAATTATTATCGCATGTTTTTTCTAAAAATATATTCTTAAATTCAATGAAATCTATTTATTTTTACTTCCATTTACTCAGATGAGAGATATGACCTTCATTATGATAAGAATAAATACACAACTCAGTTGATTGTAACAAATATTTATTGGGTCATTTAGTTTTTTGTGTAAAAAAATATTATATTTTTATTTAATAATTCGAATGTGATGCGTGCGACGGAACAGGCTATTTCCATGTAGGAATTATTACATGTTTTTTGGACGTTGGAAGGATTAATTCATGATCAATTGTAACTCCGCGCAATAACCCAAATAACACAATATGTCAAGGTTCGGTAACACGATAGGTTCAAACTTTTTTCTCGACGAAAATGTTAACCTGAAATGGGTAGCAAGAAAAATATTTTACATACGCTAGTAACGAAATTAAAAGATTAGATCAGGTGTGAAAATCTTTTTTTTAAATATATATTCTTATAATCACATTAGAAAAAAAAGGTGGGATTTCAACTTTCAACATTTAATAATAAATAATTACATATTTTTAGAAAGTTCTAATCTTGTTTTTCCTATTATTGAAATTAATTTACTTATTATTACTGTAATTTTTATTTGAAGTTAAAAAAAATAAAATAAACTTCTGAATTATTGTACATGCTAATTGAGTAATAATTTTAGAATTTAGGATGTGCATACATAGAATTATCTAATATTGAGTGTGAATAAAAACTATAAACGACTTTGTTTTTGCGGTGGATGTTAAATTTTACATTAAAATTTAAACCTTTTTTATTCCTCTAAAAACACGCTATCTGCTATTTTGGTGACGTAATATCGATATATAATATCGATAATATTGTTTTAATACATTGAGAATACACCATAACCTAAAACTTTTAATAATTTGTTTACTAATTAAGGTTAGACTGAACTGACAAAGACAACTAATAACTTTAAAACGATGTCACACCATGGCAGCTAAGTGTTTTAGATCTCGTGATAGAAACATAACAATATCGAATTTTAATTATAAGTTAGTAAATTGATCATGTGCTTTTATGACTCAAATTTAGAATATTTAATAATATTTCTATATAAATGTCAAATTTTTGTCAAATTTCATGCTATAATTCTCAGTACCTAGAGTACGTACCCTATTTATTATATAAAATGAGTATGTCTAATATTTGAATACACATTCTGTATATATCATAGTTATACTTACCTATATGTATATAAAAATTTTTATGAATGATTTTATGAATGGAGAAGGAAACCACAAGATTTGTAAATAAGTATAAGCTGTATACATTTATGCATAAGTGACTGACTGTACGTACACACAGTTGTTTGAATCAAAATAACGTACAAAATCTCTACTCTCTAGAAGAGAGACAGTATTTTATAAGTTGAATTGTTTATATTAGAATAATTGTGTGTATATTGATAGATATAAGTTGACTATAAATAAACGTATTTTATTTATGATGTTTTTTTTTTCAATAAATAAACCAATCAGAATTATAAATACGTAACGGATAAAAACAAAATAGTTAATTAAAAATAATACAAGTTAATTAAGTTCAAAAATCTACAATTTTATGAGTATCAAAACTTTTTATCGATGAACTTTTTTTTTTCAAATTTACATATTTAATTTGTTTTGGAAATTTCATTATTATTGGAGGCCGTGGTTTTTAAATTAAATAAAATTAAATCTTTTTTATTCTCTAACTAAATATAATGGTATACGAATTAAATGTAGTACTTTTATAACAAAATCTTTAGTATGGGTAATCATAAAATCTCATAATTAACCCATTTTCCCCTACTTGTATGCCCATTAAGACGACTCAAAAACAAACTAATATATAAGTGAACTAAAATTTAAAATGCATGTCCTGAGATACTATTGGGTCTAAATGTGCTTTTATGGTTAAATTGAATGTTAATAGATTGGATGGACCGTCATTACCCAGTAAAAAGTTTGGTTTATTTGACATCGAAACCAGTATGATGTGTAGATTTTTGTGTGTTAATTTGACAATTTTCTTATGTTACTTCATTTTTAACATGAAAACAGTGTTTTAATTATATAAAATGCAAAAAAGTTCTGCTTTCATTGAAGATAAAGACAGCTGAAATTTAAATAAATGATGTAAACTAATTTTCCTTATTATAATTTAATATTTCTTTATTTTAAACAAGCGGACGTCACTAGTATCAATTAATTACTAAACCTTTGTATTGAAACTAAAATAATAATTATCCAGTTAACACTTATTTTGTGTTACCATTTACAAGTGTCAGACTTTTAGACTCTCTTTGAGACGATATTTTAACACAAATTTTCTAATAAAAATTCAACAATTTATGTTAATTTTACATAAAATTTTTTACTGTTTACTTGAAATTTTTAATTTAAAAGCGATTAAAATAAAAAACAATATTTTCTGTCTTATTCTGGTTTCTCGGTCTTTTTTTTCCACCCAGTATATTTATTATACATGGTGTATATACTGTGACGACAATAACAACAAGAGTCCGTCGTTGCTGGTACTTGGAGCGCAGCCTGTTTTAAAATATACATCTTTGGTTCTTGTTCAGTTGTAGTTGACGTTGTTGTTGTTGTTTATGAATGAAACAAGTTTTTCAGATTGTAGTGTGGCTTTAAGTTTTTATGAATGAACTGACACAACTTGAATACACACACATTGTTTTAATAAAATACTTGTGTGTATGTAATAATACGTACATACGAAATTATTTTATACGTTCAAATAACATGGTATGTTGTTTATTATAAAGTAATATACCAACCATATAGGTATTGTATTATTAGAATATTTACTATACAACCAAAACATAAATCAGACGTGCTATGCTTTAGGCATTTAACAACATTTTATTATGATTATTTTTAAAAGCAAAAATAATAATATCAAAAATGGAACCAACATCAAAAACAACAAGCATAATTTTGAGGTGGGTTATGTATGTTTTTTTTTAACTATAACAAAGACAATCTCTAATGAATTTTTTTCAATTATCGCGCACAAATAACTTAAAAAAATATTTATCCAAATTTTATGAAATTTAGTATGCATATTCTTGCCCCATCAAACGATGCCTCATCCTTTAAAAAAAAATTTATAAATATGAAATAAAATATTGACTTTTACTTATTTTTTCAGTTATTTGTGCGGGATTATTAGTGATAATATAAGATAATATGTCTCGTTTTGGTTTAAGAACTCACGAGAACTTTCATTTGATAAGCTATAAAACACTCATATTGGATGAGATGGAGGAGAGAGCAATGCGCAAGAAGCAACTTTTCATTAATTTTTTTTTTTTAGTATATAAATATTAAACGTTAAAAGATATTTTATTATATAAAAATCAAAAAAACTTTGGCGTAAATATTTTGTTGAATATGCCAATAAGTAAACACTTATTAAGAGAAAAATAATAATTTTTTATTATTTAAGATGTTTATTTAATGATTGTGCAAAATTTTTTAATGTTCTTTTTTTTTTGAAAGCATGTTTCCTATTATCATTAATAATAAATAATATAAGTACCTTTTTCTTTTGTGTGAGAAGGATATAGATAGACCTTTTTTTTGGATAAAGTACCGGATACGGAAATAAAATACATTAGAATGTATGTACAAAAAAAAAAAACGAAGTAATCCAATACAATTTTCAAAAATACATATAAATTTATGTGTATGCTATAAAATTAAGAAACAAATAATTATTTTTTAGGAAGTTTTGATTTTTTTTATTATTATTGCTTCTTTTTCAATTTGACCCTATAATATTGTGGGATTTCGATAATAGTTTAGTTTTGAAATTAATTCTAAACTAGATATAGCCTAGAATTTTTCACCTCTGAAATAAGAATAATCCTTGGCTTTGTTATTTTTGAACGATAAAAATACGGCTGTGATTGTGAATTAACCCTCGAGACTTTACATTTTTTAGTTTTATTTGATCATGTAAAAATATTATCTTAAGTGGTTGTGGAATTGTCGATTTAATAGCCAATAAGATCACTAAAATGGCTTTCAAATATTATATCACTAGTTTGTGGCCTTTTAAACTTTTCCCTGTTTATCATATTTAATAACATTATTACAACTAGACAAATTAAAAAAAAAAAAAAAATGTTTGAAAATAGTTTTATAACATGGCGCCAAAAAATAAACCTTTTTTAACTGATATAAGAACTTTATGGTTCTAAATTTTTGTATAAAGAATAATATTAACATTCCATAAATGTTAAAAATTTTCTCTCATTTTTTTCCTATGCTGTGTTATTTAAAAGTAAAAAGTCTATTTAATTTTTTTTTATCTGTTAATGGTAGTTAATAATTATTATTGTATAACTTCCGTTGACCTGTCCGTCCTGTCTCTGGGCAATATTTTCTGTGGTAAATAGACGTCATCATAATTTTTTTTTTACTACTCACTTCGATAATTACTTTACTAGTTTAGTTACCATTATCGACTAAAAACAATTAAAATAATTGGGTGTATTTTACTGAAATTCTTTATAAATAATTTATGCGTTATGACCTCGGGATTTTTTTTATTTTTATTTTTTTTTGTTCCTACGATGCACTTATGAATTTAATTATAATTCTAATAATATCAATTTTTTATATTAAAAAATTATCACATTATGTGGGAGATATTTTTTAAAATCACTAAATAGCAACCAAATAAATGATGACATATGGTTTGAATCGTTAAGTAGGTTTTTTTTTAAAAACTAAATTGAATAGGTTTGTTTTAGAATACTGATAACAAAAATTGAATTATTAATATCAATAATTTAAAATACGAATAATAATTTAATACATCCCATACGATTTTCTGATTCTTGTTTTCTATTATAAATGAATTAAATAATTACCATGTGTCCAATACTTATCGAAATGCGCATATAACGGCATATTAAATATGTCAGACGTCATCAGTCAAAACTATTTCATGTCTGTCAGTGTGTATTTAGTGAGTATGATGTCTCTTAAGACTCTGGCTCCAGACAATTTGCCGTATATCTATAGACAGTAATAATTGGTGTACTTAAAAATATTAAAACATGTTTATGTGTATAGGTTATAAGAATACGTAAATTTGAACTTTTAAAGCAATATTTAATACCGTTACTGCTGAAAAAAAACCTTTTTCCATATTTATGCCTTTTTTTACCCCAATTTTTAAATGCTTTTATTTAACTGGATAAAATATTGGTAATCCAATAACAATTTGATCTCTTAAATGATCTCCTAGTTATCTTTAAATTAATTTTATAAAAGGTTATATATTTTATAAGAGGTTATATGAAAAAAGTTTAAATACAAAAGTTGTAGATTTTTTTATTACCTACAACTTTGCCATTTAATTTTTTTCCATAGGATTTGTAGTTTTACTGCAAATCGAGATAATTCGTGTTTTACCATTAAAAACTCATCCCCTTCCACTCTCCGACCTCTATTCGCCCGTAAATTATTTTTCCTTTCATTTTTGTTATATTCTCTTCCGTTACCAGTGAGTTTCATCCTACTTCAATACGATAAGTCTATTTAATACGATCTTTTCATTTGTACATAATAATATAGATAGCTTTATATTATTATTGTGACATCATAAACTTTCTTTGGCAAATTTTAAAAATACATTGTATAAGAAACATTCTTATAAAATAATTTAGCGCGCACATTTTTTCGTAAAAAAAAAATTATTGTAGGAATAAAACAAGGTCTTTAAGTAGACCATGGCTACACACATAAACACATGAACCAATCAACAACCACCTACCCGTTACTAGTGTTTGTTATAGATATTTCAAATGAAAACAACAACCAAGTAATTAATAAGTTTACGATTACCATATAAAGTTATGGTGCGCATGCTCTCCTCCTGCTCTGTCACTTAATAATATCTCATAGATATTTCCATAATAACTTTTATGAAATCATCTATAATTAATGTGTTTATGATTTTATTTAAGTCTTGTTGTGTGTGTGTGTGTGTGTGTGTGTGTTTTTTTGTCTTAATTTTTAATTATGTAATTTAATTATAATTTGCAAAATAACATGCATTACAATTACTTATATATGTAATTTATTATATGTGGTGATGTGACACCCACATATGTATTCACTTGATCACATTGTAAATATCTGTTCATATTAAATAGTTATTTAAATACCATATGGCTCATTTTTAATATCCATTCAAAGTGATTGTGATAACATTACTGATAAAGTAAATAATTGAAATTAAAAATGTCATATTGGTCCGTTTGGATAGTTTCATAAAGAGAATGTCTCTGAAATTTCGGTTTATTTAACAATTTTAAATTATGTTTTTTACTGGACTGGGTGCCCATAAGCATATCATATCACTAAAAACTTTTCTTGTACAATTCTAAAAAGTGAGCTTTATTATTCGAAGCTCGTTAAATTTTACCCAGAAGTTGTAATCCATTATTTTGTTACTGTCATAGAGAAATCATTCAATAACAAATATAAAACCTATTTAGTTCGCCATATGATAAAAAAAAAGATGTCCGTTGTCCGACAACGTAAAAATTGTGAAAAATAATCATTTTGATGTTGTTGGACAAAGGAAATTCCGTTTTGTCACATGTTGGACAAAATGGTTTTTTTTATTTGTTATTTAATGAATAAGAAAGACAACACAATCGAATAAGAAAGGAATGCTAAAACTGACAAATCGTATGAACAATAATTTTAACGTTTTAAGAATCAAGAAGAACAAGTTTATTTTTGCATAGTAACCAACTCTACCCAAAATGTATTTGGAAACCACGTTTATGAAAATGATAACTATTGCACAAAGTGCTCCAGCATTTTTCTTCGCCACTTCGCCCCACTGTGTGTTATTAAATTATTTGCCAGTTTGTAAAAATTAACATTGAAATTAATATTACAGGCCATGCTAATTAATTATATTACAAATGATTAACAACTCTATTTGGTACGCCTTCAAACAAATGTATTTAAATATCTACACATTTATGAAGACCAAACATGGAAAGATTCAAATTTTGGTAAAACATTCGTGCAAAATGTATTTTTGTTTTCTGTTTTGTATCAACACCTAATAAAAGAATTTGTTTAATAATGAAAGTTTAAATATTTATTAGGCCAGTAAAAATAATCACAAATATTATTTGTTATCGTGGGTGTTTATTTCTATTATTAATACTTTTTAAAAGTATATTATATAAAATAATACTGGCAACGTGTAAACATTTGATTAACAGGTGATTTTGTTCATTTTTTAATGCGCTATGTGAAAATGTAGCACATAAAAAATTAGCTGCTGATTGTTTTTTTTTTTTTGCGACGTTTCGTAGATTTATTTTCAGCATCCTCAGGCAATCTACAACGTTTTAATAGTTAATTTCACATTGTCATATAATTAAAACAAAAAATTATTTTATGACAATATGTAGCTAATTATTAAAATTTTGTATATTGCCTGAGGAAGCTGAAAATAAATTAGCGTATTGAATGATCCAAAGAGAATTTTGATAAAATCTCGTTAAAGAGTAATTTTGTACCATTTATATTAGATTTTTTACCATAAACGCTTTCATAATTGTAATAATTATGTGTATTTTCATGTAGTTGATTTAAAAAAAAATAATATTTATTAAAAAAAAAAATATAATTATTTTCTATAGGTTTCCAAGAAATATTTATAAAACATTATATGTATGTGGGTTTAACAGTAAATTACATAATAATTATTTAGTGGGTTTCATTTTGTAAAAATCGAATTATAATTTAAGGAAATATATATATATATATATATATATATATATATATATATATATATATATATATATATATATATATATATATATATATATATATATATATATATATATATATATATATATATATATATATATATATATATATATATATATATATATATATATATATATATATATATATATATATATATATATATATATATATATATATATTATGTATGGAATTTTATCGGTTTCTACTATAATATGTATTCACAACATGTAGGTTTTAAAAAAAAAAAATTTAAAGTAAATTGAAATTAAAAAGTGTCTATAAAAAAAATATATGATTATTTTAAAACAATTAACACTTCTTTTAATTTTTTTTTTTGTTAAACTACAACACGTTCAATTAGCATTTTTAATTTATTAATAATATAGTATTTATTAAAATTAAGTAACGTTTTGTAAACATTTTGATAACAGACGTGAGATTACAAGCACACACAATAATAAGTTCGTGTTGCTTTGATAAAATAATGATGCATTGTTTGTATGTACACATTGTACAAGACATTTTATACAAATATGAATCGTTCTTATTCGGGCACATTAATTACCTGAATGACAAGTATTATTTAATGAGTATTTTTTAACTGATTAACCCACTGTCAGCCATATCTTATGGTATAAATTTCAATAAAAAATAATAGTTAATATGTTTTTTCACTATACAAATTCATCAATTCCTTTGAAAAATTTCCATGTGGCCATTTGTAGTTAATTATAGCACGCTACGAGATATCTTGTACGGTTAGACAATATAAAATTGATTAAATCCTTCATTAATTTTATTATAATTAAATTATTTAAAGATCTGGGATCAAGTAAGATTATCAAGATTATCAAAATTATCAGAAGTTTTTTGTTTTATGAACTTTTCTTCTCTTTTTAACAGTTTAAAAGGTAAAAGACAGAAGAAAACTACCCATGGAATCCTATTGAGAGATTTTGTTAATTCAGGCACTTTTTAGGTGTAAAAAACGCTTCACAAATTTCAGGTGCTTGTCTGTGCTCGCTTGTAAAATTATCGACGGAAAGACAGTCGAAACAAGAGTCGAAAATGCACAAATTAATTGATTGTATAAACAGAGTATTTAAACAATGAACTCTATGGTTTATTTTCAGTTTTAGAACATTCAAAACAGTAAATAATTCTCATAATAATGCAAAATGAATAATTTGTATTTAAGGGGTTAATTAACAACATATGCGAATATAACTTTTTATAACAGATGCTTTTCAAAAATTGATTCAGGCAATGTAGTTATTATTTTATCCATCATGTTTTAAATATGAAGTACACGTTTAATGTCTATTAATACCTTTATGTAAATTGATTACTTAAATAAATTTATTCAAAATTACTTAACAGATAATAAAATTCATATAATCTACATGTAAATGGAATAAATTATTTAACATTCTCATCATAACATTAAAAAAAAAAAAGAATCATCTTCATTGATTATCTTCGATTTCTTATATGCACACACACAGCACAAACACATTCATGTAATTGAATTCTATAAAAATATCTTTGAAAAAAATTCTCTACAAGGTAACATTTATTCGATGATTTTAACATATTTGTATAGATGGGCGGAAAACTGGTTGAAAAATTCACCATACTTTCGATTCCCCTGTATTCGTACATTTTTTTTATCCCTGTATTGCTTAAATTAATTTTAGTTAATGAATTTCTTAACCGCCTTGGTGTTAATTAATATTTCTCTGTATTTCTTCGATTTTTTGCCAATGTCAATACACAAACTTTCATTCCCTATTTTTACCCCCTTCAGGGTAAAATGTTTATAAACAGAATGTCGTATTTTTATCTAATGAAAAGTCTAAAAAATAAGTTTTCAGCTTTTAGCTTTAAAAATGACGTAATTTCCATAAGAACTTTCATCCCCTTATTTCAATCCGTTACAGTCTGTTTTCGTAGTAAATAGTAGACTATATCCTTTCTCAGGCTCTAAACTATCTCTGAACAAAATTTTATTTAAATCGGTTATGTAGTTTAGGCGTAATTGAGTAACAGATATTAATAACGATGGATGCAAATAATTGCGGGCTCAGGTCTGGACATTCAAGATAGTAAATAAATATAAAATAAATTCAAAATATATTTATTGAATTTATTATACTTATTATATAGTTTTGTTGCACGTGTTAGAACACCTGCGTGTGTGACGTCATATTGTTATGTTTTTTTTTTTTTATATAAATTTAAATAAGTATATGCCTCCTGCATTCACCCCCACAATACGTAGTATTCAATTTGTTTTTTATAAATATGGTAATTTTCAAAAAGGTTTTTTATTTATTTATTTTTTTTTTGAAAAAAATACTTCATAATTACAAGGTAAACGAGATATTAAAAATCTGGCGTAAACATTATACGAACTACCTCCATGTGGTAAGCTGAAGCACCGGTAAATAGGTAAAAATACTGTTTTATTAATGCTGTTATTATAGCGAGATTTTTCAGCATGTATAAACATTTCCAGTTTAAATAGTTAATTAATTAAAACGATATTTTTCAGTCTGGATGACCTTTTGCAAATTGTTAAAATATATCCTAAAAATCGGGTTAAAACCTACCTAAGATTTGGTACATCAGACATACGGAGGTGGAAAATTGCTTTTATGGATTTGTTTTCAAAATAATGTAATTATATTTTACAGAACCGTTACCATATGGGGTTTGTTTATTATAAACACTTGATTTGTTTTAATTACAAAAGTTTTTTTCCATGTTCAAAGTCCAATTGTAATTTATATTAAAAAAAAAAAAAAATGAAATACTATGCGTCCTTGATGCGATACATAAATGCAAAATGACTGCAAATTGTACACAAATATGACTGACTAATCATTGACTATATATAATATATATGCATATGAAATTTGTATGCAAGAAAAACTCAATATTCTATTAAAGTATTATTTTACAAGTGATTGAATTTTATTTGGTAACATTTATTTATGATGTGTGTGTTTTATCGTGGGTTAGAGACAATTAAAGAAAATTAATTTTTGGATATAAATTACATCAGTAATTAATTAGATATAATAATAAAAATTTGTCGTATATACTTAGTAACACATATTTGAAGTATAATTATAGTTAAAGCTATTTATAATGTTGTTTATTTGCTACTTAAGTTTTTTGGAATCAGTGGAAGAAATTAATTTTGAATTTAATTTCTTTAGTTTAAGACAAAAATATAACTGCAAAATTATTTGATATAAAAATTAAATTAATTAAATAATTTATTGAAAAAAATATTTGATTGGGTGGTTGATGAATCTAGTCTTCTCATTGATTACGAAGATTAGTATAGATATACTTTTTTAATAAAACCTGATAGTATTTTAAAAAAATAAAAGATCAATCGTAGTCCTAAATTACAAGTCTTTATCTACGATTTTATTTTGGATGTTGTGCAATGCGATTAAAGCCATTACACTAACAAAAACACTTAGTAACAGAAGCCGCTTAAAATATAATTTCTATGGTTATTTGCGTGCGATATCTATATATATAGACTAAACAATTATAACTGGATTTTTTTTAAAAAAAATCATTAATGTCACCGGATTGGACATCCGATTAATGTTTATAACGTTCACATTTCAAGGACGTTATATCCGACGTTTACTATACACATATTTTAAAAAATTCTTACAGTTACGTCATCACAATGATTTTATTACGTAGGCATTAATAACAATTATTGTGTACATATAACTAATATATACAATTATTTGTAGTATATAAATTATATGGGGTATTTGTGTACTTATAATTAATAATTTAATTGTTTTTACTTCTGTATATACAGAAAAATAATTTGATGTGATTATAGGTCTGTAAATAGTAAATAGTTTTGTGTAACAAGATTAAAATGTTGAAGAAACGGTCGACACAAAATTAATATTGATTAGCGACACAAAAAAAGCATTATTAACCATTTTATATTACTATTTATTAACACTTCTTTCATGTTAAAAACAAAACGACAAATTAACACCATTTTTAACGCAAATATACAAATTTTTTTACTGTGTATACAAATTGAAAATCTGGTGCTGGAATCTGATACGTAAAAAAACATTGTTTTTAATAGGAAGTTCTGCTCTATCGAATCCTCCTTGCTCTATATATATAAAAATTCGCAGAAATCGAACATAAGATATTTTGCATTCCGAGCAGTCGTCTTAATGAGATTGATCTAGATCTTTCTACAATCTTTCGATTTAATAATAATATTTACATAAATAAAAACTATTAAATTATTTATAGTTTTTTTATTAATTTAAATGCATTTTGATTATTGATTTTGAAGAAATTTCGCTAGCTATATGTTTGGATATCTGAATGAGGAAGTGTATATATGGATGTTGTGGAGAATTTCTATTAGATTTTTATGAGTAGGTATAACTAACACAACACTTACAAATTTTATTTTTTATTTAAATTATTTATGATTTTATTATTATTCGAACAACTCTTTTACCTATTGTCTAGACTGCAAATGCAATTAATCAAAATTTTTCTATGCAATATTTATTATTAATATGCGTTAAAGCAACTGTTAAAAATTTAATGTATGTAAATTATTTTTCATATAATTTACCAATTTAAAATTATTATTTGTCATTCCCATTATATTGAAGACTTTAGAAAATTTAGTGATTATTATTTCCGTTTGAAAATAGATTATTTAAAAGGAATCATTTAACAGTAAAAATTAGCTTCTAATTAAAAATATCGTAAATTATTAATAATAATACTTAATAATCGTACTGAAAGCTTCTATAATATTATTTTTTTTTTAAGTTTAATTGTGTAAATAGCACTGGCTCGCCCGCTTCGCTCGATAACTCCAAGTGCGAAAGTTTAAAATTTTGGAAATTTTTTTTCCAAATCTGTCGGTTTAAGAATGACGAAGTGGTGTTAATTAATATATTCTCTTTAATTGTTTAAAATCCTTTCTAGTTAATTATGTATAACATTCGACATTCCTCTAAAAACATTTGATGACCCAGTTAGGGGCGGTTTCGTTTACGAATTCCTTAAGCAGAAATGTTTTCCACCAAAGTTAGAAATAATTTTTAGTTTTTATTTATTCATGCAATTTCTATCTCGTTATTTATGAGGAAAAGAACCATAACAGATTATTTTAAGTTACTATTTTATATATTATATCTCTTCTCATTCTAAGATTCTGTTTCTTAGAAATTTGTTGTCGTCTCTCTGATAGAGTACACAATAATTTTTTGTTCACAACAAGAAATCTATACAGTAGGAAAAAAATTTTTTTTTTTTTTATATAAAATTATCAATGAACCGATGATGATCATTTGTGATCTTTGTTCATTTCATTCATACCGTATTGATTTGCTTTCTTTATTTTTATATACTTTTCAACGTTTTTTTTTATATTATTATTTGATTTGTAATGTTATCGATCAACAACGTATAAAACCTGTTCCGCGCCAAAATTACTACCGGAAACACATTACTGTATAACAATGTTTGTTACTTGAAAGATTATTATTATTGTATACTTGTTTTTATTTCACTTCACCTGTTGTCTTTATTTAATATATTGGATGTTTGAATACAGTTATTATATGTTTACTCCCGTCTTCTTAATTTTTACATGGACTCATTCATTTATATGTCTATAATGATTAATGAGTGGTCGTATGATCGAATATAGCCATAATATTTACGATAAATACAAACACAACAAGGTATTGCAAAAAGTCTGTGAATGCAGATCTAAGCGTCATTTAATACGGGTTGATATTTTTTAAGGACAATGTTTGGGAGTTGTAAGTGAGTGAGAAAACAAGTAATAAAATAAGAGTTAGGATTCATGACCCAACTTTTAAATCATAAGAAAAATTCAAGAATAAAAAATATGTTTTTTTTTTAAGAATAAACAATTTTTGTTTGAAGCATACTTTCTTTCGTAAAGTGCTTAGATTCACCACAATTTCAGTTCCAACTAAGCTTAAATACATATATACATATAATATATGTCAATAATTATATATGTATTTATATCTGTATAGGCTGCATATTTAGAGTATTTCATGAATGCCAATGATTAAAAATATTTTCACATAATGATATTAAACCAATGTTGAGTATCTGAGCCATTAGGAAGTTAGTTCTTCACTTATTTTGGTGAAAATTATAAGAAAAAATTAAAATACTTAAAAAAATGGTCAACTTTGAATGGCAATCTCCTCTATAACCGTTAATTGACGTAGATTTAAATGTAGTCAATTTTTTCCTTGATTCAACGTCTATGTAGCCCTCCCCCCTTAAATACGCACACCTCGAAAGGGAGAGAGCATTTTGTAATTTTATCATATTTAGGTGCTTAGCTAACATATTAAACAACTATACTTAAACGCTAATGTTTGTTTAATTTTCGACATTTTAAATAGTCTAAATGGACTATAGTAAATTTAATAAGTGTTTTTTTATTTCATATTACTGAATATGTCCACTTTATATTTGAGATGAAGATTTGTTTCATATAAGATACAATTTATTACAAAACGACAAACATTCCACCAAGTGAATGGGTTTAATTTGTCGATTTTATTTGTTTGGTATATTTAACTATATGTTATTGTACTTCCTTCACGTTATAGGCTTACCGCCTCGTTTTAGCAGCAGTACCGCGCGCTTTTTTTTTTTTAATAAATTTTTTTATCTAAAAACACAAACATAAGACAACAACAACCACTGGCTTATAAATGAGTCGTACATACATTACATTCCATAGTCATGACTGATTACAAACATTTATACGATTGCCGTGCGGTGTTTTTATGTATATTTTGTAAATAATTGTAACGTGTATTTTGGAATTTATTTTTATTCTAACTTTTTTGTTGTTGTTGTGTTTGGTGTTCCGTACCAAAAATAGAAATAAATAGAATATAAATCGACTGTATTCTTCGACTATTAAATGATTCGTCGTCATATTCATCAAATATCAAAAAAATTTACAACGACCAATCCCATAATTTTAATATCATTAAAATAACTGGTGAAAATATACTAATGAGTTATAATTATATTAGGAGGGATATTGGTGAAACTAGTTGATAAGCGGCTTGTCCCTGTTGTATGTACACCAAATTGATTAATATTTCATGTAAAATTTCTAATTCTCTTCGTACCAAACAAATATTTTATATCAAATACGGTTCTGTATAATTATATATTTTAATCATTCATATATTTATGTATGCACATATGTACACTACATGACAAAAAATTGAAATGCACTGAAAATCAAATTAAATCCATTGGTTATTATATTCTAAAATATTTCACATAATATACGTAAAATCTTATTCGTTAATTGTATTAGAAGGAGTAATTTATAGCAAGGGCCACGATTCTGTGTCCGTGGTTGTGTATTTATTCTCCCTTCGCGTTATTTTTGACATTTCTATTGGTTTGAATACTTGAATAAATGATTTGTTATTTCCTTGAAAATTTTGTAAAAAAATCTGTAAATTTTAAGTTTGTTTCCGATAAAAAAGAAAGGAGTTAGAAATTAGTGAATATTTTTAGAAATATAACTTGATACTTTTATTTGGTAGTGTAATTCAACTTGGTTCATTTTTTATTGTATAAAAGTGTACACATGTGTATGTATATATATTTTATATAAATGTGTATAGGTGTATAATTTTTATTATTGTCGACCGGTGATAGTTCTACACTCTAAATGGGCAAAACTTCAGCATCCTTCCGGTCTATTTTCTTTTTCTCGTTGACATGTTCTCAAATAACAGGTAACATAAAGATTGTTATGGTAAATCAGCTGTACTTAAATATACTTTACTTGGGTGTTGATTGTATATGTATTTAAAGTGCGTACGTTTATATATATCGATTATATACACAAGTTGTGGACGAACGTACGTACCTTACCCATACCGCATATCTTGCTTGATTCATTCATAAATATTTTTTTATTAAAAAAATATTTCATTCATACGAATAATATTTATCATGAATTCTTTTTTGTACGTATTAAAGATTTTTAGCTTTTTAATACATCACAGAGAAAAATATTGTATAAAATTAATATAATTTAAATGTTAGAAACGATCCACACAAAATTAATAATACAAAAAAATATATTTAAATATTTTTTGTTAAAATTTCATCTCCACGAGGGAGTTAAAAGTCTATAAATGGAAACTCAATTATTATATAAGTTTCAATTCAGAGGTTAGGTAATTAATTTAAAATAAAGAAATCGTTAATTACTTGTTAGAAAAATTAGTATACTTAATTTAAATTTCAGTCAACAACTTCTATAAAACTAAATATTTGTTTATGCGAAAAAAAACAGTAAGGTTAGATTTTAAACAATTGTAACACTGTTTACATGTTAAAAATCATGTAACATAAGAAAAGTCTGAAGACTTTTAGTGTTGGATTTAATATACCGTAACAGAGTAATTCCATATTAAGCTGGGATTTTTCAAAAAAGAACCATCTTCAAAACATTAAAAGAAATTATTAAATTTAAATTAAATAATTCTATAAATAATTTCCTTTCGAAGTCGGCCCCAATCGTAAAAACGTAATTGGTCGCAAGATTTATAGAAGTTTTTAATTTAAAAGTTATTTTTCACTGTTTTTTTTTTTTTCTTTTTTGAAAGCGTTCCTTTTTTTTATAAAAAAACAAATTGCTATAATTTGATTTCTTTAAATTCATTGTAGAACATCATTATATAAAAATTTAATGAATGTTGTTATTAAATAAATGAATTTAGTTCAAAGGAAGTGTATTTATATATCGTGAAATATTTTTATTTAATATAAATACTTCAATCATCATCTTAAAAAGTTCAACATAATATATACCTAATTTATCAACCAACAACCATTTAATAAAAACATTTAACAATAATACCTTTAACTATTTATAATAATAATAATATTATTATTTGTATTATTTAAAGAAATAGTATTTTATTGATGTATTACAAACAAGTATGTGTAATGTATTTAAACTTATAACAATCAAATGAACCATATGTGTTAAAACTTATCTATCGTTTATAAGTTGTACACTTCAATTCAATTGTATTTATCCGTATTGCACATAGGGCATTACACGAGAAGCGGACAGCGAAAAAAATGGTGTTGGAATTGTTTCAATGTAGGTCTAGTTATACTTATACTAGACTCTAGAAAATATAATGAACGTGGACATATAATTTTTGTATATTGGACTGTAAAGAATTGGCATCATAATGGCTTTTAATAGTTTTTTGCACTAAGCAACGTATTAAACATGGTGGTTGATATAGAAAATTTATTCTTCTATACAATTTTTAAACCAGATTCGGAATTAATGATTTAAATCATAATGTCACTAGCTGTCAAAAGTGAGACAGCTTATAGGCAAAGATTGATACGAATACCCTCTCACTTGAACGGTTTCAATTTTATTTCCAGTGTTAACTCAATTATTTGAGTTTCAATACAGTAGTTAGGTAATCATTTTGAAATGCAGAAATAATTAATGGCTTATCAAGCAAGTTAGTTTACTTCATTTATTTAAATTTCAGTCAAATACCAATTTTTTTTTGTAACAAATTTAATATGTGAAAAATTGAGGTTAATTCAACATTTTGTATAATTATAACACTATTTTCATCTTTTGACGCAAATGCCCTCTATATTTTCTGCACTCATATAGTGTGATTATTTTGATTCGTAGTGTTTTTACACAGAGTAGAGTATTTAGTATATGCATTATACATGTTGCTTGATTATTTATAAGATGGTTTATACTTAACAATAATAATAATAATAACAGTCAATTTAGATCAATTGTTATTTTGTCGTCAAACTGTCTGGAATTATTGACCACATTACAGCAGTAACAGCAGTATTTTATCTTATGATTTCAAATACATAATCATAACTCAACTAAATTATAATACATTATTTAATATTCAACAACTATATATATATGAATGATTATTAGTTTATAAAAACTTTTTATACCTTTTTATTATATAATAAAATATACAATGTGTTTAGAAAGAGTAGAGAATGCTCTATTTAAATTGGGACAAGACATCAATCAGGAACAAGTTTATTTAAACAAGTCCGAGATATGAAAATTAATGATATTAAGTATTTACGAACTTAATAAAAAAAATCGTTTTAAGGCACATTATTTATCTTCTTTCCTTTTCCTGTTTATTCATTCCCGATTTCGATTTTCAGGGCGATTTTAATAATTATATAAAATGCTTAACTAACATCATTTTTTCACATTAAAAAAACGTCTGATTTTATTGAAACTTAAGCATTAAATATTTCTTTAATTTAAATTAATTACACCTAACTTACCTCTGTATTAAAACTCACATAATTGAGTTAACACTGATTTTGTGTTACCATAAAGAGCGTTAGATTTTAAAATTCCAGTTAAAAACTCTACAAATTTTTTTTGTATCGTTTAACATTAATTTTGGTTTGACCGTTGCTACTAACACTTAAATTGTGTTGATTTTACAACAAATTTTTTAGTGTGACAACAAAAGGGATAACTGTATTTCTTACAGTTTTTCATTTTCCTTTTGAATAAATCTAGTCATTTTCATCTTTTGAGATATTTTTATGATTAAAAATCGGATACAATATTTAGAAATAACTTGTATTTTTAACACCACTTTTTGAATGAAAGAATGCCTGCCTTTTGATATAAACACAGATTAAAATGATAAATATAAACAAAACTGGTTGACATTGTGGTTTTAATAAAAATAAATTTACTACAAAGTGTTATTAAAAGGTATATTTATTATATTCTTTATGATTGGTCAATGTTATAAATTTAAAACAAATGCCATTGCACTTGTCTGAATAATATTTAGATACCTAAGAACATAATATGAAAACATGCAGAAGCATCATCACTTCAAGACGTTTCAAGGAAAATTTCCAGTATTAGAAAATATAAATTCATTTGTTTATTATTAGGATTCATCTAGATGATAGGCAGTCAAGTAAAATTTAATCAGTTATCGATAAATATTATAAACATATTATAGTTGGATTATATATGTGTCAGGAATATTATGGGTATAAAATTTCGGATACTTAATTGAAATAATATTATATCGGTTTCCGGTATGTAATTATAATCCGATAGTTTCGCATAATTTTGATTACGGATATTCGATTATTTTTAAAATTTTTTCAAAATAAAATAAAAATAGGTTATTATTTTGATTTCTATTTTCTGGGTTATTATTTGGCACTACAGTTTATCAAAAACTTAGAAATGCATTATATCATTTATACTTAAGATTTCGCGCGCCTATCAGAAATTATCCAAAACTTTTATTTTCGATTCCGTAACGTTTAAGGAGGTCCATAATATCCTTGATATGTGTGTATTAAGTCATGGTAATATGTCGGTCACATCAAATCATAAGTTTTGACCCATTCAAAAATAATTTTTCCAATCATTTCTAAAATAAATTTAACTTACATAAAATACATTAGAATAAAATAGATTAGAATAATGTTAGAAAACATTAAATATGAAGTTATTATATTAAATAGTATAGGATATAGAAAACGGTAATTACAAAATAATTATAATTTTTTTCTAATTATAGATAAATTTCGCAATCTAGACTTATAAATGTTCTTGTTCATAAGTTTAAGATATTTATATATATATATATATATATAAATATATATATATATATATATATATATATATATATATATATATATATATATATATATATATATATATATATATATATATATAATATGTAATAAATATTATTAATAATAATAATAATAAGTATAGGTTGCTTAAATACCTAGTACCATTGAAGTAGATATTAATTTGGTATTGTCTCACAGGATGTAAAGAGTATTAAGTTACCAACTGTTACTCAGTCATGTGAAGTAAGTATGTAACAAGTAACATAGATTTAAAAAATAATAATATAAAAAAAAAGTACTTGTTGTGTGATCACCCAACACAAAATGCGTTCAATAAATAATACAGAGTGTTTCATTTTCAACAATTTGGGCATTTGACAATTGCCAGGGAAGCATATTTTCATAAAAGTAATATTTATTTAGTAAAAGAAGTATATGATTCAAGTATCAATATCAGGTGATATCAATTTCCAAAATGTCAAGTTAAGAATAATCAATAATTTGTTTATTTCTTTAAATTTAAATAGAAAATTATAAAATGATGATTATAAGTTAAAGAAATGTATTTAAAAGTTAACTAATTTTCTCGTGTAATAACTTGCAAATATGACAAACTTTATCCACAACAAAGGGAAAAAACTGATTCGTTTTAAAGTGGATCATTCTGTATATATGGATTTTACATTGACTACATTTCGCTGTATTTACATTAAATTTTATTTTCAAGTAAAGTGTATTCCCTTACAAAGGCATTGATTGATTCATTTCAAGGATAACATTTTTTATTTGTAATTTTATTTAATACATATTTACTTATTTAATTTCATATATGTGTAAGTACAATGTGTTTGAGTATTGCATGGCCAGACATTATATGCTATCGAGTTCTGGAACTAATCATAAATGGACACTGTTCGATTTTTTTTCGTCACATGTAGTATAAATGAATTGTAAGACACTTTGAATAAACTTTTACATTTTCAATCAATGAAAGAATCTTCTTTATTAGCATATATTTTATTGAAAAATTCCATACGCAATATTAAAATTATTATTTTTTTTTTTTTAAATTTATTTATATGTGTAAACAAAACCATTAATAAATTTTCATCAAAACATCAATTAACTTAACCCACATAATAATTTTCATTCATTGAGATAAAAAACAAATAAATAAATTTTTCCAAGAATTCCTTTTTTGGTATCTACTGAAATTGTTCTAAGAAATTAAAATTGTTTATAATCTTCTCAATAAATGACCATTCTCAATTTCAAGACCATAACGCGCTGTAAAACATGGTAAAAACGAGTTATAACAATTTGTTTGAACGATAAATATAATTTCCGTTTAAAAAAATAATTAGTTGAACATGTTTAAGAACAAGAATCGACAAATGTTCGTCATTCGCAAAATCATTTTTGCTACTGTACATGAAACTACAACTTGTTGAGCTCTGTTTATATTCGTTTTAGCTATAAAAAGTTTTATATTTGATTTTAACAAATCTGATCGTGTGGAAGGCATGTTTCCGAAATATCTTTTGTCATATTAAGTATTGAAATAAAAGACTTTACCGTAGTGGAAAGAGAGAATCTACAATTTTTTCAGAATCAATGCTAAGAATTTTTGAAGACAACTTCGAGAAAACAACTCAACTCGTAAGACCACCCTCTTCGACTGGAAAATTCGTAAATAACGAAACTGTATTGTAATCTATTTTTAACATTTATTAATAAAAATGATTGCAATACGTTTGCTTACGATTAACCGACAAACGATTTTCCGACTATGTATAACGGCTCTTTGAAAAATTGACTGATTCAATATTAAAAATAGAATGAAAATCAATTTTGAATATATAAAATTATTTCATATTATAGAAGTTCAATAGGTCAAATAATAATAATAATAAAATATTTAAAATATAACATTTCATCTATTAATAAACATATTTCAAGTTTATTAATAGATGAAATAATAATAATAAACATTAAAATATTATTTTTACTATATTGTAATATATTATTTATTGAATTCTCTTCCACATCCATTATCCAATGTATCGTATCATCATAGTTCATCAGCGTGGTTGATTGTAGATGCACAAGCTGATTGTTACATGATTATTATTATATTATTATATTATATTGAGTTGTGTCATTTTATTTATTAAAATATTATGTTATATTACGGAGTTAGTTGTCACAGGTTATTGTACTGAAAGAAATAATTGTGCTGTGTACAACACTAATACGGAATCAAATCATATTTATTTATTTTTTAAATATTTATAATATTTATTATTGATTCATTAATACACGGAGAACAAATTTTATCTAATACGAAATGTGCCAATTAAAAATCTTTGATCCTATACACGAAACAATAATAGTCAGTCAGGGGCATTCATATAGAAGACACTGATATTCTTGAAAATAATGTAAGAGTTATAAAATTTGGTATGTTCAATTTTTCTATTACGTTTTCTTCGATCAAAAGTCGTCGTCAACTATATCACTAAGTAAATTTACTATTTAGATGAAAAAATGTCATCAAAATAACTTAGTATAACGTGGTTTTGATACTCAAAACAAAGGTACATATTTTGGTGTTTGTATCGTATTTATGATAAAAATATTCGCATAAAAATTCACCGTGTGTAAAATAACATAAAAATATGTATAACACAAATGTCAAATTATAAAGATATTAATAATAAATAAAATTGATAATTATTATTTATTAATTGTTATTACCATCAGAAATCATCATTTTTATTTAAAATTATATAAACTTAAGACGAGTTTAATCTCAAAAGATTTCAGTTAATTAGTTAAAAGATACTTTAAGGTAGTTGGTCTGCTACAGTAATAATCAAAATGTTATGGATCATATGCGCGGTATATGTCGGTAATTTGTAGTAAAAATGAACGACAATGTATGTGTGTCAGGTGGAAAGGTTCTCTGTACATTACTACACTACTCACATATGCGTATACACACATATACTAGTATAAAACATAATATTGTTGAAATTTCAGTTGCCATATTTTAATAATCAAACGGTAAATAATTTTTTCAGAAATAATTAATTAATATTCTATTAAATTTTCAAATGTTTCTGACCGTTAGAGATTATTTATTATAATCACCGAACGTTACTTAAAACGCATACTCCTCATTAATCGTAATGTAAATTATCCGAAGTTTGATTATAAATAGCTCAAATTTAAGATGGTCAATCAACTTGCAATTAATGAATTCGTCATATTTTTTTCAAATCATTTAAATGATGATATTAATAAAAGAAATGGTCCTGTTTTTAAAAGTATTGGATAAACGTACGACATATTTACTGTCTACTGAAAATACTATTTAGTTTAATCTCAGCTTTATATTCACAAATATTCCTTATTTATATTTTTCAATAAAATAATTGATTTATTGAAATTAATGTCAAATGTCTTGTTCTTTTTTTGTAAATAGGAAAACTTTTATTATATTGACTTTTAAAGTTTGTAGCCTAGACGTACTTAAAAAGCGTATTACAACGTTATTTTTTGGTAAATTTTATTCAGTTAATTTTAATTTACTATAAATTTTTTTAAAATTTCAATCTATTTTTTGTGTGTTGATTAATTTTGTTCGATTGTTTTCTACACTAAATTATGTTTTTACATTTTATTACAATTTATTTATGAATATAATATAATTAATAAAGAATAGTTTTGGCCATCATCACTTGTTTTTTAGTTACGGCTAAGACTAAGATTTTAGAAAAATTAAAGTTTGTATATTTTTATGTGAATTATATTTAGTCAAATTTGGCCTAGTTGAAGAGATTGATAAGAGGCACGAATACTATTTCTGTGAGATTGCAGTTCTATTATCATCCGTCAATTTAAATCAATTTAAACAGACAGGAAAAACCATAATAAATATGAATAACATGCTATGCATAAAATATGAGTTTAAGAATTACCTCAAATTCTTAATTATCTCAATATTCACGGCATAAATAGTTTTAATTACTTTAATTAGGTTCAAACTTTTAATTTATCATTATAAAATTGTTTATAAGAACAATTTACAATGTGTTAACTACTTGTTTACAATAATTTTTTTGTGTATGAATGAGTAGTGAATCATTCATTCATTCATGTAGGAAAATATGAAGATCTTATTTGTATTTTTACTATGAAACCTAATTAATTGACACTTTCTTCCATGTAAACGAAAGAATTATTATTATATTAATTATTATTATGTTCATTAATAAAATTAGTTAATATTAATAGATGCTTTTATAATTTACTGTTTTCATAAGAAAAATAATTTATTTTAAATGTACGTTAAATTATAAATTTAATTGCTTGTTCGATGTACGATATCTTAAGACGTTGAAACATTGTTCTACAGGATGTATAAAATATAAAGAAGAACAAATGGCAAAAAAAGGGTTGTACTTAAACCTATTTGTACCTACTAGTAAAATAATTTATGTACATATAATTTTTATAAATGTGAATATAAATATTAATTAATTTGAATTTGATAATCAATTGTGACAAATTTTCAATGTTAAATTGTATACCATTCAGAGACTTATATATCGATTGATAAATTTGAAAAATGTATGGGGTGAAAAATTTTTAAGCAAAGTTCAAACTGGAGTCATATTCATAAAATCAAAAAGTTTAAACAACAAACATTTATTAAATTTTTCAACGAGTTTTTGATCCCGTTCAATAAATAAATATATTTATTAAACGGATATCTATACATTTAAAAATGAATTTTTAGAAAAAAAAAAATTATCTGGATATCCTCTTATAAACATATTACGTTGGGAGTCATACCTCTAACATGCAAAAGGAAATGATTATACGTTTGTATCATCTTCTATTAGAAATGATATATTTAATCGTATAATTGCTACCTGTATTTAAATATATAAATGGTGGTCAGAAATTCAGTTAAGAGCTGTGCAAAAATTCAGTGATTACATCAATTGCGTATCATTTAATCGAAAAGTTGAAGTTTTATCAAAAGTTTAGTCTTAAGAAAGTATTGATGAAGTTATTTTTAGAAAAATGGTGTCCTTAAAACTTGACCCATTATTAAAGTGAAGTGATGAGAATGATAATAAACAAAATAACAAAACAAATTTCAATTAATAATGTTTTTCAAATCATGAAATTAAAATACAATTATTAATGACGAAATTATTAATTAAAATTAAATATTTTACTTATTGTAATAATTTGGCTTAGTTATCAATGTTTCTTTCAGGGATAGATAGATTACTTCAGAATTAACTAACCTTAAAAATATTATATAATTTACCCTTGGAAATAATTATATTTTGGAAAATGACTGACTACATTTTGAAATTAAAAGTGTTATTGATAAATGGCTAGGAGTATATTGTTATGTCAATAAAAAAATTGA
The DNA here is from genome assembly GCA_020423425.1 of Chrysopa pallens. Classification (NCBI taxonomy): domain Eukaryota; kingdom Metazoa; phylum Arthropoda; class Insecta; order Neuroptera; family Chrysopidae; genus Chrysopa; species Chrysopa pallens. The sequence continues at coordinate 47,180,843 of CM035594.1, forward strand.
AATGACCGAAATGGATTATTCAATAAAAATAATTTCATAATTCACACGGAGTAAGTGAGAGTGCATTGGGACTTTGATTCAAAAATATAATTAAATGTCTAGACTACAAGTATATTGACATAGAGAGCTGTTAATGAATTTTATATAGAATACTTACCCCAATTTGATATAATATTCGAACATCTTTCGTTTCTGGTTTAATTCGATGTGATGGTATTAATAGATTATCTTGTCGATGATGATGTAAGATATGTTCGGGTCTCTCAGGATGATGTTGAAACACTTCTAATGGTAATCGATTTGCTGATGTGATTGTAATAAAAACTAATAAAATTTTGGCGCACATAAAACACCTTGATAATAATCTTCCGTTCAGCCACATTTTCAATATGTTTTTTTTTTTTTTTTATATTATAAATAGATTTATTACAAAAATAAATAAATAAATAAAATGTTTAAATAAAATAATAATAAATTGTATTAAAATATTTTTTTTATAATTTTCACTTTGGAATTGTTTAGAATCACTGTTGTTAACGTTTACAAGAGAATTAACAAAATAAAAATAATAATTTTTTGATAGAAACTCAGATATATATATATATATATGTATATACTCTCAAAAACAATCTTAGATGAATTCTTAAGATTTGTGTATCCAACGACTGAACAGTTAATACTACTACAGAAATATACTATAAAATTAAGATTACTCCTCGGAGAGTTTTACCACTACTCCAATATCTGCAGCTTGTAACGTGATGGAGCTCTTATGAATGGAGCAACTTTACTGTGTCTAATATTGTCAAGGCATTCCACTCAGGCGTATACACGTTTTTTAGTTATATATGTAAAGTTTACTTCTTACTATATAATATGAATTTGTGAATCAGTACTGTTAATTGTTTATAATTATTTCTTGTTTAATTATATTTTACGTTTCATGTTTAGTCGCATTTGTTTCATGTTACACACACTCATTTTATGAAAAAGTTAATGTTTTCAATAATATTATTGTCGATTTATAATGATTAAGCGAACTTTTACAATTATTGAATTAAAGTAAAATATCTTCAAAGAAAAAATCAATACAATACTGCGTTTAAAGACGTTTAGAATTGAATATTAAGATGTGAATGCGTTGAAAAATATGATACTCAACATATATTACCAATTATCAACTATTTTTAATCAAATTAAGAAGAATACTTTGCAATTATTCCACCGATATTTTATCATAAGCATTCATAATATACTCTATATATTCAGTCTATACAGTTATAAATACATATAAAATAATAATATTTATTGTAATTATAAATGTGTTTATAAGCTAAATTTGGGTTGAACTTGAATCCGAATATTTGACGAAAATGTATTTCAAACAAAAGTTGTTTATTTAAAAACATCAAAAATTTTTATAATCAAATATTAGGCACCATTTAGAACCAATGGACCGATTTGGTCATTCGCGGGCTTGATCTTACTTTTTAGATCTAGAATACATCACTACATTTTCGACTCGAATTCTTTTCGTTTTTGAGTTATATTAATGGTAGACGCATGAGCGAGCATGCGGAAATGGGGTAATTAGTCATAATATAGATACCTAAGATCTATAATGAGATGAAAACACAGTGCCCATTTTGTTATACAAATGTCGATATTATGTGAACCATAAGGCTAGATTCTAAGCCAAAATCATTAATATATCACTTCAAAATAACGCAAATAGAGGCCGAACAAAATTACTTCAATTGAAGCATCCTTAATTCACAAGCCATTATTTAACAATATTTAAAAATAAGCAAGATATGGACTTCCTAATTAAACAAAGATAGGAATATCAACGTATGCCGTCAACTGTTAATATCTCCATATAAATTGTAAAACATCGTTTTCAAAAAAAGAGGTAGAAAAGCAAATAATCTTTGATACAGCTTAAAACTTCTTTGATGTTGTATCAATTTAAATGTTCAAGTTATGGTATTGGGCTTAATTTCACATTTTGATGTGAAATATAGCAAATTTAGAATCATTTCGATACCCTATTGTAGTGTAAAAACAAAAAAGTTGTCTAGCAATTTCAATGTCCATTCAATGCTATTCCAGAGAAAAAAAAACCATTTTTCATTATATTGTTATGCATTTTTTCATTCAAAACTTTATTAATTTTTTTGCGTTATAAGATACAGGCGAGGCTACTAGCACACAATAAAAGATCTGATCAAAGCTAGCACGCACTACTGTAGATTTAAAAAATTATTTCAAACAAATTTTCAAATTATAGAATTATATTTTTAACTAGAAACAATAATTTTGATAACATATGAATAATCAATGATTACAAAAACATTAATGATTCATATGTACACACATTTTTAAGTGGCGCTTATCATTGAACAAACGATCCTTGATGAATCAATAACAATCAGACATGTTAAGAAATAAAACATATTCTTTAATAAAAATATTGATAAAATTTTAATGACGTGAAAGTCTGATATTCCTGCCTACAAAATATTATGTATATTTGAATAAAGTTAACTTATACAGCCTCTTGGTCCTATAGATGCTTGACCAAGCCACCATGCACAGGTATGTTTGTGTGCATATTATGTGTGTATGTGTGTGTGTACCTGCCAACAGCAATAAACACGTATAACAAATATATACTGAACTACAGTGAATGAATGGTTTACCATTCATAAAAACCATTTTCTATCCTCATTTTTAAAACTCACTACAATCCTATGAATATGATAAGGATAAAAGATAATTTATACTGTTTGTGGTCAGTTTTATAGTCTGCTAGTTTATGTTATATTTAATGGTAATAATATTGATTTACAAAAATTAGTAATCTTACTATTTTGAAATAATATAAAAAAGCTTGTTTAATGCTATTCAAATTATTTAAACGTGTGTCTGTCTGGTTGTCTGTAATTATTGAAATATGTTGTTATCTGTTCAATCAATGTTTGATCAATAAAACACACTTGCAATTTAAAAAATTTAAAAACCCAGAAGCTGTTAGAGGATACTTTGAATATTTTTAATAGGAGTACCAAATACTTATGGAATTTCATCGAATTAAATATTTTTTGAAAGCCTAAAGTCATTAAGCCAAAGAGTTATGAGAAATTATCCCTACTCATAAAATAATTAAGAGCCAGCTGTTGTTCTTGGTGTTTTGTTTGTTTTCTATATTGTTTTTAAATTTTTTTGCATAAAATAGATATTAAAAAGTCCGTTAAATATAACAATCCTAAAACAAGTGGTCTACGAATTTCCCTATGAGGAGAATAAAAAACAATAATTTATTTATTATTACGAATATGGTTATTGTTTGCCCTTTTTATTATTTTTTTTTGTCAACAAAAAACGGCTAGACCGATTATAGAGAAAACTTATTCATTTTCGCGTCAAATGGAACTGGCTGCACTTCGATAGGATTATTTGTTGTTGAAATAATCGAGACGATCTTACATACACAGATATCTCTCTAAAAACGTTTAATTCGGGTTCTAGTGTCCTTCAAAACTTAAAGAAATGTCAAAATTCCAGATACACATAATCGGCCCTATTACAAGAACTTTCACATTAAAATAATTAATATTTTTTGTTTATCTCTTGCTACCAAGAAAGGATCATTGTTATTCATTTTTATTCGATTTATTTGCAGGCACGCGCGTCTTAATTTTTTTATGCAAATTAAACCCTTATTTGTTTAACAAACTAAGAACAATTTTGAAATATATTTATTTTGGACCAAGTGATTAATTAGAGCATTTCGTATAATGTCCGGACAGTTTAAATAATGGTAAGTCAAAACGTACCAAGTTATAAAGAGTTACTTAATCTTCTCGGAGAGCGGAAACAAATATGTGACACGGAGTAACCAATTTATTTGGATTTTTTACTATAATCTGAATATTTTAATCATAGGGTAAACAGATTACCAAAAAAACTGACGGACCTTTATAAAGTAGATTCCAAAAATGTAGATTCTTCGTATCTCAATCCTAAATAAGATGAAAGTAAGGGCCATAAAAACCGCAACCCATTCTAACTCGATTCCAAATGCTCTGATCCATGGTTGCTTGAGCCCAAATGTCACCTGGATATGTTACTTACAGAGTGAACGTGATGAGGCCCCAAGACTTTGCAAACTCACCTCTAGGGGTTGTAAAAGCTGACGGGTAATCTATCCCTAGTATTTAAAACACATTTTTATTAGTCTCTCCAATATGTTAAAAACACGATCATTAGACTTATAATTACGTAATAGGTTAGAATGTCTAGCCATAGCCATTTTTGTGAAAAGTATTAGAACTAAAGAGAAAAACTAGTTGAATTGATATTTCCTAATTTTATTTATTCCCAAATTAGGCGTATATCCATGTAGGTTGCATCTAAGCTTTTTTCTTAATTCCATGATCATATTTACAAGATAAACAAATTTTTTTCAAACTATTATTAATTCACGTCATACATAACAGAAATCACTAAAATTAGATCGTGTAATTCAAAATTATTGTTGAAATTTGTGAATGAGCATTGTATTTTATAGTGCGGTGAGGTAGTGCAGTAAGGGAAGTACGAAGCGAAGTACGGTAGCAATCACACCTGGTCTGTTTAATAAGAAAGTTAATGTACAAATACCTGGACAAACTTCTTATTGTATGTATATATGATGATTACCTATGTGTATACATATTTCTCTCTTTTTATCTCCATCATATAATATATCTAAAAATAAATTAAAAAAAAAAAAAAAAACAACAAAGATAAAAAATATTCTATTAAATGTTAAATGATACTATCATATAAATCTTTTGTCTCAAGGAGCTAGGCAGTTATTCGATATGTATTTAGTTAGTCAGTTGATTTTGTATAAAGACACGTTGAATATTATTAATTTGGACAACAATTATTTTGAAAAAAATTTTACAAGCTATCAAATAGATAGAAAATGTGTGGTTGAGACAAAGACATTATAGAAATTTTGTTTACACATTTTATAATCGAAGAAACAGCTCATTATTTTCATGAAAATTTTTGCATCGTGCTCCTTATGTTAAGTGTACTAATGAAAATATCATCCGTCGACTATGCAGAACTTTCAATTGCTCCGAACCCTTCCAAAAATGAGTCCAATCCTCTAAAAATATCTTCTTTATTTATAGATGATAAAGTGTTGCCCCTTTGTATATTCAATGTCAGGAAAAATTTTAAATCAAAAAAACTACTCAAATCATCAAAAAAAGGCTGGAAAAATACCATTTTAAATCTATTTCTACTCATGATACATTGATGCAGTATCTTATATTCAACGAAATCCTAGTTTTTCCTTAAAATTAAAATTCTAACGAATCACCCTTAAAGTGTGTACAGCCTCTTAAAATATCCTCAATAAATTGTCAAGGTTATTTTGTTATTTAAAAAATCGATGTTTTTATCTCAACGAAAATATGTTTAAATTCTCTACATGTATAGATTTTCACAGCTCAAAATTTCCAGATTTGTATAGCTTAAAAACCATTTATCTTGTAACATCCAGTTGTGATTTCATTTTTTTCTATTAATTGAGCAAAAACTTTTTTCAATAATTGTGTATGTAGAGCTATGTCACGCAAAAGTAGATTAACAAATCAAAGGTGCTAACTACTTCTTTTTCTATATACTAGAGTCCCGTTAAAGCGGTCAAAATTCAAACATGATCACTCAAAAGTGAATCTCATTGCCCTTAAACAAAACAGTATATTAAACAAAAGACTATTAATGCGTGTGTATAGTAGTGTGTGTAATATGAGCCACACCTCTTATATATATGTGTGTCATAGTTTGTGTAATGTTTTTTTATAATAATTTAATGTGTCTGTTATGCATAATTTAAAAAATAGCATTATCCAGTCCTTGTCTATATAAACTTTAATATAAGTGTACCAAATTTTATACTCCTCCGTCTATCCTCCCAATTTTCGTAAAAAGGGATACACAGTTTTTGCTTCACTTGTTATTATATAGATAAATAGGAAATAATTACGGGCTAAGTCACACATAAATATTCCTATTGTCCAGTAGGTGTGTGTGTGTGTACTAAGAAACAATGTTTCTAAATTCCGAATCTGAAATCTAACAATACATATTTAACAAAAAAAAAAAGCTTAATATTTGTGACAATTGTCTACGTTATAATGTATGATCGTTAACATGTGTTACATCTATATATAATAATAATTTTATCCAAGAATTAAAAGGATAATCATCTTTGTTACAAGACGATATTTAAAAAAAAATCTACCTCACTTAAATTCATGTAATTCATTTCCGTTAAAAAAAAAAAAAATAAAATAAAATAAAATTAAGAAAAAATAATCGTATATATGAACCTGCCACATTACACCTCTGTGTGTATTGTCAATTCATTAAAGCTCCTTTCGCTCTTATTATTATAATTATCTAATTGCATTAAGGACATTAGAATTCAACGATTTTATATGTTCGTAACTACTGACTATGATAATGAAACGAGAAGGAGGTGTCATGCGGTTTCACCCTATGTCACCTTCCAATTTATTTAGCTTCCAACGGTGAATGAATTTTTCAAATTGGTCCTTTAGTTTTAAAGTTTATTCGTTGCATATTAAAATAAGATAAATACAACTAGTGTTTTCTAAATTATGCCCCCTATCGTTAATTATGTTTTTTTTTCGAAATTCATGAGTCATAATTATTTTACAAACGCAGTTGAAATGACATATTTTTGAATGAAAATTGTGAAAAATTGGGCAAAATTTTGTGTTCTCCAATTTCGAACTTTGTTTATAAGTTAATTTTGACGTAAAAGTCACAGTAACAACATCCATTTAACGATTCGGCGTGTAGTTTTTGTTATATTGTTTCAAATTTTATTATGAGTCCAAATCAAGCTTTATCTTGGAAACCAGCCATCTAATCACTCTAACCAATTCTAATATCGAATAAAAAAGTTTATAATTCAATGATGACTTTTGAAGGTTGCTCTTATAGAACCACAAAAACAAATACTAAATTTATTATTTCAAGTGTGATGAATCCACAAAGGCAATAATGGTCTTAAATTTGTTATGCGAATAATAATTAAATTTTCACATTTTAATTTTACTTAACTGCACTTGAATAATGCAAAACATGTCGCATAATGAAACGTAAATTATTAATAAAGTGGTTCAACAAAATTTAAATGTAAAACCTTATTTATTCGCATTACACATTTAATGCTAAGGAATACCACAAATTAAAGCTCTCTACTACGAATGCATTAAATGTCATTTATTTATAAAAAATACTTTTTACCTTTCGGGAAACACTAAAAATCTTTAAGACGCCACTTTAAGATTTTGTATGTCTTCGCGTACAAAATTTATAATTATTTTTTAGCCATACGCGTTTAAAAAAGTTTGGTGATCATTGCTCATCTTGGGTTCGTGTCCAATTTATTCTTGAACGAGCTTTCTTATAAAATTTTCGTCAATATACGGAGGTAAAAACAATTCATATTCCTCATTAAATTACATGTTTCTTGTTGGCATATTGTAAATATAATTTTGTTTTTTGATTTTTTTTTTAAAGTAATTTATAGTGACTACCTCTACCAGCCCCAGGTATTATACTCATTTTCACAATTAATTTTTGATATAATTATATTGTATGTAAGTGAATTGGCTTGAATTCCAGGATATGTATCGTCTTCAATCACATCATGAAGGTGAGATGAGGATTATACAAATAATATTATTTGGATATTTGGCTAAGCAAGATAGATACTATGCTAAGTTATGTAGCCCAATTTACCCAACTATGCCAGGTTTATTAAATTTAATAGTTATATATTTATATAAAGGTGTGTGCTTCTAACAAGCTGTTGACTTAATTTACATGTAATAATGCATTGTATTTCTTTCAATTTTCGCGGCCAAATAATAAAAAAATTATTGACCCAAATGTTTTGAAATTTGGTATGCCAAGAGGCTTACCAAAGGCTTGCCAAACAGTTTTTCTCGAAAGAATTTCTAAGGTATAAATAAAATTTCGATATTATATATTAAAATGTTTTTTTTTATTAAAACTTAGATAAGCCGTCCGTTGTTTTTATATCAATAAATGCATATTAAATTTCAAAACATCTGAATAATTATTTTTTCAGTTATTTTGAGTTTCATATTAATAATGTGCATATTATATATCGAAATATTTGGATAGTTGTTTTTTCAGTTATTTTGTCTGCGAAAATCTGTGTGATAAGTGATAAGTGAAAATTTACCTTGTGCAACAAATGTATGTTCATAGTATCTATTATCAATTATTGAAACTTATGACATGGGAAATCGAACTTTAAGTTTTTCAGCTTTTAGTCTATTACGAGTCTTACAGTTTGTTGTAAAGCAGCTTAAATATTTGTAATATAATTATGAATCAGTTAATATGTCAAGAAATTAAAAAATTTATGATTATGAAATAATCAACTCATAATTTTTAGTTTTATATTTCTTCAAATTAGGCAATTTACTTTTTATAATGACTGATACATTGCCGCAATGTTAATAGTCCCATTTAATATATTCGGTAGTTTTGAAAATTTACTTAGTTATGCATAATTTAGTTCTTAATCGATCAAACAATTCGAATCATTCCATATATATATATATATATATATATATATATATATATGTGTGTGTATTTTTTAACATTCATGTATTCATGTTAACTTAAAACAACGAGCTCGTACAATGATGATACGTATAAAGAGGTATTTAAAGAGGAGTAAATGGTTGTGTTAAACGTTAATTAAAATTTATTAGATATAATTATCATAATAATAGTTAAATGCTGTAATTAATAAATGTATTACATATTTTTACATTTAATTATCATATACAAACATGAAAACGGTAGTAACTATAGTTAGTTAAACGTACGTATAATTTAACATCGAAGTATGAAATATAACTGCAACTGTTCAAACAAACATTGAGTAGCAAGTAATATTTTAAAAGTACAAATAGCTGGTACACGATTTTTATGCACAAGTTTTCTTCCCGTGTTTTTACTCCAGGTAGATCTTCGCTATTAAGACTACACAGTCTACAGAACTTTCATTAATGAAATACACGATTTAAAAATAATTTTTATAGCAGAAGTGATTGTCTTAATCTCTTAAGTTATACAGATCGATTGTTGCATCTGTTGGTGTATGGAAAACAATGTTTAAATATTCTCATATAGAATAATACAATTTTTATTCATACATACAAAAAAATATTTACATTGATAACAAATACAGTCATTTTCTTAGTCTACACAGTGAAAAATTTTATGTATTTGCTTAAAAAACGGTCTGTGTTCAAAAATTGTTTGTTCATGTGTCATTTTTATCATGTTATTTGATTTTTAGCTTGGAAAAAGTGTTATAATTATATAAAATACTTAACTAACCTTACGTTTCACATTATAAGTTTGCTAGATATATGCTTTTGTTGAAGTTTAAGACTGTTGGTACTTAACTGAAATTTAAATAATTTTTCTAATAAACAGTAATAAATATTTTTTATTTTTAATAATATAACCTCTGTATTGAAACTCATTTTGTGTTACCATTTAAAAGTGTAAAACTATTTCGTTCTATCTGTGAGACGAAATTCTAACACAAAATTTCTTGGTAATAATTTAACAAATATTTTTTGTGCTGAAAATCAATATTAATTTTCAGTGGACCGTTTCAACCACTTAAATGTTCTCTACTTTGTTCATAGCGTTACCGTCATAAATATTGAAATGCTGTTCGTGGGACAGCGTATCACCTGAAAATGAATAAACGGATTTTGCTATTTCTAATTTTAATTGAGACTTTTATAGAAAGAAAATTAAAAAAATTTGCGTGAAATCTTTGAAAAAATGATTTATGATTAGAACGATGTGTATACGTGATTTACGTCAAAACAAAAAGGAAAATGCAAAAATTTATTTAAAAAAATTTTTAATAATTTATTCTAACTGTTTCTAATATCTATGGCCTACTGTACAGAAATATTATGGATTCGATTTTAAAAATAAATACCAAACGATTTATAAACATTTTGTCTAGACATTTTACAAAAAGTGACAATTCCGAAATTGCAGTAGGATATGAAAATGGTTTTGTTGTTATTATTATTTATTTATTTTGTATTAAATACATTTATATTTATTAATTTATTACATGATGGTGACCTTATGGCGCCATTAATCGATTTTATATATACCTATACAAGTAATGTAGTAGCCAGAGTAATCAAGTTTTTATTTTTATTTATATATATATATATATATATATATATATATATATATATTTTTTTTTTTTAAATAATCAAAATACACCATTAATTTGTAATTTACACAGCATTGTAAACATTCTTGTATATATGAATGCATATATGTTTGTAACATTACTATTAATACATATAGATACATATTTATTTTATAATAAATATCATGTGCCAGCCATCGTAACACATGAGACACGCATCATTTTTTTTAATGAATTTATCTGAGGATTTACTGCTTATCTTTTAGAGTTAGTATCACCACTTTGTTTGAGCTTTTATTATTTTATTACTATTTAGTTGTGGTAGTGAAATAAAAAACTTATATCCAATTGCCTTTTTAGGCCACTACATTCAAAGACAGGTAACGCGATATATTTTATAAAATAGCTTTTATATAAAGCATCTTTTATCAAAGTTTGCTGAACCACTTTGAAAATGGTAATAAAACTGCTAATTTCAGTCTCGTATTAAAGACTTAGAAATTAACTTCAATCTCAACAACAAAATTCTTTAAATTTATTAACGTCGATTAAACTTTGAATCAAAAATAAAAGTACCGAATTTAGTATCATGATATGTAAATTTATACTCAATATATTTATTTATATTTTATTAAAAGTGGCTTTAGAGAATAACCAATATACAGCCATTTACATTGTAACATGTGGTGACATCTGGCTTACAAAACTTAAAATTAACAATTAAAGAAATACACAATTCTCTTAGAAATTTTCGTAAACCGTAGGCTCGAAAAATACTTACCAAATATAATGATATTTGAATCTTGACATGATAACGGAGGGCATGTCAAAGTGTTTTCTTTCTGCGAAAACATCAAATTTTGATTGATTCTCATGTCAAGATTGTGCATACCAAATTTGATTACATTTGGATAAGTATTTTTTGGGATTGTTTTCCCCGAAAATAGTGTGTATATTATAGAGATCAAAAAGATAACCCCCGTTTAGATATTTTGAATCAGATTTTCATATTTTTCATTCATTTTACAATAAGTATAAGTATATATTTAGTTTTTTCCCTCATAAATTCAACAGTTACATTTTCGTAATCTATTATCTTGTACGATTATCAACATTTTAATTAAATCTATTTTGCACTAACTCTATTACAAATATCGACATGCCTATAGTAAACTTTATTAGAAAATACTATTATTTAAAAAACATTGTAATAATTTTGAAATAATAGCCCCAAAACTTGGGTGAGGTCTATTGTACCTCATGTGACCGTAACGGGTTAAATGCAGCCTTTGTAATGAAGCCGAATTTACTTTGAATAATTACTAACACGATATCTGTTTTTGTGAGAGAAATAAGTAATCATCATAACTTGATCACTGCAATGAGATTCGCAGTATATAAGGAAAAGCCTATCCGGAAAAAGTTTAAAAATCCTAGCGTTCTATAATTTATTTAATAGTAGGAATCTACTAATAATAATGTATAGTGCATAAATTTGTTTACTCACTATATGTATGTATACAATTATAATATACCAAGGGATACGAAAAACGATCTTTATATTATTGTTAATCAATTTGTAGAGGAAACTAGATAAACAGTAAAAAATTCTTTCAAATCCAAATTTCCAAAGTCATATTATGATAAGCAATACAAATTTAATTTTTGAAGATTTTCTACAAGGCAATTAAAATTTAATTTCCTTGAAGGACGACTTACTTTACATTTTTTTTATCTAGCAAACATTATATCAATGTCAAGGTAAATTTATTTTATTCCAAAATTTTGTAATGTAGAGTGCTTCAAGATAAAAGTAATTGGGTCATATTCACAAAGTGAGTGTCAAAAACTATATCTATCATTACAACTCGTATAAATAAAAAAACAAAAAACAAATATTTCTAAAAACTATAAAATTTTTTGAATATTTAAAAAATGTTACCTTAGTCTTTGAGAAAACATTTGAAGATTTCTTTAGACTTTTAATTTTAATACGATAAACAATAATTTGCTTTTTTGACTCAAAATTTTTAAGTATCTTTCAATATAAATTTAAATTTTTATCAAATTTCTTAATTTATTTTTTACTACCGGTAGTATTCTATATATCTCAGATCGAAACCATCTATTAATTAAATTTGAGAGCAGTTGTTACTTTTTCATATAAATAATAAGCATTAAAAATTTTATATAATTTACGAATGCATTTTAATAACATATAAATAATCGTGACTTTATTCACCTGAATCATTCACTGAAATTACTTATTATCTAAATATTTAATGAATAAAAAATGTATATATAAATAAATATATTATCTGAGTAGACTTTGCTATTGGAATTTCAAATTAATAATATATTTTTGTAGACTGATCACATTACTAAATGCGCTTTAGTAATTTGAAATATATTAGATGTCTTAAAATATAAAAACCAAATTCACGCAAATAAAGCTGTTTATTTTATATTCTGCTTACACAAAAACAGAGTTTTAAGTATATTCGTGGCCTATATCAATCAAATAAGTATATGAGCTTTGATTGGGGGAAAATCAAGTAGTTTGACTCAATAGTTTGTCGCTTTATATTTTCGGCCTTGTGGTTTGCTTGTTTTTGTATATACATTTAACAACGAGCTTTTAAAATGTAACAACAATAAAACATGCATTCTCTATACATTTCTAAGCTTTTTACTTGATATGCATTTCGATTATTGGAACGTCAAATCGGGTTAAAGATTAACATCTGGTATCAAAAACGTTTATGATATATCAGTAAGGATGCAATATCGATAAAAAACGAAACATTTTGAACTAAAATTACTTTTTGTGCCTGCTAGAAATTTCATGAAATAGTGCTAAAACCTCAGTTTTGCACTAATATTGTTCCCCTACTCACGTGCCGGCATGCTCATATCAAATTTTTTCGTGATTTAGCAAAATTATTGAGGATGTAAACAATTAATTTTAAATAATATATCATGGCTTATTTTGTATTATCCTTATCATGGATTATTTTGTTTTATCTGTTAATGTAATCTGTAAGACTAATGTTTTTAACTAACTTTCAATTCTCAATCTGAATATTAAAGACTGGGCAGTCTTACGGATCATATTTTTTTTTTTTGTAATATAACTATTAAATATGGTACTAGTTATACTTTTAAAATGTTAAACAAAATTAAGTTAACCAATCGAATTTTTGAAATTTTGATTACATAATGATTACAAACATTATTCAGTTTTTTCTTCGTGTTACAGACTTCCCAAAAATTCATTCGCAGTAATGATTATGCCCCATATTGCCACTACCTTCATTATTGATGAAACTGTCTGTAAAATTTTATTAAGCAGAGAAGCAATTGATTATTTATATGGTTATTGTTCTCTGTATATTATATAATCTAGAATACCTTGATCTCGTCGCAAAAGAGAATGTGTTGTTATTGCGCTGGCGGTATAAAATTTGCAAATAAATTCCATATTGTATTATACTTGAATGTGTTTGCACAAGAATAATGATCTTTAGTTATTGGAAAAATAAAAGTAGTTTACTGTTTTTATTAATTTCTATCAAGGATATAAATAAATATGAATTGAAAAAAAATGATTGATTTATTTTTAATATTTATTTCCTTAAAAGTCGAAATGTAATAATCAATGGATATGATAAACTGTGCAAGAAGCAATGTCCGATAAATTAGGTCACATTATTGGATAGGAAATAAAAAAGGGGGTGAAATTATTTATGAATGATTTTTTTTTATATTAAGTTAGTTGGGTCGTACAAGCAACATGTTAAGAAATCTATGTGTTAGGGACTTTTCAGTCCATGTAATACATACCCGTGATCAAAAGTTGCAAAAAATAATAATTTTTAACAAAATTATTACATAATTACAATTATTTATTTAGACAATAATTTTGTTATTCTAGATTTGCCTACTATATAATCTTTCAATTTAATATAACATTTGTTTTCTAGAACATCTAATAAATATAAACAATTATATATAATTAAACAAATGGTTATTTCATATAAAATTAATTGGAATAAATAATTATTTGACGAATTTTTAATATGGTTATATAATTTTTAAGAAAAAGATTTTAATTATGATAAAATTATACACAGGGCGAATACAAATTTTCAGAACTAATTGAAGTACACTAAATGCATGACCCTATAATAAAATGGTGGGTGTATATTACGTATTGGAAAATACTCTGGATACTCATTAAACAGAAAAATAAATATTTCGTGGGAATATTATTTAAAAAAAATAAATAAAATGGGTTTAATACTATCAGTAAAAATAGTATACCATGGCAATATCCTTATCACTTCATTAAAACGTACAAATGCATTGCGTAATAAAATTGATAATAATTCAATTATTAATTTTTTATATAAATATGAAATTTGAATGAGTCATATTTTATTAATTCGAGTGTTTTTTTTTTCTCTATTGATAGGAAAAATGTATGCAGTACTTGGACGAAGAAATGGACGTATATTATCTGGTGATATGGCACAAGGTTCCGCTAATTTTGTTGTGACAGCTGTGCTACCTGTTGTTGAAAGTTTTCAATTTGCTACGGAAATACGTAAACAGACGTCAGGATTGGCAAGTCCACAATTGATGTTCAGCCATTGGGAGGTAATTTTTTTTTTCATTTAAAATTTCTTTTTATTAAAGAAAATTCCTTGCGATACAAAGTTTATATTAATTAAGTTTTTATTGTACTAAATTCATTATTAAGAGACCTTGATATCTCAGTTTGTCTTTTTAGGTTTGTACTTTACTTACGTTGATGGTTCGATCCCTGCCATCGATACAAAAATTAATAAACTCGTGTACTGCAATATTTGACCTCGTACAATCTATGCATGAAACCGATGTCTGTTAAAACTGTGCCACATCCTTTCAAAATAAATGAAGAGCAGATAGAATCAGCAGATCGTCGGATTAAGAGGTTGGAAAAACACAACTAGAAATATTTACCTGCTGGGCATATGTCCTTCCCCCTCCACTATTAGCATAGCATAAATCATTATTTAAGTAATATTTAAATGCTTTAATATTAATAAAATCTAATTGAAATTTTGTTAAAACGATTAATTTTTGAAAGAGACAACATCATGTGCTTGAAACTGATTATTAGTAGGCTGCTCTAAAACAAAATACTATGAATTTGTCAGTTGTGAGTTCGAAGTCGGTGTCCATCTTAGCTATTATTATTTTTTACATTTTAGTTCATTTTTTTGAAGGCGGTTCTATTTTTTTAATTTTTATCAATAGATTTCTATTCTATGATATTTAACAAATGCATATATAATCAAATATGAGTTTTATTTTAAATGCTGGCCAGTCGTGTTTTAGCAGTAAATTTATAAATTGTATATTTCAAAATTAATATTTAAATGAAGAACCGCAACTGCGTTCCTTGTACCTAGTTCTTTTGGTTTAAATTAACATTCGAAAAATAAATATAACTTTTTAATAGCTCTACAATGCTTGGTATGTTGATATAAATATATATCAACGCGTTATAAAAGACCGTTTTATCGGAGGGATAGATGTACTTAAAATTACATAGTAAAATCTTTGATGATGTATTTGCCTCATTTTTTATGAATATTTGTCACACCACCAATTATAATATTTGTCAAATCGCCGAATATAATTATTGGGCAAAGATTACTGCCTGCACCGATTATATATAATTTTGAACTTTAGTAAATGCAATAATTAAAAATAAATTAAAAATAATATTCATGATGATGACAGCGTTATTTTGGAATTCTTCGTACTTTAAAGTAGTACATAATAGAACACACATCAAGATTATTTCAGTACTATTTTCGATATGATTGCATACCTATTATTGGACCCTAAAAAACTTTTATTTATTTACATTTGTATATTTAATGTGGTATTATATAGCATTGACTGACCGAAATTCAGCACAATTTACGTCCTTCCAATAAGATATAAAATTGGTGCTAGAGTATATTAAAAGAAGAACCGCAACCGCGTTCCTTGTACCTAGTTCTTTTGGTTCTCTGTATCCTCTTTTTTGAATACTCTATCACCTGAAGGCAAAGATGACTTCGTTCTTATCTAAGTGACGACAGTGTAAGAATCAACTGCCTCTTTTTTTAAATTATTATAATAGATCAAACTGTCGCTGCCTGAATTCGAAAACCCGCAACCTCCAGTTTAAATAGTCGAATGTGTGAAGGAATCAGTACCTCTATTCACTTGGCCACTGCGGTGGTATAAAAAAAAACTGGACCTTTTAAATGCCATTAAAATTTGTTGCTATCGTCATGGCTATTTAAAATAAAGTCATATAAGGGGAAATAATTGAACTTTAATATTGTTTTTAATTATAAAAAAAAAGCATTGAGTATTTTATAAATATTACTAAGTAGTAGCTTATTTTAATTGATTTATATGTATTAATGAGATTATAACATAATTACAGGATATTATAATTCGGTTAGTAAATATTTATGATGATTATAGTAATCAAAAATCAAATGTTTTTAATTCTTTAGTTACGTGCGGAAAGTGATCAAAATGCGACCCGCAAGGTCCACATGACGAACTTCCAAATGAGAATTTAAAAACAATTATTTGTTTACTATTATGACATAATCGAAACAAGAAAACCGAACGCTCATATATAGACACGAGCGCACACTCTCAAACCTCTCTGTAACGACGATTTGGGTTCTAGGAATCTTGAAATGTATAGATCCATCAAAATTCGAGATTCATAAAATCTGACTCATTACATGAAATGCCCATTGGAAAGTTAACTATGCACTTTACTTAAAGGCTTTAATTTAACAATTACAATAAATAAAATCAAGTTTACTAACTTATAATTCTGGACAGAAATCCTCATAAATATTAAATACTATTTTATTTATATCTCAACAAACAAACAAAATCTTCAGGTAGAATTATAATACATCAAATGTGGAGCCTTCTTTATTCGGCTGCCGTACTATTTAGTCTATAAGAACCTTGGACAACATAAACAGTGTTGAATCTCACTGAAAATGATTGAATTCTTTTATGCTTAGTATGTGGCTCAAAGTTGTTTCCTTATCAAAAAAGTTATAAAGGTCATGTTAAAAATTTTGTCCTTATCTGTATCCAGTCTCAAATTGTATTCATAAAAATAATTATTAAAAAATACAGTAATTTTTTTTAAATGATTGCTTTACTAGAGCAAAATAAGACTTAAAATGCTAATATTGAAGCGAAAATAATCAGAATATGGAGTATAAAAATTATTTTGGAAGATATATACTGAAAGTCTCCGAAAGCTTGTTTATTCTTTTTTTTTTTTTTTTAAATTTGATTTTGTGGATAACGTTTTCACACTTTGAATACTTAAGGAATTATTTTCCAAAAACCAAAAACTAAACGATTAGCTATAGGAAAAGTCTGCCATCCCTCTGTAAAGATGAGAAAATCCGTTTGATGATTATTTTCATTTCTTTCTTGAAAACGATCTTTTACATGCAATCTGTATTGGCATAATGCATAATGACGTCATTACAGAGTATCACTCTTTTTATCTCTCGTTAAGATCTTAGAACTTCCATAATTTTCTTAATTTTGATTTTTCAAAAATAACTTTAATTCTCTGTGAAAATTTTACTAGCCTTGCATTTAAAAAATAACTATATCAATTTTTGATTGTTATGTATAAATACGCGGTTTTATTTTCAAATGTAGGCAAAATTTTGGAACACATGGTATTTTTGCACTTTTTTTCACTAGAGTGCATTATGATTAGATTTATTTATTTTAACTGAATTTTTTTATATAATCTTTTGATTTGCAGGTATTCTGATATGAATTATTTTGATTTTAGTGACGAAGAACGATGACGAGAATTTTGTATATTACGCATTAAAATTTCAGTTGAATTAATTTTACACGTCAATAGATTGAAATTTTTGAAATTACAAACGCGGTGTTTAATTGCTTTATTTATCACGTAAATTGATTAGATAATCTTCAAAATAACAGATACAAACAAACGTAACACAGTTTGAAATTATTAAGTACTTATTAAATAAATTATTAAGCGGACGTCACGCGATTTCACCCGCGTAGTTCCCGTTCCCGTGGGTACACAGGAATTTAAAATGGCCTATGCCACCCGAGGATAATGTTTCCCAAGGGTGAAAAATTTTTTCATATCGGTCCAGTAGGTTTTAAGTTTATTCGTTACATACAAAAATACAAATGTATCCTCTTTATAATATTAGTATAAGTCCAAAGTATTTCATCAAATGCCTATTAATTCTATTTAATATTAGGTATCCTCTAACAAACGGATAAATATGAAATTAAGACTATGTTCCTGCCCATAAATACAAGAATTGCTAAGTTGAAGAGAAGAAAATTTTAAAGGACGACTGATTTTAGCATTAATCAATATATTTGCTCAGTATCATTGGTAAGGGTTTAGCTACAGTTATAAGAAGAAGAGAATTCAAAGAATTTAGGTTCAATTTTATAATCTCATGGAAACGAATTGGAATTTATTTCTATATTGATGCTTTTGTAACGTGCTACAGGTCACACCATCGAGAGTGATACGTAAAAACAGTAGAAACATTTAGTAGAAACATTTTTCAGCAATTTGGTAACTATATTTCAAAATAATTTTAGTAATTCACCAAATCAATGATTGGTAGTCTCACCCAAATGAGACGACTATGACTGATAAAATGAAGCTGTCTTCAGGTGACGGAGTGTTCTAAACGAGGGTAAAGGGAACCAAAAGAACAAGGTACACGAAACGCGGTTGCGATTTCCCTCTTAAATACTCTATCATCCCCAGGAAAAAAACCACGCTGGACTCACGGAACAATAACAAAATTTTGATAAAAATTCCTAAAAAAATTTGTGCTTACAATACTTATAGAAAGCTTTGTATAAGAAATATAAATATTAATTTTTATATAAAAATTGTAAAAGATTGTAGACGTGTAATAACTAGGTATTGGATATCTTAACATTAAATCGTTAAGCAATAGCAAATATATCGTAATGAGTATCTGACGCCAAGAAATAAGTGATTACTCTGAATATCAAAACATTCCATTCTGATAATATAACATGTCTCTTAATCCGTTTTTTGTGGTAATTTTTAGGTCCGTAATCAAGAAAAAAGTCTCATAATAATTATACTTATTTAAAGAAAATAATATCTTATTATTATTATTATTTTGAATAATCAATTTACATTAATTACGTAAAAAATTAACAAACAATAAGAATTTTTATTATAAGAGGTGTGTCTTAAATTACCATGATGTACCCTACAGGTAATAATTCAACCAATTATTTTCTTTTCTTCGTAATACAAAAGTAAAAAAAAATATGAAATAATTGTTGGACTTTACGCGCCATGCGCTTTAAACAAGATCCGCTTAAAACATTTATGAATAATAAATGTCTTTCATTTTCCAGCAAAGTAAATTCTACGTAGAACTAACAACAAATTCCATTGAATATTGGTGCCTAATATACAACCAGAGAATTTTTATTCTGAAATTTATAAAAACCGATTGCTTCCATAACAACCGGATTTCTTGTAGTCTTAATTATACTCGCTTACTATTAGAAAATAATTTTACAGTAATTAGTAATTTTAGAGTAATTTTTAAGTTTTTATTTATGTTATAACAGAATGTTCAACACTTTCTGGCTTAGTGAATTGTACTGGGTGTTGATCGAAATCACAAAATTTGAACCCACTCTTCACTATTTTGGGAGAATAAAAAAATACTTTCATAGTTCTCACCTACGTTATCATAGAATCTCCTGTTCAAAATATCAAGCTACCTGACTAAGTGGTTTGGACTGTAGGTATCTTGATTGAATGTTTCAAATTTGGAAACCCTCTTCACTAATTTAGAAATTGAAAAATTCTTTCTTTAACCTCGTCTTAGATGTTCGTCGATCGATATTCCAAAATATGAACCCCTTGGTCAAAGAATTTCCAAAAATCCCTTCTAAGTGCCCACTTACGTCATATAAGACAAGTTCATGCTACTAGATCAAGCGGTTTCGGCTGCGCTTTGATATACCAGTCAGTCTCTCTTATCTTTCAATTACCTCTTTATACATAGAGTTAAACAATTTCAACGGACTCACAAGGCTGTGGTTTATGTATTTATAGACATTCTCCAATATATACATTTTTTTAATTGAATTCTTTACATCGTCAACCGCTCGTCTAATTATATTTTCATTAAACTTGTATGACACCTATTAGAACTTGCAATTGCAGACTAATAAATTAAAACTTTATTTCTTATATTTAAAATTTTTTTAATATTCTTACAATAAACATTGCACATGGAATTCAGAACAATAATTCTTATAAACGGAATCGCATTGTTTTTTTCAAATAAATTTTATTTGTATATTTCTTGTACCTGAAAAAATAAAAGTATTATTTTTTGTTTCAGACAATTGAAATTGATCCATATTGGACACCAAATACTGAAGAAGAATATTTACATTTTGGTGAAAAAGCTGATTCCGCTAATCGGGCACGCCAATATATGGATTCAGTGAGACGTCGAAAAGGATTACATGTTGAAACTAAACTTGTAGAATTTGCGGAAAAACAACGTACAATTAAGAAGAATAAATAATGCTTTGGTTAATTTCAGTTACGGTTTATTAAATTTTATGTATGATATGTTTTTAAATAATATATATTTTTTAATTTCTGGAAATTATGTGTAATTTACCTTTTATCCTTCTCCAAATACAAAGATTCAGTATCCTGTAGTGTGTTTTTCGATGGTGCTTCATTATATCCATTATGTGATGCACGATACCAATTATGGTACAGAAAACTTTTATTCAAAAATTCCGAATGATTTGTTATAGTTATTGCTATCATTAAAGAAAATTATAAATGAGACTTTTTCTAGTCTTATTCAATGCTGATATCTTTCTTTTAGAATAATATTTCGTCTTCAATTTTTCATCCCGATATGCAACCATCTCAGTATTCGTTGACTGTGGGCTTCGCAAAATACATGCTGACAATGCCGACTATAGTTCGGTATTTGTCAATTCCACATTCAAAAGTTACTTTAACTCGATTTTACCAAATTTCTCCTACTACAGATGCTTCAAAGTTGAGGCCTGATGTGCTGCTTTTCTTTGTTCTTCCAGCAGATGCTCTGTTTCTTTAAATATATCAGAAGATTTTTCAATTTTTTTCAGCAGAGTGTATCGCTATTCTGGAAGACCTCTTATAAGTAGACCCAGAACAACATCTAAACAATTTACTCTATTAGTTGTTATCTTCACTTGTTATCTTCATTTTTTTAATATGTAGTTTACATAGCCTTATCGGCTGAAACGCTAGTAAAACATTGGATATTTTTCGGCTTTAAAACCTTTTATTTGTAAACTCAAAAACAATGTATTTATGATAAAATAGGCAATAATTGTTAAATTTTATAAAAAAAAAATGCATTTGTTCATTGGTTATTTAACAGTGAGTCGAATAAGAAATTTTCGCATAATAAAAAACTAAAATCATGTGTATAGAATAATATTTTTTATCAAAAAAATTATGAAAAATGGCTTTGTATTAAAAAAATAAAATTATGAATATAAATTGAATTAAATAACATATAGTTATGAATAATATTTATACATAATAAAGAATAATTTTTATTAACAGTATCATCGTGTAATGTTAATAATAATAAAACACATCAGACATTTCATAAACACCTATGATGCGTTGTGCGTTTGTAATTATATCAACAATCCAATCATTTAGCTATTAATAAAATTATCACGTTCGATCTGTAATCCAGTTCATGTTTTCTTAATATATTTCCATTTAACTTAATATTTTTTGTTACAAAAAAAAAAAAAAAAACAAAATTAATAAAAATCAATTACATGCATTTCCTAGCATTTCTTAGAATTTATAGATTTATATATTTAAAAGCGATGCCTGTATAACGCGGATTGAATACTTGAAAATAGAATAGTCGGAGCAGATGATTTATTAGAAGGAAAATTTAGTTTTTCTGACATGAGTCACACACAAATAATTGCAATTGGATTTTTATTTGATCGGCATCAAAACTGTTGAAGAAGTTTTACGGTATATGCGCACTTGCGCATGTTGTATAGATACGTAGTCAGACAAATCCTTGTTTTTTGTGTTTTCAAATATTCGAGCAATACGATAATGACAAATGTTGGCAAAAAATCAGTAGGAAGCACTTATAAGCAAAATGGCGAACGCTAAGTAAACTTCCAACTGAATTATCGCTAAGTAAACAGAATAGCTAATGAAGTTATCAAAAGTGTCCTGGTCGACTGTTATTTCAGTAGTTCGACTTTCTCATCGCTAGCAAGCGCTTTTTCTTCCAAACACCCCCACTATTTTATAAGCTAATTAAAATATTTATAATATACACATATTTTTGAAGGATGAGTCCGAGATACAAAATTTGAAGCATTGGAAATCAAGTCGTCTGCTTACTCAACAGACTTCTCTAACGTTGATGGAATCTATGTGAAAGTACACTCATTTCATTTTGTATTCGTTTTTAAGTAATCACAAATTTACTTTTATCCAAATTAAATGCAGTTTCAACAATAAGATATAAGATAAGCAATGAAAAGAACCAATTATAAGCCGTAAGATGACGCTCAATTTTAATTGTCCACCTTGAATAATTCTATAATAAAATTTTTGATTTAAAAATATATATTGAAAAGAATATTTTAACTTCAGTTACATTTTGGTGAGTATGAAAGTGCATGATTTTATAACAATTTAAGTTATAAACGATTTTTATGTGTAAATTGCCACACAAAAACGTGACTGGGTCTGCTAGTTCTTTATATTTCAGGCTAAATTGAAGCTTGCAATAACTGTGAAATTTAAAACTGAGTGAATATTTAGTACAATCGTAATCTTCATTTATCTTCTTTATTTAACGAAATTGTATCCTTTCTATGGATTGATCGCGGATAATTTATTTTTTTGTACTTAGAGAGATATGATTTTTGTAGGTTCTGAAAGTGGTGATAGTTTTAATCATTGCCACATTGTAGGTAAGTATTTAAATTCAAAAATTTTATTACTTTAAGTACATTCTACATAAAAATTCATTAAATGACACATTCATACAATTAAATAAAAAGCCCCTATTTTCAAATAGATGAAAATTTATTGAAATATCCACAAAGTTCTTAGGGTCTTTTTATCTCCATTTTGCTTTTGCTCTCCACATCGCGTTGTACGAAAAACTATGTTTTATAAATAATTTCTTCATACATTGTATACACATTGTAATTTTTTTTTTCAAATAAATTGTGATTGCGTAAAATGCCTACTAATTTATAAATCGGTTACATTTTCATTTTTCTAAGTATACAGTATCGTTTGATATTCACAAGGTCTTTGCGTTGAGTAACGGAAGTAAATATTTCTAAATGCTGTTTGTTTTTTAATTATCAAATGAATTCCTAAACAATTGATAGGGTTTTCCAATATTATCTGATTATATCTCCTATTTCATCATGCACTCTTGATGCATTTATTTTCCTAAATTACCTGAATGAATCTTCTAGTTTTTTTCCCTTTTGTTTCACCATGAATTTTTTAGATTGTGTAAAATTTAAATATAATCATTAACTTGATTCATTTTTTTAGACGAATAAATAATTCTGTAAATTTCCATGATTTTGACATGGAAATTGTTCTACAGCAATTTGGTAATGTATTTTTAATTACTTTGATATACATTTCTGAACCTCTCACAGTGTTGTACGGTATCTAAATAATTGGTTTTTGTTGTTTATGGTGCGTTTACACGATACAGACTTTTTACTCAGATTTCAGACTTTCCGTATAAATTTCAACAGGTAGGTCTGTGAAGACTTATGCCAAAATTTTGCACATACTTCTATAGAAATTTGTATGAAAAGTCTGAAGTCTTTCTAAAAATTCTGTATCAGGTATACTCCAAAGTAGTCTGTTTTCCTACTAGACAAGGGACGATAATAAAATTTAACTGAATTTTGAAATGTTGGTCGTATTGACAAACGATTTTTATACTAGACATACATCATAATATGTCAGAGAATATTATTATAATTTTAGTCTTAATATAAACAACTTGTTTGAAACATTTTTTCGTAAAATGTTTGAATTCTCAAAGAATTGAATATATAGATATCTATAGCTTACAAAATAATTATTATGAACATTTTTTTATCCTGTTTAAAGTGCATATATATTTACCGAAAGTGGCAAAAAGTTTCTTAATTTTTTTAATAAATATTAATTTTTTTCTAAACTCACATGATTGATTTGATCTGATATGAAATCACGTTGTATATTAGGAAAGCAAATCAAACAAAATACATCCCTGTCTAATTTATTTTAAATTAATTTATTAACGTAGACATAAGTAATCGTATGATTTTATTATTTATTCCAATCAGACTATGTAACTGTGGCCAAGTTGTTTGCTACTAAATAATCATTCTGTTACAATTAAAAATCATGTGAAATCAATATTATTTAAATTAAATTAAATTACAAACTAGATGATTTTATAAACTAGTAAAAGGTTTATAATTTTACTTCCATATACAAACTTACTCAAATATTAAGGAGAATAATAAGTATATAATAATTTCGCCCTTCGATAAACTCAAGGGCGTCGCCGCTTGAGAGAGGAAAAAAAAACAATTAATTTTCCATTACAAAACATTAATTTGGCAATTCAAAAAAATGTGGTGTAATGCGAGTGGGAATGTATTCCGGTCGGAAAGTTTCGTGAAAAACAAAATTTTTTATCAATATAAAAAAAGTTATCCAATTGCACCTAAATAGTTTATTCCCGACTGTCCGTCCGTTTATCCGTCCGTAATCACAATAACTCAAAAACAAAAAAAGGAAGTGACCTGAAATTTTGGTAACGTATTCTTAACATATTTATTGAATAAAGTTCGTGAATGCGCAAAATCTGTCCATTCGGTCCAATGGATGCTTAACCGAACTTTTTAACTATAAAATATAGATGAAAAGTTCAAACTTAAAAAATGTTTATTTTTTTAAATAAACAACTTTTCCTTTAAATATTTTTTCCTAAAATTTTTTCTATAAACAAATGCATTGTTTATTATATAAATAAAAAAAGTTTTTTTGGTATTTTTTCATGGCTTAAGAAAATATTCGCGTTTGAAAAATTTTGATTTTTCATTGTCTTATAAACAGTAAAGGGAATTTTTCAAAAAATTCTTTTGGATTTTGTTTATAACAATTACAACTTTTATTTACAGAAAAAGAAGCCTTTTTTAGAATTTTATTCCACGTCATATGTGCTGTCGCCCATAATTTTCTGACATTTGTAATGAATTTTCCCAATTATATTGGACTTCTCGAATTGGCTATTATAATTAATGATGTTATGACTTACCTAAGAAAATTTGAATGACGTATTCTTATTATAAAATAATATTTATTCAATTTGAAAAGACAAAAGTAATTAAATATGAATAAATCAAAAATGACTCTTGAATGTAAATATTATTAATAAATAAATAAAAAATGATCTAATATCAATTGTTAAGCATATAATAGAAATTAAATATAATTATAGTTTAATAATAATTGTTTTTTATGCTTTTCAATAAGACCTTTGCATCTTATATTTTGTTTAAAGGCTTGTTTATTTAATTGTTTAAATGCTGTTTTATAGCGATTTTTACTAAGAAGTATATAAGAAGTATAAATATTTTCATCGAATCATTTACAATATTAATTTAAAGTAAATGCACCAATAAAACTGAATTGTATTGAAAATTTTATAATTAAAAAAATTATTTTAATTGAATATTTTGCCCCGTTTAGTTTTATTGATAGTGAATGAGATTTGAAATAAAATTTAATATTTCAATTAATAAAGATAATTAAAGAAGATGCGCCCTCAACGTTAAAAGAATTATGCTATATCGAAATCGACAAAGGATTTCTTCTTCTGTCCAACGCTTTTATGCTTTCATGGCTTTTATACAACCATTTTTTTATGATCTTATAGCAAGATAATGCAAAAACCATTTTCACTACCATGTGTATCTAACCACATCAAAATTTCTATTAGGTTATTGGACAAAGGACTTTTGGTTTTTTATCACTTTGACTTGTAGAATGATTTTTTACATTTTTTATGAGCTTTCAACTTCAATAACACGAAAACGAATGTCTGTAAATTTGAAGCTTGTGGAAAAATCGAAAATTAACGCTCTCTGAAAACAAAAACAACGGCCTTTCCTTGGTTAAAATGGTTATCCTAATTATAATTAAACTACATATAAATTTTTAGAAGTACATTTATCAATAATATGATGTTCATATTATTGATATGTTCATCTGAATACAATTTATGACAATCTACTCGTAAAACAACCAGCCACAATTTACCTTACTATTATTATTATTTTAATAGTCTTTGTAAATTATTATAATTGACTTAATTCTATGGTTATGGTTAAAGTCTAATTTAAATCATATTGATTAGCAGGTCTATTTGAAATCTATGAAATTATAAATATTGCTAATTATATATATGCCTTATATGAAAACATAATAGTTTATCGATCATGAATCATGATTCTATATCATGTACTAATTACATGCTAAATGGAAAATTTCCGAAATCAATGGTCGGAAATATTCAATACAGTATAAATTTTACATTTAAATTATGCTGTAAATTATAATTAAATTATGCGGTAAAAGAATTTACACGAGATTGTGAATACTTCTATCTCGTGTAAACTGTTTTACCGCATAATTTAATTATTTTTGATTATGTTGTAAATTGTTTATTGATAATATTAAATATTTTTTCTCGGGAATTATTTCCCGGAAGTATACTATAAAAATGATATAAATCCTACTATCACAATTTACTATATGTAATATTTCACTATAAATTTTTGATAAATAAAATTTACTATATTTTTATATGCAATATTTGTGCATTTAAAACTATAAATAGATGGTAATTTATTTATGTTCTTAAATTAGAAATGTTTTGTTATCTTCAGACGTCAGCTCCTTTTTCGTAGACGATAGCAATACATACCAGACTTCATCAAAATTTTTGTACATATTTTATATTTACATTTTTGTACATATTTTATATATATTGATATTAAAGAGGTGCATAAACTTGTGTCGTGGTGGAATTGGATCAAATTGGTTGAGCACTGATGAAGTCTACAACAGTGGTAATATCCAACACACGGAAAAATCACACACAATTTATTAGTAAATGTCTACAAAGTTTTTATTTGAGTTTTGGAACGACAACCAAAATTATTTTAAATTACAAAAATTTAATTAACATTATACTGATTAGAGAAATTCAAATTAATAATTTTTTCTGGATCAATTACTTTTCAATTTTATAGATTTCCGTACTTCGCTAGTTATGAGCGTGTTGTAAACTGATTACTCACTGTTCATACAAAAACTGATTACGCATTCACGCACTACGGTCTCTGGCATGCCTTATATACACCGTTTTAGAAAACTTTAGAAATATTTATATAATTTTACACAATTGTAATATAATTGGAACTATTTATCTAAACAATATTTGATCCATAGTTTTCTAGAATTAATTCATTTAATTAACGTAACATTGTATTCTTGTCCAAGAGTTGTTATAAATATAAATAGTAAATTATTGAATATAAAAAACATAAATAATTGAAATTATTTACTATAAATTTATCATAATAAATAAATTTTTTGTTGACAAATTTGAATTCGTATACATTTTTAGTTAAAAATTTTAATTTTTAATAAAATTATAAAAAGAGTGCAAAAGAGTCTTGAAAATAAAATTTATGATTAATTTCAAAGCCACCGCTTAGTAAAATTTTGTAAACCCTTCAATAGTATGAAACTTTTTTCGAAAATCATTATTTTTCGAGTTATTCTGACGTCTTTGTCATTTTCTTACACTAATTATGTATTATAAAATTTACTAAATATGTAAATATTCTTTTATTATTATTTATGTGGATTCATGTCTCTAATAGATGCACTATATTTAATCTATTCTCACGTTATAATCACGTTATAATAATCACGTTATAAGCTCGCATTGAATTATAAATGATTTTCACGTGATCATCATAAAATTTTTGTATTGCATAAAATAATAAGTTAAAAGAACATGCTTTTTGAAAATAAATATTATAGTATTTCACAAAAATGTTTTTACGTCGTATTTCATTATGGTTTTTCTTAAGATTTTTATACGTAAACATTAGAAAAAAATTCATTTTTACTATTTATAATAAAAAAAAAAACATGCAAATATTATATTGCTTAAATATTTTACTTCTCGCTAAAAGTAATTAATGCTAATTAAACTGGTGGTTATGCAAATATTAAAAATAAAACAAATACATAGTGTTAATATTTGAAAAAGATAATTTCTAGCTATAATGGAATAAAATTGCATTAAAAAAATTTCTTTGGAAATTTTAGTAACGTTTTTTCTGTTTTTTTTTTTAGTAAAAATTCGAACCATTCAACAAAATGCTGGTTCGTTTCAAGATAGTTAACGAAATTCTTGTCGAAATTTTTAATTTCTGAGATTAATATCGGCTGACGTAACGTAATGACAGGCTTAGACCAATCAATAAAGTTAAGCAACAGCAGTCACAATTTGTATTTGGATGGGTGACCATCTAGCAGTACCGTGTACTGTTGTTGCATAAAAATAATAATCCCCTTTGGTTAATGGCTATATACCTGAAAGTAGCTGAAGCCAAAAATATAAAAAAACAAAAAAAAATTGCATAAAAAAAAAATTCCCTTGTTTTTAAATTGGCACCTTCTTGTCTAAAATAATTATATATTTCAAATCTATTTACTATTTCTATGTGGGGATTACCAAAGAATTGAACTGACTAATACGTAACTAAATATATACAAATAATACTAATAATAAAATCATTAATGGAGTAACAAGTATGCCCTTGATTAAATATAATTAAATGAAACTTGATTTGTTCTTGAAAAATCTGCTTTTTCTGTCTACATTCTAATTACTATATAATTCATTCATTTAATTACATGATACAATACTCCGAAAAATAATACGTCTGATTATGATTAGTAATTTTTAAGATTCGATAAAAAAGATATATCTGTAATTGAGATAATTGCTTTGAATAAAAACTGTTTGAAATTGAATAAAAAACAAATGAAGAAACGAACTAACATGAGTTAATTATTTAGCTACTCAACGTATCAATATTTGAAGTATTTTTAATGATTTGTATTCCTAATATACTCTAATTATACACCCTATAGAATTATGTTTGATCATTTTTGTTTCAAATTTGGTCGAAAAAATTATTAGAATTATTTTCATAATTTTCGCGCACAAATAGGCTCAACAAATATTTCTACGAAAGTAATAAAATTTGATATGTACCATCAAAACATGACAACGGAGGGTCTTGTAAAGAGTTTTTCTCAAAAGAAAATTTTTGAATAAAAGCTAAATTTTTCTGTCTGAAATTTTTTGAAAAAGTCTTTGAGAAGTCCTTAATTTTTATATCAAGGTTGTCATATTTTATTACATTTGGATCATTATTTTGTGGAGTTATTTTGTGCAAAAATAGTGCCTTTATTAGATATGTCTATTTCTTCGTTCATTTTTCCCTTGAGTGCTACGGTAAAAAATAATTTATTGTTTAAAAAAAAAATCAACGTTTGTGTCAAAACGTTGTTTTTCGCTCTTTCCAAGCTATTATAAAAGGCATATTAGGCTTCTTAAAAAATGGTTGAAATTAACTTATACCTACCCGAGTAGAATTTAAACTCATGCCTGACAAGCTATTAGCTATCAAATTGGGGTTATAACTCACCATTGGCTAGTGACACTGACCAGATATTACTTCACTATGTATTGCCTTTTTAGCTTTTTGTTGGGGATAATTTTTGGTCTAATAGTTGGCTAAAGAGTATTAAATAATTGCTGGCTAAAAATTTGATTTACTCATGATATAAAAAAATAATATCCTCTGTTTAAATAAAAGAAATGATATAGTGACAGTGGCTGTCATAAAATTCACGTTTCCTAGGTGTAATGCATAAGCTTTATATCTTTTAATATTGATTTGGTTGACGATCATGGGATTTGCATATGTATGCTTTGAATTAAGACAACATCGGGCTTTTCCACTGCTCCATGGATGACTCCTAATACTACCATAATTTTTAATAATTAAATAAACTAAAAATTATCGATCTTTGTTTTTTATTGTATTTTACGGTGCACAAATTATAAATTGACGATAATTTTTCGTATACAGACAACTGCAATGAATACAAATTAGAAAACATAACAGCTTAGAAATTTTTCATTTTTATTTTTTATTTCTAGTTAATCAATTAACTAGAAAAATGGTTTGTTTATCAAAAATTATTTTAAGCCAGCTGTTAGACGAGGATGAGTATTTATATATTAATAGCTTTTATGAAATTCGAAAACTGTATCTATAAAAAAATACTTGAAATATTAAATATTGACCCCCTATTAGACTAAAAAAAATTATTTTATGCCACGTTTGTGCCAACGGAGTCAAAGTGTAGGAATGGTACAAAACCATCCTCAAATCTTAAATATCATATTACCATGAGCTATTATTTAACAATTATACAAAATTATTTCCATGTAGTAACTATTGGCTTGCCTACTGCTTGTACTATTTAAGCTAAACATTCAATAATGGCCAGCAATTAGCTGCTATCCAACTAAAAATGATATAAATTTGTTATATGCCAGCTGTGCGCCAGTGTTTAGCCAAAGTTCAATAATGGTTCTAAATCAGCTCCAAAAATTAAATATAAGCTCGCCATGAGTTATTATGTAACTAGAATCAAATGAGCCAAATTTAATTTTGGTATAAAAGCTGTCTAACGAGTAGCCAGTTTCTATTTTTTTAAATTTTTATTTGTAATTAAGTAACACTAGCCAATCATGAGGTCATGGTAAAGTAAAATAATTATTTAATAAAAAAGAAGCAAATTTTGACCTCAGTATGAACTTGTTTGTCCTAACTTATATTTCTTAAGCCACACAATGTATCTCAGAAAAATTAGTCAAAATTCTACTTGGGTACAAAAATGAATAATCCATCTATAAGGGAATGTCACCCATAACTTTTGTAATTTTCGAACGAAATTTATACATTTGATACAATATAAATTTTTGGTAAACATTTAGACGAGTACTTACTGATCAAATTTAGTTATGTGTAGGATCTTTTGTAACTCTTTGAGTGAAATGAAAAATCGCTATGTGCGGACGACTTTTTGAAAATTTCAGAATGCTTTGTCATCTGACGACATTTCTATAAATTTATGTCTTGATAAATGTTACAAAACTATTCGTTACAAACAAGTATTGATTAGGTAAATGTGATAAATAATTTTATCTAGGAGAGAGAACTTTCTTATTTTCGAAAAATAGGATGCAAATGATTTTTCTATACATCACAGTGGTTAATTCGTCTGCATTTGTAATAATGACATGTTTTTAGCGATACGTAAGTGGCTTATTTAAATATAATTACGATACTGGAAAATCGTTACTCGTTATTGAAATAAAAATCTGAACACCAAAGGTTAACGTTTTATCTAATAGCTAGGGAAAAAATTGATTTTATATTTGCTGTCGAAAAATAGGCATTTTCAAGGAAAATTCAAGAAAATATTCTTTGAAAATTGAAGAAAATTTATATAAATAAGTGAATGTCTCAAATTTCCTTGTTGCTTCGAAATTTTCCCATTTATGTGTATGAAAATATCATGGCGTGTTTCTTCTTATGTAGTCATTTTCCAAAAAACAGTTTTTTGAAAAAGTTTCATTATGGATAAAACATAATATATCGGAAAATTTAATTTTTAAAATCGTGAATGTGACACGTGTTACACTTTTGTTAAAAAAATATCTATGAATTGGCAGTAAAGTTTTTGAAATAGAAGTTTTGTTTAATCTAATTTCGTTTCAGCAAAATTTTCATGAAATTTCTTAAATGATTGATAATTTTAATTTTGAAATAATGGAGATTTTCTTTGCATAATGTTTATTATATATACTTAAAAAAATTTGTTCTCTTATATTCTTCCTTCTAATCATAAAACTGAAATTTGCATGTGGTAATGAAATTAAAGATAATATAAAATTGAACCTATTCAACCTAACAAGATAAAAAACTGCTTGTTGTTCAAACAATTAAAAAAAAATTTTGGAATAATAAAATTAATAAAACCGTATCTTAACTTTGTACCGAATACTCCCTCAAGGTTCAAGGTGCATCTTATCAACCACATGTATCAACCACACATATTACAAATAAAATTAGAAAAAAAATGTGCTCGCAAAATTTGAAAAAAATGGTGCAATATTTAAAAAAAAAAATTACAATCACTTTACTATAATAGCATATTTATTTTTGTAGAAATATGAAAATGAACAATTAGTCTATTTGAAAATGAATTAGAACAAGATCACATTTGTTGAATAAAAATAGACTAAAATTATATAATAAATACTTCGAGATAATACTTTATGAAAAAAAGTAAAATAAAATAAATAAATAAAAATGTAAAAAGATAAATTAATTAAGTCACTAAAGCACACACAATAGATCAATCATTTTCTTTAAATAAATTACACACATATATTTTTTTTAACATCAATCACGCATTTTTTTTTTTTGGAATCACAATTTTTATATAGGAACACACTGTTTTGCGTTCACTTTCCCGGATGATTTCCAACTTTTATAAAGTGTGCATCCGCTGCCGAATGTGCATAATTTCGGCATAAATAATTGCCAATATGAAATACACCACATGGATTTGTTGCATATTTGGCACTCCGTAAATTTCTTGGTGATCGCCGATTGTAAAGTAACATTTTTTCTGGTCGTTGTGGTGAATTGATAAAATCTGGATTCATTTCATACGAATAAATACGATTGATTGCCAATTGTAAAGTATTTTCTGGTCGATCGTAGACTGGTTTGCTTTTGATTGTTGCCACTGAGATGATGAGGACAAGTATTGAAATTTGAAGTGGATTCATTTTGTACCTGAAAATAAAAATTTGTTTAAAATTAGTATAAAATTTAAAAGGATAAAATATCCTTAAACAATTTAAAATTAAAACTGAAAAACTTTAAAATAAATGGAAAATTAAAATATAAAAAATATTGAAAAACTTACATTTTGTAATACTGTTCGTTTCAAAATAAAAATTTAAATTATTAATCAATCTAATAACATTTGAGATTTTTAGTAACTGTTGTTCGTTTTACAATTGATTGAATGAATTTTATCTTGACTTTACGTTATATACATACATTTAATTAAAACGTAAGGTGGGGGATCAGTCAGTGGCGGATTTGTAAATTTGTCGCCTATAGGCCATTCAAATTTTGCCGTCCTTACCATTCACCATTATGAAATTTGGGTATGTACAATGTTGACATGAAAACGGAGAGCTTATCAAATAGTTTTTCTTCACCTTGTGATTTTTTCATTAGAAATTTTTTTTCGAGAGTAACTTTTCGACAAGCCCTCCGTTTTATGTCTGTATATCATGTATACCAAATTTCATAACATTTCGATATGTATTTTTTATATTATTTGAACAAAAATAGAGTGATTTCACTTTGACACGTGTACTCTGTACACGCGTTATTTTTTCAATTACTCTAAGAAGAAAATTCTATCCTCAAATTTGTCGTTTCATAATTTTACCACCATAGGCTTTAGCCTATTCATCTTACTAGTAAATCCGCCACTGCATGTTTTGGTTGTACCACTTCAGACTTGATTCTATGAATTCGGATTCATTATAATAAATAAAAGGATAGCATTTAATGGGTAACAACGATGCTATTATATAGATCTCTAGCAGAAATTGTCCGTAGATTCTTGATTAAATTATATATACAATTATATAAAAATTTTCCCATTATACAATATAAATTCCTGGTAATTTTAAACATAAAAGGATCGATTTTCAAATGAATTTTAGTAAATACAAATTCCCCAACAAGGAGTTTTACTAAAGCTCGAAACAAAACCTGTTTGAGTAGACACAGGCAACGGGAACCGAAAAGCAAAAGACCCGGAAGTGAACAAATATTAGAATTTTTTTAATTCTAATTTTCAGTCTATTGACCATTTATTTAAGTTGATTATGTAAATTATAGAAGATTCAGTCGTATAAACTTCAACATTTTTGTACAAAATTATAAACAATTTTTGGTATGGTGATCTGTCCGTAGCTCTTCCTCAACTGCTACCAATGGTACAAGCATACTTTACAGTATTTCCATTACAGTATTTAACTTCTACAAATGCCTAAATGGTAAAATTGTTGACTCATTTCATCTCATTTTTTATCATTTCCTAGTTTAAAAGTAATTTTTTTTTTTTTGTTACGTCATATATATATATGGTTTGAAAATTGCAAACTCATAATAATACCAATAAAACTTTAACCTTGCCCTGTTACAATTTTTAAGAAGGTAAAATTTGTCTTAGTTTATAGTCTCACTCTTCTAATTATTTGTTTGATTATTAATGGACAAACCAGTTACTAAATATAATTATTTTTTTCTTTGATGTCATGAAAAAATTTAATGATTGTAATTTATTTAAATGACAAGAATCAATTAAATTCAAATACATAATATTCAACTTACGAGTATTTTTCAATTTTCTTTTAATATTCACAGAAATATAAACTTTGAAATTGAGAATATAATAAAATGCGAATTACGGATTCATGTCATAAAAGGATTTCGATTATAAATTTAAGTTTTGTGTATTTCCATCAGATTAAAAAATATGGTAAAATAAAAAATACAATATATTTTAGATTTAAATTAAATTAATAAAATTTTAACTATTAATTTTTAGTGTTTTTTTTTTTTTAATTTTTTATGAAATTTGCTATTGAATTATGTGAGATATAACGATGTTGTGAGATCTTAATTTTTAATTGTAATCAAGTAAAACAGATTATTTCGAAATTAATTTCTAAAAGATTTCAACATTAAAAGGACCAGAAACATGTTTTTTTTTATATAGTTTGATTTAGAAATTTATATAAATAACATAACAACAATAAGGTTCCTTTATTCATTTGGAGAGAATGGATGTCGGATTCATGCTTTATTGTAAACTCAACGGAGTTCACATAAATTTACACAATTTATGTAATTTATACCCTTACGAAGCCCTTAAGTTTGGAAAACGTTTATGCTTGATGAAATTTTTTTTTAATTATTCCACTTTATGGATATAACAGTACCCATTATAAATTTTAATATTTACAAATTCATTAATTACCTATGCCATTTAATATTTACATAGGTATATATTTTCTTTTTTTAATTTTTAAATTTATTTTTCACACCCATCTTTTAGAAAAAAAAAAATATATATATAGAGTGTTTTTCGGTAACGCTCACCTGATATTTATTTTTTGATTTTCGAACATTATTCTCTTGCGTTTCCGGAACAGCTTTATTTTTAACTATTTTTTCTTTCATTTCCTGAATCAGAAAATTTTTTTCGTTAGTTTTCAACAATATATAATTAATACTAAAAAAGCATAGAACGGGCTCTTGAAATAAAAATTGGTTAAAATTTAAATGTTCCGAAGTTTTTGAAATTTTTATAAAAATAAATTGATTAGTATGTATAGACCCAAATTGTTGGTAACCAAAATATTGGTTATACGAAACGTTTCAAATAAAACATGTTTGAATTTAAAAAATAAACATACTGAACTGATGAAATACATTTAGTAAATATTTAAAAAAATTTTTCTTGGGACAATTGAATGAAGTTCTCTTAGAAATTTGCTTTTAAGTAACGATCTCTTATAAGTCATAATTAATGAAGTGGAAAAATGACTAGACAATTCTTTTCTTGATAAAAATTTGCTAGTTAACATCAATAAAAAGTTGTACTTTTATAATCCACTCAGATATAAAACAGAACATACAAAAACATTTTTTCTCTTTATATAATAATATACAAAAGATATATTGTTCCGTACTAGTAGGTATTCCCTATTAAGTCATTTTAATATTAATAAAACTTACCATTTTTCTAAATTTATCAATTCACTTTACAAGTTATATCACCTCATAATTGAATTAAATATTATCAAATCAATTTTCTCATAGATAAATTTATATGTACATTTCACATTCATCATGATTTATTTAATGAATAAAAAATTATTTATTAAATTATTAATTCACTGTGTATTAAATTTAATTTGTGAATGAATTGAAATCAATTTCAACGCATATACTTATAAAATCTGAAAGTTGACCTTAAGATGATATTAATTATTTTTCTATATAAAAAAAAACAATATGTTTGATTAAAATTACTATCGACCTAATTATTAAAATAAACGCTTTTTAAAATAAACTATTGCTATTGTTGAGTTTTAATTTATTATTGTAATAATGTTGTTATTAAACTGTTGTAATCATATCAACTTGAAATTTTATTCCAAATATCGAGAATTCTAATTAATTATCTTCAAAAAGAATAGAATAAATAAG
Organism: Chrysopa pallens; assembly: GCA_020423425.1. Classification (NCBI taxonomy): domain Eukaryota; kingdom Metazoa; phylum Arthropoda; class Insecta; order Neuroptera; family Chrysopidae; genus Chrysopa; species Chrysopa pallens. The sequence continues at coordinate 47,217,915 of CM035594.1, forward strand.
GAACCTAATACGAATAATAAAATTAAAAGCGTAGGATGATGTAAAACCGAGGTGATGTAAATATTCATCCTCTTAAGGACCCACAATAAATATATAAAAGTTGTAAAAATGTTTAACTCTATTTTTCGGTCACCCTTACTTGTCTATAATAAATAATACCTTTAAATTTTTAAAAATATCCTGTAATGAAGATAAATATAAAATATAAAACCTAGAAAAGTTGAAATTAAAATATTCAATTAATCCTGTAAAAAGGGAAATCGACACGAAAAGTAAATACAGTCAAGTAATATACATATTAACGTAAAGGTTTTTTTATTGTAAAATAAAAACGACTATGTAAACCTAGAAATTTTTTTTTTCGAAAAAAAAAATTGGAAAAATTTGCTTATGAAGTTTTTTCTACAGCAAATAGTTTTTATTGTAATAAGTATAACAAATAACTTTTGTCCTTCTTAGTACATCATTTTTAACGAGCCAATTGGATTATTTTAAAATTGAGTGCCGAATTCTGCCTTTTTATTGTTTTCTCAAACTAAAAAAATGAATATTCCTTGTCTACGTGTGTATTATAATAAACTCATGTAAAGTCACTTCATGAGTTTTAAAAGCAACACAAATTTTTTTAATGATTGAACTATAAAAGATTATATCTTTAAATGATTTCTAAGAAGGACATAAATAGTCATTGACTTTTTGTTTTATTACTTAGTTTTATATTTTAACAATCATAATAGTGGGTACGTTCGAAGATGCACGAATATTTTAATATATATATTTTAGTACAGCCTTGTAATACTTTTACATTTCTTACGCGCGTCGTTATAAAAGAGTACCAATATGTAATATTTGGATAATTAATTCCACAATAAATTGAGTAATATCGTCGTTTAATATTTATTAATTGTAATAATAATTAACTAATTAAAATAAAATTACGATACAATATTTAATCTTAGCAAATAAGCTTCAGTTTTAACTGAAAATAAACGAGCAAAACAGTATCTATCAAAAGCTAACAGTATCTATCAAAAGACTGACTAATGTCTTTCTATTAGACGACAAAAGAGAGTGCTTTTTGATGTGCACTTGTTATGAATATTGAATGGGGTTTTACCCTCTACGTTCTTCACCCATACCCCTCAAAAATTGTGGTCACTCACATCATTATTTTTAATCTTTGTTTGTTTAACTACTACATCCGATGCAAATTGATCATGTCTTGAAGAATGGATTTTGCTGAAGGTTAGGAGTTTATTCGGACAAATATCTAGATTTGTGTGAGGGAAACAAAAGATTTGAACCATTTCATTCTTATGCATACACAACAAGGATCACCATCGCCATATATTTGAATTATAGTTTATTTAATCGCGATAAAAATACAGCTGCAGATTTGCAAATTAAAAAAAAATCCCAAATTTATGACTCACTAATCAAAATATTTCACTTCACATTTATGATAATCCTGCATATAAGTGTGATTGACATTCATGACGGAAATTACTGGCGTGCAAAATGCGTGTATATAGTTCAAATCGGGTATGAACAATATTATTAATGTAATGATATTTAAATATAATTATTAAATTTTTTTTTTTAATTCGATTGAAAAAAAGAAACATATTTTGACCAAAACGTGCATTAATTTTTTATTTGAAACATGGCTTGAAATGGCGTGATATTTGAAATTTGATCTTTCGAAATGTTAAACTAAACTTTTGAGGAAATTCGAAATTGATAAAGACTTTTAGTTGGTAAACTTCTTTTCCAGAATCCTGTGAATTATTACGTTTCAAAACGTTGTAATTTTTCTTCAGGCGATATTTAATGCCAAATTTAAACAAAAAGTGAGACTCGCTATGGTAGCAATAAAGTATAAAGTTGGGAGTGTGATAAATAACTTTAGCTGAAAAATATTATACTGCATATAAAAACAAGCCCAATTGTGACACATAAAAGTACTCATAATACAAGTAAAAGAAATCATATTTCGGGTTAGTTAATTCATTTCCATATAAAAATCTCGCGGGAATTTTTGTTTTTTTCGAGCATTTGAATATCCAAAGATGTAGTGACGTTTTTTTTCACGAATTTAAAATTCCTAATAAAACAATAAATCATTTCATTAATGAAAATAAATTTTGGCGGCATATCATGTAACAGAATCTCTTCACCATAAAATATTAATTAAATCAACCAGATGTTACAATGGCAATAATATTCATCCATAAATTATTATTCTTATAATTAATATTTATTTAGACTGTCTCTATAAAATACGTCGACAGAATAATTAGTCATTATTAGATGATATTCGTTTTTTTTTAACTTAAATCTAAGTAGTTAAATATATACAAATCACTCTATACATTTGAATAGATAGATCATATTGCACAATTTTATAAAACTTCTATGTTTGATAGTATTGCATCATTAAGATTCAGATTAACTTTTATTATTTTGATACTAACATTATATTAAACACATGTGTATGTTTGTATTTATGACGTAGCATATATTTATTTAATTATATATAGTAATATAATTTTTTGAACAAAAATAGAATCGATTTCAAAAAAGAAACAGAAAAGTAAATATTAGTCAAAGATTCCAGGACTGCCTGACGTTTCTTATTTTCTCACAAATAAAAATGTACGAGACAAGGTAGTGCGAGTCCAGGGTGCTACAAGTAGATAAAATCTCACTTTGCTTTAAAAAAATTTATAAAGCCATTACCCATATTTCCTATCAGTAGTAATGTTTGTCAAACGCTTTAAAGTTCCCAACAAAAACAAATAATTCTTGATTTTATGTATAGTACTCTTGATTTTATGTATAGGACTAATGATAACATGTATTAATAAAACTATATTTGGAAACAATCTTATTTTCACAGTTACACATATATGTACTCATAACGGTACTTACTCCGAATCTGGAGGAATGTTTGGTTCCTGGGAGTGATCTGGGTATTCATAGTCGGTATTGAAATAGTTCCCTGGTAAATATTACCACCGATAGGAAGCGTCTGGTAGCACAGATTATGATATCTTAAATTATGCTTTGGTTCATATATAAAAATCTTCCCTAAATAACTAGTAAATTCGACGGCGAAGGACATAATAGCACTAACTTTTCCCGCAATTTATGACAAAATAAGTAAGGTTTGGCAACCAATGGATCTTGCTCAATAAGAAATTAAAGAGCTTTTTCAGTCCACTTCTTTTTCGTCAACGCATCAATTGTTAACCTAAGTATATGATTGACATCGAATTGTTGTACAAGGAAATAATTCATAAAATTTTATAATTTAAAGATACTTTTTCTTCAGTTTAGTTTTTTGGCCTCGTCCCTCTACAAGCTCTTAGTGAAAAAATCGTCTTGAAGTTAGACTACTTTTATGTGACCATTATGAAGCTATTCTTAACGTAACGCAAAATTCGGTTTATTATCAAAAAAGTATAATCGAGAATACACTTGAATTCAATTACTTAAAATTTTATTAATAACCTTCTTTTTGGTAGTCGGTAAAACTTAATACAATAAAATAGCTTAAAATAGATTTAACAAGTCTGAACATGATTTATAAAAATTTACTTCAATGAAATTTTCGCGATAACAGATATCGTATTATGTTTAAACAATGTATTGATTACACAATTTTCGTATCCAGTGTATATTATTTGATTTTAAATTAATATATCAGTTTTTATCAACACCGTGACATTAATATGAAATTTTAATACGAATTATGTTAACGGAGGACAGGTATCACGCAATCCAAGGACTTGTTGTTATGGTTAATTATTGGATTCTTGTGTCTTCTAAAGTGAACAAATTTATGGATCCAAAGAGTTCAAAAAACACATATAATCCAAAGACTCTAACCCTTCCCCAAACCGGGGGGTTCAAGTAATTCTTGTGCACTATAATTTTGTAACCAATTTAATTTCCGGAACCATAGATTCATTGAAAATACTAAAAAGTATTCCAAAGAGCCCATTAATTTACAAACAATTTAAAAAACTGTAGTTTAACATGTTTAAAAAAGTACTTCAAAATATTGATTGCATGTCCACAAGCGTGAACAGCACCGCGTTTCATACGCTCGAACTATTTATGAATATAGCTTACTTCGCGAACTATTAACCTAGACCGCATTTCAAATTGTATTGGGCACTACAGGCCAATAGATTGACCAAGTGTTCCGTTTTGTATATACCTGTTCTTTTCTATTTATCAGAATTTCCGTCATCAGTGTCTTACACTTAATTGATTGATTATTATTTCAAATTTTTATAGAAGTAAATTTTATTTTAAAGTAAAATAATTAATATTTAAAATTTTTATTCCAAAGTAAATATTTTTATTATTTTTCTTCAAAGTTACATAGGGTATACCAATGTAATTTTGATATTATTAATAATATTACAAAAAATTATATGATGTAATAATTAGAAATGAAAATTGGTACCACTCACGTAAATATTTTTGCGAGAATTAGTGCAGAAATTAGGGGCCAATGTTATGACGTACTTAAACTACAAAATTCTAGTAAAAAACAATCATAAAATAAACAGTATCATTATGATATTAGTAAAATAAATAAACTGTATGTGCGCATTCAATTGTTTACAGGTGCTATTAATTTTTTCAACAAAATAGTGAATAATTTACGTTCATAAACTGTAAGAGGTAGTAGGAGTATTATTATCTGAGAAAATTTTAATAAAACAAATGTGGTCATAATTTTTAAACTGTTTATATTAGTAATAATAATGTATCTGTTTATGAGGTTATTCTCACCACAAAATGTTTCGATTTTTATATTTCTACTGAAAATTTCGCCTGCTGATAAGCCCGAAAATATAAAATTTCATGTCTTCGTATTTAAAGTCAAAATAATTTTTGTATGATAACAATATTCATATTTATTTTAATATTATTTTTATAAAAATTTTTAGCTTTAATCAAATCAATTAGTGTCGATAATGGCCTAAATTGATGTCTTACCCTAAAAAAGCATCTCAGATGAATGAATTCTCTTTCAGTTCTACCAAAACACAACAAAACTTTCTTTTCAACCGTTTGCAGTGCATTTTTAATTATTCATTCGTGTCATCATTTTCTTTTGTTTTGGGTTAAAGCAGAAAAGGATTCTACACCCTGCAGCCAAGGAGCTTTTTATGAATTTAGCAGAGTTTTACCGACTGTGACTTTAGCCGACTAATCGAATAAGAGATTAGTCAGCCGGGTGACCAGCCTAATAGTCGGTCAAGTCGATCAAGACATTTTTGTATGTGTCAAATTTAATTTGACCAGGTTATGTTATGGTTATAAATCTGATGGTCATGGTTTTTTAAAGATGTTTAGAATTTTTTTAAATGGTTTTTTTATTTTTTATTTTTACAGTACATGCAATTTTGATTCAATACTACGAACTCTAAAATAAAAATAGTAAAATATTAATTAACAATCACGGTTTTTATTTAATGTAATACCTCCTAAATAAATTTTATTAAGAAATTCATACAAAGTTAGTCGCAAAGTTAGTACTTGGAACAAGTCTAGAATTCAGCTTTATGCATATGATTTAAAACATTTTATGGTCTAAATTTTATGAAAATTTTCAATTCTGGGTATTCCTGAGCAAGGTGCACTCTTAAGGACTATAAACAACGCAATTCACACCACCTGAAATTTTCATATTGTCTTCTAAGGTCTTTTTCAATATCAACGCTAATTTTGCCGAAGAAAATTACTCTTTTAAATAAAGTATAGTACCCATTTAAAATGTTAAATTATGTATAATTGCTATACATATTCGGAAAATTAAAATCATTTGATTTAAATAAATACAAACCATATGATTTGTTACTTGTCATCAACTATTGTTTAACCAGACACATAATAAGTTCCACGTGAAAAATATAAAAATTTAAATAAATAATAATAATATAATTATTATTTATTTAATAATTAATTGTTAATTGCTACACACATTTGGTTAATTAAAATCATTTGATTTAAAAAAATATATAACATATGATAACCAAAACATGTGACATAAATATAACAAATATGCACCCACCCACTGGAACTATGAAGTGGATTATAAAAGAATTAATTACCTATACATAGCGCTATAACAATTTTTAACCGAGTTAAATTTAATCTGGGAGTTAACTGAACATCTAATATGAATATATTTCGAAAAATATTTTATTTTAGTAATTTTTTTATTTTAGTTAAAATCGATTTGCCTTTTATGAAAGACCCAATTCGGATGTTCATGTTTAAGTTCAGTAATTTCAGAATGATAAGCTTTAAACTTTTGAACTAGTTACTTTACAGTTATTTGATAGAGAATTCAAAAATATATTTCAGTTTAAGCAGACCGTTCCGTGTTTTAAAGAATATACAGAGTCGACTTTCTATTATAGGGTTTTTTTATCGAGAAGTACCTTTTTTTCTGATATCCTTTTTTTTCATAAAATATAATCCAATTTTTTCCAAATTCTTTTATATAGAAGACTACATTAAGTTGTTATGGGTCGATGTTACACAAACTGAGTTAATAATTAAATAAACAAATTATTTGCCAACATTTTTAAAACAAACCGGTTAAAACTTGTGAAGTATCTAGTAAAATTTTCGTTACAACAAAAATATAAACAATTTTTCATTTCAATTTAGTATTTATTAGAATATTTCGAAATATTTTAAAATGGTTTGTCAATAAATACTTTTTACTAAAAATTCATACCGAATTTAAAAAATATTTACAGATTTATTTCCATATTATTATTTTTTTGGACTTTCTCTGTTACGAATAATTTTTCACAGAAATATTATATTTTTAATTTTAAAACATTTATATTAATCGTTATACATAGATATCTCAGCAATTAATTGCTGCACAGATATTTAAAGGTTTAACATAGTGTTTAAAAAAACCTCTTTGCGGAGAGTAAATTCTTTATATGAGATAAACAAATTTTATTCCTTTCATTTATTTTTAAAAAAACTGTAAAAGATCGAATAACTAATATTTTAGATTCTAAGAAAATCTACGGAGAAGCTTAAAAATGTTTCTATTATTCATTTCGGACGGATTTTTTACTTATTTTTATTTATTATCAAATGTAACTAAAGAATTTAGTATTGCGTTTTTTATCCATTACATTTTTTTCAGTGAACTTAAATGATCCAAAACCTTATTGATAATTTGTTTTTATTGAGGTATGCAAAAAAATGTGAGCAGTTTTTGATGCAAAGATTATAAATTTCCTTTCATTTAAACATTGCATTCCTTCAATTAGTATACTTATTTAATGCTAAAAGAACATTTAATTGTTATCTTTGATTTTCTAATTCCATTAAAAAAATCACAACGAATTTTCTATTTTGCTAAACAATTTCATTAAAATACTTTTATTCAATTTTATTATAAATAAAATAATATCACTCATTTTTATACTCCGCATATAAAGAAAACCGCGTATAACGAATATGTCAGTTTCACTCTCAATTTTGTAACGGCAATCAATATTGAAGACACATATGCCCGCCATGAAGATTGCTCGAAAGCTAATGAGATAGCAAGCTGGCAATTTTGTGACATATTCTAGACATAAAGACTAAGTGTAAGTTCGAGAGAAAGCAAAATCGATCTATTAGATCCAATCAATCGATGACCCAACCCTTAAAATAATCAATAGAAGAAAATTTCAAAAGCAAATAATGTTTTTTTTAATCAAAATATGCTAAGAAATACATATAATTGCAATACATACTATTATTACAATTAATTGTATTTTAACATTAATTATTAAAAATACGAATATTGATACTCAAGCATATGTCGAGTATCTAAACAATTAAGACTATTAGCTGTTATTTTCACTTTTACAATATAGTTTTCAATACTTAGAGAACTTCCTTAAAATGAGATTTCTGTCCACCAAAATAGGCTTTGGTGGATATCTGCAATAATAACTAAACTGATAATTTCCGGTTTGTATACTTCTTAAGTGAAATTCAACCGGACATTACTTACATTTAATTGAAAATCCGGAATTTATCTTTTAGATAAATATTAAACTAAAATATACAAATAATTTAAAATATATATTGTGTAATTATTAACTGTGACAATCCAAGACATGCACGCGATTCCTCTCTTAATAAACATCGCCAAAAGAGACTAGTGATTGCGATAAATAAGAGACATAATTTCAGGAATCAATGAGTTTCTTATAGTCAATGAATAATATAATCAATGATTCCCTATTATACTGAAAAATATCCTAACAACGCTTAGCTTATTTTCACAAACCTTATATTCCCAAAATAATCCTGCAGAATTGCATGTGTAAAAACTTGCAATTATTGATCAAATACAAATATTTCTTATTTTCTAATATTTAACTTGAATACATGAGACATTTTAATATATTTGGAAATCAATTCATAAAATGATTCACATATTATGATAAAATAATTAAATATACTTATGAATAATATTTAAGTGGAGTTCCTAAAATAATTCAAGAATACACATAGAGATTCCCTTTATCAGCAGATGTGTTTTTAGAAGCACGAACTTATCAAATTGATATCACTATGTATGTTATTTTTGTTTGGTTAAGTATTAAGAGTGATAATGTTTTTTTCTTTTTGTTATATTTTTATGAAAATAGAGATTATTTTATAATTGAAAAATTAAATGAATGTTTTAGATAAATAAAATAATAATCATGTCTAGGTGGTAATAAATGTACCTCTATTATTTTGAAATTAAAATGTTACTTGACTTATCGATAAGCTATACCTTTTCTAATCAAGTTAATTTAACATTGATTTTTAGTGCTATTGGCTGCCTTATTTGTCGGTATCAGCAAAATATAACACAATTGGTTTCCTCCTCACCGTATCCTCTAATACTTTCTTAACCTTGAACAAAACTATATGGAAAAAATGGCATTCCTAAAAATTAAATTCCTGTGTGCCTGTGTCTCTGTGTGCCTATGGCATTGCAGATACTAAGCCCGTGAGGCGATTATAAAATCGTCGTGCCCATCTGTATTTGTGCCTGCGAAAATTTCCGCAATGACTACATCGATTTTAACGAACCAGATTTTTTGGCACTAAGAAAATGTTGGAGGTTATAAAAAATTAGTTTTTTACTATGTAAAAAACCGAAATTTTTTAGTATGTCTAGAGGATAAGTGGTTATTTTTGTAGATTTTCCTCAAAGGAGAAAATTGTGCTCGAAAATTACAGTGGACCAAACATAAACAGATAGATATTTACATGCAAAAACGAATATATAGGTATCTTTGTTCACACTATGTGACAGTGACAATCATATTACTGCCATTTCTCTTTTAATTTTCGTTTCGAAAAAAATCCTATTAAATTAAAAAATATATCAGCCACATCATAAAAGAATCCATCAAGTCGTATTTACTGTGATTTCTGCTTCATAAGGGATAAAATAAATTACAAAATTTCATTGCACTACACTTGGTTCATCCTGTACATAGATTAAATATACAATAGAATTGAATATTAACACGCTTTTATTAGCTTCACTCGTATGTTTGTTTGTCTGTAGGTAACTCTCTGAAGTTGGCTGCAGAACGCATATGAACGGATCCTTTGCATGAGAGTAATAAAGATAGAGCTAGTGCGCGAACTACGGTGCGCGAAGCGTGTTTTTTTAGTTTTTTTAAACTATTATAATATTATTTTTGTTATTTAATATTGTTTAAATAATTACGATCAAGTTCCCGTTAGTAACAAAATTAAGTAACATTTGAACTTATTTTTCAAATAATAGATAATTTCAAATAATTTCAATCTATGATTTTTCTATACAAATTTATTTAATTGTAAACGATACTTTGTATAATGAAATAAATATTTACAAATTAAGATTTAAAATGATGTTTTAGGCACATTTCCTAATAAATATAATAGTTCAAATATCGTCTTAGTAAGAAATTAAAATATTTATTTACATGATGGTAGTAAAAATCGCGTAGTAAATTATGGTAGGAAGGAAGGTTCAACAAAAATTTGATTACTCATAGGTATCCTTTGATTTCTGAGGTTAAATCATATTTTATTTTGTGTGTTACAAATACTTTTATTGTGAAGTAGTAAAGTACCTGGGTTAAATACGGTGCAGTAGATAATAAGGTCCACATTCAAAATTTCAGGTCTAAATAATTATTTGGAAAAACTTTCCTTAAGCGTCTATACTTTTAGTTGGTATAACCCAAATGAAATGCAAAAGCCGCTAGGGTCTTCATATTATGAGTAACGAACGATTTGTCAATGAACTGACAATAATTGCACCGTTTTATAGCTTTCGATGAAATAGTTTGTGTTGCACATTAAGAACTGTTAGATATCATAAATGTTTCTATGATCTAGTCATCCGGCCAGCCTACTTGACCTAACTTTGACAGAATAACCCCAAATGAACTGGAAGAAGCTAGTATCATCCTTGGCAAAGCTAGGAAAAAATGAGCACTGGAAGTTTTTTTGAATCTTTGAAGCATGAAGCGTTTGGTGCATGGTTCTATATTGAATAAAGTCTAAGAAAAGGATTATGCAACAGAAATGATTCGAAAATATTAGTATAGCTATTTTACTAAATATTATCTAGAGGCACTCATTTATATGCATACAATTAATTTTAAAATTACTTCTAGAATATTTCCAAGAATTAAAAAAACTGTACGGTGAGTTTTTCATTGTACATATTCCAGAATAATTTGAAAATGTCGATGAAAATCATACATAAAATGTGGTCAATAGCCTTATCTGTCCCATTACTATATTAAACTTCTTTTTAATAAATCAAATGTTTTCTTTTGTTATTGAAAGAGAAATTGTCGTTTTTTAATATTTGATTTGCTTAATTTCTCTTAGAAAACACAATCCTTTTTAAAAGTTTTTTTTTGCCAGCTACGAGCGCATTTATAAAAGTTGTTTTTTCTAATGTAATGAAGTGATTTTGAAGATAATTTAAGAAAAATTACATGCTTACTGATGGTCCTTATTTAACTTCGGTGATTTAATTAGACTCTACAGTTTTTTAAAACATTTTTGAAAGTATCGTCATTTAGTTAGACTTGTATGATAAATCATATAAATAAACTTTGTAGAAAGCTTAATTTTATCCATAAAATCCAAAAAAATATAGCATACATACGATATTTAAGTTAGATGAGCCTTATTTGCTTTAGAGGTAGTACCTTACTTAGTAAATAACTTTCATAACAAAAATATTTTTTTGGGAAATTATTCATTTTTAAACTTAATGGCTATAAATTAAACCTACACATGTGTTCAGCATATATCATCGTTGCACACTTATGTCAGATGCTTAGATCATGATCTTAGTAATTCTGACGTACGCCCAGCCTGACGTTTACTGTTTCGAGGCATAATATTCTACCGCAATTAATAAGTATTCTATGAATTACATTTAGATGTCGTGAAGACAACGTATTTTATTATTATTATAATTTTTTTTGTTTAATTTATCAGACTTTAAATTTAGAATCGCATTCACTTTATTCTTCAAATCATCATAAAAAAATGCATTGTTTTGATCATATATCTTCTGGCAAAAAATCTGTTGCATAAAAATTTACATGTGGGATAATGATTATTACTACAAAAAATAATAATAATTTAAATATTTATAAAAATGTATGACTTCAGGTATTTTATAAGTATAAATAAATTTCTTTACAAATTCCAAAAACATTATAATTTTAAAATTATTGTACTTAAAAACTAATATAGTTTAAGGCAACGCGCGTGTATCGCAAACAAATGTTGAAAATTATGTAAATTTAATGTTTTTTTTTTTTTTTTATCCTATAGTAGCTGATTGAATTTTTTTTTCTTTAATTTGAATATTTTCATTAAAACTAAAAGCTATTAAATGGATGTAGGTAGGTATATTTGCTGTGTTTTATATTATGAATGAATATGTGATAAATCTCCACAATTTTGTTATTATGTAATCTTTTTAAGCAAAATATGTTTTTTATTTATTTATGAAGTATATTTTGGTATGTAAAATTCATGTTTACATAAAAAATAGTTGTGCAATGGGCTGTATATGAAAAATATTTGATAGAGAACAAATATATCAATTAAAAAACATGCTGATGATATTCATTGGTATATATTTTTTTAATTAAACATATAATATCGTTCAACTTTTATCCAATTTTGGCCAACAAAGTATGTAATCCTATTAAATTTGGGTGGTGGTTTTCAAATATTTGGTTAAATTAAACAAAAGTATAATATCTTTCAAAAATAATGTAGATAATATCTTTCAAAATTGTAAGAGCCTGGTCATGGTTTTCGTATACGTGTTAAAGTAAGCGAATTCATAATATCAAAATTAAAAAGAACCACCGTAAATTAATGGGTTTGAAAACAAGCTCACTCCAATCGGTCAAAGTTCGGCCAAGATATCGGAAAAATTAATATTTTGAACCTGGTGACGTCACAAAAACCAAAAAACTTAGTTTTGCTGTATTACGCTCAATTTTTATCCAAATTGGGCCAACAAAGTATGTAATATTACTAAATTTGGGTCAAAGTTTTCCAATTTTTGCTTAAATTTAGCATAACTATAATATTTTTTAAGATACTAAGAGCCTGGTCGTGACCTTTCGTATGAAGGATAAAGTAAGCGCATATATTATAACGGCCCAAAATTTGTGGTTTTGCTTATCATAAAATGTATAATCATAGCCAAACCTCCACGTCTTTGTCACAAATTAGCACCACAGCCTCCTATGACGCTGGATTACCCAAGAAATTATTTAAGAAAACTTCATTATTCCAATGGATACCTGGTATAGGCTTTGATCGATGTCCCAATATTTGCTAACACAATGTGTTTTGATCTAAGATGACCTCGGAGATTTCATTTCGTGCTTGGCGTACCTTGAAGCAATCGAAGTTTTTTCATAGTATTTCGATCGATTAGTTACAAATTTTGACTGCATCGTTTGTTTGTAACAAAGAAATTTGAATTGTATTAAATTTTTCATTTTAATTCAGTTGAAAAATCGATGATTTATTAAACAATATGTATAGCAACAACAAAAAAATTATAACCAATTCAATGCACAATGAAATTACTACCTACCTGGTCTATAAACTAAATACCCAATCTGAAAATCATCTGTGGCTTACCTTACCTTATGAATGAATATTTTATTATAATCGTGCTAATTTTAAAATTATGCAATTTACTTTCTGCACCTTTAAGCATTATTTTGTTTTTGTTTTGATTTTTTTATTCAGTTGTTTGTTTTGATATGTAAATAATATACTTTGAAGATCAAAAAGTAAAAAAAAAAATACCTTCTAAGTCTAATAGGGATTGGCGCAGGAGTACTAAAAACTATTCCAGTTTAATTTCGTCTAACTGATTCTATGCGTACATGTTGACAAGGGAATCACATTGTTTAAAAAAGAAATTTTTTTAAAAATAACATATAATTCTTATTTTAAACAGTCTTTTTTATATTCTTTGATAAATTATGAATAAAACAGGTTCTTTGAATTTTTACGATAAAGTTAACAGTTTTGGGGATATGAATTTTTAAATCATGTCCCCAAAATAATTAATGAATAAAATATAAAAGATATGTTTTTTAATATCCTTTATACAATATACTTAATAATATCCTTAAGCCAGACTAAAAAAAATTTATTTTATATACTTGTTTTATAATTATTTATTACATAGTGTCTTTGTTTAACTCACGCGTTACAAATAATTAAAAAACAGGTATCAAAAATGAAGTATTAAACAATTGAAGTAAAAAAACAATTCCTTGCAATTGTTTAAACAATTTTGGTTTAATTAATATGACACCGAGTTGAAACTTGGCAATATGAATTTGTATTATCAGTAGGAAAATTTAAAGAAAATTACATGAAAATATTGAGATTTAATAGTTTTTGGTACTCATACGCCAATTTTTACTCTTAACATCTTTAAGACATTTTTTTGTTATTGTTTTGATTTTTTTGAATCAAAACATCAAGTTATGTTGGCTTTGTTTTGTTATGCTAATTTTATTTTTGCTTGTACCTAAATTGCATTTAGCTAATGTTAGATTAATTTTTATATTTCCTAACTACCTAATACTTAAAAAAATCGAATATGATTAATAATAGGTCGGAATCCAATATGAGCGATTTATTTGCATACGTTGGCTTTTTTTCAAAAAGAATTTAACAAATAAGAATTTAACATTTTTATTTGCATGCAAATAATTTTTATACATAGTCCCTCAAAAAGAGCTGAATTAATTATATTTTTAATTCATAGAATAATCATTATTATAAGTAACAGAAAATTTTGTTCATGAATCAGGTCACGTTCAGCAATATTTAATGAACGTAAACGAATATAACTCTGTCAACTATATACGTCAACATTCGTGAGCAAAAAGTCGCGTATTTCTTGTTTGCACAGAGAGGGAAGATGCTAAAACACCAAACCACATGTATTCTCTTTCCCCTGAATCTTCCATTTAATTTCACATCGTCAAAGGACAGGGAAGGACAACAATGTTTTCTCCTTAATCTTTTGCATTTTATCTTAACATACATAACTATTTCCAAAATGTATCAAACATTCAAGTCCTCTTATGGCAAAGACACGAACATTCGTGATTCGTTTATGTTTTAAAGCTTGATATGAACATTATATTGGAATTTAAGAAATCGTTTTCATTCAATATTCGTTGAATACTTAATAAAAAAAAATGATGTAAGTCTGGTCAGAAATTTGTTATAAACATTGATGAAATATTTTGTTTTATAGTCAGCATTATGATTATAATTTGCATAAAAATTGAAAAGAATTTTTATTTTAAATTTATTGAATGAAATAATTGTAAATTATTTATAGACTTCAATTACCCCCACGAATTCTTTGGTGCATTATTATACTCCAAAAATTTCAATGTCAAGTATAACCAAAAGGTATTCATAATAGTTTGTTTATTATAATATTATGCATTATTATTTAAAATTATGCCTTTGTAATCGTGTATGAAAAACTGATACTAGTTTCAAATTAAAACTTCTAATATTACTTATTATTATTTCAAGAGTGCCGCCGTTATGGAAGTCGAAATTCGACCATAATCACTCATAAGTGAATCTCATTGCCTTTAACCAAAACAGTATATATGTGTACCCTTAAACAAAACAGTGTATTATACAAAAGAGTATACTTGCGTGTGTATGGTAGTGTGTGTAATATGATCCACACCTTTTATATGTGTGTAATATTTTTTAAATTGATTTTATGTATTTTTATGCATAATTTAAAAAATATATAAGCATTCTTCACTCCTTCTCTGTATAAACTTTAAGTGTGCCAAATTCCATACTCCTCCATATGCCCAACTTTCATAAAAATGGGTAGAAAGTTTTGATTCACGTATTAATATTATAATATTAATATATAGATAACAGCTATACCGACATAGTATATAATAATGGATCCTATGAAATCAAGGTCCTTGTCAAAATCCCCATATCTTAAACTAATTAATAATACCCGTAATAAAACTATTGCACATAACGACATATTGCTTAAGAGGTATTAATTTCTTACATAAAGCAGACTATATATAAGGAGTGTGCTTTTAACAATCTGTTGATTTTAATTTAATATAATATACATTATTTTTCTTCCAATTTTTGCGCTCAAATAACTCAAAAAATACTTCTCCAAATGTTATTAAATTTTTATGCATAATATTCACATGAAAACAGAAGGGCTTGCCTAATAAATAAATTTCAAATGTAAAAATCACAATTCTATTTTATATTTAGATATGTTTTAAATATGTTTTTTATATATATTTTCATGTCAATATTGTGTATACCAAATTTCAAAACTAAAAAATCCAAATGGGTCTATTCAGATTATTTGCATTGTAATATACCCATGAGAAAACCATTTTAACACTTTTTTTAAACTTATTTATATGAAGTATTTATGAATGAAAAAAGTAAGTTTAAATTACGTGTAATCAAAAAATACCAATATAATTGATGATTTGCAGGCACGGGTATAATATCGTGCTGTGCATGCAACATACTAATTACAAAAATATTTTGAATGAATTCGATAATAATCTGCATAGCCAATAGGTGAAATATTATTTATTCTAAACTACTAAAAATAAATATAAGTAGCTTCAAAAATATTCTCAATTAATTACTACAATTTTTAAGGAATTTTTAAGGTGTGTATTTATTGTGTGCAATATTTATATAAGATGATTGTTTATAAACAACAGAATGTGTAAACAATTCCTCAAATTTGTATTTTATATTTCAACTTAAAATTGCAAAATTTATATACAGTTGAACATCAGAATCTAAACCATTCTTCAGAATTTAGTTAAAATATTATTTTACGCACCCACAACTGTTATACATATTAGTAAAGAAGAAACAAATTTCCAAAAAATCTTTTTAAAGCTACTGTGATAATAACTCATTTTACTATTTTCAAGCAATTAAACGAATTAACTGAGCTTTACTTTTATATTTAGGGAAGAATATAACTCTTTAAGAGTGGAATATATTTCCACCCTAGGCCAGAGTCTCACGGGCCAAAACAAAAATGCATCACTGCCCCAAACAACTTAAAAATGGTGCAAATAATAAAAGAATATCAGAATATACGGTTATTTAAAGGACTTGAAAACTTTAGTATGAGAACTTTCTATGATAGTACAAGCAAAACCATGTTCTGAAATGCTATACATATTGCCTACACAAATATAGTTTACTTCATATTTATAGACAATAATAAAGAACTTGTATATTTTCTATGGAGAAATTTCATGTGTAGGGATAATTTTTGTTGGAGCCAATAGACATGATAACGTCCGAGCCATTTTTTTTTTGCGTAGAGATGAATCATCCATTTTTTACTATCAATTTGTTGGGAAATGAAATTCTTAAACAAAAATTACCAGAATATACCATAAAAAAATTCAACTTCGACTTGTGATCTGTAAATATTTCGCATACTACGTAAACAAAATATCAATTTTGGCTATTGTTTCTAAAACTCGAAGTGTTTGTTCAGAATTTTAAAAAATTTTAAGACGATAGAAAAGAATAGAAAACATAAATATTTATAAAAAATTATGATATTAGAATATTAAAATGATGTTTTATCTTTAAGTAAAAAAATCATGACAGTAGTGGAAAATTAAAAAAAATTTATTATATGATCAATAATGATTGATTAAATATAAAACGTACAATATTAAAGTAATATCTCCAATAAACAATTTTGTGTTTTTTTCATTTCATAGTCAGTGGACACAAACAATCGTCATTTATAAATGGAATAAAAGGGTGATTATTTGTTGTCATTTCTATTCCTTTTGGTAAATTTCCAGAACGTATTTGATCAGTTATTCGATCAATTTCCTTGTCTTGTTCAATAGCAGATTGTTGTATTTCACGTTCTTCTTGTCTCTTGCGCTCCTACATAAATACAAGATTATTTCATTGTGTTAGGTATGTATGATTAATTTTTTTATTTGTATTTTTTGCGTCAATTGTTCTAAATATTTATTTTTAGCTTGGACTATTATGAATTTAAAACTGTGTATTATAAAAAATTTTACATAATAATAAAAAACTGTCGTAACAATAGCTATAAATAAATATTAACTAGTTTTTTTATTTCTATTTTTCCATCAATTGTTCTAAATAATTATTTTTGACATGGACTATTATGAATTTAAAACTTTGTATTATTAAATATTTAACATAATATTCAAATAGTGTCATAGCAATAGCCAAAAATAAATATTAATTTTGGATTCTGTAAAAACTTATTGTTTGTAAATTAAAATTGTAAAAAAATATGTAACTTTCGGTATAATATAAGAAAATTTATATTCAACACATGTTAAACTTAAAATTATATATTTTGCAAAATTTCAAATACTTCCAATTTCGAAGAAGAAATCGTTTTAAATAAAAAAGATTAAAATATGTTGTTTATCGCTGGATTTATGAATGATAGATCAAATAGTTTAATCGATAACAATAACACATAATTTGTTAGAAAAAAGGATCAGTATAAATTGTGGTTTTGCTATATTGGTAAGGAGTAATTTTTTGTTTTAATATGGTTTTCGACTACACTATACGCGTCGCTTCATATACAGAGCTAAGATTTTGTGGAGGTATTCATAAACGGGTAGAGTATCTCCCATAACTTAATTTGACGCGCTCGATTAAATCTAAACCGAGTAAACCCCCGCTTATGGCCAACTACCATAAAATGAAATTTAAATTAAGAAAATTTTCGGAACTCGAAAAAAATGAATTGTCCTGAATTGTCCCAAGTTTTTTCTTATGAATTATTTCCAATAAGTCGTCTTTTCAATCACTTCTAAAGTATTTTTCAAACACTCAATTACTTCAATTTGAAAGAGTGTTTTTTAGATTCGTTAAGTCTAAATTATTTTTATCGTAATTAAATATTCCCTGATTAATTATTACCTCATTCAAAAGCCGATATTTGTGCTGTTCTAGTAAATCCTTATAATATCGTTTTTGTTCTTCAAATAATCTTGCTTTCTCATCTTTGTCCATTGCAAAATCAATTTCATTCATTTTACGAATAGTTTCATCATATAAACGTAATTCTTCTTTTTCATTTGCAGCTCTTTCTTCACGATCTTTTGATATTTTTTGCCGTTCTGCATGCAGTTGCTATAAATTAGCATAAACACATTTTTGTTATAAGAACACAAGCAAATTGTTTCATATTATATGTGTAACTTGTATATTACAGACTGTTATATTTTTATCAACTGTTATTGTACAAACACATTGTAGTAGTTGGCTCAGTGGTCAAATGAGTAAAGGCACTAATATATTCAATCATTTATTGCTTACACTTTACAGATTTAGAGCGTGTTCAAATCCAGACCGCGGCAGTTTGATCAATTATAATTAATAAAATATAATAAAAGAAAGTTGATTAATCACACTGTCGTCGCTTGAAGAAGAACGAAGTAAGTGAACGAAGTATCACCATTTACCATGTCAAAGATGGCAACCGGAGATCAACCGTCCCGACTTTTTGATTTTGAGCTGCACCATAACCTTATTTTTTTAACTACACTACAGTTAATTTATTATTTTAGATTATTACCTTAGCCAGATCTTTTCGATATTCACACAATTTTCGTTGCTCTTCCATTTTAATATGATCCAATGCTTTACGATCTTCAGAAACAAGCCTCTCAAATGCCTCGGCATCTCTTTTTTGTGCATCTTTAATTTGGGAATCATAATTTTTAAACATATCCCACTCAAATCTTAATTCCGCCTGAAATTTAAAAAATTCATAAAGTTGTATTCTCTGTCAGGCTATAAATTCTCATACTTTTCTATTGATAACTGCAGATTTCTCTGCAGCTAAAGTTTCATCAAGTAGCTTTCGATAAGCTTCATCAATGATTCTCTCTTGTTCAGCCTGTTTCCTGTGAATTGATTGTCTTTCGTCGATTTGTTGTTGAAGATATCTTCGTATTTCGGCTGCTTTTTGTTGTTTCATTCTTTCAGCTAAAATTGCATTGAAAAATCGTATTTTTTTAAACACTAGGTACTTTTCTAACATAAGGTCCGTGATCTATCCTAGATAATATACATGCTTCATGAATCAACCAATCATATGGCCCTTTCGTGTAAAATTTAACTCTATACTCATTCACAATTTTCTTATAAAAATTCGATCGAAATGCCAAAAAATCAAATTTTTAATAATAATGTAAAAAAAGCTCATACCATTTTCTAAATCTTCCTTTAATTGTTTTACCGTCTTTTCCATTTCTATTCGTTCAATATTTCTCGAACGATTTAATTCTTCAGTTAATACTTTACGTCCTTCAATTTGTTTGTTACGTATTTCAATGTCTTCTAATTCATTTAATTTTCGTAAAGTTGCTTCATGAATTTCTTTTTTTTCCTATAAAACATATAAATTTTCAAAAATTTCACATTACTTGCGTATTTGAATATAATTTTAAAACAAGACAACAAATAACAGACCTAATTCTTAAAATACCGTTCATAGTTTGAAAGTTTGACCTGTTTATAATAATTGGCATTTTTGAAAAATACGCAAGTGTAACTAGGAAATATTTATTAATTGTAGTTTTTATTTGTGTATATTGATTTTGAGCTAAAATTGTGTCAGAGTATTTTTTGTATTTGTATCATTTAAAACTGTGTACCCTGTTTTATAAAAATTGGGCAGACGGAGGAGCATGAAATTAGGCACACTTAAAGTTTATATAGAGAAGGACTGGTGAATGCTAATATTTTTTAAAAATTAAGCTTAAAAAATACATTAAATCATACACACATATATATAAAGTGTGGCTTATATTACACACATTACCATACACACGCAAGTATACTCTTTTGTATAATATACTGTTTTAAGGGCGCACATATATACTGTTTTGGTTAAAGGCAATGAGATTCACTTATGAGTGATTATGGTCGACCTTCGACCGCTGTAACGGGACTCTATTTACTTTTATGCTGTCTCTTATGGTTTAAAAGATTTCCGTAGATATATAAGGCCTACTATTCGATTGTACTCATCAGCGAATTTGAAATTAATTTTTTGATCAAGAACAATATTTAACTTTTTTTTTTATATTTTAATTATCTTGATGACGGACAGATAAGATATTAGATAGTCAAATACATATAGTAGGAATTTGATATTATCTTCAAAATTTTAAAACGTTACAAACTTTAAATTTGATTTTTATAAGTACCTAAAATAGCTTATCTTTAAATATCTGAAAAAATTTTCTTGAATTAAAGCTAAGAACACTGACGATCAAACCAATTAAAAAATCATAAAATGTGATACTCGTACTAGAAATAAATTTCACAGGTTAATTTATCGGGCATTTCTGAAATATGTAGTCTTAATAAGACCTATCATTTGTTTACCATATATTTTCTTCTTAACTAAAATTATAAACTTAAAATTTTACGCAGTACGGTTAAAAAAATATTAAATTATTTATTATTGGGAACTTTCTAATTTAATGAAAATTAAAATTTGTTAACAGTTTACCATTTCTTTAATTGTTTTCATTTTTAAATCATGCCACATATTTTCCATCTCTTGTTCGTGCTGTTTTCGTCTTTGATTTTCCTCTATTTGTAATAATTGGCATCGTTTAGAATCCTGCAAATTTTTTTTCGCAAAATAACTTCTGAATGCATCAGTTTTGTCGCTGTTAAGAAATAATATTATGAATAACGATATGAATGATTTATAGACACAAAAAAAAGTTTTAAATACAAAAGTTAAGTATAAACTTAAAATTTTCGTCTACTGCACTAACTTTGGGAGTAATAAATACAAATTAAGAAATAAGGCAGACTTGTTTATAAGCTGTAATATTTTTTGCTTACAACATTTGTAAAAGTCTTTTTTGTTTGACAAATTCTTCAGTTTCTTTAAGTCGTCTTTCTCGAACTTCAGCAACTTTTTGGCGCAAACTTTGCAATGCATCCGTATTAAGTTTTTGTGCTTGTGCAATTGTTTCCAGAAATTGTTGTTTTCGTTCTTCAATGAATAATTTTTTCAATCTAAAAAATTTACAATAAAAAGCATATATATAACAGGGACGTATTTATTGAAAACATTTTGGCGCAAATTTACAAATCAATTTCTTACGGGATTACAAATTATGTGCTATTGGAACTTGAATCACCATGTATACGCTTAACTAATCCATTTTTTAATTATAATAATTAGAAATTAGCCCCATAATTTTGGCACAATCAATTCAATTCTTACATTATTTATCTTAAATTATTTATCTTATGTGTAATCACTATGGAGATAAACGTATATTTTAGCTATTTTTTAAGATTTTTTAAAGTAACTTTAAATGCATTTTGTTGAAGTAAAGAGGCTTCAAATAATATTAAAAATAAAGTAAAAACTTGTGCATTTCCCTAAGGTGTTCCTTGGAAAAAATAGGAGTATTAGTTTATTTTAATTATTTATGATAGTCATTGATAATTCTTAAATGAATTTATTCGACCTTCAATGTAATAAATTTTTTTTTTTTTTTATTAAAGAGAATTATTCATTTGCTACAATAAAGATAATAATCACAAATATATCGAATAAGATACAATCAAATGAAATTATACCGGCGTTATACAAAGTGTCTGTATTGCTTAGACAGCAGTGTGTATATTGTTTAGATACTAGCAGTCTAACTTTCCAGATTCACATGACATACGCATTCCAACAAGAAACAAACAATAAACCAAAAAGTATATAGGATAAACAAAAAACGTATAAAAATAATGTCATTAGAATAATTTGAAAACTGTTTTCATTGTTTTAAATTATGATTTTCTATGCATACCAGACCTAAAGTTCACAAATTCCCAAAACAGGTTGATTTGTTAGCAGTGTTTTGATATGTCGTCATTATCACCTGTCGTTTATTTATATTTATATTTGACTTAATGAAAACATATTCATTTTCAATTGGTTTTAAGAAAGTAAATTTTAAAGATTAAATGATAAAATTTTTATAATATTTTTCCTTAATATTAATGTCATGTTATTCAGTGGACGAAACATCAGACAGGCAAAGTTCGCATGCTTGATATCTATGTGTCGATTTTCATATTATAAATTTATAAAACTTCTGATTGAAACCAGGAATTGAGTTTAATATCGACATGAATCTGTACTGAACGTAGACTTCGTTTGGGTACAGTATCCTAAAATTATTAGAATAGACTTTAGTTCGTTCATCATGGTCATATTATGATCAATAATATTGATAAACAAAATTATACGTTATATAAAAAAATAAACTTTTTAAATTTTTTTCTTTGAATTAAGGATAGTTTTAACAATTGGTAGCTTTCAATTATTAAACAGTCGATAATAAATTATAAACTAATCACAAAGCTAAATTTTTGAAAATTCAAACGTTATGCTTACTTATAGAATTTGTCATGATTTTTTTAATGTTGATTGATCGAACGAGGCTCGGCCTGTTTATAACTAATTTCATATTTCTTTTGTCTGTTTGTTTGTTTCCCTTTAACTTTCAAACGCGTTGTCCAATTTTTATGGAATTTGGTAGATAAGTTTGTCGTATTCAGAAAATATTCCTATTTATTGGCTTGATTGAGTCAACATGAATTTTGTATTAATAAATTTCCAAATTTATTGTGTCTCAAGCTTGCAGTGCGTTGATGTTGGTAATTTTGATGGCAAAGGACTTTTTAAGGAGATTTCATTGTTTTAAAATCAATCAATGAATTTGGCGTACACAATGAAAAATTGTTAATGAATAATTTATATAAATTACAAAACCATGACAGCATTTTGGAATATACCTGGATACCTAACTATGTACTTTTATAGTCTGAATTTTAGCTTTTTTTTTGTTATAGTAATTGTCGAATTTATAACTGTTTAAGTAGGATGAAGTACAATTTCTTATTTAAAGTGATCTATTATTGCTTATCAAATTCAAGCCCATGTTTGTAGTGGATTTTAATATTGCCATCATTAAAAATGAAAGAGAAATTCCGGTGTACGTAAAATATCTCTTTTGATCCCACCAGCTTTTGATTGCAATGTTTTCTTATCCAAGTTAACCTACAATATATTCCAAACGTGACAAAAACGCATATGTGGTTCTGTCAAAGCTAATATATTTCTCTAGTTTATTTGAGTCTTCAATAACTTTCTTTAAAACATTTAGCTACATTATTTTAATAGACACTTCATATTAAAATGACTGGACTAAGGACTCTTACAATATATGCTGTATAATGTAAAACAATTACTTTGTAAACTATAACTATGGTGTAATTTCTATACTTTATCAATTATTTATAGCGATGATAAATTGATATCGAACACTAATTATCATGGAACATGTGAGAACCAGAATACAATGAAAAAGTGACTATTCATATTTATGGTTTTATTAATTTGAGAAAAATTTATTAATTTATTAATTTTTTAATGTTTATTTATTAAATTAGGTTAATTAATAACCTTTTTAATGAAGCAATAATTTACAATCCAGAAGTGAAAGAACTATGCCAAATTTCTTATTTTTAACGCTAAAAAGTATTACCACAAACAAAATTTTAGTTAAGTATTTCATAGAATAAGTATTTCTATCTGTATGTCCATTCATTTTTCCACTGTCGAAATTAGCTAATGTTTAACGAAAATTGACCTGAGCTGAAAAGAAACCGTAGCGTACTTTTTGAAACTACACTTAAAACTAATGACGGTAAGAAAGACAGAGGTGTATGTACGATATACATAATACGATACGGTAAGAAATCGTTGAGTCATTTATAGTGTTCTTTTGTTCAAAAGTAAATAAATAATAAAATTTTGAAGGTCATATTTAGGTCACGCATGTTTAATTAACTACCTAATTCATAATACTTACATTTATAAAAGCTGTTATAAAATAAAATCAATATGAGTTAAGAATTTTATCATATGACGTAAGTAAATTACACATATAGGAAGAAAATATTATATAATATTGTGTAATTTTAAATTTGTTCTTAACAATCATGAATAATCACATTTGCAAATATGTCAAAATGCAATTATTATCATATTTGTATATTAATTCACAAATTCAAAATACAATATCATTGAAAATACACATCCAATGATGATTAAACAGAATTTCATTGTGATGTATGATTATTTTACTTAAATACTATTTGAACGATTTGACAGATAACTTAAATGAAAAAACACATTTTCAATTACTTAAAGTAGTGATAATGATAACGTCTTAATAAAATCTTAATGGACTAAGAGGACAACTAATAGAATATTGAATTAAAGAAGTTGCACTGTAACCGGAAAGTTTGAAACCGAGCCAGTCCTTAAAAACAAACAAATTTGAAAAGAGGCAACACGATGAAATGTACGAGAACAGCAAATCCGCTTGGGTATTTTTTAAAAGATATAAAAGTAGTGTTTGACAAAATTTTAACAGAAATTGAAATAAGGATATATAATGTATATATTTTTTTCCATAATTAATCTCAGATGCTGGAGAGAGCGGGTACCATTGTCAAGTTTCTGCCTCGAAATCTTAGATACGGGACTGACCTTAAAATGTACGTTTTATACATACATTTATATTTTCCTATTGTTTATAATATTAATAAGGCTTTGCATTTTTTATTTGTTTTTATTGTTTTGCAAAACAAACAATGTAATAATTTGCAAATTACAAAATCAATAATATAAATTAAAGCAAGTCTACACGTGATATTGTCTGAACGTAAGCAGTATGGAGTTTTAACCTTCAAAGGCTAAGGTTATTATTACACGTTTTAGATTACGCAAGGTTTCTGTTTGATCACTATTTGAAATTCAAAATATATTTCGCACATTTAATACTATTTACAGTTATAATCGAAAAAATTATGCTGCGGAAACACAGATGGTTATGAGAACCATTGAAACACAAGTATATATACCAACTAAAATTTAAAAAAGTTAAAATTAAATTATCTGATGTGTTATTTTAGACATTTTTCAATTGCATTTTACATATCAAACATGATATAGAAGTCCATTTTTGAGTGCGTCAGTTCAGATAATGGATATTCCTTACCGCTTGTTGAGTTCCTCCTCCAAATCTTAGCTCTCTATATGGTGCCGCGCATATAGGGTAGCCGATCAGAATTTTAAAACGAAAAAATCGATAGTTGCATTTAAACGAGCGCGTCAGATTAAGATATGGTAAGTTGATTACGTACTGAAAAGTGAATATTTTACTAATCTGATGATTTGAGGGTGATGCAGGTAGCGTGTCTTTTTTGCAAGTTTGTGAGCCTCCCTTTCTCTTGCGTTACGCTCAAATCGTCAGATTAGTAAAATATGCAGTTTTCAGAGTATAATCAACGTACCATATCTTAATCTGACCCGCTGGATTAAATCCAACTATCGATTTTTTTGTTTTAACATTCTGATCGGCAAGTCTACACTCGTGGCAATGTATATAGAGTTAAGATTTTAACCTCCAAATGTAAAATTTTTTTTTCAATAATTGTAACAATTTCCATAATAAAAAACTTATAATCTTGGCTTCTAAAGACTAAATCTGCAAACATTTTTTTTTAAATCGATTTCTTTAGAGTTGGGAAGTAATGCATATTCTCATACTGCAATAATCAAGGTGAAACAAATCAAAAACGAATCAAATACAAATAAATATTATCTTTTATAAAAATCTATCCACAAAACATCACAATAAATATATTTCAATCACATAAATTGTTTTAAAAAATGTTTGTGATATTTTTTACCTCTATGTACAGACTAATAGAAAGAATTTAATATTTGGACGTTTTTGAGAAGCAAAGATTATGTGAACTATAAATATTTACAACCAATTTTCACCGCATCGATATAATTATTTTCAGTTTACATATTGAAATTAGCCTCCAAACAATTACATGTAAAAGCTTTTCAAGATAATCCTTATTTATTCCCTTTCAATAGAAAGTCAGCTTTTATGAACAAACCATTCCAACACATCATCCACCCAGACCTTGATTGAATCTTCAGGTATTGTGGAGTCTATTCTGATCAAATTTTGATATAATAAGTATTGATATTGTAAAAGTCAAACTTTGCTTGCGTGTTGTCTGTCATATTTATTTTTATGTTATTTTTTGACAATAATAAAAACTGAATTTAAAAATAGATAAAATTATTCGAATACGTATTTTATGGAATAGAACGTGTCAATCGAATAAAATATAAAAATTATTGTTTTTAATAAAATTGTTTTTTTTTTATTTCAAATGTATATTCTATTATTGTTTGGGTTACCACCAATCAGAAACAATTTTTGAGACATGATAATTCAGCTTTCACCTATGAATCTACATATATATTATACAATAATATTATTAAAAATGAGTAGCGTAGTTCCAAAATTGTCCTTATCCATATTTTCAGAATTTCAGATAATGACAAATTCTTATTACACTGGTACTTAGTACACTAGTATCATAATAATGAAGCACCCGCCATTATGTAAAAATTTTTAATTTTGCGTGTCCAAATAACACAAAAAATAATTATCCAAACGTTTTGAAAGTTGGTATGCAGAATACTGACAAGAAAACGGAGGGCGTATTTTTATAATGAATTAATTAATATTTACCAGATTAACTCTTTTAAAAATTTGTGCTTATCTAACCAAGCAGAATATTTCAGAACACAAACATCATGTGGACAAACTGTTTTGGCAACATAAGGAATTTATTTCTGTATTCGCATATAAAACCTTTTATATCTCACTCAAATTGTAAGGTATCAAAATATAATCTTCGAAAGTAATTATTTTTTGATTCTAATACCATAAAATAATGACAATATATCCAATATTTCAGATAGTTAAAAACTTATTGAGAATAGAAAAGGAAATAACGGACACAAAGTCTTTAAGGATACATAATGAATAACAAATACAACATACTTTTCACGACGTACTGGTATTGATGCTCGCATATTTTCAATTTTATTTTGAACACGTGAATGTAATTGTTTATAATAAAAACGATTTTCGCTACTTTTAAAAAATGCTGCATTGTGTATTTCATCTTTAACATTTTTTTTCATCATCTCTTTATAATGTTCTGCATACTCAGCTTTGCGTTGATTATATTGTAAAAGACGTATTTTATAATCAGTGCCAGGATTGCGTGTAATCTGCAAATAAAGAAAAAAAATCAAAGCTTACTTCGAATTATTTTTATAATGTTTTATATAATCTAATTTTTATTCTTTTTTTTTGTAAACATGTTATGATCGATTATACAAAATAATATTATTTTTTATTAAGGTATTTATTTATTCGTCAAGAACCCATCAAACATCTATCTTCTAGATTATTATAAGATGGAAATATTGATGACTAAGGTACACAATCCGTTGTGTCCCGACAAATATGGCACGACAATGTTTAGATTGGAAATAGGGTCCATGAATCAGAGGCTGATCTAAACAGACTTGGAGACTGTGGACTAGGAGATGGCGGGTTGGCTAAACCAAATGAAGAATTTAGAAAGGAGCAGAGATAGTTGGAAGAACTTATGTACTTAATATCGGCCCTATGTTCCATCTAAGGAGTTAACGGATTTAAGTCAAGTTAGAATAATATTATATACTTGTGGGCACAAGGACTAAATGGTAAAAGTGACCATCGATTCTGGTTAAAATTAAAATGACATTCCTTACGCATTTTTTTCGAAGATATGTTAATTATTGGACATAATTTTGAATAATTTTGCTTACGCCTGATAATTTAAAGTCCTGGATTTATTTTACAGAAAAGATTTTGAAAAGGAATGAAAAGTCCATAATTATCTGCAATAACTATAATTACATTATATGTAATAATTATTTTAGAATAATAATAATTTTTAAAGGGATTCTCCCAATTTAACAGTTTCCGAATAAGTTTGTGAACTCCTGATGTTACGCTTAGATCGTCAAATTATATTTTTTCCCCATTTTTGTTATTCTTGTCCCAAAATGGACATTTTTTTTGCAAGTTTCTGAACTATAAAAATCATGTATTATTTTGCAAAAATGAAAATTGAACGGGCAAAAATTTAACTAATTAATAATATGTACAGACGTCAGTTTCAACGGACGTTGGCAAATAAATCGTTTGTGTGACCATATACACTAAAAATATACACTAAAAATATTTGTATTTCACACACTGAATTTTATCGATTAAATATACATGTTTGAACCTGTATAAACCATTTGATCACATTATTATACATAAATTAGCCCCCATTAACCTAATAAATATAATATAGCCTATATTTTATTAAGTATTAGAAAACTTGTAGGGTACTCTCTATGTACTTAACACTCCATGGCACGATTATTTGCACCTGCATTACAATTTATAATTTTGCATTATACAATAAAAATTTTCAATTTACATTGAACACGCAAACCATATTACACGTCGATAATATTGTCGAGGTGTATGATAGATATGAAGCACTAAGTAATAATTATATTCTACCATGTGTCTCTGAAAAATATTTCAAAAAAAACGATTCAATTAAATTTAACTGAGTTACGTGTATCTTCTTTCGGGCGTATTTCATTGAATTTTAATAAAAGTATACACTTTTTTAATTAACAAAACAATTTTTAAACAAAAAAGAACCACTTTCAAAAAAATGAACTAAAAAGTAAAAAATAATTTTACAGTTTTTTTGAAAGGTAACTTTTTAGTTCATTTTTTTGAAGGCGGTTCTTTTTTGTTTAAAAATTTTATTTTTATATCACTAAAAATTGAAATGGGATCACACGAAAAAAACCAGCTTACAAATAAAACAAGAATTATCAAAAAAATCGTTCACCCAGTCAAAAGTTCTGAGATAACAAACATAAAAAAATCAGAAACTAAAATTCTAACGACATATCTTTCTACTCTATAAATCCCCTTCTCACAAAGTAATTTCTATAACCAATTAGGTTTCTTTTATTACGTAGGTCTCTTCATCTAAATGTTGATGGGGAAGGAGGAATGAATAAGCGCTAAAAATTAATGAAAAAAATACACTTGGCAAAAGTAGACTGCATTTGTGGCTTACAATAGGGGTGGGGTGTCTTTGTGAATAAACTAGGGATAGGTGTTTACTTAAATCCGCGTGATTATTAGAAACTGATGGCAGCTTAGGTGATTGAATTACTGGTGTAATAATATAGTTTTCGAAATATCTAAGAATACTAAGTGAGAAATGGTTTATACATTCTTAGCTTTAAAGAATATCAGGCACAATTATACATAATTTTTTGGATTTTGACTATTATGAAAAAGGTATTAAAATTACTAATTTCTCGTAGACATACTTGGAATACATTTTTTAATATAATCTGAGGTATTTTTGAACAAACACTAAGGTTTGTTCCGAAGGGGTTCCGAAGAGTTACTTAAGAGCTCCCAACTTTATACTAGCGTTGGTAATAACTTGCATATGAACCGATAATGGACTATTACGTATTGTTAACATTGTGCAGATTTTTCCAGACATTCAGTATATTTATTATACTTACGTGTGCATATGAATTAATTTCGTGCAAATTTTAATTAATTCCTAAATTAGAAGGTTAAAAAGCTCTTACAATAAAATTATTTTTAATAAATTCAATTTTATTACATCAGTATTATTATTATAACAATAAAAGTCCTAATAGTAAAACATTTTGATTTAATTAAAAATTTGTAATACTGATGATAATGATTGGGTTTTACCTCCGTCACCCATAACATTATTTTTAATCTTTATTTACTAAACTAGACCCTTTACATTAAATTCATTATTAGGGTGGAGGGAAAGATATTGAATGAAGATTTGAATTTGGTGGGTAGTGGGTCTACCGCAGTCGCCTTTTGAAGGGATACACATATGACATAGGACTGAAGTTGTGAGAGAATAAAAACAAACAACATCTTTAAGGGTGATTCCGTACTAAAAAATAAAGCATAAAATTTGTCAAAATATTTTTATCCTTCATCACATGACCTAAAACATTCGGCTGCCAAGGCTGCATAATGTGACGTCATTTTGGTAAAATTATTAGTTGTGCGGTAAAGGAAACTAGTATATTTTGCAAAAATATTTATTTTTGTTAAGAAATCAATATTTTGAAGTCGATACCTGGATTCAAACCTGGGGCTAGGAGTAATCTAGATGAAAATAGGGCTAGGAGTAATCTGACTGGACTAAGAGTCACAGTCGACACACGACTAGTTCACTATAACAAACAATTTGTTTTTCTAAAACATTCTATATGAATATTATGAAAAAAGAAATAGAACTTATTAGATTACATTATCATCCGTGGGAAAAAAATATTTCCGTTGTTGTTCTATTTTTTACACTTATTTTTTATAATTTGAAAAAAGTTGAAAATTAACATAAAAAATATTATAATGTTTACCATTTTTATTCAAATATAATTAAAATTCTATTAAAATTTGTATGCTAGTCAATGACTGTTAATCGCGCAGGATACTATCATGCACAAAAAGTTTATAATAGAATTTATAATTTGTTTTTTTTTCAATTTAAATAATTTACAATACATTTGCATAAATGTTCATTCAATATTCAACCAAACATTATGAAACAATTTTACATACTATGCCCAGGAATGAAATTTTATTAAGTCATTATATGTATATATACAATATAAACAATATCAAAATAGTAGGGGAGCCCAAGCGGAGAGTTTTGGATTTACTCAAGCGGGTCAGATTAAGAAATGGGAGATACCATACGCTTTGTTGTAGGGAAAAATGGGGCAAAAACGATTTTAAATTTAAAATTTCATCCAAATAAAATATTTTTCGAGGTTGTATACAACACTCAAAAATAAAAAATTTAGAAAAACGTTCCCGCCTACAAAAAAATGAACTATAAAGTAAACAATAATTTTTAATTTTTCCTTGTGACCAATTACCTTTTGAAGACGGTGCCAATCTTATCGTTAACTGAAAAATTGGTTGGTTGGTGGCGACTGAGAAAGGTCATTGGTCACAAGGAAAAATTAAAAATTATTTTTAATTTTTTACTTTTTAGTTTACTTTTTTGAAGACGGTTTTTTTTTTAATTTTTTACTAGAGTTTGTATATCTTATAAATAGAAAAAATATTTTATCCAAAAACCTTTCTCGTAAAAATACTACAGTAAATACTAACTTTAAATCTAGAAAATCTTGCAAATTCCACACAAAACCATTAAATGGCAGGAACTTCATAGCGAGCTAAATTTTAGGTACTATGTTCAAATGAGTTTCGATGGCATTTTGAATAAATCATTACAGAGTTTCCGATACATATGTTTATTCACATTGTATTTTAAAATTTAATTTTTATTACAGTTAGAATTGCGTTATTTAATAGATAATCGATATAATAGATACTAAATATTAATAGATATTTATTTAGAATCGCAATCGTTTTATTTTAAAATATTAAAAATGTAAATCAAACCGTTAAATTTTCAAAAGTTTAATCATAACTAAAACTATTTAATATGTAATCGGTTAAATTTTGCCTGTTAATGAACTTCAATTGTGTGTTTCCGTTCCTTTATCTTATATGACCTATGATGACAACCTGGTTTTCGGTGATGTTTTTAACAATGTCGATTGTTCTATACGAAATTACACATATTAATTTGGAAATAAACTCTTTGTAAATAAAAATGCAATACTCATTTATTAGTGTTTTATTAGAAGTGTAATTTCATAGTGACAGTTTTGTCTTCTTGTGTGTGTTGTGTTCAAAAAAAGTTAAGTAAAGATGGACAACACAAATTCTATTATTGATAACAATGACGGAAAACAACCGTATGATAATATAATTGTTGAAGGCAATATTAATAATATTTTTAAATCGTTTGATAATAAGAATATCCATGTTAATGGCAATAATGATATTTCAAAATCGGTTAATAAAAATAATACAAAAGCGGTGGATAATAAGAATTCTATTGTCAATAACAATAAAAATGTTTTAAAACTGGATAAAAATACAAATTATATTGTGGATGACAATGAAATTATTTTAAAATCAGATGAAATTACGGATTATTTTAACGACATCAATAATAAATTTGAAGTTAATACAAATAATATTATTAAAAACAATAACGGTCTTGTAAAACTAGAAGTCGAAAAATGTAGGAATATTGTAAATAACGTTAACGATCTTTCAAAGCCAACGAAGAAGGGTCTTTGTATAGAAAAAGTAACGTTGTCGCAACTACCGTCTGACGCTGCATCAGTTACCGAATTCTATGCAAATCAAAATATATTAATTACTGGTGGAACTGGTTTTATGGGAAAAGTTTTAATAGAAAAATTACTACGTTCATGTCCAAATATTAATAAAATTTATTTATTAATGCGCGCAAAAAAAGGTTATACGGATGAAATGCGATTAAATAAAATATTTAATATACCTGTAAGCTTCATTTTCACAATTTTTTTTTTTTTTTTTTTTTATATTTCATAGGAAAGTAGAGGAAGTTCATACGGTAATTATTTGTGAAAAATAAACACCCTAAAATCTTATTTTTCGAAATTCCATAACTATTTTTTAGACCAGAACTATGAGAAAGCAATGACTTGAGCAAACGAGTAAACCGTTTCATATTAAATTGTTCGATTATGGGTTGTGTACAAATCATGAGTACTTTAAACAGATCACTTGAACACTTTACATTAAATGTTTGCTAACTGATGGAGTTCTAAAGCTTTTGATTATCATAAAGAACTCTTTTCATTCAATATTATCATGAATTTATTTACATTTTAGATTTGGTGATTCTCTATAGTTTCATCAACAACTCGTAATTTATATCTAATTATAAGGCGTCTTTTGAGGGATAGGTGGTTGTATTTACTGTTCGGGCTATTTGTTTCTTGATGAGGTAAAGAATACGGTATATTCTTTTTAGAGACTGCTTAGGTTTCTAATAATCGTTTTTCTAAATGCATTCCAGGCTTCGTTCAAACTTTATTATCTGGTTGATATTTTTCTGCTGGTTTCTCTGGCTTTTAAGATATATAATATATTAATTTAAAGCGTTTTCCAAAGTGGACAAAAATTGTTTATGTTGACGGAATAAAAGTTTTAAGCTGTCAAGATTATATATCCATTTCATTCTTGAAAACGATAACATTTATTTTATATCTAAATAGGAATAGCTGACGTCATAAGTTCATTTTTCCTTTTTTGTCTAATTAGGAATTGTGAATGTTATTTTTAAAGATTAAACAAAAAAATTTTAGATCCATATTCGTGAAGACGCTTCAATTGAAGTTTAACTACGAGCCTTAATGTTTTCTATCCCTTTTTTTATAGTGCACTTTTAACAGATAATGTTATCACATTGATGTGCTCAGAAAACTAGCTTAGATTCATTGCACAACCTTCATCAAATTTATAGCTAATAAATATCAGAATAAAATTCTGAACGACGCTTCTAAGCAAATTTCCACTGTCATTGATGTATTTGGTAATTTTTTATATTTAAAATTTGTATTTCTTATTTTTAGTTATTTGACCGATTAAAAAATGAAAGACCAGAGTCATTTTCAAAAGTAAAACTAATTAAAGGGGATATTAGTGAAATTAAATATGGCTTATCTGATAATGATATGGAGTTTATAATCAATGAAATAAATATTGTATTCCACGTCGCTGCATCTGTTCGTTTTGACAATCCACTAAAGGAAGCAATATTAATTAATACACGAGGGACCAGAGAATTGCAAACAATACTAAAACAAATGAAAAATTTAAAGGTAGTAGTTTATTCTGTTCGAAATTGACAAAAGTTTTGAGCCGTTAATTAAAATTACGGCCGTCTCAATTTTGTTCTTAGACACTGTGATGCTGATTGTAACCAAATTAGCACCAATTTAATTATTTTTTCCTCGAAAAATAATTTAAATTTGCGAAATTGTATGATGGTTACTTTGTAGTCATCAATCGAGATAATGAGATCGAAATTTATATAAGAGTTCTCATTTATTATCATTTTATAATTCTGACACTGTATGTCGAGTCCAAATATCATTAGCTTGTGTTAAATTTACAGGTATTTCTCCACACTTCAACTACTTATTGCAATATTGATAAAGAAACTGATGTGATTGAAGAAAAGGTATACGAAGCGACGACAGATTGGAAAACTATGATAAATGCAGCAGAAAATATGGATGAAAGTACACTAAATTTTCTAGAAAAAAAGTATGTTAATAATATTTTAAAAATATCATAACCTTTATGACTCAAACCAGTCAGGTTTTATACGCTTAAACTAGGTCTATCAACCTGTCTATCAGGTATTTTTCAAATGAATTAAATGGTTGATTTCATGTCTCTGAAACCACTTTTCATAAAAACGTTTGATCTTTTCTCTTTGACACTTTCTAAATTTCGAAAATATTTTTTATTCTAGAATTTTAGATAAATATCCAAATACTTATACTTTTGCGAAAAATCTTGGCGAAGAAATTGTGTCTGAAAGTTGTGAAGATATACCAACAGTAATTTTTCGCCCAACAGTCGGTAAGTAATTTCTTGTAACGCGTTATAATTGAAGTTGGAATAAACATTCCTTTTCAATAACACGAAATACAGCTTTGTTTTTATGTAATCATTAATGTAACGAAAATTCGTTTCCATACATATTACATTTGAAAAGAATGCTTTTTCATTTTATACTGCTTTTTAAAATATCAAACTTATTTCGAATTTGCATATGAACAAAATTCCTACAAAAGATAAGTAAGAAAATGAATAGAAAATTGAAAGAAATTAATAAATTTTTTTAGTGGTTGCTTCACAAAAGGATCCAATGCCTGGATGGGTCGACAATTTTAATGGTCCCATGGGTCTAGTTTCAGGAGTCTTATGTGGAGTACTTCACACAGTGTACATAGACAGCAAGAAGAAATTAGATTGGGTACCTGTGGATGTAGCTATAAAAGGAATGATAACAGCAGCGTGGTATAAAGCATTAGAACAAACTGAACGTAAAAAATGGTAAGTGTTTCTTACATTAAAAATAACTATTAGGGTAAGTCCGGGGGAGATGGACGAACGGGAGATATTTTATGCTTAGTTCACTTCTATTAAGGTACTGGCAGCAAAGTGATATTAAAATCAAAAACAAACTAAACACCGGTTAATGGGTATTCCAAAGGAAAAATTACTTTTATGTGTACACATTTAGTTTTAGATGATAAAATTTGAATAGGCATTCGTACTTTTATGTTTTACCCTGTTGGCATTGTAGATGTATTGCTTTCTAACCTCGAATAATTGTAATCGAATTCTAGTCATTCATTTTTATATCGATGTGGTCTTCTCGCCTAGTTCATTAAGGAGAGATGACCACATTTGGTTTGGTAAAAATTGACCCATTAGAGTATGCCTTTCCAATCAGCCCGATAGAAATAAGATACAATCGAAAGTAGATTACTTTCTGTTATTTTATAGTTAAATGATTAAAGATTGGATTAATATAAATATTTTGGAAAAAGCACCACTTGTTTGATTTGTATAGCGTCTCCAAAAAACTTCGGCCAACTCTCTCGGACTTACCCTATATGATATTGAACATTATTATTATTATTATTATTTCCTAGTTTAACATGTAGCACTTTGTCTCAAAAAATTCAATCAACATTTTTTATAAAATTTTGCTTATTATGGTTTATAGGCAATATCATTATCATTATTAAAACAAATATATTTAAAAAAATTTGTATATAGCTTGCTTATAATTAGTGTAAAAACTATGTCCTCTGCAAAAATTCTGAAAAGTGGGACGTTTTCTTTTTCGGAGATTGTAAAATTTGCGATGGTCCGCACAAGCACCGCGCATCCAATTTACAGACATCCGTTTTTACTTTTTTATTATTCAATAATAAATATAAAATCTATTTTGTCCGCAATATGATAAAACCAGATGTCCGTTGTCCGACCACCAAATTGTGAAAATAACCTCAATTTAAGACATCTTATTGAGATAAATAAGACCGTCTGAAATGACTGAATTCATAAATGATTAATATTTTCTAATGAATCGATTGTGATTACTTTTTGAATAAGTCTTGCTTGATTGAGTCCATACTTAAGGTTTTACTTAAGACAATGCTTAAATTGCATCTATGAATCGTAACGTCACCGTAAGCATGTCCTTAGAAATAAGAATCGACCAAAAAAACGGGCCTGAGATATAGGAATTATTCAAATTAAAACTTTTCAAGTTATGATCTTTTTTGCATGTGTTTTAAATATAAATTACAATATACTTTATGAATTGAAAAAAAAAAATTTTTAAGTGTCAAGGAATAAATATATTGTTCTTATTGAACAGAAATAAGTTGTATGGCTACTTTATAGATTTTTCTCAAATAGTAGGGCCATACGACATCTTCACACCCCGAACACCATTGAATTTTTCTCTAAAACGATTATTGTAATTGAATTTTGTTACAGCTTAGTGATTAATTCATCCACCACTGATTTCATTCAAATTTCCAATTCAATGCTTTTTGAATATGGTGTAGCAAAGAAGGGAATGGAAAGTCCGTATAGCCAATTACTATGGTATCCCTTTTCAACGTATACGGCACAAAAACAATTATTTTGGTTTTATGTTGTAATATTTCACTTATTTCCAGCAATATTTTTCAGTATTATATTCAAATTCAGTAAACAACGATTAGAGTAAGATATTTTTTATTAATTGCATGCACTATTTTTATACTCAACATATATACAATATGTCAGAGTATATATAATTTTAGTCTTAAGTTTGTAACGCTACCTAATATTGAGTATAGATGTTTATAGAAACACCTTACTAGTTCATTTCCGCTTGTCTATCCGTCATTACGATAACTTAAAAACAGAAAGAGATAGCGAGCTAAAATTTTGGTGCCGTATTAACATAAACAGTGAGTGTTAGTTCGTGAATGAGCAAAATCGGTGCATTGGGTCCAATGGATCCTTGACTAATTTTAAAACTATAGTTCAAATCCAAAAAATGTTTTTTTTTTAAAACATACAAATTTTGTTTGTAACATTTTTTTCGTAAAATATTTCAATTCTCCACAAGTCCACAAGAATAAGCTGGATTTTTATAATAATTTATTATGAATTTTTATTAAAAATATTCCAAACAATGAAATTCAATTATATGCCGAATATCTATAAGCAATTAATTCGGTTAGTTGTTATCTTATGAAAAAGGTGTAAAAATTTAGTGGCTTCATTAAGGGGGATTGAAACATAAGACTAAAGTATCCTCCATCATGTAAAAATCTTATAATTTTCGCGCCCATATAACTCAAAAAATAATTATCGAAATGTTTTGAAATTTGGTATGCACAATATTGAGATAAAAACGTAGGGCTTATCGAAGGGTTTTAAAATCATTTTTAAATATAAAATCGCATTTTGAATTTTACATTTGAAATTTTTTCGAGATAAGCCCTACGTTTTCATATCAATATTACGCATAACAAATTTCAAAATATTTGGATAAGTATTTTTTGAGTTATGTGGGCGCGAAAATTAAAAGAAATACAATGCATTTTACTCGTAATATAAGAAACAGCTTGTTCGAAGCGCACTCATTTATGTTAAGAACAGCAGTGGATAATCGCTCTAAAGCATTATTTAATGAAATAGAAAAATATAAATGGTTCAAAAAATCTCTACGTATTACGCACGGATTCGACTAGCTTTCATAATATTGCCAGATGACTGTTAAAAAATGCTACTGCATTTGTACGGAAATAGATTTTATTTTTTGTGGTGCTGATGTCGACGATGTCTTAAGCCGCCACTGATTGGCCATGAATCGTATGGGAAAACAGTACGCAAATAGTGTGCATATCGTGCATTATAGGTAATGAAAAATTAAAATTATTTCAGTTTATGGAAACTATACAGAAGAATATATTATACAAATATGTGTCTTGCACCCTTCACATTGAACGAATGGCAATTTCAAAATGATAATTTCAGATCTTTACATGCAATTTTGAAGCCTGGCGACATAGATGAATTCTCAGTGAGTCTTTTTATCATAAAATTTACTAAAGCCGGAAAAAAATTTGATGAAAATTAATCTTATTTTATTTTTAAAGATCGATTATACTGCAGTTACAGTTCATGAATACTTTGAAATTGCACAAACCGGCACAGCACTGTATTTGTTAAAAGACAAAAATTTTACTAAAGACACACTTGAAAAACGTCTATTTAACTTAAAAATGTAAGTTTTTTTTTTTTACTATCAACAGTTCTGTAAAGTATACGCACAGATTTACCAAAAATACTTCTGATGGAAAATATGATAAAATAATAATGATAACGGAATTCGATCCCAGAGTTCAAGAAGAAGATTTTTTAATTTTCATCCCCTTAAATCAGTTTATATACAATATCCCAACATATTATAGATATGTTACATAATCACGCAAAAATGGCTTAAAGGATTTCGATGAAATTCGTCACACAGATAGTATATTTTGTGGATTAATATACAGATTTATCCCGAAAACATGTTAGGATCATGGGGATTATCAAAAAGATTAGATATGGACCATTATTTTGGGATGAATGTTGATATTCGTATGGTTATAGTAGAATTTCCAACTTGATCCAATGTTATAGTTGGAAAAAAGCTGGTAGTATTGTGCCGTCTAATGAAATGTACATTTAAAAATTCAACAATTTTCGAACTATTTGAAACTTTGAATAGTAATTTTTACGAAGGGTTAAAAAAGTATATGTGTGAAAAATTTTTTCAAAATCTTATAACCCAACAATTCACACTTCTAGACAAACAATGGCTAAAATGAAGATTCTAATTAAAAATTGTTCATTTTCAGAAAATTTTATATCCACATTTTGACTATTGGTATAGTAATTATTGGTTTATTGTTTGCAATAAGCTCATTAATCAAAATTTAAATATTTTTAAAATTAGTAATATTGGCATTAGAAATTTGTATATGTATATTTGTAAGTTTTAACCGAAATTAATATAATTACGATTACATTTTGTATTATAAATAAAGTAAAAATATTTTCTAATATATCTTGTCCGTTATTTATTGTCTTATCTCTTTAAAAAAAAAACGCGGATCTACTCAAATGGGTAAGTTGCACATTTCCCCCCTTCATTACCCTTATTTTATGTAAGTTTTTTAAATTTCCTCTAAGCTAACTGTCAGTGTCATAGACTGGGAAATCGATATCCAGGCATGTGAAAAATTCTGCCCAGATATACCCGCCATTCATTAATGATAACGAATCAACGTTGATAAATGAATAACGACCCTTGATGACTGAATGCACAAGAGAATGGGAAAATCATTATGTCATACCAGAATTAATAAATATTAGGCGAAGCATCCGATCAGCGTAGCTATCGCAGACAGATCGTATTTGACTCTGCGCGAAATAAAATATTATAAGGGTCACCAATTGCACAGGAAAGATTATCTTTCCTGGCACTCCTAAATATTCAACTATATTTAAGCCTAGATATCGATGCAATTGTTAAACTTTTTTTTTTAGTTAAAAAAAAAAAGTCATTTCGTGTCTGGCAGTCTGTCAGTCTGTTGACATCGTTCCATCAACATCGTTTAAGAATTTTTATTTGATTTTGACAATGAAAATCACCTTGTTTAACAAGTAAATATTCAAATCTGCTTATTTATTGATTGTATGCTTCAATTAAAGTTTATAATTAATATGGTTTGGAGATTTACTTTGTAAAACAAAAATAATGCAAAGTAGTTTATATATTTTTTTAAAATAATTATGTTTATAAGTCATTATTTTAATATACAAAATCCGAATTTTTCACTTACGTCTTTATATGAACTTTCAGGAAAAATACAGCCATCAGCAGGTGGTGTAGATTGTCTGTGGACTCGTTTAACCTTAATAGGCTCAGAAAGTGATCCAATATTTAGCACTGACATATTTCTACATTAATTTAAAGCCACCACATATAAAATAAAAAACTGTACAAACAATAACTTTAAATCACCATATATATAATCTACATAAAATGTAAATAATTTTTTTTTTCATATAATATATAAAATTCTACAATCGATTTGTTTATTAAATTCAAAACCATTTGTTACCATGGCTATACATCTATAAATGTATATTATTACTTTCCTTTAACATACAACAGTGAAAGGAAATGTTGTTTTCGAAGTCGAGCTTTAACTGAAAATGCATGTTTTGTGGACCGTTGAGTCCAAAAAAATGTGCTGTTTGTCTGTTGGTCTATTTGTATTTTGCAAACCAAAAGCTGCCAATCATGAAGCTGTATATTTATCCTTCGGATGATCCAAACAGGATAAAATAAGTATTTTGTTAAAATCGACAAACCGGGTGTTAACTTTATACTAATAATTAGTGATGAGCAAAAATAGGTATCATTCATACAGTTTTGGTCTTGATTTTGATTCTTTGTCCGATTTTATAGACACCAGCATAACCAAGACTGAAACCGAACAACATAGACCGATACCAAAACTAAGACCGCGTAATCAAGCCTTGTCTTGGTCTTGATTACTCGGTCTTGATGCAAGACTAAGCTTAAAATACAAACTTCTGACTTTTTTTATGTCCTTTGCGACCAATCACCTTTCGAAGTCGGCTCCTACAAAATAATTTTTAACTGAGAATATGAATGAAGGCGACATCAAATGGTAATTGACCAGAAGCGAATTATTCAAAGAATTAATAGTGCATTTATATGATTATTAATATTGAATTTAAAATTATTTTTTACTTTTTAGTTTATTTTTGAAGTCAGTTCAATTGTTTTTTTCGTAAACTTGTCTTATTTTACTTTTAATGTTGTCTTATCACTAAACAGTGTGAAATTCAATCACCAAAAATTTGTTTAAACTCCCCCGCCTGAAAGCATTTCCTTCTAAATAAAATAAAAAATTCAAATCGATTTTGAGGTAAATAGATTATC
Organism: Chrysopa pallens; assembly: GCA_020423425.1. Classification (NCBI taxonomy): domain Eukaryota; kingdom Metazoa; phylum Arthropoda; class Insecta; order Neuroptera; family Chrysopidae; genus Chrysopa; species Chrysopa pallens. The sequence continues at coordinate 47,259,696 of CM035594.1, forward strand.
TTGGGTGAATTTTACTGATAAAAAATATATTTCGGTCTACAATTATTTGTTTTTAGGTTTGTTTTGTACTTTTTTCTATTTAAAATGCCTGTACGTTATTTAGATAACGCTATTCCGAAATTGTTAAAATTATTGTATTATATGTATAATAGTCTAGGCAACTTGTATGACTTATATACAATGTACAATCTACAATGTACAATGTACAATGTCATTGTTATTTATTTTTAGTTCATTGAAAATTAAATGAATCTTGATGTCTTGCGCACAAAAGTCAGAAAGTTTTATCGTTAATTTTACCGCGAAATCACTTGCTAATGAAAAAGAGCTTTTTGTAGTAGTCATTTAACATCAGTGTGATAGAGCTACGAATACATGTATGTCTAATTAAACATTGAATGATTCAATAAATCGTAAAAAATCACTGCTTCAATTGTAATAACATATCAAAAATTTTTAAAAATTATTTTGAATGTATTTTTATTATATTTTAAAGAGATTATTACTTAAAATTTATTCCAAAGCATGAATTTAGTTGAAACAAAGTTATTAGTGGCATTTTTATTAGGTATTTTAAGATTTTTCTTCGGTATTTTACCAATTAAAGTTTATTATTTGTTATTACATTGGGGTGAAGAAGATACCACAGAGATAATTCATGCTGAACGACATGCCGCCATTGAATGTATTATTGCAAGAATCCAAAGTTTTGGTGGTGGTGTACTATTTGCAACATGTTTTTTACATATGATACCTGAAGTACGAAAATCTGTTAATTATCTTTTAGAATATGATGGACCAAACGATGAACATGGTGAGTTCCCATTTTCGGAACTTATCATCTGTATTGGTTTCTTTATGGTCTATTTTATAGAAGAATTTACACATTGGTGTGTGCATAATGTACGTGAAAATAAAACAGCTCCATCATGTCATGATCCGCCCATTAAATATTTAGATGCTGAAGAAAATAATAAAGTTGAAGAAATAAATAATCATATAAATTCTGCATCAAAGAATTCAATTCGTTCAATAAAAACTTTGACATACAGTGGTGAATCGTCCGATAGTAATTCAGATGATGTTATTTTAAAATCGGCTCGAAGTGTTCGATCCAAATCACATCATACAACTACCGTCGAAGAGAAAGCAATGAAGAATGCGGATAAAGAGAATCAAAAAAATATTCGTGGTTGTCTAGTTGTAATTGCATTATCAGTGCATTCAATTTTCGAAGGTTTAACAATTGGCTTACAAAAATCAACGGGAAATATTTGGTATATGTTTACTGCAATTTCTATACATGCTTCAACCATTTTGTATTGTATTGGTTTTGAAATGGCTGTGGAAGGTATTAAAATGGTGACGATTATTATAAATATGATTATATTAGCGATTGTAAGCCCATTGGGTATTATTGTTGGTTTATTATTTACTTTACGTTCAAATATGGATACACGTGCAAAAACATTAGCGGTGTGCTTATTAGAAGGTGTTTCTGCTGGTACAGTGTTATATATTACATTTTTTGAAGTGTTAAATCGTGAAAAAAATCGAAGGCAACATCGTATATCACGTTGTATTTGTATATTGGCGGGATTTGGTGTTATGATTTTATTACAAACGATAGACATTTAAAATTAGAATTAGTGTTTTGAGGAAACAATTTTTATATTATAATATAGTGCCTTAATAAACATGGAATAAATCCTTTTAATAAATATTTAGATTTTTATTAATAAAAAATAGGTGTTGCAAATAGTTCAAATATAGTGTGTTCAAAATGAATCAATATTTTGTAAAATTCATTCAAGCAATTTTTTTAAATACAATCCCATATTTTTTCAATTTGAGTAGTTTATTATAAATTTTATAATAGAGAACTTGCATATTTTGTAATTTAATTTAATTATTATTATTATTATTTTAACGTGATGAAGATTATTATATGTGATATTTCATAGTTATTTGATAAAATTTGACAGAATTTTAGATTTAATGGGTTTATTCATAATACAACGTTTCGCCAATTTCCTAACATTATCAAGTACTCAATAACTGATATATTATATACAAAATTGTAATGACAAACATAGGCTGGAGTAATTAATTTAATTTAATATTTAGTTATGTAGAATAAATATTAAATCGAAAATTCTATTATCCAATAAATTTGAAATATCATCGAAACTGAACAAACATTTCTATCTGTATTTCGTTTATTGTTGGTTATGGGGACCATATAGCTACACAATGCCCATCTATCATTTAGTTATGAAACTTTTTAAATATTGCGATATAGATTATATTATAGCCTGTAGAATTATTTAGTAATAAACTGTTATATAGAGCTCACTACTATCGATCAGTAAAATGGAAACACCTAAAATGAAATAAAACTCATATATTTTTCTTATAGTAATTTTATTAAGTATTATTCACTTTTAAAAATATAAAAAAATGCAGGTATTGAATACATTTTGTTAATTATCAATTATTCAACTACTATTTGTAAATATTGATTTTGTATAAACTATTTTTTTTTTTTAGAAAATTTACATTTTTGCTTTAACAATAATGCTATATGCATTATTAATTGAAACACGAGTTGTGAAACGAAGCTATTCAGATAATACTATTTTAGGCTACAAAACTGAGGTAATGAAAATCTTGAAAGTGTGTATTATTATAAAAACTATTTTTTAGGCTTATACAATTTGGGCACTGATTTAATAATAGTCCTTGAAAAACTGTTTTTTTTTCTCACGATACTAGGAAAACTAAGTTATCTTTTTTAAACTTCCCATTTTGTATCAGTGTATGCAGAATAATTTACATATGCGTATGCATATAACATTAAGTAATAAATAAGTACTGCCTACTTACTTTGAAAACATTTAGCTGAGAATTTCTTTATCTAATGTTTTTTAGAACCAAAGACAAATGGTACATCTTACAGAATCTTTTCTAAATTCAAATAATGTCACTAATTATTTAAATTTAAATGGACATTTCTACAAAATTATTATTGTGGTCTTTAAGGTGTATATTTTACAAAAATGGATGTTCATAACTAATAATTGAGGTATTTTTTAAGCTGGAAAACTTTTCGATTTTCAAATTACTTTTTCCAAACAAAAGTAATTTTTTATTTTATAAAAAAAAAGTCGATAAGTTGAAATTCACTGTATCTCTAATCAGTTTATTATCGAATGAGTTTGGAAAATCAAGTCATTACATTTATTTCGAATATGAAAAGAAAACGGTGCCCAAATTACGTATGATATTTTAAAGTAGAATAAATATAAAACTATTGTTTAATATATTTAGAGAACTTGTTGGTGGAATGAAATATGTAAAGAAGAATTTCAATCACTATTTCGATGTAAATGTCCAATGTGGTCATATTGTCGTAGTCCTGGTCGATATTATAATGCATTTTGTTCGATGACAGAAACGGGTTACATATGGACACAACCTGATAAAGAAACATGGCGTATTACATAACATCGACGGGGACGTGAAGCGTCCCCACCTAAATGTTAAAATTTCTAGTTTTTGAACAAATTTAAATATTTATTCAAATTATTGAAATTTTAAACATATTTTCCCACATAAATTTCCCATTAATTTATATTTTATTTGTTTTTATATTATCCTAAAAATTTATGCCAGAATAATTTGTTCTAAGGTTTATAATTTCGAGTTTAGTAAGAATTATATGGTCTTAAAATGTTTCTCTTAAACACCTCCAGAAATTTTATTCTAATTTATTTACAAAAATTTTACAAAAATCTCCAAAACCTTATTTAATTTTATATATTAACTATTGGTGATAAACTCAAATAAGTAAAAATCAAATTTTCCAAGTTAATGTTCCCTTTTAAACGAACTATTAGTCTAGATAAGGAATGCAATAACTATAAAAATTCAACATCTTATAAATGACTAAAAATTTATTTTCTGAAACCGTTAGTATTATCATAATTAAAATTATATCATATATTTGTGGATGACGAATACAGTAAATCGTTTCAAATTCACAAACGTTAGACATAATTGAAATTGAAGTACTCGTAATTGAGTGTTTAAATAATAAGTATTCACTTCAGATGCCAAATTACTTACTAATTCATATTAAATAATAATATATCCAAAATTAAATTGAACACTGCTTTTAAAATACAAACTGCTCAAATGAAATGCAACGAACATTATTTAGTATACATAGAAAACTGCATTGACTTACATGTAGTAACAGTTGCATAAACAATTTCCTTGCATGAGATTTGAAATCTTAAAAAATGGAATAGTAATTAAGTAAAAATAAATTATCTCTAAAAGTGTCACATGTAAAATAAAATTATAAAAATGTAAATACTTATTAAAAAAATGTTATACAATAAAAAAAAATATATTTAAATATTTATGATCTGTTTTGTTTATTTAACACATTTTTTTGACATTTGGCAATGAATTTGTGCATAAATTTATTTATAATCTATTAAGGATGCCGAGATAACTAATATTCTTAGAAAAGTTTAAGGTTTTCACATTACTTCTCATTTAAATACTGCAAAAATACTTAAATTTTTTATATTTCAAACTCTATAACAAATGGGGGGATTAATTTAAGGATTAATAAGTTCATACGTTCATAAACAATACTGAATAAATTATTAAATTTTAAATAGTCTTATAGTGGCTGCTTAAAAATTCAATGTTGAAATTTGTTTTGAAATTAGTATTGGGGAGGGGGGGTGAATCAGTGACGGTTAGACGGTTCAAGACAAGTTATTTCGCGAGGCGCTTTGGTCGTGCAAGAAGATTTTATAAAATAAAAAACAATTAAAACTATCAAAGTTTATTTAAAAGAAAACAAAGTTTGTTCCTTGATTAACAAAAAATAAAAATAAAAAGAATTAGAATTAAAGAAATTGAAATTTCCTGATTGTAGCTTTGAATCACAATTCATCAGCTTCAATGGTTAAACTTACCAATGCTGAAAGTCTTTCGTGTCCCATTGTAAAATTCTTAAATAAGCGTTAATATTAGTTTTAATTTTGTAAAGCACCTTTCAGAGGAGCCTGTATGTGTAGGAATGTTTAAATTTGAAGGAAAATATTAGATAAAACAAAAAGCATTCATAGTAAATTCTTGTTTATTGTAATTATGTGAAATAGTTTAAAAATTGCTAACAAAAAAGTGTATTTTTTTAGGTTTTCTAGAGTAATTGAGGTCATGGAAAGCCAAAAATAGCATAATTTTATGAGCAAATAGCTTATTTTCGAGGTTTCGTTTTTTTTGAAATCTATAGGTGAAATCACTATTATAAAATCGAAAATCGAAAAAATTTATTCTTCTCCGATTTTTATAAAATTATGTTTAAATGGGTAATTTAACTTGTAGATATCAAAAATAACATCCCTTTAACGATTGAATGCGTGATTTTTGAGACATCGGCATAAATCCAATCCGGAGGTCAATATTTCGGACAAATTTTAAACAATATTTCGAAAACTAGCCATCGTTATTTTTGGTTTTCTTTGATCTTAATTACACTAGAAAACTTAAAAACAACAATAACAATTTTTTTTGGATTTTTTAGTGGCTTTAAGTTGTATAACAGAATTACAAAAAAAACCACGTATTGTAATATGAATGTATTTTATTTGGCCATTAAATACACTAAGCTACCGAATATAAAACGCATTTCATATCAACATATCTAAATATTTTATGCAAATTATAATTCTAAATTTGTATTCAACATACCACATTGAAAATTATATTTAATCTCATCTCAAAAATTTGTTAGTCATTTTCCCAATTAAACGCAAATTCCTTAACTGTATTAAAAACATTATCGAAAACCGCAAAGGTTTTTTTTTAAACAAAGTTCTTTTTTGAAATGTATTGAATTATAAACACCACGTTTTATCAAACACCTTGAATCTATAAAAAATAAGATTGAATAAATTTATATGATAACTTATCAAATTTTTTTGCACTTTTCTTGACCTGTGCCTAGATAAAGTAAGTTAAACTATAATATTAATTTTCAATGGTTATAATCAAATCTTATTAATGAAAATGTTATAGGCAATTAATTGATAGTACAAATAAATTTTAAAATAGAAAAGTAGAAAAAAATTGGAATCATTATTTTTGCATTAATCATATTTTTTGTGACTCCACGAAAAAAAATTTTATGATTAGTACTACTATTAGTTAATGAAGTTATTATTTTGGTAAAGTTTATTAAAATTTGTAATTTTCACTATGATGGAATAGTAAGTATTTTTTTGATGATATTTGAACGTATAGAAATTTAATTCTGCAATCTTTTTAAATAGTATATATCTATTATGTAATGGAACTGTGGAATCCGGTTTAAGTGGACCTTGAATATGAAAATAACAATCAGATTCGAACAATTTTGCAATAAAATATTTCTGTTACTTGGATTCATAAACCTTGAAAACGGTAATTTCAATTTTGTCGATGTTTATCTAAGTAATTGGGTTTTATTATCTCAATAATGTATATAAAAAGGTGCATTAATAATTATTTTCCATTTGGAATATTGATTTGAACACGCTATACGTGTGGCACTCTGTAAATGAAACTATCATTTTCAACTTAGATATTTCGGAAATTGAGCAATACGAAAGTCTTTTTAATCGATAAAATTCAAGATAATTCTCGTGATCCAGGTTCGATACTAATATTTACTTAATCAGAAAGTTGTTGACCTGACATAAACAGATCGATTTACATTTGTATACTAGTAGTTCAGGAAAACCACACTATTTAATACAAAAATCCCATATTCATAATTATCAATTGATAAAAAACATTATATGAATATAATACTTCCTTGTACGCCAAATGAACCACTCATAATGAATTCAGATTTAGGTATTAAATGAAAATTTTTACACCTCAAATGCAAAAAACTGTTAAATGTTTATTACATATGACTTTTCATAACAATTCTAGCAAATATTTCAGATAAAATTAAATAGCTTCTAAATTTCGCAAAACGGAAATTGATTCTGTCATGTTACAAAACCTATTTCTGGATTGATTGTAGATAATACTAATAATAAAATTCCATCGTCTTTCTTTATTTTTAAAACTACTATGATATTTTATGAAAAATATGTGAAACAAGAAAGGGTGTCAAGCTCAAACAGTTTAGAACGTCACTCAATCAAACTTTTGGGATGGATTTAGTGAAATGGACTAAAGGATATACTCAACTGTAATTTTTTAACCCAATAATTTTTCGATTACAATACTTATTTTAATTTGTACAAGTGAGTAAAAATATTTTTTCTAGTGAATCAAAACTATTTCCGTTTATTATCTATTATTTTGTCTTCCGTAATTTAATCAATTACGTCAACTTGATTCAAAACATTCATATTTTCTCCATAATATCAATTGGGTATTCGATTAAATGTTTTCTTCAATTTAAGCGAATGATTTTTAAAGTTAAAAATCAGCAAATTATGGAAGTTCTTATATCCTAATTAGATAGAGATCATAATACTCGGTAGTGACGTCATTATGTGATAACCCTATAGAGATTGCACTTAAAACATCAGTTTCAAGAAGGAGATAGAAAGTAAGTAATCCATAAAAGCTTATAATTTGAGTCAATTTTAATTTTTCCCAAATTTTGAAGATAGTTTCACATTCTAACATAACAATGCAGTTTATCAATGGCTGTTATCTTTACATAAAGTAGTATGTAAACTAGGTAGGTTTTCATGTCAATTTTGTGCATACCAAATTTAATAACATTTGGAGAAATGATTTTTGAGTTACTTGTGGAAAATTACATTCTTCTAACAGCTGTAAACAAATATAAACCCCCATAAAATACCCATAAACCAATTATTGCAGCACTGTTAAATGCATCGCTACAATGATACTTTGCCTATTTTCCGAATCTAGTACGGGTTTTGTGTCGGTGTAAAGAAATATTTATAATAGGTGCATGTAGGCGTATCGTGAATGAAAAAAATTTATTGATTTTAGGCGAATCTAATATGAAGGCTAGTTCATATTCACATTACTGTTATATGTGTCAAGTAACTTAGCCCTCCACTTCCAATTATAATTTTGAACTTCTATATACAAAATTAAACAGCGCATGAAATATTTAACAATCGTTTAGAAATAATAAAAAGATTTATTTTTAGAAATCAATGTTTATTATTGTTATACAAATTTTTTAATCCAATATAACTCTCTTCGATAGATAAAGTTTTGTCGTAAGTATAACAAACAGAAAAAGAAACATTTTGTTGTATAAAAAAATAATTTGATTCAAAATGATATATCTTAGTTAATTTTAAGTTCACATTGAGTGTCAGGGTCATTTAAAATTTCTTAACAGATACAATAACACTTTCAATTTAAGCCTGTTATAAAACCAGTACAAAGTTGTACTTTTTGCTAGTTTTAAATCCCCTATCGTGCTCCTACATTATTTAACACTGAAACTTGTTACTTAAAATTAAATAAACATTAAATATTCAATGAGAAACAATGTATTTAAAAATCAACTGATTCTCAATTTGAACGGGCAAAGTTATTAGACATTGTTAATTCAGCCGCCGCCACCAACAACAACAGTATTTGTTATTTGTCTGTCTTACTCTATCACATGCTTCGTATATTCATAGACAAACCTTTCAAGTATTACTACTATAGCTCTCCAATTCACTTCTTGTGAATACCAGACTATGGCAGAGTGAAGGGAAATTATATTCAGTGAAACCAGTGTTATTACCTTTGACGTGTTTACCTGTTTTAATAATAATCAAAAGTATAAATAATACAAAAAAAATAAAACATGGCGAAAAATCAGTGTTTTATTATTGTATTTATTTACATTACAATAATAACATATTTTGCTGCTTGTTCACCACCATACGTGTATTCTTCATTATCCGGAATTGGTAATAGATTTAACAGAGAGTTAGATAATATTATAGCTCATAAATCTTTAAAGGTAAGAGTACTTGCTTATGACATTTTTAAATAAAGAAAATAAAATATATTAATTGTGTTAAAAATATTCAGCATGCGGCACATTTACCAGGAATGCCACCACGACCTAGGGAAGTAACAGATTGGCCACGAAAACAATTAAATGTAGGACAAGTTAGCGGGGTAGCAGTAAATTCCAAAAATCAACCGGTTATATTCCATAGAGCTGATCATGTATGGGATGCTGAGTAAGTAAATAAAAAATTAAAAAAATATTCGCCCAACGTGGGGCTCGAACCCACGACCCTGAGATTAAGAGTCTCATGCTCTACCGACTGAGCTAGCCGGGCTTAGTTTTTCACATACAAATATATTAAATTATTTTTTTACCGTTCAAGTTTATAAAGTTTTTATTCCGCATTGGAACACAAAAATAAATTATACTGTTTAAAAATAATAAATATTATAAAACCTCTCAAACTAAATGAAAATTTAAATATCCGTTTTTTCTGTGTAGCAATCCTGTTTATTTTTTCCAGTGCATTTGATGCCAATGATAACTATCTGCAAAGAGAAAGAGGTCCAATAACTGAAAATACAGTCCTAGTTTTAGATCCAGATACTGGTGAAATAATTCATAGTTGGGGAGCAAATCTCTTTTATATGCCACATGGTATAACTATTGATTCTCATGATAATTTATGGGTAACAGATGTTGCATTACATCAGGCTTTTAAAGTAAGATTTTTTTATAAAAAGCTTTTTTTCTAAATACCATATCACTAATTTATCTCAAAATATTTAGTTTATTGATAATTTGAAAAAACATAGATTATTTTAACAAACTGAAAAATATGTAAAATGTATTTCATAACTATATTGCGCTTGCCTATATTATTCAAATAATGAAGATTCTAATATACAGTTAGTATATTAGAATAATATACAGTTAGCATATTAGAATTGAAGTATATGCCAATATAACTGCAATATTTACTATAAAAATAAAAAGCACATATTATTGAATGAAATTTTTTTAGCCAAATATGAAGCTTATTTTATTGCAAAAATGGCAAAATAATTCGTTGAATTATTTCAATATAACGCAATTTAATTATTTTGTTAATTAATCATTTGTAATAATCACAGTTAATTCAGTTTTATGGATTGAACTTTAAAGCTGTGAAACCTGATCCTGGTGTACATAAATTTGCAGGAATACAATTGTAAAAAATTAAAAATTTGCAGTTAATTTTATTTAAAATTATAAGTATAAAGAAATACAAAAATGTTCAATTTATGAATAAGGGTGGCATTTGCAAAAGTGCCTAGAGCGACACTTGACCTAAATCCGCCACTGTGCACCTCATTATGATCTGCAATTTTGAAACGCGTTATTAGTTTCTACTTTAATAATGATTCAAAAATGTCATTGATACATGATTTCTAATTTTAAAAAATCGTTACGAAAGAATGTATTGTAATAAATGATTTTCACTTTTTGCTTCGTTTTAAGACTTCTAATATTTTTAATGTTTTAACTGTCCGATGTATTTCTAAAAGTTTTTTTTTATTTAAAGTTTAAATTTGGTGACTCGCAACCATTACTGGAATTTGGTTTTCCATTTACACCCGGAGACAGCTTTGAACATTTATGCAAACCTACATCTATAGCTGTTGCCACGACCGGTGAAATTTTCATTGCTGATGGTTATTGTAATCAACGAGTTTTGAAATTTAATGCAGCTGGTGGTTTATTACGAATAATTCCAAATCCACCAGGTAAAATATTTGTATCCATAAAAATTTTAATATTAATAATATAATAAGAACAAAAAATAGTTTTGATAAAAAAATTAGTAAAAACAAAAAACCAGTTTAAAAATTAATTTCAGGAAGCAGCACTGCTTGACAAATCACAACTCTCAATAAAATATCTTTCAATTTTTACAGAAAGTGTTCCATTAAGTGTTCCACACGGATTAGCATTGTTGGAAAAATTAGATCGCATATGTATCGCGGACCGTGAGCATAGACGAGTTGTATGCCCTCGAGCTGGTCTATATGTGACCGAAGAAGATATTTTGAACCGAGAAATTGATCATAGTCCTTGGGTAATTGATAAACCTGTACTAGGCCGAATGTATGATATTTCTCCGATAGGTAAAGTTAATTTTATTTCTTGCTTTGTTAGGCTTAAGAAAAATTGTATACGTTTTTTTCCTTCAATTTTAGGTAATTTTATTTATGGAGTTGGTGGTATGACCGAAGGAATTGATAATGTTTATGGTTATACAATGGATCCGGCAACAGGAGCCGTTATTGACCGTTGGTATCCGAATACTGACGTGAGTATAACGAATTATTTGAAATATTAATCAGCCAACTTTACTAGGTTAAAATTAAATGTTCTGAAACTCTACGCTTAGAAGCTATAATGCTGCGGTCACCAGGGTGTATACAAGTCATATAGTTTTAGAGTATTCTTAGAAAAAAAAGTGAATGTATACTGGAAAAGTGTTTGACGAAAATACACCCCATATTCGTTTTTGAACAAAGTATCGGATAGTTGTTTAAAATCAACATAATATAATTCACAGGAGTAATCCTCGAGCGATTTTTTCTGCGATTCGTTCTTTAGCGAATCTACATGCTACAAACTAGCTTTCTTCTTGTTCATAACGGTGTTGAGTGTTCTCTGGCGGTAAAATATATAACCAGTAATTACAAACATGCATACGAACATTTGTCAGAGCAGTGTGGACAATAAGTCATAGAACTTAGTAAAATAATTTTCAGATGGCACTAAAATACGGAATTCAGTATTTTTTGTGTTACAATATTATACCATAATAATAATAATAATAATAATCCCCTTTGGTTAATGGCTATATAACTGAAAGTAGCTGTTGCCAGAAATTAAAAAAAAAAAAAATATTACACCAGCTATTTTGTAAGTGTAATGGTTTTTAGAAATTGTTCTGCCTGATATTTTCCGAAGAAAATGCTATACAATCACAAAATTGTATATGTATGTTTTAATAATCGAAGGCAGAAAAAAAATTTCCTAAAAATCGACCTACCGGGTGCCCCAGTTAATTCTAGTGATTTTCATATTTAATACGTTTTTTTCGAAAATGGTTCCAATGATTTTCTTTAAACTAAGTATATTCATTTCTCGGGAAAATTCAACCAATCATATTAAGTTACACACTGAATTCACTTAATTATTAGTTTTTCTATTATTTGATAAACGTATATTAATAAACGTCTTCTTTATATTTCAGAAATTCTACAATCCCCATGCCATGGCCGTTAGTCCAAACAGAACTGCATTATATGTTTCTGAAATAGCACCCAATCGTATATGGAAATTTGATCTACTTAAATAATTCAATAATTTAAATTATTTGATAAATTTTCTAAAACATTTATCAAAATACGTAACTCAATATCATTTTTGCCCATATCACATTATATGTAAAATAAGTGTTACCTAACAACTATAAATTTCCCCTCAAAAACGGAAATAATAAAGTTTTCTAAAAATGAAAATAAAATTTCAAAAAAATTTTTAGGAAACTTAATAATATTTATACGGATTATTTGAATTATTATGAATGTTATTTCGCTCAGAGAAAAAATGATAGGGAGGGGGGATCCTATGTCGTATATTTCTTAATTAATGTAGATTAAGAAAAGGCTGTGAATGAAAATTTTGTGTAACGGAATGGGTATTGATCGACATAAATGTTTTGTTATTTTGATTAACTCTGACAAAATTCTTAGTGATGATAATACGAACATTAATTAAATTATGAAAAATAAACATAAAAAAATGCATACATTTTGAACACAAAAACAATTTTTACTTAAATGCTAAAAAAATATTAGTCCTTTGATGAGTAAAAACAACCTTTTCAGTGTGTTTTGGTAACAAACGAATACGTTTATCTCAATATGATATGTGATGTGCTTCTGAAAATTTCTACTGATATTGCACGAATCTACTGATGTCGTAAATGATATAAATCATCTCTACACTTGTCATAGCGAGATAGATAAGTTGCCAAGTGATACACGTTTGGGCAAATGCGCGTTACTTTGTCCGAAGGTGTGAACGAATATTTGTAACTTCGTGTTTATCGCATGTTTATTAATTTTAAAACGGTAAATTTAAAGAGTCTTTATTCATCAAATATAATTTTTCTTAAAATAAACTACAGTAACTTCCATAAAACGGTGCAGATTTTTATCGATTCATACTTATATTGCAATGCACGATAATTAAATCAATGTGACCAGAATTTAAAATAAAATCATTACCCGAATCTTGGATTTCTGTAAAACATAAATGTATTACAAATAATCTAGTCAAATTTTTGTCTTTTATTGATTAATTTGAGTATAATTGTTGATTCTGCGAAATCAGTATCAAATAAATAAATTTTCGGATAGTACATATAAAGCGAAACTAAAGTGACTTAATGCGAAAACTTTTTTTTTTTTTGGTAGTACTCCACATATTATATTGTTCGATTAAAGGGAGGAAGGACCGGAAACTTCCGAAGATGTTAATTTAAAAGTACTTAATCTTTGATACGTTGCCGTATCAAAATTTTTTTGATATACTAGGTGTCTACTGTAGTGCATTGTCAAAATTAAAGAACTTTCCGGTATGTTAAATTCTTGCTTTTGATTCTATAAAATCGTGAGTAAATATTAAAAGTCGCTATTTTAAAATAATTATTTTAAAAACTTATGCAAAGTTGTTCTGAATGGATTTTTTTTATTTTTATTATATTATTTATTTTTCTACTTGGTTATGTAACAGGTAGGTAAAATATTTTAGCTCAAAAATAGCACAATTTTTCTTGCATATGAAATTCTTTTAACTGATCCCAGATTAGGAAATTTTTGAACCTAAAGAAAACGTATTATGCTTCTAGACAATTCTTTATTTTTCACTATTTATTCTATCCCGTAATAACCACATTTGGAAGAGAAATGAAAAGCAAAAAAATCCTTTGAAAGTTTTCTTGCCACTAAAATTTCAGAAATGACCAACGCATTCCGTATCACATACTTTGCAATTAATGGTACATAAATTTGCAGATTTTGTTTATATTTCACAACTCCAGAAATATTGAAATCTTCAAAAATAACCTGGTGAATTTTGTCACATATATTATTTCATCTCAAATTTTACTGAGTAGAAAAATTTGGGATGTAATACTTCAATTTAAATACTTCGAAAGTTTAACAGAAGAAAGGATTTGTTGCATTTGTAGGAATAAACGTAATACATTTTAAACTAACAATATAGATTTTCGAGAATTTATTCTCAAAATTATAACCGATTTATTGCATGGGATATTTTCACAATATTAACTTTTAAAGGTCTCTTATTAACTTATATTGCCGCAAGACCCTTCGCTTATGAATATTTAAACAAATAAATATTCCCTGACTGAAATTAAACCCAAGTAAATATATTTAAACTATTCCAAAATTATGGATTTTGTATATTCACTAAATATAATTTTATATTGTTTTCTAAAGGAATTGAAATTTACTTTACTCTCTCATAGTTATTTAAAACATGACGTCCATGTTTAATTAAAACATAAAATGTGTATTTAATTTACACGGTGTTTAACATGCTAAATACGCACAGTTGAAGAACGATGAGCTATAATCAATTTCGAAGTTTATTCAGATTAAACTGATATTACCCGAATGTGCAAGTTGTACACTGTATTATTAAGTAAGATTATTTATTTTAAATTATTGTTAATTTATTTATATATATAATAATAAAAGACAGAAAGATAAATTATATGTTTACCAACTTGTTAGATTTTTAGAAAATTTTATGTGCAAATAAAAATTATTTAAAAAAAATATATATATGTTCATTTTACGACTAAACCTGTTTTTTAAATTTTTAGAAAGTTCGTAAACAATATCCACTTTTTGAAACGTAAATAATCCCTTTCTTAAATAAGCATTTTTGGTAAGTTTTTGCTTGATGTTGTTGCCCGTAATCGATAATCATTTATCTCTATACAGAGATCACTGTCGGCAGTCGTTTGTCGAATAGTTCCATGCAGAGACATTACAAGCTCTTTTTGACATTTATTTCCATATATGTCAAAAAGGATTGCATTCTGCTTGAGCTCGACTATCCGAGAACCGACTGTCTATGCGGCTATGTAAAACGGGGGCACGTTCTATATAAAAGCATGCCGTTTGTTGTATAGTCATATGTAATCGCATTTCTAGCACGACTGTCCACTATTAGACTTACGTTTATCTTGAACGAACCTTCTTTGTTGTGGTCAACTGGAGGTAGGTATCTGGTAGGTATGTCCATGACACATATCCAGACTTTTAAAAATTTGACAAAAATTACATTAGTATCGCTTAATCTAGTTTATGGGCAGTCAATTTCAATAATTTAATTAACTTAGTTTTCTCGCCATTACACCTCAAGCTTGCCCCTTTTCATTTTTTACAGTATATCACTAATTATATGTACCCCTAAATCAATAGGAACGGTTAAATTTTATATATTTCAAAAATTAATGTAAATACTTAAGTAGTATTTGCAGTGATATAAACAAAGATTCAATTCTTTTCCAAGCTGTGTTAGCTGGCCACCGACTTACCCTCATAATAATACTTGCACTGAAAACCAAAAAGAATTGCTTGCATAATTATGAGAAATTGAATACTTGAACTGGCATTATCCTAAATTACTTCAGAAGTCTATCAATGCTTTTCTTATTATCTAAAAAGACTAATGTCATCCCATTTGTGGAGCTCCAATTTTAAGTACTCAGCATACTTATCATCTAAACGTCTGGCTTCCATAACCCACTTTCAAACTCCAATATACATCTTTAAAAAAGTAAAAATAAAATAAATAAATCATATCGAAGATTATTTTGACCTAAAACGCTCAATGTGAAGAAGGATTTAATCCAACATCAGTTAAAAGTCATATGGTGTAATATTTTTAAAAACTTTGGTGCCTTTTAATGATAGCATGTTTGAAAGTGATAAAATACAATCAAGTCAATTATCCTTCAAACACAAAAAAAAAGTATTTTAAAATCTCAACAGTAGATTAAGTATTAAAAATCATTGATATATTACTAATAGATAGACTTTCAAACAATTTGAATTATTTATGAATTTTAGGAATTTAATTATGTGAAGTTTTTTTAGTAAACTATATCATGTAAATATACACTGAATGTAGGGTTTTCATCCATAGTTTCTCAGACCGAAAAAAAAAACAATAATAATAAACGATAAAATAAATTACCTAATTAATAAATATAATTTGTTTATCATATATGAAATAATTTGAAAATGTTACAAAAAGCCAAATTGAAATATTTAATTTAATTGAAATTAGTATTTTTTGATATAATAAGAACAGGAAAAAGAAAATTCAATCGAGAGCAAATCGAAATAATCAGTATTACCACTATAAATCCAAAAAAAAGGCAATGATAGTTTTATTATATGCTTTGGATAATATTTAAATTCTCTATATCATTTTTCATTTACCTAGATTAATTTTAAAAGCGATAAACCATTAACATTAATCTAAATTATTATAGCCTACAAGTTTTGAAAGTACAAATATATTTTATCTATAAATAGTATTTCTATGGTTAAGACAAAAAGAAAAGGAGTCACTTCCATTGAATTAAGGAACAAAAGTTTCCAAAGTTTGTAGAAGTCATTAAAATTTAGTGTATTATGAACACGGATATTTTAAAATATCAACAAAAAATAAAATTTTAAGTGCCAATTTAAAGAAAAACCAGTTAAAAAATAACTAATTGTGTTTGTATTTTTTTTCTTCTTCATAATTGATGTTTCCTTTGTTTGGATATATGGCTTACCAACTGATACCTTTTATGAATCATAAAAAATACATTTAGATTATTTTTTATTGCAATTGTTTCTTTAACTAGTATAACTCTAATCAGTACTAAAAATTAACTATTTCCTAGCTAAACCCGACATGTATGAAATATTTAAGTTGTATATAAAATTCTGTCTAAAGTTTATACCGCTAGAAAATACTAAAGATACTAACAAATATATTTTGGTATTTCTATAATCACCTAATTATTCCATTTCCGCTTATCTGCCATCAAAATAACCCGAATACGTACAAAGATAGGAAGCTAAAATTTTGAACCTAATAATTGAGTTTTAGATCCCCAACTTTTAAACCATAAGAAATCCTAGTACAAAAAATGTAAATGTAAAATGTTCAATAACCACAACTTTTGTTTGAAACATATTTTCTTAAACTGGTTACATTCGTCACAATTTCAGCCCAAATTAACATATCACATCAACTACTATTATAACTACATGGGCTGCATATTTAGTGCATTTTATAAATGCTTAATATTAAAAATAGTTCACTCATTAATATTCAACCATATGTCGGATATTTCAACAATTAACATTGATGAATGAACAGAAATATTGATGAATCTTTTAAACTTGTTACCGAGATTCCTTCACATTAATTGTTAAACAATTTTATAATTTATACAAATTAAACAATTTATTCCAAACTTCATTCGAAAAACGTCTATGCAAAATATGACTGATAACCATTTTTTTCCAATGTGCATATCACAAAAGACATTACTTAGAATACTCATTCCAGAGAGTATTAATCATCCTTTTCTAGAGAATATTACTCATCGGAACTACTTATTCGATCTATTCTAGAAAGATAAATGGCAATATTCTCATCGAATGTTAAGCAGTTGTGAACAATTGGCAAGTGGCCATACTGCACTTTGTTCCATTTCAATATGTGCGGCTTCAATTGATACAGTTTACAAAAAATGTCATGGCTACGCTGTGTTTCCTTCATTTTAATGTTCGCTTGATAATATTTGAAAATGACTAAACAAAATATGCATAATAATCATTTTTTTCTATCCGTGTATAATAGATATTTTTATTCAACACTCGTGAAACATTCACAAGAGTAAGAGACTATTAGAATTGATTAAAATTAACTTATCTCCAAGAGTAAAAATTTATCTTTTACATTCTTCATTATAGCAAAATTTTCATCTCAAAATTTTACTACATTAGAAAGAAAGCGTTCGATTAACATAGGGAACATTCATATAATCGTGTTAGCCGACGAGCCGGTATCCCATAATTGGTACATTAATAACCAATCTTAAGCATCTACCTCAGTAACTAATTAAGAAAATCTAATGAGAAAAGCATTTTAAAAAGATGCTGAAATAGCACAACACAGCTGTGCTTTTACCTGACAATCGTAAAAATGATTTTAACAAAAGCATTCCGAAGTATAAAAAATTTTATTATAAAAGGTCTGACAATTCTAACTTGGGTGTATGTTAAAGATTTTTTTTATAATTTCACTGTTGTAAACTAAATTACTTAATGACCTCTCTATTAGGCACTTGAAAAGTAAAGCCAGTCCTGATATAAAAAAGAATTATATACGTATACAAGTTATCCAATCACGATGGTAAGATTCAATTGGGTTATTACATTTTTTTTTTTTTGTGGACGTGTTGCCTGAGGCAATCTACAAAAGTTAACAACTTAATTTCAGAGAGAAGATTGTTAGAGCGTCTTGTGTTCTTTTATTTTTATTTTTTTTTTATATTATTATTATTATCTATCTATGAAGAAATAAATAACTGTGGAAACAAATGAAGCTGTGTTGCGTGTATGTTGTCGGCCATGTTGCCAAATAACCTTAAGTATATAAAGTTAGAAAGATTGTATCTCACATGCTGTGGCCAATATTTCTATTTTATCTTATTAACGAACACAGTACGGGGTCGAAAACATACTGATACAACATAGTGTTAAGTTTGTTTTATATAATTTACAAAGACAAAAAATTATTTTTTTTTTTTGAATTTTTTATTTTATTTATAAGGAATCTGTCCTTTCTTAAGCAAATCAAATATGCTTGCAGTTAATTCATACTGCCTTAAAATCTGCATAAGTTTTGGTAGTTTAGCCCCATACGCTTTATTATTTTTCAAAATTTACTAGTATTATTATATGTAATTTTTAATTCTTATTGGTAAAAGTTTTCAGTGAATTAGCAATAGCATCGCGAAGAGCTAAGATACGGAGGAGAAGATGTTTTTTTCTAGAGGCTGAGAATATGTAACAAATGATAAATTTTCTTGGTAATATAGCAGAATAAGTACTTACTTATTTCGCTTACGCATCTATTGAGAACATGCTTCATCCAAGAGGCTGAGAATATTTAACAAATGATAAATTTTCATGTTAATATCGCAGAATAAATGCTTACTTATTTTGCTACTATTGCGCACTGTAGACTACTGGTATTATCAAACTATATTTTCAGTTTAACAAATTTTCAGTACTTTCTCGCCGATTCTCATTGCCGTTAAACCAAACAGTATATATGTGTGCCTTTAAATAAAACAGTATATTCAAAAAAACAGTATATGTGCGTGTGTGTAATATAAGCCACACTTACTATATAAATGTGTGTCATAGTGTGCGTAATGTTTTTTTTTATTGATTTAATGTATTTTTTATGTATAATTAAAAAAAAAAAATATTATTTGCCTTCTTCAGTCGTTCTGTATATAAACTATATATGTGCCAAATTGCATAGTCCTCCGTCCGCCTAATTTTCGTAAAAAGGCGTACAATTTTTTCGCTTCACGTAATAATATATAGATAAAACTTTTCATGTTAGTGTAATTTACAAATATGAATATCTAATACATATTGTTTCGTATAAAAACACTTACGGTAAGGTGGCATCTAATCATTGTTATCCTCTGAATATCATATAATTTCGGTAATATTTTTTTGTTTCTTAATTAAAAAACCTTCTGTGTACGTAGCGGAGTTTTACGTATTTTAGAATTTAGAAATTTGAATCGTTTATCAATTAAATAAATTTTAACTGAATCACTCTGTATATAAATATATAAATATTTGGTGTCTGTCCATCATACATTTTAATGTCTTCATATTCAAGTTTTTTAAATATAAAAAATTCCAATTAATGGTTTTTTTAATGACAATAATCGATATTAAGAAATTAGAATCATATATAAAAACCTGAATTATTTATCTATATGGTATTTCTTTCTGTAAATGATCAAATTGATACATTCAAAAATAAGATTGTTTTTTTTTTGTAGACTTGAGGTTGTTCGATTACTTTACAATAAATCATTAAATAATGAACAATTTTTCAAATAAATAAACATTATGAAGCACGTTCAAATATTCCGTGTTTATAAAACTTACAAAAAAGAAAAAAAAAAAACATTATTTTTAATTAAAAAATTTTATCGATTATTATAAAATTAAAATGGATTCAGAGCATATTGTTTTATACTCATTGAATCAATCATTAACCGACTTCCAAATTAGGGGGTTATCATTTCGATCCGTATTTATTGGAATTGTACAATATTCGTTTATGTTAGTCTAGTATATGGCCATTTAAACAAAAAACATCAAAATTGATTGAGTAGTTCTCAAGATGTGGATTATATTCTCGATAAGCCTTTTATTCTATGTAGCATAGTTTCTCATATAACTTTTTATAAAGTTATTAGCCATCTTACTAGGAAAAAACAACACTTGGGGTGGTCACTTTTTGGGTAAACTCACTTTTTATGCCTAAAATATGCCACCAAAATTTCAGTTTGATGTATATTCAGTGTGCCTACTGGTAGGGGACGATCTGGAAAACCTGGAATAGTCAGGGAATTTCCAATTTGCTGATAAAGTCATGGATGAATAGGGAATTTTGAATTTTTTTTTGGATTTTCAAAATATGAATTTAATTTTTTTAATATTCTTAATAATAATTAATGAGTTTTTAATCTCATGATTATCCGATAATGATGTCCACTGATGAAGAAGTTCCTGTTGAGGCCTAGAACGGGAAATCATTTTAAAAATGATGCATGATAATAGTTCATATTTACAAAACATCAATGTGATGCCCGTAAAAGTCAGGGAATTTCGTTCTTGAGATAAAGTAGACACCATTATATTTTTGTTTTTCAGTTATCTTGATGACGGACATACTGGTAGACGCAGATTGAGCCAACCTAAAAAATTTTGTTTGTAGATTCAATATTTTCTAGCGTTACAAAATTTAGACTAAAATAAGCAGATTGCATATAAGTCTGATAAATTGCATATATGTCGAATGTAAAAATTAAAATAAGTAACAATACTGATTTTGAATTTAATAATTTAATTTTGTAATATGGTTTTCTAAAACAACTAACTAATGTCAAGTGGCCAGACATGCTGTAATAAGAAGTATACAATAAAAAATATTTCATCATTATTAGGCGTTAATGACCGAACAACCTACGACTCGAATTTTTTACTTTTCTTTGTTTTCTTTATAGAATTCTTATTGTAATCAGTACATAAATATATTTTTTTTTATTGATATCTTGTATAGTTATTACCCAACGGCCATACCTTTTGAAATCCACCGGTACTACGATTGGCTTTTTAAAAACAGCATCATGTTATTATCAAGTGTGGAACCAATTATCTATAACTTATGATGTGCCTACCATTATATTGTGGTTTCAATATAAAAGGGAGTAAAACGAGGTAGTAATAAGAATTGGTTTTTGTTGTTTTTTTTTATTAACTGTATGTTATTATTATTTCAACCAATCATTGTCTCTATAAGCATATTAGAGATACCTAGATTACGTTATAATAATAGTAATAGAGATACCATACCATGTTAGACACTGGTTGATATCGATGTATAAAATAACTAGACTTTTTAATTTTAAAATTTACAGGGCTGGTTATTATCAATTCTTAAGAATGAGCCAAATGATTGTATTAACGTTACACTAAATTTATAATGCCGAACTTATGATTCCTGACTCAGATATTCCGAATCTAAGAGGAATTGACACAAATTGAGACCTATATAGTAAACACAATGTCTTATATAGTATACATTGTATGTTTTTCACTTTTTGCGCACAAATAACTAAAAAATAATTTATAATTTGATATTAAAAAAATTTATTGACAAATATAATTGTTTTCAAAAATATGTACTTATCGAAAACCGATATTTAAATATAACTATATAGAATATAACATTTTTTATTTATGTAAGCATACAAATAATGACATTGATAACAAATACATGCTATTATGTATATGTTTTTAAGATTTTATATATAATTATTTTAAGGTTTAGTAGTAGGTATCCCCAAATATTGGTGAAAAAGGAATTTGCTTAGTAAAGTAGTCATTTTAGCGAATCAAATCTTAAAATCTAGACACGTGACAGTTGTCTTCATAATATGTGGTTTTGTCAAGATAGTCCCTTGTTTAATTTTAGCAAAATAAATTATACATTTTGGTAATCATATTAAAAATATAAAAATTTATTTATTACTTTTATTATTACACTTCCTGAATAAGAATAATAATAATAATGTTTTGAATAATATTTTAGAATATTTTTTGAAATATCATGGAAATTTAAAATATTTTTTAAGTAATCAGTCACTGTCATCAGTAAATTAATATTTAAATGGATATTCAAAAAGATGATAATAACGTATAATAAGAACGTGACATAACTTCTATATATATATAAATTGAAATGTCTGCGATATTGTATGAAATTTTGTATATTTTGTATTTTTACTAACAATATATTTCGTATTTATTAATCACAGTAAAAATGGCCATAAATATATATTCAATAAATAATTAAACAACGTTTGATCGTGTGTCATTAAATAAATTTTCATTGCGTTGGAAGACAATAACACAATCACATAGCACATTTTGATGTAATTTAAGATTTTAATCACTTCTATATTTTATTTCCCAAAATGTGCAATGTCTTCCAACGCAATGAAAATTTATTTAATTAACCTTGTTTAGGTATTTATTGAATATAATTTTTATCATGTTTTTTTTTTAATGTAATGGTCATTATTTTTATATCTTACAGTTGCTGGAGGAATGAGGAAGTCTTTATAAAAAAAAAAAACAGACGAAACGTCGCACTATTAAACAATAGTTTGATTGTTTTATTTACTACCAAAATTCTTGCTATCGTTTTCTGAACAAATAGAAATCTTTTTCAAGTTTGAGTTAATTATTCTTATTTTTATAAAAAATAAATAAAATAATAATAATAATAATATCTATATGATAACTCACTATATAATAATGTGTGCATAGAGGTTATAATTGACTGTGTGATGACATGTCATCATCAGAAAACAATTTGAACAAAAACCAATAAAATGGATTTTAAAATATTT
Source organism: Chrysopa pallens (assembly GCA_020423425.1). Classification (NCBI taxonomy): domain Eukaryota; kingdom Metazoa; phylum Arthropoda; class Insecta; order Neuroptera; family Chrysopidae; genus Chrysopa; species Chrysopa pallens. Next base: position 47,283,080 of record CM035594.1, read on the forward strand.
GAATAGATAATAATAAAAAAATATAAACGTCCTATCGTTCAAATGGCATCCATTTATTTTGTTTTTAGACAATCAGTTTTCTCTAAATACTTTTGTGTCATTGATGGATAATCGATAGATTTTTAGCATTAGCACCGTTAAATTTAAATACAGTAATACTTTTAAAAGAATATATTTATTGTATGTACCCAAAAATTTTATTTTATTTTTAACCATACAATAGTTTGATTATATTATTATTTTCGAACACTGTATGGAATGGAAATAACAATGCTGACATAGAACAGACACCCTGTTTACCAAATTTATTTGAAAAAAAAAAGCAGTGAAACTTATTTATGTGGATTTATTCTCATAAAGTATAATTTTTGTTCTTTTTCTTTACCTTTTTTTTTGTACTTCAGATATAAAATAGGCGCCTATTGTTAATTCTTGATTATTTTGTTTCAAGTTTTATCCTTCAGCATAATATAATATAGTTTTTAAAAACAATAAAATAGTGCTTGATGAAATTTTGGAGGTGTCGTCTTGACCTAAAAAATAAGTGTTCGCTCATGAATGACCAAAATCGGTCAATTTGACCTTTTGGATCCATAGGAATAGAAGGAAAATTCAGTTACAAAATCTAATTTTTCAAAACAAACAACTTTTCTTTGATAAATATTTTTTCCGTAATGTGTTTTCATTCGCCCAAAAATTCAGCTAAATGTATGCTTAACTATTATAAATATGCTAATATAATAAACTATTATAACTATTTGGGCAGAATATTTAGTTTATATTATGAAATTTAATGATTATAAATAGTTGATACCCAACCATATGTTGAGTATTTAAACAATTAACACGGTAAGTTATTGTTTTATTAAGAATGATAATTGTGTTTGAACTCCAAATTGCAAAAACTGATTAAAGCTATTATTTATATGTAAAATTTGGCAATAGAATCACTTTCCATGGGATAAAATGGGGAAAACAATATTAAAATACACCTACATAAACTATAAACATTTACATATACTTTACTATAGAATCAACACATACACTATATATACACTATAATATTATTATATTTTTTCGATAACAAGTATGTGTTGATTTTATGGTAAAATATTCGTGTATTATAAGTGTTTGTAGGTCTTGTCCTGGTGAGAACGGCAACCGCGGACGGATTATGGGAGTGAGCTCAAAGAAATTTTATAGATTAAAATGATTAAACTTGAATACAGGAAAAGATAAAAAAATTCACATTGTGGTTGATATATGTACCAAATATCTTTGGACATGAATTTTGTGATATTAAATGGTGTAGAAGCTTTTAATAACATTTTTAATTGACAGCTACCAAAACAAACGGCTGAAGACGGCTTCCCAAAAGTTGAAATTCGAAAACAAGATGCACTCTTGAATAATAATTGACGAAATCAATATCTTGAAAATAAGATATATCGGAAGTACTTGTAAATAATCTATGGATCTTATAATAAATACATTTCTATTAAAACATACAACGAGTATCCTAGAAATTGTCTTATATATCATGTGTCAAGATATCTTCATATTTTTAAACCAGCTAAGTGAGACACGTTGAAAATAAAAAACGATATATCAGTCATACTTTCTTACAGAACATATCGTTTATTGTATAATTTAATTGTAGCTAAAATCAGTAACGCTAGAAACTATTTGACTGAACAAGCAAAATTTTGGTGCAGATGTTGCTTATCTAAAGTTCGTAAATGTGCAAAATCGGTATATTGGGTCTAATGGGTCCAAACTTATGAAACAAAAGATTTTAAAGGCCAAAAATAGTTTTTTTTACACAATCTACTTTTGTTTGAAACATGCTTTTATAAAATGCTTAGGTTCGCCAAAGTTTTAGCTCAAATTTAACTAATAAATACATATTATTATAATATATATATTTACAGCTTTATTGATGTAAAATATAGTAAATTTAGAATCAATTCAGTACCCTGTTGGCTTCATTTGCTTCATAAAATATATTTTTAGAGGATAGAGGACATTGTACGTTGAAGAAAACTTCATATATGATACACATCTATTCACATTTGTATACGTAGATGGAAAACAATAGTGTATACCTATAACGTGTATATAAAGGAAGATGTATTTATGACCATTCGATTATCCTTGGACAGGTGTTGGTCTATCTATTCTAAAGTGATTGATGATTATGTTGTGTTGTAACAACAAAATACATTCACACTCACAAAATTTTTATTTTCATCTTCTTACAAAGTCTGACAGATTTTATAGGCGTGGTGAGTTTGTTGTTTCTTCTTCAATTTTTTTTTTTTCGTTTTTGTTTAATGTAAAATAAAGATAATTACAAATTACAATTTATTGACTTTCTGTAAAACAGATATCGGTTTCATCTTGAAAATAGAAATCAAACCATATATGATAACATCCGTTTTAAGTCTTGTAGGCGGTTCTTAGTTGTGCAAAGATTTGGCACGCGATAATTCGTGGAAATGAAACCTATCTATCTATGCCATTAAATCCTAAGGTTTTGGTGGGAAAGCATAGAAATATGGGAATAAGTTTGGTATTTTACTGGAGTCGATTTAACGTGCGATTTTTACAATTGCATAGTTTTGTATTGAAATAAAAAACATCGCTTGTTAAATGCAGATACGTTTGCCGTTTTTTTGTTCTTGTGGCAATAAAAAAATCATCATAAATATAAGAAAATATATTATATGACTGCTTAATGCAAAATGGAATGTTAACCTACATTTTGGAATGCAAAATATTATGTAAAAATATTATTGGCAGAGTCTATCCCTATTTATCCTTAAAAGTATTTTAAACATTCGGTTGGCAAATAAAATTATTTGTAGTTCCATGCGACGGCTCTTATGGGACATAATCAGATAATGTTCCATTTAACTATATATGACTTATAAATATCCCGTATATACATTTCCTGTATATATGATTATATTGTTTTATATAGGAAAAGTAATCAGAAAGTTTTAAATCTGACCTCTAAGTATCATAACCACTACGACGGTTTGATAGCATGTATTATACCTAAAAATTCTTAAAAGTATGCGTGAAGTTTTTTTGGAAAATAAAGTCGTAAAATTTTATGTTTCTACACACAAAAATAAAAAGGATCATTATTATTAATTAATATTCATGACTTTACACAAAAACTGTGAAGTATTTTTATGTATTATTATTATTATTATTATTATTATGTTGTGCCCAAATCGTATGATGTGTTTATTAAGTTTTTGAAGTCATTATTATGGATAACCGACTGTGATCGTACGTACAGTCATACAAAATGTTGTAATTGATAATTATATCATTCTGTAATTACAACAAATTAATTGATTCAACGAATATGAGATGAGACTAGTTGTTATAATAAAAAAAGAAGAAAAAAAAAACGATAATGATCACAAATTTTCAGGAAATATTTTAATATGCTTTTCTGGTTTTTAAATCTATTCTTTAAATAAAAAAAATTTATTTTTTATTTAAAACCAATTAATGTGTACCTATACTATTAAAATATGGTGCAAACGACTGGGACCAAAGAAACAAATTCGTTTCTCAATGATACGATATCATAATAAGTCATAAATATTGTATTGTCATAAAATTTTATTTTTACTAAACTATTTTTCAAGTCTCTTTTTTTCCTTAAATATTTATTTCAAAGTTAATTTGGGTATAATTTAAATTATTTTATGGTTTTATATTATAAGTTACTGTTATAGTGCTATTTACATTTTTAGAATTGATTTTGTTTTCGATAGAAATGGTGCTAAAGGAAAATTCGATACAGTTCTAAAACACATGTCGTTGACACGATTTTTTAGGAACTTTAGACTAAATTTTATATACAATAATTATTCTTCATATATGTAATGTTATAAATATAAAATAAATGGATTTTGTGAGATTCTGTTAAAAATAAGTAATTTTTTGAAAGTAAGAAAATGTTTCAAATCAATTTTAGTTTTTCACTTACATGATTCACAGTAAATAATATCCGGATTTTACAAATGATTCATTTCAAAGTTACCTACCTATAAAATCTCTTAAATAACCGGATAGATAAAAATGGATTAAAAATAAGAACATTTGAATAATTTAGAATTAAAATATGATTGTGTAAAACCATATGGCTACAGTGTAGGAGGGAAGTTGGGCTATAAAAAAAAACCAAAGAAATATATTATATAATATGTTACATGTATGATAAACTTTTGAACCTTTCAAAAATACACAATTTTAGGTATATTTTAATGTACAGAACGTTTCATAATAAATGTGGATACTATTACATTACATTATTTAGTTACTATTACAGTAAATCGTTTTACTTAATTTTGGTAGAAGTAAAATCTCATCAAACTGGCAAAAAAAAAATCTAAAACTATTAAATTTTCCCATTTGTTTCTGAAACATTTGTTATGACTTCAAAAAATTTCAACCAATATTAATTATTGCTATTTGTTAATAAACAAACATTGAACTGAAAACATCGTTGTTATTTATTAAATTTTTTACGTTAAAATTATTATAAACAAAATAAATAATTTTTATTAAATTTTTTCCCCATATTTACAAAATGAAAATTTTTTTCAACCATTTACAACTATTCAGAATAGTATAACTTCATGAAAAACGAGGATTAAATGTTTTTCCAGTGGGACCGTATTCTTTCAACTGTTTCGAATTCTTGAAAATACATAATTTTGTTGAATTTTTAAATTAACAATTACTGCTATAAAAGAAATACTTTTGTTGATATGCTGTTTTCATCGGCGTGATGCCTGTGAATTTTCGGCATTTAAATACAGTTATAAATAATGGATGTACAGTTCTGGAAACGGAACTTTTTTGTAGTAAATTACCTTCTCGTTAAAAATCTTGTATTAATCCATAATTATTTATAGTTTTAAAAAACTAAATTCCTCGTTTTTTCCTCTTATGTTGTTTATATCAATCGCAGTTTTTTTATCAATTGTAAAATCCTTAAAATGTATTTTTCTCATTCCAATACTGAATAAGCTTTCGCTCATATTTTTTGAAGCTTTACATTTCTTTTTAACGTTTTTCAACTTGTTAAGTTGAAACATTTTCAAGACTATCGTGAAAGCGAATGTCCAATTATCAGAATTTCTGTGAGGAAAAACATGTTGGGGTAGACATAATTAAGTCTGATACAAATTTTGTTGGGGTTAATTTTTAAATGGCATGACATGCTTATGGTCATCTTTAATAATATGGTAACGATAATTTATGCTTGGCCTATGCTTTGGCCTCATCGTCGACCAACAAAAAATTAAACCATCTATAATTCATGTTCTAATTATATTGTGTTAAGGATACAAAATTCAATACACCTACTATCCATTTATTTATGATATACATACTTAGAATCCTAAACTACGTGTTTTGTGTTCTACAAATTTTTAAACAAAAACAGTACGATATACAGCTGTACTATCCTCTTTATCTATTTTAAACCAAATTTAAAAAATAGAAACGTATTCTTATACTATTTTACCAAAAAAAAAAAACAGAATTTATTATACAATTGACCTTATAAACGCTTTAGTAATCTTTGGCTCCAAAACCTGCTGTGAAGTCCGATCGATAAAGATGTCAAGTTTTATATGTTTTGAAGGCGGAGTTTGGCCCTTTTATATTGTATATCTTATATTTTTTTTTATAAAAGTAATATTTTTTACTTTTCTGTGTATAAAACATACTTTTTTTTTAACTAGATAGCAGCTGTTTTTAAAAGTTTCTAATTTAAATTTGTTTTAATGTATAGTAACAAAATATTTTCTTATCAAGCAAACTTCGACGTGGTTGATGCTTTGACTGTAAAACAGACCGAACATTTGAAGTATCGATAAACAAAATTTAGTTGTTAAAGTTTAATAAATTATCAAATTTAACAAACCTTAAAATCGTATCATATAATCGCCAAATTAAAAATATATTTATGATATATTAGTATGAGTAATTTTAAGTTTTTAGATCTTAGAGGCAGGTGATTGATTATGATTCAATTTTTAATTTTCAAAATTCCAAGCCTAGATGAAGCACGGAATATTGAAGATTAAAATAAATTATAAGAATTTTTTACTTTTGCGTTACCACGCAAAGCGTTAACCACGAAGTTTTCTTTAAATTAAAATTTTTTCACTGATGTAAGAACTTATTAAATATATCTATAAAATTAGATAAATTTAATTTCATTATTTATCACCAAATGTGTGTTTATCATATGTCTCTTTCAAAAAGACATGGTTTTTACCTATAAACCACATTTATTTTATAAAATCTTTATGGGAATAAATAAATAATATTAAATAAATAAAAATTATCTTACCTATAGGTTTATATTAAACAAATATTTGTATATTTGTTTAAGAATTTCTAAAACAAATAACTAATTACGGTTATTTGAAAAACATAATATGGGTACACAAAAAACTCTAATAATACTATGGATAATTATGTGAAATAATAACTTTATTTTATAGTTGAAACCTGTTAAAATTGAAATACAGGTAGAAAGGAACCTTCGCAACGAGAGTCTAATTTACTCAAGATCATAAGCCATTTTTCAATTATATGTATAGTTTATAAAGGAAACAATATCAGTTATGGAGCGGAGTTCGTATAAAAGGGTTTCTAAGGTTTTTGAGATATTGAGACAAATACCACTGTAGTTTCTGCATGTAATTCTTAATCTAGCGATTATGACCGTCTGCAGATTTTGGATTTTCATCGATGAAATCACTTAAAAATTTTCGGTTAAGCTAAAAGCAAAAAGAAAAACGGAATGTAGAATAGGGCAATTGTGACACATTCAATTCTTTTAGTCAAAGATTGACTACAGCAGAATTAATCAATCGAACAAAAAACGATGAACCTATTGTACTGTGTATATTCCAGAGGCAAAAAGTATTCCGAATACCAAGATATAAAAACTTTTGGATAAGGTAATCAAAATAGTATAGATATGATTTTGATCCTCTCAATAATTTATTGTATTATTGTGTGAGTAGAATATCCTCCATATAGGTACAGGTTGAGGTTTGATGCAGGTTTTGGCCCCGTCCGAAATAAGACTTATTTTCTTAAGTTATTATTAAAATTAAACACCTAATGTTTCCTATATTCCTTTTAATCCTGTTATTTTCTTTTTGAATGCTTTGGCTTTTGCAAAAATATAAGTTATATCTTTATAAACGCTTTGAAGCGAGGTTCACTGTATAATTTTGTTATACTGCCTGCACAATTTTGTTTCTGATCAGCCATCGAACGTTCCTGATGATTACATACTTTTGTTTATTATATACGATTATTATATTTATTGAGCACGAAAATCAACAGATTAGAGTATCAGAAATTTATCGAAGACAAAATAATAAATATTTTAGGCTTTTTCAAAACCAGTTGAATCACATTTATATCTTTGATTTTATAAAATCTATTTATTTGTATTTTCAACATGAAATCAATTAATTTTATCGAACCATTTAAACAAATTATTAATTTCTGGACTATATTTGGAATATCATCAGTCAATTATTCACAAGACTCACAGGAATTTGAACTGTGCAGTATATTTGGATTACAAGAATTTATTATTCTCAGTATTTGTCTGTTAATTAATTTACAATTATATTTGATTCCAATTTTTACAATTGGGAACAATTATCATACTCTACGATATTCCTACACGGTCATTTTGCCAATTTGTTATTTAGTGCATAATTTTTTGTATCGATCAAGAATTGTAAAATTTTTAAACGGTTTTAAAATATTGCATCAAAATTTTCGAGGTAAATAATTTCGTACTATAGCTTGCTTTCCAAAAACTGACAAAGTTTGCTTACTCTTGATGAAAATTGAAAATTAGCAACGAGTAACATCTATCTCCTCAGAGAATCATTACAACCTGCTAATCCATACTGATGATGACTACTTTGGAGTCGAAATACGTATTTATAAAATACAAAATAATTTGAACTAGGAAATTGGGGAAAAAATCGAAGTTTATTCGAAAAATCCTAGAGTTCTCATTAATAATTATAAAAAAAAAAGAAGTTTTTTCAAGCGAACACATCATCTGTAATATATTGTAAAATTTCAAATAGTGTTTTCTTGATGTATTGCAAATTATATTAATTTTATTTCAGACATTGAATTTCATACAACTAATACATATTTTCAAAAAATATGTAATCGAAATATCAAAGAATTTTATTTAATTTTTTCTTTGTATTTACTTACTATCATTATTTATTCTTATATAAATCCACAAAATCGGAATGAAGACATTTTTGCTGGATTATCACGCATTCCTTGGGATTTAATACAAACATTAATTATTCATCAATTTATAATATTTGTAAAATATATCCGTTTACAATATTTTGCATTAAATAAATTTATTTCGAATTTAAATAATAATGAAAAATCAATGACAAGAATTGATAAATTTAAACAAACTTCTAGGAAAATCACACCATTAGTTGCAGTTTTTGAACCTACAAATCAAATTGGTAAGTTTTAAAATGAATACATTAATAATTTATTGTGGTTCAGAGACTAGATAAAGTACAAAAAGTTTTAAAAATACGCCGTCAATGATTTCATCAGTACAACTACTTTTTGGTTTACAATCGTATTGCTATAATCCTGTACCTCATTGCTCCGGGACTTCATTTTGTAGGATTTTCAGAGATTTTAATGTTTTCCAAAAGAAAAGGAACAAGCTAAAAGATCTGAAGAAAAATTTTATACTTAAGTCTGTTTATTAACCCTAAGAAAATTGCAGTTAACCCACAATTTTACGTCATGCTAATTTTCGTACTGTACAATTTGTATGCAAAGACCCATGCTTTTATTTGCTACAAATCTCAAATATTCATCAAGGTCGGGAAAAATCTATTTTTTAATTTCGTAAATTCACACTCAAATTATTCAATGTTTTTTAAAGAACCGAAATGTATTTAGTAGTTTAATTACGCAAATTTGTATACGCTTTATGTTCTAAATTCACTCGTATCAATTTATGAATGTAATGAAATCTTTCGAATTACTTTTCACCAGCTTTAAGACATCTGATTGATCGTAACCTATGATTGTGGATGTTTTCAAATTGTTAGACGTGAAAAACCTGATGAAAATTCAATAATCAATTTAATTTACTATTTGATGCTATGGCGCAATTCGAAAATAAGATACAAAATATAAATTTTGAATGGGGGAGGATTTGGGAAATTTATGTATGTGAGCTCTTGATTTTTGCCTTCAAAATATAGATCCTAAAAACAAAGAAAACACGATTGTTTATATGAATGAAGTCTGATCATATAGTCCACTGTCGTAAATAAAATAATATATATAGCTGAAAAAGCTCATCTTTTTTAGGGTGACAAGGAATGTGACAAGAAAAAATTGATTCGATTTTGTTTTACTGAAATCGATTTTTCTAAAAAAATTAACCTTTGTAAATATAATTAATTTATATTGCCATGTTTTTCTTGATCCTACATTATTTGAAATAAGATTGATTCATTATCGAAATTAAATAACTGTAAAGAAATGAATCAAAAAGATCGATTTTTTTGAACCATTTTTTCCCATGTAGATTTTTTGGTTTAGTGTCTGGAACAGTGAAGTTCAAATAAATCTCTTTATTTTATTGTTACAGTGGAATCATTAAAAGATATCAATAAATGCCATTTAAATTTAAATGAATTTTTACAAAATTTAAATTCTATATATAATATAACATTATTATTATTTTGTGGATCATTAACATTTGATATATATGTTACAAGTTTTATTTGTTTTACTAAAAGTATTATTACAATAACGATCGTTGGTGTTTGTTTAAATATTTATAATTTATATTGTTTAGTACAAAATTGTACAAAATCATTTGAAGAGGTTTGTTATGTTTACACATAAATACAGGTTGTAAGTGAATTCATTGAATTGTATAAGAGAATTTAAAATCAAGTAGAGTTCTTTAAAACTGTTTATGTTTTAAACATTTTTGAAGAAAAAACTTCTTTAAATGCGTTTTAAGAAAAAAAACTGTTTTGAAATTATACAAACCGTAGGGATGAACATATAATCAAAATTGCCGTTTTACATCGAGTTAAATTTTAAATTAACTTTTATTGAATTTTATGCTATTATTTTTTATGTTATTTATTAGGTATTTATATTAATTTAATTAATAATTAATTCCTAATTTTGAAGCTATTTTGATTTGAAACTTACGAATATCTTAGCTGCCGTATACATTAAAATATTCAAAAATATCACGGTAACACAAATATTTTTTAAATATTGTAAAAAGAGTAAAGATTTTAAAAATTCGTTTATATGAGATATTGTTCGTTAATAGTAGATATTGTTTTCTTAAATTTTATTAAATATAATGCTACTTCCAGTAATGTACTATTGTATTCGCAAGAGCTATTTATACAATAATTTCAATGTATAAACTAAAAATTTATTGTCGCAAGTCCACACTTAAATAGTAAAAATTCACGCAAAGGCTATACAAATATTAAACCCAAATAGATAAGTATTATAAATATTATAATCTATCGAATTATGCAAAATCGAAATATATAATTAGCGCTAATAAAGGAGAAGAAATAATAAAATCATATTAAACAAATAATTTTTATAATGGATTTATTTTGATGAATTTACTTACTTCCTATTAAAGATAGATACTTGAAACTGAAAACAAATAATTTTTTATAGGTAACACAAAGTGGATCGTTAATACAAAACCTACGAAATGATTCGAATATTACTTATGAAACACAATTCTGGGTATGAAATTATTAAATTTTATTCACTTGATTTTGTTAGCTTGGTCTACCTCGATAACTCAGTTGACTAAGTTACGGGTTCGATTCCGGCAGTTGCTACAAGAATTGATTGTTGTGATACACTAATGTGGTGTCTTACTCTATCTTGGATGAGATAGATATGCCTGAAATAGATGAACTCAGCTTGTTGAAATAAATGAAGAACTGAATTAATCGCAATTTTGTAAGAATCGGTAAAAAAAGTCTCAAAAGACCTACTTGCCAAGTATATTCGTCCCTCTACTTCCAGCTTTTCCCTTTTGATTCTTACCGTGTTACAACACAGAATAATAGACCCGCCATACTATTATTAATTCAAAAAGATTTTGAAATTTAAATTAATTTTTCAAGATAATTATATTCAAGATATTGCGATTCTATTCTAGATTGACCAGTTTTCCTTACAACTTCTTCATCAAAATTTCAAATATAATGCATGGTGTTTGTTTGATGTTGATTTCGAAGTTATAACTAGCGTAAGTGTTCATTTTTTTTAGACTTCATATTATTCATTGCAGCCAATTTTAATACGTAAAATATAATTCAAAAAAATTTTGTTTCATTTCGTTGAAAAATTTCTGCTGTGGTAAAAAAATAATTGTTTTAAAAATTACATGCCTCAATTTTAATATTCATAGTGATCATCATATAATCCAATAATCTTTACTTGCCTTTACTAGTTTTGAGTCAATTTGGAATATTTATTTTAATATTGCATAGCATAGACTGGCGAATGGTGGTTTAGTTTTTGAGATAGAAGGGAGGGGTAGAATTTCGAAAAACATTTGTAACATCAGTTAGTAGTTTAGTATTAGAAATTGAAAATATACTTTTGTTTTTTTTCAGATGCTCCAAAATGCGTTAACATTTATAATATTTGTATACCAGTTTCAATCTTAAATCTATTTGTGTAGTCCCTATTAGTGATAAGCATAATTGATGTTTGTCTTGGCCTTGCAAAAAAAACAACACCAAGATTATCCATATACCGGCGAGAACAAGACCAAGACTGAACAAGCAATATTGAGACCAAAACCAAGACTAAGTATGCAAGATCAAGACTAAATGGAAGACTGTGCTAAAAATAACAGCTTCCGATAAATACATGATGTATGTAGAAACTTCAAAATTTTCTTTTCGAGAAACAAAATGCTTTTGTATTTGAAGTTTTTAGTTTGCTTCATTAGATTTTAATACTTAATATAAAAAAATAATAAACAACACTGGCGCTTTATGTGGACGCCTTGTATGCGTTATATTTAAATACATTAATGTGTATTGCTTATGAGTATTATATAGCCACATTCGAATTACACAGAAACAAACAATTATAAGCATAGCGCTCAGTACAAAATCATAACAAACAAATGGGCGGGTCTAGTGAAGAGCAGCAAGAGAAGATGAAACAAGACATATATAGGCAAAACTAAGATCAAGATCAAGACTCAAAGTATTTGAGGAAGACCACGATCAAAACTGAGTAAGCAAGACCAAGACCAGAGCCAAGACTGCCTCGATCTTGGTCTTGTTCTTGTTTTGCTCATCACTAGTCCCCATACAGCTTAAATTATGAAAAGGTAGGAATTCTACTACAGAGAATGTAATGATAAAAACTTCTAAATTATAAATTATAGAGTTGAATATTAAAATGTTTACACATTTATTTATCGTGCTTCCTTCCTCACCTACGAGATGGTGATACCTCGAGGTACAAGTTTTTTTGTAAATACGTTTTATGTTATCAGTATTTTTAATGTTGATTTAACTTAAAAAATGCATGCTTTTAAAGATTTTTCACGAATAACTCCTTAAACTAAAGAAAAGAATAAATCGTATAAAAAGATGTTTCATTCGAGAAAAATTGAATTAATCAAATTTAACGTTAAATAACATATAAAAACGAACAATAATTTATTAGGGAGTATTGTCGGTTTCACAATTAACGTTCAGAATTTAATGACATTTGGAATATTGGTACATTAATATTTATACCATTAATCTTTATTCATCAAAAATACTTCACAAATTTTGATATATTTTCATTATTTTCGTAAAATCCCCACAAAATGACACTTGAGCTCCACATTAAAAGGATTAAAAAAAAAGATTTTAGCTTCTAAGCCAAGTCGAACAAAGAAATCGGGCAAACACCAGGCAGTTGATTGAATTACGACATTGTTCCTACACTATTTAGCAGTATCTCAATCACCGTATAATTAATTTATGCTGATTGTAGTTTTAAAAAATTATAAATTTAAATAAATGAATAAATACAATTAAACCGAATACACAAATATACATATATTTTAAATTGTGTAAAAGATACAATTTATATGCATGTAATAAAATAAATAATGTGATACAATCTCAGTAGTTTATATAAATAATTTAAATTTTTTTTTAGTAAAACGTCATATCATACAAATTTGTTGAAGGTTCTGTAAAAGAAAAGCGTTAAAATGTGTGCATTGAATAATTAAAGTAAGTATCACTAAAATCTATGTATACACTTCTGCCAATAACAGAAACCAATCTCTAACGTAGTCTAAACATTGCATTTTTTCACGTGCAAAATAATATACCGTAAAATATATTATAAATTTCGTATGTAATAAATGTATTATCTGGATAAACCCTCCACTTTCGTATGAAGATTGTGTATTTTGTAATATTTTGATTAGGTATACCCGAAAATAGAAGAAAAGCAACATATAACTGCATTAGAGATTGTCTTTATTATATAGGTATATACCATTTATCGAAATAAACAATAAACATCTGGTTTTTTCGACAAAATGTATAGTTTTATAGTTATTCTTGAAAAATCATTCATAAACATACATTTTACATTTTACAACCTCTACGATATCTGAAGTATTGTAATCCAGATTAAAGAAAAAATTATTTTTGCTCCGATTTTAAATTTTTGTATATATCGTCGTTTTTCAACTTTCTGAGCAACTTTCGTTTCGTGTCCGTCGGTGTGTAAAATTCAGTCAGAGAGCTCATTAAATCGAACGCGTATAGTTCCATAACCTCTTGGCGAGGTTTTAATAATATCTCATCGATCAATTACCATTGCGGGAATATAGCGCACGGATGGTACTTCCTTTTTTTTATTTAAATGCTGATATCTAGTGAACCGTCATCTGATTTTTATGAAATTTTGTATGTATATATGGGGTTTAGGTTTACATTAGTAGTTTAAATTATGTCAAAATTGAATATGCTATACGAACTCCGTTATTAAAGAAAAATCAATAATCGGGACGAATAAACGTGTAAAACATAAAGTCTATCTATGACAGAGATTTTGTATAGAAATGTAGAAAAAGTTTTTTTGTAGATCATATCCAAATTGTAACTCCATTGGCCAAATCGTTCCAGAGTTATAGCATATTTCAGTAATTGATTATGAATATTTTCACAAAAATGTCGGTATTTCGTGAACCATTCATCTCATTTTGATTTGAAAGTAAATGTATGATCTAATTTTATGTTCATAATTTGTTATTTGTAATTGATTATTCAAGATACTGATGGGAAAATAGCAAAACACTGTTTTTAATGTTGCTGTTTCATATCCCCACTCCTCATAGCAGATGGATGCACACAAAATATAATATTTAACTTTGCAGGTTTCACAAGGACAAAGTTTTTCTTGTCTTAACCCTTTTTTAAATTACTAAACTAATATGATAGATTTTTTAGAAATTAATTAATATTGAAAAAACTATTTTAATCATTCAATCATCTGTATGTACAACTTGCTGATACGGATTTCTGAAAATAGCTGTGCTTAAGGAATATTTCTACAAAAATAATGTTAAATTATTGTAGGTAGTGTAATCGAAATAAAAGAAGCAAACCCATAATAAAAAAACCATGATACACCATTAACAACAACCAACAAGATATAAGCCAACAAGTACAATGTTTGTTGGGTGGTTTTTGACAGCAAAATGTTACATATTCAAAGCACACGACGTAAATGATTTGTGAACCATATCGGTAGTTCTGCATCAATAAACTGATTATTATTATTCTATATCTCATAGTATACTTTTAAAATTTTTATCAAATACATATAAATTATACGTTTAATGTTAATAAATTTTAATTATTTCGAAATCGGAAATCATTAAATTATTTTGAACAAATCAATAAAATATATAGATATTGTTTAATAAATAATAAATAAATATTATTTAAATTGACTTCTAAGAATTTCATTCTTATAGTCTGTGATAATTTGCAGAAGTTCTTTGAATTAAAATATATTCTGGCAACAGATTCAAGGTCGTTATGCACGGCGAATTTTATTATAATTAATTGTTGGATTCAGTATGTGGCCATTCATAAGTCATTTGCAAGAACCACAAAATCAAGTCCAAGACGAAGAAACGGTTGTTGATTGTGCAATGTGTTTATTTTTACATTTTACCAGTCTTTGAATATACATCGATCATCATTTTTACCATAGGATTATAGAGATCGTGTTTTGCATCTCTTGGTATCTTATCATATTTGTACATACATACTTAGATACATAAAAATTTATTTTTGATAAACATAAGATGTTTGTGTTAGTCAACTACTTGCTATGTTATACATTATTATTTTAAACTTTTAATGGTAGGGATCCTAATTTAAAAACAACATAATTGAAAATAGCATTCCGTTGAACTTGTTTTTAACA
Source organism: Chrysopa pallens (assembly GCA_020423425.1). NCBI lineage: Eukaryota > Metazoa > Arthropoda > Insecta > Neuroptera > Chrysopidae > Chrysopa > Chrysopa pallens. Next base: position 47,298,692 of record CM035594.1, read on the forward strand.
ACTATAGTTATTATTCCGATTCTGATCTATGGATTTCAAACCCTGTAACATACGTTTGTCATGCTGCATTACACTTTTTGCAATTTCCCTATAATATTACATTACGAAAATATTACATATTAAATGGACTCAAATGGGAAAGGTATTTGCATATAATGGGCAGCAATCAGGCGACACCTGGTGCAAAATCCGACACTAGAGGTGTCATTTCAAGTGATGAGATTCTTGTTACAAGAGCTTGTTATGAACTTTCAAAGTAAATAGAGAACGGATATTTCAATAGAATTTTGTTTAAACGATATATTGAACAATTAAGTCTTTTAATATGATCTTAAAAGTCATCTCGATTTATTCCTCATATTTTCCGGAAGTTTCAAAATCTGAAGTAAGGGTTAAACCACCAAACCTCAAATTTTTGTGCACACGTCTAAAAAATTATAATCAACCTTTCATATAAACATTTTGATGTCATATATCAGAAACTAAAAACTATTTACTGTTGTTATATGATACAAAAATCGTCAGTTTCTTAACGAATGGTTAATATTTATAATTCCTGAATGTAATGATTTAATTAACAATATCCATATAATGTTAAATATGTATAAGTTATCTTCATTCTCTTTCCACCTAATTGAAGCATAAATCTATCCTTCAATTATTTTCAAATAACACGCACAGTTTTATATGTGAATAGATGCACTCAAACGCATTAAACAAAAATGTTAATCAAATTAATTTCATATTATTATTATGATTATGAATGACTGTTATGTATTAAGTGATACACTTTGAAGGTCAATGCACTTAAATTTGTTGTAAGTTTCTAAATTTATTACTGCTCCAAATATTTAGCCCTCCATATACTTCAACTCGTCTTGAAATACAGAATTGAAAATCACAGATCATGGATGATATTTGTCTAAGATATTGTGCAAGACTTGAGTAGGCAAAATATCTAATAGTTTGCAAAGTAATGACAGGAATCAACCTTGCACGTCATCAGATTTTATGCATTTGAAAGGAGGGTGGAATTTAGACATACAAGGGGATATAATAATTGGAAAAAATTTTGTAACATTTTCCAATGAAAATTTTATGGACGACTCCCACAGATTAAAAATCAGAAGTCGAAATGGTTTAAAAATTACCTAGACTAGAATTTTTAAACAGGTTAAGCTATGGATCATACTTAACCAGCCCAATACTTCCCATAGGACTACTATAAGCAACATAAAGATCATCTGGTGAATTATTTAATTTGCGACACAGATTTAATCTCAATCAATGATCGTGTATCCAATTTTTATACAGAATGAATCCAGGGAAAGTATGGGCAATATTTATAACGTAGTATGTTGGATATAAAAATCAGCGCGGTCAAGACCGATTGAACTCAATACTTTCCGAAATAAATATTGGTGATGCATCTTTGCACAAATCACAATTATAAGTTTGAAGTTAAACAATTATGCAGCTCCGCGATCTTAGCACCTCATGTGCGGAATTTCGATTGACCAATTATACCATCTGAAAGGTCAGAAATTGGTCATAAAAGGTCAGTTGGTCTCATTAATTGGTCAGCATCAGAAAATTTTTTATTAAAGATTAATAAAAAATTCGCGAATGAGGTGCTAAAATTATTAATTGACCTTGAAAAACTTTAATCCTTAATAAAAAATTATCTGATGCTGACCAATTAATGAGACCAACTGACCTTTTATGACCAATTTCTGACCTTTCAGATGGTATAATTGGTCAATCGAAATTCCGCACATGAGGTGCTAAGATCGCGGAGCTCAATTATGCGTCCATTTAAATCGGTCTTAACGCACTAACGTTAAAGCCATCCGTTAATAAACCATAGCATTCAATTTTTAGCATCAGGGTCTTTTAAGCATTAAGGTCAAGTGAAGAATTTGAAAAATCACAACCATTGCTTCTAGAAAGTTGATAACTCACCCTTCGAACAACGTCCTACATTAGACTGACTGACTGCCGTTTTTGTAACTGATCTGAATACAAAAAAAAAAAAAAATACGGTATCATAATTATTTTATTTGGAAATTGACTCCTAAAATACCTGTATTATATATCTAATCAAATACTTCTATTGTGTTCTCTAATGAAAACATTAAAAATCATCTATACATAATTATGTTGTATTGAAAGATGAATTCGTTTTAAAATAGTTTTTTTTTTCCATCATTATTACATATATCTACTTTACCTCCTACATAGATTTCCTATTTATAACGAATATTATTACTTAATGAGTTGAACCGGTAATAGATAATTATGTTACAATATTCGTCTACTTACTACATGTTTATTTCTTGTATTATCTGTGTATTCACTTTGGTAAGAAATCATTGTGGCCGCACCACTAGTGTGGCCATATAAACACAGATAATTTTTGGGAATAAATATAAAAAATAAAAACAAAAATTAATGCATGAAATGTTTTCTCGTTTAAAACGCCCTATAATAAAACAAATAGTTAGTGCTTACCCAGACCACGAGTTAGCTATAGCCGTTTAATGTTAATGGGATCACCAGTAGTAAGAGTTGGCCATAGCTTTTGAATGTCGTCGAAGAATGGGCATATGCAATCACTGATAAAACGAATAATGAATTAGAAAACTGAATGTCAAATTAGTTGTTATATGTATATATCTATATATGTGGTTTTTCATTCATCGGTGGAATTCGCACACACTCAAAGATTTTAAAAATCAATTTAAAAACACGTAATTCTAATTCATTATTGTATTCGTTTTATCAAAGATTATAGATACCCATTATTTGCCGAAATTCAACAGCTATGACCATATATTGGTCACTATACTTGTAATCACATAAAACACTCACACTGAATAGTTAAACCTAATTAACTGATGATCGGGGTAATTAGTAAATTTTCCAAAATTCACAAAAATTGGACTTCTATGGATTTGTATTCTTTGATATAATAAATATGTACTAAAATTTAGAAGCATATTTAATTTTTAGAAGAAAAAATTAAAAATTCTGAGAGCTATTCGTATTGCTCAGAGACCCCAAAAAATTCCCACTGTTGTGATCACGTCCTTCACAGTACGTGAAATTAAAAAACCAAAAACGGTGGGTTTTTTAAAAAAATCTTTTAAATTTCTCGCAAAAAATTTATGGCCTTTCAAATAACTACGACTAGACAGGAAAGTTTCAACAGATTACACTGAAAGTTAAATGCTCTTGAGCTAATTAATGTACAGAGCTGAAAATGGGGCTTAATTCGAAAATAACAAATTTTTTGTTTCACTTTTTCCCTTTCTCATATCTCTTTATATATTCGTGTATAAAAATGTTTTACGTATTCTTCGGCCTCAAAAGAACAATTTGCTGATTCACGAACTTAAGCTACTCTATTGGTGTAGATCACACTCTAAATAGTTCCAGTTAGAATTAAAATAGATTTTAAAACTGAAAGAATAATGCTTAGGAATTTTTAAGATTTTTATACTCAGCATGTAGAAAATATATCAGAATGCATTAATTATAGTCTAAAGTTTGTGACGCTAGTAAATATTAAACACTCTAACAAAATTATGTCCGTTTGAATGCCATCAAGATAACTCAAAAACGAAGAAATAACGACCAGAAATTTTTGTGGCAAGTTTTAAAAATGAATTTAATTTCGTGAATGAGCAAAATTGGTCCATTGGGTTGAATAGATTTATGACGCAACCTTTAAGCCATAAAATATCTTTCTTTATCTATATAGTTTGTATATGCGGGTAAGATAAAATTATGATAGAAAATACGGCATTAATCCATGTTTTCATTATTGAATTACAAAATATTATTTTGTATGATTGAAATACGATATTTCATATTTTTTCAGGCTATAATAAATACTTTCGTCAGATTGTTAAGGGATTTATTATTTTCTAGTATTTATTATTTTATATTTATTTATTTTGTTAAAAAAAAAAATGTAAAATAGAAATAGAAATAAAAAAATAATAATAAAAAGGACAGAAATATTGTAGGATAAAGACAACCATCTTTCTTATAAAGCATATTTTATATATTATCCATATTAATTCTTCAAGGTAATGATTTATATGTTAACAACGATACGAGCAAATCGTATCAATAACTAACTATAAGTTCAAAAGAACCGCTTAATGTCTATGCAGGTCAGTATTTACAATTTTTACTTATTTTTACTATCATGTCAAAATGTCAATTTCGAGTTTTTAATAGGAAATGCATGTATTGATGTGTCCTCATCATTTATATTTAAATTCTCTTGTTAACTGTAACGCTATCAAGTGATAAAAAGGAGTTTATGTTAAATGTTTTTTTTTTTTTTTTGATATTACCTGAACTCTTTTGATTATATTTTTGTTTATTACTGGATATGCTGTGGTCTTGCCCAAATTTAATTAATATATTCCATTTGCAGCTAATTTATTAATATAACGCTCATTTTGACAGCATGCGAAAATGCATGATAAAAAGCTTCATCTATTGACTGCTGCATGATTTTGTTGATTAATCGTTTAAGTGAATATTTCTGTGTGCATAATATCAATTCACTATGAGTAATTGTGTAAATAAATTCTTATTCCCTGCCTGTATCTGTTAGAAATATTCTATTTAAAAAAAAAAAAAAGGTAGGATGGTGAACAAAAACATACTACATCTGTCATTGATTTAAATTAAGACATCTTATTTCAATAGAGTGAATGTATTTAAAAAAATGTTCAGGATTAATTTTTTTTTTACACTACAAATTCAATAATTTTTGAATAATGAGTATTGGTTCAGTACATTAAATAAGTTAGAGAATTGAAATATTTTTATTTATTCGAAAACAAATTTTTTCTCACGTAATGTTGTCGTAATACCTTCCATAAGAATATTATTACTTAATTCAAATGTTAAAAAAATAAAATTTATATTGTTGTTATATTGAAGGTCAACTCATTCTAAGAATTCCTTTTTGATCAACACAAATTTTTATTAATATTTAAATTGCACACAAAAAAGATTTGTAAGCAAAAATTTATAGGGCGGATAATAATAGTATGAAATACTTGATTATTGAGTTGTCTAACGATTAAGATATTAAAATGGGAGAAACCCCATTGTAGGTGTATGTTTTAATCTCTCCTTTTATCTTTTACTACTCCAAAACATGATTGGCTTTGGTGGTAGAGTAGCTTTTACTTAATATGATATATTAAATATTTACTTGAGGATTTATTAATTTAGATTTTACGTTGTTCGTGACATCAAATTCAAAGCAGTGAAATTTACCAAGTTGGAACGGTTTTGGAGAAGTATAGAACAATTTTCATCATGTACATACACAGCCGAACCTCATTCTGGGCTACACGCATGTGTAATTTGTTGTTTAATCCAGCAAATGTTTCGGCTTTACTTTATTTTTGCAACATTACGGTTACTTAATATAGTTTGGTACTTTATTTTGTGGTTGTTTTCACGGTCCCGTATAACAGTTTATATAGCAAGGCTGAAATGTATTTTGTATTTTCTTAGAACTCTTACATAACGATTTGATACCTTTTACCAAGGAAAACAAGTTTAGAAGGCTGTCAAGGTCTTGATATATCGGCAAAGATAGATTTTTATGAAATTTTCAATATTTTTTTGACCATGGCTTTGATTTGTAATGATGGTTTATTTGATCTTAGAAACTTGAATTTATATATTTTAAATTAAGTATTTTGTCAATTTTATCTTATACAGACCTTAACAGGGTATCTTTTTAGGAGTAATCTAAATCAGATCTAAAATCCTGGACTCTTAAGCTTAATATCTGTACATTCATTCAAGTATTTTGCTGTTTCTAATCGGAGAAATGCCCTTTGTTTTGAGCATCATTTTTATAACTGTTGGGATTTATCTAAATATATTCATTCCTAACGGTACTGGCTATAAGTATTTTTCACCTATTCTTTCTCGGTCTGTTACTAAAATACTTCATTTAATAACTTAATAATTTCAAGTGAATTAGGTGAGTCGGATTCGCATCCTATTTAACATTTTTATTTGATTACTCACAATAATCGGTTGTTGATTCATCCGATTCATTAAATTAAAAATTTACCTAAAATTGAATATTTGGCAATTTGTTAGATTTATTTTCAATATTAAGGGACACGAATAAATGTTTTTTTATAATTGATCATAATCGATCATAGAACATCAATTAACAATTTAATTATTTTGAAAAATGTTGATTGGACATTTTATAAAGTTGTTCAATATCAAATAAAAAAAATAAAAAAAGCTAATTATAAATTCACGACATACCTGACTGACTGAATGTTATTATGATTTTATAACAAAGTTTAAAATTATAATTTTTTTTTTAATAAACTTATTAATATTTTAAATGTCGAATAAAACTACAAAACAACAACAGCTTTAAGAAAAAATAATGATGAATGGCTGAATTGAATTCGGCATCTTTATAAATGTCGAATATCTGATGATCGATCTGTTTGTTCTAAACACGTAGACAGAGACATATTCAATAATCTGAAGTTCGATTTGTTATTATTATAAATATTCAAGGTATGTTTTTAAATTGTTCAATAATTTTTTATGTAGTGAAAATAATATGAAAATATTTATAAATAATTTATTCAATATATATTTATATATTATGGGTACTTAAAATTCACTTCTTATGGCATGTCGTTTTACTATTTAATATCAATTTTTATTATGTACATAATTAAAACTCCAAATTTTCCATTTTTCTCTTACTTAACTATTTTAGGTGGGGGGAGGTGTATAATAGTTACCGTAAGTCAGTATAAATATTGACTTAGGTACAATAAAATAAAATTTAAAGGTTTTCCTTAATTAAAATAATTCATAATATTAATAATATTTATAATTTATATTCAATTGTTCATAAATGACTTTTTTTTCATTACTATTGCATATACAATAAAATATGAATTGCAAACATATTTGCTCATTAGCTCTTAGCTCGGCTTTGAGTTACTTCAATGGCGGATGAACGAACATGCGGAAATGGACTAATTAGGTGATTCTATGAACACCTAGACCAAAATACTGTTAGCTTTACAAACTTTAGACTAAAATCAATATACTTTAACGTATTATATATATGTCGAGTATAAAAATAATATAAAAACGTTGTAACACTGAATCCTTTAATTTTTTTGCGCGTCCACCATATTTTGACCACCAGCTTTTGTTTTTATATTCAAAATTCAAGAAATAGATATTTTTATAATTTTCTTTTTAATAGATATTGTATAATTTAATACTACTATAGCATAAAACGTATTCTTTAACTTTCAAACTTGTTACCTTTATTAATTTAAATTACACGAAAATAAATTCTGAAAAATTACTTAGAAGGTATATTAAAATATAGTTGAATTTTGTTTATTGATTTAGTATTTTTGTTACGTGCTTTTTTCAATTTAAATAAAGCATCATAATCAATGTATATTTTCAAATTGTAAAAAATAAATATAGATTGAAGATCTATGTTTTAAAAGAATATTTGCCTGTCAGAATTTTTGGCTATTGAAAACTAAAAAGAAAAAAAAAGAAAATAATACAGATACGTGTACAAAATAATAAAGAAAACAATCTGTTCCAAAAATCTGTCAGCACGAAAAGACGATGTAAATTTATATTTTAGGACCGGTTTTTATATTTTACAGCCTCCATTCTTACACAAACACTAAATGTTTCAAATACAAAACAGTTGTATAATAACAAACAAAATTATGCGATAAGTACTAAAAGACAAAATAATTCTATATTAACAAAATTATATCATTATTTGTGTACTAATATCGAAAACTGCTAACCCAATTTCGAAGCTTACCCAATTATCTGTATACAGTTCGCAACCATTAGTACAAAGTAATTGACACATTTTCATGAAAACAAATTTTAATAAGATTTACAATGGACTACGAGCTCGGGTACAAAGTCTCGGGTGACATCTTATCCTTGAATACAAATATGAAGATTAAATAAGATTTTTTAAATGTAATTTACAGGTTTTGGGGCAGCGAAGTGTGAAAAATTTTTAATTTAGCCATAAACTTTTTCATTTAAGAAACTTTCGCAATATCATCCGTTATTATTTTATTTAGAACGACCTTTATCGAGAAGCTTTCCTGAAAGTTCATTTTTCGTAACGGAGAAAATTAGTTTTATACATTGTATCGGAAACTTTTAAAATTGTTATCCATAATTACCTTATACGGGTTATTTGAAATTTCGAAGCCTTATTTCGCAAAATTGTAACGAATTAAAATTGTAACAAATCTAAACAGTTAACGAAAAATTGTTTCAAAAAAAATTTTTTTGTTATAATTCTTTTGAATTTTTACGGTATAAAAGTGGTCGTGGTCGTGGATCGATTGGACTCAATTGACCGATTTTTCTTATTCACGAACTTACTTTTAGGTGCAGAATGTACCATCTAAATTTCAGATTTCTATCCCATTTTTGAGTTACCTTGATGATGGACTGGCGGACGGGTGAATGGACAGACTAGCGGTTATCAGCTAATCTCTTAGCTTATAACCGCCTAACCGACTAAATTTTCTAGTGTTAAAAACTGTAGACTAAATTTAATATAACCTCATATATTGTATATATGTCGGGTATAACAAATGTCAAAAGATGTAAATTTTTCTCGAATAATTTGAACGAAAGTCGAATCGTCTAAAATAAAAGAATAGAAAACCGGCCTTTTTCTATTTGGTTTAGAATGTCATCGTTTGAGGAACTGTGTGCAATGACAGTGTTTTATACAATACATTTGTGTTTGCTACACTCAATATAAATACTAAAAGATTATTAATAATAAAAACATATACACACATCTGCATTTGTGTCATTTCAAAGAGATATCCTTTTTTCTCTATTTTTTTTTATTTTTTTTTATTTTTGACATCCACAATGTCTATTCTTTAACGTCTAGTTTTAAATTTTATTATTATCGTGCATATGTAGAAATTTTTATGTATAAAGAGATTCAATGAATATATAATTTTTAAAAAACTTTTTATAAAAATATATGGAGTTATTATATCTCTTATTTTTTTTTTTAAGTGTTAAAATTTCTATTATGTTGTATATAAAAATGTACAAAACAACTTAATTGTTCCAAGAAATATTTTAAATTATAATTATGATAATCGGTTTTTTATTTTCTGTTGTTCGAGCAGGATGAAATGATTAGTGGTTAGTGTAGTAGCCAATGCCTGTTATTATAAAACTAAGACCCTCTATAATTTAGGTCTGTCATTTTTTAAACATTACAACTTATTTATTGGAATGACTTTCTCAATCTTTTAACAAGATTTTAAAATATCTTCTGTCTGTGTAAGTTGAATATGTCTCTGCGAAAATTATTCTTTATTGGTGATTATGTAGAGACAGATGATAGGATAATTGATTATGGGGATAATTTTACGAAGTTTATCTGATTGTTTTAAAAAATGGAATTGCAATCAAACAGATGAATAGATGAATTTAGGTTATTATTTCAACATTTTTTTTTTATCAATAGCTACCTGATTCAAAAAAACCGGATATGATTTAAAAGCGACCACTGTCAAATGTGGATATTATATTTTAGAATATTATTAATTGATAATCTTCTTGCGATATGATTGCAAAAATTTGGTTAAATAAAAATGTTCCCACTCAAAAATTTCCGATAAAACAAGAGTGGAGAAAGATGTTATGAATTAGTACGCAAAGCCTGCTTGTATACGATTTAGTGAAATGGTTCGTTAATTTATGTTTAGGGGAAAATTTAGATCTATTTTCAATTAAATATAAAAAAACGGCGCCCCCACCATAATTATGGTGTATACTTGTCTGTTATGGGTTTATGTGTCTCCACTTGATATCGTAGCTATCTAAAGAGAAACAAAACATTTATTTAAGAATTTTGAATTTATTAACCAAAATTTTCTCCTTCGAGAGTATTTTGATGATCAATGTCTTTATTTAACAACGATTTGTTTTTTACCAAACTCAAAATGTGACCCAGTAATTGTCTCGGTGAATTGTTGTCCTGGTTACAATCATTTAAGTTCACGCTAACCATTTTGTTTCGACAATTATCACATGTTTCGACACCTTTGGAATTTGCCCCTTATAAGTATGTCATACGCATTTAATTGCAAATTAAATTCTAAAAAGTAGAAATAAAAATGAAATACAATCAACAAATTACTTGTTACTTGAGTAAATTATCAAATTATAAGTGTGAACAATTTTTGATTAAGTATTAAGTGTTTAGTTCTAAACAACTTGTTACTTGACTAAATTACTTAATAAATGCGAGCAAGACTTTAGTACAAGAGAAATAAAACAACTATCTTAAGTTTTTCTTTTAATTGCTACAAATGCGCACTGAGTACTCCCATAAAAAAATTAAATAAATACGAAGTGCGTAATAAATTTAACTTAAATGTTAAAGCTATTTACTCAAATGTTTACTGATTTTAAATAATGGTGATTCCCATTTATTTCCAACTATAAAATACAACTTAAAATTGCACTTACATATGTTATTCAGTTTTCTAGAAATGAATTTTTAGTTGTTCCTATGCCGAATTTTATCTGAATTATCTCGTCTGATCTGGTGTCGATAACTTGATGTTATTGTTGTCTACACCTATACTTAAGCGTAAATCAATTACATTGAAATTACATAAAAACTGGCCTATAAAAATTAATGACGAAACATGCATTTTATGTTATTTGAATAATAAAATTTTTTTGTCGAACATAAAATAATTCCAACTATAGATTGAACAACACCTTGTTTTTATATGAGCGTATATAGATAAATCCACGTAAAAGTACATGATGGCGGGAAGACGGTAATCATGTGGTGAAGAGAAATAGTGAGAATGTATCAACCTACCTAACCAATATTCATGAAACTATTTTATCACGTACTTAATTATCTTGAATATCTTCTGCCCGATGAATTTTTCAAAAACTTTAAGATACAACAAAATTTTATTTTTTTTATGTTAAGACGTTTTTGAAGTAAAACTTCTTTACGCTCGCTTTACTTGGGGGAGTAAGCTGCTGAATGCATGATGAGAGCGTTATGAGCGAAAGATACAAGTTGGTGAAGATGGTGAAGACAGAGAGTATAATATTTTCATCGGATTTACAAATTGTATGTTGTCAGCTGAATCGAATATCACAAAGTGGGTGAAATTTAACTTGCTAGATTTGATTTTAGACAAGGGAAATGTGAAACAATTAAATTTGTTTTTTTGAATTCTCTCTTCATGTAGGGGTTTCTAGTTTATTTTTTTTTTTTGTGAGGTCTACACATGAGACCTACATATACTGTGATTAATTTTAATTTTCATTAAGACTGCATTTGTTTTCTCAACGGGTATTGTACCTTGTAATATTATTATAATATGTATTATACGTGGTTACATGTATATGGTGTTGTAAATAGCATGTGTTTTTTATGTATGCAACTTCAAAATGACTCGAGAAGATAAAGACGTTAAAATTTAAAATGTTCCATGAATAAAATAATGTTTTCAGCCAACAACGAACAACCATCATATAAAATAAATGTATTAATAATAATAATAAAACTTTGATTATTTTTGAAAGTTATGCAATACAAAATGACTTTATAAGTCGAAAGTGAGTAATTTTTAATAAATGGGTACGTGTACTTATTACGCAAATTCGAACTTATACTTCTTTGGCATCATTACAAAATTCCATGCAAATAATTAATTACAATAAAATAATAAAAAGCCTGACGGAAATTAAATAAATAAATACATAATTAAATAAATAAATAACAGCTTCAACCTGTGAATTCTGTGTGACGGTGATGCGCGTGCATCTAAAAATTTCACCTCATCATTTTTCATAAAGCGTCTAAAGAATTAAAGCTTCAAAAATGATTCCATTATAAATAAGAGCTCGTTGGTTATTCGAGTTACGTTCTTTCTATAAGGTTAAAAAGCAGGGATTCTAATTTATTGAACACCTTAATACGTCAGAAATAAGAATGCATTAAGAATTCTTTTTTCTGACTACTAAAATAAATTATTCTCTTAGATTACGCAAAAAAAAAAATATTTTTAAAATAAATTCTCTAGGATTGAACACTAATACTACCACTTTCGAGACCGTTATTCTATCCATCCTTATCCGTTATCCTATCTATGATAATGAATTTTAAATGAATATGAAAAACAACGCCAACGATAAATTTGGGAACTTAAATATAATCTGAAAAAAAAAAATTTTAACCAAATCGTTAGAGGAATTTGTGGCAACTCATATCCATTAGCATGTTGCCTTAATCTTCAATTTATTTTGCTTTATGATAATCCTCCAAATTATTTTTAATAAAAATAAAAAAAAACCAAGACCATGAACCACAAACTAATTAAATTGTTATTATTCGAAAATAATAAATATAATTTAAGTGAGATCAGGCAAAATCATCAGAAAAAATCAATGCATTTCTAATAGAAACATCTTATTTTCGACTTCTTATAAAACTTCTTACAGAGCTTATATTTACGACTACTTACGGAAAACATAAAAATCATTTCTTACGGCGCTCATAATTCTAACTTCCTTCGAAAATTAGAAAAAGGACTTCTTAAAGAATTCAAAATTCTGAATCTTTTGAAGTCGGAAAAAAGACTACTTAAAGAATTCGTAATTACGACTTCTTAAAAAAAAGAATTATGACGTCATCATTGAAACATCTTAAAGAGGTCTTAATAACGGCTTCTTTTTCAAGTCTTTCAGTTGGCTGGACTTAGACTTTTTTAGTTCTATAACCATAAATTATTTTAATGGCACGGTACATATATCTTACATGAACAACTCTTCTATATAACATCGACATGTTTAATATATATATATTATATTTAAAATAAAGAAGTTTTCTCATTCTCTTTCCTGTTTAGCACTTACGTGTAATGTATAATTCCATCATTGTCACATGGTGTGATATATAGATAAAGCTACATACATTGGTTGTTTAACAAAAAAAATATTTTTTCTTTTGTTTTTTTTTTTTTTCATTTTCGAAAAAAAATTTAGACAGCTTGCTAGTTCCAAAGTCAAGCAAACGAACGATAGATGTTTTAGGTTAAGGCGTAGTATGTGCGCTTTACGAATATATAGTGATGGTCATGTTTGCCATCACTATTTATTAACGCTCAAAATTTAACATAAAATATAGGATAATGTTATTTAAAAAAAAAAAATAAACTAATATTATGTAAACTACACGAACCGCGTATCCAGCCAACTACTGGACTTTAGCTGATGGAGTAAGGTAAGAAAAAGGACACAATGTTGAGTTGGGTCCGGCTCGGATTGGGTTGGGTTAGGTTTGGTTAAGTTGGGTTGGGTTAGGTTGCGTTGTGTTGGTTTGGGTTGGCTTTGGTTTGATTTAATTGGATTGAGTTGAGTTGGGTAAGGTGGATTTGCATTCGGTTGGATTCGGGTTGGATCAAGTTAGCATCTTGGATTGGGTTAAGCAGCTAACTGGATAACTGGCCATTGATCGGTGACTGATGAGCGGTTTACCGGTGATTGACTAGCGGTTGTCGGCGATAGTCCGTTGTTGTTGGTGGCTAATCGGTTTTTGGCTGGTGGCCCACTAGTGGTTGCCGACCTAGATATAATATTTGTCTTTTACTGCACAAAGTATATACTTCATAATAAAGATGGTATCACGTATAGTTTTAAACATATTTATAATATAGATATAATATTTGTCTTATACTGTACAATGTCTATACTTTGTGGTAAAGATGGTATCACGTACAATAAAACATATTTATTAACGACAATGTATAAAAAGTACAAGAAGAGAATAAGAACGTAAGAAAACGATCATCATTTCTTCGTGCACTTTATTTATGATTTCCTTGCGTCATGGCCGAATGACTGAATTGAAAATAAAATCAACGGCGAAACAAGTAAACGCTGCAGGTGTTATACAATAAAATTTACTGAAATATATTTATTTTATTTATCCATTGTAAATATATATATATCTGTATCAATGTTTGTTATAAAATATGTATGTATGTTACATATATTGCGGTTCTGGTTTTATAACTTTGTTGTTCGTATAAAAAAAATTTGCTGAGAGTATATAAATACTAAAGAATTAACTCGATGCATCTTGCAAGCAACGATTTAATACCATATAATATGCATGGTACTTAAGTGGTAAATTGAAATTCCCGTTTCCTCATTATGAAGACTTATTCCATTTCAAGCAGAGTGTAATATATTAATAAGATAATACAAACTTTAATTTTCATAATACAAACTTTAAAATAGCTCAAAAATGAAGGTAGAAATTCTATAAAAAAATTGGACCAAAACTTGGTCCGACATTATCCGTATACTTAATATTTAAGCAACTCTAAACACAATTCCATTTCTTCTCTTTGATGATGTGCTCTATTTTTGCACACTCAATGCTCCATTACCATCATCAGACTATGCTACTTATCATTCCATAAATGTAATGTGAGACCTACTTTTCAGTTTTTATTTCATAAAGGTCCAGAGGTGGTCGCCAAAGTATGCAAGCATTTTCTAAAGGCTAATTTTTTTTATTTTGACACGTTTATGATGTAGGAAAAAAACCCGCGGCTAGTCTGCCCGATTCGTTTACCGCGGGGAGGGCAACTACTTTCTAAAAGCTGAAAAGTGAATTACGAGAAATATATTAAATAAAAATTAGTGTTCATGCCATCTCTCACATTTATCAAAATCGGATATTTCGTTCGAAAGTCACAATTGAACAAACATAGATAGATAAATAGGTTTATTGATATATACAATCGAAATGAGAAATCGTCTAGTTATATTAACGATTATATTATATAGGCCTACAATTTTTATCAAACAATTATGGCCAGAAAAAGTTTATAGTATGCGTCTATAATTAAATCAAAACATATAGATAAACAAAAGATTTACGTGAACATTTGCAATCTACAATTTGATTGGTTGTTTCAAGGTTATTATTATCATTTGTTCACTATTATTTGTGGTATGTAATATGGCACAGTACATATTATATATTTATAATATAAAATGTATTAACAAAAACATGGAATCGATATAAGGAGCCTTAATATAATCATGTAGGCAATGCGGGATCAGTGGACTAATGAAAACGATTCAACTTTAGTTGCTGGCTGTTACTGTAATAGATATATATTTTTTTCATCTATGCCAGCTCTTATATTCTGATAAATTAAATCGTAAATCATAATAGATTTCAATATTCATTATACATTCTACATAGATAATAAACATTTTTTATTATTTTGTTTATTCTTTAATAGATAAATTAAAATATTATTTAAAAAACCTTCAATAATAATGTTATCAAACAAGAATACTAATCATTCATTTTCAATTTATTTTTAATGACACTTTTAATAATTTGCTAATGATTTGTACGTGAATTGTACATATATTACATGTATTATTTATCTCTGTAACATTTGTTTATAAAAAAATGCAGCAATTGATTCAATCAATGTATCTGTTTGTGTCATCCCATATTGGGTGTGGCAAGCAATTATCTGTAAGAATTATTTGATACATGGAGGAATGTAAACAACAAGTTTTATTAACAATCCTAAATTAAGTGCTTGTATTAAGTAAACATTAATGTAATTGGACTTTTTGTAACATACCCAAAATTTTCTAGACTTTTTTATTTTTACTAGAGTTCTGTTAAAGCGGTCGAAATTCGACCATAATTAATCAAAAGTGAATCTCACTGCCATTAAACAACACAGTATATATGTGTGCCTTTATACAAAACAGTTGATTAAACAAAAGAGTATTTATGCATGTGTATGGTAGTGTGTGTAATATAAGCTACTCGCCTATAGATGTTTCACATCAAAAATACCACTAATTATTAATCTTAAAAACGATGCCTTTTATTGTTAATTAGATATTATTTTATAAATTTGTGAGTCAAAATTAGCTCAATGCTTAAGCGACTTTGGAAAGATTTAAAAAAATAGCATAGAAATAAAAATCGTTAAATAAGTGTTTTTTGTTTTTCTAAGATCAAAATTATTCTAGACAATTCAAAAATAATGAAACCAAAATTAAAGTTACTTATATAAAAAAAGAACTCAAAAAATATATCATTTATACAAAATTCATATTTAAGGTTTTAATAATTCACAAATATTCAAAATGCACTAAAAATTGGAATTGTTGTGTTTATCTATTTTCGATTTTTACATTCTGAATAATTAAATTTTAATGCCGCATCGTATCGCTATTTCACTATTTCAATAAAATGAAATACAGGTACTTAATTTATTAATATTGATTACTTATTGAATTTTCTAATCGATTATTTAATATTTGCCTTGCAATAATTACACACATGTCAAGACTTCAATTACTTTATGCACAGATGCACCTTCTTGAAAATAAATTAATTTTTATTAAAATAAAATACTAAACACTTGAATAGACTGACGGAAACAGATTACTTTATCACATAATATACCCTGTGTTGGCTTCTACTGCATGTATTCTCGCAATTTTAAAGCTTAATTTAGCTTCTTGTTAAAGTCCAACTTCACAAATGAGCATTAAGAAAATTTACTTAAAGCAGCCAAAAAAGAAAAGTTTTCTCTAAATCTTCGAATGACAAAAAATGAAATTAACGCTACGTGCTCCTTACGACACCAAAACAGTTTGCTAGTATTTACCACTATCAAAGAGTTTCAGCGTTGAAAAGAACCAGTTATGTGACCTGAGGTTCCCTTTCTTCTGTATTATAAAGTTGCTCCGGATTATTTACAAAATTAAACCCATCATACCAATGGGTGCAAATCTTAATACACTGGCCCGCACACGAAGAGTTCCTCTGTCTATCCTCACCCTATTATATATATATATATTTTTTTTTTGTGTGTTTCATTTTAGATAACAATTAAATTTTCTATTTTTTGTCAACCAAAATATAAAACCATGCAGTAGTATGAATTTAAAGTGACATACGTGGTACTGTATATAAACTAGCTCGTTAAGCACAAGTATCATTACCGAAACATCGTCAAAATTAAATTTGGAGGGTTGTATTGTTTATACATTTTTAAATAAAAAACTAATAAAGTGGTTAATTATTAGTTTATCAGAGTTTATAATAAATTGAATAAGTTGAATATACACAGGGTATAAAAATAAAAAAAGGTATTATATTTATACACAGGATATCGTAAGGTATTATAATATATCAGACTATGCTCCATTGAGCTATCGACTTCAATTTCGATAACAATAAAATTATTTAAAAGTTGAACGTGGGTAAGCGAGAGTTTGAAAAAATTAAAAATTGTATCTTGTGCTTAGGTACGTTAAAGCAAAAATAAAAGAAACCAAATTAAAAAACTTGGTACATAGGCCAGTGTGTGGGATTCGTAACCAATAACTGAAGAAAGATTCATCAAGCTTCAAATAAATTAAGCCTTCTAAAAATAATGTTAAAAATAATTTATTCTTTTTGCCGATATAAACAGCCACAAAATGGTTGGTTTCATTTATGAACGTATCCCCTATTATTGAGTTTATCAGGATTGATTCAAATCTTGCAAACAAGTATAAACAAGTAATAATTTACTAGTAATTGAAAACAAACTACTATTATCAGACGCTAGTGTGACAAGGTTCATTAGTTTTTTATTATTCAATATAACTGTATAAATCAGCCCACATCCTTTTGAAACCTTTTATCCGTACGGTGCATAATAGGTGGGAGAGACTTATAGACTATAGCTTAAAGTTGTAATAAAATATTTGCATTATAGAAAATATATTGGTACAATTCTTATTTTTTTGCATGTAAATTATATAGCCAATATTAAACAAAAATTATTGAATAATTACAAAAAAAGACATTTAATTGTAGTTATGAGAATGAAAATTGTCAAAATTATAGAAGTAATTGCATTATTAATTATTTTTAATATAAATAATTATTTATTTAAATTTGATAATTAATTTTGAGAAATTTCCTTTATTAAATCATATATCATTCACAGACTTATATATCATAGGATTAATAAAGTAGTATTTCGTTACCATGCGAACGAAAGAAAACAATTTGATAACCATGCAATAGACATCACAGACCAGACATCATAATTATGAAAAATAAACGATATCCCTGTATAAACAGAATATATTAATTAATTAAATTTGAATGCGTATTAAATGAATTTAATGCATAATTTATATATTACAATATTGTTGTTTATAATAAAGCTGACACTCGTTTTATGATTTGTAATTAGCATTGACGTCATTCTGAACACATTCATTTTATATATTAATAATAGGCTACAAGCTTTAATTTATTTATTGTGATAATTCTAATTCATTTTAATTAGTATGCATAACTTTTTTTTATTCATTTATACATGATTGATATTTTAAGAAAGATTTTAGTTGACTTATTTTATCTTATACTGAATTTATAAAAAGGATCTAAGATTTATTGTAAATAATAAAATGCAACAAAATTAATTGGAAATAGGACAAGGGAAGCAAATAGATAACATTTGAATAATTAATTATTTCTTAGTTATTTGTACGTGCAAAAAGAAAAAATTGATAAAACGTACACTCAATTAGGGGTCATCTGTATTGACGGCATCTAATTGTTTATTTTAATTTCTCTTAAGTGGAATAGGATCTAAAAAAGAGACATATATTTTTAATACTATTACACAATATTTAGTTTTTCTTTTTTTCATAAAAAATCATTAAATAACTATAAAAAGTAGACAGTTTTAGTGGTACTATTGTCCATTTTTTCACTGAAATATGCGACTATTCCAGAACACACTGTATAATAACTTTATTTCTTAGTACATACTAGGAATTGTATAAAGATGTTTATCTATGATGGCGCTTAATAATTATAAATTGAAAAACTTCCTGATTAAAATGTTACTTACTATTCTTTTGTTTTCATTATCATGTGAATGCATCAAACATTCACCGTTTCTATGTATAAATAACATAGTAAATAATCCAGCAAGTTAAAAAGTAAAAAATCTTGTTTTTACGTATTTCTTGAATTGAAAATTTAAAATGTTTCGAAGATGAAACATCAACATGAAAATCGTCTCACGATGGTTTTAAGAGTCGCTGATCACGCTGATCTTGGAAAAGCATTCAATTTTATGTGGAAATATATGTAACATTACCAAGGAAACTAAAGTCAACGATATCTATCAATCGTGTAAATACGATTGATATATTTGATAATTTAGATTTGGCATGTCGTTACATATACTTCCGAGGTTAAAAAAAGGAAATGCTGGGAGAAACGTTGGAAAAGTGAAAAATTTTTGAATAAAATAAAAATTATAATAAAAATGACTATACATTTTTATTTTTTTAATTCGAAATATATTTTCGTCTGACAACTTCCAGAAATACATAATTGAAATATGATATTACATAATTGAATAAAATTGGTTTGCATTCAAATTGATAATTCGTAAAATTAATAATCCAAGGATTTTGAAATTTGGAGACCAAATATTGTTTTTCAATTATAAATGATAACACAATAAATAAATTTAAAAAAAATACTTAAAAGTCAGTATTATTCATTGTTATTGAACACATATCGCGAACTAACATTCACTTTGAACAGTTTGAGGAACATAACTAATGATCCACGTAGGTCGGATGAAGTTCCGCAATAAGTGATATTGATGAAACGCTAGACGGATAGGATTGATGTGGTCTAGTGGATGGTTCATCAACCTAAAAACTAATTTAGACCTGTAAAAGGTTCTCTAAAAATGTTCTGTTCAATTAATTTATTTTTGAAAACTTCTGAAAACATGGATTAATAACAGTGAAAATGGATTAATTTTTGGATAAACATCAGTTAAAAATTGTTCATTATCTTCTTCACGATCAAGCAAATTTGCATTTTTAGAATTGGTCGTTTAATATAAAAATTTCAATTCGAAACGAAATTTTTAAATTTTTGTTTAGATATTTTTATTTGTTAGATTTCAGCATTCAAAAATATGGCTCTCTACCGAATGTACTCAGCCCTTCAAAAAAGATAAAATTAAATATAATGACCAAATTATCGCAGGGTACATTCATTTGTATAATAAATGGGATATGTTAAATACAGTTAATTGTGCTTCCACCATTATCAAGAACCCCTGATAAATCTTTGAACATGAACAGATATGTCATTTAGTACAGTTGTAACTTCAAAAGACTCTAATTTTTAGGAATGTCCTATTATAACCCAAGCACAAATACCGGGTTGTTATAAGCTTAAAGTGTATTTTTGCCAAAGTACATATATATTTATAATATAATTTGTAATAACAAAAAAAAAAAAAAGAATCGATAAAACAGGTCTTAATGCCATCATGTAGAGAATACGTGATCAGCGGACTAACGAAAACGAACTTAAAGTGGCTTAGTTGAGATTGATGTTATTGGTTATGGCTCATCTTCACGTGGCCCGCAATATTGCATATATTTTGTATTATATTATATTGTATTACATCGGGAGCTTT
Organism: Chrysopa pallens; assembly: GCA_020423425.1. Classification (NCBI taxonomy): domain Eukaryota; kingdom Metazoa; phylum Arthropoda; class Insecta; order Neuroptera; family Chrysopidae; genus Chrysopa; species Chrysopa pallens. The sequence goes on from CM035594.1 coordinate 47,319,367, forward strand.
TAAAATATTGTAAATTTCACTTGTTGTAATATAAACCTTTATTGATTTGATTTTGGCAAAAATACAATACCTAAGCGTTAGGTGCTTTGGATAACAACACATAATATAAGGTATACAGTGTGTCTAGCTTCAAATATAGTTGTCCTCATTTTTTAAATCAGTTAACTACTCAAAGAACTATGTCAGATGGTATAAGAATTACGAAGTTTGAGCTATCGTTTTATGACCTTCTGCAATAAAAATAACAACTCTAGCAAATTTGTGTGTCAAATCTCTCCATACAGAGAGATTTGACAAAATATATTATATACCAGTTCCTAAATCGTTTTTCTTTGTTTAAGTATAGGTAAAACGAAGAAAACAGTTGACTGTTCATATTTCCAATAGAAAACTGAACTAAATAGTTTGCTAAAATGCTCAGATACAAAAGAAATTCAAGTAAAATTTTGTTAAATGCTAGATTTAACAATTGTAAAATACGGTATTAAATGTTCAAATTATGTAATCGAATTACGAATAGAAAATATTACGGGTGTAAAGATAAAACCGGAAGCAATGGAAATTTAAGGTCAAACAAACAAAATAAAAGATCAAAACGAAAAAAAAAATAATAAAAAAGAACAAACAAATTATTTGCCACAAATAATTAAAATGCTTGAATAAATTTACAAATCTATACGCTAACTTGTTTTTTTTTTTTATCTTGACTACTGTTTACGTATCGTATAACTTAGAGTAAATAATACAAATACACCTGACCATCCAAAAAGGAACATTAAGCACCTTTATACTCTTATCTCTCTTTGAGAATTATTATATTTACATACTGATATCTCTTTCTTTATATCAACCTATTCTCTATTATATTTACTATTATGGCTGCAAAAAAACTGAGCACATTTGCTGGGTCATAAAACTGACGAAACTGTATATTGTAGAGAACATTTTGGATATACAAGAGATCACTGAATCAATTCAAGTTTCAGTCTGTAATATCTTCAAAATTAATCAGCACGTAAAAATATCTATTAAAATAGCTGGAAAGATGACAGCATTTTAAATTTTTGACATAAACTTCATAAACGCCTATCAAAAAATTTTTAGACGATTCAGAATTACAAAAACTCTGTACCTGAAAATAGAGACATTGTATTTTTTAATTATAATAAATTAAATATAGAAACAGTTTAGGAATTAAAAACAGCTTTTATCGCATTATCCATACAGCTTTGTATTATCAGAATAATCAATTATATTTTACTAATTAACTGACTAATTTTTATATTGAAAATTTTAAGACTTCACATTTAAAGTCCTCTAGAGTTGAAAGCTAATTTGACACATAATTACGTAACTTTAAATTTATAAATGTACTATTGTAATTCTTCCTACTGGAAAGTTAGTCTCCGTGGAATTCACAAATTACACGTTCTAGAGAACGTGTTTTTTTTAAATAGGGAAACTTCGGGGGTATGGCCATAGTTTTTAGCTGAAAATCAAACTAGAGGTTGTTTTTTTTTTGTCAAAATACAACACAAAGTAATCAACAAAATCAAAGATGAAAACGATTATATAAAAAAACTTTTCTGTATATCTAAATTGACAATCTCTCCTGAAATGTCTTTGGAAGATGGCTATTTTAGTTTTATCTCCATTTTTATTTGTCTTTTGTATTTCTTAACTTATCCTCTTTGGTTTTTTTGCTATTTTTTGGCCATGTACGTTTGGGAAACTAATTACTAATTACTCTTTGACAGTATAAGGTATTAGATCTATATCATACTCTGTTGTGTTTATGTTTATTAGACCAAATTTGGCCAGCTCTCCGTAATCAACCGGGAGAAATGCTACATAGAGGGAAAAATGATTGACCAGTAATTCATGACAATTTTGAGGTAAGAATGTAACACATACACATGAGAGAATTAACTTTAAATTACTTTTTCCTTTTGAATACCCATTAACCGGTGTAAAATTACTATTGGATTTAATTTGAATTTCACTCTGGTCGTACTTTAACCCACGTCTAATAGATGTGAACTAAGCTACCTATTCGTTCCGAAAATAATTGGACTGGCCATCTTTCTCACAAAATTTGCAGCTCTGATAAACTAGTAGCATATCAAAAAAAAAACATTGGATCACTAACAAAGAAATGGTTCCTTGAAACCCTTGGCCAATTCCAAATAATAATAAGTGCCCAATTTACTTTCTGGCATTATTATATAAAAGAAGTATACTCATATATTTATCTCATGTATTCGTCTTCTTCTGCCGCACATCTCTTTTTTATTTTCAAAAAAACACTCCCTCCAAACTCTTCATACTCCATTGGTTAAGGTACATAAAGAAATAGTCTCTTATAAATGCAATGAACAATAAAATGAAATATACAAAAAAAAAGGAATAATAATTCTAGATTACATCAAAAACAGCTTGATGTATAGTGGACCAACAGAATCATGATGGTTTTATCGTTTCAAATATTCATAGATTTCGAATAATTTGTAAAGTTTTAGATAAAAATAGTTTTTTTTTTATTTCTTAATTAGATTTTAATGTGTTCATAATTTTTTTTAAATTTATTTTGATGTGATATTAAAACTTTGATCTGGAGCGTAAACAGCATGAATGAAATTCTTATTCGAATTGTACAGCTTAATTTAAATTTTTCGAATCAACCATGAAAAAGTGCTGTAACTTGTGAAATTATATGGTAAGTGAAATAGTCACGAGAAAAAACTTGCTGATTTATTTCACCTTTTCTTAGACTAAAGAATATTGATAATTATCAGACCTGATTTCTGAAATTCGTGGTCAGAAAATAAACCTCTTGTTATTGAAATAACAGAAACGGCTATTTTACGGAATTAGTTTTTAATTAGTTCATATTAATAATTAAATTATTGATAAGAGATACAATGGTCTTAATATTTTGTAAAATTTGTTGGTAGTAATTGCGCTTTTCTTCATAGATAATACCTGCCTCTGAAAATAGCCGATGTAAGCATTACTTCTAGGAGATGATAGATTTGCTGAAACTATATTTCAATTAAATTTAACTTCCACTTTTTAATAAAACGTATTTTCTTAGCCTCTTTTTGGTCAATTTCAGGAAAGAATTAAATATAAAAACTCCATTATAATAATTCCTTACACTAAATTCATTATAACTTGAGTTTCAGTAGATGATAAAATTGACCAAACGCAATGTACGGTCTAATTTTTACCTTTCTACCTATCAGTCCGTGTTAAATACGCTGTAACTTTCGAACGTATTGCCCCATTTTGATAAAATTGATAGAAAATCACATAGTAAATTCATTGGATTTTTTATATCATTGGATTATGTATGGCTTCGTGAGACCCAAAATGATTATGAAGATACCTTGAGTGATATCTACAGTTAGTGTTATTAGTGCAAATTTCAAATCATTTGGTCGGACCGGAAGTGCATAAATACGTCCATTACTTTTAAACAAATACATTTAATAACAGTATGTTAAAATAGAACAATCATAGAAAATGTTTTAAATAAGGATGTAAATAATTTGGAGAACACCTATGAAGAAGACAGATAATTAATATTTTAATTTTGCAAAATTAGTTGCAGCCAAATTACTCTTAGTCCAAAGTAAAAATAATAATACACTAACAAAAACAAATAATTTATTTTACTGAGTAAGTAATTTTCAAGCATTAATAAATACATTAAATTTTAATCGCACGATTTACAAAAAAAAAAAAAAGACTACCCAAAAATTGAATACCCCATAACGAATTGTACAACTTGATCACCTTTCAGTATAATTATTGTTCAACCTTTCTAGTTGTATGTTACCAATCCATCTACCTAAGAAGATTTCTTTAAAGTAAATGAGAAAAGATTTTTAAAAATAATAATAATAATATAAAGAAGAAATAAGGAACCCTCTTCTCTATATCAGTCAATCAAACAGACAAAAACAAATAATGCAATTTATTCATGTAGCCAACAAAGATAGAATGAATAACAATATCCAAAAAACCAAAATTCAAATAAGTACCTAAGAAAATAAGCGTTCTGATTCGAGTCGTTGAAAACAGATCAGCATGTTTCTGAACGAGGAAATAATTGTATTCATTGGTCAATTTTTATATAAAATTGTTCTGTGTTGGTCCTCTGTTTGCATCTATTAGCTATTGTAAGACAATTTCATCATTTTACAAATTTGGAAAATCTTTTAATATCTTTGTCGCTTAACAAATTATGGTTTTTAATATGTTAACATATGAATTAAAACTTAATTCATTATTTCTTCCATGCTTTTCCACCATAATTTAATAAATACGCTTTTCATTATAAGAAAAAATCAAGAAAAATTATTTTTACGGCCACATTCAATGAACAAATTAATTTCCCATTGTGATTATTTTTCTACAGCTAATTTATTGTATATCCGTACCGTGCATAGTACGTGGAAGGGACTTAATCGATTGATACAACGTGAGTTTCAAAAATTTGTAAGAAAACATTCAAATTCTAGAAAAAACATTATTTGTTTATTATATTGTTTACATGTAAACTTTATAGCAAATTTCAAACAAAAATTTTTGAATAATGACAAAAATGACATTAAATTGAAGTTATGGATTGAAACTGTAAGAATCATAGGAATAAATTGCATTAATAATTTTTTTTTAATTGAAAAAATTAAAAGTTATTCATTTAAATTTGTAAATCAATACGCAAGTTATTTCCTATGTTTAATCATATTCAATTCACAGACTTATTTATATCATTAGATTGATATAGTAGTATTATGTAACCATAGAAACGAATGAAGACATTTTGAGGCATATGTTTCAAAATGCAAGTCTAATGACGTTTAGACCATTTTTGCCTGCCTGTCCGTCAAACAGTAATGAAGCTAAAATCGGCCAATTTAAATACAAATGATTAAAAAAGACTGAAAAAAAGAATTAAACAGCAAATAAAGTTTTGTTTGAAAATTTATATTTTTTATTAATTAAATTCACCAAGATTCCAGCTCAACATCAGCTAATTAATACATATATAATTACAATACATTATATTATTATATATTATTCGCTATTGTGTATTTTAATAATATTTATAATTATAAACCCATATCTCTTTATTTAAAGTTAATATATTGTATATTTATTTTTATTATATATAGATTCTTTTTGGAAATATACATTTTGTGGACGATGGCCATTACAAAGTTGTGGTTTTATATTTACTATTATACTTAGTACAAAAATATTACGATAGTGTTGTCATTATGTTAAGTTCTTCGTACGCTTCCACCATAATTTGATAATACGCTTTTTAGTTTTATTAAAATCTTTTTAAAAAAAGCTTTAAAGCTCATTTTTAATGTTGGTAATAACCTTAAAATGTATTTTTTACTATAAAACGTGTTTGTAATATTGAAGGAAATTTCTCTATTTTGTACTTGTCCCTTAACAAAATCATTTTTGATCTTCGGGGTGAAAATGGTAACTTTCTGGAAGAAAACAAAAAAATTAAGATGAAATACAATGAACAACAATAGACAATTTTGAAAAAGATATATGTACGTTAAAAAGAAATAAACAATATACATTTTAAATACGACAAACAATGATATAAGTATATCGAAAAATAAACTTTCATAGAAAGAGATATAAAATCAAAAACCAAAATGCACCTATCTTATGGTGCATTCATAGTGAATACTTATTTTAAAAGCTATACAGAGATATATAGCCGTATGGCTATGTTAAGTTATAATGTAGCATAGGTTAAGCCCGCTAAGCTATAGAGAGGGGGGAGTCTTAGTGTGCGTGTGCTGTCATACATCAAGCAACACAACTTAATCTTCGAAATAACAACACACAATAACAACAACAACAGATCCGCGTAGGATTGCGTACTAAGCGGATGGGTGTTTTGTGTATTGGCTTATAACAACGTTTATATATCAAAATATAAATTCGCTTGTAGTTGTATTAATTTTAAAATTGTTTACACATTCGGCGGGAAATTTTGTATATGATTTAAAACAATTGTATTATAATTTTGGTGAATTAAGTGTTAAGTTCCATTCTGTATATATTTAATATATAACTGGTGTGCTCTGTTTTCTGTATTGTGTGGTAATTTTTAATTAAAATATGTGGTTCTGTGTTTAAAGAAAAAATATCTTTTTTATTTTTTGGATTACAAATTCTTTTTTGATTTGAGTGTTTTTTTTTTTGTATATATTTTTTTTGATGGATGTGGTGTAATTATTTAATATTCTGTGAAAATAACGTTTTATAAAAAGGTAAATTTATTTATTTATTTTTTAAATATTTTTTTCTTTAAATTAGACATTTTAAATGCAATTCACGTTTTATATATATATTTATTTATTTTTTTGAATGCAAGAGAAGAAGGTTCGTTCGTTTCTTAACAAATATACTAAACATGCACACACACATTGTACGCAGGTGGAATATAACTCACATCCACCTACACAAATCACCTTAAATTATACCAGTTAAGGATTAAAAAATAATACTTAAAAAGTTTTATATATTTTGTTTGTTTGTGTGTGTGATTACATTCGATGGTTATATTTTGGTTATTTGTAATTCTAAGAAATTAACAAACAATTTTTTTATTTATTAAAAATGGCATATGCGTTTTGCACACGAATGTTAAAAATACCTAAAACATAAAAGGAAATCAGTTTCCCTGCTAACATAAGTTTTAGAGCGATAAAATGTAGTTTTTCTCTGCCGTAAATTGAATCCAAATTTCGATTTGTGATTGCCGGCGGTAGAATTTCGAACACGTTACTCTATTGATCTTAATCGAATATTTTCTCCGCGAACGGTATATTTGAATCCAATTCGTTTAAGCGTTTTTTGATTGCGTCGCTAAATTTTGTTTTTTCAATCCGTGATTCTAATATAGTTTGAAGTTTGAAAGTTTTTAAGCAGTTTTCGGATATTAACTATTTGAACGAAGCAACATTTCGAATATTAGATATAAAAACAATCAAATTTTTACATTTTTTTCCCTTAAGAGTCGATTTAAATACAGAGCAACAACTGGCGTAAAGAACATAATAATCCAGTGAGTCTTTGTAGTCAAATGTTAAACAGTATTTGAATTATAGAAGTGCTTGGAAAACTAAGAAATTATAGAGAATTCGGGGCGCAAACTCTCTTGCTTAGCAAAAAGACATTAAAGCAACTTTTTGAGGCTTTAATAAAATAATAAATAACGTATCATATATTATATCCGTCATTCACTCGAAAGACAAGATTAAAAATTCGATTTACTATTCAGCCTTCTATAGTTTTGCTTATGTCTTGTAAAACTACACTTAAATTGTTAAACTATTTAAATTTCCAAACGTATATTTGAGTATTTGAGTTAGATTATCATTGTTTATAACAGTTAATTACTAGGATTAATAAATTAATTAAAAGATCAAGTATTTTGAACGATTTATTCCATTTTGATTAAAACTAATTGAAATTTATTTACATATTCAATTAGTGATATCTGCATCACATGAGAGCTATATAAACAATGTTAATTTTGTTTTTTGATTTTTTTTAATCAAAATGTAAAAAATATCTTCTAATTTTGATGTCGTCGTGTAACTTTTTAAGAACTTGATTATAATTTGTGTATCAAATTTTGTTGATTTTAATGCCAGTTATATTGGTACGATTGGTACGATTGGACATGATTGATGAAAATTTGTTTTTTGAAGATCAAGCATATTAGATTATGATAGATGTCTTATGTTTTTTATTGAGTATGCCATAACGGAACAAGAGGTTGTCATGATATTTAAGAGTAAATTGATAGAATGTCAAAGATCTACCTAAAATTTATATTCTTATTAAAATTTAAACAACAGCTTATGGAAGAAGCGCAGAGCACTTAAATTGTATATTACGAAAGTAATACACCATCTAGTTTCCCGACGCTTCCATCATTACTTATTACGTTGATTTATTAACATAGTATCTAAAACTTATAATAGATTATCAAGTGGAAATTAATCGATTTTGTAATTTTAATCTTCTTAGAGTATTCTAAAACGTCAATTAAATATAATATTTTTGATTGAATGTTCAAAAGTTCTGTACATTATTTTTATAGAATTTTTGTAGAATTTTTCTATGCGCAAATGTGAACCATTTATTTTAATAAATGTGAATAGTTCACATTTGAGTCAACTATGGATTGGTACCACTGTGTTTTATCGTTTTTTGAGCTGTCTTGATGACGAACAGGCGGAAATGGACAAAGGAAGTACTAAAATTAGGTGTTTTTATGGACTGCCTTCAATATATTAATTTAATCAAAAGTTCCAAAAAAACATCCGTTCAACATGCTAGCTAGACACTTCAGTGATTCATGTTGGACGAAATTTTTTGATTACTTTCATTAAATTGATTTATTTTGTAGGCAACCCCTAAAAGCACCTAATTCTGGTACTTACATTATATTGTAAGTGTTATTTTTTCACATTGATCTGATAGCGAAAATTCACTATAGCTGTGCATCGTAATGACTTAATTTTCTTAATTAAAAATTGTGAGCACCTAATTTAATTTTGCAGCACCTAAATAGCACCTTATTTGAAGAATATTGAAGGTCCATTTTGAATACTTTGCTCTGCTAGCTTGACTAGTAACTTTAAAAGAGTTCCGCCTTACAAAGTTCCAAGTTTTGTATATAAAAAATTAATTTTTTGTTTTAACTTACATATAATTTTAACTTTTGAGTATACAACAAACTAGCTACGGATTCCCTTACCGTCAATTTTTTTTTATGTATAGAATTCTGTTTTTTATCATTAATTTTGTTTTAAAACAAATGAATGAGACTTTAAATTACCAAAAATCGAATTATTTGAAAATTAATTACTGATTGAAATTGTAAAAAACACAATAAAATGCTATTTTTATTTATTCCAAAATTTCGTAGTAAAATACAAAAAATCATAATTACAATTTAATATTCAGACTTCTGTTAAAATTTAACCTGCCGACATTGTATACAGCCAAATAATTTTGTCTGGTATTGTATTGTTATTCCCTCTTTCTAAAACTGGATTTATTTTTAATATATTATGAATTAATATTTGTTAAATATATTTATAAATGTTGAAACATTATTATAGAGTTATAAATGGCGGTAGAAAAACATAATAATAATATATAGTACCTTAACACAAACCATTTGAAATTGATCCGAGTTTATTTATTTATGTTGAAAGTAAACAATATAAAAAAATTAAAACAATCGAACATTTCCAAATAAAAATAATGTCGATTGTTTTGACGTTCTAATGAAAGTTGAGATGCCATTTATACCAAGAAGAAAAAATATATTTTTTTGAGTTAAGTGTGTGTATTTTTGATCGACGGGTACTGATTGAATTGTACCTATCAAATAGGGTTCTTGTACGAGAAAACAAATTTTATCTTATGACCGGATTTCGTGGTAACACTAGGTAGTACTTAATTATGATTTTTACATTTAAGTTTATCGTTTCCGAGATATATCAGAAAATCAAAAAAACAATTCTTCAAGATTGTGTCTATTGTCGGATAGTTTTCTTGAAGTAAATCAGGAAAGTGTTCATTGGATAAATATTCGCGTATTTTGCCATTGTTTTTAAAATATTCTACATACAATTTTAAGAGATTGATTAGTCCAAACATGGATCTATATGTTCGAAACGGCTTGACAGATTGTGTTTAAATTTTGAAATTAGGCGAGAATAAGGTGCATATTCTACGTTTTAATCACATAATTTAATTTATTTGTAGCAATAAGCTGCCTTTTTTTAAATGATTTTCATGAAAATCGGAAAATGGGGTTGATGACTGATACTCAATTTGCTATATTTCACATCAAAATGTGAAACTAGAATGAATTATATATAACATAATTCGAAAATTAATCAAAGATTCCTTTTCATCTCTTCTTTAAAACTCGCAATCCCTACGATTCTCTTCTTTAAAACACGCAATTCCTACTGAATAATGACGTCACTTCTTTGTATGACTGTCTTTTCATCAGGGTTTTTGAATGTCCATATCTTGCTAATTTTTAAACATTTCTTGAAATATCTTCAGTTTCTTGTTTTTGAATTAAAGACGTTTCGTATGAGGTAATAAAAAAAACTGGTCATCGGGTCCATTCACAAGATTTCAGTATTTTTAAATATTTCCATGTTTGAGCGCTATATTTCCGGAAGAACAATTGATTGATGAGATGTTGTTAATATGTTATCATTATCTTACTATCCTACGGAATCATAAATATTAAACTTATAAATATACACACAACATAATAATATATACAATATTACCTATATATGAAGAACTGGTTGAATGCCATATATAATCCATATAGCATTTATTCCTGTTTTTTTATACAGCAGTTTGTTATGCTAGATAAAATTATTAATATTAATAACATTGGTTAATATTTTATTTATTATCAATTACAGTGTGATTCGAATATTATGCTCTAGTCGCAAAAATACTCACGTGGTTATAAAACTAATGTTTAATAACGCTTTATATTAACTTGACATGTATCGGTCTATTAATGTAAGGGGATTTTTTGGCCTAATATTCACATATTACCGGGTACCATATGATCTAAAATTTGAACGACGTATTAATATCCGATGGCAATACGTTTCAAAAAATTTGTGGAGGTGTATTCTAGACCTAAAAAATATTTTTTTTTTTTTAAAAAGAGATACAGCTTTTGTTTGAAACATTTTTTTATAAAATTTTTGGATTCGGTACAAGTTTAGCTCAGCTAATAAATACTTATAGGTAATACATATTATTATTAAACATGTATTTATAACTGTACAGACTGGATATTTAGAGTATTTTATGCTAATGCTATTGATTACAAATAGTTCAAACATTTATACCCAATCATTTGTCGAGTATAACCAATATTTTGGATACCTACAAGTAGAGTCTATGTTTGTTATTAACCCGATCGAAGGTTAAAAGCTTGTAACATTTAATAAATAAAAGAACCGTAATCAATATCGAATCACCTAATACAAATACATATATATTTTTTGTACACGGCACATTTTATTCAATAGTTATTGTTAAACAATAATTAAGTTGAAACTATATTTGTTACAATATAATAATAATTTTTTTTGTAGAATTCTAGAATTTCTCCTTAACATCCCATAAAAATCCATCTATTGTTTTTATTTAATTTTTTTTTATTATTTTGTTTTATTAAAATTAATAATAAAAAGTTTTTATATATTTTTATATATCATGGATTCTATTTTAATAACTTAATTAAAAATAAAGACGGTTTATGTGACTAGAAATCAATATTTTTTGGATGCTGAGATAAAAAAATGGAAAGCATTTCTTAGGGGGCGTTTCTTTCTTCAAGTGTTTTGTGATAGTTTTGTTTCAAAATATTTCCAGTTTTCATTAAGAATGATTTTTTTTTTTTTTTTTATCTAAGAACACTTGTGACTTAAGACCTTTCATTTGAGCTATTAAATACTCAAATTGGATGATATTTGATAATTGGAGGCAGAGCCAGGCACGGACATTCTACTTTTCATCAATTTTTTAAATAAAATGATTACCAAGGATCATACTTCCAAATTATTAGTATCGATTTTTTGAAACCTCCTCATCATATTGCATTTCGTGCCTGCCTTTTTGTTAAAATGCATATAAACGTGCATGGCCCCCATAAATCAATGAACGGATGGATTAAATAAACATAAATTTTTCGTAACATTAGTCAAGGTATTCCAGCTGAATAATTCGAAAAGTTTATTATTCATATTTTAATAATAATAATAAATTTTAATAATAAAACAATTAAACAATTGCAAAATACATAATAATATCATACTTATTTAATTACTTGATACTATTAAATGCAAAACGTTATCAAAAACTACCGCCCTGTATTATTTGTAATTCAGTATTTCTAGTCCAGGAGGTAGCGTTGCATTTTTCATGGTGATTCCAGGCCGATGAATTTTCGATTTTATTGAAAGTTTATATGAAGTTGATAATCGAATGGCGGAATAATAAAATATATTTCAGGTCACTTGCAATTAATAATAGAGATATTTTTTCAATAATGTAGTAAATTTAAAAAATAGTCAGCAAAATATTTACGGATGGAATAATTGTCAGCTGAATATGACATTTGATTGGCTTGGATGGAGATTGCATGTCTGCTCAGCAGAAATGTTTATCCAGCTCGTCCATCCTCTCGGAGCCTGCTGACTTTCATAACAGTGTATGGCTGCTAATAAACATTCAATTCCAACATGAATTAATCGACTTGAAATGATTGTGTCATTTGCAACGCCACCTCCCGGACCATATATTTACATAATTGAATTAATAAATAAATATTGTAAACTTTTATTATATTTTAATATTTTGTATATTATAACAAAAGGATATTTTTCAATTTTTATTTGATTAGGAACGGGTTTGTATATAAAATATATCAATTTCATATGTAGTAAAATCTTATCAGTTTGTAGTAAAAAGTTTTTTGTTATTTTTTGCTGGGTGGTCAAAACGTAAAGGTAGATATTTATATTTAAGAAAGAAAAAAGTATATTTATGGATTTAATAAGTTAATTCGACAATTTTATTAATTTCAATAAATAGTATTGTATTTTGTTCGTTCCACTCCATATCGAAATGTTTAAATACAATTAAAATTAATAATGTTTACGTCTTATATTTGCAAATGTTGCGTTATTGATACCACACATTTCGTAACCCCATCGAGCAACATCTTTTGATGTGATTAAAATTTTACCTACAATTTGAGGGACGCAACATCGTCGCGTATTAATTTTTGTTACACGACGGTGTTACACGTTCTCATTCAACAAAAGTTTCCGCTACTACTAACTTAAATGTACATATTTATATTTAAGGAAGAATGAAGTATATTTATGGATTTTATTTGTTAATTCGACAGTTTTATTAAGTTTTATTATTTCCTTTAATAATTTAATAGAATATAATTATTATACGGAGAAATAGTATTTAAAAAAAAAAATATTGAAGATAAAATTTATTCATACCAACTTTGTGAATAATTTTCAAACAGAAATTCGCAGTGAATTATGTCATTCAAAAACCATAGAATAGGATTTACGACATTTTTCTTCTTTTGAAAAGTGTGATTTTTAAGGCACATATGTATAACATATATTCTGTACCAAGACTGCTGGCTGTGTTTTTAAAAAGCCACGTACACATGTGTAACGTTAAACCGTAACGCAACTTTGACGTGTTTTTATTTTAATTGTATTTAAATATTTCGACATTTTTTTTAATTCCTTGCTGCACTAATTTTTGAAAAATTGTCCGATAAAGATTGCATATTTAACACACGTGGTTGGTTCCTATTATGCACCGATCTGGGAAATTGGTGCAAAAAATCGAAATTTATTAGAATCATACACATTTTCTTCCACACAATATCTCCTTCTAGTTGTTAAGAATACTACTCTTTTTCAACAACGCTGTTTGTTCATTACAATTGATTTGTGTGTGGGCTGATATATCCTATTTCCCTAAGGAGTTTGATAGTACACAATGTTTTTAAATAGTGACAATGACCGTACGTATGTATTTAATGCATGCATGTGCATCATGAATACAGTTTAGAAAAATATTACATGAATATATGTTGTTCAGAGTTCATTTGAATGATATGGATGATATTCTTGTATAAAAAATATCATCATACATCTCATTTTATTTTATATAAATGCATGTATTTGTTTCTTATTAATGATCTCGTTTTATTATTTTTATAGCATTTGGTATAAACAATATATATATATAGACAATAATTGTAATTGTAAACTCTATGAGAATGAAGCTGGTGCCATCATTAGATAGTTTTACATAACTTAAACACGTTTTACGTTACGCTAATCTACATAATGTGAATTTTCTAGTCAATAGATGGGTATTTTATTTTAATGTGCAATTCGTGTTTGTGCAAACTCTAAAGCAGTATGCACACGTGCAATGTTCGTTCGTAAAGTAACACCGTATTGTATATATGTAGTGTTTCTAGGCCATTAGTTTATAGGTATTAAGATGTTACGATGTTGCTATATGTTTGATAGCGTTCCATCTGTTTACCAGCCAGAGTACCTTCACTTTAAGTTGTATTCAATAAATTGGATTGTATTTTGTTCGTTCCACTCCATATCGAAATATTTAAATAAAACTATAATACAAATTAATAATATTTACGTCTTGCCTTTGCAAAATGTTTGCGTTATTAAGTTCAAAAATTTACCGACAATTTGTGGGATGTGATATAACGTCGTCGCGTATTAATTTTTGTTAATGTTTCACGTGTACCTATGAATTATTTAAGTCTAAGCTCGTGGCCGATTTCAGTCTCAAACGGTCTCAAACAATGGAAAGTAAACATGCGAGGTAAACATTTTCTGGGAAAAATCAACCGTACACGTTATCAGCTTTTATACATTTGAAAAGTGTAAGAGTTAAGTGCGGAATTGATTTCAAATTTGTTATATCTCACATCAAAATGTGATACTCGTTTAAATTAAATTAAATTTCTGAGTCAAATTTTTCTAATTTTTTAATTTACTAATTTTTTTATACATGAAGGAAGTTTTATTACAATATGGATATTGATAGCATAGTTACTATTAGCCATTTGCTAATTTTATGCATGTATAGTTTACAAAACTACTATTAGATCGATGACAAAAATTTGGAAGCTACGAACACGTAGTATTAAAATTATCTTGACAACTGTTGACATAAAATTTCTATTCGTATGTCAAAGTGAAAATTCGTTAAAATACAAAATAAAGACCGCTTACCACACGTGGTATCTGTTTACTCAGACTTGTATTTTAGAGGTATTATGTGCATGGCATGTGAGTTATTATAATGTAATTCACTTACCATATTCAGGGAAACGAATCAAACTACTGTCAATTATTTTTATGTTTTCACTTCAACAAATATATCATGTTTATTGTGTATTGTTTCTTTTGCAAGCGATATTTTATTCTAGATTTGATGACCATTGCTAGATTTGAAATAATAATGTAAGAAATCTTTGAAGTAACTGTAACGCCTAAGGCTGCTTAGCAAATACAGGAAATATAACAAAGTAAAGGATTATAATTTTACTTCCGAGTTATATCTATGATATTCGATGTATTGTGTTCGTTATTATAAAAAAAATTGCCAAAATTTTTGTATATTTCGACTTTTTGGAACTTTTTGAAACAACATGTCTATCGGTCGATGAGACTCATTTACACAAACGCGTATAACCTCTAAACCTTACCAATTATTCTAATTTTTTGGTAAACAATAGTGAAGGTGTTCGAGATGGTCCCATTTTTCACAAAAATCTCTTCTATCTATTACCGTTCCGGGAATATAGCTTTCGAAATTTATTTCGTGAACTGTTTATCCGATTTTGATGAAATTTTGTTAGTAGATACATGATGTACTTTAATATCATTGATTTGAATTTAGTTCGAATTGATTATTCTGGATACTAAGGAGAAAATGGCAAAACAAATCCGTATATTAATGCTTGATTAAAATTTTTTATAACTAATTTATTTTAGCGTTAAGCTTTGGCTTTATTTTAGTATAAACACATTTTGGAGACTTTTATTATTAGATCCTCGGATATTATTTGTGAAAAAATATAGATGTCATTTAAAGTATTATTCTTTAAAAGTAAAAATGTTTAAAATTACATACAAATTTTGAAATTAAAATGAAATTTTGAAAGTACAATCTTTTTTTTACCGATAATATAACATTAAATAATTTAATTTGCTGATGGCTTCAGCAATGGAAATACTATTTAATTTTTAATGCATGTTTTATAAAAAGTATTTTTTTTAAATTTATCCCTAAAGTATATATTATATAGTATTTTATTTTTTTTGATAAACAGTCAGTAAATATTTTAAAAGTCATTAGCATAAGTTTTATTTTTGATAATTATAGCCAGTTCATTGTATGGGACAGCTGACACATCAGTTACAATTCATCTTGCATCTTGTTATATATTTATGTTCCTTACAAAACTTTCCAAATGATTTTTAAAAATTTTTAAAAATATTAATGACTTACTTAACATTTTTAGTTTTCAAAATGTAGTCATAAGTCATTGCCTTAGACGGCTTAGACTATTGCAAATGGGTTTTTATTACAATACACCAAATATTGAAACTACGAATTAGAAGTTTGTAATTTAAACTTTGGCCCGGTTTATTTCCGTTATTTTGGTCTCTTAAATGGGTGAATGTAATTAATTGATTATATACAGATATGAGTTTGAAATTTAGATATCAAAAAAAAAAAAAAATAGAACAATTGATTTAATCATAGTTTGTTTTATAATAATAAAAATAACTTTCTCTATTTCAAATTGATAATTGATTTGATCATTTAAAAACTATTAAGTTGTAGATTAGAAAGTTCTCCATTATGAGGTGGACATTAAATATTAAAAATTTATTTTTTTGTATTACTGAAATTGTATGAATTTATAAACTCATAGAAGATTGAATATCAGATGCGTGTAATAAATGTCAAGATTGAATTTTTATTTATTAATAAATTTAGTTTTTTTTCTGAATAAAAAACACCCACGTAGAATTGAA
The DNA here is from genome assembly GCA_020423425.1 of Chrysopa pallens. Lineage (NCBI taxonomy): Eukaryota > Metazoa > Arthropoda > Insecta > Neuroptera > Chrysopidae > Chrysopa > Chrysopa pallens. The sequence continues at coordinate 47,336,109 of CM035594.1, forward strand.
TGTTAAAAGATAATTGAATAAAATTATTAAAATCTATGATACTATTTTCTTAATTACTCATAATTATTTTTTATAGTAATTCATTCTTTAATGATTTTATACCTTCATTACATTTTATTTCCTTGTTTAATCTTTTTACTTTCTTGTACAAATTATTTAAATGGGGAATATGCATACATTTTTTATCAATTCAATTAAAACCAGTTCCTTCAAAATTTATGATAAATAATATACACAAATGAGTTGATTATGAATAATAATGTTATATAAATTACATTAAAAAAATTTTGTTGTGCGATATTGCTATAGATTAATCAAAAATATTGAATAAATGACCCTATAACTAATTGACCTTTGTCTATTATTTTTTAATTTAATAACTGACCCTATAAAAAAACTTTAAGAAATATATAAAAATTTCTTATTATACGGTTCAAGGTCTTCATTATTATGGAAGAAATAATTGTGAATAATTATTAAATTATTTTAATAAATAATAATTATGATTCAATAAAAACAGCTATTGTAGATATTATATGTTTGCTGCATATAATAAAGAATATTACGCTACTACCTTTAATAAATTTTTAAGTTATAATTTTAACACTTTATAAATAGTAATCATAAAATTATAATATACAGCGTGTCTCTTCAAAGGAAAACCCGACGACCGGTATTCGAAGGTTCACAAGTGGCCGACATACAAAGCCGTCGTAAGCTTTGTGCGTACCTATACCAGATATGAACTCGCCAACAAAACTACTTAAATCTACTTAAGCATTATTGTATGCCATGAATAGGTGGGTTGGAGGGGGTGATCAAGCAACAATTTCTCAATCTTACCCTCTTCTTGAGTATCACCACCAAAATCTTAGGACTTTATATGGTGCATCACGTATGGGGTAGCTAATCGGAATAGCAGCATAGTAAAAACCAATTGATTACGTATTGTAAAGTGTACATTTTATTAATCTTACGAGTTGAGGGGGACGCATGAGAATGGGAGGATCACAAACTTGAAAAAGAGACACGCTACCTGCGTCACACTCACTTGAGTCGTCAGAATAGTAAAATATACACTTGTCAACACGCAATCAATACCTGTCTTATCGTATCTTAATCTGCTAATACTCAACTAAGGATAATGTATGAATAAATCCAAGTATCATCGATTGGGCTCCCCTACCATAAGTACATTTTAATTGTCACATAACTGTTTAAAAATTGAAATTGTTATTTCAACAAATGTTCGCTTTTTTTGGACATTACTGCCGAAAAATGATAAATTTTATAAATCATCCAGCTTCACTGAACATTCGTCGACAAGTTGTATTTAAGAAATCCTGAGCAAAGACCTGATGCAAAGTTGACACACTGTATTTACTGCAATATGAAATAAATAAACCTAGAAACGAATATAATAAAATCTACAAATGTCAATGCACTTTTATTTATAAATTAATTTTTTTTTATTTAAAATATATAAAAAAAAAATAATAATGTCTTTTTTTAATTTTCCTCTTTTTCATTTAAATATACACTATATACATAACAGGTTGTTCAGTTTGACATGACAAATTAAGTCACTTATATTGAAATGATTTAAGTTATGGTATGTCCTTTAAATAGGACCGTAAATAACATCCGTTTGTTTATAGTTCAAAAAAACATTAAAATAATGTTTTTTCTCTGTTCCGTTTTATTATTAATGTTGTAAATATGTTATATTCGTTGTATTTTCAAGCAATACTAAATAATATATTATGTGTTTTACATTTAAGAGAATATAATGATTTAGAATAGTGCATGATGTTACATATAAACTCTAGAAATACAGTGACGATAAAATATGTACTTAAAACCAATTTTCAAACATAAAAAACACTATATTGGTTCGGCCAAGTTTCATTATTATTCAGTTTGATAATAATGATGGTTATGTCATATTAAATTTTAAATTTATTTATTGAAATGAAGTAATAGAAAAAATAATACGTCACTATTTATTTAAGATAGAAAATCGACTTGATTTTTCCGGAAGTTGTGTTATTTAAGAAAATTCAAGAAAATGTATTCTGCAAATCATGGTGGATATTTAAAAATAATTATTATATAATTTCACTTTCTATAAATTAAGAAATTTGCTTTTACTCTAGATCCAATAATAAATTTGTTTCGAACAGATATTATTAAACTACAAACCGCACACTGTTCAAAGGCATTCAAAATATATTTTTAACTCACTTCATATAATGTGTCGTTATTTGTAATTATTATTTGTTTATCTAAAAACGAAATGCGTCTCGTCACATTGTAAGACAACAGCCAATGTACGAAAATAACTTTTGAATGGCTATTAATAATTTTTTTGTCAAATAATACCTACAGTATTCATGAATAGTTTAGATTCGATTTATATTTGAAAATAAAATTATTCATTTTTTTTTATGTATTACGACATATTTTAATGTCCTGGAAGTTAGCAGCTTGATTTTATTTGAAAAAACAAAGGATGTGCTATATAATTTGCTAGACTTGCCGCTACAATATGCCGTTGAGAAAATTGAAAAATTCGGAGTAGTTACAGCCAAAAATAAATCACACTGCTAACTTCCATGACATAATATTTGTAATAAGACATTCGTATTATAGACAATATAATTATTTGTTCAATTGTATGAGTTTAAATTGTATAGAAATTATCAAATGAAAATTATTGAATAATTACCAAAAAAAAGAAGGCATTTAATTGAAGTTATTGAGTTGAAAATTGTAGGATTGATCGAAGAAATTTCATTTGCAATTATTTTTAGTTACAAAAATAAATAGTTATGCATTTAAATTTGTCAATAATTGAGAAATTTCCTTTATTGTTAAATCATATGCCATTCACTGGCATATATCATTTGATTGGTAAATAAATCACTAATGAATATATAAAGGTATATTAAATTTAGTGCAAAGCTTGTATTACTAAAGAATATAAAAGGTTGAGGTAAAATTTGAGTATAAGTTTTGTAGAATTATCTAATTAATCTATTTTCTGTTGGTCTATCTGTCCATAGCCATGAAGATAACTGAAAACGAAAAGAGGTTGCTGAAGCTAAAGAGTTTGTTTTCAGAAAAATAGGTTCGGCTATTTTTTGATCAGGATAAAAAACTATGATAAAAAATACCCATAAACGTAATAATAATAAAAAAATTATTGTTTTTTTATTCTCCTCGTCGGGAAGTTCGTCGTGTGGACCTTGCTAGTCGCTCCTAAACCACTTTTTTATTTCAATATAAGAAAATTTAAATTAAAATATTTTGTAAAATTCTCTTTTATATATAAATAAGTAGTATGTTAATTTATAAAATTCACATGAGGATAAATTACAGACAGACATCTGGCAGAATGTGTTGTCGCGTACAGTTTTTTTTTTGTCTTCATAAATAATATTAATCGTTGTTAAAATATGTATGCTTCAGTTATTAACTGACAATTGCCGCTAAACATTTGTGTAACTGCATCCATACAACGTTTCTCCAAATAATCAACGAACACGTGCTTTTCTGATTTAAAGTATGTTTTGATAATAATAGCTTTAAATTGTCGTTTATTAAAATTTATTGTTTTAATAAATAAAATAAATTAATTGAAAATTATTCCACTAAAATAAAAACATCTACACTCATAAAAGAACAGCTGCAGTCGAATGTGATTCGTTATGTGCGTATAAAATGGTAAGGATTGTTCAACGCCTATCATGCACTAATTGGTAAAATAGTATTCAGGAAAATTTATTTTCATAATTCTGTATTATGTTTACATCCAATGTGTAACAATAGGAAAACGATAACGGGATTATGGGCGGTAAATAAAACAATAAAACTTTTGTTTAATAGAGAGACGTTTTTCGTCTTTTTATTAAGACTTCCTCAACCAACTGAACAAGGTTCAAACGTATTGCGTAACTTTTTATAAATAAAAACGAAACGTGGAACTATCCAACAATAGTTTGATAATTTTATTTATTCTGAACCCATGTATCGCTGAACTTTTCTAGACCAGAAACTTTAGAAATGCAGATAATAAAAATTAAAATTCGCCACATTTTTGAAAATGGTAAAACTGTAGAAAAAAAGAGTAGAGAATGCCTGCGGTATATCATACCTGGTCTAGTGTCTATGACGGTTGACATGTTGAATTTAAGAGATTGGGACTCGATTTCTTATCTATTTATAATCAACATAGTGATTTTATATTAATTAGTTTATATTTTTGCTATTATTAAGCTAGTTTCTTCAATACTTCTAGTCTAGAGCCTAAAATCTCCAACAATAATTTTCATTTCAGACTCTAAGAGTCTGAAATTTCAAATATTCCACAATCTGTAAATACTAAGGAGAATTGACACAAAAAATAAGACCTCTATGATGAAGAAAATCTATAATGTAATTTACAATGTATTTTTTTCAATTTTCACAATATTGACATGAAAATTGATGCATATTACATGTAGTTAAAGTCAACAGCTTGTTATAAGCACATTCCTTTATATCAATAACAGTTGTTGATAATCCCTCTTCAAAATTTGTTCATAAGAATAATAGAATAAAATGATGTTATATAACGTATAATTTGAATTTTTTAACAACATATTCTCAACAATTTCTTATATATCATTCATTTGATCAGAATTAAATGAATGATCGTAAAAACACGATATATTATAATTAATAACGGATGCTGTGGATTTGCGGTGATTAGAATACATTTATTAAATATACTTTAAATCTGGTTCAAGAAATTTTAATGTATATGTAGATTACGCATGTAATTTTTAATGTCGAAGAACTAATAAAAAAATCTTTGGCGCCAATTACAAATTAAAATAAATATTTATATATTAAAAAGTTTATATCAAAATAGTTTAACTACACTGTCTGTCAGTAGTACACTATGGTTGTAACTTCAGTTTTAAATTTATAAAAAAAAAAAAAAAATGTTTATATACTTAAAATAAAAATATTATTATATTTATATTAAATAAACATCATTATTTTGTTTTTTCAAATGAATAAAGTGTCTTTGCCGAAGAATAATATTTATGATTGAATCTTTACTTTGAGTAGGACAATTCGTACCGTTCATAGGACGTGGAAGGGACATCTTAATCATTCCTCATTCACCATTCTCAGACTTCTATATCATATGATCGATAAAGTAGTATTTCGTAACGCTAGAAACGAATGGAAATAATTTTATGCACGGTGCCTATAATTTAAAGCTGTGTTTATTTAATTAGAACATGCCACATTGGCCTATTCAAAACATTTCACACAGTTCTAAATTGATTATTAATTTTCAAACTTTAAAATATGTACAATATATTGTAATCTAATTTTTTTACCAAGATTATATTCCAGCGTTTTGGGTAATCTTGGCTTTGAAAAGTATCCGGCTTCCAATCACAGACTTATTTCAAATGTGCATGCCATTCCAGCCTGCTCTAAATCTAAAACTGAAATGCAATATATTATATGCAATGACTATTAACAAAATTTTAATATTTATTGCGTAAAACCAATTGAAAAAAAAAATGCAAACAATGTTGCCGCTTCTATGAAATACTAATTTGAATTATATTAAATAAAAAAAAAACTTAAGGAATTAATTAATTAATTAAATTTAATCACAGTGATTTATTTACGTTTTAAATTTGTACGTTTTTTTTTGTCATTAAAATTGAAGTAAATATTAAAATCAGGAAATTGTATAAAGATAACCACTATTGATTCAAATTAAAATATTTAGTATTTGATGCGTGAGTATTTTAGATAAAATACCTACTTAACTTTCTACACTGAAGTACGTACTTTAATGATTTTTAAATTTAAAAATTTGTATCTACAAATTATCCAGGTGTATTATGTACATATTTTAGCTTTTGGAAAGGCTTTTTTGAATAATTATAACTCTCTAATAATAAATTTTACTTAAAAAATGATTAGAAAAATTCTTTTTCGATGTTTTTCTGAAAAGAATTTTGAATGATCCTTTCCTGTATCCATGAGTAATTAAAAATAGTCAGGCAATTTTAACAAAATGCCAGGAAAGCCAAAAGCCATTGTTTGCTAATAAACGATGAAATCAATAAATTCCAAATAATTGAAAATTTATTGAAGTAGATCAGGGTATTTTTCAATTATCATCCTGAAAAACTCCTGGGAATTTTATTTCCAAAAATCTGATAAATCGTTTGCTTGGTGATTATATTCCCCAAGCACTCTGTCTGCCTTAATTTTTAGGTTGGGTAAAAAATCTTTTAAAAGCTTAATTAATCTATGTTCTCTTAAATCATTAACGTTATATCTCTTTTTTATTACCTAATACTTTATCAGCGATTCGATGTATACACTTTTTAAATTTCATTAAAAATACCATCCAAAGATCCCAAATAAAAAGTATCTTTCAATCCCCATCTCTTCTATTGCATCCTTTCCTTGTCAATACCTACATTCAGTCCTGCGTCTCATTTGTTAGTTATATCAGTAAAAGTAAACACTGTATACAATTTACACACGGTATAAACACAATTTTAATTTGTATTTACATTGGCCATTAAAATTTGATAATATAGATTTCTTTAAATTAATAAAATATAAAGTATTTTCATATCCGCATAATATTTATGTGACATGGGTGGCCCCATTTTATTTATATATTCTATAAAGTTTTCACTATTACAAGATTCTTATTGTATTGAATTTAGAAAATCTCATACAAGTGATAAATGAATAATTTTACTAAAGGTTAATTTATCGAGAAAAAATGAATTATAGTGATGAGTAACGTACATTATGATATTACTGCTATCATTCAATGAAACTGTTTGTTTTGACATTAATTAACTGTTATTCTAAACTGTTCTGCTTGGAATAAAATATTGAACAATTGCCATTTTAATTTTTTATTTTATTATTTGAATATTTATGATTTGGCGCAGTATTTTTATGACATGTATTCTAGAATTATCTTAGAATAAATTATGTTTATCATACGACTTACTTACCGCTTATATAATTGTTTTATTATTAAAAATAAACATATTTTGGCTATAAAATTTAGTACAGTGTTTTGTTTGCAAATTTTGTTGTGACCATTTATCAAAAGCTCATTGTTTCTAGACTCAGCTAAAACAAGTCATTTCCCTGGTAGTTATTGCACTAATTTATTCCATAACATAACATGACAAACTTGATTGTCTATGTTAACATTAAAAACTATTCTTATAATAGCAATTCGTTTGAGGTTCCTTGAAGAATTCACAACCTCCGTTTGGAAAATTTTATTACAAATTCTTGTGTCATATATTTCAACATATTGTTGCAAATAATTTGTCATTTGCATGTTATTTATTTGTTTTTTATTATACACATTTAAAAATGATAAACCAACTAGAATTATTTTGAAATATTTTTTATAAATTTCATAATTTGATGATTATAAATACAACAACAAAAAAAACTTGTTTTATTAAAAATTTATAAAAATTATTAAGTAACTGTAGAAAATGGGATAATGTAGAAATAGGTAGGTTGTACCAAATGTAAAACGGTAGAAATAAAAATCATAATTATCCAAATGAAATTTTTCATGCACAAACTTGACATGAAAAACGGGAAAACTATGTAGTTGAGTTTATTCCGAAACACATTCCTAAATATAAAAAATTTTGATTTTTGTTTTGAATTCTTTTTTCGGCAAAAACTTATTTTACATTAGAGACACATTCTAGAAAATATAATTATTTGTTCAATTGTTTGCATACAAATTGTATTACAAATGTCAAACAAACATTATTAAATAATTACAAAAAAAGACGTTTAATTGAAGTTATTGGGTTGAAAATTGTAAGAATGATTGAATAAATTGCATTAGTTAATAAATTTTGAGAAATTTTCTATGTTAAATAGACCATTCACAGACTTATTTGCTTGATAAAGTAGTATTTCGTAACCATAGAAACGAATGAAAACATTTTGATGCATGGTGCCCATAAAGGTATCTTTCAAAAACATAACCCACCTTAAATCTAATTATTAGCCACAGTTTTATTGAAACGATTTTGTTGAAATAGAAGAAAAAATGTATAATGATATAATTAAAAACTTAAATAATTATACTTAAGTAAATAAAGTAATCTTTTATAATTATTAATTGTGTTTGTGTTTTATTACAATATTTACTATACATTTTTAATTAACTAATTAATTATAATTACATGAAACAATAACACATCTATTTACTTAAGGTATGCAGAAAAAAATGTAAATTAATGTTAATAATGTTGGTTTTTTTTAATAATATTAAAAACATATCCATCACACGACTGCTTTGCTATTCTTTATAATATTATTATGCATCGCTGAATATGGTATTGTCCGCCAATTATAAAGATGATGAATTACCTTTCTTAATTGTTTTAAAGTCTTTTTTTTTTGTACTTTTTATCGTTTTTATATAATAAAATGCAATTATTTTATCTTCTGTTTATCTGTATGTAAAATTTATGCACTCTTCATTGTCGGTATATACTTGCAGAGTTGTTAACAAAAAATTTTCTTATTTATGATCTTGTCGGCAGCGTATAAGTAATTAATGTTTTTTTGTGATATTATCGTAAAAGTATGTTGGTTATAATATAACCTGTATAACTGGGATTTCAAGGAATTTTCTTTAGGATTTTTTTTTTTTCATTTCAAGAGAAATTTCATTTGTTTTATCATTTGACTAGATTTAGTCAGTTTTGAAAATTTTGAAAATACCTTTTGCCGTAGATTTAAAATGATTAGTATGAAAATATTTTGCGGTTATTTTCAATTTGGCCAATAATAAAAATCAGCTGTTAAATCAACTTTGCTTGCAATAAATAAAAATTAGGTTACAATCATTTTTCTGCCAACAATCTTATAAAAATGGTTAATAATTTTTTATGAAAATACAGCCAGCTTGTAATAACATATGTCTGCAAAAGTCGCGCTGAAAATAATTACTTGGTCAGCAAGACAAAATTAATCTGCTTACGTTTTGAGTATTTACTTTATATTTGATTAAACGTGGATCACTCAATATGCAGCTTATATTTAGTAGTATGATATTAATAGCTGATTGATTTTAAAAAGATGTTAACCACTATTTGCAAACTAACTAGCCATTTTGGCCCAAAGAATACAATTTTCTGTTCTCAAAATTATGGATACTTTGTTAACCCATTAATAACCACCCAATTATTATTAATTTTTCTATTTATACAGATTGTTGTAGTAAAAATCATAGAGGTATATATTTTAATGGAAAAGTTTCGAACCAACCTCACAATTTCGATTTGACGTAATTCGATACAAAAATAACTAGTAATCTAATTATCGCTGTTGCCTGCCTCGATAGACCCAGTGGGCTATGTCGCCGACTGCAATATACACAGTTAATTGATTCCCGGCACTGTCAATAACATTTAATGTTACGATGGGATGTCTATAAAAATGGCCTACTTTCCAGTCATTCGCCTCCCCTCCACAAAAACTATCGCTGTTAATTTCATACTTCTTACTAGAGATGCCACGAATAATGATCTATCCGAATAGATAATATATTCGTGGGCCAGTCTCAGTCAGAAAGTGTAGGACTTTCTGTAATGCATGTCTGTAAAATGCACTGCATATTTGTGTTTTGAATTCAATCCTCATTTGCTGTTACTTTCGAAATTCTAAGTCTTAAAAATCTAAAAAATTATTTCAAAATTAAACTGTCAAATCGTTAGTAGAATTAGTTTTAAAATAATAACATTTATGAATGTAAGTAACTTACGAGTTATATTATCAACAGTATACAATATTCAATTAATGAATTTATTTATTTAGTATGGAGGGGGAGTGATAAAATTATAATCATTATTATAGTCTCACTTTTTAAATGTCAAATATTTATTATATGTGCTAAGTGAAACATGTGCGCTTAGTCACGTCGTACACATATTAATTATAATAAAGACAAGAAAAAAAAACTGATGACTTTAGCTACGCGCATCATTTTCATTTATACGTTTTTTTTTTTTTGCACATAAATTAAAATGTATAAAATATGACTTTAGGTAGTTACTGTTTCCATTCAAGACTTGTACTTGATTTTGTTTTGTAAAGTATACTCGTTTTTTTTTTTTTTTTAAATTTTAATTGGTTTAAATAATTGTTGTTAATTTTTTTATATATTTCTTAGGTATGTTTTGTTACTATTACACTATTTTCATTGTTAATATAGTTTATTGAATTAATGGAATTAATTTATCGACGTCATAAAATAAGAAGGTTCTCCATGCATAAGGTTTTATTATTTTACGCTCGTATTAGGGGACTGGACTAAATTTTTTTATTATTTCAATTGAAGTGTCTGTTGAAATCTTTTTTTAAAAAAATCTTTAAAGCGAATAAAAATAGGATTTAATAAGTGCTATACACTTTTTTTACATGGTAGAAAGATCAGGTACTTCGTAATAACAAATTTTCCAAAAATTATTGATATTTTCACTTTCTTGAGCAAAGTTATAAACCAATTACGATAAAGAGGTGTGTTCTATATTTAACTTTTTATCGGAATTGTGGAGTCTCATCATGAGTAAGGTCTACTGATTCACTGGATCTATTAGTTTGATATTAACTAAGTCTTTGTTGATATAGTTTATTTACATGCTTGACAAGTTATTGTATTTACACGGTATTATGCATTGATGAGTATTATTTTACGTGTGTTGCGTTGGTTTGTGTAGTGTCTAGATAACTAGGAAATGAGTTTATGTCTGTATTATAATAATTGACCGAACGAAGTGAGGTCTATGGTATTACAACCAGTGTTTGTTCTGCTGTAACTTTCGATTTTGACGAAATTTGGTAGACACATTGATCACACTCAGAAATTTCACTGTATAGTTTTTTGAAGTTTTTTCTTCTAAATTTTTTGTACGTATTATTTATATAGTTTTCATTTACTTCTGAGTAAGGTCTACAGTTCACAGAACTACTTAGTAATTATAGTATGATTAGTTATGTAAATATTTAGTTAAAAACTTAATACTTTTTTTAAAAATCTCTTTCAACTCTCATCGGATTGTTTCTATATGATGTTATTATTACTTTATTATTATGATATTTAGAAAAATGCAAATTGTTTTTATTGAAGAGAAATCTTAACAAAAATTATTATCTGAGAATTTGAAGGATAGCTATGTTTTGAAACTTATCCAGTGGCGTTCTTTTTGTGTCGTTATTCATTATTCGTTTTATTTTTCTAAAACTATTTTAACGCTGATTTATGTAATCGTTGCACTTGCCCAGCTTCCTAAAAATTATAATATTAGTACTTACGTTTTTTTTTTTTAAATAATCTGAACGAATTGTTAAAAATGCGATACATCTTAATATAAATTGATTGGGAAATTTTTAAATCTGAAACCCTTTGCAGCTTAATCAATAGATTCATACACTGATTAAACTCAATTGAATTTGAAGAAACTGATATAAAACTAAACCATGCTTGAAAGCGATTATATTTAATTCAATAGCTATATCTCCGAAATGGCTTGACCTATCGAATTAAAATTTGATTATTAGTTTTAAAAAAAATTCGATTTTGACACAATTTAAATTCTATTTTCGAGCGCTGTATTTACGGAACAGTAGTTGATAAATGAAATGTTTCCAAAATGGGACCATCTCGAATATCTTCACTATTGTTTACCACATTTTGGACTTATGTGAGCGCCCGCCTGAATGAGTTTAACAGACGGGCAAGCTTTTTTTGCAAACAGGAGCACAATACTTTACGATATCGGTAAATATAACTCGGAATTAAAACACTTAAATTAGTACATTGACCAAACCTGTTTTTTTTACTTTATAAAAAAGTTTTTAAAAATTATGAAAAATTTACATAACTCTCACTGACATAATGTAATTACAGATCACCAAAGTTAAGCAACATCAGACATAGACAATACTTGGATGGGTGACCGTCTATGAATGCTGTGTATTGTTGTTGTATATAATAACCACTGTAGACACTGTATGACATTAGTAGTAAAAGTGACCAAAAAAAAAAAATTACAAAATATTTTAAATTCAAGATTTTGAAACAAATTATTTCCAAACATTTTACAGAATCTGTATAAAAAAAAATAAAAAATATTCAAATTTTCTTGTTTATATCTTTATTATACAGACTTAATTAAATAATTGAATAAACTAAAATATATTCAGTATAAAGCAATTTATCTTTGGACTTAAATGGGTGGAAACTTTTCAACCACCATATAATTTTACGCAGTCAGTATAATAAATATTAAATTATACTATACACAGATCTTGAAATGTTACAATTTTTAGATCATTATTTATGACTGCTGCTACTACCATAATATAATTTTAAAAAATATTGTATTTTTGTAATGTTTAAATAATAATAATGAAGAACGAACGAAACATGAATAATACAAAAAGGCAGGCAAACAGCCATTTAAATTGGCTGGCAGACAACCAAACACATAACATTCAAGTTTGAAAATAACAACAGTGCCTGGCTTTGTATTATTTTAAAAATGGTAAGGGTCTGTTGTGAGTTGTTACAACTCTCTTTTAAAGTCGATGGACCCTTGTATGTATGTTTTGTATGAAATATGTACATCTTATTGCTGCATCCAGCATCCTTCGAGCCGAGACAGTCGCCATCTGTTTTCAAATGAATACATAGGGGCAGTCTGTTCTATTAATTAAGATATTTTAAACAGACATTTTACTTTATAGTTTTGAGACAGTTTTATATTTATTTATTATCTTTTACAAAAAAAATTATAATTTTTACTATAATTAAGTTTTATTTGATATTAGCGGCGACAGATTTAATGATGTTTTTTTTTTCCTGTAAATATAATAATTTTAAACAAATTTGTATAATTTCATTAATTATTCACATTTTTTTCAAAGTTCAATTACATTCAAATATCCGGGGCTATAACATCTTTCATTCGACAATTGTATTAATTTTAAATTATTTTTATATGTTTGAAATTTCCGTTATTTTATAGGCTAATAAAAATACAAATGTCGCACATTAAGATAGCGCTAATTAATAAATATATTTTTAAGCAACAGGATTAATTGAGTGATTTTATAAACACTTATACCAAAATTTTCTGACTGCTATTAATAACAATTCTTATTTTTTTTGCAATATAAAGTTTAGACTACATTTAATATAATGTATATTATATTTGTGCAAAGTTTTAAAAATTTTAGAGCAGAAAAACGAGAAAAATTATATTCTTAATTATTTTATGTTGTTCCTTACTCCATAATATGGACATACATTTTAAGATTTAACTTGGAAATTTCTCAACAAATTTAAATGAATAATAGTTATTTATATAATAGTTAATTAAAATACAATTTCTTCGATCATTCTTACAATTTGCAACCCAATAATTACAATTAAATGTCATTTTTTGTAATTATTCAATAATTAATTATTTTTTTTACTTTTTCTATATAATTTACATGGAAACAATTGAATAAATAATTATATTTTCTATAGAATGTGAATGTTTTATTGCAAATTTTAGCTAATCGTGGCGCATCGATCGATTAAGAAGCCCGTTTCACGAAATATGCAGTGAACACGTTTCTAATAAATCGTCGATAAATTATTTTAGACTTTTTTTTCATCCCCTTTAATAATAATAAATTGTATTATTTTTTGTTCTTTTTTTATTAATATTTTATTTATCTATTGTTACAGGTGGCGTTATGTATTCCATAACAGATATAATATCCACAATGGTTGTGCTTTTTATCGCAACAGTATCAAATAGTGCAGCAGATGGTGGTGTATTATCATGTGAACAGGCACGTGTAAAATGTTCATATCGTACAGGATGCGGTGGTGCACTTAGTAATTATTTAGAGGGTTGTTCTGAAGTATTACAAGGTGTAATTAACTATTGTCCTGAACATTGTCAATATGCATTGGTCGCTTTAACTTCAACTGATGAGGGCAAACAATTAATGACTGTAAGTACTAAAATTATTAGGATTCTTATCAGTTTACGAAATAATTCAAACAAAAATTTCAACAACAAAAAAATTTGACTTTTGCTTCTATTTTTGCTTCTATTTTTTAAAGTTCAATAGCTGGCCCATGGATCTATTGATCTCAGCCGCTTTTGCTCATTCAAGAAATGGACTAAATAAATGATTAAATGAACACGTATATCAATTTTATTTGTACGTTCAATAGTTGCAATTATCGGCCAATTATGCTTAAACGTTTAACTGGACATAATATTCTATGTTCGTGACTTAATAATTGTAAGAAACGTAAAATTTTATTTTAGAATAACTTCCACATTGATAATTTTCCTATTCGTTGAAATTATCATTGTAGTATGTTATTTTTTAAAACGTCTATCAAATCCAAAAATTACAATTTAATTATCGATGCAAAAAAGCAAAAAAATAAACAAATTATTACCGTCTAATATCCAAATTGAATAAGCATAAAAATTATAATTTGTTTTCTTTTTGTTACAGTGTGAATGTGACGATGACTTCTGTGAAGATACAAAAACCCGTTTAGAAGTTTGTCGGACACAAGTAGTGAACGCAATTCGCAATGAAACTGTACCATGTCGTGTTGCACAATGGATTTGTACAGCCGATCCACAATGTTCCACAGCATTAGAATATTACAATCGTTATTGTAAATCAATGTTTCATGGTAAAAAATGTACACACCGTTGTTTGAATTCCATTTCAATTTTACAACGGCAAGAGAAAGCGGCAAAACTGAATACATGCCAATGTGATGGTAATGAACATTATAATTGTCATCAAATACGAAAGAACATGAAAAACTTATGCTTCCCCCATGAACAAAAACCATCATCGTCCCGTCCGTCTATAGCGAATGTTGGTAATCCTGCAACAAATGAAGTACAAACTTCAAATCCTATGTTAGCTGACAGATCGAAATCTACAAATATTGTCTCAAATCATTATCACATAGTGACTCTATTAATTATTCTAAATTTTTATGCTATAATCACGTGACCATTGCTACAAAGATGTTTATTTATGTAAAAAAATTTTCTTATTATTATTTATTTAAAACAAAATCTACCTCTTTATCGACTAACAATATTTGTTAGTTTTTAACCACATAATTCGAATTGAATTTCGAAGATGAAAACGTTGAAAAGACTTCATTGTGGTGGAAAATAAAAAGAGTTTCATGCATTTGCTCAAAAATATTCGCTGAAATAACGCTAAAATTTTTGGTAATTGCATTGAATTATTTTTTATGGGAGAATAAAAAGAAGAGTAATCAATGTGTATGCTTGTGTATTTGAGTGTGTGAATGAATATTTAGATGTTCCTATCAGGAGAGATGTAAACAATTACGAAAAAATATAATTGAGCAAGTAACTTAGAACAATTAAAATAGTGGTATTTTTCTACTGAAAGGATAATAAGTAAAGACAGTTTTGTATGTAAGATTTATCGACTTTATCGATTGATAATCGTTCCATATACGACTTGAACGAATTAAGAATATATGTAAAAACCTTAAACGCTTTACTGATTATTCGCAAATAAAACGAAAAGAAAGCTTTAAATTTTTTTATTTACTTAAAAAAATTTGGTTACCATAAATGTAATTAAATTTTGACAATTATTTGCATGCAGTGTGGTTCAGGTTCATTGTTCAACATAATAAATTTATTAAAAAAAAATTTTTTTTGTTAGATATTTTTACATAAAAATCTAATGAATATACACGATGTGGCAATACATCCGGGTCCACTTACTACATTTATAGAATTTTTCGAAAAATAAAATTATTTGTTTTTACATGCGAAAATAATTCTATTCATTAACAAAATAACAGCGACGGAAGTTCAGTCAATTATAAAATAAATGATATTTGGCTGAAATGATTATTATTTATTAAAAAGTACAAAAACCATTATTAATGATTTTAAAAAAAAAATTTAATGAAAGGTAACTTATTACAATAAACCAAAGATCCAAATATTATATCTGTAAAATGTATTATTTTTCTTAATATTTAACAGGTTTATTAATTTATTTTTACAGCTTTTTTTAAATATTTAATAGTTTTTCTTTTTTTTATTCAATTATTTTATTATTAACATAAATATTTAATTATATTTACGCGAACAGTATTTTAACTAAATATCATTCATTTTTTTTCTTGGGTGCATTTATATTTAAGTGCGCATGATCAAAAGGATTAACGTACATTAATGGTGGAACTAATCGCTGGCTTTTTTTTACTGGACTTACGTACGAAATAAATCTGTTCGCATGTCAATTTATTTAATAATAGAGGGAGAGCGATAGTTAAAAAATATTTATGACTAATCAGTTAGCTGCTATTTAGTTATTTAAATCAATTAGCTGCTGTCTAATTTCATTTGTGTTTTGTTTTTAATAAAATATGCTCTGTGAACAAGTTTTTGTACATGCGCATTATAAAAAAAACGCCAGCGAATACAGGCATTGTTTATGTCAAATGCAGTTAACTGTCTTAATTTGTTTTTTTTTTTAATAAAACATGCGCAGTTCACAATTTTTACATGCGAATATTCAAAAATAAACGCTAGCGAATACAGCCAGTAATCAAACGTACTATAAATGCGCCTTTCCATAACATTATCAGTATAAATAGAATCAATTTAAATGTTCTAAAAATTTTCTAAATTATTTAAGTGCAAGGATCAAAGTTTCATAAAACCTTTATCCATTAAATTAATTGGAACATCTTGCTAATTACGAATTAAACATCATCCTTTATGAAACAATAAATTTCTAGGTTAATAATTCGGTAAGTAAGAATAAAAAGCTTTACACGATGCGTTACAAATTTTATTTTACCTGAAGTTCTCGAGGAAGAATTTGTTTTTTTTGTTTTGTACGTCTTAAATCGAGGATTATCATTCAGCTATTTATTATCAGGCAAACATAAAACCATGAATATACGTTAACTTCAATTATTAGCAGAGAACATTTTTTAGAACAACTGTGTTTTTATGAAAAAATAAATTTATTTTCAAAAAATTGAAAATTACATCCCGAAATTGATTCTAATTATATAATAAGTTACCAAATATTAAAATAACATTTTGTTCACAATATTTTATTTAATTTATATAAATAAATGTAACAAAAATGTAATTTTTTAGTAAAAAACAGAAATTGTATATAAATAATTTTTAAAAGTAATAGAATAAGTAGAAAATGATGGACTTTGTTTATTTGAACTTTTTATTAAATATTATATTACAAAAATATTTATTGGACATTGGTTATAATAAAAGAGTATGTTATTTTTTTTCCATTTATTGTGTCGAATTTCATTTGAACGTTATGCACGTACGCAGAATTTGTAACTGGGTGTATGTAGATATTGATGTAATTTTCAAATTAAAAATCGATTATTAAATAATAGATTTCTTTATTAAAAAATGAATTTTCAATGTATTCAATAGCAATTTTTTTTTTATTAAAAATTCAAAATAAAATTATAAAATCATTTTTTTAATAAATCAACTATGAAGAAATCGATTTTTAACTATTTGTGTTTATAAATCGATTTTTTCACATCCTCAATATGTACTCATTTTTTATATTTTAACGGTAAAATTTAAGCCTTCAAATTTATAGTCTCGGCTAAAATTTTTAATTACAAAAAAATTTATTTAAAATTACAAAATATTTTTTATCGATTTTAATTTTATTTATCTAAGTAAAACGTTCATTTTAAACTGAAAAAATTATCAAATACACCATCAAAATCGTGTATTTGAAAATTTAAATGAAATATGAAAGAATCAGGTCAAGACATTTTGAATTTGAGTAGATAGACATCTTTCTAAAATGCATATACCCAATTATATTCGTGAATTTTTTTTTTTTTTGAATTCATTGGAAAATAATTTTAAATGGTCTAAATACATATTTTTATTTCAAAATTTTCGATTAAAAATGATATTTAATCATATCAGTTATGTAAGAATTTTGTAAAAGAAGTTTAGTGATTTTTTCTTAAAATTAATAAAAATGGTTTTGATATAATCCATTAAAAATAATTCATTAACTTTTAATTGAAAAAAAAAATAATAATAATTTCCAAGAAAAATATGTTAAATCGAAATTAATTTTGTGTAGTTTAATAGATATTAGACAAGACAAAAATTATTTGAGTTTTGTGTAATTACAAAAAAAAAAAATAATTTACTTGTTTGAGTTTTGATTTTGAATGACTGTTGACTAATTTTTATTTTATAATAATAATAATTATTATTATTTTTTTGTATGTGTTTTGGATATATAGAAAAAAAAATTGATTTTTATTTAATTAAATCATTAAGAAGGTAATAAAATTTGTACAAATTTTTTATATATAGAAATTATTATTTATAATTTTATTATTTGTATTATACGTTTTTTCAATGCATTTTATACGATTTCTTTTTTTATTTTTGAAAATAAAAAAAATATTATTTGTTATTTATTAAAAAAAAAATGTTTGTTGTCATTTGAAATTCTAATTTCAAAAATTCTTCTATAATCCTGTAATCCATTTTCTTATATTATCCCTGATACCAAGTATTTTTTCATAAGTAGTCATTCAGAAATTTTGAATAGGGAATTATAAATTGTAAGACTAATTATTATTTTACTTTTATTCTACTGCAAATAAGCACATATTTATTTTCAATATATAGGTTTTAACTATACACCAGGAAATGTAGTAACAATCCTTTTTCATAGGCATGAGTCTTGAGGCAACTATAAATCAAAATATATAAAATTATATAAAATTCAATAAAAATATATAAAATTCAATAAAACCGTTAATTGATTTGATACTTGTCGCGATTACGACCCGTTGGTTTGGTGGTCGTAACTATTTAGTTACAGAATTGATTCCCAGCATTTAATTTGTCTCCTACAAAATATTGATTAGATATATGAATATATATGGATGTAATGAAACTATTTTACACTTCCGTAGTAAATTTTGTCAAGGATCAGAAATAAATATTGTCGTAATAACGTCTGAAAAACTTATTATTTTTAAAGCGATTAAAAATGGGTAATCGGTACTTTTTTTTCGATATTTATGAATACAATAATTTTGGACCCAATTCTTTCTCGTTAGCGTCTTCATAATGAATTTTTAACAAATTCTTTGCAACATCGTCTTAACTATTCGAAATTTAGAGATTCCAAATGATAAAATAAACCAAACCGCTGGCGTTTTGAAGTAATCAACTTTTGTTTGAATTATTTTTTCGTAAAATGTTTGGATTCACCACAATTTTAGGTCAAATTAAGCTAATTAACACATATAGGTAATTACAATACATATTATTATACATGTATATATAACTGTATATACTGGATGTTAATAGTATTTTATGAATGCTAATTAAAAAAAATTCCAACCAATGATATTCAATCATATGTCGAGTATCTAAACAATTAACTTTGTTAGTCGTTATCTTCTTCTGAATATGTTTTTTGGTAATAAATATTGGTTATCATTTCGTGATTTGGCACTGAAGGATCTAGGAGTCTTCTAGGATTAAAGGGCAGTGGTCCCATTCCCTAGTTTGAAGAGGAGCCTACACATGTAAAGATACGGATTGTAGCGAACATTAGTAAAAAAAAAAACCATTTACCAAATGGAGAGAATTGTATTCAAATAGTATTCGTATACAATTACAGTTTGTATAATATTATAATGCATAAAGGTATACAAACATTCATGCAAGACATGAAATAATGTATAGCAGACACCTAAGGCGTGATCTAAACAAATCTGGATAATCGTGTCCACAGCAATTTCTTCTTGTATTATAATAAAACAACAATATCCATACATATATTCATTATGGTGGTGGTGGGAGAGAGAGAGAATGAACTAAAACATAACCGTACTCACTACATTTACAATGGATTTAACTTTTGTTTTTCTTTTTATGTTTCATTTAAACAATTCGTTTTGTTTTTTTACCAATGGTTATGTGTATTATGTACCTCTATACCTCGATATTTATTTCTTCCACAAATCTTTGAATTGTCTTTCGATTTGAAAGAAAGAAGTATAACGTGTAAGTATAAACGTGTATGTACGTATCAGGCTCGTGTATTACTTACTTCTCTCCATTCTATATACAATATAATACGTTAATCGAGAGCTAGGTAAACACTCAAGGTCAGCTGGTCATTATAATGGACCATTTTGAACAAAAATATAAAGGTTGTTACATAATCGATAAAAAATCGATAGTAATGATTGAGTTTATATTTTACATTATTCATTGTTGATTATATTACTTTATCCATGTTTTGTATTCTCTGGCATATTATATAACATGATAGAGTATTTTAGTTTTAATCTAAAGTTTGTAACGCTAGAAAATATTGATCACAAAAATAAAATTTTAGTGAAGCTGTTAGAAAAATCACTTAATCGTCTATTAACACTGTGTGCCATTTTGGTGAAGTAATACCGACATATATTGGTAATACTGAAATGACACATTGAGAACAAAACATAATCTACCAATTTCATATTTTTTTGTCAAATTTCATGCTATTTCAGTTCAAATTTTGAATACGTACGTTTTATGGTGTAGTGAGAAACAGTCTGCTGACGTAAGTGTCTGCCAGGGAGCCGAAATTAAAGTTGTAGAAAACCATTTTCGTGTCAACTACTTTTTCAAAGCTGAAAATATTATCTAAAAGTAAACTATTATCTAAAAATTAGTGTGCAAATTAATGAAGTGTTATGTAATTATATTTGAAATGATAAATTTTATTAAAAAACTGATTTGTAGTGTTTTTTTATTTATCGACATTGTTGCGATCGTATAAGAAAACCTTAAAAAACCGACGAAAAGTTCAAAAATTTTTGTTTGTTGAGTTTTCTAGGATAATTTAGGTCTAAAAAAATCAAAAATATTAATTATTTTACAATCGATCGACTAGTTTTCGAGATATTGCATGAAATACATCCGATAAATTGGCTTCTGGATCGAATTTCTAGCGATATCTCGAAAACTGCGCATCCAATCGGTAAATAAATGTTATTTTTGAAATCTACGGGTCAAAAGTACTCTAGAACATATATTTCATTCAAATCGGGAGCAAAAAAAATTTTCCGATTTTCTCGATTTTTCCAAAGGGGTACCCCTTAAAAAATTGCCAAAATTCGGGAAAAATTTTTTCTATCCAATTTTAAAAAAGACTATGTTTTCAAGGGTAGTTTAACCCGCAGATTTCAAAAATAACATCTATTTAACGATTAGATGCACAGTTTTTGAGATATTGCCAAAATGCCGATCCAAAGGCCGATTTTTCGGATGTATTTCATGCAATATCTCAAAAACTAGTCGACCGATCGTAAAATAAATTGTATTTTTGAATTTTTAAGATCTTATTTTTCCTAGAAAATCCATAAACAACAAAAAAAAAATTTTTGAACTTTCCGAGGTTTTTTAAGGTTTCTTATCCAATCACAAAATACACCTCATGTTAAACCAATCACATAAAAATTTTGCTTTCGACAAAATTCACTGTTTAATTCCAAATTAAGATACATTAAATCTTAATAAATGGTCAGAAAATGGGAGTTCGTACTTAGTGTTCTTTAAGTTTGATAAACAACAAAAACTTTCAAAACTGAGCTGAAGCACCAAAATGAGCCTTAGAGAATACTGAACCTTAGAAATCTGATCTTGACTACTACGAAGATATTTTAAAAATACAATTTAGGGTTTGAGTACACGCATTTTGATAAAATTTTATGCCTTTTTGGTTTACATACATTAAGACTTACAATAAATTTGGAGGTACTTTTTATTATTTTATTTCAACCAAAATTTTCTATTTTATAATAATTTTTTAAAAATATATACTTTTTGTTGAAAAGTTTTCTTATCTACGATATCGGGTAAGTAAAAATATTATAGAAATTTTTCGCCTTGTAGGTAAGATTTTTAACCTTCAAGATACAATATACATATTGCATTAGACATTATCATTTTTCTAGACGTTCCATTCTGTTTTATCAAGTCTTAAACATATATATACATTATTTTTTGTTAGTTAAGTATAGCTACGAATTTAAATTCATTATAGAATCAAAATAATAACAATAGTGAAAATTCTAATATGTTACTATTCATAAAATATTTTACTGGCTATTTTCCACATGTATTAGGATTGTTAAAATTTCATTGTCGATAGAAAATTTATTATTATTATTTTTTTTTTTAAAGAGGAAAGCCGTTTAAAGCCTAAAGTTAGACAATATAAGAATGTTGTGATATATTTCATCAAACTACTAGTGTGAACAGACCTATATATTATATTTATTATATAAAATCGAAATATAATAGAGACATCAGCTATTGTAGACAGTTGTATAAAATATGTATATTTGTGTATGTGTTTATATATACAGGTCTAACGGAAATTTTATCAACATTTCAAGAAAGTTTTTAAATTGAAATTTACCGAGTTTTGAACAAAGTAATTTGCTTGGAATAATTGGAATAAAAAGTTACTTTATGCATCCCATAGAAAATTTCGATGAACTAAATTGAACCACCGGAATAATTTACAAAGACAATGTTTATACAAACTATGTCAAAATTTATTTGATTTCTTAGTAATATTACGCAAAATAAAATAATTTTGGTGTAAACATAAAGAATCTCAAATTTTTTAAATTTCGATTTTTGGCCCCAATTTCCTAGATCAAATTATTTTGAATTTTTATAAATACGTATTTCGACTACAAAGTAGTCATCATCGGTATAAATGTACTAGTTGTAATGATTCTCTGAGGAGATGTTACTCGTTGCTAATTTGGTGAAATATGTGCAAATATACATATGTGCAAACCGTCACCAAATTAGCAACGAGTAACATCTCCTCAGAGAATCATTACAACTAGCTCATTTATACTGATGATGAAAACTTTGTAGTCGAAAAACGTATTTATAAAAATACAAAATAATTTGATTTAGAAATTTGGGGCAAAAAATCGAAATTTGTTTGATTTAAATTTGTTTGAAATGTATTTTAACCGTTTTTCGGCCTTTTTTTGGCATATGTTGCTAGTAAAAAAAACCATCTTGTATATGTTTAAGTATACACTTGCATGTATATGTATATTATATATACCTGTGTTGCACGTTCTCTCTACTGGCTTCAAGTATATAATCAGAAATCTGATAAGCGTTAAGATTCCACTACATTTATAGTATACAATATTATGTATTAAAATAATACCGCATCAAAATAATAAGAAAAAATATATATAAATATTGTATATAGTTTGATTCATGTAATACTGCAACCAGATTCGTTAGGGAATGTACACACAGCCCGACAGTGATAAGTATATAAATATATATTATATTCAACAAAGAAAATCGAACTAAGAACTCCGGCTGTTACGCGAAATTAAGTATACATCTTTATTTAAAATATCCATTATAATGCTACATAACCTCTATACAATGAGACTATACAATGTCACCAGCTTGAAGAAAAAGGATTAAAGACTTTTTACTAGAGCAAAGAATAATCATATGAAGAAAATTTAAATACACATACTTAGAAGTGTCCTCGAAACGTAGACAATTTTTTTGTTCATACCTAGCGGCACTAGTTTTTGAAAATTTTTTTTCTATTACAGATTGCATATTAAACGCGTGATTTTGAAGCAAATGTTTTATTAGATAATAAAAGCAATTTTCTTACGATTACCTAAAAAAAATCTTCAATTATGTAACTAAAAAACGGTATTTGTGACAAGCGATATTCGTTTAATTATAAAAATGAAATAGTTTGCTACTTTTGATTGTTTTCAATCTGTGCCTCTCAAGTAAAAGATAACGAATCCGAAAAATGTCATGATGACATTAGTTTTGTATTTCGGCGCTTGGAAATCTAATGGAAGATGCTCAGTGAAAATCATCCTTTATATTTAAATAAACTTTCAGAACATCCTAAATTTTGTATATAGTTTTATATGATAATATGTCCTTAAACAAAATATGGTAGACACTGGTGATATTGCTTTATATCTTTGAAATAATTTTTTGAATCAGTTCTAATAAATTAAATAAAATCGTTACCTCTATAATTAAACGTAAGTGAGAAGCAATTAATAACATTATAAACATTTTTACATTCAACACATAATAGGCAATATTTTTAACATCAACTTCGAGAACCTTAACGTATATGCCCATTTATTCGATTTTGATGAATTTTGGTATGAACATGCTTATGTTTACATATATCAATTTTATCTGAAGTCTTATTTTCAAAAAAAAAAATCGATATTTGGTAAAAATCAAATAACGAAAAAAAACATAGCGAATAAAATTAGTTTATTGTAAGAGAAATTTTAATATAAATTAAATCTAGAAAATTCATTTATTTATACATTTGTTAAAAACTGTAATAAAAAGAAAATGAATTTGATCCTCATTTAGCCCCCAATTCGCCAGTATAAAAATAAATGTGGATTTGGGATTAATCGAGCCTTTCAAATTCAATTTTTCTTCTTTCTTCGTACATCCAATTACAATTTCCATCCCAATAACTTCAATTAAATGATAATTTTTGTAATTTTTCAATAATTTTTATTTAACATTTGCTATACAATTTTGCAAACAATTGAATAAAGAATTATATTGTCTAGAATGCGAGAAAGTTTTATTACAAATTTTTGCTACTCGTGGCGTATCAATCGATTAAAAACACCCTTCCACCTGCTATGCATGACTTGAATATACCAACAACGTTATGGCTTGTACATGGAGATTAAAAAATTCATTGCGTTTTTGGTTTTATTGTTCAAATAATTTCTTAACGCAACAAAAAAAAAGCATTATGTATTATGAGGGGCGAAAACAATTTGCCCGCATTACTTGACATTTCTCTTTTATTTCGAGCGATATTCACTAATTCATAAAAGCAACACAATATGATGTTCTTTTCTTTTGTGTATTAAACTATTGATTCAGAGTATTTATTTCCTTTATATTTTGCTGTGTCAATCACTATTTTTGTCGGCAATATAAATTATCAGGTGCATAAGATGCCACATCCTGCGAAAATTCACTTGTCATACGATTGATTCACTTTTGATTTGCTTGTATAACAAATTGTATATTGATAATAGAACAATCTAAATAATATACACTCCAAAATTGAGTAGATATATATCGATCGTATCTCACTTGAATACAACGAATATCTCAATTTTCTTTAAAAAAACATTTACAAGAAATTTTCACGTATGGACTTGCGGTCTCGCCTCCTGCGATATTATATTTATTCCAACGTATTCAAATAAGTTCACATGCTTAAAGGAAATTCAGGTTACCATATTAAAATTGGCTGTGGAGCATTGAACCTTAAGAGTATTTGAAAGCAATAAATTAAAAGTAAAAAATATTTTTAAAAACAAGCTTTTATTTACATTCCCCAAAAAGAAAAAAATAATCTTTTACTTTAAAACTTTTACTCTCAAGTTTTTATATCATTTAAATTGTGTAATGAATGGCGTTTTTAGTTGTAAAAGTTTTAAAGTATTTTTTTTTCTTTTAAGAGCATTTAAATAAAAGGTTGTTTTTCAAAAAGGTTTTTTACTTTTTAGTTATGTGGACTAAAAAATACCCATATTATAGGATTGCATTAAAAGTAGCAAGTTCATCATCTTGAGTATGCCGCCATACTAGATTTAGAATGTCGTCACATAGTTAACCATGCAATCGGTGGCAGATATCAGCTTCAAAATTGTGTTGCAAGATTCCTTACGAACAAATATACATTGCAAGTTTAATAAAAGCTTTAAAAAATGATACATCTGATAAATAAAATGAATAATGCAATCAATATACGTTGTATTTTTTTCAATTTTCGCGCACAAATAACTCAAAAAATAACTATCCAAATGTTATGAAATTTGAAAAGTTTAATCTTGACATAAAAACGTAGGGCGTGTGAGTTTTTTACGATAAAAACACTTCTAAATATAAATTTAATATTTGATTTTTACTATAGAAATTTTTTAACAAGAAAAACTCTCCCTTATGCCCGAAAAATTTAAATAAATTCAATGCTCAATGGAGCCTTAATTTATCACCGAAACGTCAGTATATAGCCGAGAAAGTGCTAAAATTCAGTTATTTTTTATGCAATAGAAAGTTGAGAAACGAATGTCACTCAAATATTATTGTCATTAAATTAAAAAAAATAAATAATTATTTGACTACTTAATAATAAAACTAAAAATTGTAAAATTTTTTATATAGGTATTATACAATATTTTTTAAATACTAAAATGATCTCTGATACATTAAAATATGGTTGTAATAAACTTAACTATTCAATAAATAACACAATGTAATATTCGTTTTCATATAACAAAAAAACACAGTCTTTAAAGTATTTTATAATCGTAATTACCTTTCATTTATATTATAAAGATGTTAACAAACTTACAATCGGTGTCTTTGACTTTAGAAACTTTATTACTGATGCGTATAGAATGAACAAAAAAAAAATAAAAAAAATAACTTCATATAGGAAATCATATTGTGATCACAAAGGACCATAGCTACTTTGAATTGTGCCGACACTGTACCGGCAGGATTATATAGTGATTAGTTAAAGATGTCAGTGGCTGATGAAGAAATGTGTCAACTATTTATTTATCCCTCTAAAAAATTGCAAAATTTTTTTCCTTAAGATTTTTAAATTTCTGATTCAAAGTTATTGAATTCACCCCGAAAAAATTAACTCAATGCTTTAACAATAAATTTTTTAATCTTGAAGATACTGCCAAATTTTACCTGGAAATTTTCTTTCTCAATCCCGGAATACTTCAGTATTTCAAGCTTTTTTATCAATAAAGCAAGTTTTATTGATAAGAAAGCTTTTTGTTAACACGCTTGATTTGTTTTTAAGCCAAAATGACAATAAAGCAGAAAGCTTGTCAGCATTTTTGAACTGGAAAGTTTAGTAGAATGAATTTCCTACTTTAAATGAAAACTATATATCCGAATTTCTCCCATTTTAAACTGTTTTAGGGGCAAAATTTTGAAAAATTATAATTTTAGAAAAAAAAATGCCAAGAAGAATTAAAATTTAAAGTTTTGTTGTGAATATCAGAATATTTCATTTATTAGTAAAAAATAATTAAACAAATTTTTTTAACACGAAATGATTCTTTCTATTCATAATTTTTTGATAAGATACAAAATTTGACTACTTATTTGATTTTTAAAAACCATAATTTAAAATATAATATTTTTTAAATGACTTTCTTTTATATTCTTATAAATTTAGAATATAGAAAAATGTTTTATTATTTATCAATGATCACAATAATGTAGTCAATCATAAAATTATTAGTAAGAGCACAATTCAAAAAGGTGGAATTCCGGAAAAATAAATATAATAACAAAAAAAAAAAAAAAGTAAATTCATTTTAACTTTTTTTCCTTGTCGGTATGTTCTCAAACGGTCATACCCTCTACGACTTGTGTTTAATTAGTTAATTAAATCAGATTTCTTCCTAAGATTTAAAGCATTTTTATCGACTAAATCAAGTGACTTATAATCTATATTTAAATCTTTGAGCCTACTTAATTACACTCTTAAAAGTTAAAAGACAATTCTTATAAATTTGGAATAAAGTAACTCGAAATAACCTGATTTATTGTTTTCCAGTGAAATTCTTTATTATTAAAATATAAAATATTTGGCAAACATTTATAATCGTCCACATATTAAAATAATACAATTATTTATACAAATAAACTCGTTAATATTGTCTAAAAAGCATGAGGATAGTGTGGTTATGGTTTCAGAAATTCAAATGGTGTTCAAATTCAATGGATAGCATTCTAGAGAATGGTTCCTAAGTTTCGGTATTATTATTTTAGATTGGTACTAGCGATTGCTTGAATAAAATGTGCCCATTCAGGTCGTATTATACACAATAAATTTAATTAGACAATTGCATCTCTTATTGAATAAATATCAAAAAGTCTAGCTCCTACGTCCTGGTACTTTAAAATAATGAGACAAGCTTTTCAAATGTTTGTAAATTTTACTCGGTGCTTCACTCCCTCAAACTTCTCGGTGAATGCTTTTAACTTTTAATGTTTTCACTCCGAATTTCAAAAGTACTTTTTTCGGAGATATAATTTTTAGAACTAGTCGTAGTTTTGACTCCTTTTTACTTCTTAAAGGGTCAAAATTCGACAACCAATTCACTTATAAACGTATTATCGCGTATATTCTAATAATTTCTGTAATGATATTAAAATATTTAAACAGAATGGGTTAGTTTGATAATATATAATTAAAATAAGTAATTTAACCTTAGGTTTAAGGCCGCTTATAAAATACGTACAAGGAATAAGACAGAATTCTCCCTTAATGAAACCAAATGTGACAAATAGAGATCGGGAGGCTTTAGGAAATGTGACATTTGTTGTTTATCACCTAGTTCTACTTCAATTTATGTTTTTCGATTTTTATGAGTTATAATTATTCTTTTATTCTGGAAATGTATCGGGAAACTAGGGAAGATTATTATGAATGAAGAAACTGTAGATGAACTTGATGAATATCTTTTCGATATTTACAATTTCAACTTTAATAAAGGGGAGTTATTCAGGTCTATTTGATTATTTAAAATTGTAAATTTAAGGTTTTTTCTTTAATTTATTGATATCATGGGCTATTAGCAAATTTCAATTTTGGGTTTTGTCTCAAATATATAATACCTTCGGTTTATGATCAATTTTATGTGTCTGTATCTAACTTCTCCATTCATCTTACCAATATAGGTCATAATATTGAACACGAGCCAGAGTTGTTACATATTCGTGTCAAAAGAATTAAATTTGCCAAGAAGACCTTCAGATCAATAATAATAATAAAATAATTAATCAAATTTTAAAATTTTTTCTTCATTTACAATAATCTTATCTACTTACTTATATATTGATAATAACTTTATCAAGTCGAAAGTGCACTCGTAATTTTTGAAATGAAAATTATACAAAGTTACAAGTTTCTATTATTATTTAACGAATTGATATTCATGCCCACTTACATATTAAAATTTTCGCAGCAATTTCATTTCAAATGAAAATTACTTTGCAAATATAAAAAATCCAATTAAACAAAACAATTAGTAATTTAAAAGTAGATACTTATTGTACTCTATACGCTTTATATACTTTGTACTTCCATTTACTTTTGTATCGTGCAGTATGCACAAAATTATATCGAACATTGGTTAATATAGTAAAAAAACTCTTGTTTAAGATAAGTACATCTTTTTTAAAACTTTTTAACGAAGTAATTAACAATGTAATTAATTTATAACTGCAATAAAACCGAACAAAGAAATTAAACAAAAAGGAGTAATTCTCTGTCTTATGAACACAACGACACACTTTCTTAAGAATTGAGTAGATACCTTTATAAGAACAGTATTTGAGAAAGAACAAAAAGTGCTCATCGGAATCATATTTTATTATGTATTTAATCCTTTTTTTATTAAATTTGACGGACGCATTACAATGCAGCCCTTTACACTGCCTTGTAATAGAAATTTTATTCTGTTTTTAATCCTTTTGTTATTAATTTGAGGCATTACAATTCAGCCGTTTACACTGTAGCAAGAATTTTATCCTTCTGTTTTTTATTAATTTTACCCTTTTTTTACAATTGTTGTCGAGTGTGTTTTAAATTTCAGATATATACCATATTTAGCGATTTTGTTAGAATAACAATCTTAATTTTGTCCTAAAAAGCAGTGTTTTGAAGGGGTTTTGAAGGTTGGTTATTAATGTATATTTTTATGTGCATTATTTCTTATTATATTTGGTATAGTTTTAGTTGATCCATGCACTTGTGTGACTTATTCCGATTGTACTACAAACCAAACATTTTTAACTTGAATAATTTTTAAAAAATAAATTATTATTAATATTATATTATATTAAATTCAAGTCCAAAATGTTCATTTTAAATATTTCGATAAAAATATATTATTTTTGAGTAAAGTAAAACATATTGTGTTGTTTTTTTTTTCGAATAGCCTGCTGCATAAAAGTAAATAAACGTTATAATAACCATTCGAAATTAGCTTCAGGCCGTTTAATAATGAACACATCAACTTTCAGTATTTGTATTTCATATATAATACCAAAAAGTTAAGGTGAGAGACAAAAGATAATGGAAATTGAAGTATATAGACCTATAATAACGATAAGTATAAAGGCCTGAATATTTCCGATCACGATATATAAAGATGAACACTTTCAATTCTATCCATTAAGTTAGTAATCATTTGATAAATTTTAAAATCTATCGATTTAACTTAAAAGTAAACTGAATATGTTTTTCTAATTTCACATTTGCAAAAATTGCTTGATAATTGGTCTCTTTTACGTAAACAACTTTTAATTTTGATGGAAATTTCGTACAAATGTTGATATTTTTTTATTGTTCGTAGCCCAATAAGGCAAACTCTAAAAATAAAAATAAAATAAAAAAACAATTTTCATAGCTTCAAATTTTATATTCATAGTTTAAATATTTTGGTTAAATTAACCAAAATATAAAAGCAAAAACGTCAATCTAACTTCTCTCAACTGTCTATTAACTTTGCAGAAAGGAGTTAACTATTAATATACACGAAATATGATATCATTTTTTGATATATTTGTAATTATAAACATTTATAAAATATACTTAATACACATAGTCTTTAGTGTTCTAATCTTGATTTGTAGCGAATTTAAACAATTTATGAATAAATTATTCAAACAAAAGTTGTTTTAAGAAACAAATATTTTTTGTAATTAAACTTTTATCAATCTCTTATAGTTTAAAAGAAGGAATTTAATGGATCCAAAATTAGCGATATTGTTCATTTACGAACTTAAATATACTTTTATTTATTTTTAGAGCTTTGAATGCGCCACTATAATTTCAGCTTTTCATTTTTGTTTTATTTGTATTATCAGAAACATGGACAAATTAAATTATTCTATGAACACCTATATCAAACAAAACAGAAATTTTATTAGCGTATTCAATAGTTTTAATTTTAGACCAAATTTAATTTATCATATATTTTATATTGTGTAGGATTTAAACATTTACTGTACAAACAAATTGTTTTGACCAACAAACTTTGCCAACTTTATGTTCTTCTTTTAAAAAAATCCACATTCAGGAGAACTGTAAAAATACAGACTAGTCTACAACTATCTCACTCTAATTATAACATTTACAAGATATACATATGATATAATGGTAAGCCGAACTCGTATTTAAATAAAACCAAACTATAATTCTACTAGTAAGATTATAAACTGATAAATTTCACAAAAAATTGAATAATAAAACAAATTATTTCGCGAAAGTAATTTTGAAATAAAAGATTTCAATTTTAAAAGTGAAGAACACGATTTGCGAATTTCGTACAAGATTGTCGTAATTTATTAATTTTTTGCATTAAGAAATTGATATAACAGTCAGAATATACAAAGAAAACCAATTTACTAAATACGCCGTAATAAATATTTTCATCATGATCGTGGTTTATATAATAAACTAGCTTTATCCACAACTTAGCCTGCATAGAAATTCACTTCAACTGAAATTATTCGCTGAAATATTTCACCAAACATTTGATCCCCTCTCTTTTTCCACGGCCGCAAGTGGCGGCAGGCGAGATCCATGCTTTGCATATTCAAGAATCTTTTTGAAGATCATTTATGAGATTAGTGCTATACCCACCCTCTTCCAACATTTGCGAGAGAGAGTGGTTGAAAAAATATCCTAATTCACTTGACACCAATTCCTATTCATGTCGTATAAATTTCATTGAAATAATTTCAAACGTAAACACCCACTCCCTCCGAATTTTGCGAAAGAACGCCGCAGACTACAGACTCCAGTACATTTGAACTCTACATACTACTGTAAATTACATTGATCAACCAAAAGATTACAATCTGACTAATCAGATTATAAGTTATCTGTATTGACCTTTAAGCTATACATCATATAAACATTTATATATAATATTCACTAATTTTATGTAATTGGAATTTCGTGATATAAATGTTAATCAACATTATACAAATATTTCATCAAATATATATCATATTTATATATTGGACTTTTTTTATCATATTATATTTTACATATATGTTATCTTTATTTGTTATGGTATCATTTATAGAAGCAACAAGTATGTATAAAGAAATATAAATGGCACGTTATGCTTGAAAACACAATATAATGTCTGTATTTTCATTGGTTTGCTTTATATTAATTTTTATTACCTCTATATATATAGTGTAAGAACCGATGGGTAATTTGAGTAACTAGTAGCGAAGCACAAGAAAAAAAAACCTAGGAAAGAGAGTTGATCTTATCGGGCTTGATATTTAAAAAGGGCTCAAAGAAAATGTGACGAAGGAATAGAAAATTTAAAGCAACGTTGATTATTACTGATTGTTTTTATCATTCCAATAAATGTTAAGTGTTATATATGCATGGAGGTTGTATGGCGTTCACATCAAATTATTAGATATTATTATGATGATATTCGTTTTAAAACTTTTATTATTACTTTATTATTATAAACATTGTAACGATGTACTAATGATTGTGCATTTTTTGATGCCATATAATGTATATTTTATAAAAAAATTTCTTACTAAAGAATATGTACACTGTCCTCCAAAAAGCGGTGTACTTTAACTTCAGCTTTTAACATATACTTTATTCTATTATAGTTTACTATGTCAGTTCCTAGGTACGAAATGACTCATATTATTTACTATTGCAGTTTGTGGAAATTAAGGAAACAACAGAATAAAAGTGATTTTAAATTCAATGAAACGAAAAAGCGACAGTAAAAGAAGAGAACCATATAAATCTATAGAATATAACGTGCGACAGTATGAGATAAAGGTAACTACAGACTCACAATATGTATACAAGCTGTATGGTAATCGTAACGCACTATTCACTGTTATATTTAGTGAATAAATAATACACTGTACAATAAATTAAGTAATACTTTTAAACTTGGTATCAATATCATCAGAAATACACCCTACAATTATACTACTAATGAAATTCCTTATTTTTCCCCTTATCTTGAAATTGTTTTTCTATTCATGTGCGAACTGCAAACATGCATTTTTTGTTTTTTTAATTCACAAAAATATTTTATAAATACTTTATAAAAACAGTTTAAAATTTAATAATTATATTTTTCTTATATAAAACCTACAACAATGATTAAACAATTTTGATCTATATTATAATATGGTTTTGGGTGTGTCGACTGCTAAGATTATTGTTAACAAGCTTTCCATATCATATAGCCAGCCGTTGGTTGTATTCACGTTTTAAATAAACAACTACATTATAATAATTTATCTAATATACAAATCAATCTAATATATTGATTATAGTAGGTAGGTGGGTACTTGATCTAAATATGTAAATAATGATTGACAATCATGTACAAAGTATTGATTGATAATAATCTATAAAACAATTGTAACGGGATACAAAAATGGTTTAGTTCGTTATCTTTATACGTTCATTACATTTAGGAAATGAATTGTGCCAGTTTTTTAATTTCATTGGGCTCCTTAAAAACAGATTTCCCAAAATTATAATTTTTCTTACTAGCATTATAATGAACTTTATAGTATAAACATATAAAGCAATTACGATTTTGGTTCTATTGCCTTTAATCCAGATTTTTGGTAGTATTCCGTTACAAATTTGGTAGCAATGTACTTAATATTATTTTATTTTTAGTATCTGTAAATAATATTATTTTCGGTATAGAAATAAGTGAAGAAAACAACTAAAATAGTAAATTGTTTAGATGCTATGGTTGAATATTAAAGTTTGAACTATTTTTAATCGTTGGCATTCATAAAATACTAAGTGAATAGATTGGATATTCAGCTATAAACGCATAGATATAAAACAATAATAATATTAATATGTATTATAATTATATTATATATATGTTTACTATCTAAATTTTATCTAAAATAAAAGCGAATTCAAACATTTTACAAAAAATGTTTCATACAAATATATTAGGATTAAATCATTACGTTGTTTTAAACATAAAGATATGTTGTTTTAAATACAAGGATATACATCATTTGATTCTTTTTCTCACAGCAAAAAAGTTTATACACAATCTCACTCAAACGACTTTTTACACATATTTGTAAAGAAAATTTCAGTTGCTATCTCATATAATACTATACTTGGTTGAGGCAACTTGCGACTCCTAAATGGCTAAAGTAATATAAACACACTTCATGTAATATTGGCCGAATTTTGGTTAAATTCTACCAGAGTTAGACGCATGGACAAACGATCTAATGATTAGGCATATCTATGATTATCTACACCAAAATTTTGTTTGTGGCAATCTTTAGACTAAATCTATACTCTGATATATTGTATATATATCGCGAATAAAAACTACAAATAATTCTTTTAATTATGGCCAATAAAGCATACATTTTGACTGCAATAATTAAGATAAAACCAACATTATATTTTATATTAAAAACGATTAAATTCTTGTTTTCTTGTGTAATTGTAGTTATATTCTTGTAATTTACTCCGTTATTAAGTCATAAAAATTTAAAATTGTTATTTATTACACATTCATTAAACATTGACACATGAGCCGATAAAACTTGTCTTTAATATTAATGATTATTTTTACGTTTATTTCAATTTATTGTATACACACTACGTTTATAATCGAACATCAATAAAATCACGATCGCATGTATAGTAAGTGCACGATATATGAACAAAATTCTACAAATGTTTTCCAAACCATTGTTAAACCACGGTTTTTTTTTCAATGTTTATCAAATAATATTCGCTTTGCATAAAACTAGAATCTCTGTTGAAAAATTGATCTCACTCATTCTTAGAAGTAAATGTCTTGATCGCGAAATGGAGTTCAAAAATTTTCGAGCAATAAGGTGTGTCGAAAAATAAGGATTTTTTTAATTTTTCATTATAACTATTTCAATTTGTACGCTTAGTTAAAATCAAACACTTGTCGAGGCCACGACCAATTGTTGTGACATATTCCTATATTAATCTGATCAGCGTAAACTTTATCTGGCAGGCGATGGCAAGAAAATATTTTTGAATGAATTCATTGTTACAGAAATGGTATTTCACTTTCGTAGTTACCGTAAAAATTTATAAATGAACATCATAGAACTAAAATTTAGCACGAATTTTTGGGTACCATATGTATTTGTCTAATACAAGATCGGCTAAGGGGTAATGTCACAACTTGAATTAGTTCCCATTGTGTTATAAATGATAAAATTAGGTTCTATTTTTACTGAAAGTTTATTTGTAGGAGTAAAATTGATTACACTAAATATATTTAGATAAATGACAATCTTTTGAGTTATTGCTAATTTAATAATATTGAATACTAATATGCCTACAAAACATCTGGCTCCAATATCTCAATGTTAAATTCTTCTTTGATGTTGGCTTTGAGGACTTTGAAAATTTGTGGTTTCTTGAGGCAAACATCTAAATCGCATACATCTTATAACTTCGGAATATAACATTAGTCTACTTTCAAAAATTTATTATAATGCACACAGACTGAAAGAATTCATACCAAAAAAATGTATAAAAATTAAAATGAATTAATTTTGTAGATAAATTTAAATACAAAATATATGTTGAATTGTATTCAAAAGTAGGTATTATATTAATTATTATGATCAAAATGATGCGGGTGGTCTTAAGATCTGTTAATATTAAGTGAATATATATTTATTACAATTTCATTACAAATTCATACATTGCTTGGTACTGTAAGTAAGTAGGGTAAACTGTCCAACCGTGAATCACGTCCCACACATACAACCTTAAGTATTTATCATTAAACGATCCATAAGAGTATCAAAACATGTACAACAATTGAAGATTACTTACCTAACGCGTATATTGTCCACAAATGGTAATTTGAACGGTCATCCAAATAATGGGTAATTAAAAAAAAAAGAAGTTTTTTTGGTGCAAAAGTAAAAACAAAAATGTTATTAACTTTTTTTTCCAGTTCCTTTTCGCATACCATAAATCGTAGTGCAAATTATTCATTTAAACTTTAAGCTAAATATTTAGATGCACAGTCATTAACCATATTAAATAAAAAATAACTTGGATTTTTAACCGTAAAATATAATTAATGCATCATGTCAAATGTTGAAGTTGTTCTGCAGTATCAAATATATTTCTGGTTGCAACAAAAGTCTGCATCTTAGTTTAAGAAAGAGGCTATATTATTATTATAGATTAAAGACTATATTATAATAGCTAAAACTCCATGCCTGTTCAGAAACATAAAAAATCCTATTATCAAGGAAATAATATGGTTTTAGGAAAAGAAAACTAGTGAGAAATGAAACGTTATATGTGTTATAATTTGTGCTGGTGGACAATCACGTCATCGTGTTCAGGTGTTTCCAGTAACGCTTTAAGAATTATATAATAAAGGATACTCAACAATTAGGTTTGTTGCCTAAAGATAATGTTTTTTGAAAATTTATTTTATTTATACCGTGGTTCACTATGTACTGGGCGGGTGGTTCACTGTATCCACTACCCATTACACAGTGAACTATGCAAACCACTTTAAAAAAAATACAAAAAATTTCAAAAATTGATAATTAGTGTCCAATTGAATACATAAATTGCAAGTCAAAACTACAAGGTTTCCAATGAGTATGTTTTTATAACTTCGAGAGTAATATCGATGCAAGTAAAAATTGGTTCACTGTTGAACAGTCTCCCCTATTTATTATAAAATGTATGCATAAAAGAATTGTAAATTTTCTTCTGGGTGTTCTATATTTATTCAAATAATAATAATAATAATAGAATTATTATATAATATATAATTTGAATAATTTTAAATAATGCTTGTGTTGATTGATTCTGTTTCAAGAATTGAATCATTTTCATTATATTCAACAAAATAAAGTATTTCGTTTATTATATACATAAAAACAAAGCAGAAGTACAAAAATTTAATCAATTTAAATTTTAATTAAATGAATTATTTCATAGATTCATGTTTATAGGATTAATTATATTGTGCAAAAAATCATTTAAAATTTCGAGTAGTTTTTTCCTGGTGTACATCATAGAGATCTGTTTTCCAACTGAAAATTATGAAAATATATTCATTATTATATATTTTGAATACACCTATATATATTTTGGATTTTAAAACCGAGATACAATGTAAGGCTACGTTGGTTTAAAAGCAATTTATGACTATTTAGGATGGATTCACATGAAATTATCTACGTAAATTTAGGAAATTTAAGCAATTGTTGAGCATAATTATTATAATTATCACTTCAAATGATGTAGAAATTGGACAAAATTCATTCATTTCTGACAAACAATTAATTTTTTTTTCAAGTTATTATTTATGGTCAAAAAATTGAATAGTTATCATTACAAATCTCTTACCTATGGTAGAACTAAACCGATCTCCTTAAGTCACAGAAACCAACAATCATAATAATTAAATAACAATGTTATTTTTTATTGAATGTAAGCATATATATTAAAAAATATTAGGCGTAGTATGTGCGTCAATTGATTCTAAAAAAAAAACTAAACAAAATAAGTGCCACTCCTAGAGAAGATGAAGAATACGAAAAGACGAAAGGTTTTATTCTGATAAAAAAATTTAGTTTCGTAATATATTCGTAGTAGAATACATTGTTCTTTGAGTAATAATAAAGTGTTCATAACATGTATATGTAAGTGCTACGTATGAGTCGTACAATATAACGTGTAACTTTTACAACGATCGTTTACCTAACACAACTCTATTTAAATGATTGGGTAATTTGGACACCTCAAAATGTAATCAACATCAGTCTCTAGCCGTAATTATTCTGCTGACAATCAGCTGATTATTCAGCTGTCGAGCGCACTCGAGTACGATATCGAGGAACGTTAAAACAACGACGTGGTTATTTACACCCCTATTGCAGTTACAAATCTGTAGATCTTTTACATCGTAATCAGATAATTTGTCTATTTAATAAATTTTTAAGCTGTAAAACTATCAGTTGTATAATAAAGAAGGCTTGATCGAACTTTTTTTGACTGCAATATAAAAATATTATTGAAAACTTGCATAAATATGAAAACGTCCATATATGCAGCTGAGAATATCATTTATTGGCGTCTGTAATTAAACAGTTTTCATTTAAAATTTTGTATGTACTTTATCTAAGTATTAACTGTATTCCAAATCACTTCATCAGTAATATTCGGTAGGCATTTGTTCGTTAGTATCGGGTGCTGGGTATCCTTACCAATGGTTTTCTATGATTTTACATGTGGTTTACACAAAGTGAATACTGGAATACTTACTAAAAAAAGGGCTGCCATAGCTACACACCATCTCTTTGCTATATGGCCCAACCTACTATTATTTTGACTTATTCTGTACAATATATGTATTGGTTAAAAAAGCATGAATAAAGATTGAATTGAATTGAATTGAATTGAATCGCCTTCATTAAATTATTTCAGCTGTACATTACTTATTTTGTTATAATAATATTATGCAGATAAATGTTAAGATTTATTCATTCTTATTCATGAAAGTTCATTTAAATAAATTATTTTTGTAAACATATATAATATATCAGAGGTGTATGTTTTACGTAGGAGATATTATGGACATAGTTGGCGTCTACAAGGGTTAGTTCTTAATATTATTATTATTATCTTTATTATAGTTATTCTTGGTCATCGATGTCAATTGTGTAATTGTGTAACGTTTCCGGTATTATAATTTTGGTCTTAATTTGCATAGAGATTCCAGATAGACCGCTCCTAGTAAAAAATACTAAATTTCTACAACTTAATTAAACCTCAACTTTAGAATACTCCAGTTATAATATCTTGATGACGGACAGTCTGGAATGGGACCTAATTAGGTGATTGTAGGCATGCCTATAACAAAATTTTCCAAAAAGTTCCAAAATTTAGACTGATTTAAAAATAAAAATGCATAATACCTAAATACATTTACTCACATACATTATAACATACATTTGTATATGTAAGTGTAATCTATTAATATGTAGCTATGTATATAAATTGTAATATTCTATAAAATACGTATATTTTAACATTGTTTACCGTATGTAAGGATTTACAGAAAATGATCTGTATGTCGAGTATATTAATTGCCCCTTCATTATTCTAGAAACATCACTTTATAAATAAATGGTCACTATAATGTAGTTTAATGAATATTGATTTGTTATATTTATATATTTAAATTTAAATTCATAGAAAATGTATTAATTTATTTTCATGAATAATTTATATACGATGTAAATTTATTTATACAAAATTAAATAAATAAATAAATAAATGTTACTTAAACGCATTTATTTGACAATATTTTGTATGAAGAAAAATAAATTATGTAGCATTCCTTATGTCAGCAACGTGTAAAATGTAACGCCTAATAAAACTTCAAAAAAAAACAACATTAACTTGTTATATCTACGGAATATTAATTAATAAAAAATTGAAATCGACTTCAAAAACATGAACTATAATGATAAAAAATTATTTTAAATTAAATTCTTCTTTATTTAATTGTCTCGGGACCAATTATCATTTGAAGTTGGCACCAACGCAATGAGACAAATTGATAATCTCTTCTTATTTGAAATTTGTTAAAAATTGAAAGTGTATTCCCCGCTATAATACTAAAAAAATATAAAGTGATAAATATAAAACTATCGAGTTCTGGCACTTAACTAAAATTCATAAATTTTAATAAAACTTCAAAAAAAAAAATTCAATTTATAAATACAGACTTAGAAATTTGTATGTGGCTTAATTATGATTTGACTAAGAAGTTTTACCTCTACAAAAGCTCAGGTTAATCCAGCATTTTCTATCATGACGTCAGAAAAAGTTTCGCTTGTTTGCCATAATCTAAAACGGAAATACGTTTTTGTTAATATGAAGATCATTCAAAAATTAATGCAAAAATCATTTTTTCAAGACGCGAAAAAAAGAAATTTCGATGTCTAGCAATTTGAAAATTGTAAAAGAATAGCTATTTTCAATTTAAATAATAAATAATTACTTAATGGAATGTAAAATAATGATGTCATTCCAATCATAATTGGTTTTGTGACTTTATTCTGTACCTACCACTTTCTTAATATATTTATAGCATTTCCATTACAGAGTGATATCAAAATACTGAAATACACTGTTGACTAATCAGTTTAAACCATTCGGTATTTCAATGATACTAAATTTCTAATTATGTCATTAGAATATAAAACTAGATTTAATACCTTAAGAAAAATCGAAAAAAAATTTTAATTGATTCTAAAACGAAGAATTTATAAGCTCAAATCAAAAATTATTTTTCATCTCTTTCTTAAAAACGATATTTTACATGCAATCTCTATGTGGATTAACATAATTACGTCACTACAAAGTATCACTATCTTTATCTAATTTTAGAACTTCCATAATTTACTTGTTTTAAAACATTTGTAAACAAAAACTTCAGGTCCCTGTTCGTAAAGTAATACCCAATTGAGTGCAAAATAAGGCATATAGAATGATTGGGGAATTAAAGGCTTCGATTATTAGTCGAGTGTAATTTGTCAATATAAGTGCAAAATGCCGGAATACAATTATAGTTTGAATTTCTATTCAACTATCATATACTTAAAACTTTACCAATTGAAAATTGCCTCGATTTTGAAAATCAGGTAAAATCCTTCCTATCAGAGGGAGAAATTACGAAAATTGATAATTGGGGGGTGGGGAATATATGTTATTTTTCTAAAGAGTCTAAAAAATTTTTCTTGGTATTTTGTCTTCATATTACCAAAAGTTGTCCGATGAAATGAAGTTGTGCGGTTTTTTCGTTTTCCTCGAAAATAGCTGTAATGGTTTGCTTTAAGCTTGGATATTCAATAAAAATTTCAAAACCTACAACAATCTACGTTTATTTCAATTATATCCGCAACAAACGAAAGGATAAAATTTGAGAAATACCAGTTCATGTCTCAAAACAAAATGATTTTGTATTTTTCTTTGTATTTTTTTTTCTTCCCTTAATTTTATTTTGTGCCAAAGAATAAAGTTTATTTCTAAAAAATTAAAAATTATTATATTTCGAATGTATTATGTTTATTAAAATTGTTGTATCGAATTGTATTTGATTGGCCTCACGGTATATCAATAAATTAATTTTTTTATTAATAGTATTTGATAACTATCATTGATTTAAAATCACTTTTTATAAAAGCGTATGTACGCATTAAATATATTTAAATATCCTTAACCACAATAATATTATCGAATTTCATCCACAAGCCCAAGCCGGTTTATAAAGTCACTTTTATTAAACGTAAAGGATTTCATCGTATAAAATATCAAAACACTTTTTGATAATTTTTACGGATTATTATTAAAATTTTTTTTTTTCTACGTTTTATTTGATAATAATTCTGAATTCGTAAAATTATAAATTTCTGGGTGGTATTTTTAATGTTGATTAAAAAATTCTTAATTTTGT
Organism: Chrysopa pallens; assembly: GCA_020423425.1. Lineage (NCBI taxonomy): Eukaryota > Metazoa > Arthropoda > Insecta > Neuroptera > Chrysopidae > Chrysopa > Chrysopa pallens. The sequence goes on from CM035594.1 coordinate 47,377,993, forward strand.
ACCACAAAAATGTGAAATTAAAATTTTATTTTTTAATTTCATAATTCAAACGAATATCCATCCACAAATTATTATTATTAATAAACATTAATATTTTTAAAAGAGGTAGCTAAAAGACTTCTGTTTAATAATTGGTTGGATGTAGGGAAAGATTTATTAAGGTTTAGATGTATAATTTATTATTTACATTCCAATAAATTATTTTAAGAGAAAAATAATTGAGTGGTGGATCTAAAGGTGGCCTATTGTGTGGAAAATAAACGAGTACAAACGAATAAAAAGCGGAATAGAACTATAAATTTCATTGTCAAAAATTTTTGTCAAAAATTTTTCCATGCAGTAATTTGTATATTAGCTTCAAATCGAAATTGAAGACAACTCATGGTTAAACAACTGAAATTATGTGGTTCGTGAAACTTGAAATAAGGACGGAGTATTGTGGAAAATTTTACATTTCCTCTAACATGTATAGGTTGATTGGTTTAACTTGGCATATGTATAATAATTAAAAAATAGTCACATATTTAAAAAGTCCGCTTAGTCTCGAGTGCAGTTTCTGAGTCAGTTTTTTAAGTTAAATTTATATTGCAAATGCGGATTCTATATATTTATATATATATATATATATATATATATATATATATATATATATATATATATATATATATATATATATATATATATATATATATATATATACATATATATATATATATATATATATATATGTATATATAATTCTTGAAATTGTTAATATTCCAGAGATTTTAATAAAAATTTGAAAAAAAGAACCACCTCAAATAAACTAAAAGAACCACAAAAAAATGAACTAAAAAAATAGAAAATAATTTTGAATTTCTATAAATAATTTCATTTAGAACGAAAAAAATCGTTCTAAATGACCAACCTATACCATTTGCAATTATTATCAGCCATCTGACTGATACTACTGTGATTTTAACAATAATTTCCTATTTTCATCCTCAATCGTAAATTTAAAATATTAATTATTAATTTTATATGAATTTTAAATTTTATAGCCCATATGTTTACTGTAAATAATGATATTTGTATTTATATTTCGTAACTTGACAAGATAACAGATTTGTTTTCAAATATGTTTGTTATTAATTTTATCACCTGACAATTACATAATTTAAATGGAATAAAAATACTGTTTTTTTATAATTGATTGTTTAATATTTCACAAGATGATTAAGTTGGTCGAAATGCAATAAATAAAAAGTTTATAAAAATAAAATTTTAATGGTAAAAACTAAATAATAGTTGTTTTTATTCATAAATTATGGATTACCACAAATTAAAGCTCGAAAATATTTATAATAAAAATGCTTTATAATTAAAAAAAATTTCAAAAACCAATTTAACAAAAGTTTAAAGGATTTTTTGGTATAATTACCGTTTTTTGCCTTTTGTGTAATTTATCATTATTCATACTGACCAAGCATAATGCATAATGTCCACATTAAAAGTAGTCATTTCTCATGACACAGGTCAGCATTATATTTTTTTTTTAAATAAATAAAAATTATTTAATTTTCTGCTAATATATGATCAAGCAACCGTTCACAAATTGTTTACGGAAAATTGATGTCTCTTAATGTGATTTTACTTCCGCCTTAAACTGATAAATGATTAACTCATATATTTATTATTGTAATTTATAGCTGTCGAGTTAAAGCCGAGTAAAATTTGTTTTATAAGATGCACATCATTTAATTTATTTCAAATTGGCTACTTTATTTTCATTAAATTTAAAAAAAACTATAATTAAATTTTATATTTTAGACGATAAACAACAGTTCAAAAACGTAATAAATAATGAAGTAACAGATGACAAAGTTAATTATTTAAATATCCTATACATACGTATGTGGTTATTAATAATTTTGAACAGAAATTGTGACAAATCAAAAATATATATATATTAATATATTTATTTCTTTGAAAACAACAAATTTAAAATAAGCGAATTAAAAATATAAAAATTAGTTGGTTAAAAAAAAAAGTTCACTCAAATTGGTCAATATTTGGCCAAGATATTGGGAAAATTAATTTTTTGATTCTGGTGACGTCACAAAAACCAAAAAAATTATTTTGCTCTATTAGGCTCAATATTTATCCAATTTTGGCAAACAAAGTATCTAATCCTACTAAATTTGGGTCGTAGTTTTCAAATTTTTGGTTAAATAAAACACAGCTATAATATATTACCAGAAACCAAGACCCTGGTCATGATATTTCATATTAAGGTTAAAATTAGCGAATTAATAATATTAAAATTAAAAAGTACGACCTAAAGTTAGTTGGTTTCAAAAAAAAGTTCACTCAAATCGATCAATATTTGGCCAAGATATTGGGAAAATTAATTTCTTGATCCTGGTGACGTCACAAAAACCAAAAAAATAATTTTGCTCTATTAGGTTCAATATTTATCCAATTTTGGCAAACAAAGTATCTAATCCTACTAAATTTGGCTCGTAGTTTTCAAATTTTTGGTTAAATAAAACACAACTATAATATATTACCAGAAACCAAGACCCTGGTCATGATATTTCATATTAAGATTAAAATTATCGAATTAATAATATTAAAATTAAAAAGTACGACCTAAAGTTAGTTGGTTTCAAAAAAAAGTTCACTCAAATCGATCAATATTTGGCCAAGATATTGGGAAAATTAATTTTTTGATTCTGGTGACGTCACAAAAACCAAAAAAATTATTTTGCTCTATTAGGCTCAATATTTATCCAATTTTGGCAAACAAAGTATCTAATCCTACTAAATTTGGATCGTAGTTTTCAAATTTTTGGTTAAATAAAACACAACTATAATATATTACCAGAAACCAAGGTCCTGGTCATGATATTTCATATTGAGGTTAAAATTATCGAATTAATAATAATAAAATTAAAAAGAACGACCTAAAGTTAGTTGGTTTCAAAAAAAAGTTCACTCAAATCGATCAATATTTGGCCAAGATATTGGGAAAATTAATTTCTTGATCCTGGTGACGTCACAAAAACCAAAAAAATAATTTTGCTCTATTAGGTTCAATATTTATCCAATTTTGGCAAACAAAGTATCTAATCCTACTAAATTTGGCTCGTAGTTTTCAAATTTTTGGTTAAATAAAACACAACTATAATATATTACCAGAAACCAAGACCCTGGTCATGATATTTCATATTAAGATTAAAATTATCGAATTAATAATATTAAAATTAAAAAGAACGACCTAAAGTTAGTTGGTTTCAAAAAAAAGTTCACTCAAATCGATCAATATTTGGCCAAGATATTGGGAAAATTAATTTCTTGATCCTGGTGACGTCACAAAAACCAAAAAAATAATTTTGCTCTATTAGGTTCAATATTTATCCAATTTTGGCAAACAAAGTATCTAATCCAACTAAATTTGGGTCGTAATTTTCAAATTTTTGGTTAAATAAAACATAACTATAATATATTACCAGAAACCAAGGTCCTGGTCATGATATTTCATATTGAGGTTAAAATTATCGAATTAATAATATTAAAATTAAAAAGAACGACCTAAAGTTAGTTGGTTTCAAAAAAAAGTTCACTCAAATCGATCAATATTTGGCCAAGATATTGGGAAAATTAATTTCTTGATCCTGGTGACGTCACAAAAACCAAAAAAATAATTTTGCTCTATTAGGTTCAATATTTATCCAATTTTGGCAAACAAAGTATCTAATCCTACTAAATTTGGGTCGTAGTTTTCAAATTTTTGGTTAAATAAAACACAACTATAATATATTACCAGAAACCAAGGTCCTGGTCATGATATTTCATATTAAGATTAAAATTAGCGAATTAATAATATTAAAATTAAAAAGTACGACCTAAAGTTAGTTGGTTTCAAAAAAAAAGTTCACTCAAATCGATCAATATTTGGCCAAGATATTGGGAAAATTAATTATTTGATTCTTGTGACGTCACTAAAACCAAAAAAAATGGGAACATTCGAAAATTTAACGAGCTCCAGTAAAAATGGACCCACTTTTTAAAATTTTTAGAAAGCAAAAAGCTATTACACTAATCATAACGCTATATACAAATTTTTAGAAGTGTATTTATCAATCACTGGATATGATTACGGGCACACATTCTAAAAATCTTTGTATTTTTTCATGATTTTCTAGAATAAACTGTTTCAAACAACTGAACTAGTTGTGTCTATATATAATATTATTAGCAAAATGTAATATTTAAACTATTTTCGAAACACAACATTAACTAGGTAAATGTAAATATTTATAGGTATAAATGATCCCTAAAACTAAATCATTATAATCTGCATATTAATAGTTTTAATGACCATTCATAAATTAAAATGTTTTAAAACGTAGTCCACATGTCAAACATTTTATACTACTCTAAATTAATTCAAAATATCAAAATTCGTTTGAAGTATATTTAAATAATATAATAATATAATATTATTATAGATATCCTTTCCTTATAGCTAATATTCAACGTGTGTGTTCTTCTTGAACTTTTGTTGTTAATAATCAGAATTATAGAAATAAAACATTTTTGTAAAACAAATATTAATTATAGTAAAATCGCCCAAGACTATACATTGCAGCAATGTACAGATTTGCAAGCCAAATACGAACATTGTCCAGTAACCATTTGCTCACTGTACACAAATATTTTTTCCTAACGAAAATGCCTGTTGTGTATGAATGAAGACAAAACCTTGTCGGGTTTATGGGCGCTTTCCTTTAAGAAAGAATGAGTGCTAAGACTCTACAGAAAAATTATTAGAAAGTAGTACAGACGTGAGCTCATTTACTTAAAATTAACCAATATTGAGTGACTGCACTCGCCATCCCACACAAATACTCATCTCTTATCTATTGGGCATAAGGCCGACAGGGCCACAAAAAATGCCAACAAATAGATTTTTTAATTTTTTATGGATATAAGTTGGCAAAATTTTCGTGAAAGTGATTCGAAATGCTGTCAGATTTGTTTAATAAAATTGAAGACATAATCTTATAGTATAATGTAATTAATTTGTACCGCAAAATGGTCCCCACATATTGATCAGTCCTGAGGCCCCCACTTCCTTAATCCGGCCCTGATGGTACAACAAAATTTGTAAGGATTATAAGATAGATGACTTTGACCTTAAATGTCATTTATCTTATCTGGTACATTACCAGTCGTACTTTAATAACGTTTTGAATATATAAAAAACTGAGTTACTACGGAAGTTTTATAAGCCAAACTCGAATTGGACTCGAACTGTAGCGATATATCGACAGCACATCACATAGAGTGTGGTTAGCACTTTACTCGGCGATGGTTTTTATCCCAATCATAAATTATGTACTCACTTTATTACACTAAGTTTTCTAACAAGTATTTCATTGAAATATTTGCATTTTCAAGGTGGTTTAAATGTTTTTACGAAAATCGTATGGCATGTTTATTACTCTCGGGCAAGTTTACTCTAAAGTATAAATTTTATTTAAAATTTTATACTGTACAAATTGAATACACAAATAAACACATACATCATCTAATTATTTTCTAATTGGCATTATTATTAATTTTTATAGGTATGTAAGATACTGTAACTAAAATCATGTTCGATAGTATTAAACTGAAAATCTTCTTCTTGAATTTGTAATATAAAATTAAAATGCGGATTTATCAAATATTATCAAAATATGGTGGAAGCAAAAAATTAAAGAATTAAATCGAAGACTGAGAAATGAATCAAATTAAACTTGCAAGAATTTACTACAGGCAGGCAGGTAGACGTTGGAGTAGTATCTTATTACAAAACCTTAAACAATGGTTATTCTAAATAAAAACGCTAGTGACAGCCAAATGTATACAAGTCACAATGAGGAACTCTACAAAGTAGCACCAAGAACAAACTTAAAAAGTAATCTTATTCTCCCTGAAGTAATAATTGAAAACTAGTGCCTCAATAAATTATAAAAAATTCACAAATAACTGAGCTTTTCCTGATCTACAGTTTCAGGAGTATGTATATTCTCTTCTTCATTGTCTATCCTATTCTTGGCTAATTTTCTACTACTTACCTTTTATCATTACTGTCTATTCTATTCTCATACTTGGCTAAATTTCTAATAAAATTATTATAATCGTATTAATGTTTTTCAACTATTCGGGTGCGAAATTTATTTTGGTTATGTTTGCTATAATTCAGAATTCTACTATTATCGATAAAGACTTCCGAAATAGAAAACGCATTTTCTAGGCACGTAGCAGGCTCTGCCGAATTTTATTACATAAGAAGAGAATCATTCTTCACCTAGCCACGAGAGCCCCAAATGAAATAATATCTTTGTAAGTTTCCTTGTAAAGTTGTGCTTTGCAAGTCTTTTTTTAGTAAGTTTTATCTTATGATATAACAATGTATGGTACTTTAAAATTTCTAAAATTTCTCTTTTTCAATTCAAAAAGTAATCATCATATAAATTGCATTGTATTTCAGCTTCAACTTTTCGGTGATTTCGTTGAAAGTGTGAATCCTTTTTCCAAACATCCGGCAACAAATCAATCACAGATATCAACGCCTTCGCCTATTTTTACCCCTGTATGTTGCTCTTCAAGGACAGATTTCGCATGTCGTAACGTTTTCATTAAAATAAAAATTATATTTTTCCTAATTACAATCGTAGGTACATACTTTCTTATAGTTCTTTATTTAGGTTGGTTATAGGGATGGTGGATTACCCATACAATTAGGATAAGTCTTAGATAATAATTATTTTTTTGGATTTTCCAAACAATGTATTAAATATTTATAATTTTCATGTAACTAGTTTATAAGATCATGTAGCAAAGGTTAAGGTAAGGATAGATACCTTAATTTTTAAGTTGAGCTGTAATTATATTTTAGTAAAATTTTTATCGTAAATAAACTTATACAAACATGCATACTTGCCAGATAAAGGTTAAATTTGTAGTAAAATAACGTACTATTCACTTGCGAATGTAAACTAGCCTTTAATTAAACAGTATGACCTTCTTAAATATTGTCCCTATAGAAAATAAACATAAACGTGCGAATAATTCTTGAAAAAAAAACAGACATATAAATACTATAAATAAAAACAGTAGCAACAAAAACAAATTCAAATGAATTCAGTTCAAAGGTCAACAGCATCAACGAACGTGTTTTTGAATTTATTGTTATTATCAATAATATTGTTCCGCTACATGCTGTTATTTATTTATATAAAATGCGTATTGTTATTATTTTTCCAAATAAGGTAAAATGTACACACAAAAATACCCGTGTTCATATACATGATTATTCCCAACTTACGGTGACGTCTGCCCGTTTCTCTTATTCCCCATACCAAAATGTATTTACACGATGGAAATATGTAGAGCTTTGAAATTTAGCCTGTCATGAAAACCGAAGACTTATCGAAGAGTTTTTCTCAAACAATAAATATTTCTAAATATAAAATCAAATTTTGATTTTTACCTTTAGAATTTTTTTCGGGAAAAACAGATATGCACTAGGTTTTCGTGACAATATTGTGCATTCAAATTTCATAATATTTGGTTAATTAATTTTGAAATTATTACTGCGAAAAAATTGAAAGATATTACATTAAAGAGTGTTCGTATATTACAGAGGTTACAGTTCCCCTTAAGATAATCTCATTAGAGAATATTAATTATAACGGTAGAAAGAACTCGAAGGCAATAACAAAGTTTTGGTATAGGTGCTCTTAGAATCACCTTATTAGTCCAAATCCGCCTAAAAAATATGTTTGATTAAAAAAAACATAAAAACAAACTTTATTGAAAACATTTACATATATTATATATAATAAATACTTCGTATTTCTATGGACCTATTTTCTGTATTTTAATAATCTTAATTTTAAGAATTGACACTCCTATCATATGTTGTTATCTCCACATGTTTATTGAAATAAAAGAAATACAAATTATAATAAGCACACAATGTCTTTAGAATTCACCAAACTATTAGAGATAGCCATTTTAGAGACGAGTTCTCAGAATACTTTTCTTATTTTCAACACTAAATGTTAAAAATTAATTAATCTTCCAAACTTATATTATGTTTACTAACTGACATTTTTAACAAGTTAAACAATCAACGTTAATGATTGCCAAATATTTTTATATAAGATTTAAAAAAAAAAACACATCGAAACTAAAATTATACAAAAAAAAAAATGCCTTGAATATGATAAATAAATAAAATATATACGTATGCATATAAATATATTGATATATAAATAATATTTATGTATTATTAATAAATGAAATATCGGTTTATTAAAATGTAACTCTAATTCGTCATCATATTGCTTGTTGGTTATGTTGTTGCTTTGAAAATATTCTTCGTTGAGGTGATCATGATCGTCTAGAGATGAACTGGACTCTATACATTCATTGAATGTGGTGGATGGAGTCAGCGGTAGACATCTGGGTGGTCTTCTAGACCGACGTGTGTGGCACACCCGCCCGTCAGCTACACCGGGGGTTCCTACCTTCTGTTATGCGTTTGTTGTTTTGATCACTCAAGAGATCACCCTCTTCTTCTAATAGTAGTAGTAATAATAATAATAATAATAATACGCGTACTATCACTCTACACTAGGACAATGTCCTTCACTATGGTTTTTTTGTTATTGTTTTTTTGCACTTATTTATTATGATTATCTATTCCTGTTTTTTTATCATTACCTATTCAAAAATAACATAATTAAAATTATAACAATACGTTTTTTAATTGTATTCATAGGTACTTCAAATTTGATGATATTTCATTATTCATTAAATATTTTTAATGACAAACGATGTTATCAATTTTTGATTAAATCGATAATACATGTAAGCCATGTCTGAACTATATTACGTCTAAATAGGATATATTTCGTAGAAAAAGTATACCTATGGGCTAAGTGTACGTAAATCTGAGCGATGAGCAATGTCACACAGGCCACACAGTTCACCGGAAAATACAGGGAAATATCACGTTCTTGCTCTAAAAAGTTAAAAACTAAGCCTTGGACAAACGAAAAACTGCGATTTATGCAATGCAGATGTGTTCTGTGCACATTAACTTGTCTAACAATATTTGGCTGCGTTTCATTTATTAATATTTACCAAAAAATTCTTATGACTGTGGGTGACCTTCAAAAATGAATAGTTACTTCACAATCAGAGAAAGATGGTATTTCAAAGTCTGTTTATTAATTCGTAAAATACCATCATCGTAGGACATACGATGATCGTTTTTCAAATTTCCAAAAATTAATTTTCATGAACGCATACTTATATAAGAGTACCGACGTTATTTTCATCTACAAATATAAGGATACAAGACAGAATCGAGAAAAATATTTTGGGTTTAAGAAACATGTCACCTCTAGATGTTTTTCTATTTAGCCTAGAATATTAAACACTCGAATCCCGAAACTTGATCAATTGTATTTAATAGGGTGTCATGAATTTAAATATATAATGTAATATCCGATGTAGTTAAAAGAAATAAATTTTAAAAATAATGATGTGAGTGTACTCTGTTATTGATGGGTATACCTAGGAAACCCCATTATTAAATAAATAATTAAAATTATTCTATCAAATTTTTTTTATTGTGAAACTTTGATCTAATATAGAGGCTCAAAATAAGCCCAGCTAGTCATACAATACCAACATTTCATTTTAAACAGAGCTCATTTTCTTATTAAGATAATTTTTATACTCGACATATATAGAATGTATGTCAGTGTATATTAATTTTAGTGTAAAGATTGTAACGGTACAAAATATCGAAGGCACTAACAAAATTTTGGTATAGGTCCACTTCCTTCTGTCCATTCGTTTGTCCATCTGCCCATCATCAAGATAACTTCATCAAGAGGTAAAATTTAAAAAAATTGATTTAAGTTCATGAATGAGCAAAATCGGTCCATTGTATATTCAATGGATCCATGATCAAACTTTTAAACCATAAGAACATTTTTTTTTATGTTTGTTTTTTCAAAACATCTTTTATTTTAAACATTTTTTCGTAAACTGTAAAGATTCATGTCAATTTCAGCTCAAATTATAATGCACGATATTATTATATGTATTTATAACTACATGGGATGCATATTTAGAGTATTTTATTAAATATAATAATTAAAAATAGTTCAATCATTGAAGCTCAACCATATGTCAAATATCTAAGCAATTAGCACTGTTAGTTATTAACTAATAAAGTTTAACTCCAGATATATAATACCTATTATATAATTCAATTTACCTTCCTTCCTAGAATATTGAACTCTAAACACAACAATAGGTCTGATTAATATTCAATATTTTCAAATAAATACAAATACAAATGTCCTTTTAGCCAAGTTGTTACTATTATTTAATTTATATCATAATCGATTTTTTTGGAACTGGTTATTTGAAGGTCGTATGAATGTACTCATTTTGAATATTATTAAACAAAATGTTTTAGGATAAAATTACCAACCTTAATAAACATAATATAAACTGAATTCATTTGTAGTTGATTATATCGAGACTCCGGAGGTTATCAAATCCTTTTAGAGTTCAGTATCAAAATTTTCCGATTTCTTTAACACCCATTTTACATAGTTGGTTGTCGGATAGTCGTACGGAATTGCATTGCAACTCATTTTGGACATTAATGTGTGGACATATATCCGACAAACGACTATCAGGCAATGTAGAACAGCCCTACAAAATAAAATAGACTTAATAAAATTAACAAAAAGTTTATAATAAATAAATAAACTTTCATATAGAAGTACTCGTGGGTGATACGCAAAACAATGTTAAAATAGACCTATATAGAATATAATAATTTATATACATATCTACTTGTGGAATAAAATAATTAAAACGATCTGAATTTTTCACGCTTACTTAAAATTATAAAATACACTAATTTTATGATGTATTTTATTATTTTTTTCAGTTTAAAATGAATGTTTTAGGTAGATAAATAAAATTTATTCTGATAAACAACTCAACACAACATAACAACCGAATATTAAATGTTTTTAAATAGGTAAAAATGAAAATAGGTAAAATAGTCGCATTTTTTTAATCTACGTGTGGATTAAAAAAATGCACTCTTAAAATTCTATAAATATCCAGTCTATACAGTTATATATGTATACATGTATAATATTAATATATATTGTTATTGCCTATATGTGTTTATTAGCCAAATCTGAGCTAAAATTGTAGACAACTGACACATATATTTAAACTTTTCTTCTATATTTTATAGTTTAAAAGTTTGGTCAAGGATCCATTGGACCCAATGGACGGATTTTGCTCATTCACGAACTTAAACTCACTTTTTATTTTTAGAATACGTCACCAAAATTTCAGGTTACTATCTCTTTTTATTTTTGAGTTAATGTGATGACGGACGGACAAACGTACAGTCGGAAATGAAGTAATTAGGTGTTTCTATGAATACCTATACCAAAATTTTGTTTATGCGGTCAATATTTCCAAGCGTTGCTAACTGTAGACTAAAATTAATATAATCTGACATATTATGTATGTCGAGTATAAATATTAATGGCAAAATATTGTCTTCCTGGATCAAAAGCAAAAGATTGTACCTTGATTTGTCTTTAATCTATTTTTAACGTGCATTTGGTATACATACTATAATAATTATTATACCTCAAGCAGTTTTTTGTCTAACAATAGTATTTCTGTAACGTATTCATTATTGTACAATAGATTATATACACTAATTCTTTTTTAAATTAACTTACGATGATATTGCGCATGCATCATTTACAAGAATTACATAAGCAATTAACGTATAAGTAAAATATAAACATAAAATAAATAATGATTATAAATAAATAAAATATGTATTAGAAAATAAACGAACGACCCCGTTAAGAAACGGTAGCTCTAACGTACACATAACTGATACCTATATTATTTTATATACTAAACGTAGTACTTTAAAGACTTTTCTTAGTTAAAAAGGAACATGACATCAATACGTTTTCGTGTATTTTCATCCAAATAAGTTGTTAAAATTATTTTAATGACAGTCAATGTATATTTTATCATTTACATTTTTTAATCATTTTTAATATAATTGTATTTTTATTTATTCATGCAAAAAATGTATGTAAACAAAGAATAGTTAGTATTGCCGACTATGTGGAGAACTTAGGAAACTAAATTCGTTTATGAAATACTACAAAAATGAATAAAAACAGAATTAACAGAATTTCTTTTCAAATTTTGATAACCATAAAAATAAATTCAATACGTACATTGAATGATTTGTTTCTTATCACTTTAATTGAAATCTCTTTACCTACGAAAATGGAACAGAAGTTATTTGAGCTAAATGAAAAATAAAAACAATTGGCTCATCAGAATCAACTGTTGTAAAGCCGCGCATGCATTAAATTCGAATGTAAATATGATATGAGTTCATAGTGTTTACGTAAAAATCACGCTAAGACTATTAGATAAGTTTCGATCACATTTTTTTTAGTTATTCTTTTTAGACACTTCTTCCTAATCTAAAGAAAAAATTAACTCGATATCTCCATTTTAATATAAAGTTATTAATTATTATAATCTATTTGTGAGTATAAAATCGTAGTGTCCGAATCAGCTAAACATATTTTAACGACACTTCGAAATGGGAGATCACTTCGCTTTAAGCGCCAACTATCGCTCGAAGAGAACAACAGAAGACTTATGCTTTTCCATATACAAAATATTTCTTTAGCAACGACTCTCAACGTTTCGTCTAAGTGTACCTCTCCCATTTAATTATACATATATTACTTTCTATGGCGAAGAACTTTGCTTCAACAATGGAGTCAACATAATAGCAGATTTAGTGAGTACACCAACAAACCCTTCCTCATTTTGGTGATTTGTATGTAAATAGAAAAACATTTTTTAAAATGCTACATTTGATGTGTAAACATTATTTTAAGATTATTTCAAGGGAGGATTAGGGACATTAAATATATTTACGTTAGAAAAGCTACTGAAATATAAGTTAAACATTATATTCATTTAATAATAATAATAATAATAATAATATTACTTAAGGTTTTTGAAATGAACAAAGATACACATATATAAAATCTTTATATGTGACTGAAATAGATAATTATATTATTATTTACTTTATTAATTGACAATTTTAATGTTTGTTTAGGATTATTTAATTTTTGTAATGAAGGTACATAAATAATTAGTAATATTGTATAAAATTGAAATTATTTGTATTTATTTATATGTACATAGAAATTATATACTTACCTATTCACTACAAGTAAGTAAGAATTGGTGGATATGACCTTTGGAAACCAAAGCAGCAACTTTCTGAATCATTAAATTATAGCTTTGGAAATAAACCAGAAACCACATTTTCCTTGATTTCAAAAAATAAAAAATAATATTTCTATATTTTCTTATCATTTTATTTTATATTGATTTTAATAATGCCCGTTTCCATAGCTTGCTTAGAATAAAAGTTGGTATTTTTAGTTAAAATAGTATAGGGGCATTAAAAAACAATTGCAATTGTCCAATGTTCCCTCAACATATTACATTGATTGCAAAGACTCTCATCTTCCTAGTTTTAATAAAAAAAATGGTATTTTCAGACATTTTTTCCAAAAAGTGCCGGTGTATTCAGAAAATTTTTCTAGATTCAGAAAGAGTTTTTCTATTTCTTCCTTATTATTTTACATTGGATGCAAAAATCTTCCTAGCCTGCATAAAAAATGTTATATACTTCAAATAAACAAATTAAAATATGATGATAACAACTAATCATATCGTAATATTTGAGATTTTATTGTTTTAAATAGATATCGAAAGATTTAGATCGTCGTATTTTTGGTCGCAAAGTAAATAATATTCCGTTAGAGATCATTCATAAATTACGTCAGGTATTTAGAAAAGGGGAGTGAGGAAGCTTTTCAATTCAGATTTAAATATTCAAAATTATATTTCTCCGAGGCCACAATAGACACACACACACACACACACACACACACACACACACACACACACACACACACACACACACACACACACACACACACACACACACACACACACAAACACACACACACACACACACACACACACACACACACACACACACACACACACACACACACACACACACACACACACACACACACACACACACACACACACACACACACACACACACACACACACACACACACACACACACACACACACACACACACACACACACACACACACACACACACACACACACACACACACACACACACACACACACACACACACACACACACACACACACACACACACACACACACACACACACACACACACACACACACACACACACACACACACACACACACACACACACACACACACACACACACACACACACCACACACACACACACACACACACACACACACACACACACACACACACACACACACACACACACACACACACACACATACACACACACACACACACACACACACACACACACACACACACACACACACACACACGTGAGTGAGTGTTTGCAAATTATTTTTTTTTCGTAAATTTTATAAAAAATCAAACAATTTAATTTAAGAATTTGATAATATTTCTTAAACGCAAATTTCACAATTTTTTAATCTATATTTTAACATTGTTAATATTTTTTGTTATGTTTTCGTTACCAGCATGGGTGCAACTTTCAGTAGAAAGCTTGCTTTTTTTTGCAAGTCATTTAAATATATTTACATAAATTCCTAAAAATTTGAGCGGGGATTATCCAACAATTTGAAGAAATCATTAGCTCCAAAAGTATGCATTTTTAATATTTATGTTATGGCAAAGCGGTTAATATAACGTATTTTTTGATCATTTTCGCCTAGATTTGGCCGAAAAAAAATTGATTTTTAATTTCATTATAGGCAAACTATATAACATAATCCTCATTTTTTTGTCTATAATAAGTAACTATACCCAAAATAAATCATTTGACATGATGAATCATTATATGTACTACTTTAATTATTGTTCTATTCGACAAAAAATTTTTAAATTGAAAAAAAATGTAAATCGACAGAACATCCGATAAGTGATTTACAAACTGTCTGTCTGTTCAAATTTTTATATAATTTACATAGATCGATCTAATTGGTAAAAAATATAATTTTTAGAATGAAAAATTCGAAAAATAACCATAAATCATGGAAATTAATAGTTTGTACATACAAGCGGATGCAAAAAATTGAAAAATTTTTTTTACATTTTTCAATGGAAATTTTATGGGCAACTCCCACTGGTGAACCAAGATTAGACTATTGACAACATTAAAAATATATTTCAAATTATGGCCATCCTATGATATAATGGCCAAAAAAATTTCACTTTATTTAAATTATGTTTATTTTTTTTAAAATAAAATCACAATAAATAAAATCTAATAATTTTTGGAATTGTATCTGCCCCGGAAACGCTCTATGATTGGTGACGTCAGCAGCTAGTAATCCATACAATATATTACCATTGAAAAAAGTATATGCTATCTCTTCTCTGATATTTACATACATATACTGAAGCAAACGGGGATGCCATGGCAGATGCTGTCTTGTTTTGTTGTTAATATGGACTAGTTTACGTCACACGTAACACGCGACAAACGGCATTACAGAAACATCGTTTTTCGCATTGTTTTGAAAATTTTAACTTTAACATTGATTTTTATTAGTAATACTGTAGGAAATATCAATGTATTATGCGTATTATATAATAGGGAATTATTTAAAATGATTTCCAAAAATTAGTCAAATAGCCTCGAAGTCTATTACAAAAGTTGTAGGGCATTTACTTAAAGAAATTGCTAAATTTCTCAGCAAAAACTACTATAACTTTCGAAAAAGCTCAAATTTTCAAATTTTTTTTTTCTTGTATAATATTTTCAATGAATGAAAAAAGGGAAATTGAGAAAAAATTTAAAAGCTAAATAAGTATTTCATAAAGCATTTTATTTATAAATATTTAATGTATAAAACTTAAAAAATTATTAACATTTTTACAATATATTCAATTCTCAGAAACATATATTCAAAAATCTATAACAATTCTCAATTTTATGTGACCGTAGTTCTACACTTGACTTACATATATTTAGCGTAAGATATACATTTATAACTGCTTCCAATAGTCTATGTGAAAAATTAAATTTTAATTGGTATTTAAAGTTTTATAATTAATTTCGTTCGCATTCATGAAATTAATAAACTTTTTTGAACTTTAGTTTTCCATGATTGCTACTTTAGTCACAGTTAAACTAATAGTACTATTTAAAGTTAAGATTACTTCAATTTTTAATTACGCCATTGTGTGCACCACTTCAATTATTAATGGGACTGCAGTTTCCTGTTAGCACATTAATTATTGGGATGGTGATAAATTAAATTTCTTCAGTTCTTTACTTCCTAGTACTTAAATTATTTTCGTCTAAATTCCTATCGTCTAAAAAACTTCAAAAACTTTTTTAGTAGCTGATTGAAAGCCACAGATAATATGTAATAGAACAATAATGTAGTTTAAGAAACATGCTTTCAATAACTTACTTATACACCAGATTCGTATCAATTATACTTTTTACTTATCATGTACAAATTTCAGTATTTTCCGATTGATTCTGAACAAATACTTTGGCTACAATACACTTTGTCATAAAACAATTACATCCCATAGGATGTTCAATTTCATTTGGATCCAACAATGCAAATTCGATGTTATACCGACGAATATTATCCTCACAACGTGTTAATTTTACATCAAATGCAATCGGTGTACCCTCTTCAACTTCAATTTCTTGTGGTAAAATCACAACAGATTGCTTCCAATGTGTAGGTTGATTATTTGGACTTGTGGATAAAATTACTGGCTTATCCAATTTGTTGACAATATTAGGAAATTCAACGTCAAACCATAAACAAAAACCTTGATAAACACCTTCCTTTGATGAAACTGCTATGTCAGTTAATTGAATTTCGTTTAAATCATTTACTTGAACAGTTTTTAAATCAAGTGAACTAATTAATTTGGGATCAGATAGTATGTCATCGGAATTGACTACACAGATCTCCGGTTTTAATGATTTAAAAAGGCGACTTATTTTTCCAACGGATTGCATAGAAATTCCATGAACATTATCCCAGAATTCAAACATGGTTGGCATACTAAAATTAGAGAAAAATATACTTATTCGAATGGTTGATTATTAGTTTAAACATGGCGGCACCTTAATTTTTGCTGTTTGTTATAATCAAAAAATGCATATGTATGCCTAATCTTGAATCTAAATAAAAAATATCAATTAAAACTAATGGCATTAATGTGTAAAGTATAAAAAGTGGTATTAATGTGTAAAGTATGTGTAAACTTTGGGCAGAGTAGATACTAAGTTTCAGTAATTAAAAAATGGATAATCTCGAAGTAATAATGTTTAAGTTCGATGGAGGGTAGAGAACATTTAACACATTTAATCCTAAATAATATTCCAGAAAAAGTGAGCGGTTCACTTTTCTTTTTCATGTTTCGAAATCTCTAAAAATTATTTGAAGTTTTAAAAATAATAAAATACTTAAAGTGACATAATTATTGAATAGATATAGCTACTAATGACACTGCCGATTACATAAATAAAAATGATAAATGCTGAATGAACTGAGTTCAAATTATTTTAAATAAATGTGAAATTATATACCGATATTATTCTTTCTACCAACCAATATTTAAGCACATTCAGTAATCACCATTAAGAATACAGTCTATAACATATATTACCTGCACGGAGCTGCATATATTTTTGCAAATTGAGGAAATAAATAACCATCAGGTTTTAAAAAATGATCTCTTGCGTAGATAACTGAATCCAACATGCCTTCATGTAATAAATAAAACCCCATCCATTCTGATACAATTAAATCAACTTTTTCTGGCAATTCAGTATCTTCAATTCTCTTATTGATTACCTAAAATAACAATATCCCATAACAATTACGCAATTAAGTACACGATTCATTAACTATATTTGTGTATATACTTCGATAATATGTTCAAATTTATTTTCGGCTGCAACTTCTTTCGTTATCGCCGCATAATTACTAGCTTCAACTGCATATACTTTAGATGCCCCTGCTTGCGCACATAATACGGAAAGAATACCAGTTCCTGATCCGACGTCTAGAACAATCTTGTTTCGTATATGATCTTTATTCGCTACAATTGCACTGCGATATACTTCATTGCGAGCTGAATCGCGAAGCATTAGCTCATGAATCTAAAAACGATAATATAAAATTTTAGAGAAAAGAAAGAATAAACAGCATTGTATTTCACATTCAAAACCATTCATAAGGCTATTCGAACACAATCTTAGGTCCAGCGTGTTATAAACGTGAATAGTTTTCAAGTTGAAGCGTCTAATGAATTTGTTGTAACCAACAAAAAATTTGCTCAACTTTTGCAGCTCAGCTTGAATCGAATTCATTTTCCCCAAAGACTTATATAAATTTACATTTAGGATATTCGCTACAATATATTTAGTTATACTCATTTCCAAATCAATTTTTTAGTCATAAACATACGTATTTTGACTTTTAGATCATCAAGTGTATAGAAATTCTAACCGCAACATGATTGAAATATTCAACAATATAAGACAGTTCGTAAACTAACGACGAGACTAACATTTTTCTCAGAAATATAGTTTGAAAAGCTTCATTTATTTTCTATATCTGCGACTATATTACATTATAAATTTGGAATAAAATATCTAGGAAAAGATACTTTAAAAAATATAACCTCAATATCTTCGTAACTTTCAAAATAATTCAATTCATTTGTTTCCATTTTTTAATTTTTTAATTAATCAACGCATAAACTTTATTAAAAACTTTAAATAAAATTATAAAAATTTGCTTATTTTATAAAAATTATACATTTTTAGCAAAATGTAGAAAATGAACATGTGTTTTAAAACTTTACAAATTTAAATTTATTTGAATTTATGTACTGAATAAGCCATGAAAAGTAGTGAGATCTATTGTTTTTATTTTGAACTACATTAACTACATCCTCAAATTTTAACATCCGTTTCAAACTGAATTAAATTTAAATTTATTTCATTACGTGCGTTAGAATTGCATGGACCACTCAGAGAAAGGTGAGCTTATTATTTGAATTATTAATATAATTTTTAATTGTTATAATAAAATGATGAGCTAATAGTCTCGTTCGTATGATATTATTGATTACAATTATTAAGCTGAATGAAATTTTTTTATTTTATTTGTATTAAATTTTTTGCTTTTTCGAAACTTAAAGGTATTATTTTAATTTCAGGTCTATTTGAAAACGTGGTTCAACAAAATTCATCTTAGCGAATACAGGTCTATCAATTGGAAATACTAATTAAGTTTTTAAATGTTTTAAATAAATTTGTATTTGTTGTAATATAATTATATCTGTTATTTAAATGCTTATATTATTTTTAAATAAATAATTAAAAGTAGAATTTTATTATTGTCATTATTTCAACAGTATTATAGAGGTTATAACCAAAAAATAATCGATTTATAAATTTTGTGTGTGTTAAAATTTATCAAAATCTCGTAAAAGAGGTTGTTCATTAAAGGTTGAAACATAATTGTACATAACCTCAAAATTTTTTTAAAAAAACTGCTGGTAAAGTGATCGCGATGGAAACATGAATATATACAAGGAATTTAAATGTTCATACACATTGATTTAACAAATTTAATCATATTATAAAATAGCCACAGTTCAAGATAAAGAAAATGTTTACTAATCACGATGCCGAAGTAGTTGGTTTTGATTCGAAGTCAGATACTGTTAAGTAAGTCTTGTAATTTTTATAATAGTACCTAAAATCCTAGTGGTAGAAAAATTTAAGTAAATTTTTATGTTCGAGAAAGAATAGTTATGCCAATGCTATACAATCTACTTTATTTTATTTAAAATTAAGGCAAATTATGCATTTTTGAACTAAATATTATAAGATGATTTAATTCACAAACTAAAAATTTTATATTCAATATGAATATCAAAGAATTCGATAATCTTAGAAATGTTGGTATATCTTTCAAATTAACTGCAGTTTGGAAGACATCATCATTCGAAATCCGCATATATTTAGATTTGTATTTTTTCCCCATAGTGTTTCGCATTAGGACCATTTTATTCATATACTTGAGTCTTAAAAATTTTTAAAGCTAATTAGATTATCATTTGTTTATTAAAAAACATGGGGAACCAAAAACATATTGGTTCGAAAAATGTTCATTTTATTGTTTAAATTTCGTAGTTCCAAGGACCATGTAATTCTGACAGAGAGATGAGCGACAAAAAATTCATGCATTTTCTAACGTCTGTTTTTTTGATGTGACACATTTATGGTGTAGAGATGCAGCCTGCTGTCAGTCAGTCTGATTCGTTAACATTTGACGAGAGGCATTGAAATTCTAAAAGAACCATGTACATTGCATCTACCTTCTAAAAGCCGAAAAGTGAATTGGGAGCAATATATTAAGTATTAACTATGTTGTGTATGAAAACCGACGAAAAGTTCAAAATTTTTTTTACGCTTTTTATCGATTTTCTAGGATAATTTAGGTCTAAAAAATTCAAAAATATTATTTATTTTACAATCGGTTGACTAGTTTTTAAAATATTGTATGAAATACATCCGATAAATCAGCTTCTGAATTAAATTTCTATCGATAATCTCATAAACTACGCATCCAATGGGTAAATAAATAATATTTTTGAAATCTACGGGTCAAAAGTACCTAAGATCATATATTTCATTTAAATCGGGATAAAAAAAAATTTTTCGATTTTCTCGATTTCTTCAAAGGTTCCTTAAAAAAATTGCGAAAATTCGAAAAAAAATTTTTATACCGATTTAAAAAAAAAAAATATTTTCTCAAGTGTAGTTTGATCTGAGGATTTCAAAATTAACATCTATTTAACGATTGGATGCACAGTTTTTGAGATATCACCAGAATGCAGATCCCAAGGCCGATTTAACGAGTTTTTTATGGAATATTTCAAAAACTAGTCGACCGATCGTAAAATAAAAGTTATTTTTGAAGTTTTAAGATCTTAATTATCCTCGAAAATCTATAAACCGCGAAAAAACAATTTTGGCCGTTTTTTTTAGGTTTCTTATAGAATATAACTAAAACCATCTCAAGTTAAACCAGTCACACAAAATACGTTTTTTTGTGATTGGTTTAAGTTTTTACGAATTCCAAATTTTGAACTTTTATTGGAATAAAAAAAAAATTGTTTTCTGTTTTTTACATCTATTTTTGTAAATTTCAAATATCGTATTTTTAGATCTACTAGTGAAATTGGCTCACAAACATCACCTTTAAGTTATGGTGAAAAAAGTACTGGTCCAGCTCCAACACACTCGATTCAGGTTACTTGAAATAAATGGTCTGAGAAATCTTTAAAAAATAACACATTTCTGAATTTCAGTGTCAAACATCGTCGGAATTAACAAATAATTCTGTACCAGATGTAGATTATGATCGTCTTGCTGCTTGGTTAAAAAGAATTTATCCATTAGTGGAAGAACAACTTATAAATGATGCAGATCAAGCCGCTTTTGAAAACTATAAACCGGACAATGATAGTGCTGATAATATTTCTAAATTGCTCAATACATTACAAAAACCTGATTGGGAATCTAAAAATCATCAAAAGTTTCGAGTGAGTTGTTTAGATTGGAATTGCACTGGAAATACAATTGCTGTAGCATTTTCGGAAGAACATGAATCTTTGTGCATTCATGATGTTTTTATACATACATATTCTATAAACAGGTTAGATATAATTCTATCTTCATTACTTATGAACTATAATCTATTATCTAGGTGTATAACACATTAAAAATGGAAATTAAATAAAAAAAAAAATATTTTACCAGGACATTCAGTTTGTAAAATAATAATTTTATTGTTGCTTTAGGAATGGAAATTATTTAGATCCTCCAACAAACAAATTATTGGTTCCTGCTTGTATATCAACAGTTAAATATCATCCAACCGAACCTTCTGTGTTAGTTGCGGGTTGTGTTTCAGGTCAAATAGTATTATGGATCCCAACACCCGAAAAGCGTGATATGGTATCAAATACATTTACTGGACATACTGAAAATGTTACACAAATTACTTGGCATAAAATTGAAAGTTTGAATGATTATATTATTATAAGTTCTGGCGTTGATGCAGCTATTATAATTTGGGATGTTGACATCCAACTTGATAAATTATCTATAAAAGAAAGGTAATTACTAAAAGCTAATAATTTAAAAGCTTAACTTAACTTCAGATTGATTTAAAATATTACATTTGCCTATTACTCAAATAATCATTTTCTTAAACTGTTTTTTTCGGATCTGACTTACTTACGATATTATGTTATCGTAGCCCAATTATGATCATTGTGGTATGTTTCTAGGTAAGAATACATTACAATTTTAATATCAATCGGGTCTTAATTATGCTTAGAATTAATTATCTAGAAATACGCTTATCAATAGAAATACTTTTTTTATAATTTTTATAGGTATAAAATACATTTACCACAGCTTATGAATCGAATGGTATTAAGAAGTGAAAGAGGTGTAACATGTTTTTCATTTTCATTAATTAAACCAGATAAATTTGTTGTGGGTGTAGAAGGGGGTAATGTTTTAGGCTGTTCATTGAATGCTGCGAAACCATTACCAGGTAAACAGATTTTTTGCATTTTACGTATTTAAATAATTGATTTTTTTCTTGTTACAGAGGTTATTGATGGTTTAACTTCTTTGAATCCAGTTGTAACTCAATACGAAGGTCATGAAGGTGACGTTCGTACAGTTAGCTATTCACCATATCGAAAAAATATATTTTTCAGTTGTGGGCTTCAGGGTGATATACATATTTACGATGAGGAGCAAGTAATGACAGAACTTGATTTTATGAGAACTTAAGTTAAATAGTAGTTTATTTTTTAGGAAACTGCTTTACAAATAATTTTTGCTAAAGAAAATTTATACAATTGTTACTGGATACCTACAGAAGAAAAGGCATTAATAGCCTGTGGTGAAAAAGGTATTAAGTTGTTTAGTTTACATAATGGTCAACAAATAATACATTTAGCTGAGGACTGTAAGGATTCCTTAACTCATATTGCATTTAATTCAAAAAGGTATTTAAAAAACTGGCTTTACAATTTTGATAACTTTTAGGATGTAAATCTTTTATGTCTATAATTTATTTTTAGTCCTAATTTGACTGCTGTTGGTAATTTACGTGGAGAAGTGATGTTATGGAATATTCCGTATCGTAAACTAGTCGAAACTGTGAAAATGTGAATCTAGTAAGGATGATGCTATAGAATATTTTACATTACCAAGCTTTACGAAATTCTAAACATTATTTTAATATTTATTATAATTTATTTTTGCTAAAATTTTTTATATTAATTTAACACGATAAATTATGTTATTTAAGTATTCAAATCATTCTAAATAACTTAACAATAAGTATGTAAATTATAAATGTTTATATAAAAAAAAATTTTTTTTTGATGGTAAAATTATTATTTTAATAAATTTTTCAAAATCAAATCTTTGTGTACAAATTATTCTTTGTCCAAACTGAATTTTTACTTTATTATTTTTAAATAATAGTGCTGAACTATTAAAATTAGATGAAATTTTACAGAAACAAGTAGAGAGAAGTAGAATAATTTTGTAGCCGCCAAGAATCGAATCAGGGCTTAGAGACAAAGTTAATTTACAATAAATTGAATTGACTAGCAAAACAATATTCATTCAATAATATATATCTATCATATGAAATTCAGGAAATGTTAAAATAGTAATTAATCATGAATGAGAAATGAATAGGATTTATTTTGTGTAATTTATTTATTTTGATTTATTTATTTCCACAAGATTCCCAAACATAAAGAGCCGAAATGACACATTCAGTTTTTTAAGCTAGCGTTTTTAACATGTTTAGGAATCTTGTGAATAGAAGGTTAATGAAATTCATGATCTTTCGATGTTTTTATTTAATTCTAGAATTTTTAATCCGATTCAGTTCGATACTTTTCGTTATCTGCAAGAATATACTACTTGCAACTTTTTTTACTTTTTACAACAAATGATAAGTCATTAAATACAATTTACCCAAAATCCCTCATAAAGTTCATTGGCTCTTGGATTTTTGAACTTTTCGAATATACCGGCATTTCGTAAATTGTAAAAGAGGTACCTAAAGTTTCACAGCATTCTATTTTTGAATCAATGTCGTTTACATACAACGTAAATTCAGAAAGTTGTTCAAACATTCTCTTGAATGTTTCTATTTAGGTATTTTCTAATTACAACTATTGAAGTATTATTTTTAATCATAGAATAATGGTCAAAATATTTTTCTAAAGTTAATAGGCGTAAAAGACACTACACGTTTAAAGCGCTTTAACGCTTGCGCATTAGTCAATTAACGAGATCTGAATGAATTAAATATTGGAAATTTATAAAATTTGTGCGCGAGGTTTGTAATAGTACATTGAAAAAAACAAAATGTTGCAAGTAACTGATGATAAAAAAGTAAGTAAAGATTTTTGTTTTTAGAAAATTTTATCATTTTATACTTTGATCTTTTTTGTGGTTAATTGTCTAATGAATCGTTTTATATATAGTCTAATGACCTTGCGACGACCGAGACGTAACTGCTGTCAATGTAAATTAATTTTAATAATAATTGAAAATAATTTAAAAAGAAAACATTTCTTTCGAAAAAACTTCATAATTTTTATTGATATCAAATATTTTATCTATTAATATTCATAACTTAAAAAAAATTTATCAGAATATTTATATCGTTTTTGTTATTCAATTGAAATTTGTTATTTTTGTTTATCAACAAACAAAAATTTAATAAAAAATGAAAAGTATTATGAATATATTTTTTTAGACGACAAAAAAAAAACGAGATATATTATTTTTAGACTATACACTAACATGAAAATTATACACGTTATGTATATTTAAAAAAATGCGATTTGTTGTTGAAACTATCAACTTTTCTCCTTTTTGATTATTTGAATACAATATAGTAATAATTTAAAAGTGAAATTATAAAAAAATTAGGATTTTTTTAAAGCATTTTGAAGTTTTTACCAATAACCAATGTCTTTACAATTATTGTTTCGTTTCTCAAAATAGTTTAGATAATTTCTAAATTATCTAAATTTTTTTATTCGATCTAATTTTCTTTCTGAAACGAAACGATACTCTAATAAAAAGATACCCTCTTCCGACATGGACACTGTTGGCTGAACTATCGTCTTCATAACTTGGTATTTTTAGACGGCCCTACTTGTGGGTCCTCTCTGGACGACGATGAATCCTATTTACGTCATTTGTACCTGTAGAAATCTTCAAGGTCTGAGAAATAGAGTCTTTGTGTCTGAAAATTTGGATCCATCCATCATGGGTACAATCTTAGCTTCTTACGTGATTTCTGATCACGATAAGATCCTGAAGCTTCATCTGCTTCTGGTAGTTCTTACACTGCAACTTCATCTAGAAGACATTTTAGCTTTCGGGTACAGAGGACCAATAGATCTTGGTACAAGGACGCAACTGTGGTTCCCCCTATTATTGTTTTATTATTATTATTATTATTTTATTATAAGAAAATCTGCTAAAAAAATTATACATAGATAATTTTTACAAAAAAAATTTATTGTATTGATATCAAATTAATAATTAAAACAATAATTAGATTATTAGTTTTGTGAAGGACATCTGTACTTGGTGACCTTGTATATATAATTATCGTACAATTAATTAATTATTGTGAATTATTAAATATTTTCGTTTTTGAATTATAAAATTTATTAATGTTCTTGTTTTTTTTAATATAAAGGTGTTTCTACATTATTCTGATAAATTAAATTGACAGTTATAATTATAATAATTGACGATCTGGAAAAGACTATCTTAGAAAAGACTAGATGTTGAATTAATTACCATACCGAAACACAAGTACCGTTTAAATCATCAGAAAGTTTTGCCTGAAATATATAGAACAAAATTATATTAACAAAAATCTTAAATTTAGTTTTTAGAAGCTAACATTTATATGTATTGCAAACACTCCATCCATTTCTAATCCATGTAAATCAATCAAACCTATGCCGCTATTATTAACCCTTACAGTTTTACCCGTACATCGTTTATTTTCATAATTTCCCGAAATAATATCACAGTAGGTTCCAGGTGGTAAGCAAGTCTGTAAAAAAAAAAATCCGCTTGGTTCTTAAAAATATGGATATATTGAAATGTGTTGCTTATTAAAAGGTGTATGACGACTTATCTCTGTTGGGGTGAAGTTATAACCGTGTAGAAATCATTTGCAAACAACGGATTGATTATTGTGAGTTTAGAAAATAAAAAAAAAGGAATCAAATCAGAATTCATTTTTTTTATCTATCTAAAACATTTTTTATCTATCTAAAGAAATAAATGTAAAATACACCATAAAATTCGTGTATATTATAATTTTAAGTAAGCTTGGAAGATGCAGGTTGTCGTGTTTTTTGATTTCACGCGTATGCATCATATAGTCCAGTTGTTATGGGGGATTATATTCCCTTTTACACTCCTTAATATTACATTCAATTCAATTTTCCCGCACAAATAACCCAAAAGATAATTAAATGAAAATCTAGTGCATGCCGAAGAAATTTTTTTTTTGGGAAAAACGCTTTTTTATGCAAAGCTCTACGTCAAGAGTAGTGTGCATACCAAATTTCATAACATTTGGATAACTATTTTTTGAGTTACTTTTGCAAGAACATTGGAAGATATATTAAGGAGTATGCTTATTACAGAGTTTACATTGCCATCTTAAGGACGATGGTCCTCAATGACAAGAAATTTATTCGAAGTTCTGCTTATATTGATGTCAATATTATCAATTTAATAACTTGAATATGTTAATCCTTTTTTTGATATAGAGTACAGTTGGATAAATAAGCATTTTTAGAGGAAAATAAGAGTGACTGTTTTTTCATCTTTTAGAGTCCTTGGGAAGATTATTTATTACCTGCAAATATTCTCGGAGATTTCCATATTTATTAATTGCAATAAATCCTTTATTTCCACGGCAAAATGCAATTTGATTATTCCCATTATCCCACCAGTTCGTTAAAGGTTCATCATCTACAATATTTTTAAAAGCAACCATATTATAAATTTGTCGCCATCTATGTTCACAAATCCAACCATTTCCACATGTTTTATCTTCGTTAAATTTTACTGATAAAATATTTCCGTCTTTATCTTTTGGTGGACCGTCATCACTGTTCACAAAATCATAACTAGACATAATTCGCGGTAATTTACAGTAAGGATGTGCTAACATAAAAGCTACTGCTATCTAAAAATATATTCAGATTATTAAACTGAAGATAACAAACAGTTTTAATTGTTTAAATAACCAACATAATCAAACACTATGTGTTCATACTGTTATTAGAGTTTGTTATGTGATATATTATACATAACAATATGGCTTAAAAGATGGGTCTTGGATTCATGGGATTCAATTGATTGATTTTGTTTATTTTCGAACTTAAACTCACTTTTGGGATCTAGAATACAACGTAAAATTAAAAAATTTATTTGAAAAAAAAAAATCGATTTTATGATTGTTCTTCAATTTGCATACGATTTTATAAAATTATCCAGTGTGGTTAAATAAGTCAGGCTTTGTCCCTGCCTTTTTACTCTGGAGTAAAAAGGAGATTGAAGACACGAATGAATTTTAAGTAAGCTGCTACTTGATATTACCAAAATAATCAGGTAACAATTATTACACAATGAAGTAGATCACAGTTCCAGCCCCAAATATTTTTGAAGACAAGATTATTACTGCACCATATTTTCTACAGATAGCATATACAATCTTTCTATATAAACTAATCGATCAATATTATGGTCTCCAAATGGTGAATATCAAATATTACATAATTTTTCTACTGATACTTATCAGTAAAAAAGAGGCGATTTAAATAATATGACGATTAAAATATAATTATTAAATACCTTATATTTTTTGGAATCTTTGAACGACAATATTCGTTTGTTACTATCTCTTTGTGTGTCATGATTATCAATAAATACTAAACTATTTGTACTGTCCATCAAACCCCAAGATGTACCAAAAGATTTGAGATATTTCAGTTCTTTGTGACCTTTAGTATGATCAGTAATCTCTTGACCAAATCGAAATTCAGTCACAATTCCAATCGGTATATAATATTCTCGTTTCACTGTTTCAAAATCTCCCATATCCGGTACTTCTTGAAAAATGAATGGTTGACTATTTGACGGAAATCCATGATCGGTTTGTAAACTATCTAGTTGATTATAAATAGCATCCAATTCCTCAGGCAAAATATGTTTTGCCGCATCAATTCTTAATATTGAATCAATTGTTTATTGTTTGAAATATTTTGAAATTACACAAAAAATATTACCTAAAGCCAGCTACGCCCATTTTAATCATGCGATTTAACTTATCCACAAGTTTATCTTGAACATATTTATTTGATTGGTCTAAATCGTTTAGTCCAAGCAACATACAATTTCTCATTTCATGTTTATCTTGAAAATTGGATAATGTGCATGAATCATGAAAATGTGAACTGTTATAAGGTACGCCTGGATAATATTTTTTTGATGGATTTGCTATTGAACCACCGGTTCCATGTACATCATCAGTTTGATAACCCATTGAATTAGAATTGCTGCTTGTCATATGGTTTAAAATCACATCCACAAATATTCTGAATATTTTATAAAATATTGTTATACCCTAATTATTAAAATAAGTTCTTGTTTAATTCCCACAAATGTCGGAAGAGGCCGTCGCACATACCCATACGTAAATTATCTAACCAACCAATCGATTGGCTCTATAAACAAGTCAATTGATAAGCTTTTTGAGACAATTATCGTATTCACTGAGCGCCAGCAATTTTTTTCAACTGAATTTTTTTTCTATCTTTTATACTTTAAAAGAAGGAACATGGATTCACAGGCCCAATTGAAAGATTGTTATCATTCAAAAAATTAAACACACTTCTTACTTCAATGATACGCCATTCTACGGTGTATTTTTTTTTTTTTTGGGTTTTTGAGTTGTCTTCGTAAGCAAATCAAATGTCGAAAATCTCCATCGATCCCTTTATTTATCCAACAATTAGTCAATACTTTTATTGAATCGATATAGTTTGGACAAAAGTCAGTGATATAAATGATTTTGAATCGCCGAAAACTATCCAACTCTATTATTTTGTTCCAATTCCGGTTCTGAATAGATAATATTTCTCACCTGACTCCTGCTTGATTACATCGCTTAACCATATTCTTAAATTGTGTTTCATTTCCTGATCTTGTAATAAATTTATAACTTATGGTTTGGTAACGTTCCCACCATGGTCTGTTTGAAACGATAAGATTTTCAGTAATTGGTGATATTTGTACACCACCATAACCATATCGCCCCAAAAATTGCTCACATTCTAAAGCAATATCATCGAATTTCCATTCAAATAAATGAACCATAGTTGTACGATCATGCAAATAATATGGATTTTTTCGACAAATGGATTTATTTGTAAATAATAGTAATAATATTATTATTAAGTTGGATAAACTTTGCGAATCCATTTGTTGCTACTACTTAAAATACAATTTATCTGATTTAGAATTGTAAAATATCCTAATTTATTCTGATAGTATACTTTTAGTAAATTAAAAACTACAATTCAAAAATAACATAGTTATTTTTTACGTTTAGGAGGGTATAATTTACTTTTGCTAAACAAAAACTTATTTATATAATATTTTCGCCTTTTTGTTATGCAAAGATTATTCGCCTTTCATTGATAACATTTGACTTTTTGAACATTAAAATTGTTGTATCGAGGAATAAACAAGTAATGTTATCAAAAAGAGAATAAGTAAAAACTAATAACGCGATCTGTAAACACGCGTTGACCATCTGTATTTAAATAATTTTAGTATGTATTGGTTTAAACTTTTGGAATAAAAAATAAACCCAAATTCATGATATGTTCATGAATGTCCCACACTAAGTGATGTGATGTTACACACAAACTTCAATAAATTCAAACAATTATCAATACTAGACAATCGAAAATATAAATATTATATCTGAGATGTACAATTTAAAAAATATACAATTCTCTTAGAAATTTTCGCACACAAATAACTCGAAAAATATTTTTCCAAATGTATGTCAAACAAATTTCTTCATTTGTTGTTATATGTTTGTGATACAAGAGTGGTGAGTGTTCTACTTGCACTGTTGCACACAAAAAATAAAATTTAACTAAACTACTTTTGACTAAACATTTGACTTAAATAGTACTCTTGATTAAATTACTTGATCAATGTGGACAAAGCTTTAGGGAATTAAATGAATAACGTCTCCATTCTATTTGAACTTTATTACCAAATCAATTAGATGAGTTTGCAATACTCGAAAATGGATGATGGCAGGTTCACTTTTCCAACAGTGATCCACTCATAACCAGGCAAAAAAAATTTCATCATTTCGTTTATCATTGGAGACACAAACAATAAATTCAATTTTTTTTAAATCATTAATGTTTTCTCAAAAAAATCGATGTTTTAACATCTTTGCAGTCTAAAAGATTTGCTTAATAGCATGTGGCATGAGATAGAAAATAATCTTTTTAAACTCCATACGATCTACAAATTTGGAATTGGCCAGTCAAAAAAGTCATAACAGTTAGTTATTATATAATATACTCGCAAACTCAGCAAAACCGCGTCTCTATATTATATCTGGAACATATTTAATTGCCATTTATCATAAAATTTTTTTCCGTATAAAATCCTCATCAGAGCAATTTGACCCCGATTTTAGACAAAAATAACCTAGTTAAAAATTATTGGATGTAAACTCAACAATTTGATAACATTGCGTATTTTGAATGCTGTAGATTAAAAAAAAAACTGGTTGACAGGTTATTATTATTATTTTTTAAGTCACTTTTCAACTACTAAGGTCATACAGTGATTACAGTTGATTCTATATAATAACAGTTCACGGCATTCCTACGTGGTCACCCAATAAAGTATGAACTTTGTCTGATGTTGCTTAAAAGTACGAAAATTGTTAATTTTGCAGTAAAAAACGTATATAATCGGTATAAAAAACTGACCCTTATTTTAAATCGAATAAGTTAGACATTAAAAAAAAAAAAAAAATCGAATAAGTAGTTTCGAAATTCATCGTAGTCAAAATGGTGACACGGGAATTAAATACTATAAACGAAATATTTATACAATTATTTTATAATATCTGTTGCGTCCTATTACAAGGTAATTTGTAGCCTCAACGTTTATTTATACAAATCATTATAATTAATTATATTCTAATTATTATACAATTAGTTCTTTTGATCGATTAAAAAATAAAACTATAAATAAACACATCATTTTGTATAACCATCCACAAATTATAATGCTTTGTAATGTTTAGGTATAATTTTTGTTAAAAATTTAACCTTGTATTTCCCTTGGAATTAATAATTATGATATATTTGCGCAGAGCGTAAATATATAATACTTATAATACATACAACTTACTCCAAACAAATAGGTATTATTGAATGACTCTTTGATTCATTATTATTAAAGTGCACAAATTCCATATACAGCAAGTGTGTGAGACCAAGTGAATTTTATTGCGTTGTAAAAAAAAAAAAAAATTTTCCATTTGTAATTATAAAAAATGCCACCGCAATTGGATTTTTTAACTGTAAGTAAATTGAAAATAATATAATTATGCTCATGTGATAAATATTTCTATTTTACAAATAATTCTCCAAAGAGTCCAGGAAATTTGTTTTAAATCAAAAATTTTAAAAATTATGTTTAAATTTGGTGTTACTCATCCAAAATTATCCTGTAATCTTTTAATGTTATTTTGTAATTCATCCCGATTTAAATACAAATCTAATGAAATCGATAGTTAAGTATCATTTAAAATTTTTAATTCAATTTAATCGGTTATTTTTTTTCGTAAATTTAAGTACATTAACAATTTATAGTGAAAATATAACAATAATACATAATCAATAACTTATTATCAGAAAATCAATAAGGCGTAACGGATATGATCAATAGAAATCAGCGAACATCTTCCTGATAATAATTTTTTTTTCTTGCCTGTAAATGAGATTAGGATTTATATATTTAATATCGATTTTTTTTTTTTTTGGGAAATGTGAAAATTAGTTCTCCTCTTTCTTAACTCTTTATTTTTTGAGTTTTGACTCTGATCAATCGTTTACACCATTATCTTGTTAACATGCAAGGAATTTCAAAAAGTTGAGATATTACAATGTTTTATTTTCAAGATGAATTCAATTACCTTATATCAGGAAATAAATAAACAATTAATCATATAGTGTTGATTCTATCAATGTACCTTGATTTATCGGTTTTAGTTATCTTAGTCATCTCAATCAGCAAAATAAATAAAATCTGTTGGCAGTTATTGTTTTAAAAATTGCGTCTTACAATCTTCAATTTTAATTTCAAAAATTTTCACAAAAAACGTATTTCCTTGCGAGCTTAAATTTTGGTTGCGTGAATGAGTAAATTGGTCCATTGGGTCTACTGTATCCATGATCCAACTTTGAAACCATAAGAGATAGAAAAAGGTTTTTTTTTATAAATAAACAATTTTGTTTGAAAGATTTTTGCGTAACCTGGTTAGCTTCATCACAATTTCAGCTCAAATTTACCTAATAAACACAATATAATTATATTGCATGTTATTATTATACCTACATGTATTTATAACTGTATTGACGAGTATTTTACGAATGCCAATAATATTTAGAAGGAAGTATTTTTAATATTAAATGCTTAAAATTTTTTATATATTAATGCTTGTGAATTCGTCATTAGCATTTACATTATATGTTTAATTAATTCATTCGATCGTAATAATTTCAATGTACGACAGAGTTATTTATAAAACCATAAATTTTTTTGACATAATTATGGATCGTAAATAATCTTTGAATTATATAAAGTTACAACCAGAAGCATTTTTTATAATTATTTTTTTGAATTTGTTTAGAATTTTCTTTGCTTCAATTATTGAGCAATATACTAATTAAAAATTGAACGCATATTGTATGCAAATTTATACGAAAATGAGCTACTCATTAGAAAAAACTTGATAAAATATACTAATAAACTGGTTATCATTTCAAGCAATTAGATCTAGCTGAAATGCCTTAAGCATATTCATTATATTTTTCTAAATATTTTTAAGGGGGATTGAAACATAATACTAAAGCACCCACCATTTTGTAAAATCTCTTTCAATTTTCGCGCAAAAATAACCCAAAATATACTACATATACAAATGTTTTGAAATTTGATATGCACAATATTGACATGAAAATGGAGGTAAATTTTTTCTCGGAAAACATTTTTAAATATAAAATCTTTTGGGTTAGATTCTAGATACCAGTATATTTTTTTCTATGCAATATTCTGTGTTTGTACACCTTTTAGGCATAAAAGAAGAAGTCTATTTCCAATTCTATAAAGGATAGTATGGATATTTTGGTTAACGTTTCTCTCCCATCTCGGAAAATGAACAAAGAATCTAAAAAAATATCCAAGAAAAATACCTTGAAGGAATCTTTCATAATATGCTGTATAACGTTTAAAAGCTTTTTTCTTTGCACCTAGAACATCATAAAATCTTTATGAAATTGCCAAATAAATAAATAATATAAGTAATTTAAACACATTTCCGTGTTTCATTATCAAATATTTGATGTACATACACGGAATCTGATGACGATTTTTAATTAAACATATATGTAGTTATGTCCATCTCGTATGAAATATAACTAAAATTAAACTCTTATCATTATCCATTTTATTTGTTTTAATTTTATGGTATTTTCCAAGGATAAGTTTATATAAATTTATACTTATTAAATGTAAAAAAAAGTAAAGTTTATAATAGTATTCTGAGTAAGAATTCTATTAGACACATAAATCTGCTTTGTAATTTACTTCAAATTTGAACTTTATACAAACAGTGGTGGCTTTAAATAAAAATATAGACATCAGCGGCATCAGTTTTTTTTATTTTCCAGTCAGAAAGATAGGTTAAATGAGCAGAATAGTATATTATTTTTATAAATTACTAATCAAATAATGTCAAAAATTACAATAGACGAACTTTTTGTTTTGTCGTCTCGTTACTGAAGTTTTTTTAAGATTTTGTCATAGTTCAGTCACATTCCGACATTTTATCAACAGCTGTTGTTCTGATAAAAAAGGGATGTGTTTCTAAACATCTGTAAATAACGAGTAATATAAATTGTATTTCTTTCAATTTTCTATCATATATAACTCAAAAGATATTCTCCAAATATTATGATACATCCTTTTAATAGCTTCTATTGGTAGTACTGCTAATGCAGACAGTCATGATAAACTTTGCTCAATAGTTAATGTACTGACTGAAAATCTGTACATGACGTGAATATTTGGATATAATTCTTCCAAATTATTTCCTTATATGTTCTGTACAAATTGTTTATAATGTCGTTGATAGTATCTTGTGATTTGGATTATAAAAACTAGGATATTTGAAGACTATTTTCGCCTTCTCGAAGTATTGTTTCTAAATTTTAGAATGCTTGACAGGGTCTTCCTTCTCAAATCAAAATTTAGACCCCAGAAGCCTTGATGCAAAATTTTAGTATACTTTTTAAACTATTTTTCAAGGCATGCGCCAATCCTTTTAAAATTCAAAAACAATTTTTGTTCTATAAAATTCTATCGTAAAAGCAACAAGTGTTTACAAGATCATATGGCTAGTTTTGACTTTTAATTTTATCAAAAGGACATATCTTTATGAAATTAATAGACTTGAGACACACCTCTCAAATTTGAGTTACGAAATTCTTATAAATAATAATATGAAGTAATCTATTATCACATTACATTAATTGACTTATCAATAATTTTCGTAGATCGTGTAAATAAAAGGTACTCATATCGTTGATAAATGTTTTTAAAAAAAATGTGTAACATTATTAAAAATTATATTATAAATAAATTTGACGTAAGTACTTATCTACGTGACGATAAAATTTAATTAAAAAAAAAAATTAGCATAATAACTGATTTCGGTTTAAATGAACAAATTAAATAATATATTAATATTTTGCTATACCCGTTTCGATTGTCTTTACAATCATCTTCAGTAGCTTAAAGCATAACTAATAAATAAGCTATATCGTCATTTTTTGAAAGCTCATTATATTTTCAGTATTTTGAAAATGCCCCTCCTTGATAAATGTGTAAAGCTTTCAAAAGTATAAATTAACAACATATAAAAATGACAGACTTAATGAAATTTTATACTTTTTGTCACTTTCAAAATTGTTTGCCAAAACTTTGAAACGTGATAATCGTCTGCTGTCATTATTTTTTAATTACAACAATATTTTAAAATTTCCAAACGGCAGATTTAATCAGTTTTGAAATTGATTTAATTTTCTCATACTTGTCGTTCCTGAAGAACTCATTAAGCCAACTATGCTGGATGTCAGTCCTCGCCTCGTGGATGGTATGTGATAAATTTGAGGTATAATCAATTACATACAGGTAGCCGGAACTACTATCCCATAAACTATGATTATATGGTAAACAAATATCATTTTTAATTTAACCGATAAATTAAATAATAATCATGCTTTATCATTTATAAATATTCTTCTAATAATGATAAATTATTAACTTCTCTTATCAATTGCGTTCATAATTCCATAGATAAAAATTTATTCTAGGATCCGTAGATTTAAAACTTGAAACATTTAAATTGTAATCAAATGATATAAAAACTTATTAAAATGTAACTAGATAAAATTAATTAGGGATCAAAAAAGAAACATCTATAATAAATACAATTACTAATGCAAATACAAAATAAACACGATTTCTTGCCATAAAATTACATTAAGACCAATTTTATTCCTGTAAAAACGCTGTCTGCCATTTTGGTGACGTAATACCGGTATATAATATTGAAAATACTGGTATAACACATTAGGAACAAAATATAACCTAACAATTTTAAATAGTTTTTTACTAATTAAAATGACTGTTCAGATTGAACTGACAGATGACAACTAATAATTTTTACCAAAACGACGTCACACAATGGTAGTCTAGTGTTTTCGGTCGCGTAAAATAAAGATAAAAATATCGAATTTTAATTTTAAGGTAATAAATTAATCACATGCTTTTATGATTTAAATTTAGAATATTTACGAATGTTTTTGTTGGTGTCAAATTTCATACTTTATTTTTCACTACCGAAAGTTAGTAATATATTTTATAATTAATAAAGATTATCTTTACTATACCAAATATGATATTATCATACATACTTGACAATATTTTTTTTTTTAAATAAATAAATACTAAATATATATCTCTCATGTGTTTATAGTAAACTTGACTATTATACTATAAATAGTGTTAATTAATTTATACTAAGTGGTGTGTGTTCTAACAATTAAGTGTAATTATTAATTCTTGAACATTTAATTGTAAAAGTGATATAAAATTACTACATATTTTTTTTCTATTTGTCGAATTTTTGAATAATAAACCGTTATCAAAATGATGGATATACTAACCAAGGTATTTAAAATAAATTGCCAAAAAAATATATATAAACGGGTATAGAACAATAATTAATAAGGGACGTAGTTTCAAAAATATGATGCAAATTTTAAATTATTATATTTATTGATTTTTTTCAATTCAAAATCGGATAGTATTAAGAAATGTTTTTGGGCGAAAAGGCATTTTAACTTCAGGTAATGGAGTAAAAGACGGTACAGAGGACCAAAAGGTCTAGGTACAAGGAACACTGTTGTGGTTCCTCTCTTAATATATTAAAAAATCACAATTGGGCAACTAATATTATATGTTTTTTTTTATAGAAAGTATCCTGTTTATTACGAAAATTTTCATAAAATTTCAAAATACACAGTTTTTTTTTGTTTTTAAAGTCAGTGTCATATAATCTTAATACGATCCGATACGCGACTTAATATAAGAAAGCTATATTTCTTTAAAATGTTTTCTAATTCTTCGTTATTTATTTTACAATGCATAACCTTATAAATTAAAAATTATTTATATTTATTATTAATTTAAACAAAATTATACAATAAGTGACATTTTTATTCTGCGGAAATTATTCGGGATAAATTACTCAAGACTTTCGTTTTCAAAATTTTCTTGCTAAATCTTATTATATTTGCAAAATCTCATTGTATTTGCGTATTTTGATATTTGTGAGTTATTTGTTTACTAAATTTTTTTTCTCATTTTTAATGAAGAATCCCATTACCTGAATTTTGACTAATGCTGCCAGATTTAGTCCTAGTAAACCTAGTTTGATGCCTGTCTAGTTCCCCTAAAGCCTTTCGTCGAGTTAATCACTGATGTTAACAACAGGATATACATGTTTGAATAACGGAACATGTGGGTGTTATGTAAATATTATCTAATTAGACATTTATTATTAATAAAATTAAACTTAAAGGTTTTGTTCAATACTTCGAATTTCACTTCCAACAAGACATAGAAATATAAAAAAAAAAAAAAACAAAAACTAATAATAATTTTAAATACAAGAATCGCTTTGTAAATAATTAGAGAACTAATTTATGTTTTGCAATATCATCCAGTCGTATTAATATGTTTTGTGATAATTGTTTAATCATATTCATATAAATGTTTATTTTTTAATCATATTCATATAAATGTTTATTTAAATCATATCCATGAAATTAGTTCTCTTAATTATTTACAAATCAAATTTCACAAACTAAAGCTTTCAACAATTAATTACAAAAATAAATAATTATGTTTTTAAGCTCATTGGTAAAAAAATTTATTTACATTTTAAGAATTGCATAAATTTAATGAAACTAAAATACTGTGGCTAGAATGCTAAATACAACCTTTTTAATTTTATAAATTATGGTTTAATTTTTTCGAATTATCGACACACTTTTGGTCTCTATGTTCAACCTGTTATTATACTAACCCATGTGATTTGTCGTATTTTTTTGTTTCAAAACTGATGAAGTATATAAAAAAAAAGTATCGATACCTCAAAATAAAATTAGCGAAAACTCGAAAATTGATATTCTTTATTTTCGTTTGATTTTGACATCTTTTAATCGAACCTGTATGGCAACTTGATGCAAATTACTTGAGTTTGTCCATTTGGAAATAGTACTGTAGATAAACTCAGCAACAATAAAACTCGACCAAAATCTTTCATTATTATTTAAAATTATATACGATTATTCTATAAAAATCTTGATAATTTTTTTCATATTAAAATCAAGGTCTCATATGAATAAAGAAAATTAATGAAGTAGTAAAAATATTCATCTATAAATTTTATTATTATTATTGTTAATTTAAAGTGTTTATTTGATAAACGGCACTTATGATAATAATTCAAATGTATCAATAATTTTGAACTCTGTTCATATAAGTTTAACGTAACGTATATAATCAAAATCATAACAACAGCTTTTTATTTCTGAAATAATTATATTTCAAAATAATAAAGAAAACAATTGAGTATAACCAAATGTAAATCATTACAAGCTTTTATATAATTTCATTTACTCTAATGTCTATTATCAAAACTTATAATAATGCAAATATGACGGTAGAGTTTGAAAAACTTAATTGTTTTTAATCTTCCTTTGCTTTCATCATATTTTGCCTTTTAGTTTTGTATTAAAAATTCTCATAAAATTATTTTTTTATAAACTGTGAGTATAGTGTTTAAAGGGGGTTGAACCAGAAAACTGAAGCACTCTCCATTATGTAAAATCTTTCAATTTTTGCACCAAAATTATTCAAAAAATATTTATCCAAATGTTTTGAAATTTAGTATACACAATAGTGTGATATGACAAAGGGGAGGCTTGCCGTTGAGTTTTTCTCGAAATTTTTAAATATAAAATCGAATTTTCGAGAAAAACTTTCCGGCAAGCCCTCCGTTTTCATGCCAATATTGTGCTTATCAAATTTCAAAACATTTGGATAAGTGTTTTTTGAGTTATTTGTGCGCGAAAATTGAAAGAATTACAATGTATATTACATGAATGATGTATATTACAGCTAGTTAGAAACAAACTACTTTATGTCAACAGCTGTGGATAATCCCTCTTAAACATTATAAAAATATTTTTATTGTTTAAAGATTTATTTCATGTAATTTTGAATGAGAGATCAATAATCAAGTAGGTGGTAATATGGCATAAATTAATTGTAATTTTTCTGTGTAACCACTGGATTTCGGCGTGGTCCTGTAGTTTCTTCTCCTTCGTATGGGTCTATCACATCTCCCTACACGAAAAGGTATGATTGCCTTCAGTTGATGTGATGTTATAAGAGACTTATTCCAGAAGGAGAAAAGTTAAATAAATATAATAATTTTTTCAAAAGTCATTTTGAATCATTTTACTTTTGAATTATACGAAAGTTATTCGATCTTTTAGTCTAAAATTATGATATAAGCCCAAAAAAAAAAAAATTATCTATAAAACAGTTAAGTTAAAGCAATATTCTGAGTAATATTTTTTGTTGTATTGGTTACTTGATGTCTGAACACCCTGTAAGATTTTCATTTTCACTTATGCCAGTTATATCCAACATTAAACTTCACATTTTCGCAATGTTGATTAAATTTTTGGCATTAAAGGTTATTTTAAAATATGCATGGTCATAAATTATAAAATTTTGTGTTATAATTTTCTTATCGTGAAATATTTTCATATTTCAAATTCTAATAAGAGATATTTATATGACTTTTTATTGCGTATTATTTTTTTTTTTTCATGCGTAAACATTGGTAGCTTGAAATCCGAATCCTAAGCAATTAAGCCTAACAACATTTTGCACTTTAGATTGTATAATCAATTTGAAATCTACAATGGTGTGACATCTCTTAAATATTTTCTTGAAACTCATCAATATTTGATTCCCATGTCTCGATACATCTTTGAGATTTTCATACGAATACACTTCGATTCTTAGTTAACGTCTTTATTCTAAGATATTCTACAACATTTTGGGACTTTTTATAAAATAAATGTATTCGGGGAAAATTTTCGCTGTCCCCTTAATAATACTGATATAATTTTTTTTTTGCAATGGAAGGATCCGCCGTCATATACTGCTAGCAATGTTTCTTATTCTCAGCATGAGGTCACAAACACTCATTTGCTCAAACATATTATCTATACACGAATGAAGGATTATTAAATTTATTAGGTTATTTATAATTACATAATTATAATACTTATATATAATAAATACTTCATATCTGCATGGATGTATTTTGTGTAATTTAATAATTACAATAAAAATAATGAGTTCAACAATTAACTCTGTTAATTGTTATTTTATGATAACATCAGGGATGCTAATATCGATTTTATTTTTGGGTATTTTTCAATTTTAAGGATAGTTGGCTAAGTTCAATGTCGTTGGAATTAATAACATAATATATTAATTTACTTAATATCAACCAAAGTCTTGATAAGACCGTTGAGTTTTAAAAAAAAAAAGCAAGTGAAATTAGTTTATTTTATAAATAATGATAGAATATAAGAGATAAGCCGGTTTTATTTTCTGATAATTTCTAAATTCAGAAATAAAATTTATTAAAGATAAAATAATAAAAAATAAACAATTTTTAAAACATATTTCATAAAACGTCCTCGTATAATTCGAAAAAGCAAATGTTAAATTGATAAAATAAATAAAATATTGTACAAATAAAATTATTTAATAATAGTGAATGAAAATTATGTAAATACAATTTTCTAAATACAAGGTTTCATATGACTCAATATATAAACTTACGTATAGAATTAAGGATGCAAATGTTATATCGATGTTTTCAATACATCGATATTGTATCCACATCATCGATATTGAATTCTGTAACATTATATAAAACCCTAAGCCAAAGATCGGCTCAAACGTTTGCTGCAAGGAGCATCTTTTTGGTTTGCCACTTCGTGTTTTATTGAGTAGGTGATTTATATTATATGCTTTTAAAACTTTTAAATAAAGAAGATCCACTATCAACATTGAATTTGCGTAAAGAAATTTAAAATTCGTGTTTTTGAATTATGAATTTGTGATAAAATAATGGTTTATATACGTATTATAATTAAGTCTTTTTGTCACAAAAAGTACATATAGCCTTAGAATGCTCCATCAAAAAAATCGATGTTTGACTTTAAACAAATATCGGTGTTCTGACAGTGACAGCATACCGAAAATATGTTCAGAAATATAACTTCTAAATATAAATATAACAAACGAAAAATCCAATTTTCCAATAAAAAAGTAAGTAGTTTGTGAGCATCCTGTATAATCAATCCAGTTGTCAAATTTTTATTTGATATTTAAAAAAATCTCAAATGAAAAATGAACTTCTTCTGTCTATCTTTACTGAAACTTAATATATAAAAAAATGCAAATATACTAAAAAATACGAATATGTAAAATGTAAAACTTTGAATCTAAAATGAAACATTTAAAATTAAAAAGATTATTCTATTTTCCCTAATAAATTAATGATTTTTCAACAAAATCTATTCAAGATTTTCCAATATAAAAATGAAATCTGGATTTTCAACCATTAACGAAGTAGGACTCTGTGATGATATAAGATGTCAAGTAAATTTTGAAATATAATTTTCATTAAAAAAAAAAATTAATTTCTTTTCAGCCAAAATTTGTTTATTGTATTAGCATATTCGCATCAACAAATATTGATATTCTCTAGCGAATACACATTATAGCGACCAGCGATTTGTGATTTTCGATGGGTTCGCTCAACTGAATAAAATTTCGTTTGATGGTTGAAAAATTTACTATAACATTGACAATTTTAATCATAGTAAATAGCTTAATACAAAACTAAAAATCATCGATGAATTGGATGTCGTCGCGGATTTGCAATTTACTATAAACTTATAAAATTGGCAATGTTGTCATAAGGTTGTTTGTTCAACCATTAATCAAAATTTTATACAACTCTGCGAACCAATCGCAAATCGCTCACTGCACGAGCATTTATCATTAGAATACAACCACTACAATGGCTAAATATTTTATATAATATCTATAAGAAAAAGTTTTTGAAAAAATAGAACCATAGAAT
Organism: Chrysopa pallens; assembly: GCA_020423425.1. Classification (NCBI taxonomy): domain Eukaryota; kingdom Metazoa; phylum Arthropoda; class Insecta; order Neuroptera; family Chrysopidae; genus Chrysopa; species Chrysopa pallens. Next base: position 47,420,565 of record CM035594.1, read on the forward strand.
TATTTAAAAAAATATACATTATTACGCTTAGATTCTGAAGATTTGGTCAATTTCAATAAATCTTGATGTACGACCACCAAATAAATTCACCAATAATGTTGCAATCTTTTATCCCAAACTATTAATACTTTTGTATTAATTAAACCTCAAAATCTATATTCTTTACGATTCATATGATGTCTAAACTTGTCGAATAAAGAAATTTCAATTTAGAATATATGTTTGTATTTTAGATTCGTAGTCAACGGGGTACAAGTGGAACACGAGAATTTCGTGAAGTAACATTGAGAGACGCACAAATTCAATTAAATCATGAATTGGAACGATTAATAAGGACTGCACCTGAATCAAAACGAGAATGTTTTCAAAAAGAATTTGATGGCTTTTCAAATTTATTTGGAAGATTTTTAAATGAAGAAGGTCCTGCAGTCGAATGGAATCAAATTGAAAAATTACCACCAAATGCTATTCGAGATTACAATTCATTGTCACATCCGAATAAAGATGAAATTCGTAAAATGTTAGAAAAATTAATTGTTGTAAAATTAAATGGTGGTCTGGGAACGTCAATGGGTTGCCATGGTCCTAAATCAGTAATTCCTGTACGAAGTGAACTTACATTTTTGGATTTAACTGTACAACAAATAGAAGTGAGTATGATATAACAGTGCCAGGATGTTTCTGTCATCGTAGTGGAGAAATGTGAGTCTCTTTTGAGAAATAAAATAAGCACCATCACACATATAATTTAAAACTTTTTATCTTAATAAGACATTTTTAAACATAATATTTTTTTATATAGCATCTCAACAGAACTTATGATGTCAATGTACCATTGGTGCTCATGAATTCATTTAACACTGATGACGATACACAAAAAATTATTCGAAAATATAAAGGTTTTAAAGTAGAAATCCATACATTCTGCCAATCGTGCTTTCCAAGAATAAATCGTGAAACATTAACACCAATTGCGAAAAATTGTAATATTGAAGAAGACTTAGAATCATGGTATCCACCAGGTCACGGTGACTTTTATTCAAGTATAGAAAACTCTGGTTTACTAAAAAAATTTTTAGCTGATGGTCGTGAATATTGCTTTTTATCCAATATTGATAATCTGGGTGCAACAGTTGATCTCAATATTCTTAAGTTATTATTAAACCCAACTTCAAACATATCACCGGAATTTGTTATGGAAGTTACCGATAAAACGAAAGCTGATGTTAAGGTAAAAAAAGTTTATTTTGAAGTTAAACAATAATATAATTAAATTTTTTTAACATGTCATCATTAGGGTGGTACTTTGATGCAATATGAAAATAAATTGAGATTGCTAGAAATTGCACAAGTGCCTAAAGAACATGTTGACGATTTCAAGTCAGTGAAAACGTTCAAATATTTCAACACAAATAATTTATGGGTTAAATTAGATGGTATGTTTAATTTTAATAATTATATGATGAAAATATGTAATCTCAAAATTTCCAATTCTTGTTTCAAAGACGTCATATTTGTTAATCGAATAAAATTAAATTCGTGTATTGTACGTCAATCGAATTAGTAAATGTCAAAGTCAAGTGGCCTTCGTTTAGGCAACAAATCATGCATATAAGATAATAATAAATTATCTAGGTCGCATTTTCAACTTTAAAGCTGCTGATCTTCGAACTTGTCGTTCCCACAATCATAAATTGTTTTACCACGATTTCTTAATTTGTTTTTTTTCGAGAAAATTTTATATTTTGAGATAAATCTTGGACCTTCCTAAGATAGAAATTAGATGAATAAAAAAGAATCTAAGATATTTTGAAAAGCAATTTTTATATCAGTTAATCTGAAATAATATAATTTATTTTTTTTAGCTATTCAAAGGGTTCTGAATGAAAAAACTTTAAACATGGAAATAATCGTGAATAATAAAACATTAGATAATGGCATAAATGTTATACAATTAGAAACAGCTGTTGGTGCTGCTATGAAATGTTTTGAGGGAGCAATTGGTATAAATGTACCACGTAGTCGATTTTTACCTGTTAAAAAGACATCCGATTTGGTATTAGTTATGAGTAATGTATACAGTTTACAAAGTGGTTCTTTAGTCATGTCTCCAGAACGTATGTTCCCAACAACACCATTGATTAAATTAGGTGATAATCATTTTGCTAAAGTGAAAGAATGTTTAGGACGTTTTGATAATATACCAGATATGTTGGAACTAGACCATTTAACTGTTTCTGGTGACGTTACATTTGGTAAAAACGTTTCTTTAAAGGTAAGTGTGTTATCTTCTTGTTACCCAATTTTAGTATGTAATCAGCTGGTCCTATCAAAAAAACTATACACTGAATGATCTAAAATGATATCTGTTCAAAATATTCAACGATCTGTAAATGTATGTACTATTAGCATTTTTCAGAGATAATTTCTAATAGATTTAATATTTTTTTGTACTGAAATATGGAAAAAAAACTGAAAGCTAATTTAAACTGAAAGCTAAAAAGCTAAAAGTTTAAACTGAAAGCTAATTATTAAATTAAACTTAATGACTTCGGTTTCGTCGATTTGATTACAGAAAGGACATGTAATTTTTCATAAAAATTTTTTCCTTTATAAGAGATGCCACAGTTCCCAATGAATCAACTTATTTATAGACTGCACTGTTTAAAAATTTAATATTAACATAAAAAAAAATTTTTTTCAGGGTACTGTTATTATAATTGCTAATCATGGAGATCGAATTGATATTCCATCAGGTGCACAACTTGAAAATAAAATAGTATCCGGTAATCTTAGAATTTATACACATTAAATACATAAAGTGTGTGTAAATATTAGAATCCAGTTAAAAATGCCATCTATAGCCAATGAGTGCTTTGTATAAAATATAATATCGAAATCGTATACTATTTGAAAACAGTAAAGTTTCTTTAATATTGTTATATTGTTTTTTAAATTATTTTATTGTAAATATTTAATATATATTTTATTAACATTGTAAAATATTGAAATTGTAAATAAATTTATAAAACGCAGAATATTATACTTTATTGTATAGTAATCTAATATAAAATAAAAATTTATTACAGTTGTGTTTTGGAAATTTGGTTTTATTTTATTACACAATTTTTAAATTTCCCTAGCCTAAACTTTACCAGTAATGCATTATCTTATAAAATTAGTTACAATTTTTGTCCTATGTATGATCAGAATTTATTACAGGACTGACTGTTTGTTGACCATCAGAATTTCTGATCAGATAAATTTTATCGTGTGCACTCGTCCTTAATTTAAGTTTAGAATTTTATTATTTTATTGATCCTAGTTTCACATTTTGCTGTGAAATATAGCAACTCTTTTATCTAATTAGCCTTTATTATTTTAAATGTTAATTTATTTTAACCTTCAAATATTTTTTTATTTACTCCTGTCAGCAAAATAATATACTTTTATAAGATATATTTTTATAAGATAATTGACATTTAATTTTTGAATTGTATTATATATATATTTTAAAAATAATTAATATTAGTATTCATTAAAAACAATCTTTATTTTGTGATCTATAGTAATTTTGTGGTACGTGAAATTGGAATGTAATTCTATACAAACAAGTCAAAAAATTTATTTAGTAAAAAATTATATTGTGTCATTTTCAAACACCGTTATTTGAAAAAGATAATTATTTATTTTTTTTTTTGGTAGATAAGGTCTATCTTTTATCTAAATTATTTTTAGTTATTATGGTAGAATCTCACAATTATCGACGTATTTGGGGCCTTAATTAAGTCAAAAAGCAATTAGAGTATAACTTTCCAATAAAGTATATGTAATTACTTCATTGCAAAATAAAATCGGTGAATTACAATGACAGAAAATTCTGTGATTAATTCATATAGTTAATTGGAATGTGAATCTCTAATTTCCCCTTCGATTTTCGTTATCTTGGTTCCCCGTTATCTTGATGTGGATTCCACCATAACAGCAAACAGCTATCATTAGAAAATCAAATGTATATACAGAAAACCTGATGTCGTACTTAATCTGTTAATCCTAACCTCCGTATATTTCTTAGACACTGTTTAAAATTAACATATAAAAATATACGCGATATTTTACAAGAAACATTAAATTTTTATCATTTAAGTTTCAATCATACGACATTTCAAAGAACATTGGAATTTGTTTTTGTATTAAATATTTGTTTATATAACGAAAGATATGCAAACTAATAAAGACCGCAGATACAGATCTACACTTTTTGTCATCCATAGCAAAAGTGGCGCTCGGTGTTTCACCTTTGTTATAAATCACAAGACATTCAAAATTTGTTTTTCCTCTGGCGTTCGGAGCAGTCTGCCTCTTCCCAGATCCGTGTCGTTGAATAAAGAATGTTTTTTTATATCAACTATAGCTTTTTTGATTGACAAATATTTTCTCAATTGAATAACATTTAAATGTTACAGGAGGCGCAATAGACCGAGGGAAGAACTATATCGAGATTCTAAATAAGTTGCAGTTTAATTAATAATTTAAAAAATTATCATTTGCGACAGTTTTTAATAATTATTATTTTTAATACTAATGTTTATTTTAGATTCACAAATGAATGCTATTGTATGATATTCATCAAACTATTTATGGTATTTTCATCAATTGAAGACAAATGAGAATATTGTGGCATGGTGGTAAACCTATATATGAAGTAAACCATGACTACAAATTGGAAGTTCGCCTATCTGAATATATTTTTTATGTTTTGTTTGTTTGGGTTTTTTTAAAAACTTAATAATTTGTAAATTAAAATAAAAATTAAAAAAAAAAAAAGCTTTATTTATTTATTTTTTATACAAATCATTTATTTTGTTAAAATAATTTTATGTTGGAAAAGCGAAATATTTTTTATAATTTTCTTGTTTTTCTTTTAGCTATCAGAATATTTGGTATTCTCCACGATAATGTGCTGGCTTTAATGTCGTTCTCAAATGGTGTATTCAGATATTCTCTAATGACTTGTGATCCTATCAATGGATGAATTGAGTGACTCTTCAGTTTGATATGATGTTAGAAGTTTTTTTTCTTTTGGAAAAATTTAATTCATTTTTTTTTTTTTTTTTTGCTTTCAGTTTTATTAATTTTCCTGGTTGAATTCTTTGAGATTTGAAGTTTGTGTTCGAAATAATATCTAATTGTCTTTGATGTAAACTAAATTCCTTGAATATTTGTATATAATACGGTATCATTTGATAATATTGTATTTTCATTTTATATACGTATCTTTAATTACATGTTCATATTCGACGGTAATAAAAAATAATACAAGTTCATCTTCGGATATACTTATTTTTGCTTTATATTTTTTAATTTTTAAGTGATTTTTCTCATATTTAACATTTGTGGATTTTTATAGGTAAAATTGAACCCAAAGGAAAGCCAACAAACTTACCAAAGCAATACCCGATTATTAAAGTCGATAAATAATTAAAATTTTGCTAAATTTTTATTTTTGGTTATTTTTAGTATCAACAGATTGTATACCTGCGATGACACAACAGGAATATCCTACGCAATACTTCGAACATGAGTTGTTTGCACCACCCCAACTAATGTACAGACTTCATGAGACAGATAGATTCTACGCTGGACGAAGACAATATTATACAACGGGTGCCCGAAACAGAGACTCTGTGAATTATAGAGTTTCAACTTATGACGCATCTTCTGGTAGTAGTGGAGTAAGTTCAAGAAAAACTAGTGGTGTACGAATGTCATCTAATAGGGAAGCTGATCTGGGTTTTGCTACTAAAGTGCCTCGAGCTACTATTCAGTGGTTACTAGAAAATTACGAAACTGCTGAAGGGGTGGTATTACCAAGAAGTACATTATATAGCCATTATTTACGACATTGTGTTGACCAAAAATTGGAACCAGTTAATATGGCATCTTTTGGGAAATTAATCCGATCAGTATTTTTAGGTTTACGTACACGTCGGTTAGGTACAAGGGGTAATTCAAAGTATCATTATTATGGTATTCGTGTAAAACCAAGTTCCTCTTTGTTTAGTGTGATGGATGATGCTACAAATAACTCTATAAGACATAAGAAATTTATTGCAAAATGTTGATGGATATATAGTTATCTACGTTCTCTGGACATAGACTAGATTAATTACTCTTATTTTTATAGTTCTTTTATGTAATACGATTTTAAATCTTTGATTTCCTTTTTCTATAATATAATCATATTATACTTTTTGTCTAACCCTTTCATTTGTCATATGCTGGTATTTCATATTTATAAAATTATTTCTTAAAGTTACGTTCTATCTCATGTAATTTTAAGAAATAAAGCATTTTCTTAAAATAAAAAAATGCAATATTAAGTGTAATCATAGATAATTAAGAAATTAAATAATATGTTTTATTTTTGTTCAGAAATTTTATGATTTATAAATAAATTTGTATATTTTTAAATTCGTTTTATTTTTTTATAATTTAAAATTATAATAATCGTTCATATTTATGAACACAAATTTTATTTATTTCAATATGTGACAATTCGTGAATTCGAATGTAAACCATTCTAAATACGAAATAAAGCAAATTCACTTCTTCGTTACTGGGTCTAAATCTATGGCATTAAATCGTATTGTTCTTTTCACTGTCTTTTTCAATAAAAAAATGTAGAAAATTTTTTTTTTTTTTTGTTTTTTTTTTTTTCTTCAGACACACAAACACAATCTCAAAGAAGGCATTTTAATTACACAACTATGATATATTGTGGAAAGAATGGATATTGGATATATTAATTAAAACGAGCATAGCAACGAGAAATGTGGTAACTTCTTGAACTTATCGTACATGATAGAGAAGTCAAAAATTAATAATACATTTTCAGAATTCGTACTTATTTTCTTAGGGATTATACATTTTTATCAAAATTACGAATTTAGAAATTCAAAGCATTTTTGTCATCGCTTGTAAAAAAAATAATTTTAAATTCCTATGCTATGTTGCTTAATTTTTATTTAAAATAAAACCAAGGAGGATTCGATAAAAACTTGAAGACAAATATTTTTATTAAATAATAAAAATGTTAATGATAAAAAAGAATTTCGTAACAAACATTTTATTTATATAAATTAAAATAATACATGTTTAAAATATTATACATTACAGGCATGATGCATTTCATTTTATTGAATTTTAACTTACATAAACTACTGACCTGACTAAATCACATTTCATACTTGTTAAATACGCAAAAGTTAATGTATAACAAAGTAACTTAATAATACGTTAAAAAATTTAATAAATTAATATACATTTTCATCTATTTTATTTAAAGTTTCAAGCCTCAAATTTGTTTATTATGTAAAGTAAAATCTCAAAAATCAGATAAAACAAATTTTTTAATTGTTTACTTCAATAAGATGATTTTAAGTTTTAAAACCGATTATACTTCTCATACATCTTAAAAAAATTTCACAAATTCTCAAGCTTAGATTTTAGAATAAATAATTGAGTTTAAATTAAAACATTTTAAATGAAACAACTGACTTAAAAAAATAATTTGATTTATGATAGGTTTTGCTACTATAAGCAAAGATAAATTACAAGATAGTGATAAGATCTCACATATCTGAGAATTGATAATGTAATGTATAAATAAACCTGGTTTTGGTATATTATAATTTATGAAAACCTGCTTTAAGATCCTTATTTTTTAATTGAATTAGTAAATTAGAATTTGATTATATTATTCTTTCACAAAAACTATCGTCAGCTAAAAATTATTAATATTATTGTTTGTTCCTGATATGTAAATTTTCATATAAGCTTGAACCGTTGACAAACATTGGGATTAATTTATTTACAAAAATATTTGAAATTATTTCAATTTACTAAATCAGTCTTCAAATTTCAAACTTACAAAACTTATATGACAACTTGCATTCCCATATTACTTTGTAAATATTGTGTTAGCGCATTTAAGGCAACTGTTTGTAGATTAGAAGAGGCCATTAAAAGAGGAACTACAGTTATTATATCTTCTGGTCCAACATTTTGTAAGGCTTCGTATACAGAGTCAACTAATTCTTGTTTTTGTGAATCTGACATTTCACTAATAATTAATACAACAGATTTATATTTATTTTTTCCAGAAATTCCAGCTCCAATAGCACCAATTATCCCTCCTAGAATGATACAATTGTTTATAAACCCTGTTTATTTAGAATTTCTTTGTTCATATAAAATTAAGGTTGATTGAAAAATTATTTTTAAAATAACAAAATCTATTTTAACGTAATTTTTACCATGTGATAAATACCTGCAGCAAGTCCTACAGGACCTCCAAAAATACCTCCAATAGTGGCAAATACTCCAGTTACTAAACCTCCTTTCAGTGATTCTTGAACGGTTACACGTATATTTCTATCTCTTGCAAGTATTTCCACTGCATTTAACAATTCAGCACCGTTAATAGGCATTTTTGACGATAAATTATTTTAATTATCACAACACCAAAGTTCATCCAAGACTAATAACTGACAATGAAAATAACCAAATATATTTATATTCTATGAAAATAACTAACTTTTTTTATCAATTAAAAAAATTAAGATTTACGTAATCGAGATAGAGGACTATATCATAGAATTTTTGACAACTTCTGACAGAATGACAACTTAAATCGTATATGTTTAAAGTGTTGTCACATTTAATTGTGACTCAAAAAATAATCGAAAAATGAATAAAATGAATAGTAATGACGACAGCGATAGCGAAACGTTTGTTATGGATAATAAACCGATAATTACATGTAAGGTTTCATTAATAATATTGATATTTACAAAAGTGGAGTGCTCTTCTGTTCAAGTTGTAATCATAATTTTATAAATTTAAAATAATAAATTATTTATTTATTTAATTTTAAACTATTTATTCGAATAGGAAAAATTAACATTTTAACAACGAAATAGTTTTTAAATATATGGAATAGTTAGGATATTATAAATTTAAAACAAATAGAAATAACGGAATGGTGTCAATTCTCAAGAATGTTTTGGATATATCATTCCCTTGCTTATGGGAATAAATTCCACAGACTCATGGTTATCTTCATGATTGAAAATATATGCTGACCTATTTCAGTCGCTTACTCCAGAAAGTCGCTTAAGTATATGCATAAAATCTTTGCTTATTTAATTAAAAAATATGATTCTTGTCTATAATCAATAATTATAAAATTTCGTCACGCTTCAATATCTTGAAAACCATGTAAAAATATTACATTACTAAATTTTGCTCCATATTGATGTGTTTGGCAAGTAGCTTTTAATATAAAATATTTCGTAATTATCATTTTTAGCTAATTTCGCCTGTACCGAAAGTGAGAGTCTGATTGGTTCTGGAAGATCTGAAAACTTTTGTCACGAACACATATACTGACCGAGACATTTTCATTTGAGATTAGTATTTGAAAATCTTAATTAGAAGCACTTGAAAATTTTGAAAAGTATTTCTCGACCTTATATTTCATCCATACTCCTTCTAATAAAATCAGATATGTTAGCAGAGGCTTTACCACATACGGAAGTTTCAACAAGAATATTTCTTGAATTATAGTCGTCAATTGAAGTGGAGGCCGTTTCTTCATACAACCACAAAACCAAAAAGCGATTGTTTTATTATTTTGGTTCTAATTTTCATTTATGTTGTTTTTCTTTCTAAACAGACCTCCAAAGTTCTTTGCCCAAACATCTCTATGTAGTCTTAAGAAAATTTTATACCCACATAACTGACCATTATCCTGAGTACTGTATCCATCAACATATACATTCTCAAATAAATAAGATATCAAAATAAATTATTTTATGTTTAATAGGTGCTGGTGATTCTAAACTGTGGGGTGGATTAGACGATGCTTTAACAACAGCAATACCTCAAGAATCAATTGAATGGCGTCGTCCATTAGGAAGACCCACTCGATCTGTACATGTTGGTGCTTCTTTTGTACCGTTTAGTACCAGTGCTTTACCACATGATGGAAACTGGGATTTAATTAGACAACCAATTTTACATATATATTGGACTGAGTGCCCGGTAAGGTATTCCTTTTTTTGTTTAAATTATTAAATGAACTTTAACAAAATTAACGTTAATTCTATAAAAATTATCATACTAAAAAAATCAATTATATTAATATTCCACATTTAGTGAGTTGTACAATGCATTTTAAGCTGAAATTCAGAGCAGTCTATCAATTTTTCGACTTTTAAAGTGTAGACTTTTTAACATATAATTAAAAAATATTACTTTCTGTGATTAGTAAAACTGATAATACTTAATAAATAAATACTTAATAAATTTATTTCTAATAATCTAGGACGTAGAAGCCTATAAGAATACTGTGAAAGAAGAATTAGAATCTTGGATTAAGGAATTAAATCAAAGAAATATAAATGATTGGATGATTGTAGTAGTGGAAACTATTGATGCCAAAAGAGAGAATAAATTACTTCCTAGAACAACCGTACTTGATAAAATTAGAGCAGATTTTGCAACAAAGCAAGGTAAGCGTATATTTTTAATCATTTATAATAATTAAGAATAGTGTAAATCTTTTATAATTTTAGGAGATCGTTGTTTATCTGTAATAAATCCAATGCGAGCAGAGTTTAATTCTGCAGAATCATGGCGAGGTTTAGTTGCCAGAATTCGTGTGCTACTTTTACAAGCGTATACTCGAGCTTTAACACATTTAGAGGATCATATTCGAGATCAACGAGAGAAGCGTAACCAACCATCATGGGACTTTTGTCAATATTTTTTAATTCAGGTAATTAAAATTATATTAGGCAGAGAGAACACAGTAATTATTTAAGAATTAAATTATAGGAAGAACTGGCTCTCGTATTAGAAATGCTCGGTTTGTATGATGAAGCCCTTGTTCAATATGATGAATTAGATGCTCTTTTCACACAATTTGTAGTGAATTCCCATATGGGAGAAACCGTTGATTGGTTGTCAAGATTTCAGAAACCTATAGAGCAATGGCGACAGCCAATTCTTGGACGTCCATTAACTAGAGAAGATCGTTCAGCTGTTTTAGCAAATGGTCCTGCTCCTTTATTAGAATTCCGATCTTATCTTTATTCAAGACAAGCTGCTATGCTGTTACTTCTATTCAAACCATGGGAGGTAAGTTTTTTTTATCATTTTCACTAGAAATACAATTTGAGTTTAACAATTTTTGAATAAATATAAACTTTTAGGTAGCACAAAGATGTCTACCATTTTTGCATACAACAGTTCGTGAAATTGATATGCTAGATGTAACAATACCAACGGGTGCTCTTCCTTGTTGGTTATTTTTGGCTTGTTTGGAAGTTTTACACACATGTGAAAAATATAACGACAGTGAACAAGTTAAAGCTTATTCATTGTACACAGCTGATCTTTGGGCATACGCACGTGAAAAATTACAAATTCTTGGTGATCTTTGTGGATTATTACCTGGATCTGAACCTACTTCAGAACAATTACATTTAGTTGTTATTTTATCAGCCGGAATGAAAGATTGCCCTGGTACTACAGACAATCCAACACCTACAGATAAACTTAAGGGCGCATTACGCTCCAAAGAAGCTTACAACAAGCATTATCTGGTAACTAAATTATTTTCCATTATACCTTATAATTATTAACCATTGAATTTTATCGTATTGGTGAGTAAAAGAACCGTACAATTACATAAAAATGTTCAGAAGTTACATTCGCCTAAAGAAACTCAAAAAATTGTTGCCAGTTTTAGAAATTGCAACTTGATCCAATACTAATTTTCATCACGATTTATGATTAGAATCTAAGGACCAAGGAAAATGTCTGAAGTTCACCTGGTTCTTAATCTATTGATTTTATTTTATTTTATTGAATCTTTCGAAAAGATTCTTACGATACTATCTCTTGGAAATGTGTAGTCAACGAACTGAATTTTGTCCTCTCGAACTTTATTTAAAATTTCAAGCCTGAATGGACTTATAGCAAGTTGGGCAAGTTCATCGCATCTTGAAACTTCAATATGTGCCTTTTGATATCTCAAAATCAATTTACGAAAAAGAGAATGCAAATTTCTATGAGTATTTGTTATTGTATACGAAAACGATCCATGAAACTTTCTAATAATTTATTGATTTATTTACAATCGAATTCATCATTTTGAACCAAGATATAAATAAAATATTTTTCCATGATTAGGTTTCAAAGTTTCTTGCCGTTTTAAGGAAAAGTCAGGTTTTATAATATCATTTCAATTTTCACTATTTACAGGAAATTGCTGAATTAGCAATGGGTATTTATAAACATATAAATCGTAGGCGACAAGCTCGAATGGTTGGTCGAGAATTGGCAACCTTTTATCTATCTCAAGGAAATACTCTAAATGCAATTGTATTTTTAACTGATCTTCTAAAAATGTTTGAGGAAGAAAAGTGGCGAGATTTAGCTGCTCAAACTCAACTTGAATTATCATCATGTTATAATAAAGAAAGCGATCGTGAACGGTATATTTCATCATGTATTGCAATTGCAAGTTCACCAGAATTAGAATTACTTGTACGTAATTTCTATTTTGATGAAATGTGCAAATCAATGAAAGCTTTACCAAATTTAAATGACGAAGAACATTTATCTGTAAAATTTGCGGATACGTTTAAAATTTTAAAGATTGATATTAAAGGTGAAGGTGAGATTGTCATGCAAAATAGTGTGGTGACTATTGAATTTCTAATTGAAAGTAATTTCCCTCGTGAAGTTTGGTGTAATCTAGCTGAACTATTCATTTATCCAGAAACAGATACTAAAATAAAACTTCGAACCCATTGCTCAAATACAGATATGATAAAAAGAGATCGCACTATGGTTGAATTAAAAATTTCTGAACGTTTTGATCGGACACAAAGCAAACAAATTAGTTCAGCAATTGTTGCGTGTAAGGAAACGGAAAAACAATTACAAGAAACGCAACCAGAAAATGATCCTAAAAAAGATGTACTTATACCTTTAAGCAATTCTAATATATCTTTGAAACCTGGAATAAATACTATAACAATAAAGTGGAAAGTTAATGATCCTGGTTGGTATCGATTGTATTCTTTAACTTTATTAGTGGAAAAATTGAAGTTTACATCATCACCGATATCTCCACCAATCGGATTCAATGTAGTCCGCCAAGAACCTATTATTCGATTAGACAAAATTTCAGCTGATTTAGTATCAGGATATGAACAATATTTGGAATTAACATTGAAAAATGGTAGTTACATAATCGAAGATGTAAGTGAATACTATGGTATTGCTTGATATGATTTATATTTTATTACCGTGAGTTTTTTAGTAGTAGAGTCCTAAAACTCACTTTTCTCAATCAATAATTTCATAAACAAATTAAACCTTTTTAAATATACCGTTTAGTAAATACATGTAAATTGTTTTAAGACAATAATAACTAGTATGTATAGGTAATAATAAAATAATCAAAACCGATATTAAAAATTGTACTTTAACAAAGCATAAAGTACCCTGTTAATTCTTATACTTGAATAAATACGAAATCTAATTTTTATTATTTTTAGTTGGCTGAAATTTAGAATTACGCGTATAAAAATTGCTTACATACTTCTAAGTCTGAAAAAATTAAATAAAATTATAGGATAAATAATTTCATAAACAAATTAAACCTTTTTAAATATACCGTTTAGTAAATACATGTAGGTGTACCATTTAGTAAATATATGCACTGTGAACTATTTCTCGACTAAAATATAAACAATCATCTAGATTAGGATACTCTATAGGTTTATTTTTATTTATTTTATTTACAAAAAACTTTTAACTTTTAGAATTCATGGATAAAACTTCGTTCAACAAAAGGATTACAAATACAAGTAGAAAGTAAAACAGAACCGTTAGCACGTGAAATAAATTTAATATTACCTAAAATAAATCGATTCGAATCAGTTAGTTTTCATTTACGTGTATATTGTGATTTAATTGCAAAAAAAGATGATAAATATATAGAACATAAAATGGAAATAAAAAATTCATGGTCAGAAGTTGAACAAATTGTGCCGTTATTTTTCACACCATTATTTAAATCAATATGGAGATTACATACCGCTCATGTGCGCAAATTTATTCAAATTACAATCGTTGGATTATCAATGTGTGATGTACAACTTACAGATCCAGATTTACAGTGTGATGGAATTGAAATGAAAAATTTAAATTTGATGAAAGGACAACCTTTGGTAATACTTTACTACAAAATTAAAATCTAATGTGTATACGGAAATGATTTTTGTAGGTGTTAATAATTTTTAGGTTGTATCAAATGGACTCAATATATCTTTTATGTGGGAAATGGAAATAGATGAAAATGAGAAAACTGATGTATTGAAAATGCAATTTGCAGTTAATTTTTTAGTTCTTAAAGATAAGGATATTATTGTTGATAATGGCCCAATTACATCGTATAGATTTAATTTCGATGTATCTAATTATAAGGTTAGTAAAAAATAAAAGTAATTTTTAACAAAATTTAGTTTATTCTAGGATGAGGTATTTTTTAATTGTGCTATTATTGAGTTTGAATTTTTGTGGCACCATTAGTATACGATGTATTATTTTTTCCAAATATTGCCAATTATACAAAGTAAATAATAATATATATAATAGTTTAAAAAAACTAAAAAAACACGCATGCATGCGTAGTTCGCGCACTAGCTCTATCTTTATTACTCTCATGCAAAGGATCCGTTCAGATGCGTTCTGCAGCCAACTTCAGAGAGTTACCTACAGACAAACAAACATACGAGTGAAGCTAATAAAAGCGTGTTAAAAATAAAAAATAGAAAAATTTTTCACCTCAACACGTTACAATAAATAAAATATTGTAATGTGTTGTAGTAATATTTTAAAACTTTCTATACCGTTAACAACTATCTAATTAATAATTGTGAATTGTGTTATATAATAATAATTTGTAAAAAAATTAGTTATTTTAACAAATAACTACGTCTTTTACTAAGTTTCATTAAAAAACTTTTCTTGTAATAAGTGGCTTTCGGTCAAAATTTCGGAAATTATGATTTTTAGTTATCCTTAATGGTGTCCATAAATTTCTTTCCTCAATTTTAATCAGGGCAAGCTTAACAATTATTAAAAAAATTCAAGTTCTGTCTCTATTACTGATTTTTAATATAGTTTAAAATAATTTGTTTCAGACATTATTTGTAGTTAGATCTAGTGTTGAACCCACTAAACGAAATGAATTTTGTCGATCTGGTATAATGTGTCAATTAAGATTGAGTGTTAGTCGCGTAAACTATGCCTACCAAGGTTCTTTAATGTATGAGGTATTAGCTGATCAAAGTATGTGGGCTGTTTGTGGTCGAACGGCAGGTGTTTTGGCACTAGACAATGATGATCCTCAAACAGTTACGTTAGATGTAATGCCATTAACAAGTGGTCATATGCCACTTCCCTTAATACGATTATCCAAATATATTCCTGCTGAAAATATTTCTACTGGTAAGTCATATTAAAATAAAATATCTCAAAAATTATTATATACAATCAAAATTCTAATTCTCAGATAAAGTAAGAAAATTGGAACCGAATACACATCCACGATTGGAACCATTTAGTGCCGGCCAAGTATATAATTATAGTAAATCACAACAGGTGCATGTTATTGCTCCAGCTACCGAAGCAAATGTCTTTTAGTACAATTTGGGATTTTATATTAAGGGATAATAAATTTTTTAATTACGAAGTTAAAAGATATATGGATATTAATGGAATATGTATTAAAACTACAAGTTAAAGCGATGGCTTGCGTTTTAATTTTTTCTATCTTAAAAACAATTATTTTTTCAACGTTCACTATAAATTTCAACGAATTTCATCATTTATCATTTGGTAAAAAAAAAAACTAGGTGGCCGTCTTATTCAATTAAAATATGTTAAAATCAAAGAGATAAAGACTTGTGTAGATAAGACCATCGGTCCAGAACGTAAACTTTATAGATCTCTATTTTATAGAGCTGATTTTTCGTTTCTTCTCTAACATCAATATAACACAAACATTATGACATCTTAAACAACCATTGTTACCTTTGTTACTTTGTTTTAAGAAGTTTAAAGTCATTATTAGAAACTTATTTTAGTTTTAAAATTAACTTTTGAAATATAACAATATGTATTACATAATAAGAAAAGTCGCTAATCTGGCATTTTAAAATCAGTAAGAGTCTCTTACAAAGATTCAATCTCTACTTCGGCGACAAAGCATGTCGTGTTAAAAATATTACATTTTCTTTAATTTATTTTATAGCGTATTTATTATAAGGCGACGTTAGGTCGGTTAAGAGTCTATTTCGCCATTGTCTTTTTTGGAAAACCATATTCTATACCTTAAATATTTAATATAATTTTATAGATATAAAATATATTGTTAATTATTGTAAAAATATTTATTATGTATAAAAATATTTTATTCGGAAAATTTTTTAATAAATTTATATACAGAAGAACAATTACTATTTTTAATCATCATGTTCCGGAATAAAAAATTGCATACTTAGTGAATCATTTTCTAAATGAATATTAACCAATTTTTCATGAATTATACTACAATACATTTTTTTACATGTAATATGCTGACTTGAAAAATATGTATAAAATTTTTTTATATCGATTTTTGCACGTACTTCCTTTGTATTATTTGAATCTTGTGAATCTGCAACACCTAAAAAAATATATATTATTGATGTAATAGTCAAAATAGTCAAGCGCACTTCAGGTTATTTAAAATAAGAATTAATTTAGTGTCTAACTTGAATTACTCTTTACAAATTTCAACAACTTACCTGTAAATTTTTTTACTTGTAAATTTGGTACGTGTGTAGCGACATGGCCTAAAGTAGTTTCAATACTCATACTAAATTGACCATTTTTTGTTGCAGAAATAATTAAATATTGACTTAATGACTTTAAACGTTCCGTCATATTTTTTATAGACTTTAATCCAGGCATTTCAATTGTAATCTGAAAAGATTAAATTAATTAATTAGTGTTTGTTTATTTGTAAAGTAGTTATATTGAAAATTTTTTGTTTAAATAATTAAACTTGAAAATCGGGGAAGTCCGTTTTTTTGAAAATTAAATTAAGAATAAAACATTGACATTTAAAAGTATTTGACCGGTTAATTCCATGCTATTATAAAAGTTGGTGTTTTTATTTTAATAAATTTTTTTTTATAGAGGTACAATAAAAAAATTAGTTTTCCTATTTTATTGATAATTGCACATTGAATGCAGAAAACCGGAATTTTACAGGTTGTCAGTATATTTTACAGGTTGCAAAATATGTCAGTATATTTTACAGGTTGCAAAGTTAAAATCGAAAGGGATATTAAAATTTTTTATGCATAAAGGACACTAACAAATAAATTTTTTCAATTTTTCAATATTGTCTAATTTATTGCTTGGAGAAAATTTATATTTTTTCTTGAAAATTAATTAACATTAAAAATATATTTTTCCAAAAGATCCACTTTTTTACTGTAGTAAGATTGAATAGTTGCGTAATCTTTCATCAATTGATTAAAATTTACTTACATTATAATCTAAATCATCTGGTTCTTGAAATAAGTCCCACAATCTTTGGGATATAATTTTTACCGGAATATCATGGATACATTGAACACATTCTATTTCTATAGTTAAACATGGTGTTGATTTACTGGTTAACTTTATTTTTAGTGATTTAACACTCGTTTTAACAAACGTTAATGATTTCATCAACAAAGCTAAAATAATACGATTATATAAGCATTGAAATAAGAAAAAAATATGTAACAAAAGTCTCATAAATAATACCAATATGAAATTATGACATTTATACAAAAATATGTATTTTTATTGTGTATTATATACTCATATTTTTAAATATTTATAACAATTACCAGGCGAAAATTCTAGATAAATTTCATTGTATTCTGGTGAAACACCTTCCATACTATACTCCCTAAAATAATGTTTCGCTGGTATTTCACACCATACCGATGGTTTATTTATTCCTAGTGTATCATCGGTTATTATGAAGTATAGATGAGTTTCTGTAATTCTTAAAACGCATTCTTTTGAGAGTTTCGACAGAGTGCAAGCGATATCTTAAACAAAATTAATAATGTATTGTTTATAATAGTTTTTAAAAAATAATAAATTATTTATTACATACTATAAAATTCTTTGAGTGCAACAGTTTCGTATATTACACCACGAAACTTCATAATTTCGTTTGTATTTCTTTTTTACATTTACAGAAGAACCTTCTTATGACTTTAAATATTTGATTACTTTCACATAGTTCAAAATAAAATCACCACGAGGTGTTTTACTTGCACAACAGATCACAATACAGAAATGAATGCAGACTGATCATTTGACTAAATTTATATTTGATATAAAATGATATAAATTTATGAAAATACGTTATGAAATATAGTATTTGTAGGATTTATTAATTTTTAGATTAACAATCGTATTACACCGTATAAAATAGTTTTTAATTTTATTTATTAGAGTACATCGTGGACGAAATTATTTTGAAATAATTTAAATAATAAATGAAATTTTGATTAAAAATTATATAACGATAATATCGATATAACGGTAAATTGATACCGTTGTTGGAGTGCTGCTACTTTTGTGCCAAATTTGAGTATTATGTCTATTGTTCCTGGCTCATACCATAGAGATTAATATGGACTATGGAGTATTGTATAAGCAGTCTATGTTTATTTACATCTGTGGTACATGTGTCAGACTTTGAGTGTACGCATTAAAAACGGCGTGTTTATCGGCGAGATTTTTCTAAATCCTTCTCAAAATTTAAATTAGCCGTTGTTATTTTTAATTTATAACTATGGATGACGAAGCTGAGACATATAAATTGTGGCGTATTCGCAAAACAGTAATGCAACTTTGTCACGATCGAGGTTATCTTGTAACACAAGATGAATTGGATCAAACGCTTGAACAATTTAAAGATCAGTTTGGTGATAAACCAAGGTAAATTTTAATAACTAGTACTCAAACGTGAGTTTTACAAACATATTTATAATTTCAGCGAAAAACGGCCACAAAGAAGTGATTTGATTGTATTGGTTGCTCATAACGATGATCCAACAGATCAAATGTTCGTATTCTTTCCAGATGAACCTAAAATTGGTATTAAAACTATAAAAACATATTGTCAAAGAATGCAAGATGAAAATATTCATCGTGCTATTATCGTTGTACAAACAGGAATGACACCATCGGCTAAACAATCGCTGGTAGATATGGCACCGAAATATATTTTAGAACAATTTTTAGAATCTGAGTTACTTATTAATATTACCGAACATGAATTAGTTCCTGAACATGTTGTTATGACACCAGAAGAGAAGCAAGAACTTTTAGCTAGATAGTATCCTTTTTAAAATGTCAAGAATAATTTTTTTAAGAAAACATATTTTTTCCTTAATGTTTTGTAGCAAATTAAAAGAAAACATGTTAATGAGAATTCAAGCTGGAGATCCTGTTGCTCGATATTTTGGACTGAAAAGAGGACAAGTAAGTTTTTTGTTTATCAATCTAAGTGTGTACGAAAATATTCTATTTCTGACATTTGGACTGATTTGAATCATTCTCGATATTAAGTAAACCTAACCTGCAAGACAAGTATTTAAATCGAAAAATGGATAGAGACTTATTCTCGATATGCCTATTATTTATTGGATTCAATCATACAGAATTTTTTGAATATTTTTAACTCTCTATTTTGTTTGGATGTTTACCTATTTGAATTTAGATTTTTTAAATTATCTGAGTAAGCTCAAGGTTTTGTTTTTAAGGCATCCTAACAATTTAAGAATTTAACAATTTTAGACCACTGTTTTAATAAATAAATTACACTATTTTTTTAAATATTTTTATTGCTTTTGTATATTACAGGTAGTGAAAATCATTCGACCATCTGAAACTGCTGGGCGTTATATTTCTTACAGATTAGTGTGTTAATTTTATAATATTTTTTATATTTAATAAAACAAAATAAAAATTATTTTTTCGTTTTTAGAAAATATTTATATTATTTAAATTTCCTGTATCTTTTCCGTATATTCCATAAAGGGAGTCATTGCAAATTTTTACAAATAACTTTGTTTCGTTGGATGTAATTTAAGCCATACTTTCTAGTTTTCATTTAAATTCTTTGTTAATTTCAATAACAATAACTTAAATAAAATATAAATAATAAATAAAAACCAAAAAAATATTTTTTGCATTTTTACTCAGTCGGGTCGATATTCCCTTAATTACTTACACTATTAACTACTTTTTCCAACCATTTGTATTTATCTGCTAATGAATTTTATTGCTTTAAATATGATTGTCTTTGGTCTACAAAGAATGTTTCCATTAAAAATAAATTTTGATCTTTAAATTCGTTTAAATCTATATATATATTAATGATTATTATTAAATTTTTCGTTGAAATTTAGAAAAAAATTACTTTGGAATTTTCAATAATAGACTATGAATCTTTTAAAAAAACTAAAATTTTGAAGATACCATTCAGAAGGACCTTTCAAGGAAATAGATATACCCAAGAGATTTTTGAAATAGTATACACACTGAAGAGATTTTTCTAAAGAGAAAACAAAAATTTTCATAAAAGAAAGACTGTGTCGTTTTTTAAATAAATTTTTCAATATTAAACATAGCAATGCTATCTTTGATTAAATATTAGAACTAAGCAACGATAAAAATTCCAGGATGGTTTCATTTATATTATCAGCGTCAGGTGGCACATAAAAAGATAACAAGAACTTTGGCAGACATTTTGAAATTGAATAATTATTTATAAAAAAAATCGAATATGCATTACAAAGTAAACTAAAAATGATAAATTAAAGTATAATTAGTATTATTATTCAACATGACTAGCCTTTTCATAATATTAATAAAATATTTATCATAAAATTATAATCGGTTTTTGCGCAGTACAAAAAATAATCGTATCGTAACCAATGAAAAAGCAATACTTGATATGATTTAAAAACAAAATTACTGTATATTTATTTTATTTGTTAATTAACTGATATACAAAAAGGTCATGCAAACAGAATAATTAGAGATACGTAAATAATCTGCAATTTATAACTAAAAGTATACCTATATAATAATAATAAATGTGTATTTACTTTTTATTAAAAATCAATAGAATATGAACAAATTCTATATATGAATATAACAATGTGATGATGATTTAACATGTGTGCTGTTTTTGAATAAAAAGAAAAAAATAACAACGTAGACTACTAAATCATTAACCTTGCTCTTTGATGTTTATCGATAAAACGAACATCTATAAAAATAAACAGTATTTCAGTAGGAATTTGTGTTTCATTTGTATTATATATGTTCAATAATATATAATATAGAAGTTCGAAATATAATTTTATCAAAAAGATTGTAATGCAAATATACAATAACTAACTATTTAATTAAGTCATTCTGATTATGACATTTGTTGTTGAGGTTTTATTTCACGCTTATCGACCGTCATTCTTGATGTACCATCGTTTTATAGAAAAAAAGGTTTATTTCGAGGTACTAAATCTCATAAACCCTAATATCCACTTAAGTGTATATACATAGTATTTTTTTTCAATTTTCTCACACAAGTGATTGAAAAAATATTTAGCAAAATGTTACGAAATTGAGTATACGCAATCTTGACATGTAAATGGATGGGTATGTCAAAGATCTTGTCGCGGACAACATTTCTAAATATAAAATAAAATTTTGATTTTTAATCTAGAATCCTTTATTTCGGAAAAAACATTTCGGCATGCCCTCCGTTTTCATGTCAAGATTGTGCACACCAAATTTCATTCCATTTGAATAATGTTTTCTTTAGTTATTGATGCTTAAAAATTAGAAAAAAATACAATGCATATTACATTAGAGATTGTCTTTATTATAAAGGTCTCTATCAAAACATAACCACTTTAAGAATTACAACGGTCAAAGCCTCATACAAATTTTTATACTCGACTTATATAGGTTATGTCAGACATTTTAGTCTGTCATCCGTCTGTCAAAAAGATAATTTCATCCGTCTGTCAAAAAGATAATTCAAAAACGAAAAGAACCAAACCAAACATGATCTAACTTTTGAGAAAGATTCAAAAACAAACAAAAATATATATTTTTTCAAAACAAACAACTTTTGTTTGAAACATTTTTTCGTAAATTGTTTATATACGTCACAATTTTAGCTCAAACATATTAATATGTGTTTATACTGTATGGACTGTATATTTAGAGTACAAAATTATATGCTATATTATAACTAGTTGTGGAAAATTCAAATTATCGTATTTTTTAGTTTATGAAAAGTCTATTAATTTGACTTATTATAATATAACCTTAAAAATTCAAATTCATTTAATCTGTGTTTCAATATCATGATGGTGATACTGACCAGTAAAATATGATGTGATCAAATATGATATTTGACATTGCTAAAATATAATATTGAGGACATCATACCTAACTGCCCAATAATACCATCATGTTTAGAAGCATACACAAAATTTTAATTTTCAAAAATGGTGGTAATGGTTCGTATAACCTTATCATTATAACTAGAAGAAAATATTATTCAGAGTTTTCAGTTTAAAATCCATTGATTGATAGTCATACCAAGAGATGTTAACTAATAACTCATCATACTCATTTTCAGTTTGTACAAATTATTATGAAACATCGAAATTTCGATAAACTTAATATCACATATTGTGTGTGATTCATTTGGTTTTTCTTTTTTTCGAATATAAAATCAATATTTCGATTCATTTATAGATAATTCATAGTAACACGTCAGACCGTGATGAATTATACATTTTGTATATCACGATTTCTATACCATGTAGATGATACTTCGTTCAACCAAATGTACTTCTTACCTTCTTGTATTGATTATATATAAAATTTCCAATTGCTTATGTATTGTAGTTAAATACTTAATTACTCAGCTTAATTATTTACCCATTCTAAAATAATTATTCAAATTATTTAAAACGTTTGGAATTTTATCGAAAATGATTTCTTATATTTGGAAAATAAATGGTGGAACAAAAATAATGTCATAACTTGAATACGCTATTAAAGAAAACGATTTTTAACATGTAATTTATATGGAGATACGTATAACAGTTAATGTCATACGTAGTAGGTATTTCCCTCTTTGTTTAATTAGGAATGTCCATATCTTGCTTATTTTTGAAAAACAATTTCAGATCTCTGTTCGTCAAGTAATAAAAAAAGTATAATCTGGTCCCCTACTAGCTCGCATTTTATATATATTTTATATATATATTATTTTGGTTTGAAATATTAAATATGGGCCTTATTATATCCTAGACTCTATTTGTCCCATGTACTGCATTTAAAGCATAAAATTAGCAAGAAAATTGATAAAAAGACTATATGTAAAATATTCTTTATGAACCAAGGAAAATGCGAATCTCATGAACTTTTTTTGAAAATATTTCGGAAACATTGTAAAAACAGGAAACAAATAAAAAAAAAGGAACAGGATAAATATATACACTGTATACTATTCTTATATGGTGTCGTAAAATGATTCCCCATATGAAATTATATATAAAAGAAATTATCATGAAACACATAATTATCAACAAATTTGGATTTTAACCAATTTTATCTTCAACCCTAGATACTCTTGTATTTTAGAGGAAATTAAGAAGTTTGTAATTTTAGCTCTAAATTAAAATTCTACATATTTAATAATTTTTTTTTTTGAAATAATTTTCATGTGAGTCGATATATATTTTGTCATATAGGCAGTATATAATAATTTACCTTTTATAACATCTTTGAGGAAAATTTTTTGTTCATTTAATCAAGCAGAAAATGAATGTTAACAAGACACAGGTGATAATGGTGACATATCTCAGAAATTTCTGAGAATTGACCACCTGTTATGGGCACTTGTAGAATTTAGTTTGGTACATGCATAAAAAATCCCTTATTCGAAAAAGCTACGAAAATAATTTTTCAACTATTCTTATTGTTTTCCATTCTTCTATCAAATACCTAACGTTAAAAATACGAATATTTTACATAATTACCGGGTTGCATCCTCTAAAAATGAAAAAAAACATTTTTTATATCCTCATTTATTCTTGGTTTAAACTTTTTCAGCTTAAGTTATTGAAATGCTATAAAATGGTATTTATTACCCCCAGTAATAAAATATAACAAGTTTTCTATGGTGAAGATGGCTAATTAAAAAAAAAAAAGTAAAAAATAAATTTTAATCATTTATTACCCTCTATAAGTTTTAATGAATAAATATCGGATTGTTTGTGTTGTTTCTAAATGATTCTCTTTGTTGATTATTAGATATTATTAATTTGTTCAGATCATTCGTACAAAACCTACGTTAGTTCTAAAATTTGTATTCATTTACCTTTGAACTTATGTCAATTTTTATATTCAACATTTATGAGGCGACCAATCATAGAGACAAGCGTTTTTTGCAGCCTATAATAGAGAAGAGCAATATTTTGTTCTCTATGATCGTAAAGCAATTCATAGTTTTGATTTTGACGTATGTCAAATATGACTTTTAAGTATGTCTGTATGTCAAAAATTAAATTAAATTGTGTCCAAAACTAACTGAATTTTATATTTTACTATTTATTTATATCTAATCAGAGCGGATTTTTCAGATAAAAACTATTATTACATAGATAATAATACAAGAGAACACATTGTGTAACGTATTTTCAATATTTAAAAAAAAAATGTAAAGACAACGTGAAAAATTGTGTTTATCAACAACAATCATATGAATTTTTCACTAATTTGTATCATAGGTAATATTTTCTGCTTACTCAATGAACTCTAAATCATAATTTTTGATTGAAAAATGTGTAGTACATTATTACAATTTTTTACAGTTCATGGGACAATTGCTATTCTCTATTATAGGCTGCAAAAAAACGCTTAATCGTTTCCTCGAAATCCGCAGTCTAATTGGACTGAATTAGTGAATCTAGAATTTTGAAATATCTTTACGTTTTAAGATCAATAGAACTCAAATTCGTCATTTTTTAGGAGATACCTGTATGTGGCTGTATCTTTTAAGTCGCACTACGTCCACTTGCTAAAATTTTTTTACTAATTATTTAATTTTTTAATTTGGTTGGGACCTTTTTATTACAATGCCTACGTGCCTACTTTATAAATAGGCACTGAGGCACTGACACAATTTAACAACTAGTTACATCACAATAATTTAAAAAACAAAGGGGGCAGGGGTGGTACAATTGCATAAATACTTCTAATTTTATTTCAAAAGCATTTTTAAGAAATTAGAATCGAGAATACATGAATTATTCCACACGATATATGGGAATAGTATTCGAAAATATTGATTCCATTTTGAAAGAATACACTCAAAACTATAGAGGCTTCAAATATATGCATGCATACATATATAGAAGAACTTGAATAAATATTTACACAAAAGTCGATGATGACGATACACGATGATGGGCTTAAACACAAAGCGAAACTTTGTGTTAAGTATTCAACCAGAATGTATACCTCTCTCTACTCCACATGATGATGATAATATGTACATATTCACACACATATACATATATATGTGTTATTATGTTGTGTGAGTCTTCTTGGGGACGACGGGACATGGATGGATGGATGATGGTGGTTGTTCGAAATACATTCAGCGGGTGAAATATATTGAACTGGCTTAGACAAATTCTATTGTGACAGACATGTTTCGTTATTGTGTGTTTGGTGGTACACTCTTTTATATGGTGTTCTTGTTGCTTGTGCCTCGTCGCTGTTACCATCATCATCATATTATACGTTTCGTTCGTTTCATTTTACTCGTCGACTTGGCTATAATAATCATTTTGCTTCCCCTGACTGACTGTGTATGTATGTTTGCTGTTCGTTCTGTTCCTATAATATGTAATTCGACTTTTATCTGAATCTATATATTATTTTCTATGATTGAACCTCACTATTATTATAATGACGCCCCGCCCTACTCACTTGTTTGCCCGACCAACTTCTTTATGAAACATACTACCTACCCTGCTTTACCTCTCCTAAAAACTAAGTTCACAAACATTATACTATTACTACTAAAAAGTTGCTTATACATATACCACTATATATATATTCAACTACGTCCAATGCATACATATTTACGGATATTGTTCTTATCTTAGGCGGTTTCACATTAAATTTCATTGGCGTATCACCACTATACATTTTGAAGTGAAACTTCTTTAGTATCGTTATGATTTCAAACTAGATGAAACGAAAAACCGACAGGCAACCACATACATCTATAGGATATAATATGCAAGAGAATGAGATAGAAGTATCTATTTAACATGCGAGATGTTGAGATAGAAGGCATTATATACAGTGTTTAATACAGGGTTAATATGTTTGTTTGTGTGTGCCTGTGGAAAGACATCATAACAATTGTAGCGTATTGTACACATGTATTTTTAAAAGCATCATAACAAGTTGTTATTAACAACCGTCTTGTATTGTACATGAAAAGAAAACAAAACTATATTTATCTATGATATATTTATCAGTTCAAAACTAAGGTATTTCATACTTCTATTACCATAAGCTTCTCGTATCATTTATCGACAATTCAAACTCGGAGACTGGATAAGAGTAATGTATGTAATATATATGTGAATAAAATGTATAATAATTTTAATCTTGGTATCAATATCATCACAAATAAACCCTACAATTTTTCTACTCCTGGAATACTATATTTGTCTCTTTATCTTAAACTTCATTTTTACCGCGTGTGAACTACACACATGGTTTTTTTTCATTAACATCTTTTAAGTTTGTATAGCTAAAATATAATATATAATCAGAGCGGGGAGTCTTATTATTATATCAAAGGTAAATAACTAAATTACATTATTCCAAGTGCAAGAATGTGTTAATTAAAAATCAATTGTGAAATAATGATAATTTTCCCATTCACATAATAGGAAATTGTTCATTTTTCTTCAAATTCAACAAAATTTTAATATTTATAGGAGGCCAAATCAGTATTACTAGATATTCATGATAAATTTCATTATTTATTATTCTATATTCATTATAATTCTTGATTATTAACCACTCAATCTGAGTGAATTCCACAGACTGATAGATCGCATGAAATTTTGCATAAAATTTAGTTTATTACGATTGGAAATTTTTTGGGGATACGTCCCCATTCTTGATACTCTGATTTTTTTAAACGATTAATTAGTATCTGATTATTTGTAGTTTAATTTTTCAAATGTCTTGTCTTTAAAATGCATTAGAAAAGTACTTAGAATATTATGTGATGATGCACTTTCAATATTATGTGATAATCGTATACAAATTATGTGTTAAAATGTTACGCCACTGTATATTTAAAATTGCAGTGAACACAGAGTATAACAAGTACGTATATTAGTGTATGTATGTAAGTAAAGCATTGTATTGTTGTTTTATATATGTATTGTTAGTTCATACATGAATGTATATGTGTAATATGTATGTGTGGACGGCTAAGGTTGCTGCGGCACAAGTACACCATGTGGTGAATATAAACAAACGAACGACATTACGCATTGGTAATGCCAGGGGAGGTGCAGGGATATATATCACAATTTTAAAAGTGGGGGTTATGAGTAGGAGAAGAGCATTATCAGCTGTTACACCCCTCTCCTGTTATAAACACTAGTTCATTTTAATGTTAGACCATGTATTAGATAAATGGATTTAATAAAAAACCTTAGTATTCCAACTGATTGAAAGTAGGAAACCATTAAAAATTTACACAAAAACTTAATTATTTCTAAAAATTTGAATTTTCAGGGAGGCGACTTTGAGGTTGTTTTAAGTGGACCTTGAAAAATTTTATTATATATAAATATACATAGAATTTCCTTCTTTTATTTATTTATTTGTTTTTAGATGCCTTCGAAACGTCATTAAAAAGAATTAAATGAAAATAAATATTACTAATGTGGTTCAATGCTTCAAACTGATATTTTCTAAAGTCATCCTCTCTACGTCCCTTAATTATATTTGCTTTCTTTAACGAAAATTGTCAAAAAATAATGCATTCTAATTGCAAGTTTCTCGAAAAATTTGTGGCAAACTTGAAATTAATAATAATCCATTTTTTGAACTTTGAAATTATCGGTGTGTATGACACTCTTTAAGATAATATTTTCGGCTGATTAAATGATTTGTGCCATTGTTATTAAACACTCTTTAATTAGCTGTTGTATCATGGTATGGACATGTTTCAAGTCACCTATGGGAATGGATTCATATCGTTAGAGATCATGAAGGCGTATTGTCGTGTTATACAAACACGTTTTTAGTTGAAGTTGGCTATGGAACGAGTTGACGTTTTGAGAAGATTAAATTTATATTGGGGTTTATATACATCTTTCACATGTAACGTTTAGAATAAATAAAAGGAATATATTTTTATAGTATTTTAGTGTGCAATTATATTACATTAGCGTAAGCCACAAAGATGAAAGTTTTCTCAGCGATTTGACAGAGAACAAAACATTTTCTGCTGAATGTTGAATATTCAATTTTTTGATATACATTCTTTTATAAAAAAATTTTAATTTAAAAATATATGAAATAATAATGCATTTTGGTTTTTTATCGCCTGGTTTGTCTCAGAATTCATGCCGTCTAGTAATCAAACTTTACCAAAAGAACTTAACATGTATATAAAATTAAAAATTTTTGTTAGTATTCATTAAAAATTTTATTTTGTATATCTTAAAAAAAGTCCTTGGTAACACAAACAAATTTACACACAAAAAAATGTAGAATATTTGATGCTTTAAAAATTAAACTTGATAATTATTATTTGGTATAAATCTATCTTTACTTTATTTTTACTTTTTACAAATAAAACTTCAAAATATAAAGGGAACTGAATGTATATATGGTCTAAGGTATTTTTGAAGGGTATGATGCGCGCGCCTCTTAATGTATGTAGCCTGCCTCCATAACAGTGATATTACTCCTCAGTTCTGCTCGAGCGATGGCCGCGAGTGCGACTGAGTCGCGTCGTTTACAGTGTTGCAGTGGTGGCATAGTAAATAGTAATAGATTAGGTAACAACAATTTAAATAATAGTTCAAGTGTAATAAATAATTATCAAACTTTTGGATTACGATGTTCGTTATTCCCACACAGTGCAATTGGTGGTTTAATTGTTCCAACAAACGGGGAAACGGGTGGTTTAATGATGCATGTCTCATCAATACCAAATAATTTAATGAAGAGTCCGGATACTTTATTGGATATTACAGCAAAAATTGTTGCGGAAAATATACCATTTCAACGTATTGAAGAACGTTATGATCGTATACCGGAGCCAGTGCAACGACGTATTATATATTGGTCGTTTCCTAGAAATGAACGTGACATTTGTATGTATTCATCGTTGTCGCGAGTGCCTCCAGTGAGTTCGAACAGTGGTTCTTCTTCCACAACAACATCCTCAAGTGCTGGTGGTGTAGGAAATTCAGCTACTAGTTCATCTGGTCCGGCATCTGCTGCCGACCAACAAAATTTATCATTTTGTAAAGGATTAAAATTACTCGAAACGGGATGTGTAGACAGTGTTTTACAAGTTGGTAAGTGCTGTGTGTTTAATTTCGCATTTAAAAATTTACACCTGAAAAGTTTAAATAATATGAAAATAATGATTTTCAATTAAATCGAAATCGCAGAAAAATTTTACCATTTGGGTAACGACACGAAGTTTTAACATTTTGAAACATGCAATAACATAATTAGTACATGTTTATAAGTTTAAAAATTTGCAATTTTATCCAAATATTACCTGTGTTAACAACATAAACCTTATACGATTTAAGAAATTATTTTAGCTATGACTAAATATAATAATATGTTATTGAAATAAATTACGTTTTTTGTTGTAATTTTAAAATATTTAAAATAATTTTAAAATTTTTTGAACAATCAAACTAAAATAATTAAAATTTAATTGTTTAAATTATTTTATTGTTTTAAATAAATTATCCCCCAGAAACAAAGTGTTAAATTAAATTTATACGCGATTACAAATGGAAAAAAAAATTGTGAATAGATAGTAAAAAAAATTGCATTACGTTTTCATAATTAATAAATATTTGAACGCCTGAAAATTTTTTTAAAGTGGATTTCCCAACAATTAAATTTTTTTTTGAAAATGAAACGAACGACCTTGAATTATTTTGTTTGAATCAAAGAGATCAATATACGTAATTGAATCGGAAATTAATTAGATTAATATTCATTTACTATCAGTGCTGTGTTTGGATAATTAATAAACTAGTTTTTGTATGAAATCGTTTCATATTTTGAATTTTTGAACTTCTTAAAATTGAGAATATCGTAGAGTTGTAGGGACAAATTCCTTAAAACTTTGTATTCTGTATAGATTTAAAGGTTCAAACGTAAAAACATTGAGATCAATAAAATTTTCCGCGAAAAAGAATTTAATTGAATTAGAAAAAATAGAAAATTCCCATTTGAAAACTTATTTAATAAAATCTGTTTCAATAAAAATTTGCTCTGTTTAAAGAAAAGGTAACCGTTTGTTTTCAAATTACAATTATCTAAAATAGCTATAAATTTTTGTGACCTCATTTACGAACTCGAAATCACTTATCAGTGGAACAGAAAGCTTTTTTTTTTCTCAGAATTTAAACCAGAAATCTATCTCTTTTTTTAACGAGTTAAGTCGAGCACGAATACACAGGTGAATTATTGAAAATGGATTAATTAAATCACCTGTAAAATAATTTCGTCTCTACGATGAATATGATTAACTACATGTGTGTAGAAAGGAACTTCTTTTTTTAGCTCTATCTCCTTGAAATAAAACACGAGATGATTTTGTCGAAATATTCAATTTGAGCAATCACAAGTACATTTTGATTACTTTTTGCGTAAGTTCTGAACCTATATTTCTAGTATCTCGCATAACTCAAACATTACTAGCCGATAAACATATGGAAATTTTGGCTTTTCATTTTCTTTATACTTATCAAAGATTTTAAAGATATTGTACACGATTTAGGATTGTTGTTATTCCAGGATTCTCTTTTAAAGAATTAACCACTAAAAATCTTGGTATTCTTTGAGAAATATTTTTAATTTACTTAATAATAATAATAATAAAACAATAAGACGTGAACCGTATCAAAGTCCTTTGCACCTATATTTATTGGCCCTCTCTTCTCATTTCCAACACTCCACCATCTACACGCTAGTATGCCTTCTAGCTCAAGATGCGGTGAAAGTACTATTAGAAGCAGATGACACTACAGGATTTTAGCGAGACCAATTTTAGCGAGACAAAAAGCCCATCTCAGATGGAATTGTTCCTAATATGAATGAATCTAAAAAGTTTCAGATCCAATCAGCTTATTTCTAATACCTTGAAGATTTCTACAGGTGCAAATGACGTGAATACAAGTTTCATTGTTATCCAGACAAGACTCACAAGTAGGATCGTCTTAAATTCCCAATTTAAGATGATAGCAAAATCGATTATGTTCTTCCTATCCTTCTCAACTATATCCTGTTAAATTTAAAACGGGAACAGTTAAATGATTTAACTGTGGCTATACACAGACTGAGCCGGTCGCAAGCCATCGATGAACTCCCAGTGATAAAGATGTGCTTGTCGGAACCACTCGTTAATACCGGATATCATAAAGCATCTTGTTATTGGAAGAACATATAGACGAGAAAGATGTGTGAGACTAACTCTTTAAGTTATTATGCCATTTATAAATACTTATCTAAAAATTTTGGATCATAAATGGATCAATTGTGATTAGTGTAACAACTGTTTTTTTGTTAATAAAAATTCTGCAAAGTGGCCACGTTTTATTTTTCAAGGGTGTTAAAATTTTCGATTGCACCTACAAGTTTAAAAAAATAACAGGTATACTTTTTTTTTTGTTATTGTAAAAAATCAGTAAATAACACAAGTGCTTTTTACTTCTGTTATTCTGATTTTTGACCAAAAAACCGGATGCCTGTCAGTTTAAACCTTGTCGGACACAATCGAAAATTGGGAAAAAAACCTTTTTAGAACATTTTCCTACTTGGGATGGATAAATATCAATAATAATTGTCCTAAACTCACGAGAAATAATTAAAATAAATAAAATTGTATTAAAACCGGAAATGATATAGATGTTTGAAACAAATCAGTTTCTCCATCGTTTAAATACATTGTCTGGTTTTGATCTAGTTTCATCAAAATTTTTTGTATACTTATTTTGCTAAACCGTAAACAAAAAAACTTATCAAAAAATTAATCCAAATTTTGAATATTGATTGCTGTATTTCAGTACAGAAACTTGCAGAACTACTTTAATATTTCGATGTACATTTATTGTATTTATTGGAAAAGCGCCGAAATATTTGTTTAAGAACGATCGCTGTAATATTAAAGGTCAAAATACTAATAAATATGGCTTACAATAATAATCATAAAGATATTCGTGTTTCGATTTGTAAAAGTCAATAATTTTTTAAACAATTATTTATACGTTACGAAAGTACAGTAATGGTTGTTATAATAAACAACTTGTAGACTTTTTTTTAAAGTACATCTATAAAACCCTTTCACTCTGTTTCACTACGTACATTCGAAGATTTGGTCCATAAAACTTAATAGGTGGTATAAAATTCGTTAAATGGCTTTATGAATTTTGAATTCTTTTGTTCTGCGTTTTAAAGACTTACATATAATTTTTGACTTCTTAAAAGTTTTCTACCTGCTTCTCAAATTCTATCATTAATATATCATCTTCAGTCTAAATTCTCTCAATTAAAAAAAAAATTTTTTTCTGAAATATAAATATTTCTAATATTGATCTCTGATAATTCAGATTTTTAAAATTAAAATAAATAATTTAAAATTTTTCTTTGTGGCCAATTACTTTTCTCAGTCCAAACAATAAATTTTATAGCTAAGGATTATGGACTTCGAAAGCACCGACTTCGAAAGGTAATTGGCCACAACGAAAATTTTAAATTTATTTTTTACTTATTAGGAGTTATTTTTTTGAAAGCGGTTCTTTTTTAAAGTTGTATTTTTTACTTTTTGTGTATAAATGACGATGTTATCGCTTCTCTCCTTTTAGGGGCATAAAATCCTGGTTACTTTATCATGATACCATTCTTGGGATATCTCTTTTCCAACAAAAAATCTAAAAAAAAAAAATGTTTTTTATAATTTTTATTGAACTCTATCATTCAACGTCTTTAACTGCAGAATTTCGTAACATCTTTCGGACAAAAAGTCTTAAATAATACACTATATTTTCCATGTTTATCCTATAATCGATCAAATCCCTTTTTTTTTACGGTGCGCTCCTGCATATTCGCCCAAATCTGCATCTGACTGTTAAATTTACGCTTTAACTAATGTTTTTTAATCTTTAATGCGCACACATTACCTAGATAATGTATTATTTTCTTAAATAAAGAATTAACTTTATAATAGGCTTATTGATACTGAATGCTATATTTTACATCCATATGTGAAACTAGACTCAATAGTATAACACAATTTGAAAATTAAATTTAAATTGATTCAAAAACAAATAAGGTATAAGCTATCAAAGATTATATCTCATTTTTGAAAACGATGTTTACCATGTAATTTATATGGATATACTAACAAGTGACGTCACACATAGGTCTCTTTGTTTAATTAGGAATTTTGATTTTCCATTTCTTGCTATTTTTTTTTTCAATTGAAGTAATTAAAAAATTTACGACGTTCTCTTATTCAAATCTCGCGTTCATATTCAAATAGCCTTTATGTATACTCAATTTATAAAGGCTAAATAACAATTGATATCTATTAACTAATATAAAAATGATATATATAATATGACGTTCTCAATATTATTGATAGTAATATTAAAAATCATTTGATTTCTATCAAAGTGTATTATTTTATTATTATTAATAAATAAATATAGATATTGTTTTTTTATTTAAATGAATGGAATGACGTTATACAATTTTTTGTATATATAAAGGAATGAATACAAGGACATATTATTTTTTTTTTTTTTAATTTTTAAATATAAATCGTTGATATGACAATAGTGTTATGATTATTATTTATTATATAGTATTGCGCTTGGTTTTATAAAATATGATTGATAATTTCAGTCTTTTACATGTAGTATTTTATTTGTGATAAAATTTTCAATGAGTAATCTTCTATGTTCTTTTTTTTTTGATAAGACATTTTTATTATTATTGTTATTATTTTTTAATTAGGTGCTACTTTTAAATTTTTTTTATATAAAAACTGAATAAAGATTTCAGGTATATATACACTCACCTTTTATATACTTAGTATATGGATGTGATTACTGAATTGATCGAAGCGTCACGAGTAACTAGAATGTATTATACAACATTCTTATTATTAGAAATATTGCTTTCAATAGGGATAATGCGGGGAACCGAAAATGCAATAACATTTGCTATTTTACACTCACCAAAAATGTGAAACTGGATTTAATACCAAACAAAATTCGAAAATTAAATTAACATTGAAATCACAAACAAAATTTTAATGGAAAATGTGTATATAAGTGCCATGGGTATCGATAGGATCGCATACCGTGGAATGACTCTCAAGTAAAATTACTATAGAGATGAACATGTATGACGTTGCAAATCTAAATTGTTTAATTAACAAATTTTAACGTCCATATTTTGCCTATTTTTTAAAGAATTTTTAAAATATAATTTCAAATTCATGTTCGTGAAATAAAGACGCTTCAATTGAAGTGATAAAAAATTTGTGCATGTAAATTCTGTTTTAAATGTCATATAAAAAAAAAGTTATAAAAACTACTTCTGTCAATTACAAAGTACTTGTGTCAATTTTAGTTGTGTCAAAAATTTTAATAAGGGAACTTAAATTTGTTAGTTAAAATAGTTATAAATTTTCAATGTAAAACAATGCATCATCTGAAGTTGATGAAATAATATAATTGTAGTACAACTTTTGAAATGAAATACATATAATAGTGAAAATAATGGATGGAAAAACAAATTTGCTAGTAAAAAGGCGATTGTTTTTTATAAATATAAAAAAAATAATAATAAGTGGAAAAAATAAGTTCGGATTTATTTTGGAGTTTCCTATTATATAAAATTTTTTTTCAATAAGTATTTCTTTGGGTATTTTTAAAAAACAAAAAAGTTAAATGTTCGGAGTAAAATTTCCTATATAATAAACATATAGTTATATATCATTTATATGAGCATTATTAAACTCTTAAAAATAGCAATAGATAAATGTGGTTTTTCTCAAATTAGTTTTAAAAAGAAAATCCATTTTGAAAATAATACATGATCTAAAATATTATAATCCTTATTTAAAAATCATAAAATTCGAAATATATTTTTTTTTTTTACTTATATATAATTTAAATATGGAATGAAAAATAATTTGAATATCGTTCAGGATGTACCGTAGACGTGAGTACTCCTGAAATGGTCGATAAAGTATACGATATAGTGTTAAGTGACCGAAATATAAAATTGCGCGAAATAGTAAAGGTCATACGGGATTTGAAATATATCGTTTCAATTTTACATAATAAATTGGGTATCAAAGAAATATTTGCAACATGTGTACCGTGTTTACTCTCAGCTGACAATAAACGCAACCGCAGTTTCAATGGTTAAAATTGAGAAATTAAAATTTGAATTGATAGATCATCGTATTCTTTGTTTTTATTTTTATTGAAACTACAATTGATTCAGCGGACATCGTTTAGATCAAAAGAGGTGATCGTTACACAGAAATGCTTATTTTGAGGAACTACCAGAACCATACTCTTCTAAAAGCTTAAACAAGTTGGAGGGAGGTCTGTCAAAGTGTATTAAATTAAAAAGATGTTGGAAAAAATAATTCAGCAAAAAACTGTTTTTCTTTCTTTCTCAATAACTTGTTGACTTGTGTTCGCAGCATTTTATACTGGACTATGGCAGACCTGGACTAGACCTGGATATTGAAGTGTTAACATATATTTAGATTAGTCAAACATAGTTTTGATATAAAAATATTCATAATAAACATCTTCTACTAAACATTAATTGTGTAAGTAGTAAAATATTAGGTTGAAATAATTTGAGCTCTTTGTATATGGTATGTTTAGTACAGTATAAAATGTATAATAATTTTGTCCACTTGAGTGCCTTATATATATCGAGTCATTTAGATTCTATCAGCTTGAATGGCTCGCTACTCCGGAAATTCCACTTGAAAACATGACCAAGCCAGCCTTTGGTGATGCTCATTAAAGTGTAATATCCTCACACAATCAATCGTTCGCTCTCATCGCTATAATATTACCTACAACCACTCAGTAGAATACATTTTTGTAATATAATTTTTTTTTTACTTTGTGTGTTATAAAATCATTACTGTTTTTTTGAAAGCGGCGAGCTAATACTTTTTTTGTTTAAGTTTTTTTTTTACACATAGCACCACCACACATGATAATGCACTTTTAAGTTTTATATCGAGAAAAAATGATGGCTGTGCAGTGTTACACTATTTTATATTTGTGAAAATAATTTATCTACGTCTATGTATCTACGTATAGATGCTAAATGTAGATAATAAAATATGATCCCTGTCAACGAACTATGTTTAATCATTAATATTCATAAAATACATATAATTGTAAAAATTTTTTGTATTTGATTTTTTTTCTATCCTTTGTTTGGTTTAAATGTTGGGTCACTTTGACTTACGTTTTAAGCCTAAAATACTCTGCCAAAATCAAGTTGTTGTATCGATTCTATGAACACCAACTATTGATGAAAATATTAATAAAGATTTTTATTTAGACTTTTGGTGCGTCATTGACGTGAGTTAATTCGTAAAAAAAAACGATCGGAATGTTTTTAAATAGAAATTCAAGAGAATTATCATCGACTACTTTCGAAGGTTAAATAAACTGTTGGAATGTATTCTTGAATGAATAAAATATATTCTGTGTTTTCTATTGAATCTTAATTTTTCTGTGGTTTCCCGATAAAACTTGGAAAATTCATAATTTTTCTTAATCATTTTCTTCCGTAATAGTCCATCGTACTATGCACAAAATAAAAAATTAATAAATTGAGTTTCATTAATTTTTCTAGCTTTTTTAAATATAGAGGTTTTATGGTATTCATATTCGTAAATTTAAAAAAAAAGTATATTCTATTGTTACATAGCTTCAATTACTAATTAGTATTCATGTATATCCATCAATATGAGTCTTAAAAAGCTTTCATTCAAAGGAATAATAATTTTCAATTATTAAATTTTACCATTTGAGAGATATATCGAATAGTAATTTTTTTTTTTTGATAATTTTCTGAATGCATTAAAATATAATGTTTAGCGTCAATGAATACTTTACTACTTTTGTTTATTTGTCAAAGAGTATGAAATATGGAGAAAAAAAAACATTCGATATTGATTTAAATATAGATTAAAGAACCACAGATGCTTTTAAAGCATGACGTTCAAATAAAAAAATGATTTTAAATTCAAAATTTTTTTTTTAAATATCACCTTTGTAAGTCGACATTAATCATATTTTTAGATTAAAATTGATATTTTGCGGCCGATCATTCATTACAAAAAAATTATTTATAGTTTTTAATTAAAAATCATTTTTTTTTAAGTCGGTTCTATTTTTTTTCGAAATATTTTCCATTTTTCAGTGTTCAATCACTAAAAATTTGTCTCTTGGGTGATATTAAAACACCAAAAATTAGTTTAACCAATCCTCTTCTGGTTATAGGGCTGATTTTTTTTTCTTCAAATTTTTTTCGGGACTCCCTTTTCTCAAAACAAGTATCATCGAATTCGGATTACTCTGTAAAAAGTTATGCATGAATATATTATTTTCCTGTTTTGTTTGAAGTTGGTTAAAAAAAATGTATATAAGTCTCATGAATAAGTAGTCTCATTCATTTTGAAACACGTGACTATTTTGAGTAATTTTTAAAAAGTGTTTATAAATGTTTTTTTTTTTTTTAAACTATGCTGATTAATAGTTTATGTAATTTTACAAAATATGTAGGATTAACAGTTTTAATGTATTTACTTCTATGTACATCGTAATATAGAAATAATGTTTTCCAAAAATTTTTAGATATTTCAATTCCAAGAATTTCATTTTAGTTATCTATAGTAGTAATATTACAAAGAGGCTTGTATTAATTTTTTTTATGTGTAACAAATAAACTTATAAAACTACTGGACCGCTTTGAAACATTATTTCTGCGTTGGGAAGATACTCATTGTCCGGGTAACATAAGCTAAATTCCCACGGGAACGGGAACTATGCGGGATAAAGAGAAAATATTTGTATTATTATATGTAACGAGTAAACTTCAAAAAACTTCGGGACCCATTTGAAAAATTATTTCACCGTTGGGAAGCGACACTACCCCCGGGAGATGTAGGCTTGTATTCTCATGAAAACGGGAACTACGCGGATGAGCGGTTTAACACCTAACACAATTCTTACACGTTTAAAAGGCCGTAGCAGCTGATGGCAAAACTCATTCCTACCAAAATTTCTGTATTTTCCATGATACGATCACTGATTGTTGATTAAAACTTTTTATCATTTTTAACCTAACTCACTGCATATTTATTACACTGAATTTTAACTCAGCCTATAAACACAGAATTTATCAAACAAATTGTTAATATTATTTGGTCGTATGACGTTTATAATATATATTATCCTTGTCTAACTAATTATATATTTTTTTCTTTATATTATTAATAACATAATAATTGTTGACGAAAAATATTTGAATAATTACACACAAAGTCAATCTAGTGATAATCAAAATGTTATTGACCTTTATGATTAAAAAATAAAATAAAAATGATGAAAGTTTAAAAAATAAATAAATAAATTGAATAATAATTATTTAAACAAATTCATGCAATCAGCACAATTTTTTTTTTTTGTAGCAGACATGTAGTGAACAATTTTTACAATACATTTTTGCATGATTGAAAATTAAAAAATGTTTAGCCATTATTTGTGTTACTTTTTCAATATATGTATTTTTATAATCAAATTACGATTATTAAGAAAAACAACTTTAAAGTAAAGCAAATTTTGTTTACGAAATGTTGTGAAAACGTACCTTTTTATGTTCCAAATATACTGTAATTTTTTCGATGAAAAATAATTATTTTTTCACCTTATTTTGAATAAAAAGCATCCTAATTTTGAATTGAAAAATTTTGAGGTTATGTGAAAAAAGTGTAAATACAAAAGTTGTAGATCTTTTTAATACCTACAACTTTGCCATTTACCTGTAATAGAACTTTATTATAAAATCGTGTTTTACCCTTAAAAAATCACCTCTTTCCAATTCCTAACCTCAGATATTTTTCCTTTTCATTTTTGTTACATTTTCTTTCGTTTCCAATGGGTTTCATCCTACTATAATTTTTTATTACTTTTTTCCATTTTTAAAGGCTTTTACTCTGGACTATATATGTAATTTTTCTATAAATTTTTATGGACAAGTCATAAATGTCATAAACAATCGGTCACAATTTTTTGCTCAATTTAAAAGATATAGAGGTATTTGCTTGAAGAATTGCCAAATTTCTCAACAAAAACTCTGCTATAGTTTTTGAAAATTTGAAAATGATAATTTTCAAATGTATAGTACTTTTTGTTGAAAATTTTGGCAATTTTTCCAAGCATATACCTTTATAAATTTTGAATGGAACAGAAAATAATAATTGATATTGTGAATCGAATTTTTTTTCCTAAACACTTCAAATCGATTAAGTTTTTAGAAACTTTTTTTTAGCACTTAGAGTTTCAGATTTTTATTTTCCCTACCTTATTCTTCTTTAGCGACATTCTTAATCCGCTCTTTAGCTCATGGTTTCAATTTTATTGTTGATACGTGTACATGTAAAGTAATCGATAACTAAGTATGTTGAAAGAACACAACATCATAGCAATAAAAAACATTGCAAGTATAGGAAAAAAGATAGAAAATTATTTAGTAAAAAATATATATATATTTATTTTTAAAATCAAATTAAAATGTGTTTAGTAAAACGTCAATTACACCAATCAGAACGATATCTATAATGTTCATATAGGTACACGTACAGTAATACACATTTCAAAGTTCAAAATGATATTTTATACACACAACTGAACTGCTGATTGTAAATACACTGTGTTTTGTGTATGTGTTGGAGTTGTACTCTCCGATGATGATTTCAATTGAAATGCTTATTGGAATTTATATTTTGTGTGTACCAACCACGAACAACGAACAAGAGTGGAGTGTATGGTGGGTGACATCATGTAATCTTTATTTTTATGTTTTTATAGCCACCGTTTTTTTTTTATTCATCATTATATTTATTTTAACCATATACAGTTTGGCAATGTAACTATGTTCTATACGAATTCAGTATTATCACAGAATGTATACCTAAATCAGAACGGTTTCTTGTTGTCGGGTTCTTTGATGTTTCACAAAATCTTGCAACTACGAAAATTGTAAAACGTCTAATAATATGTATACACAATTTTTCCAAATCAATATTACCTGCCGACACATCAGTTTTTATTTTTCAGAACACCAAAAACTTATGAATTTGAAATTTTTATTTATAAAATTTGTAGAATTGATAAAATTTCTAAATTAATTTTTTTTTTTCATATCGATACGGACATTTCACGATAGTCATTAAAAAAATTTAGTCTATTTTGTTCAAGCTTATATATATATATATATATATATATAAATATATATATATATATATATATAATAATATTATATATATATATATATATATATAAATATATATATATATATATATAATCTTTTGGAAAAATTCAAATCAGTGTCTGGAAAAGTCTGGGAATTTAGTTCTCAGGATAGAGTTAAACACCCTGTTAAATTGTTAGAAACGGTACACAAAAATATTACATTTTTAACATAATTTTTTTTGTTAAAAATTCTTATCAAAGAGGGAGCTAATAGTCGAACACTTTTAAATGGTAACACAAAATAAGTATTAACCCAATAATTATTTGAATTTTAATACAGAAGTTAGGTTATTAATTTAAAATAAAGAAATATTTAATGATTATAAGGAAAATTAGTGCACTTCATTTATTTAAACTTCACTCAAAGTACCAACTGTCTTAGACTTCCATAAAAGCAGAGCTGGCATTTCTTTATGTGACAGTTAGGTTATATTTTATGTATTTGTAACACTGTTTATATGTTAAAAATCAATCAGCATAAGAAAAGTGTCAAAAACACACAGAAATTTTTAACACAGATCGTTTTATCACAAACCCAAAATTTTTAATTGAGTATTTTTATTTCTTCATCCTTCAATTATTATGAACGATTTTCGTGTCGCAATTTTTATGCAGCCGAGTATACATATACTCAGCTATTGAATAGAATGAACTAAGAATTAATATATTATTGGTTATTGTTTGTATCATAATGCAGTAATGAATTATATAAAAATACGGAGTGTCCCTAAAAAATGTATGTACACTTTAACACCTTGTTTTTTTTCTAATTAATTTTTTATAGTGGAACACCTCTCCACTATCATCGTAATGTGGGAGCTTATCTTAATGAAAATCTGCCGAATAGATAGATTGGGGTATGCAGAGGTGCCATCGAGATCAATTGAAGACGGTAATTGATAGAGAATGCAACGAAATTCCTTCTGAAATGTTTCGCGACATTTGTGATTCCATTTCTTCGCGTTATCAGCAATGTTGGAATCAAAATGGGCATCAATTTTGACCTAACTAAAAAAATTATAGTTCTATCTTCTTTAATATGTAATGTATCTAAATATATACTGTTTTTTTAACCACTCAAAGTGTGTATACATTTTTTTGGACCACTATATACTGTATGTGTGATGTGTATACTTAAAATGGTGATTATTATTATTGAATTGAATTGAAAGAAACCAAACTAATATTATCATCACATACAACACGCTCACTCTAAACAAAATCATGAGCGCATGAAGTTTTACGATCGATCAAATAATTTCCTATACATATTGTATATTTTATTATAATCACATATATTATATTATAAATGAATAATTATTATTGTGTATATATTTACATTAAAGAAAGAATCAAATTATAAACAGAATTATTACAAAATACTTTCTTATTCAAATTCATATTTTATACCTCGTAATATATAAATTTTATATGTTTGTTTATAAACAATGCTTGGTATTTGTTATTATCATTCAAACACATATAAAAATCAATTGAAGAAATATGAAATGGAAAACATTACGCATTTGCTGAGCATCGAATCCGGAACTACCCACTCCCATCTGCATCTAGATGCTTGATAGCTAATTATGTATACTCGTGGAATAAAAAAATGCAACACATCTATTTTTTTTTACCTATTTAAACACATTAAATACTCAATTGTTTTGTTGTGTTGAATTCATTATCAGAATTCGTTTATCCATCTAAAATTTTTATTTTAGACTGAAAAAAATACAAAATACACCATAAAATTAGTTTAATAATTTTAAGTTAACGTAGGAGATTTAGGTCGTCGCGTTTTTTTATTCTGCAAGTATATGTACAGTGTGACTTGGACATGTTTAACATGTTTTCTTGATTGTATATCAATAATTATTACTATTATGAACATACTCGACGCGAACTGTTTTATTTTGTGTGCGATTGTCAAGATGTTTTTAACAATTTTTGTTGTGTTAACACAGAAATAGAAATGACATTTGCACTTCTCTAGATCAAAAAAATGTATAAGTGACACTTCGGCATACAAGCAAAAAATAGGTCGACTAAGAAGATCAGATTAATTTGCGATCAAGTAGTATAGTGTATAGCACGTCCGACTAACAATG
Organism: Chrysopa pallens; assembly: GCA_020423425.1. Lineage (NCBI taxonomy): Eukaryota > Metazoa > Arthropoda > Insecta > Neuroptera > Chrysopidae > Chrysopa > Chrysopa pallens. Next base: position 47,463,811 of record CM035594.1, read on the forward strand.
AAAGGTCTCGAGTTCGATTCCCGGAAGATGTGTTATGTTTCAAATTCTATCCATCTTTCAATCTTTCTTGGCGTAATGCCATTTCTATTACTGTAAAACGGATATAATGTGTTAGTACAACAAAAGTTATTGAAATATCTTGGTTGTAGAATATGACAATTGCACAAAAAACTACAGTTTGTGATCATAATAGTATTAATACGAATCAATAATATGCTAACAATAATTAAATACAAGAAATATGGTAGGAATTAAACAAAAAGTTCTCTATAATTCAATCAGGGGACACAACATTATCCACTCTGTACCAAAACTTACGAGTTTTAAGCCAAGCGCTTATTGTAAGGGCGTAAGATATTCTTTTATGAATTTCTAATCAGAAAATGTTCTTTGATGCGCGGAGTCTAATTTTTAATATGCTTATTTTCAAATATGATTTTTTTTTATCTGAGAAACTCATTGTAGAAATATCATGTACAGTATTTTTACTCGTTTTCCAAATTTATGCTTTTTATAAATGTTTATTTTTTTTTTGTAATGGAAAATTAGGATTGAAAACTCTTGTGCAATCATTTATAAATGTTTTTCTTACAACACAGTATAATAAAAATTCCAAATTATTTTGATATTAAAATTTTATACCCACGACCTCAACTTTTTAATTCCAAAAAAAAAATAACCAAAACTGTTTTACATACTTGCTTCAAGTTTTGTAATAGGTTTACATTTTTTATAATTGCATTTTTTTTTTTTGGTATTAAAAAATATATATTATTTATATTGTTGTTTTGAACACTGGTTCTTTTTTTTTCTATAAAAAATTGAATGTGTAAATTTCGTGTGTTTGTGTGTGTGTGTGTGTTAAAGACAGGTTTTACTTTAATTAATGTTTATCATTATCACACAGTAAATATAAATATTAATACTATTATTGATGTAAACAAAGTAACGGTATGGTTGATTTTAATAATATTTATATACATATATATCGTGTCGTTTGATTGCACAGTTCTGTGTACATACACCAGTCATTTTACTATGTTGTTGTATATATACATCAAATAGATGAGGATATATTAAATTTAGTCTTATAATTGGTAACATTTAAAAATAATTGATGATAACTTTGTTATAAATTATTCATTTAAACCATCTAATTCATTGTCGTCTGCCTGTTTTAAATAATAGCGCGTTTCAGGATTTTTATATATTAAAATTTTATAAATATGGAAGAGATTAGGGGTTGATATTTTGTTGTAGTTCCGGGTTTTTTTGTATTTTAAAATTTTAAGGAAAGGATAGATTTTTTCTGAAAATTAGCATGTTTTGAATAATAATTTCAAATGTGGTATTATTAAGTTAAATATTCATTATATTTCTTTATAAATGTTTCTTGAAGCTAAAAAATAGTATGTTTTCTATATTTTTCAAAACTTCTTTGACTTTTTATATGTTTTCATTTGTAGAACGTCGTAATATGTTTCTAATATGTTATGTTTAAAATTTCGTGGTGAAAACACTTTTCTCCCAGGTAAATAATTCGAATATAAATGCGCATACCACAATATAAGTATAAATTGGTGTCTCATTTCATATAATATTTCTAAATAAATCAATAGATTATTATTACATTAAAAAAAGTGAAAAATTTTTTAACATACAATTTAAAATGACTGGTCTAAATTAAATAGTATGTTTTTGCAAATACAAAAAAATTATAATTTCGTATTTATTATTCATGAAAATATTGTGAATGAAATAATACGTATATTAATAATGTTTAATGAATTATTTTTATATTTGTGTATACCGAGTGTACAAGAAATACATATCTGAAATTTTTTATTCGAACTTCATAATTTCCTTAAGAGAGGGAAGATGCATAATTTTTTGTATCACTTGAAACGTCTTTACTTCATGAACATAAATTTGATGTTAGTTTTTGAAAATCTTAAAAATTGACGCTCAAAATTCATAATTAAACAAAGATTTGCATAAATAACGTCATACATGTTCATCTCCATAGTGATTATATATATAATATAAAGGCTATTCTACGATAAGTGGACCCCTATCGATATCCATGGCACTTATTTATATATCCTTTAAAATTGTAAGATAAATAATGTCGGTATGCATTACTTAGTCGATTTTTCTAAAGAAAATGACCGCTTTTATTAGAATCACCCATAAAACTTTATTTTCACGAAAGAGATAGATCACAATCTTTAAGAACTTATAACTTACTCATTTTTGAATCTATTTCATTTTTTAAATTCTGCTAAGCGGTTGTGCGTCTGGTCTCCCTAAGCTATGTTGCTTCCTTAACAGATACCTTTTTATGGGGAAGAAAATGGTGTGCGAAAACAAATATTTAAAATATTCACAACATTGTATAAATATGGGAAGTCACTTAATAGTTTTTATTAGAATTTTAATAGAAAATTTATATAGAAAATAATAAAACCATGGAAATTTGTAAAAATTCCAGTAATAATTGGACAAAAAGTAATTATCACCATCGACGAATACAATACAATCAAGCATGCAGCTATGAAATTATATGAGGTTCTGTACTCACAAAAAAACAATGTCGACAGAAGTGTTGTCATTCAATAACTGTTAATAAATTTGTATTCAGTAAAGACATATTCAGTTTTCACTGAGAAACTCTCAGAATTTAATTTTGTAATATCTGAATATTTTTCCTATAATTTTTGTAAAATATATAAACATAGAGAGTTTTTATCCATTGAATGATAAAGATCATTACTGTTTTCCATTTAGCTTACGGAATCCTAAAAAATTATAAAAATTTTCAAAATTTTAATTAATTTATTATGTGAAAAACTATTAAAAAAAACATCAATAAAAAAATATTTACCAAATTATTTTAATTGTATACAAAAATGTTTATAATAACATTAAATAATTTTTAAAGAATTATAAAAAGTCATGTATATTAACTTTTTTAATTTGTCAAAATTACCTAATAAAAATGTATTCGACAATAAACGAAACAAAAAAACGATTTACGGTATTTTGGTTTATACCATGTATCAACTATGGCTTTTGATTCGATAATGGTAATTAATTTTTTTTACACCTTTCAAATTGAAAAGATATGTTTTTTTATACAACCTTTGTACAACATCACTCGCAATATCAATATTTTATATCGGGACTTGCATGAATTTGAGTGTGCATAATTTGAGCACTGAATTCATTCTGTCTGTCAATGGAATTGTGAATAGACACAATTCCTCTCAATACCAAGATTTTATATAAACTTCTTGTATTTTAAGAGCTCACCAGTTTTTGCCAATTCATTTTACTAGAATCCGGTTACGGCGGTTGTTATTCGACCAAAATCACTCAAAAGTGAATCTCACTGCCTTAAAACAAAACAGTATATATATGTGTGCATTTAAACAAAATATTATAAATGCGTGTGTATGGTTGTGAGTGTAATATAAGCCATATCTTTTATGTTTTTGTGTGTTATAGTGTGTGTAATGTTTTTTTTTATTGATTAAAATGTATTTTTTATGCATAATTTAAAAAAAATATTAGTATTCATATAAACTATAAGTGTGCCAAATTGTATACTCCTCGGTGCACCTAATATTCGTAAAAAGAGATATACGGTTTTTGCCTCACGTTTATATAGATTTGGTTGAAGTGTGAATCGTTCTAATATATTTTATACTGTTTGAGTTATTTAGTGTGAGTCAACTTACTCAGTACAGTTAATTAATGTCAATTTTCGAGGTTTATTCCTCTTAAACAAGAGTCATTTTTATAATATGAACTTTGTGTGTAGGTCAATGTTTAAATAAATAGGAGCGTGTAACTTGTCAACTCATTTTTTTGTTTTAAATAAATTGAACCTCAAAGATGTGACAAGTCTGTTTTCTCTCTTTTAAAACTTATCGATACTACCGTATTATTTTCTAGGAGGAATAAACCAACGTTGTATTAAAAACACACAGACAGGAAATTTTTTAAAAATTGTTTTGGTAATTTAGGTGACGTGTAAGTGCTTTGACTTTTTTAATTGCCTGAATTGCTGAAAAGTATACATTTTACTAATCTGACAATTTGAGCGTATCGCGAGAGAATAAGGGAGGAGGTAGGTGCTCAAACTTCCGAAAATTACACAAATGCGTCACTCTCAAATCGTCAGATTAGTAAGATGTGCACTTTTCAGTACGTAATCAACTGACCATATCTGAATCTGTCACGCTTGATTACATCCAACTATCTAATCGGCTACCCTACACGCGCGCGGCACCTAATATATAGCTAAAATTTGATGGAGGTAGTCAACACGGCGTAAGGTATCTCTCATATCTTAATTTGAGGCGCTGGAGAAAATCCAAAAATCCCAATTTGACTTTCCCTACCACAATTGATCACTTAAATAATATATAATTCATTCAGTTTTGTTTAGTAGATCAACTTATCATAGAGTCTTAGAGTAATATTTTTAAGAAAAAATAGAATTTCATGTCTAAATGTTGCTTTTCGGACACATTAACTTATTAAACTAATTGTTTTGATTAAGTGAACAACAATGCTTATGATACACACAAAAATTCTCTCCTCATATTTTCGAAGTTTTGTTCAAACTAACTCAGATGTTTCGGATTTAAATTCGAACAGACACAATAACATTCCAATTTTATATGTATACATCCAATAAAAAGAAAATCAAGCTAAAACAGACCCCGATTTATGCATATATGAGCGTAGATGACACAATATTTACGTAGTATTATAGAATATAAGTTTACTGTACAATCAGCTGTAATGAGGAAGTGTAATTAATTGTAGTCACATCCTGTTTGCTTACTTTTAATGAGTAGTATAATACTTACTCTTGCGCTTATAAAATAGTAGTTAGTAGTAGTAGTAGTTAGCTTGGCCTGGCTGGCTGGCTGGCTTGGCTCATTGTGTTGTTATTATTATTATACTTATGGTTAAATATTATTACATTATATAGGTATAATAAGTGTTAATGCAATTTTTTTAATGTTGACTTTGTGTAACGAATGAGGTAGTATTTTCTTCATTCAATTCTCATTATAATAATTCCTGTTATTTAGTAAATTAAGTATAAATATTAAATAAATGTACATGGAAATTTTGCTACGTAAGCTAGAATAAGTTATAAAATTGTTTCTGCCATGGTTAAGATATTTAAAGTTAAGAAAATAAACTTGAAGATATTACCTATCCCATAATACTCTAATTGGACGTTTACTTGAAACAAGATTATGTTCTAGAATATTCTAGATCAATGGAAAAAAAAATAATTTCAATATTTTAATATGTAAATCCGTCTATATTAAAATCCACGTACTCAAAGAACTCAAGTACTCAAAGAAGTTTAAGTGCCATTTTTGGATTGTTGAGTTTTAAAGAAAATTAAGATCAGGTTAAACGAACTAAACATTTTTCCTGTTTTATAAATGTTGAAAAATTTCACTTTAGACCAGAGTAGAAGCTTTTAAAAATGGTAAAAAGTGAAAAAAAATTATAGTAGAATGAAACACATTGGAAATGGAAGAGAATATAAACTGTTTTCACATAAACTCAAAATTTTTCGATTGAAAATTAGGATGCTTTTAGATATTTGTTATATAAAATAAGGTGAAAAAATAAATATTTTAAGTCAAAAAATTAGAATTTAAAAAAGGTAAGTTTTCACCACATTTTGTGGGAAAAAAAATTAGATAGAAATAAAAAACCTTCAACTTGGTTAGTTAATTTTTTCACATAAATTTTGAGGTTATGCGAACAAAGTATAAATGCTTTTTTCCATAGGACTTGTAGTTTTGCCGGAATCGAGATAAATCGTGTTTTACCATTAAAAACTCCCTTCCACTTCCCGGCCCCAGGTATTAACGACCTGTTCAGAATAGTTCATATTATATCCGCCAGATAGCATAGTTAAGTGGAAGACTTCACAATAATTTTCCATAAATTTACTTTAAGCATCCAAAATAATTTATCAATGTCAACAATGATGATGATGACACAATGATAAAACAAAATTTTCAAGAAATGTTTTTAAGGAAATATATGTGGAGTCAGCCAGCCAGTGTGGTGATGTGGTTACCTTATCTCATTAAATAAATGTGGTCACAATCGTAACATGTTGTTTGTGCTTAGCATTTATACGTTTTGTTTCATCTTTTTAAGGTCGTTAAAACAGAACGTGCTGATGACTTAGTATGACCTTCTGTGCCCAACTGTGTGTCCACTTTAAAATCTATTACCCTGTTTTGGTCGTCCAATATATATATGCTTGCATACAAAAACAAAATAACACACTCAACTATATAATATTACAAACTTAAATAACAAGTTTCTGTATTTATAATATAGTCCAGAGGTTGAATGACTCATTTTTATGTCTATTGATCTAAATTGTATGGGCGCTTAACGATAGTCTTCGAAATTAGATGAGAGATACATTACACAAAACATCAAACGATTGCAAACAACAGTATTAACTCTTTCGAAAACAAATCTTTGTAATACTTCTATCTACAAGGTTCTCTACTTTTCAAATTGATGTATTTATTAAATTCTCAATGGAAAGTTATTGTAATGGGGTCGATTTTGCAAATTCCGAGACAAAACATCAAACGATTGAAAACAACGCTATTAACTTTTTTAAATTTAAGCGATAATTCTATCTAAAGCGATCTATGTTTTTTAAGTTGATGTAGATATTATCTTCCCAATGGACAGTAACGGGCCCGATTTTGTGAATCCCCAGTTTTAACATATTTTTACGGTTTAAGGTCACTATTTAGGGACATGTCTATGATTGTGTGTGTTTGTATTTGTTTACGTATGTGAGTTCAAAATCAATTATTTCGAGATCAAATAACGTTATCAAATAACTTAAAACTGAATGACTTCAGCAAATATGTCCAGCTGTTTTTCCATAAAAAAAAGATAAACAATAACCATATTCGTAATAATAAACAATAATTGTTTTTATTTTTTTCCTTATTTATTAAATTCGTCGTATGGCGATTCTGCCGATCTCACCTAGATCACTTGTTTTACTAATTATAAATAATCTGAATTTAATTATATATTTAAATAGAATTTTTTCGTTTGTAATTTTGTTTTTTTTTTTGTTTTTTCAGGTAAGTCGACAGTCTTTTCTATCAACTCTAAAACTACGGCTAACAAAGGTTTGGAATTATATAATTTGTTAGTTTTTCATCTTTGCTGATGATAATTGCGAAAAATGCAATATTCGAAATAAATTTTAGTTTTTTCTTTAAAAGAGTCTAATTTTGTACACATTTGTATGAATAAAAATTTCCACAAAAACTCTGAATACTTTATTTTATCTTGAAAATTGATTTTTTTTTTATCAAAGATATTCGGAAATGACACCTCAATTTGCTTGAATTCGTATTAACTATTATTTTGAATGTCAAAGATGTTCCGTGTCTATTTGCATTGATACCAAAATTTTGTAACTATGTTATGATTTAATCTCTGGACTAAAACGCTATTAAAATAATTAATGCATCAGCTTCTTTTTCAAAAAATAATACTATAAAGTCATAATATTTACACATGTTCATAGAATTAGCACATTCACGTAGGCGCGATTATTAAACAAAAAATACAAAATATTTTTTTAATGTAAATTATTGAATTTTATTGATGATTTTTATTTGAACCAGTTTTTATCATAAAAAACCTAAATTTTTTTATTCACTAATCGACAGTAAGTCTGTTCTGGCAATTAATAAAAATACATAATAGATACGCATTCTTTTAAAATCTGGTCAAACTCAAACAAAAACTCTATTTATTTTGATTAAGACAAAATTTATCACAACGCTGGTTTATCACTCTAAATTCCAAAACTTCGTGTATGATGATAATAGTTGGCGTACAATGGGTTTTCCCTCGAATAATTGAGTTTTTAATACCCAGTAATCAATAATAAGTATATCTTATTGCAAGTTTTTAGAGAAAATAATTTTGAAAATCGAATACATGATATAAAATTTAAATGTGGGCAATGGCTAGTACCATCTCGAGGAACGTTCCAGCAGGTCCAGATTGGGATACTTATCCTACGGTTCGATTGAAATGGAGGAATTCGAGATTAAAATCTATACTATCCTAAACAAAACGAGTAGCTTTGCTAGGAACTATAGAGCTTCAGAAAATGTACCAGGGGTCGTAGAAAGTGGAAAATGAGAAGAAGGGTAAAATAGGCGCTAATATAAAAGTCCCAGGACTAATTACCATGCTTCTACATCTTCTCCGCTAACTACTATCATTATTTGAATATACAATTTGTTTGTATATTAGCAATAAATATTCAATTTTCTCATAAATAATAAAGATAGAAATCGCGATTGCAGCATCAAAGTTGAACTGTCTCTAATATGTGTATAACAACACACCAACAACTTTCAAAAATGGAAAACTTTTTTGTTTGTAACTGTACAACAAGTTTATTTTATTATCATCAAGCATTTATTTCATTACATAAACAGAAAAATATTATTACTTTTTTTTTTATATTTTTATTATTTAGGCATGTTTTATAATAATATAAAAATGTGTGATATCCATCATAATATTTATCCACATATATCCATCCATGTATGAATCGCTTAAGGTGACTGACTACACCATAAAATATCCCACTCTCTTAGGCAATTACTTGCTTGAACTTGATTTCATTTCTTTGAAACACTTCAATCAAATGTATATGACAAGAAAAATCTTGTATACTTAAATATTAAAGTTTTGTTTTAACACATACAATAAATACGTGATGTGTATTTATCTCAAATTTAAGATTGAAATCCATCAATATTTAAACTTGGCATATTGAGCGTTGTCTTCTATATCATTTTCAAAGATATGGGCAGCTTTTCTCACCGGTCGTGTCTCATATGTCGTTTGAACCAGATTTAAAAACATAGGACTCTTGTGATGTTTATTAAACTAAAAAATGGGACTCTTGTGATGTTTATACTCGTTGTTTATTCGTTTCCGATTTTTTCCGTTGTTTATCCGTTTCCAAAGAGAACTCAGTATTCGATTTTATTTTGCTGATGATTGCAACGTTAATACTCGACCTAATAAAAAAATTTTTATTCTATTTTACCCTAGACGCAAAGTCGTTATCTTGCCTCATATATTTTATTCGTCGTTAAGGCGCTTTGATGTTAATGCTGGTGAAATTCTCTTTCGAAATTAGAATTAGATTTTGAATTGTAACCGTTAAATATTGTAAAAAAATATTAATCTATGTATTGGAACAAAATTAAAATTTTAAATTTATATTGATATTAATTTGTCATACATAACTTCAGAGCGCCATTTAAGCCATCTATACCCGGTTCAGGCCTAGATTCATATTCCCTTTTTTTTTTTGTATTTATCAATGGACACTGGTTCAATTGACACACATAATCAGAAATCACAATAAATTCCAAATCGGATCAATAGATTAAGTTTATGTATATAAAATAAAGGCACCCCTAGTTTTTTAATTTCAAGTAAGGTGTCATCATATGATAACGACACAAAAATAAGAGGGGAAAATAAAATATACAAAAAAAAAATACGGTCGTGACAAAACGAGTTAAATATTTCTTTTTTGTGTATATCAACAAATATGAATTTCAACCCTATAACGAATTTACTTACGTTATTCTTGAAATGTAAAAATAAATAATAAAGTGAGCAGTGGAAAAGGATTTAATTTATTAGTTTAAAAAAATTTATATATATGTATATAAAATAATTAAACACATTTCCTCTGTCACATTATTATAGCAAAACTTATTACTTTAACGTCAGTAATTTACATGTTACTATTATATGTCGTTTGTCACCCTGTAAAGTTCAATAATTTATGGCTACTGTTGTATTTATATATATAGATATTCCACCATCGAACGAACACAAATCTAACACTATACACTAACGATCAAAGAAAATGAATCCTTGATTCGAAAGATATCTCTTATTTTGTATGTATATGAAAATTAGTTATCGATATTCATTATTTCTAAGAAGAGAAAAATTGTATTTTTCATAGAAAAATAATTCCGATAGCTTTACGAAATAAAACATCAAAACCACTTTTGTTAAATTGCCAAGGAAAAGTCTGAATCCAAAATTCATGAATTAAACTTGATAATTAAAATGACCTATCGAATATGTCTGAACTATATTAAAAGAATATAAGAATTATCTATTCCACATATATGCATAAGTTTTAGAAAAGTTTTTATAAAAATCATTCAGAGTCGAAATAACTCAATTGATACTTAATTTCATATAAGTTATTGCAAGCAAAGCGTTTTCTGTAAATGTTTTTCAAATGTATGTGCCAAAATTTGTGTATGTGCCAAAGTTTTGTATATCCACGTTCATCTTTTTTTTTATTTTATTTAGTATTGAAGAACGTTTAAATTATGCAGAAAAGCAGTCGGATAACGGGCGGGTATTCTTAAAAGTATGTTAATTCTATACCAATGTTGAACCGGCCATCTAAAGTAAAGCTCAACAACATGAATAATAAGTGAAAGAAAATATCATCTTAACTGTATGGGATTTTTTTAGTGTTGTTGGCCACCTGATCCTTGGTGAAGATTAATAAATTTTATAAAATGTCAGCAGTTACTAGACTACTTCGTAGCATAACTTTCTTCAAATATATTTATTAAAATTACAGTGAAGATCGTGGTTAGACAGAATTGCACAATACATAAACTTTGTCGTCTGAACACGACAATTTATGTACCGAAGTTTTTAGAATATCCTCAATTAGTATATTCAATTACACAAAATACGCATGTAAATGGTAATATATTTTAATTATGAATTGTTTTTAAAAGCTTATTTTGAGATGAAATTGTGTTGAATATATTATATAAACTGTTAATGTACAAATATTTCATTCAAAAGCTTTTAAGATGATTTGTTTATTATTTTCACATAGTCCCTTTTTTAAGTATTCCAAGTGTATTTTTACTATATACACTAATTCATGTTTTATAATCACACAATATTTAAATATTGCGTGTATATCACCCATCATAATTTTAATATGTACACTAATGCTACTTAAATAAGTATTAGAATTTATAATTAGAGGGTCAAAATAATTAATGAATATTGTTATTTAACACATATATCATGCATGTATGTACGAATGTGTGTGGATATGCTTTGAAATTCATATTTTCACATTTATTGGTGAAATTCCTTTAGATATTGTATATTGCGCGACGAAAATGTTAATGATTTTCCTGTGATTATTTCAAATTACGTTACTCGATTTTCATATAATATATTTTCGTTATTTTATTAAACCGTCTTCTTTGTTTCATTGATTAACCAGTACTAGCTTTAATGAGAAGTAGACTTCGTTCCCGGTGGCACCCTATTCTCATTACAAAATATATAAGTCACTTATGTCTTTATCGCAATTGGACGATGAACTTTTTCGGAAATAATTTTTATACACAAAAGTGTTAACCTCAAATTTTGCCTGATAAAGTTGTGAAATACAACGAAACGTTACAGCATTTAACAATATAGCACTTGTATTTTTTTCTGTCCAAGTTCCTGATAATTATGACTATCATTACGAAATTATGTAATAAATGAATCATTTTGGTATTTTTTTTTCGGAAAATAGTTTCCGCAAGGTTTTTAACATAACATTTTATTATTTTATTTATACATCGTTATTACACTTGTATACAAAAATTCATCACTTTTAATCTTTTTTCTGTTTTAATGCTCTCGAACGAATCTCGTTCGTCTGAATTTTCGGAATATTTTATTTTTACGACGTTCAAACTAAGAACACCATGAGATTTTGTTCTAGAAATTCATATACTTTAAAAAAAATGATTAACTACTGACATATTATTACAACGCCTCCAGCACCTTCGTTTGCTTAATGCGTAGTGCAAAAGGTACATAATATGCACTAATTAAAAATAAAAAAAGAAATAAAAAAATAAAACGTCATAAGATTTTTAAAAGCATTAAAACGATTCTACAAAAACCATCAAATTTCATAAAAACGAAATTCATTTCAAAATATCATTAATGTTTTTTTTTTTTTTTTAAACTTCAACATAAAATCATATTATCCATGATGGCTGACTATAATGTGAAATGTGAGGGCGCTGTTTTTTTTTAATAGTTCTTTGGCTCAAAACACAACACAAATGATTATTATACACACAAAAATGTTACTTTGTGTATAAAAAAAAAATAAAATAAAATAATAATAAAATCAGAAAGAATTATTATTAAAGTGAATAAGATATATACCTATAGTTTATTTTTTTTTTCAAAAAGGATATGAATTATTTTGTATCTTTATCTGATGGTGATGTTGATGATAATTTTGAACTGCATATAAGAGTGCCTGAAGCAAGGTTTAGCGGTCGACAGATGTAGGATCCCTATAAAAATAATAATATATATATATATTTTGTGGACGCAAACGAAGAATAGATGAAGTTTTTATTCTTTTAGTTCTTCATCCGTCCGTCATAATATTTTATACGTATAGAATATAATATTGAATTTGTATGACGTTTGTTTAGTTGTATATGTGCTTATACATATAAATAATACCTCTAAATTCTTCCTTTGCTAAAAATTTTTTACCTGTATTCGCATTTGTTAAAAGTATATTTTTACATATTATAATGTGCATTATATACACATCTCGTATTTATTTACCTGTTACATGCATTATATGCACTCTTTAGTTTGGGTCCGTAGGAAAAAATTGTGATGGTTTTAAATAAATATGTTGAGAATTTTTAGTAATGAAATTTGTAATTTTTCATTGCTGTGTACGCTTTTGTATTTACACAGGATGTCCACTGGTCAGTCTGGAATAGTCAGAAAATTTCGAATTTACTTAAAAAATCATAAAATGGAGAATATTTTGGATTTTCAAAACATGAATTTAATTTTTAAATTAAATATTTGTATAACTTATTAATGAGTTTTTGATTTCATAATTATCCAATAATATTCTCAATTTTATCTATTTACCCCTTCAAGAAAATTTTGAACGAAATTGATATATTTTATCATATAAAATTTATAATTATTTTCGTTATAATAGGGTATGTATGCCTGCAAATAAGTTTGGTGTGGTTATTTACACACTTGAAAAATATTATTTGTAAAATTTGAATTGCCCCATATGTGTACTGTATTATAAGAATATAATAACTATAACATCACAAAAATATACTGAACAGTTGGTATCAAATTTGTATAACTTTCAAAAAATTCATTTGACGACATGAAAATCATTTTGTTAAATAATGGAATATTTCGCATAAATTGGAATTAGTTTTTGTGTATCGAAGAATATTTAGTGAAATTTAGAAAAGATAAAATAGGCCTTTTTTGAAATTATTGAAGATGTAATTGTGATTTTATTTTATAAGAGAAATATTAGAAGCATTTTCCTGAACATCCTTTGATTCGGATAGTATAATCATTATTATTTTGTCATCTAAAATCAGAATCTACTCAACAAAGTTTAATAATTTTTCATTTTAACAAGTTTATCAAGTAAATTAAATATTTTCATGAGTTATACAAAAGCAATGGTAATTTTTTTAATTGCAATAATTTATTGAAAGTCTTAAAAAATTTAGAGAAGATGCTCTTTAATAAACTCATTGAGTGTCCAAAATTCGAATAATGAGAAAAATTATTTATCAGAAATTCGTATGTTTATTTAAAAAGGCACTCACGAAACACATTAATTCTCCAGTTCGAGGTAATCCGATTTTTATTTTGAATTGTTATTGCTATTTAATTAAAAAATGGCCATGATTTGAAAGTTTTTTTAAGAGATAATTTAAAAAAATCGGAATAAAACTATTTTTCATAACTTCTGAACTAGACAACGAGCTATCACCCATGTTTCTTTGAGAATTCTGGTTACCTGTTGAAATATTTTTAAAAATGATCATTGAAAATTTTATAACTTTTTTTTTCACCAAGGGTTACAAGTATTCCTCTTCTTTTAGATACCAAAAAGATTAAGAAATAGAGATTGTGGGTCTGTCTGAAAAAAAAATGTTTAAGATCACTATTGCAGAGTAATTTATTATTGTAATAATTACGAAACTTAAATATATTTTACTGTCTAGCATAGAAAAAATTGCAAAAAAAGATTCAAGTTTCCTTTTGTATTTAATATTCTCCAATCTTCCGCCGCCCGCTCCATTTTAAAATTCATCCTTGTTTTTTTTAACATTACGGATCTTACGATATTAGATCTGTGTTACTATTGTGTATAGTATTATTATCTTAAAATTGTGTATATAAAGTGTGCATTTATCTATAAAGATTTTTGTTCTTGATATATATATATATATTTATATATATATAATTTTTTGGGTTTAAGTAATACAATATTGAATATAAGTGAACTCTAAATTGTTTTATAATTTCAGTTGTTCAAGTTTTTTTTTTTATATTTTCGAAAGTATTGAATTTCATGCAAACACAGGAATTGAAAAAAAGAAGATAATTATAGCATAAGATGATAATAAAAGATTGTAAAAAAATACCGCTTGTAAAAATTATAATAATCAATACGTTTATCATTTAAACTTGTTGTAAAAATAATATTGAAAAAAAATCGATAGAACTTCTTCATTCAAAATATCCTTCCAAAGAATTCAAAAATTAATTTTTTTGTAATATGCACACATTTCTGAACCTTATAAATTCTAGATAAAATTTTCAAAAAAAAGTCACCGCTAATGAATCAATTCGTTAAGGATATGATTGCGGATGAAGTATTAATAAAGAACACGAAACGTTGATGTTTTCACTGATCCTTCATCCTCTAATTCTTAATAAATAAAACATTTGTTTGTTTTTGAATCTTTTATGGTTCAAAATAGTTTTGGATCCAATGAATAGATTTTACTACTTCACAAGCTTAAACTTAATTTTAAGGTCCTAAATATACTACCAAAATATTTAACTGGTATATTTAGATTTTGTCTAGATAATCAACATTAATTTTATGTAGACCGTTTTTAACACTTAAATTGTGTTGAATTGCAATAAAATTTTTAACTACGACATCCAGATTGAAATATAGTATATTGGAAGTAATATGTGTATGTGGTAGGTCTATATATGTGCATGTTAATAATGTTAACATAATGAATTATTAAAAAAATTTATTTGTATTCTGTATTTAAATTATAAAATTAGTATTATTAATCATTATCTATTTTATTTTAATAATAATATTTGAAATTAGTTAATGCATGTGTATACTCGTGGAATCAAAAAATGCAACACTTTAAATTAATTTCATTTTTTTACCTATTTAAAAACATTTTTTCAAATACTGAAAACGGGCAGTATTCGTGAATGTGATTGCAAATATCTAACACAATACTAATCACAATACTATTGAAATTTTAATTTTCTATTCGGCAGCTTGTGTATAATAGAACGATATTAATTAATCTCAACATGGGAGCTAAATTTACAATAAATTAATGTCGAATAAGAAGTTATGTTGTAATATACGAGCCGATAGACGGGTAAAGCTCATTGCCTCTACGAATTATACAAATCGGTTATTGTAATATTGTGTAAGTAATTGTTTATGAAGATTTATTAAACATAATTTAAAAAATAATGGTTTTTATTTTTCTGTAAAATAAAACCTTAAAAAACGACAAAAATTTGTATTGCTGTTTTTAGGTTTTAGAGGGTAATTAAGATCTAAGAAAACGAAAAATAACCCTAATTTTACGATTAAATCGCTCGTTTTCGAGATATCGAGTAAAATGTTTCCGGAAAATTGACATCTGGATCAGATTTTAGCTGATATCTCAAAAACTGTACATTCAATCGTTAAATGGATGTTATTTTTGAAATCTACAGATCAAAGTACTCTTTTATGTATCATTTTATCGAAATCGGAAACAAAAAATGTTCTTCGCTTTTTTGGATTTTTCAAAGGGACCCCTTAAAAAAATGACGAAAAATTGAGAAAATTTTTTTGTATCCGATTTCGATAAAATTATGTATATGAGGGTAGTTTGAGCCGTAGATTTCAAAAATAACATCCGTTTAACGATAGAATGCATAGTTTTTAAGATATCACTTAAAATACGTTCCGGAGGTCATGATTCCGAACAAATTTCAAACGATATATCAAAAATTAGCCATTCAATCGTAAAATAAGTGCTATTTTAAATTTTCTTGTGTGTTAATTATCTTCGATTTTTAAGGTGTTTTCGTAGAATTACAAAAACCAAGTAATGTATTTTATTTTAATATTTCACTAAAGTTTTACGTTAACATTAAGTACTCGACTGTTGTGTTGAGTTATTTATTTATCAGAATTAATTTTATTTATCTTTTCAAAACATTGATTTTAATTTGAAAAAAATAATAAAATACACCATAAAATTATTATATTTTATAATTTTTAAACGTGAAAGATTCAGGTTGCTCCGTTTTTTAAATTTCTTGAGTATAAATACACTTATTGTATAAGTATGTTTTACTTCTAGTATTATAATTAATAATTATTCTTAATTAAGCATACTTGCGATGGATTATATAAAAATTATAAATATATAGGTACTTTATATATTATGGAGTTTTTAATGTATTATGAGTGGTATAATAATATTATTGTTATTTATAATATAGTTTTTATTTTAATGGGGGCGCAGTGACCTCGTCAATTCTTTGTCCATTAAATCACTACCATTTTTGTTTCTAATTTAGTGTGGTTTCAGTTGATTTTAAATTAAAACACAAGCTATAGATTTAATAATTGAGTTTGCAATAATATTATAACAAAAAATAATTACAATTAATTCTTTGAGTGTAAAAATAACCAGAATCAATCCTATTTTATGAATTCTACGTGTATTTAAAAAAATCAGATTTTGCCACTAATATCACTGTCAATGATCACCTCCCTACCACCACTACATCCACGCTTGAACTTCCTGAATTATTTTTTAATAAAATAATCGGATCAGCCCATTCAAACACGTCTCAAATTGAAGTATTTAAAAAAAAAAAAAGATTAGCATTTATAAATTTATTTATACCGGCCCTGTGTTTTAAATTTTAATTAAACTCATTACAATTAATTAGTTAAATAAATAATTTTTCTACTTTTAAACGTTTTCAATATTTAAAATAAATTCTTATAATAGTTAATAATAATCGTTCGAATAATACCTAAAACAATTATTAACACTATACATAGAATTATGATGGCAACGGGGGAATATTTACCTCAAAAAGTTATTATATTACATATTATATATATAGAGTTCCTGAAATACTAAAGGTAGAATTATAATTAATTTAGATAATGTGTGACTAGACATTAATGACCCATCAATTTCAATAAAAAAAAATTGAATTTGGTGTTTTTGGATATATTGGATATATATTTTCCAAAGAGTGGACCCATTTCAATTTAGTCTGATGTCTGTAAGGGGCCAAAAACTATTTTTAGTGACATGTATGTTCTTTCGTTTATAAACCGATTTTGATGATTCTTTTCTTGCTAGAAAGCAGGAGATATCTAAAGACTAGTGCCATAATAAGAAAACCAGGATTTGATGCCTCTAAAGGAAGAGAAAAGACTAAAATAATTTTTAGTGATTAAATTTCATCCTAATAAAAAATTTTACATACATTACTCAAAACTAAAAATAAAATATTTAAAAAAAAGAACGGCCTTCAAAAAAAAAATAATTAAAAATTTTCAGTGTCAGTTCCAGTGTCAAAAATTCAGTGTCCATCTTATCCTTAGCTAAAAAACCGATTGGTTGTCGTCGACTAAGAAAGGGTTATTGGACACAAGGAAAAAAATTATTGATTTTTTAGTTCATTTTTTTGAAGACGGTTATTTTTTGTAATTATTACTTAACATTATTAATATTTTATAAAAAAAATCGCCCTTTTATGCATTTATTATTATTTGTGCAATATTCGTTAACACAACACGTCCATGTCTAGCAATTTATCATCATACACCTCTATTTTTTACCTGTACCCACATACATCGATGCTAGGTGCTGTAATTATTGTACCTATTTGTATGTGAAGATTTCCTACACATTTAATTATTATAATTTCATTTATAAAATATTAAATAATTTTTTTAACTATGAGTAAATATACAGTAAACATCAAACAATATTGAGCAATAAATGCACTCACTATACACCTTCATAAAACCACTATAAACGTAAAAATTTATTTTTAAACGTACCAAGAATAACTAATTTTAAATTAAATATCAAGAATTCACTTGTGACCTTTCGAAGTAACAATTGATTTTGAATTTGGATATTTATATTTACTAAAGTCCCGTTACAGCGGTAGTAATTCGACCATTATCACTCAAATCTCACTGCCTTTAAACAAAACAGTATGTATGCGTGCCTTTAAACAAAAGAGTATATATGTGTGTGTACGATAGTGTGTGTGTTATATATACCACATGTCACAAGTATGTGTGAGTCATAGTGTGTGTAATGTTTTTTTTTATTTATTGATTTAAGGTGTTTTTCATGCATAATTTAAATTTCTCCAGATGTTTTCGTAAAAAGGGGTAAAAAAATTTTGTGCTTCACGTATTATTATATAGAATATGTATACGAAGTTTACTGTAGATGAGTAAATAATTCGCGTAAAAAATTGCTTTGGTTTTACTTCCATATCACCTCTTGTACTTCCTGTATAAACGTACAGGAAACATTCTTTGAATATCGAATTCATTATTCTCGTCTTCGTTTAACTAAAAATTGGAATTGAAAATAGCAGTATTTAGGACATCTTGTACTTGTTAAAATAATTTACGTTTAGAAATTGTGTTAGATTTATTACGAAATTACAGCACGCTAATACAATTAGAATACTATGTACTGTTAAACATCCCAGATTATTATTAAATAGTAACAACATGTTGTTAATGTACATAGGTGTACATAGGTACCTACCTACCTATACACAATCATTATTATTAATATGCACTAAAATAACAACTATAAGTGCATATTTGGATTATTATTATAACATACAGATTGTATTTCAAATCATTTCAGATAAATATGTATGAATAATAGTCTAACAGCGCGTGGGAGATTTGAAGTTCTTTTTGCATGCTTGTAATTTTGTACAGTGTTGAATCGTAGTGTAAGGGAAGCATAGATATAATTTTCTTGAAGCAATCAGCCCTGCAAGATATCGGCTTTTATACATTTCAAAGGGTTGAGAATTGAATTGGATCAAAACGGTTGTGATGTAAGTAAAAGTTTCAAATAAAAGTTGTAGAGCATACATATACTTTTACATAAAGATTTTCTGGCTATTAAAGTAATAGGAGCCAGGTACATCATTTGTATGAGTAAAAACTTTTCGATGTTCTGACTCCGTTATTTTTAATAATATCCAAAAAAGACAAAGAATTTTTTTTAACTTTCAACTTATAATGTACAAACTTACTGTTTATTATTATAAAAATTTATCAATTTCTAAGCAGTTTTTTAAAATTGATTTATCGATTTTATTCATTCAGTAATAATAAAAGGGTTAAATTTTACTTAGAGGTAAAAATTCGCCTTTTGTACATCACAACATTTGATGATGCAAACCTACAACTTTACTCCCTACTAAAAATTAAAATCGCTTAACGCGTGTATAGAAGTTTTCACTTAAAAAATTAAAATATAAAATGAAAAAGATTTCTAGCTGATCAACTTGAAGATTTGCGTATGATAACTATTTCCAATTTAATAATAGAAAGGTTTTTAAATTTTATATCCACCCTTATTCCAAAGTTTTAATTATCCGATAATTTTTCATTGAAATCTCATAGCATTCATTCATCAAGTCCATTCCTCAAACTTTCAAATTGAATTTTTTTTTCTCGTTTTTAATTTATATATTTTTTTTTCAGGTAAGTTGGTGCTTTATTTTTACGAAGATTTTATTAATCGATTTGTTCATGGGTAATTTCAAAATTATTTATTTATATACAAAAAAGTTAAAAAAAATTAGCCACTTTTAGAAACTGAAAAAAAATTATTATCCTTAGATGTTCAATTTTTGGATAATATTATCTGACATCATAATTGATTTGTTGAATAACAAATTTTTTTCTTTCTATTTCTTATCATAAACAATATTAAGTTCGACAAGAAAATTCTTTTAAAACATTTCATAAAATTCAGGGAAATATTTCTCGATTACAATTTACAGGACACATTGTGCAATGTTCATGACATTATAGTAACATATTAAGTATTTTTTTTTTAAATATGAATTTCCTAATTCATATTTTTCCTATTCATTGCTATTATGAATGTAATACGATATTTTTGTCTCGTGCTTATTGTAAAAAATATTATTTCGTCATAATTATGATCTACTTTACTCTACAAAACGTTTTTTATTCTGTAAATTTTTTGTTTTTATTTGATTGTATACCGCTTTTAAAGCCATTAATTTTTTTTTAATTTTGAATTATTTTTGATAAAAAATTGGAATAAAATATAAAAATTAATAATAATTTTTATTTTTTTTTTACAAATTCATCAATTATTTTTTATTCAACAACCCAATTTCTGAACTCGAAAGTCATAAAAAGGTCTATTTTTGCTTTATATACAAATACTAACAAAACATTCGCCAGATATAAAATAACTCAAATAGTAATTAACATTTCCATGTAATTAAAATAAAATGCTAAATAATCAGTAATTTGTATACAATATTTATAAAACAATAGAATTATTAATCAACTATAATATTCATTATATTACGAACTTTCATTATAAATTAACATTAAAAAAAAAAAACGAATTAATAAACATTATCAAAATATAAAAAATAAATAAATTTTCTATGAAAAACAAAAATTTAAATATATATTTATTACTAAAAAATACTTAAAAATTTGTTATACTGCAGTTATTTCAACATAAAATTACTAAACTTATTTGTTTCTTATCTAGATTATATTTTGTGTATACCATGAAAAACATATTTTCATATTTATAATGTCTTGATGAAAATTATAATAATGGAAAAAGTCAGCATTAATAAAATGTCAAATTAACGATATTATAATTTTATTTTTTTTGTAAAAATTTACTCATGTAACTTGCATATTTATAATTTACATATTATTTTCATTTTGTATAGCTTGTAGTGTCCCGGTGCTCATCAACCTATTGATAAATATAATTCTGGAAAGTGCACCGTTTTCGTTTTCGGAACCCGTAAAATTTCCGATTGCCACCGCAAGCTGGAAATTGGTAGACATGGGTTTTTTTTTTTAATTATTGATATTGGAAAATCATTGTCCAAAATGTGATAAAATGGAATGTCTTTTGTTGACACGGGGCAAACAAAATGATTTTTACATTTATTTTTGAATGATCTAAATTACAAAAAAATTTGATGTCTGTCGATCTGCTGAATGTGGGGACAATCGAAAAAGAAAACTGCCCACTTTTTCAGATTTTTTACTTTATATTAAGCTTAGAAAATGGAAAATAAAATATGCATTTTATATGCATTGGATTTTCCGTAGTATTCATATAAATTGGGTTTTCCACAATGACTACATGAAATATTTACATTCACTTTTTTAAAATATCTACCGTTAGGAATTTTATTTTATTGGGATTTCAAATGTCCTACCTTACTGAGCGTTATTTCAAACGATCGCTATCTTTAATGATTTATTTATATTTCCTAACCTAATTTTTCGGTTATACAGATTACAGATACGGCGTTTCTCAGTTAGAGAACATTAAAAACAATGTAAGTTACACGAAATAGGTCAAAAATAGAATGCATTAAATACGCTATAATGTAGATGATTAAAATGACGATACGGGCAATTATTCTCATTTTTGGAGATTCCTAGCTTATCCATTTGGATGATTATAGTAAATATTATTTTCTTAAACAATTAAAGAGTACATACACATCATAAGTATATAAAGTTTCTAGATGATCCTAGAAAAAGTATTTCTATGATAGATAAAAATGCTTAATTTTGGGAATAGTCATCTTAGTGATTTACGCTATAAATTTCCAGAATTTAATTGATTATCAATCAATTAAAATTTATTAAGTTTGAAAGTAGAGTTCCATTCTTTGGTTCTTTTCAAATAAATGACAAGATAATTGCCTCTCGAAATACAATTTTTTCAAAATATTTAAATTTTTACTATAGTCAGCCATGGATTGCTCTTTTTTGCTCCTAAAATCGTTTATCACTGTGTACCTAAACAAAAACTATGCTTAGAACTGTGCTTTATCCAAAAACTTATGGTAACTCCTATTATATGGTTTATAACAGCCATTTTATTTCTGAATAATGTCTTCGTGTGTTTTGCTGTGTACATATCGTATACGAAGGTTATAAAAATCGTTAAGCCTTGTTATATTTAACTATACTAAAATCGTAAAGTTTGAAATTACTATCTATAATACAATATTATACTAGGGAAAACTATACTTACATACACAGAACAGAAACTTTATAATAAAGCCTATTTTACTTTTCTGAATTGGAATATCACACGGATAATACTAGAGGCATATAGTATTAGTTTTTGTATAGTATAACTATAAACACAGTGGTAGTAAACATGTAGTTTTATATAGAAGGGTGGATTTTTTTTTCTATTCCGAATATATGTATATGTGCATAACTCTTATATAGAGGTCGAAGACCTATAACAGGATACTAATTCTATGTATTTATACATAAAACATACATTGTACACCCCTGTGTATAACATATAAAATTCTAACTAAAACCTATGGATATCTAAGAAGGATAACAATATCCTAATATTAAATATTTAAATATATACTCATCTCTATTTTTATTTTTTTTTTAACTTTCTGATAGAATGCAAACTGTTTCATTCTGAAAATCGAAATGATTAATTTTCTGGAAATTAGATCCTTAACAAAATTTTTATTTGTACGTATCAGTTTAACCACGGTGCCCCGATACGGAATTGTTTGGGCACGGTATATCTCATTGTTTTATTTCGTTTCTATGGTTACGAAATACTACTTTATCAATCGAAGGAAGGTATTATTCGAAGAATTCTAAAGCTTTCTTGGATAATATTTATATACAAAGGTGAATTTCTAAGCTTATAATACTCAAATTGAAATATATTATAAGCTTTAAAATTTCTTCTCTATAATTGTACAATTAATGACTAAAAGAATTAGAAAATTATCTGCTTGGTCCTTAGAAGTCATATACACTAGAGTTTGTTAAAATTTGTTATGTACAACAAGGAACAACATATGTATGAGAGATTTTAAAAAAATTATTTGATCTCTTTGTCTAACTATATGTTAATTAGTACATATTAAACAAAAACAGAAATACTTTTTTTTCTTTTATATTCATAAATGATTATATCTATTTGTCTGTGTTCAACATTTCGTTCTTACAATGCCTGAATTTTATATTTTGTAATCAACACAACCACGATTTGAATGACAAAGAGCAGTTTTATATGATTTTATAGTTAATATATTTTATATTGCATTTTATTATTGTTGCTTTCGTAGCTTTTATTATTTATATTTTCATAAATTTTTGGGGTAAGCTTTTCTGTATATATATAGAGTTTAATGCAATGATGATTTTATAGAAAGAGATAAATGTATTTCATTAAATATGTATATAAATAATTTTCTATTTCTTTTCTTTATTTATTGTTGGGAATTTTTTGTTTTTGCATTTGGGTACTGTGTGTGTATAATAGCATTAATAGTGCATCCATAATGATGATGGATATTTCGTGTGTCCAGCGTAAATACGTGTAACGTCATACGATTCGATTTAAATGTATATCACGATGAATTTATGAAAAATGATTTTTTATACCTAAATGCAACGAAATCAAAGATTTTTTATTCCTAAATGCAACGAAATCAAAGATTTTTTATACTGACTCCTTGAATGTGGAATATTATAATGTATAAAATTCCTGTGGCACGATGTTGATTCGTGATGAATTTCGCTAGTTTACCAGTCTTAGATCTCAAACAGATAGCGTAGCTTTTAACTCGATTTTTTTTTTCAAAAACCGTAAAAAAAAAGGAAGAACTTTTCTTTACGGAGAAACTTTGAAACTTCCTAAACTTTGAAAATTTATTTTTTCTAACTTTGAGAGATTCGTTCTCTCAGAGGATGTCAGAACGGGTATTTAGCTATGACATCAACTGTACAATGTATTTTAAATACAACTAAGATTAAACTAGTGAGTCATTCTCTTTTTCAACGGAGATTAACTATAATTTTTTTTGCTCCATTTTTATTATCCATATGAGAGCAGCACATAATTTTGTTTAAAATAATTATTACTTGCCTCCCATATGATGCAACGCATATATATATATTTCTATAGCAACAATACACACACGCACAACCCAAGAAAACGTCTATTGATTTATTTTTTATGGGCTCTCTACAATATAACAATACACAAGAATCATAATTGTCCTTTAGGGATAATGATAGTGTTTTATGCTGTTGGATTTCAAGTAAGTTGAAACCAAGTTGGCGTCTCTCCTATATAATAATATGTGAAAGGGAACTTTATGAGGTTATGTTGATACTTTATATTTTATGTTCAGTTGTATGAATGTGCAATTACTTTATAAGGAAAATTTAATACTGCAAAGTAGGTTTTATTAATTAATGAAAGAGAGACACAAGGAATTAACATATTGATCGTAAATTTTAATTAATTTTATATGACTTTACCAACAACATATTATGAGTCAATTTTGTGTTGAGTTCATTATTTTTATACAGTACGTTCATGAGAAATTATTTTGTAATGTACACATGAATCACAATTAGGAAAATTAAAATGGAAAATAACGGGTACGTTATTATCCATTTGAAATTATTATTTTTTTTTTGAAAGGTTTTTGTCATTTATTAATTTTGTCTACCTAAATTGTCGTATTTGTTATGTTACTTGATTTTAACATAAATCATTTTTAATACGCATTCATAAAATACTATAAATATCCAGTCTATACAGTTTTATAATATAATAATATTATGTATGATTGTTATCTGTATGTGTTTATTAGTCAAATTTGAGCAAAAACTGTGGTCAACTCAAACATTTTACGAAAAAAGGTTTCAAAACAAAATTGTTATAAATTAATATTTAAGTTATTGATAAAAATGTCATTTTACACAATAGTTTTCAAGAAATTAAATTAGATATTTTTCGGAAAGAACTCTTTCCAATGGAATCAAGGGTTCTTGTCTGAAATTGATACAAAATGATTCTCGATAAATTTTGGAACTGTTTTGTGAGAAACAGCATGTCAAAATAGTTTAAACAAGTGAAGATAATTAACAGATTTAATTGTTAGATACTCGACATATATGACTGGATTTTTTTAAAAAATATTTTTAAATAGTTACCATAAAATACTATAAATATCGAGTCTATTCAGTTATATAAAATGTTTCAAACATACTTAGTGTTTTTTCTTCTATCTTTTGTAGTTTATATGTTTGGTAATGGATCCATTGGACCGATTTTGCTCATTTATGACTGAAACCGACCTTTTATGTTTAGAATACGTTACCAAAATTTCAACTTGCTCTATCCCTTTTTGTTTTTGAGTTATCAAGATGACGGACGGATGGACAACCCGAAGTGGGGTTTCTTTGAACACGTATTCTCAAAATTTTATTAATGCCTTCAATAATCGGTACCGTTACAAACTTCAGACTAAAATTATATGTCGAGTATAAAAATTCAACATAGAACGTCGACTTGAATACATAAAATAAATTTTAAAACCATACAACGCATGTACATATTTTGGATAATGATTTCCGCTTCTATATCGTTTTTGTGGTTTCCGATTACTTTTTTTTGTATGAATATATTCTTCTTGGTAACACTTAGTAGTAGTTTGGTTAGGTACTTACTGAATAATAATATGCACCGATGCTGAACAACACGGTCATCCAACTCTCCTCAAATAATACTAATAATATATATGTTCGTCATGTCAAAAGAGTAATTACCACTATATATATATATATTCTTCATATATGTGTCGCTTACTATTTGTACTCGTGAGTGGTTGGTTGTTGTCGTTGTGTGTCCTCAATGACTTCGTCTATTCTCACTCTCATATCTAAATTCAATTTTTATGGGAAATAATTTATAATATATTTTATGAGTAATAACCAACAAAATTATGTATTTCTTTCTATTTATTTTTGATTTAATATGAATTTTTTTATATAAACATTGTGGAATTTTATTTGATGAATAATTGCAAAAATATTTTGAACTGTTCGTACTATTTTACAATCTTGTGGAAACAAACCGAGTAAGTTGAGGTCGAAAGTATACCATACTAATAGTCTGTTTTTTACTAGCCCAAACTCGCGTAAAACTTAAGATAAAGTTCATTTGACTTTCAGTTTATAACTTGGCTTTTAATTTTATATTGGTGAAGATTGGCAACATTGTGCGGAAATCGATCAACCAAAAAGTAGATGATTGAATAGAATGAATGAACTAAATTCCACAATATTTATTATAAAACCTTTAATCCAAAATCGATTATATATTTTACAACGATTGACAAAAAAAATAGAAAAGGAAATTTTGTTATCTTAGAAATAACAGGTAGCCCTTAGTCGATAAATAAACAAGTCGTCTAGGTGCGACCTACAAGGTCCATACAACGAACTTCCCAATAAGGAGAATAAATAAGCAGTAGTTTTTTTTATTATTATAAATATGGATAGTTTTAGCCTTTTTAAGCTTAAAAAAAAGCGGTGGGAATTACGCACCGAATAAAAGTGATTCCTTTTCGACAGCATTATTTGGTCGAGACAAAAACGAGCGCATACATAGACTTCTTTTTAAACACGTAGTATATGTTCCAATATGTTCAAAATCCATTGTTCAGTCCATTGGCTACAATAGGTCCAGGACCTAACTGCTGCGCCGTAAGAGACAGAAGAAAACACAAAAACTGTTTATTATTTTAAAATAAACAACTTTTGTTTGAAAATGTTTTTCGTATAATGTTAAGGGTCACCACAATTTTAGCACAAATTTAAATATTTGTATATTAATATTTGTAGACTGGATATTTTGAGTATTAAATGGATTGAGTATTAAGGACACATGATACTCAATCAATAGTTTGATAACTATTAACTCTGTTAGTTGTTATATTCACTTATTTTATAAACAACTTTGTGTGTATGTGGCTAATTTTGTTTTATTATGATGAAAATGAATTCATTAAAAAAAAAAAAAACAAAACCATTCAATGAATTAGTTACGATTTATTGATAGTGAATAGTGAAAGCTATTTAGTGTATTATTGTGGTTCCATACTAAACAAAAATATATTTAAAAAAATGTCGCTTTCGTTTATATTTATTATATAATTGAGTTTTTATTATTCATGGCCCATTGCTTTGGTTGGTGTTAAAGTAGAATCGATTCGTTTGTATTTAAAAATATATAGACACAAAATCAATCAGATACAAATATAAATGAGTTTTTTAATTCTTTTTTTTCCAATAAAATTAATATTTGTGATTAAAAAAACAAACACTTTAGATGAAATAGTCTATGATTTTATATGAATTGAGGTCAATTGTCTTGCTATAGAAAAAAAAATATTAAATGACATTTTCACTTGTAATAATTTCAAATTAATACCACAAAATCAGTGACATAATTTGTTGAGTTTTTTTTTTTGGATATGTTTCTGTAATCGATGATAGAATAGAGAATTCATTGAATCATGAAAATTGTAAAAAATATTGTTTAATATGTAATGGAAAAACAAAAAATCTAGGTGGTATGATTGACACACACCTGATAACGAATCAAAAATTATGTGTTTTTCCCTATAAGAGCTCCAAAGTTTTGGAGCTTTGTACCGATATTTTTTCTATAAAGAAAAAAGTGATAATTTTTGCCCAATTTCCTTAAAAAACAGTTTTAATAATTTCGAAAAGTTTCCCTTTTCGGGCAATGTTTTGAGGATTTTTCGAAATTATCAAAAATGATTTCTATTATTGTTATTTTTTTATTATATTTTTTAAGTTATTTTTCAACTACTAAGGTCATATAGTGACTATAATATTCTTATCCAAGTATTGACTGTGCGTGACGTTGCTTAACTATGGTTATCAGTTGAGATCCGTAATTGCGTTACGTCAGTGGGCTGATCCAAAAGTGTTTGTTTTACGTCTATTGGTCAATAATTAAACTCTTATCATTTTTTCGTGTTTTTGTGTTAAAAAAAATGTTAAATATCTGAAATTTTTAAAAAACTGCTCTTACATTTAAACAATCTTCGTGACATAATTTTTTTGAAATATGTAAATATGTTTTGGGAATGTCTAAATTGTTCGTATTATTTAAAAAAATTAATTTTTTACACTGCATTCCAAAGAGTAATTCAAATTCTGAAAAACGAACTTAATTAAATTCAGAAGTTAAAGTATATTTTATTTCGTAGAGATATTTGACAAGTTTTTTAATGGTGACTAACACTACTGAAACTCTCTGATATTTTTACTGAAGAAGTCTGGTCATAAAGCTACAAATTCAGGAAAAAAATCAGGAAATTTTGCCAATAAACAATGAAATCGGTCGGTATATTCAATTTGAATAAAAAATTTATTTTATAAATATGAATAAAAGCTTTTTTATAAAAACTTTCAATGTACTCTTACTATTCGACATTTAACTATACAAATCATTAAAAATGTCTGAGGTTGGATAAGTAATTTTTCAGTTATATTCCTAGTAAACCTGTGGAGTTTTATTTACAAAAATCTTTGACTAGTCAAGGAAATTTCGTTCTTTAGATATAGTGGGGACACCCTGTTTGGGATGACTCCATAAAATTTTCATTGAGAATTAAAAAATAAAATTGGTTTGGTGAATTGATCCTTAAACAAATAACACACCGTTTTGGAATACACCTATATATAAATATCGCAAGTTACAATTACATACCATATTTATTTAAACATTTTTCGTTTAGAATATAAAAATATATTTGTAAAAAATATAAGATTTGATTTAGTGTGTTATATGTACTATACGAACGCACATTGATATAACAATATGGTTTTATTTGCATAAAAATTACATAGGTATGAAATTCGCACAGAGTATATTATTGAGTCTGTAACTAGCTAGCTATGATGTATTTGAAGCGTATAACGAACGTGTTTATTTAATAAAAATATTTGTTCGAGTTAATTTGAAGTGAGAGTGTTAAAATGAAATATCAATTCTAAAACACATTTTATATGTGACGATATATATTTTATGTATCACAGAGAAGTGTTACTTCAGTGTGCATAAATCGAGCACCGAGCATTCTGTCGCAATGGAATCGTGTTAAGATCAAATATTCAAAATTCTGACTTAACCGAATTAATTATTTTTTACTACCTTTTTTTTCGATGCACTAACATTTCGTTCTTCTAATGATTGGTTTTCGTGTAAAATTAACATAAACATAAAAATTAAATATACTGATAAATGTCAAAATTTAAATTTGCTAGAAGCACTTGAGATTAATAAATTCAATAATAACGTAAATTTTACAATTTTAAATAATTTTGAATAATAACCTTAACTCCCTTTTTAAATTTGAAATGATAAATATCGGAAAAATATTTATTTATTCCACCCACAATTTCTGCATTCACAATAATTTTACCTACTTTAAGAGAAATAAATAGTTTCTGAGAAATTGAATTGTTTATTTCAAAACACACTTTCCATAAACCAGAATTACCGAATTCAAGGTGGTCCGATAATTATTTTGAAATATCTATTCTACTCTTGAAGAGTTATTTTGACATTAGCTTAAAAGTAAAATCAAATATTATAATTGCTTCCTAATACTTACATTTATAGTTGCCGTTAATTAGTAATTTAAACAAGTGACGATAACAAATAACAAAGTTAATTGTTTAGATATATGATTGATGATTGAAAACTATATCAAAGGATTTATATATAATTGTATAATTTTTTTTGTTTTGTTTTAAATATGTGGTATAAAAGCTGTTTCACACTATGTCAGAAGTGTTTTTCAACAATTTAAATATGTGTAGAATTAAATTGTTGTTTCAAATAAACTATACGGTAAATAGTAAGTAAATGCATATCTACATGAAATTAATATCTATCGTATGGACATGCGTGGGAGTCTGTATGTATGCATTATAATTTTATTGCACATAATGCATACATATTTATGTGTGATATATCTTATGTATACATATGTGTGTCCTTTTTTATAGCAGCCGCAGCATATGGGTTTATATCACGAACATTTTATTATATGCATATATAATAATAATCTACAATATCTTATGAGAGTTGAAAGTCTAAAGGTCGAAATTTTTTTTGTAACGATAATTATATCATGAGTGAGTCAAATGTTGTATAAAATAATGTATACAATTTTATTTTTTAATTGTAATGTATTCGAATTAGTATAAAAAAATCAATAAGGAAGATGCATTAAAAAAAATTTTGTTATTTTACCTATAAAAATCTGTGAAATTAGGCTCATTACCATAGAAAATTTGGAAATTAAATTAGAATTGATTCAGAAATGAATAAGTTATTAGTCGAAAAATTGTACAACAAAATTATTGAATATTCATGTAATTGATACAACAGATTTATTCACAATCATCTCATTTGTGCATACTAACATTTTTTATCTTAAATCTTGAAGGAAATTGTATAAGTGCCATGGACAGCAACAGGACCTCTTACTGTAGAATCATCCTTTGTATAATCACTATGGATTTGAACGGGTATGTCATCATTTATGCAAATTGGCTATTTTTTATGATTTAAAAAAAAAAAGTAATTTCAAATTCATTGAAGTGATAAAAAAAAAATTTGTTCATATATTCCTTTTTAAAAAGATTGTCATTTTCTCTCAAACATGGTGGAATTTTTCATGTATTAATTATGATTACCAAACAACGAAGTCGCAAGACGAAGAAAACCACATTCTTAGTAAGGAACAATTTTACTTAAGACCAAACTACCTGAGGAGGCAACCATTTTTGAATCATTCTAGATTTACAGCTTCAAATACATTATGTAAAATGTATCAAAGCTTTATCGGCTTCAAGCTCGTGTCGAAAGCAATATTTTTTGTGATTGGTTTAACATGAGGTGTTTTTTGTGCTTGGATAAGAAACCTTAAAAAAACCTCGGAAAGTTCAAAAATTTTTTTTCGTTGTTTATGGACTTTCTAGGATAATTAAGATCTTAAAAATTCAAAAATACCATTTATTTTACGATCTGTCGACTAGTTTTTGAGATATTGCATGAAATACATGCGTTAAATCGGCCTTTGGATCGGCATTTTGGTGATATCTCAAAAACTGTGCATCTAATCGTTAAATAGATGTTATTTTTGAAATCTGCGGGTCAAACTACCCTTGGAAACATATTCTTTTTTAAAATTGGATAGAAAAAATTTTTCCCGAATTTTCGCAATTTTTTAAGGGGTACCCCTTTGAAAAAATCGAGAAAATCGGAAAAATTTTTTTGCTCCCGATTTGAATGAAATATATGTTCTAGGGTATTTTTGACCCGTAGATTTCAAAAATAACATTTATTTACCGATTGGATGCACTGTTTTTGAGATATTGCTAGAAATTCGATCCAGTAGCCAATTTATCGGGTATATTTCATACAATATCTCGAAAACTAATCGACCGATTGTAAAATAAATAATATTTTTGACTTTTTTAAACCTTAATTATCCTAAGATCCCATAAAAAACGAACAAAAAATTTTGAACTTTTTGTCGGTTTTTTAAGGTTTTCTTATACGATCGCAAGCTCTGAGAAAGTGCCACAGCAGATTGAAATTTAAAAAAAAAAACTGGAAAAATTGTTACGAAGAATACAAATTTGAATATACAATATCCAAGTGTGACTAGTTCATTCAAAACGACTTAAAATATTAATAATTTTCATCGAAGGCCATTTTCGAAAACAAAATAAAACGCGTTTGTTTTTTTTTTTTTTAAATAAAAAATTAAATTCATATAAATATTTATTATTTCAAATCGTAATACAAGTGCAGTGAGCTGTACAATTATTTAGTGAAGCGTTCGTTCTCGTTGTTGATATGATGAAGCAATACGTTTGAGTTTTTTAGTATGCGACAGATATCATGACGCGACATATTGACTAGACTAATGTGTAAAATTACATTCATACATACACAGATCAGACTACCGTTTGTATCTATCTATCTATCCATCCGTCCATAAGGACAGATATTAAAAGACATCTTGTTGTCTAAACACAGATAATAGTAATAATACCATTAATGGTATGTCGCAAATCTAAACAAAAGCGACATATTATGCGAAATTTTTCATCATCTTTGTGATACGAACAACAAACATAGAAGAAGACTTTTTTCATATGTGCATAAAAATTATGTACGTGTGCATTGAATTTGATTGATTGTAATTGTGTTTCTTTCTCGAATAAAACAAGCACAACATTACGATGTTATTGACCTTTTTTTTTATTCATCAGATATGGGTGTAATAGATAGGCCAGGGTCGATAATTTGAAAAATTGAAATAACGAAATTTTTGGTTTTTTATTTCTTGTACAAAAAAAAATTTGCCTTTTTATGTTCCAAATACACTGTAATTTATTTGATTTAAAATATTTATTTTTTCACGTTATTCTGAATAAATATCAAAAAAGCATCTTCATTTTCAATCGCAAAATGTTGAAATTATGCGAAAAAAGTGTAAATAGAAAAGTAACTCTTTTTATTACCTACATTTTTGCCATTTAACTTTTTTCCATAAGACTTAAAAACTCACCCCCTTCCACTTCCCGACCTCATATCGCCGTAAATTATGTTTTCTTTCATTTTTGTTATATTCTCTTACGTTTCCAATGGGTTTCATCCTACTATAATTGTATTTTCAACATTTACCATTTTTAAAAGCTTCTACCCTGGTTTATAAAATAAAATAGCAATAAAATTGATTTAACAGCTCTCAATAAGAATATTAAAAAAGTTCGATCACGTAAAATTCTTGATTTCTGTTTTTGGAGCAAACTTCTTCTCAGAATGGGTTGTTAATGAAAATAAGATGATTGTTTGTCCGTATATTCATTTCATGAAGTTTTAATCAAGTTTAAACAATTCTATAACTAGTTAAATTTGAAAAAAAAATTTTACTTAAAAGTACAATTATAATAAGGTTTTAGAACAAAATTCTATCTTGCCCATCAACAAACTAGGACACAAATTTTGATCTATTTCTTTTATACGTCGAATTGTTGTAAATTTTGTCTAAAAATGATTAACTTCTGTCGTAATTAGTTAACATTCTAAAGCCGCGTACATACGTGCAGCATTCACGTATAACGTAAAACGTTACGCAACTTTGCCGCATAACATCACATAAACCATTAGTGGGCATGAAAGCGTAACACTGTCGTGTAATAAAAGTTGAATAGCGACGATATTACATCGCGCCCGAAAATTTTCGGTAAATATGAATCG
Source organism: Chrysopa pallens (assembly GCA_020423425.1). Lineage (NCBI taxonomy): Eukaryota > Metazoa > Arthropoda > Insecta > Neuroptera > Chrysopidae > Chrysopa > Chrysopa pallens. Next base: position 47,497,554 of record CM035594.1, read on the forward strand.
CATCACAAAATGTTTCTAGGTAGTGTTACGAATAGTTTGGACTCAATAACGCAACATTTGTTAAGACAAAACATATGTTTTGTATTTAAATATTTCGATATGGAGTGGAATAGAACGAACAAAATACAATACAATTTGTTGAAATTTATCAACATAAACAAATATTTTAAGTGAAGGTACTCTGCTTGGTAAACAGATAGAACACTATGCATCACATAGCATCATTGTAACAGAGCTACACCTACAAACTATTGGTCTCGTAACACATAACATTACAGATTTGCGTTTACGAACAAATGTTGCACGTATGCAACGGTGCTTAAGAAACAATGATACGTTTTACTACTTCAATCAAATGTAAATCAACATTTTTAATATTCGTAATTTACCTGTTTTATTATAATAAAAATTATTGTAATATGAGCTTGACGACCCTGAATACAAAACACACATTGAAGCTAGAATCTGCGTAATTCGAATATCTTATAAAACAGCAGTTAACCTTTAGAAGACCCTATATAGAACATATTCAATTTAATACCAAATTTATATAGAATGGAATATAATAGGATTCTCACATATAATTTTAATTATTGATAATTATTAAATATACCGATTGTCCACAGAATCATTTTCCATAAGACCAAAAAAGGGGAATTGCATTTTAAAAACATATACTTTATTATAGAATCAACACATACATACTATATTATTATTTTTTGTGAATAAAAAGTATTAAATGCCATACCGCCAATATTATAAAATGTATATGTATTTTGAATATGTAATATAAACATACACTTATAGAACATTCTACGTATTATAATACACAACTTCCCCCCTCCCCTTTTAAAATTTTTAAAAATACACATTGTGCTGTAAACTGAATTAATACAATTGTTGTTGTGAATGTTAAATTTTTTTTGTATATTTTAATATTGGTTGCCTCTTTTTGTCCTATGGAAAATAATTCTGTGGACAATCGGTATACAATTTCCTTAAGAAGAATATATATCTGTGACAAATCACGAAGTGATTTAAAAAAATCTTTTTAAATGATTTTCTTGTGAAATGGAAATGTTTTCAAACAAAAATGACCTTTAATAGATTATTATTTTTATAACCGGTTCAATTTTACATTAATATTTATGTTTTTTTTTTTTTTTTTGAATATTAGAAGTTTACTAAACATGGTAAATTATGACAAAACAGTTTGATGCAATTTAAATCATTTTTAACAATAAAAATTAACAATGTAGTCGAACTATTTTTCATTCAATTTTTCTTATGCTTTTGTATACTATGTGTAAATATATATATTTTATTTATGAGGGTATAGTAAATTTTGTAACATGGTGTTCATGAAATCCTCTAAATAATTTATTTATTTCATCAGTGTATTCGTTTTCACGATAACTTAAAAAAAAGAAGAGACGTAAAATTTTTTTTAGAGTGCTCTCAAGATGAAAAATAACTTTCAAATCATGAATGAGAAAAATTATTTCCTAGCTCCATGATTCATTTTTTTTAACAGTTACCCAAGAAAACTTGAAATTAAAAAATAAATTAGCTGTTAATAAGAAAAATTTTTCTGAGTAAAATATTCTTTAGATCCGTTACATTTTCGAAGCAGATATGCATGAAGTATTCAATATTGAGTCGATTTGGCACTCATTTAGGATAAAATTTTTGTTAATTAGAGAATTATTGTTAATCGTCCACAAACCATGTAACTTGGGTCAATAGTAAATAACTTTGTGTTTGAAAAAACATTTTTTTTTACTACTTTTTCTGGCACTATTAATAATGAAACAATTATCTTATATTCAATAAATATAATTTTAAATCAATTTTGAATCTTTATATTATTATTTATTATTATTCTTTAATATATTTATTACGTATTAAATTTAGAGATATTAAATCAGTCAATTTTTTTTGTAATTTTAAATATTTAAATGATGTAAATCGAACTCAATAATATTTACTAAAATAATTACGCATCATTTTTTCAATATAAAAAAAAACCGTATTTTCTATTAATCATTTAACAAACAAGTGATTTTGTTTATATGCTGTCTCAGCGAAGTAACCAAAATCAATGTCGCTTAGCTAATTTTTGTAGATTTAAGTTGGGGTTGTATTTTAGACCGCTGTAAGAAAGAAAATCTCTAATGAAATGTGCACAAATAACTCAAAAAATAAGTATTCAAATATTATGAAATTGGTATGCACAATCTTGACATAAAAATGAAGGGCATGTCGAACAGTTTTTCCTGAAAAAAGTCTGAAAATTATATTTTGTATTTAAAAATATTTTTTCTCGAAAAACTCTTTGATATGCCCTCTGTTTCCATATCAAGATTATTCATATTCTATTGCATAATATTTGGATAACTATTTTTTTTAGTTATTTGTGCACGATAATTGAAAAAAATTCAATGAATATTTTATTACAGATTACCTTATTATTACAGATAAAGCCAATAGAGGTCTCTCTCAAAAACACACTTAAGAAATACCAATAATTAATTAATATATTTAATAAATATCATTATTAAACTCTAGTATACTTAAAAAAACAAAAATTGCGACACTTGAATTGTTTATGACTATTTTAAAACATAGTCAATTGTTGTTTATCATACTTTTATCATTTTAAACATGCATTTTATAATTTTATGTAAGCGTGAATGATTCTCGGGCGGTTCCGGTTTTTGGTACTTCAGTTTACATTCTAATTTGAGCATTTTGTATCATGAATACCTTTTTTACAACACTACAATTAATAACTTACCCACCTATTAATAATAATAACTACATAGATTCCATATCAGGACTAAACTAAATCCCGGCGCCACGACAACAGAAACACTTATATTATATATAATATAGCGTGTGAATTAACCATTTATTTATATAAAATTCATACTAATTGTTAGACAATAATATAATATTATATATGCGATACGAATAAAACAAGCGACAAGGAATTATTGCGTTGTTTATTGTTAAGTGACTGCGGTTTTGCAAATGACAGCTGTTTGCTTGTACTTGTTTACTAAGTTTTATTTGTTGTTTGTTGTTGCTGTGTTTATAATATGATGTTGTTGTCTTCTTACTTGTACTTTTTTGTATTTCGTTTTTTATATTCTCTATTTCACTCATTCACTCATACAATGTATGGTTCGTTACTTACTACCTTAGCTAGTTGAACAGTGAGTGATATTAGCCTGAGTGAGTGAGTGAGTGAGTGAAGTGAATATAATATATATGTATACATAATAATGATGAACAGTTTTGTTGTGTGTTGTGTTGTGTTATAGTTGTGTCGGCTGCCGATCGTATATATAGTGAGTGTCATTTTGATGACATCACAACATAACACTTGTTCTTCATTTCTGTATTACATAATTACAAATAAAGTCAGTTGTTGTTTTTGTTGTTTGTTTGATAAATGTATATATAAAACCTATATCTGTATAGTGTAATGTTTTCTGTACATACTATTCTGTTTCGTGCGCATTTAATAATATATACATAGTTGTACATGAGAACTGCTGCTTACCCCTCCTCCTCAATACATAACTAACAACTAAAGAACAACTAGATCAACAATTTTAAGGTCATCTTTTATGACAAGGTTTATTTTTAACATTGTAATTATTATTATATGATTCGTTGTTAATTATTGTATTTATATTGTGAGACTTAATCCATCCACAATTATTATTTGCTTTAAGGTGACAGTTTGACAGAAGTTTTGATACATACATAACCTAAGACTATAAAACTCAACCAAATGGTTTTAACAAGTAATATATTTGAACTATTTATTCCGTTACAAAGGTCGAAATTCGACCATAATCATTCAAAAGTGAATCTCACTGCCTTTAAACAAAACAGTATATTAAACGAAAGAGTATATATGCGTGTGTATGTTAGTGTGTGTAGTATTTTTTTTATGACATAATGTATTTTTTATACATAATTTTAAAAAATATATTAGCATTCTTCAGCCCTTCTCTAAATAAACTATAAGTGTGCCAAATTTCATACTCCTAAAATGGGGTACAAAGTTTTTGCTTTACGTATTAATATATAGATTAATATTGTTAAGATTATACAGAATTGAAGTGTTAATGGAATAGCTTTGAGATAAAATTGTGGCAAATCTAAAAACATTATGGAAAAATGTCTCAAATGAAACTAAAAAAAATAAGTGAAGATAACAACTAACACAGTTAATTGACTCGACATATGACTTTAATATCATTGTACTGTTTTCAATTAGAATTCATTAATTATCCAGTCTATTCAGTTAGAAATACATGTATAATAATAAATATTGTGCTATTAGAAAAAATATTTCAGACTAACGTTACAGAAAGAAAAAAAAATCTTTTAAATGATCATTTTGTTTCAATAAGGTATTTATTATTACCGCATAAAACAAAATAATTTTGAAAATCAACGTTCTAAATAAGTTGTTTTTGTCACTTCGAACATCCTGTTCCCTTTAAATTTTGTTTGAATAATTGTATTTCTGGACACGATAAATATTAAACACAATAATTTTATGCCTCCACAAAAATCCATACTTTTTCAACCCGCTTTATTATACTGACCAAATAATGTACGCTTAAAATAAAAATATAATCAAAATCATTATTCAATGATAAACCAACACACAGGCACACATACAACATTCACATTCATAACAGTAATAATCAATTTATAAGCGAGAATGAAAATATATAGTAAAATAATAAAATTGTATTATTTAAACAAAAAAAAACAACATATCGACAAGGATATAGCATAATGTAATTATAATATATTAAACAAAGATAAATAACACTACACACAAATGTTTTTATCTTTTATAATATACACACACTGATAATACTACATATGAATTCAGTACATGTGTATATAGTACAATGACGTCATACGTATACATTGACTTGTGAGTGCGTGTGTATGTATGTATGTACATATGAATGTGTGTATATGCTGTTATTATTATGAGAGAACAACTGATGTGAGTGAGAGACGCGGTCGGTGGTGATGATGACAACATCGTCATGCCACGATAGTTACCGAACACATATATTAGACTTATTTATAATAATAATATAGAAGAGTATGGAATATAATAATGTATAGGTTGTATTTTGAATTCTATATTTGGATCAGTTGTGTAACAAGTAATGTTTTTATTTTGTACATAAAAAATATTGAAAATAATCATTAATGTTAGATATTATTGGATTTTAATGTATAAAGTTAGAAAAATATAATAAAATAGAACAAACTATACTGCACTCTATGGGACCTCAGAAGAAAGAGAATGTATAGATCAATGGATTTGACCCACGCAGACTTTTTAAGTTACCCACACCATGATTTTTATAAACTTTTTATATCATAAAAGAAAGAAAAAAATTTATGTATGAATTTTTGTTTAATGTCACATTAAATTACTATTAATTTTTGGCAAAATATTAAGCATTGATCTTAGTGTCTATGATTTGAATCTCCAAGAGCAAATTATTAAAGTTTCATATTATTCGTTGGAGGAGAAGTTATTAGCAGGTTGTAGTTCGCTTGATAAGTCTTTACAATTAGAATATTTCACATTAACCTTTCGTCTCAGGTGAATTTTTTGGCAATTTTAAGCTGAAAATTCAATTTTGGAAACGGGAAATCGAGATTCTCATAAACCGATCATCATATAATATGGGCACCGTGCATTAAAATGTTTTCATTCGTTCTATAGTTACGAAATACTAGTTTATCAATCAAATAATAATAACTGTGAGAATGATGTATGATTTTTCATAGGAAAATTTTCTAAATTTATTAACTAATTGATTATTTATATTTGCAATTAAAAATAATTACTTATTCAATTTCTTCAATCATTTTTACAACGTTCAACCCAACAACTTCAATTAAATGTTATTTTTAGTAATTATTTAATAATTTTTGTTTGACATTTGCTATACAATTTACATGCAAACAATTAAACAAATAATTATATTTTCTAGAATGTGAATGTTTTATTACAAATTTGAGACACACGCAGTGCATCAATCGATTAAGAACTCCCTTCCACGTACTATGCACGGTTCAAATAATCATTAATATTGTGTCAATAGCAAATGATGTAGAATATCAATAAAAATTTGCCATTACCGCAAACTAAATGAATGAAAGTACATTTTTCTAAACCAACCTGTATTAAAATCTATACACTTTTTCAAGTTGTAGGAGTTGTGCTAGAGTAGTATAAAGAGACGGATGGATGTATGAATAGATAGCAGCTATACATGTATGAGTGTAACATTGGTGTGTTTGTTGTATATATGATGATAGTTGTGTTAGAGGTGCGGTGTTATATAGAATACATATACAGTATGTGTGTATGTGTGTCGTCGACACAACAACATACAGTCACTAGTCAGTTGCAGCACGTGCCATAATATTGCTTTCCTGTGTGACTGAACCCCACTACACAATATAAATACTATTCTATATCAGTGCCATGCCATATTATATCAGTACTAGTAGTAGTTGTGAGTGAGAGTGTGTTACTTTTACACACATATACATGCTTACGTAGGTACAACACATACATATTTAACTCGTTCGTCGTTTGTGTTTCTTTTTATCTATCATATTGTACGATATGTATTCGTTTAGTATAAGAGGCAATGCAAAGGTAAGTATTCTAGATAGCTTTATGGTGTGCGTATTCAGATGTAAAATTTTATTTAGGATATATCGGTGCAGTTGAGGATCCAGAGCTAAATTAGGAAATGTTTTGTGAGTATTTAAATGTTTTGAAACAAAAAATAGCAAGCAACAATAATTTATCTCAAAATTGACAAAACCAAGTCTATGGTACAATTGAACCATTTGGCGTTTCGTTTGTCTAAATGTATCTATGTATATAACTTCCGCTGTTCAACTTTCGAACGCGTTTTCCGAGTTTTAATGTAAAGTTTCCTAGGATCATTGGGCCATCAGAGGCTTTGTAATTACAACTTTCCTAAAATTATTGTTCTACTCACTAATAATATAACGATGTGTTTACTTAATTTATTGCACATATAATCCAAATATGGTAAAGAGGTGTGGCTTATATTTTCTTATGAGAATTGGATGTAACCGTGAGTGAGATGCATGATAGATTAGTTATCAATTTGAGTTTTTTTTCTGACATTGGTTCTTAAACTATTTATGTGTCTTTATGTTGTATATATGTTCTGTGTGTGTGTTATATGGGATGGTAATGATTCGATCTTTTCTTTATAAAGTGGATATGTTTGTCTATATATTTATATGCGTATGCATATCATTGTATGTGTATTATGTTAATATGATTTTGTCTTCTTTAATATTATTTTTATTTCGTATTTATTTGTGTGTGTGTATGTGTTTATTGTTTTGTTTTCTTGTTGTTGTTTTGTTATGGTTCTTATTGAAGAGGAAGGCAACGTTTTTTTATTGTATTGATAAATGGTCAAAAGTAAACGATTTTTATAGGTTATGTTTTTATACATTTTTACTAATGTCATCACCAGAAACGTTATGATAATCAAGAAAGTTTTAGTATGTTCCAGTATTTGTTCAAAATATTAAATCAATACCGACTTGAAAGAGACCCTATAATAAAAAAGTCACAAAATTTTCTTAATAACAAAGTCACAAAAAGTAAATATTTTATCAAAATCAACATGATTTCTTGCCATCAAATTACAATAAAATTTAAACCTTAACGCTATCTGCCATTTTGATGGCGTAATACCGATATGTAATATTGGTACTACTGGTATAACACATTGAGAACAAAATATAACCTAACACTTTCAAATATTTTGTTACTTATTAAGATAACTGTTTAGGCAGACATGAAATAGACATCTAATCATTTTTACCGAAATGACGTCACACTTTGACACCCGAATGTTTGAGGTCATGTGATATTAAAATAAAAATATCGAATTTTAATTTTAAGATAATAAATTAATCATGTGCTTTTATGATTGAAATTTAGAATATTTCTACATTAATTTTAATTTGGTTTGTTAAATTTCATGCTTTAATTTCCACTACCAACAATACCCTATGTCGCTAGTATGTTAGTATGACTTTGAGATATCTGTCTTATAATATTGAATCACTCTGTATTTATTTAAAATCTTGAAAACTTCAAAAAGGAAATGTTATAAAACGACCTATATATAATTTATTTACACAATATTTGTTTTGCTTGAGGAAATTTCACATAACTACTACACCAACTATTTATTTGTATATAACATTGGAGCCGATTCATGTTATTTGCATTTGTAACTTGGCTAGTAATGGACATAAATAGTAAGTACATTTTATAGTTACTATATATCTATATAGAATGTACTACGTACTATCTATCTATGCCACTATTTATATAGTAGCTCTGTTAACTCAACATTAATATCAAGAAGATATCAAGAGAAATTATTTAAGGGATCATCTCTCTGACACAAATACTAAGTGTTATGGCTATACAAAGTATATGAAAGGGTAGTTGGGGTTGTAGCAACGGACGGGACGGACAACTATTTATACATATTCATGTTTTTCTTACTGTGTGATTCAAATCAAATCGGATAATCATTATATTAAAATTGCTTAAGCGACTATGTGCTTTTAATAGACACTCTTTCTGCAGGCTCTTTTAATAAAGTCTATATGTAATGTAATATACATTGTATTTTTTCAATTTTCATGCATAAATATCGGAAAAAATACCTATTCAAATGTTATAAAATTTTGTATGCATAATTTTGACATAAAAACAGAGGGTATATATCGAAGAGTTTTTCCCCGAAAAAGGGATTCTAAAGTATAAAATAAAAGTTTTATTGTATATTTAAACTCCACTTTCATGCCAAAATTGTGCTTACAAAAGTCCATAACATTTGGATAAGTATTTTTTGTAGTAATTAAAAAACTACAATGTATATTACATATCAGATTGACTTTATTAAAAGAGCCTGTAGAGGTCTTTAGCTTTAAATATTTTTTTATTCTTTAAACAAATTTATTGAAAGAATGCGGACCTTAATTTTTTCATACTTGAGTACCTTCATATCCTCCTCTATCACTAACATGACACACTGTGTCCTATATAACATGCGTAATATGTAAATATATTTTTTTTTTCAAATTTTATTAATGTGTATTCAATTGAATATTTGTTTTTAAAGAAATTTATTGTCGATATTCAATATTATTTATGTTAAAGAATTGAAATAAAATATAGTTGGTACGTGTGACGTAGTATGCTAGTAGGCCAGTTCACAACAAACTTCTTTAATATATGTATGTAATATATGCTATAGTTTACTAGCTAGTGACGTCACCAGAGTTGTCATCAGTAACAGAGCATTACTGTGGCAGATAAACTTTCAAAAATTTATTACATTTTATTTCGTGTAGTATGCAAAAATTAAAACATCATTTAGTGTTAATAAATTTAAATATTTTGTTTTTTTTTTTGGCTATTATCTTATAGGACGGCCATATTTTGTAGTATATTTTGCCAAATAGCCTTTATTTTGAGGACCGTTTCTAACACGTAAATTGTGTTGATTTTAGACAAAAAAATTTTAGTCTGTACCGTTAATTCTTTTCATATGTGTTATGTTTGTTGCTAATTTTGAATCATTCAGTATTTGAAGTATTCATACAATATTGTATGCAGATTAAATCAAACCCTGTTTCAGATACATATATAATAATATCTTCTATATAAATTATAATAGCCTAGGCTCAACTGCTTTATATAGTTAAATTATGTAAAATAGTAAATTTATATTTCATGCAAGCAGAAGGGATGCACTACTCTCTTTGGCTATAGTAGATATACACACATCTATCTTTGAATGTTATGCGCTGCTGATGCTGTGTATAAGTAACTACTGTTGAATTCATTAAAAAATACTGTTTTTACTATTGTTCGAAGAGAATGATATATATTTATTGATAAATATTACATTTTTTTTCTCTATATCTGTGACTAAATTGTAAATATATGCAATTGTTATTAAGACCAGTTTCTGTTTAAAAACGAGGGGGGTTGCTTTATAAATTATTTTAAATATATTTTCTTTTTTTGTTAATTTATGATAATTAATCACAAATTTGATGATGGAGAAAAAAAAAGACACTGATATTGTTAAAAGGGTGGGAGATTTTTATATTATGAACCTTTCTAGTTTCTGTTCGGCCAACACTATATTTATATTTATATGTATTGATCCAAAAAAAAAAACTATATTTGAAAGGCATATAGGCATAAAGTGTATTAAATTTAAGAATCAATATTAAAAATTCTGATTGAAATTTTCCCATTTTTTTTTTTTTATTAAAAATCTAAATGTTTTGAGAAATAAATAATTTTCCACACATAAAAAACGCAAAAAAACATATATATTTTAAGAAAAATTCTAGAGGTAAAGTTGTTTAATGGGAAATTTATTGCAATAATTAATTATTTTTTAAGTTTTTGGAAAAATTGATAGAAAAAAAGTGGGTAAAATAGGGTATTTACCGAATAGAATAATTATTTTAATATAATTTACAATTTGTTGCAATATTGATGTAGTAACCCCGATGTTGTTTGTGACCATGGCGATTGTATATAGTGTATGTAAAAGAAGCAACGCTTTATGCATTTTATCATAGTGTAGATATGACAAGTAATGAACCAGCAAGTTATATTTAAGTTGTTCGTCTCATATCAGTTATATTTTTCACTATTATCTACTGTACAAGAAGTTTGTAAACTTTTGACGGTTGAAACTGACTTTTTAATATTTTATAAGATCTTTCACTTCAGACTTAGAAATAGAAATTAGTTTAAAAATGACGTAATGATAATAGTCCATATTTACAAAAATGGTCTAGAAAAAGTCAATGCCAGACCTGGAAGAGTCAGAGAAGTTCGTTCCGTGAGATATAGTAGACATAAATTAAATTAACTTAAATAAATAAACTTTAAGTTGTAGAAAATATCACACCTTGAACATTTTAGGAATTCGTATGTATTTATTATTCGCTTCTACTTGCTTACTTGATATTCTGAATAGAACATTTGAAATGCAGATTTCTCTGAAGTTACTTTCAAACTTTATACATTGTTCAGTAACTTCATTCACCCTGTGTTGTGTCAGTTGTGTCGATGATGATTCAACCTGGGATTTATTTCTAAAATGGCCGCCATCATTTTACATATGGAAATATTATTATTAAAATATATTATTTTATTATTGGGTGTGTTCTATATATCAATGTAGGAAAAGTTATGTCGGCTAAAACATTTTTCAAAGAAATGTAAAATTATAAAAGTAGTCTTTTGTTAGATATAAAATTTTCAATTTAAGTTCACTGAATTGTAATAAATCCAAAATTTTCATTCATTTTAGTCTACTTTTACCAAATTTTTTGGGTGAGCCAATTTAAAAATTCGATATTATAATTTTTTAGCTACAATTGTCGAATTTTACGTTCGTTTGAAGAACGCTCTGAGTTTTCAAAATTTTGAGATAATGTGATGTATTATTATTTTATCTTGATGGAATGAAACTCACAAACGTTTCCAAATTTTTGTCGTCACCTTTTTCAATAAGTTTTAAAAAATCCAAAGGTTGAATTTCTCAAAATGTAAAATTTTCTTTCCATGATTAAAAATTTCGATTTCAATTTTAATAATATACCTCAAAAAAAGAATAGGATAGAAACACGTCTTGCAAAAATAAATGAATGATCTCCTAGGTAGTAGGACAAAAAAAAAATTTCCTGATGGCCTAAAGTCTAAGGAAAGTATATAAATGTTTGCCTTATTATTTAAAATGAGAGAAAAATCAATTTTATAAAAATTAAAGTACGTTTCCTGGCAGTTGAGAAAATATAAATCGAAAGATTCAAATTTTTAGTATGTTATAGTTGACGACACATGTTATTATACAAAACAAAAATTTGGGTACCTTGCTGATCAATTAAGAGAGTAATTATTAATTCAAAATACACTAAATATCCTTAAAAGAAGTTTGTTAATGATGCTTATTTAGTGTATTTGCAATAAATGATTATTCTCTTAAAAGATCAAATTGTTTTATATAATGGATACCTTCGTTAACTATAACATACTAAAAATTTGGATCATTATCTACTAGTTTATTGTTTCTATTACTGCCGAGAGACCTTCCTTAAATTATAAAACTCTAGTTGAATTACAAATTAAATTTTTAAAATATTTGCCTGTCAAAAAATATTGTTGTAATAAAATCCATAAATTATTTATAAATCTGTAACACTTTTCCGTAGGGATTACACAATATACTATCTATTTTGTTATTTCTTTTTTTATAAAAGTAAAAAATTAATATATTTGCCACCACACTCAAAGGATTATAATAAACTTTGAAAAAACTTTTAGCAAATAAAAAAATTTTAAACGAAAATAATATACGATCCAAATTTCAAATCATGTAAATTGATCCATTCATTCCCATGATATTTTTGTTTTCTTTTAAAAAACCTGTCGTAAAATATTTTTGGTTTATTAATTTCCTGATAGGAAAACATTGCATCCATAACGAAAATTGAAATAAAATCAATTTTATTTTGATTTGTTCAGATTAAAATAATAGACGTTCCCAGCGGTAATTTATACTCAACTGAAGAGACTGTCCCAAATTTTGATAACTTTAAATTGAAAAAGAATGAGATTCACTGAGCTCTTTCAATTACTTTCCCAAGCGCAGTTGACAAATGAATTGATTTTCAATAAAAAAAATGTTATATAGATTACATTAATATTCAAAAATTTCTATACAAAAAGTACCGCCCATATCGTAGAATCACCCATAAAACTTTTTTTTGGCAAGAAAGAGATCTTTAAAACCTTATAACTTATTCGTTTTCGAATCCAATTTAATTGTCGAATTTTGTTTGGTACTGAGCAGTAGTTTCATATTATGATAGATAAAATAACAATTTTTTTCCGTATTGACATGTCAGATGAAAATGTAGTATTTTGGTAAATCCGAAACTTATATATCTTCTCCATAAATAAGTAAACTCACACGAGTCTTTGTTTCAAATGAAACAACACTTACGTATATTATTTTACATCCTTGTCTATTAATAATTATATCCAATTTCATAAATCAACTTGCATAGTGTGGTGTTAGCGAAGTTGAAATGAACACATAGAGAAAAATAAAATAATAATTTATTGAAGAAACATAAGTGGCCGTTCTGTTGTCGCGCTAGATGACTGGCTGGCTGGCTGCAATGCGTATTTATATGTACACTGAGAGAAAAAAAAATTTTTTTCAAGTATTTGATTTACTTGTTTGAAAAAATACTCAAAATAAGTATTTATTACTTGAACAAATAAAAAAAATTCTAATTTCAAATATTTATTGCTTACATTTAGCATTTCACGTTTTTCGTTTCTAATAACTTGCAATAAGCAGTCATTACTTCAATTTAGTAAATAAATTCTTCAATCTAGAATTATTTTTGCTCCAATTGAGAATTTATTTCGTTAGTTATAAGAAAATTTATTTAAAGAATATTTTATTAAATTTTAATAAAAAAAATTTTAGTTTTAAATATTTATTGCTTAAATTTATATAAAAGGGTCTTAAATAGATAGATACATTTGAATATTCAGATGTTGGAATAACCCAAATATACAACACATGTTACATGAACTAAAATTGACAAATGATGAAAAGGAACAACTTTGTAAATAGAGTAGTAGGTAGTTCAGTCTGATCATTGATGATTCATGGTAAAGACATATATTTCTGAAAACTCTATTTTTGAATAAAAGAATATCTTAAAATAAATAAAGTGTTTAATTATTTAAAATTATACATCATCACATACCATAATCCCAACAATTAACAATAACGCACAAGTGAATTATTATGGATGAAAAAACTGCAGAACTTCTAAATAAATGGGAACTGTCTCAATTCATAGAAGAATTTCGTCGTAAGTAATAAATTTATTTTAATTCATAAATAATTTGGTTACTTTTCATACATACAATATAATAAATATTTATTTCTAATATTTACTTATGTTTAAAAAAAACTATCTATCTATAACTCAAGATCGAAAGTTTTTTACTTTTCTAAATTGGTAAATAAACATTTATTTATAAAACTGAAACATTGTTTTTAAGAAAAGAGTGTTAATTATGCCAGTTAATCTGTACTTTCTTACATCAAGTATTTTTTTTCTTGCATCAAGAAAGTCATTGCTTTATTTAAAATTATTTCAATCTTTAAATTGAGTATAATACAAACTTGAATTCCACAGTCGTAACAGGGTATTTCTCGAGTATTTTAAAAATTTCAATTGGCATTTTACATAATAATTAAAAATTTTTTTATCCACATCCATACACTAAAGTACTTTATAATTTTATGTGAAAAATTATTAATAAATAATAATATTTTGAATTCAGGGAATGAAGTTGGTTTCGAGACGATGAGAAATTTAACTCCAGAATTAATAAAAGAATTAATTCCTAGTCTTTTAGTACGTGTAGAGTTTCAAAAAAAAATGGCAGGCCCATTTTCAAGTTATCGATAATGGAGAAAGCTCATTATCAATCGATGATCCTCCCAATCACGAATCTGTTAAAATGGATGTGAGTAAAAAATTCAAAATTATCTTCTATACATTTATATTTATTGATATTTTTTTAATAAATAATAATTAATTCTTACAGAAGGAAAATATTGACAACAGCTACAACTCTCAAAAATTCCAGCGACAAAATTGTTTTATTGGGAATCTGTTAATTTCTTTGTCTGTGAATGATTTGATAAAAAACTGCCCTCGTGCTACCGCGTACTTCAAAAGTTATGAGAGAAACAAAGTACTTAACACCAAATTTCGAAATCTCTTAATTGAAAAAATCATCAACTATGCTGTATCATTGAAGCCCGTGCATGTATAATGAAGTTTTTTTAGGTTTTTCAACATGAGATTTATTGAATATATTATATTTCTGATTTATTTATATTTCCGTAATTTGAATAATTTTTTTTTTAAATTTTAAATAATGCATGATATAAATTTATTGTTTTATTTAATTTTATTTATTTCACCAGGTTGAAACCAGCTGACTTTCTAATTATATTGGAAAAATTTATGAAAGTTTTTCCTACGGAAAATCCCGCAATATATTATAAGCCATCTAAAACTGTTATTGTCAATGGAAAGAAAAAGACTCAACCAGCAAAAGGAAAATTTTATAACAAGTATCGAAACCACAGAACTGACTTAAATAAGATTTCTCATTTAAACCGTGAAGAGTCGGAATCATCAGATTCTGAAATTAATGAATCAGAAATAGACGAAAAACAAGCAGAAAGTGTTGAATGGTTGCAATCTCATCGAGGAGATGAAGATCAAATTATTTTTCATTGGATCCAGTCTGAACCTGTGCGACAAAATATGCGCTATTTATCACATTGGTTAGAAAATAAGTTACTTGTACTAAATGATTGATAGTATTTATATTAATTTATGTATTTATGCTAAAAATAATATTCTGAATAAATAATTAAGTTACTTTTATTAAGTATGTGTATTTTTATTTTTATTGTAATTATTATTTGAAATAAACCTTTAATTCTTAGAAACAAGCAAAAAAAAATTTAATGGAAGAAAAAATATATTTAACTTAAACATCTTTTGTACTAATGTTTATAGTCAATTTACTAAATTCAAACTAAAAAAAGGTTTGAATTCAGTAAATGGGCTATATATACAAGTACAAAAGATGTTTAAGTTAAATATATTTCTTCTTCCATTAAATTTTTTTTTGCTTGTATCTAAGAATTTAATTACTAGATTTTAATTTTTTAAATTCTTGAATCAAGATTTTTGTTTAGTACAATCAAGAAAATTCTTTCTCGGAAGTATTGAAGAATATAAAATACTTAA